>OY292472.1:62500-1312500 GCA_958496255.1 Camptogramma bilineatum
TTTAAGATTTAAATTAGATTTTTATAAAACTTATACAAACTTACAAATCTAATTGACATCGACGCTCCAAAATGTTTGGCATGCGTACTCCCGTGACCAGGGCTGCCAAGGCTGCCAAAGCGGCCAAGGTCTCGAGATCGGCATCTGAGGAGATAGAACCCACGCTGGGTGACGGTCGAAAGACCCAGCAGACCAGCGTGAGGAAAAGCATTGGAGAATGGGAGTCTGGCAGGTTAGACCGGACATTCTCCAAGGCTTCTCCCTCCCCGAATAAAACCACACTGGCCAAACCTTCAATACCCAAACCGGGAATTGAAGTCGGAACCTCGGGAGAACTTCCAAAAGTGAAGTCGCCTCCCCAAAAAGTGCCTAAGGGGGAACCATCAAAGCCGAAACCAAAGGAGATGCTACCGCAAGAAGCAGGGCCGAGTAGCAGACCAACAACTAAAAGTGCTTTAGCCGAAGTTTTAGCCGAAGAGATGGAGAGCCCACCAAAGCAAGAGAGTACAAAATACCGCGACCGGCTGACTGAAGCAAAAGCTGTCCACTCTAAATTTAGGCACCAACTGAGGCTTGCAAAAAACAACTGAGGCTTGCAAAAAACCTCAAAACGGAAATTAGGATAGAAGTAAAACAGTTAGAGGAGCGAATGTACCAACTAGTAAGAGAGGCTGAACAAGTGAAGGGAAGGGGAAATAAGCAAGACAAAGAGGAAGACAAGGAGGAAGAAACACCACAAGAAAAGGAAGGATTTCCAGACAAGGAAGAGAATAGAAAGAAAGAGGAAGAACTGCGTAAAACGCTAGAAGAGCATACAAGGATGTTGCAGAAAAACAACGAAATGATGGAGAAGTTGAAAGGAACTCTGGAAAAACACCAGGAGGCAGAAGAGAGAAGGGAAGAGAGGAGAACGTATGCAAGCGTGGCGGCGACTGGCAACGTGAGGATGCCACAGGAGCGGGTGGCGCTCCACTCAATTGTGGTAACCTCAAAGGATGAAGAGGAAACAGGAGAAGCGGTTCTAGAGAGGATTCGGAAGGCAGTGAATGCGAAAGAGGGTGGGGTAGTAGTGGACAAGATTAGAAAAGCAAAAGATAGAAAAGTCATTGTAGGATGTAGAACGGAAGAGGAAAGGCGGAAGGTACAGGAAAGGTTAAAAACAGCAGAGCAGCACCTAAACGTCGAGGAGGTCAAAAATAAAGATCCGATGGTAATCTTCAGGGACGTTCTTCACTACAACAGTGATGAAGACATCATTAGAGCCCTGAAGAACCAGAACAAAGACCTCTTTAAGGATCTTGACGAAAAGGTGCTGAAGATGGAAATCGCCTATAAGAAGCGGACACGGAACCAGTACACCAGTCACATTGTCATGAGGGTATCCCCCAAGCTGTGGCAACGCATGACCCAAGTGGGGACCGTGCACATCGACCTGCAGCGAGTACGAGTGGAGGACCAGTCTCCACTCGTCCAATGCTCGCTTTGTCTAGGTTACGGACATGGCAGGCGGTTCTGCACGGAAACCACTGAGAAGTGCAGCCATTGTGGGGGACCCCACATGAAATCAGACTGCGCAGATTGGTTGGCAGAGGCTACCCCAAGCTGCT
This sequence comes from Camptogramma bilineatum, assembly GCA_958496255.1. Taxonomy (NCBI): domain Eukaryota; kingdom Metazoa; phylum Arthropoda; class Insecta; order Lepidoptera; family Geometridae; genus Camptogramma; species Camptogramma bilineatum. Next base: position 64,108 of record OY292472.1, read on the forward strand.
GTAACTGCGTGCGCGCAAAGCTCGACCGCACGGATCATAATGCATTCAGTAACGAATGTATGATCCGCAAGAAGTGGGAGAGCTTAGCACGGGCCACAGTGGCCTACCAGTGCTGAGGGCGTCCCTGGTGTATCATCTGTCTCAGAAAGTGCAAAGGCATACCTAATAGCCCAAGCAAACTTGCGGAAAAAACAGCTAGCTACGCAAGAAATAATGCTTGAGGCCACCAAGAAGAGGTTTGCCTTTGCACTGCTTCAGGAACCGTACGTAGGGGCAATAGGAAGAATGAAAGAGTATCGGGGGGTCAGAATCTTTCAGAGCGCGAACCAGGGAACAGACACAATCAAAGCAGCAATCGCTGTCTTTGACCAAGACTTGAATGTGACCCAGTTCCCCAACCTTACCACCACAAACATCGCAGTGGTTAAAATCAGAACAAGCGCCTGGGAGATTGTGGCCGTCTCTTACTATTTTGAGCCGGAACATAAAACCGTGGAACCCTTCATGGAGCAACTCAAGGAGATACAGCGGCAAACCAAGTCCCGCTACCTGCTGATAGGAGGCGACGCGAATGCCAAGAACACATGGTGGGGAAGCCGTATAGTTGACCATAAGGGCGAGGAGTTTGCCGGAACTCTCGAAGAGATGGGCTTGCAGGTACTCAACCAAGGAGATGTCCCGACTTTTGACACAATTAGAGGTGGCATGACTTTCACTAGCTTTGTAGACGTCACGGCCTGCACAGCGGAGATGCTCAACCTGGTGGAGGACTGGGAAGTCAGAGAGGGCTGGATTAGTTCGGACCACAACGCAATTACATTTAAAATCAACTTACAAAAAGCATTAGGCACAGACATTACAAGAACAACTAGAACATACAATAGTAAAAAAGCAAATTGGGAGCAATTTCATGAGAAATTGTCCAATTTGCTCCAAGAAAAACAAATAAATGAAACAGAAATTAGTAAAATAAACACCAAAACCCAATTAGACAACACAATAGAAAGTTACACACATGCAATAGTAGAATCATGCAACACAAGCATACCAAAAATAAAAACAAAAAGTAAACTTACCCTGCCGTGGTGGTCCGAAGAACTCACGCAGCTGAAGAAGGAGGCCACCACCAGGAAGCGTCGAATCCGAAATGCAGCGCCGGTCCGAAGAAGCAAAGTCATCGCTGAGTACCTGCAAGCAAAAGAAAAGTATGAGAACATGGCAAAGAAACTACAAATAGAGAGCTGGAAGGAGTTCTGTGGGAAGCAGGATAGGGAAGGGATGTGGGAGGGCATCTACAGAGTGATAGGGAGAACAACAAAGAGACAGGAGGACGTCCCTTTGATGAAGGAGGGTAAGGTCTTGAGCGAGGAGGAATCGGTGAAGATGTTAGCCGACACATTTTACCCAGAGGACTCAGAGAGCCAGGAGAACGCTGACCACCGAAAAACAAGAATGATAGCAACCCACGCAAATGACTGGGTTCATGGTGAAAAACATGACCCACCATTTACAATGGAGGAACTCAGAGCATCGGTGGACAGCTTCAATCCGAAGAAGGCCCCGGGTGAAGATGGTCTGACGGCGGACATCTGCGGCAGAGCCATAGCTCAGGACCCAAAGTTGTTCCTCGCCCTGGCTAACAAATGCCTAGAGCAGGAACATTTCCCGATGGCTTGGAAGGTAGCCACCGTAGTAGTCCTTCGAAAGCCAAAAAAGGAAGTATACACGGATCCAAAGGCATATAGGCCCATCGGTTTATTACCAGTTCTTGGCAAAATCTTCGAGAAGATGGTTGTTCGAAGGATGAAGTGGCACCTAATCCCGAGGATAAGTATCCGCCAGTACGGGTTTATGCCCCAGAGGAGCACCGAGGACTCCCTCTATGACCTGATGCAACACATTCGACACAAATTAGACCAGAAAAAGCTCATAGTCATGATATCATTGGACATAGAGGGAGCCTTCGACAGCGCTTGGTGGCCAGCCATAAAGGCCAGACTGGCGGAAGAAAACTGTCCAGTCAACCTGAGGAGGGTCATTGACAGTTACCTTCGAGACCGAAGAGTCAAGGTGAGATACGCCGGGAAAGAACACCAAAAAATCACAAATAAAGGATGTGTCCAGGGGTCGATAGGGGGACCACTATTGTGGAACCTCCTACTAGATCCTCTTTTGAAGGGACTGGAGAGCCGAAACGACTACTGCCAGGCGTTTGCTGACGACGTTGTACTAGTGTTCGACGGAGACACAGCACTGGAAGTACAAAGACAGGCCAATGCTGCTCTTGCCTACGTTCAGGAGTGGGGTGTCAAAAATAAGCTGAAATTCGCACCGCATAAAACAAATGCCATGACTATTACGCGTAAACTGAAGTTTGACACGCCACTTCTGAAAATGGGCGGGAGCGACATTGGCATGTCCTCAAAAATTAAGATCCTAGGGCTGACCATTGACGACAAACTGACTTTCAACGACCACACGATCGACACCTGTAGGAAAGCCCTAGACATATACAAAAGACTCTCCAGAGCCGCGAAAATAAGTTGGGGCCTACACCCCGAGATAGTTCGTACAATATACACAGCCGCGGTTGAACCAATCATCATGTACTCAGCAAGCGTCTGGGCGCACGCTACAGAGAAGCTAGGGGTGCAAAAGCACCTGAATAACGTCCAGAGGGGCTTTGCGCAAAAGCTGAGTAAAGCGTACCGCACGGTCTCGCTCAACTCGGCTTTAGTGCTGGCTGGAATACTCCCCCTCGATCTCCGGATACAGGAGGCAGCCGCCCTGTATAAAGCCAAGAGGGGGCTTCTCCAGTCAGTACTCGGAGATAGGTGCGTCGAGAGAATGGTGCCATATGAGAGGACTCCCCACCCAGCGAACCACATGAGCCTAGAGTTCGTAAGCCTGGTGGATCGAGAAGACGTGGAAGCCCACAACACGCAAGAAGTGCGAATATTTACGGACGGCAGTAAAATTGAGGGTAAAGTCGGAGCAGCGCTGTCCATATGGAATGGCAATGCCGAGACTAAAACCCGAAAATTGAAGCTGTCGTCGCACTGCTCGGTCTACCAGGCGGAGTTACTGGCCATACGCGAGGCCATCAAGGAGATCCTCAAGAGCCCATCACAAACTTGTGGCATTTACAGCGACTCCCGATCTGCCCTGGAAACGGTTACTAACCCAAGCTCTACAAATCCACTGGCCGTAGAGATCCAGGACCATATACGAACAAGTGCACAACGCGGCAAAATCGTCTCCCTGTTCTGGATAAAAGCACACGCTGGGTTAGAAGGGAATGAAAGGGCAGATCAGCTGGCCAAGGACGCAGCACTGAAAACAAAGCGAAGACCAGACTACGAGTGCTGTCCCATTTCATTCGTCAAGCGAAAAATTCGCGCAGAGTCGCTTGAGCAATGGAACAGTAGGTACACAACTGGTGAAACCGCGGCTGTAACGAAACTGTTCTTCCCGGACGCAGTCCAGGCCTACAAAACCATTAGGCAGATAACGACCAACGGACTTTTGACTCAAACGCTGACAGGGCACGGTGGGTTCTCTGAATACCTGACTCGATTCAAGTGTAAAGAGAACCCATCGTGCATCTGCGAGCCAGGCGTCCCAGAAACTGTCCCCCATGTTCTGTTTGAATGCCCAGTGGATGCTTTTAGGAGGTATGAAGCTGAACAAGACCTAGACTGCAAGTTAGAGGCTAAAAATGCAAACGCTCTACTGATAGGTAAAAAATCTAGAGACAAGTTTATTAAATATTGTATAGAAATAGTAACAAAGGTAAACAATAGGAATAAATAGATAGATAAATTATGGTAAATATATATTGTATGATATATGTAATTAGCATAAATACATAAAAGATAGAAAATAAGAAACATAGCAAATAAGTACAATATAGAGTAAGAAACCTAGATATAACCTTATAGAATTGTATAAAATAAGAACATGAGGAAACAAATGTATAAAGATTTAAAAAGCATCGTAAAACGTATATTTATTGAAATATATAACAATTACATGCAGGATAACACGATTGTAAAATTAAATAGATAGCAATAGATACAATAGATACTAAGAAATTTACTTTGTTAAAACCTAAATCTTGAAATCCCTTAAAATTAAAATGTGTATTAGTAATTAAGTAAGTAATTAAGTAACTAGATTATAATAAGTAAAATAGAATACAATGTAAACAATAGTTAAGAATAAAGAAAACCCTGTTTCCCTAGAATAGATAGAATAAATAAAAGTAAGAAGAGATGACGAATGATAAAGAGACCCGAATGAAACAGGAATGGCCGAATGTTGTGAGTGTATGAAGTTGAAGTAGCTTCTTTGACCCCTTCTGGGTACGATACAATGTTATTTAGTAAAAAAGAAATAAAAAGAAAAAAAAGGACTTTGACAAAACTTAGTCAAAGGTGAACGAGAAAAAAAAAAAAAAAAAAAAAAAAAAAAAACCTAACCTAACCTAACCTAACCTAACCTAACCTAACCTAACCTAACCTAACCTAACCTAACCTAACCTAACCTAACCTAACCTAACCTAACCTAACCTAACCTAACCTAACCTAACCTAACCTAACCTAACCTAACCTAACCTAACCTAACCTAACCTAACCTAACCTAACCTAACCTAACCTAACCTAACCTTCTTCTTCTTCTTCTTCTTCTTCTTCTTCTTCTTCTTCTTCTTCTTCTTCTTCTTCTTCTTCTTCTTATTCTTCTTATTCTTATTCTTCTTCTTCTTCTTCTTCTTCTTCTTCTTCTTCTTCTTCTTCTTCTTCTTCTTCTTCTTCTTCTTCTTCTTCTTCTTCTTCTTCTTCTTCTTCTTCTTCTTCTTCTTCTTCTTCTTCTTCTTCTTCTTCTTCTTCTTCTTCTTCTTCTTCTTCTTCTTCTTCTTCTTCTTCTTCTTCTTCTTCTTCTTCTTCTTCTTCTTCTTCTTCTTCTTCTTCTTCTTCTTCTTCTTCTTCTTATTCTTCTTATTCTTATTCTTCTTCTTCTTCTTCTTCTTCTTCTTCTTCTTCTTCTTCTTCTTCTTCTTTCTTCTTCTTCTTCTTCTTCTTCTTCTTCTTCTTCTTCTTCTTCTTCTTCTTCTTCTTCTTCTTCTTCTTCTTCTTCTTCTTCTTCTTCTTCTTCTTCTTCTTCTTCTTCTTCTTCTTCTTCTTCTTCTTCTTCTTCTTCTTCTTCTTCTTCTTCTTCTTCTTCTTCTTCTTCTTCTTCTTCTTCTTCTTCTTCTTCTTCTTCTTCTTCTTCTTCTTCTTCTAGGTTAGGTTATATTGAAAAAAGTTTGTGTTAAGTTAGGTTAAGATAAAAAAAATGGTTAGGTTGGGATTGGTTAGAATTTTGGTAAGATTAGGTAAAGTTGGAAGAAGTAAGGTTTAGTTAAAAAAAAAAAAAAGTTAGGTTACTTTAAGTTAGTTCAAGAAGTTCCTCCGCGGAAGCTGGAAGGGGAGGAATTTTAGCGGGGGATGGTGCCATTGCTCTCCTATAACATAAATTCCAAAACAGAACTCAAAAATGTGGTCCCAGTAAAAAGTTATTCATATTACAAGTCAAAAGGTGCAAAAAATGTGTTTTAAAACGAAAAAATAGTCAAAAACGTGGTCAATTTACAGTTATTTTCTCTTAAAACAGTGTTTTATAACTAACTGAATAGGGGTATACACGATTCAAATCTAAAAATTTTAAGATTCCAGAGTTACAAAATTTTCCCTACAAAAATGGTCTGGAAATCAACGTTAGTAAACCCTAAAGGGTGGGTGGGAGGGCGATTTTTTGAATTTTTCTTCGTCCAATATTTCTGATTTTTTGCAGGTATGCGCGGGGGCGTTAAACAATGATGTTCCAGCAGCACCGCGAGGGATCTTAACAAAAATCGCAGGAAAATCAACCAAAAACCTTCAAAAGTGCACTGAAAAGACCAAAAGTCAAACCGAAAAATCAAAATTAACCACAAATGTCTTATTTTGTGCTTTGTTTTGACATTGGAACAGTTATTTGCGAAACAAGAGAGCAAAGTTGGTTTTTGCGTCGAGTGCTGATTTTGAATCCCGAGCAAACGAGGGATTAAATCACCAGTTTTAAAAAGTCAAAAAATCACCTTCCCACCCACCCTTTAGAGTTTACCGAGGTAGATTTCTAGTGCACTAGTAGTACCTAAGTAGGTAGGAAAATATTTTTATCTTAGGAATCTTTAACTTTTTGGTTTTGAATCGGGTAGGTGCAAACTCCAGTAGCAATAAAACACTATTGTAAGCGAAAACAAGGGCTTGACAAGGTCTTTATTAGACCAAATTACACAAAATTCACCCCTAGTTCTAAGATTGACCTTTTTAAGGAGAAAAATCCTATTTTAGTGAACTAAACACGGTTGCTTTTGCTTTGTATAGCTAATCTATACTAGGTAAGTAATTAATCTATCCTACTAATCTATATCTATCTAGGTAGGTAAGTACCTATTATATGAAAATAGTGCTACCAAAACCCCTATGATAAAGGTTTTCTTTGATATCACCGCGCCCGCCTATCCTTGGCTAGGTTTAGTTTACTTACGTCATTTCGTCATTTCACTGGCCGATGTGATGTTTCGACAACGAAATTACTGCGAGCGAACTTTGAGAGAATCATGAATTTTCCTCAAAAATGGATGGATGATGGATGATGCTGCTGGTCATATCAAGAAGTGGAAGGACATGGGGGCACAGATTAGTAATTAGTAATCTGTGATGGGGGAGACCTTTGCCCAGCAGTGGGACACTTTATAGGTTAAGTAGGTAGGTACTTAGGTATAAAAATAAAAATAAAAATAGTAGCCTAGTAATTTTATATTGGTAGTAGGTAGTAGGTAATGTCACAAATAGACCGTCACGTAAGTGATCGGTATCGGCGGTGCGGAGGCGTCACGCGTCGTCCACGTAGTAAGGGGCAGGCTGCGGCGATGGCGGCGCCTGGTACGGTGCCGGCGGCTCTGAAATGAGACACCATACAGAAATAAAGCTTCAATTACACAGAATAGGTACTAAGGTAAAGGCCAGAAGCGGGAGCAAGCTCACTAGTGGGCGGCACCGGCGGCGGCGGCGACGGCGGCGACGGCGGCGGCGGCGACGGCGGCGGCGGCGGCGGCGGCGGCGGCGGTGGCGGCGGCGGCGGCGGCGGTGCAGTGACGAAGACAAGCTGCTCGCTGCGGTGCGCGATGCTGTCCGAACTCTCAGAGTTATCTGTTGAAAGGAGAGACAACACTCTAGGTAATGACAAACCATCATCTGATGAGTGTTAAGTTGAGTTGAACATAATAATAATAATAATAATAAATAATAAATCTTTATTCATTAACTTAGTGCTATGTGTTACAATAGGTATGTAAAATAATATTTATAATAATACTATAATACTAATTAAATACTTATACATAGGTAGTGGTTTACAATGTGCCTGAACTAGGCGAACCTGTGTCTCAGGCGGAGAAGGCTAAATTATTCTAAAGGTAGGTTAATAAATAAATTGATCTCTAAACTTGAGTAAGCAAATTTAACAAGCAAGATGACAATAAAATAACTATTTATACAAAATACTTTTAACATTTTAAGATACTTTAAGATGTTATCTACTTTACTACTATTAATAATTCCTCAGTTTCCTCGTATGATAGATTAGCTAGGGCAAGTTGTAGGGTTTTCTTACAATTTATAAAATTCATGGTATAGATGCCTAGTTTACGATTTAGTCTTTTATAGACGAGAGGTCCTAGGAACACAAAAAATCTAGATGATACACTTACATACACAGACTTAGGTACTAGGTACTTACCTAGGTAGTTGTGAACTTAAGTACCTACCTAACAATGTGCGCAGGTTTTAGGTAAGTAGGTACCTACCTTGGTACTGTGCGCTCCCACCGGCACCGCCACCGGCGCCTTCGCTCCCGCCATCTTCATTCTTCATTTGAGGAGCCGCGTAGGGCGCCGGCGCCGGCGACGTCGTCGGAGCGGGCGCAGTGTCTGCAACATTCATGGTGCTGATTCATCATCGAATGTCCCCGGGGGGGCGGGGGGGGCGGGGCGGTCCCTTTAGTCCCGCCAGAGGTGTGCTAACGGAACACTTACGGTTGTGATCCTCTTGTGTGCACACGGTGCTCGAGAACCCTGCGAATATTAACATACCTAGTCACTGACTGAGTAGAAGAAATAGAAAAATATTAAAGGAAAAGCAATACCTAGTAAAGTAGAAGCTTGGACGATGTTTTTGTACTTTTTACGGGGAAAATTAAAATAAATTTTCTCTAATTACCCGACTGCGCAAAGCAAAGGAAGGGTAATGTGTTTATCAGTCTATGTTTGTTTGGATGTTTCTATGTGGCACTCTAGAGGCCAAACGCGTGGACCGATTTTGATAATTCTTACGTCAATCGATTCGTCTCAACCTTGGGAGTGCTACTAAAGACATGACAGTAAACAAAATTCACCAGTGCCACAACCAGACGCCATATTGTCAAATTAAAAAAAACCAAAATCGTCACACTATATCAAGTGGGGTATCGTTGAATAGGTATTTCAAAATCAACTTTAGGTTTCTTTTACCATTTTTCATTTTAAGTAATAGTTTAGGAAAAATAACGGTTTAAAGTTGATTAATAATAATTCTCGCTATGGATGTTTCTATGTGGCACTCTAGAGGCCAAACGCGTAAACCGATTTTGATGATTCGAACGTCAATCGATTCGTCTTCACCTTGCGAGTGTCACTAAAGACATAAAAGCAAGAAGATTCTAAACTACGTAACTGGAGTGCTAACTGACATTTAATGTACAAAGGATTTTGAACCTTATCACGACTATACAACGATCTATTATCATTTAATCTTGGTTATAAGGATTGTTGGTCTTGTTGAGAGGCTTTCTTGGGTGCTTTGTCTCTTTCACACTCGTTGTTGGATTAGTAGTGTGCCCATGTCATTTAAATTTCAGGATATTGTTACCTACCTTATCGCGCTCGACAAAATCTGCGCTTGATTTCGATCCATGGTTTCGATCCTTGAATTAGATCCTTGAATTATATCCTTGATTTTGATCCTTGATTTTGATTTCGATCCTTGATTTCGATCCTTGGTTTCGATCTTGGATTTCGATCCTGGATTTCGATCCTTGATTCTTGAATTTTGAACCTTGAATCTGAAATCTTGAATCTTGAATCTTTGAAGTGACAGCTGTCAAACTTCAAACCGCCATATCTCGAAAACTACTTGTCCTAGACTCCCCGTTCTCAGTTCAAATGAAAGCTATGACCAAGATCTTCATTTGAAGTGACAGCTGTCAAACTTCAAATGGCCATATCTCGGGAACTACTCGTCCTAGACTCCCCGTTCTCAGTTCAAATGAAAGCTATGACCAAGACCTACATTTCAGATGACAGATGTCATTTTGACAGCTGTTATTGAAAATGTAGATCTTGGTCATATCTTTCATTTGAGCTAAAAAGGAAGAGTCTAGGATGAGTAGATTTCGAGATATGGCTGATTGAAGTTTGACATCTGTCACTTTAAATGAAGATCTCTTCAATAGCTTTCATTTGAACTGGGAACGGGGAGTCTAGGACGAGTAGTTTCCAAGATATGGCCGTTTGAAGTTTGACAGCTGTCACTTCAAATGAAGATCTTGGTCATATCTTTCATTTGAACTGAGAACGGGGAGTCTAGGACGAGTAGTTCCCGAGATATGGCGGTTTTAAGTTTGACAGCTGTCACTTCAAAGATTCAAGATTCAAAATTTCAGTTTTCAGATTCAAGAATCAAGATTCAAGATTCAAGAATCAAAATGAAGGATCAAAATTGTATCAGTATTTTAATTCAAAAATCATGCCCTGAAACATCACGTAAATCAGAAAATGATGGAAAAGGCCCCTTAGGGACTAGGAATGTTTAGTTTATGGTCACCCTTTAGAAAGAGACACACCGCCCAAGTTTTCTTTCTCAAGCGGACCTTGTTTTCTGTCTCAGTCAGTGTTCCAGTTACGTAGTATAGAAATTCCTTGCATAAAAGTAATCAAAATTCACCAGTATTACAACTAGATGCCATATTGTCAAAATATAAAAACTCAAAATTGACCAACTATGTCAAATGGGGTATTGTTGAATAGGTATTTCAAAATCAACTTTAGGTTTCTTTTACTATTTTTCATTTTAAACAATAGTTTAGGAAATATAACGGTTTAAAGTTAATTAATAAATCATTCTCGCTAATTTACCTACCAAACTACCTATAAGAAAAATAAATTAATCATAATAATCATTATAACATAATAAATCATAACTAAAAAGTGTAAAATAAAAAATTATTTAAAAAACAAAAAACCCGACTGCGTAAAAAAAGGAGAAAACAAGCCTGCAAAGCTCACCGGGGACAACGGGAATACATCCAAAGAATGACTCACAGTCGGGACCCATCATAACATTGGGAAGATTATGGTAAAATGAATGGGTACCGACTGTGAGTCATTCTTTGCAGGCTTGTTTTCTCCTTTTTTTACGCAGTCGGGTTTTTTGTTTTTTAAATAATTTTTTTTTTACCTGAGTAGAGATCGGTCGCCCAGATTCTATTAACTTCTGTCAAAGTTACGCCACGGATTTACTTAACTATTGCCATCCTTTTTTGTTAGACAGTGACAAATAAGGATGGCAATAGTTAAATCCGTACCGTAACTTTGACAGAAGTTAATACCTACGAGTTTATTAATAGAGGCCTAAAAGATTTACCAGTGCAACGTGGTTCGTAATTTCACAAGTTAAGACCAAGTTTAGACCGAAGTCATAGATCCTGTTCTATTAGGTAAACGAGCAAAAGTTTGATGTTCGAAGTTTGAAGTTTGTTTGTACTGACGTTCTCGAAAACGGCTCTAACGATTTCGATGAAATTTGCAGTGCGAGTGTTTACGGGGGCGAAAAAGCGATCTAGCACTATGGCACTGTGCACTGTACACAATGTCTGTGTAAATAGGTGTGCCGTAGTGGCCGAGTGGATTGTGTGTCCGCCTTTCAGCCGAAGGCTTCGAGTTCGAACTCAGCCAGTGAAAGTTAATTTTTGTAAGTTTTTTTTAATTTTTCTCTATTTGCCAAGTTGCCCAGATATAAATTTTTATATGTGTAGGTACCTTACCTACCTAGTCACTTTCCACAGAACATCCTTATCCTACGGACACTTACATTCAGGAAGCAAAGTTTTATTCGTCGCCAAAGAACCTGTATTAAGAAATTCGTTATTTCGTGTTTCTAAAATTATTTTTTTATCTTTGGTCTCCTGATAGGAACGCACAACGCTGCGGTAGATTGTGGCTGCAATAACGTAGCGTCACGAGTTCACGCGACGCACTCGACGCAGCCTGTGACGCAGCGTTCGAGAAGCGGTCTGTTGATTTTGCCGCAGCTACCAAAAGGCTTCGTCACTGGTGGACGTCCGATTTTTGTCGGTCCGACCGACTGTTCGATCCGATTGTCTGAAGGCGTTGGTGCCATATATTTGTTTGATTGAACATGCAACACAACACACGTCCATCCAGCACCGCATACCACAGCGTTGTGCGTTGCGTACGTTGCGATCAAGAGACCAAAGCTTTTAGGTAGGTACCTAAGTACGCAGGGGCGGCCTTAACTATCGCGAGGCCCCGGGCGGTAGATCTTTGCGAGGCCCCTGATGACGGGCGCGGGATCTAGACTTTTAGGGGGGGTCACACGATATTATGTTGAGGGGGGGGGGGAATGCCTACTCGTAAAGCTAATATGCGAGCGAAGCGAGCCAATTTTTTTTACGATTAATGCAACATAACTCTCTTTGCTAGCAAAATAATAAGACTAATATGCGAGCAAAGCGAGCTCCCTACACTCACAAAATAACCTTGAATAGAAATGCGAGCGAAGCGAGCCGAATTTTTTAAAGAAAACTGTAAAATGTGACACTTTATTTTGCTTACGGTGCTCAAAGAAAAGGCTGGCTCCTTGTCGGTTTCTATTCTGCGATCAGATATAAACACACTGTATTCTTAGAAAACGCATGAAGCTAAAATGCGAGCGAAGCAAGCTGAATTATTAAAGATAAGTGCAACTTAATGACACTTGATTTTGCTTACGGTGCTCAAAAAAAAAAGGCTGGCTGTTTGTCTGTTTCTATTCTGCGGTCACCCAAAGCTCAAGTCATTCGCAAAATACACATGAAGCTAAAATGCGAGCGAAGCGAGCTAATTTTTTTTAAACAAATGACACATTGATATGGCAGGGATGAAAAGGGCTAAAAAAGTTTGTATGAAAAATTTAGAATCATTTAACACATTATGCTGGATGTTAGAGGTATGTCAAAGATTTGGGGAGGGGGTGTCATGGCCCTGGGATCGAGCCTGCCTAGTCATTGCGAGGCCCTACCAAAGTACCTAACGGTACTACTACTAACGGTACTACTAACGGTATTGAAATTAACACATTATGCTGGATGTTAGAGGTACTTATGTCAAAGATTTGGGGAGGGGGGGTCATGGCCCTGGGATGGAGCCTGCCTAGTCATTGCGAGGATGAGAGAATGAAAGATTTTCTCTAGTCGGCTTGCTGCGCGAGGCCCCTAAAAGCGCGAGGCCCCGGGCGAGTGCCCTGCTCGCCACCCCCAAAGGCCGCCACTGCTAAGTAGGTAGGTATAATCCCACTTAGGTACTTTACTACCTAAGTAGGTACCTAGGTACTTTCTTTTAATAGGCTAATTACTTAGGTAGGTACCTACCTAGGTATTTGAAATTAGTAGGTACCAGGTTAGGTACCTACTTACCGGTGTGCGTCGTAGGTGGGTTAACGGCATCGTCAAACTTAAAAGGGGGATCAGTCTCAGTCTCTGATTGGAGGTCAATCGCAGAGGGAGGATCCATCTCTCCTTGAGGATCAGCATCTGACTGAAGGTCAACCCCAAATGGGGGGTCGGTCTCTGTGTGGAAGTAGGTGTCAGAGGTAGGGAAGGTATTGTTATGAAGGGGTGTCCTCGCGACAGGTGCGGGGGAGTGCAGTGCGGGGCGCGGGCGGGGGCGGGGGCCGACGGTTGACAGCGTCGCCCGCGACGACACCAGCGCCATCTAAAACATCGGACACGCTAGGAAGGAAAACCCACAGACCCAACTCTTGCATTATTTACCTAGTAGGTAGGTACCTACGGCTACTGTCAGTACTTACCTTTATACTTACCTTCGGTTTCAACTTTTAAAGCTATCTATAGTCAGACCAAGGAATTTTTAAATTACGGTTTAAATATTCCTTGAGTCAGACACCATTTTGACAGCTTTGATTCTATAGGTGCCTGCCTACCTGACAGACCAAGGGGTGCTTAAAAAAACTAGTGGCTCTATGAGCTGTAATCCTGAGTCTATCTTTGCATCAGAATGAATGTTCACAATTCTATAGTTTTGTGTTATGGTAGTCCCAGTCCAGGTGCTTCATCAATTCCTATCTAGTAGTTAAAGGGCCGATTCCACTGGAAGAAATCTAAAAGTGAGCAATATACCTACCTACTGCATTTTGAGGATATATTCTGCTCATTACTCGTTGAAGATCCTCATCAGATCTTCACCAATTTTTTATGAGACCTACAGTTCGTTCCTTAAAAAATTGATGAAGTTAAGTTACTTATAGTTACAACATTTCAAACAAAAGAAGAACCATCGAAATAGAATGTCATAAGGCGGAGATATCTTGTATATTTAGGTATAGTGTTGATCTCACACTAGGTCATATGACCTAAAATTTTAAAAAGTTTACTAAACAAAGAGCACTTTAAAATTAAAGGAATAATTGAAGCGCTCGTGGCGTAGCTCTGAGACGTTCTTGATTGATCGTTGAAGTGAAGCAACGTTGTGCGCGGTCACAATTTGGATGGGTGACCGCAAGTGGCATTACGAGCCGAGCGCTTCTGTGCTTAAATTATCGGTCCCGGCCATGACGGAGGCCTTTAGGCGGCCTAAAAACTCAGTCACCAGTGTTGGCCACTAGCTCATACGAACTTACTTACTTTAGAAACCCTATAGAACGATTTTCTATTCTATTCTATTCTATAGAGCAGTAAATGATAGTGCGTCGCTTACCGCGAGAATCCAGGCGCTAGCGCGGGCCATGACGCGACAGTAACCATGAGAGCGACCGGCGACGTTGCACAAGGGAACAGAATAAATAGGTACAGAAGCCTGACTTCGGCGCCCCGTCTCCACAAACGTGAGAATCGCTGCGATATTATCGTCAAGCCACGTATTTCTATAGCTTCTGTCGCCGCGATAAGATCGTCGTGTGGAGTTAGAGTTCAGAGTGTATAGAAATACGTGGCACGACGATAATATTGCCACGATTCTCCGCTCGTGGAAACGGCGCGGCGCCTTCGCGAAAACGTTTATTTAAATAGCGACTTTTGCTGCGACGCAACAAAGTGCAATTCAGCAGGGCTATTTTGACTCAAACGTAAAGTCGCTAACTCGGATTACTTCCTACAAAAATTGATTTTTTTTATGATGAATACATTGAAATTGTAGATGGTTGAAAAAAGTGATACTTAGACATTTAAATTGTGTAAAATATTCAAAGTAATTCTGCATTCTATAATTTTAATATTGTTTGTAAAAAATCAAATTGTAGGAAGATATCCGAGTTAGCGACTTTACGTGCGAGACAAAATAGCCCTAGTCGCGCAAGCGCTCATAACCTAGTTCCCTAGTTCAATATTCACCTACACAAATCCTCTCTTTCTCACGCATAACTCCGTCACTGTATGTATGGCACGGAGTGACGCGGAAGGGTTGTGGAGCGTGCGAGCCGAGCGGCAAGTGTGAACCCTAGTAACCCTACCTGCCAAGACCCGGCCGGACGGCGGGCCCGCCAATGAAAGAAAGAAACGAATGAAAGCGTCATTAATTGGTATCCCTCTAGTAAGAGGTCGGTTTGCAAGCCGTTGATCTCAACTTTTGTAAAAACTTTTACATCCTTGCTTACTTATGGATATCTTATTTCTTTCGAGTTCCTAAACAAAAATAGCTGATATAATACCCGACTGAAATCCAAGGTTGAAATGAAAAGAGTCTTTGTTCAAATCAATAGGGGGATACCGATTGATGACGCTGACTGTACTTGTAACTTTGCACTTAAAGTGCGGAGTGTGCCTTCTGTACCTTTTCTGTGACAAGGGCCGCTATCGGAGCGATAAGCGCCGCTAGCCGGTGTGATGATGTAAAATAAAACAGCGGCGATAATATTGTCCAACTTTTTATGTTCTATTTTTTTTCAATTCAATTTGCATTTTTTTCCGAACGGTCGGCGCGTCGATGTATTCCCGTTGTCCCCGGTGGTCGTGTCCCCGGCCCGGGGACAACGAGACGTCATTTTGAATCATTCCCGTTGTCCCCGGTGAGCAGATACGGCCAACGGGGACAACGGGAATTCTAAATTTCACGTGTCGTTGTCCCCGTTCAAGTTTTTTATTTTAAAATAAAAGTTTTGATGCGGTAGTATAACGCTAGTCTACCAAAAGCTTATGTCGGAAAGTGGTTCCTTTTTTATATCGCGTGGCCATCAACCAAACATCAAAATATAAACTCTTAGGAGTATAACAAACAATATTTGTGAGAACGGTATAGGTACATCTACACTCAGTCAGAACCGAGTAATACAGGGTGAGTTTTTCAAGAGTGCCTCTAGGGCCAAATCTGAAACTATTAGTGATAGCGAAAAACACTCATAAGAGTCTCGAAACCGATTTTGATAGAAAATAAAACTGCATCATTAGATTTGAAAAATAATCATTTTCATGGCCAGGAATCGAACCTGTTAAAAAAAAAAACCTTTCTTTCTATATTATTATACCATCCGATAGTGTAGATGATAAGGATCAATTTTCTTTGAATAAACTGCATATGTCAAACTAATGGCAAGTGTTGATATTTAATAAACTGATTAAAACTTTCAGTATTTCGTACATTGCCCATAACTTTTTTATTGGTTTGCCGTATGTAGTATCTTCTCAGAAATTGATCCTTATCATCTATCTACCTATTACACTATCGGATGGTATAATAATACGGAATTATTATTTTGAACCAAATAGGTTTAATTCCTGGCCAGGAAAGTTATATTTTTTAAATCTAATGATGCAGTTGTACATTTTATCAAAATCGGTTACGAGATTCCTTTCAGTGTTTTTCGCTATCGCTAATAGTTTCAAAATCGGCCCTAGAGGCACTCTTGAAAAACTCACCCTGTGACTATAACTCGATTCTGACTGAGTGTAGATGTACTGCTTTCACAAATATTGTTTGTTAACTCCTAAGAGTTTATATTTTGAACGTTGGTTGGTGGCCGCGCGATATAAAAACAGGCACCAACCTCCCTGTACGGTCCGCACACACTGGCAATAGGTTTATATTTCAAAAGACCAGAAAATCACCGCTAGTAAATTTTAACTGATATATTAACGATCTTATGATACAAGTGATAATGATAAATGAGACGCGCTTCGATTGATTGCTAAACGCGAACTGATTGCTCAATGATTTTTAAGCTAATTATTTTAATGGCGTAAAATGCTGCAATGACAAAATTAATTAGGACAATGTATGATGCTCGTACACTCCCATACAAAATCGGCATGGCCATTTATCAAATTCGTGGACAAAGACTTTCTAGGGACTGGCTAACTAGAGCACTGAGTAAGCAGCAAACTATACTAATATCAATATTGAATAACAATCTAACCGATAGGTTAGGTATTTAAAATACTTTCATAGTAATATTCATTGAAGTTAGGTATAAAAACTTACTTATAAAAACTTTTTTGATAGAAAAACTTTTAACGTCGGCACAAAAAAAAAAGATGGCGACTTTTCAAAACGAACATTTAATCTTTACTCATTTGAATCAATGGTGCTCACAGGTACAGCCGTCTATAGGTACAATAACACTTGTCCATAATTTTGCATCATATACGAGTACATTTACTGATTTTAAGTAGAAATCAAATGTAGGTACTTACATGAGCTTTCACACTTCCTTTTCACTACGTCATTAAAATACGTTACAGCACAAAATTAAAATACGTCATCTCTTGATTCTGCTAACACCGGGGACACCGGGAATAATTTTTAATCTTTTTATTTCATTATTTCACCGGGGACAGAGACCGGGGACAACGGGAACTATTTTAAATAAAAATAATGTATTCCCGTTGTCCCCGTTCACCGGGGACAAGCTCACCGGGGACAACGGGAATACATCGGCGCGTCGCCTTCCGCGGTATATCACTATACAAGTAACTTTAAACACTTAATTCACGACGAGCCGCACTCGACCCGTCCTATACATACAATACGACTCATAAATATAACAAATACAATAATAATAATGTACAGAAACAATAACGTAATAATTTGTTGCATTCCGAAGAGCTCACTCGGCGCGAGCGTCGCTAGCACCGCCGACACATTTTACATCCTCGAGGATGTCGATCGATCGTGTCCACTACCTACCTACATAACAACGCATTTACAAAAATATAATAAAATACAAAATAAACCAAACAAATCGCACGCTCTCAGACATACGGAGCACGGAGCGCGGAGCACGGATGGCGGAAGGCCGAAACTCGGCGCACTACGGGCGCCGCTCGTACGACACGATGCGACTGTTACACAACCATCTACGATGTTGACTAGTCGTAGATGATCCTTCAGCACTTCATCTAATAAAGTACTCATTAAAACAACGGTCCATAGATTACACTATCCTAATCTCACTAGAGTCGAAACAGCATCTCACTGTGTACGGCCGCGAGCCTAAACTACGCGATGTATGTATGTATGCGTGTACTATCGCAAGATAGTCGACCGCACTCCTCCCTCATACATCCTAGGAGCGCATCCCGTGGGACGGGAGCTCCGGCCGTCCCGCGCGGGACCGTGCGACTCGATCGAACGAGCGGAGCCCTAGAATAGGACCTCGCGGTACTCCTACAGTAAAGGAAGGCCCGTCGGCCTTCCCCTCCCGCGGCGACGCTCGACAAGATGATTCCTCGACCGGAATCAGCGAGCGTCGTCGACCGTCCACGACGGGAACGCTCGGATGCCGAACGATAATAAATAATTTCAATTCAGATTCAATATGTACAACGTTGTTCGGAAGTCGTTTTTACAAATCCACATCCCACCGGAGCCTCGTCGAGCCCCGTCCGTCCCCGCGCACCCCGCGGCCCCCCGGGACGACCGACCCTCTCCGGCGAAGCCACACAGGTAGACCGATACCAACATAATTTTACATCTCAAAGATTTTTACGTCGATTTAATATTATTTTTTTCCAAAATATCATCGTGGAGATCGGAACCGGCCGAGCTCCGGCGTCCTCCGAGACGCTCCCGTCTCACGGCGGCCGCGACGTCTCCCGGGGAGTCGAGTCTCACGGACCCGAGCTCGGACCCTCCGTGGTACATCTTAAGTTTCATCGTCTCATCATCCTCATCCTCCGCGGCGAGCTGACGATCCGAGATCGACCCCGATCGAGAGCTGGGACGATCCGGATCCCGAGAGACATCCGACGCCGGCTCCGGACCGTCGCTCCGGATCGAGAGGGCCGGCGCCTACGTGCGCGTCAGCGTCGACGCGGGCACCTCCGTCGAGGCGGCCGCCAGCCGCAGCGCCGCGCACGCCAGCGGCGGGGAGGGAGGGGAGGTGGAGGAGGGGGGAGCACCGTCCTCCGCCGCGTCGAGCGTCAGCAGCGCGTGCTTGAAGCTCTCGTAGGTGAGCCAGCAGATGGCCGCGGCCGGCATCTGGTAGAGCACGCGCGCGGTGGCGCCGCGCAGGAAGCCGGCGGCGCGGCGGTGGCGCCACACGGCGGCGGCCGCGCGCGGCAGGCTGCTGACGCCCGCCTCCTGCGTGTTGAGCAGCGTCTTGCAGACGTCGAGCGGCGTGGTGGCGGCGGCGGCGACGGCGCCCGCGAGCGCGCCGGCGGCGGCGTGCGCGCGCGGGTCGTAGCGCCGCGCGGGGTTGAGCCGCGCGGTCGCCCACTCGTAGGCGGTGAAGTGCAGCGCCTGGAAGGGCACGTTCATGGCGAGCTGCGTGGGATAGGAGCGGTAGAAGGCGCGCAGCCCCTCGCGCCGCCACACGCCGCGCACGCACTCCCACACGCCGCGGTAAGGCGAGTGCAGCATCTGCAACCGCTGCTTCACCACTGAAACACGTAAAAAACTCACGTCACCGTCCGCACCGGTTGGAATGTTTTCGATTGAACTTTGTGTGAAAATGGAATAAAATTAACCAAGTCCTAAAAAGATAACTATCCCGTTCACAGAAAGTGAACCTGCTGATGTACGACACGAAACAGCTCGCGGGTGGTGAGCCTCCGCGACGACCGTTGTATGCTTGATCGTTTAACCGTGGATAGCATCGCAGGCGCAGCTGGCTTTACGAGATATCCGGTCTGATAGTCGAGCAGCAATCCTATAGCCGACTACACAACTGAGAACGCCCGTACTGGTCGCCACTACACCGACACCGGAGCAACTATCTCACACATCATCACATACTAAGATGAGAGCGAAACCAGAATTCCATGTACCCTACCCATCTATCACAGTTAGTAGGTACGTACTTATTCTAATAGTACCGACTACCGACCTACAAAGATAAGACAGGAATTGTGAAATAGCACAAGCATGTTTACTCTCACAATGATAATAATATTACTACTACCAACTACATATTTTAGAATATAACTAGTTTTTTACATCTTCGGACAGACTGGCTTCTGGTGAGAACTTGTTAAGCATAGAATTCAGTCTCGATAATTATTTCCAGTGTAAGGAACCTTCAGTTGGCAAGGGACCATACTATTATTTGTTCTGTGGCAAGGGGTAGCACAGAGCTGTCATTGATCAGTTACAGTATTGTTGTTCTTGTACCCTCGAATCATATAACTGCATCACCAAAAAATATCTAACAAAAATTACAACGTAATATTACGTTGTACCTATGATAGTCACAATGATATTGATAGACAACTCAGTCTGATAGTGCAATATTTTAAGCCACACAACCTACAAAATAAACCAAGTCATGCCGATTCATTCAATCAATAAACAACATTGTAGATAATGAAACTAGTCGTAGAGTGCAACTCGGAAACCATGTCACCTCACGACCAAATCCGATGCACTAGAGCGCATGCGCCACATGAGTGAAACAGCGGGGGTTCCCTAGCTAGGCTAGGACGGTAGATACTCTACTCATACATTTTCCTTGTTTTCTTCTAAGAATACAAATTAATACAATGCTTCTATCTGAGCAATAAACATGAAAGTTTTACTATGATGGCTATATTGGCTCGCTCATTAGTAAAAAAAAAAGTGTAGGTAAGTAATACATTTTCCAGAAAATACTAATTATTTAAATAATAAAGAAATTCTTTACAAAGATTGGTTGTTTTATCAGCCGCTATGCAAATTGCATGGAACGCAAACAAATGAACCGTTTTCAAGGCAACAATTAATTCCACTGTATTACTGATATCATACAGACTTTCTGGTAAGTAATATAATATTCAATGAGATGTATGGTAGCTGCTAAACAAAGCTAATAAGTTTCGAGATAACATTTTTTTGTTGTTTCAAGAACTAACTTTTTGTCGTAGAGATAAATAAATTGCAGAAAAACATATCTTTTGACATTATGACCACGACACGAAAAAACTAATTTAGCACATAGTAACCCAATTGTTATCTTGTTCAGAATTGAAAGACTTGCAGAAGTTATTGTTGTAGAAAAACTTTGAAACAAACAAGAAAATAATGCTGACCTCGAGGATGGATGAACTGAGAGCGAGTGAAGACGAAGACGTCTATCCTTTAATGAAATATTCTTCATATCCTACATTACAAAGGCCTATACGTGGAGATTTGCTGTTCGAATTATAGCAATTGAATGTCGCGACGGCAACAACGTCATCAATCTGTTTTGTTGGACAACCATTTTTAACCGACTTCGAAAAAAGGAGGAGGTTCTCAGTTCGTCGGAATCTTTTTTTTTTTTTTTTTTTATGTATGTTCACCGATTACTCGAAGACGCCTTGACCGATTTCAAAAATTCTTTTTTTGTTTGAATGGGTACACTTTCCAATTGGTCCTTTTGGTTATCAGGTCAGGATCTGATGATGGGATCTTGGAGAAATCGAGGTAACTCTTCAAATTTTATAGGCACGCTTGAAGCGATTAGGGTATTTTTTAAAAGGTTATCGATGACAATGCAATATTATGGTAACATTGAGCTGATCTGATGATGGAGTCAGGAGCTGTTCAACAGAACTCCTCAGTAAATAAGCCGATTGAGTTGAAACTCGGCACGTCTGTCAAGTTTCAACTAGAATGTAATAATATGGTCACAACGAGCTGATCTGGGGATGGAGTCAGGAGCTGTTCAACAGAACTCCTCAGTAAATAGTCTGATTGAGTTGAAACTTGGAACTCAGCATGTCGGTCAAGTTCCGACTATAATGTAATGATATGGTGACAGCTAGCTGATCTGATGATGGAGTCAGGACCTGTCCAATGGAACTTCTCAGGGAATAACAGTGGAACATCCATGTTTGGGCTAATTTTAATTAGCTCACCCTTAGCCTTACCCAATACAGTTTGTATTGAAGTCGGTTTTTTTAAATTTTTAATTTAGCCACTTGTTTATGCAAACATTGCGCCCATAGACCGTTGTCTATGGACGGGATGTTTCTGCCGTCGATCTCAGCTCAAATTAGATACAGTTGTCAAGTGAATCGAGAGCGTATTAAAAACTAGGTATAGCAAAAAGTGAGGGTGAACGAACTGCTTGAGTGAATAAAACGCAAGACTAATTGCAGATTATCATGATTCCCCAACTCTACTGTTTGTCAATCGTGACAATAATTGCACTGATGAAAAGGACATGATAGTTACATCATGTTTCCTGCGAGGTGCCGGCGTGGCAACAGGCTTCCCTCGCCGAGCCACGATGGAAATCTTCGCAGTTTTTCAGGAGCTACTGGCACAACAATACAAGTGTGACGTGTACAGACATTATCAGTGACACGTGCCGTCGACAAAACCTACAGCAGGAAGTAAACCAATCCATGTTGCAGTTCAGATATAATTATGAGAGATACCTAGATCATTGGAGATACGAAACAAGCTCAGCTGAATGAAGTGATCTTTAGTAAACGCCTCACCGGAGGAACACGTTATGCAAATGAGTGTTACTTTGATTCTACGACAACTAGAAGTCTTATTATAACTCTCTAGTTTTGTACTGTCCTTGTTAAGGAAAGTTTTGAATGACAAAGAATTGTTTTTTTAGAAAATGTCAACTAATTATTGGCTTTTTTTTATAAATATTTATTGGACTCTTTTTATAAATATTGATGGGCATGCGTAATGAATTCGAGCGGAAGCAAGTTAATAAAGGCTAATAGATTTAATTGTCTGACGATAATTGTTGAATGGATTCAATCAATTCAGTGATTTCCAAAAACAATTACTTATTTCAAAAAATAAAATACATTGAGTGCGGAATGTTTCTAGTCTGGTAGAGCATAGCGACAATGTCAGGTTCACGGTCCGAAGCCGCGGCTCGGTTGACGGCAGCGAGTAATGGATCGATGACGTCATAGTGTTGTACTCGCTTTTTGCACAGGCTAGCTCAGCGCCATCTTATCGCGCCACACCACACGTCTGATTGAGGCACAATGCTAGAATACCCAATCAACTGATGATGCAACAGGAAAACCGCTATCGAGCCGACCAACGAGACAACCGTGCGGTCACAAAACATTATAGCTTAGAAAAATATTACTATTCAATAGAACTCGGTGTGGTTTTGCTCGATCGATATACAGCATGACTAAAATAAACCTAGCTCAGAAACCAGACAATCTGCGGCTAAGTATATATCAATAGTTCCAATAGAATGAGTCAAGAATACACAAACAAAGAGCGCTAAGGATCCCACACCACGAGAATGTAAACAGAGAGTAGAGGAAGTGTAAGTTAACAGCACCGAGCGAACGACGCGCGAGGTTCCGGCCATTGAGGCGCTTAGACGACACACAGTGACGTGGGAACCAACCGGGCACAGGCAATACTGAAGGAAAACAAACTAAAATCACTTCCTATTTGCACAACCCAACACACTCTTGCATACACTTTTGAATTACCCTTTGGAAAATAGAGTAGATAACTACAACGTTTTGCCAGAATTCCGCAGAATTATATATCAAAAAATCTTCATCGAAAGCTTGTTGAGTTGTCCCAATTAAAGTGTTTACATCTGAATGTGAATGTGACGCAATCTTGTCGAGAGCAGCGCGAGTAGGTTACGTTAATGAACTGCACTCCGACACAAGACACCACATCAAGGTAATCAACTCTAAGACACTCCACAACTACCAATCTAAACATTGATGGCAAAATCTTCAACAACTCAAGCTACTCTTCGACACTCTCTCGACTTATTGCAATGGCAGCAATCAGCAAAATCGCCTGCACAATTGAGCGAATGTTTTCGGACATTAACAACCATACGAGGCATAATTTCGTTGCTATAACTATAACAGCTGTCAATGACACGTCCCAATTCAGTGTAATCAATGGCCACGCGCCGGATACGCTCGCGCTGACCTATGTGCGAATCAACCCTACGATATTTTTCTTTGTATTCTTTTCAATTGAATTTCTCAGCGGCTCAGCTTAGTGCAAAGTAAGTACTCGATATCTAAGACCGGTTTAGAATGAGTATCGTTTGAAAGCGACTTCGATTAATTGAACGTGAGCTAACCCAAAGTACAACTAGCTCTATCGTTGAGTTGACGTCACTATTATTGTGTTATTTTTCTTGCAAGCCTATAAAACAATCCCGCGCATATACCGCAAATATTTCCAGTGAGTTTATAAATAAGTTGTCGTTCTATGAAGATAAAGTCGTAAATAGAGTGACTCACCTTCTGTCGGATTGGAGACGGCGTCGTGCACCACCGACGCTATGCACCCCGACAGCCCTGAAACATTACAACATCTTATGTAAAATCTTTGCATTCTATCTGTGATCTACTCTTGGTACATTGACCCTATTTATTTGATTTAATTATTAAATAATATTTAATTTGTAGATAAGTTGACTGTATCGCAAGACCTACTATCGGTTCTAATTCTGGTAATGACAAAGCGTTAAAAGGTTAGACAAGAGGTTAAAAATAGCACTAGGTAGGTACATTGTACATTGTTTTAGTTGGGGGGTCATTTTTTCTTAAGGAAAATCAACATATAAATACAAATAAACTTACACAAATTGCTAAAATAGATTTTCATTTCACGTCAAGTCTACAATTCTACATTCTTCGTCTACTTTTTTTTACTCTTTCTCCTATCTAAACTACTATTACTATTGCATGAGCTTTCACATTCCCAGTATGCACTACAGCTTTGTAGCCGCCAAGTTTCTCAGTTACAGTCAACCATTCACTTTGATTAGGATTAGCTACTCCTATTGCAGTCGTCTTCGGCGCATGCTGAGCATAGAGTTAGCGATCTCCAACTGCAGCGTCAGTATTATCCAAATATGTCATCGCTTCTGACTCTGCATGTTGCGCCTTTGAAGACTGTTTTCGCAATGGGAGTTAACCCAAATCAAAGTGATTGCAGCAAACCGACGCCGACGGCTGCAAATCTGTACTACGTCGGTACCGGAGCGTGAAAGCTTATTCAATATCATTTGACACTGATCGATACCGCGGAGAACAAAAGACAAAAATGTTCAATTACTTGTGAGCATGGCCCGCGTATCAAAAGAATACCTACCAAATTTTTAGGAAAGTGCTTTTTCGTTTTCTTGGTCTCTTGATGAGTGCAGACCATGAATCTATCTACATACTTCGTAAAGGTTTACGAAGTAGATTCATGGTTTGGACTCATAGTGTGAGGGTAGTGGTTGGTATGGTACTCACCGTGCACTAGATGGTCGTGCGAGTGTCTGGTGGCGTGCGCGAGCGTGTGCTTGCAGTGTTCGTAGGTGGCGAAGTAGAACGCGTGCGCCGGACCCGCGCCCGCCACCACGGCCGTCATGCCGCGCACCGGCCTGGAACACAGGATAACACTCTTATAACTAGCAAGTACACACAAGCCACTGCAGTGCCCTCAGTACCCCGATCGCGAGTATGCACAGAGTCTACTATTCGATCCGTGACTGTACTATAGTCTCTCAAATGTATGGGATTCGGGTGCAGCGCCTCCAGTGGTAACTTGACTGAACTAAAATCCCAATACATTTGAGAGACTATACTCTTTGAAGAAATATGTAAACTAGAACGGACACCGGCGAACTGACACTTGACGCCACAATTGAAGCCGATCAGCGTCAGCTCATTCATTCACTAGCTCACGTTCATCGCAATCGGTCGCTGGCTTTATGGTGTTGAATGTTGACGAAAGGTATAAAAATGACTTTCAAAAATGCCGTCTTGCATTTTAGAATCTTACAAAAAAGCATCAACTACACAAAAAAAGGAGAGTGGTGTAACTTATCATCGGTAAGTAAACAAAACATCAACTAAAACCAAGCAAAACTAATTTTTGTCATAATTTGCCGCCATTTCTAGAAAATCATTGAATATGAAAATGGAACTGTACAGATTGGACACGGTAGGTAATAAATGTTGGTGAACTCATAATATATGCACCTAGTTATTTTAACTCAATTAGGTATAATATACTTAACTGATTATTGTTTAGATCATAAAATACCTACTCAGCCTATGCCGTTTGTCTGTCTGTTTGTCTATCAGTACCTACTAAAGTTTATTATCAAATTGTAATGGTAGATTTTTATTTTACTTAGTTTAAAAAGGGTATTTTTCATCATCATCACCTTAAAGATACTAACCAAACCCAAACCTAATTTATTCAAAACTAAGTTTCCTGTAAGTAGTACCTACCTACCTATAATTTTTTTTCCGTGAATTTTTTGATATTTTAATAGTTATTCTGCTATTCAGGGCTAAAAAATGGTAGAATACTTATTATTTGGAAATGCATACATAGGTACCTATAATACTATAAAATAATATAATTCATCCTACAAATGTTTGTCCTAGGTGGGAATCAAACCCACGACCTAGTCAATTTATTTAGATAAGGCAGAGTAATAATTAGTAGGTAAAAAAGCTGTGTCCCCTCTGTGCGGTGTCTAATCTTCCGCCCATGTTCCGACTCATTTGTGACACGTCTATGGTTTGTACTTTCTTCTCTAGTTATTATCTCAATGACTATACTACAGTCACGGATCGAATAGTAGACTCTGTGCATACTCGCGATCGGGGTACTGAAATAGAGCGTCGTACGTAGATCATACAGAACAAAACCACAAACGTAAGTCACGAGCATTTAACGTATTTTTTACAAGCTGACAGGCGCTAGACACACAGAAAAGACGTAAGACGCAGACAGGGCGCGGACATTATTTTGTCTCTTCCGCGTCCCTTTCATACAAAATGTATAGAAGCGTCGCGACGCAAAACATACAGAAGAGACGGGGCGCGGGCGCAACGCTGTTCGTTGGCGCCCTGTCCGCGACGCGTCCTCGCCTTACGTCTCTTCTGTCTGGCTTGCACCACAGATACTTACTGAGATTAAAAATAACATTAGGCACCTATGCTTTTTCCTTAAAATTTGACATATTCTGTGATTAATAAATAATTCATAAATAATACCGAACTTAGTCCAAAAGTAATGAAATTAATGCAGAGAACTACTCTGTAGAGTTTTACGCAATCATAGCGTGGCTCTCGTATTCTAGGAAATCAGACTCAATAAGCACGACACGCACGAACTATTACACATTTTAGACATCTAACGATTCACTGTTTCTATAAATAAATACTTAACTGGACAAATCTCCACAATAACATTATAAGAATACTACGTAATAATGATTTGTTTTGGTGACATAACATACATCAAGGTCATTTATTTCGGCAGGACCAATCATACAAGCCAGAAAGATCCGAAATAATAGTAGATTGAAAGGTTATGCACATGTATAGCGAGTCTAGTCAAGGTCCCGAAGGCCCCGTTGGTTCCAGTAGGATTCCTAAGCAGGCGTCGCGCCGGCGACCTTCGCAGTTCAAGGCCGCCCCGCGCCGCCACCGAGCCACCCGCCACAGCGCAACGCGTACTCCACTACTCGACTACTCGCAGTCGCGAGGAGCCTTTCCCTCCGCAACAACGTGGGACGCGGATCGATCGATCTGCCCATTTAGACACGCTACAAGACACCCTACTCTAAAATAAAACACAAGTTATTCGGGCAAGTACAAGTTCAATCGATAGAGATTTGGTCGTTTCGTGAAGTCGTAACTTCTACGATTGCTATCGTTCCTAGTTATAACAATGTAAACCATGGTTGTATTTTAATGACAATGTGGCGAGTATGAATATCGCATGAGGAGCGAGGCAGAGACGGTGCCTGACGCGCACTAGCACTGTTTATTGCCAGTCATGGTTATGTACGAATAACAACCAGGCGAAGGCAAAAACAAGCAATTGATGAAGCAGAGTTCAATAACAACTTATACTTAATTTTTTGCGTAGATCGGGTATGTACCGATTATAAATAAATATAGGAAACGTTTAGAAACTATAACCAATATCAAGGTTATGAAACAAACAAAACAGATAACACAACAGGGAATAAACATATAATCGTAGTTATTCCAAAAGAAATACACACCAATCTGTTAAAGGGAGAGATCGATTTACAATTAACAAACAATTTCTTATTGAAATAGAGAAGATCCCGTGGTTGAAGTGGCATCCCGGCACCGACACCGGCACCGGCGAAGTGAGGCAACGCGTCGGGGCGTCTATTCTTCAACTACAGAAACCAGTAATTACTTATTTCCCAGTCAGTCATTATCAAAGGAAAACAATTTCATGTTATTTCCTCACATTCAATTTGGATTTGTGCTCTCTGGATCACAGAACTAGGCTCATGAAGGATGTCTGTGTCAATCATCCCTGTCTAATACATATTGTTTGATCTGTCGCCTAGTACAGATCAAACAATCTATATGATGAACAGTTTATGAATGATCTTGCAGAGAACGAGAGAACATCAAGGTGCTGCATGCACAGAAGCAGCATTATTATGCTCACCGCGTTTGGTAGCAGTTGGCAGTTGGCACAGGCGCAGATGACACCATGTCATTACATATTTACAAACAGTGTCGGTAAATATGTTCTAGCAGATAGGTCTGCAGGCGGCTTTGTCAATAGCACTCAGCAAACACGATAACTGAGGAAGGTGTACGGCAAACGGTACGTGTATTTGAGAACGCTCAAAAGGCTCTAGTATTTGATGTCTGGATTAATAGAGCTTCGGTGAAGTATATATTTATGTTTTACGGTAGATACCATGTCGACGACATGGCCAACTTATAGAAAGACCTTAACTATAATATTATAGAGCCTTCGACCATACTAGAGCAAAAAACGCGTGCTCTGCCTACGTCAAGGCTCAAGACAGTTATTGCAGTATTACTCAATCAAGTAATATTAATTAACACATAAAGACCGATAGTGAATTAGGAAAGGACAAAATTATCAACAAAATAAGCATGTTTCAATTCAAGACTACGAAATACTAGAAATCGGTGATATCATTTTTATCTAATCTTTATCGTCAACACACCTTCGTCCTCAGTTTGATATTTTTTATCTATTTGCTAGGTGAAAACGGAGTAAACAATTTGAAACTTTTGAAACCAAGGGCAGGTTTTTTGACAAGTAAATAAACAATCAAAGCCAATTAGTATAATTAAACATAATTGAGTTGAAACACAAAATCTAGGAATTCCCTTTAGGCAGTGTCCTTATCTAGTGCATGAAGCTGATAAAGCGATAAGGAAGGAGTATTGCCTGAAGTGCAGTACAGCTCGGTACGGTAAACATTGTATATTTAAGGACTTAGTCGTAGTTCGTAAGACTATTGTGATTGTGACCAACAACGAAAGAATCAACTTTAATGTTAGACTTAGACCCCATGCACACTGAAAACTCTATCGGCCAATAGTTCGATCGGGTTGGGCTGCTAGTGCAAACACGGCCGATACTGAATCGTTGTAGTTGCACAGTAGTGTGCGCACTTGCAAACAGAGCCCGACAATACTATCGGCCGTTAGAAAAGTTAGCAGTGTGCGTGGGGTCTAAGTCTAACATTGAAATGCTATCTACAGATCGTATGTACGGATATACTATGAACGATCTGTAGATAGCACAACCGAAGCACCAGTTGAGCCATCAAGGAGCTCAACTCAGGGACGTATATAAGGGGGGGGTTTAGGGGGTCCGGACCCCCCCCTTAGCCCATTAAGTTCGGAGGAAACCTAGTCAATTTTTGTATTTTGGAACCCTTGGACCCCCCCCTTAACAAAGATCTTTGGTATATTGGAACCTGTGGACCCCCCCCTTAACAAAGCTATAGCTACGTCCCTGGCTCAACTGGTGCTTCGATATTCGCGTAGGTTTTAAGATATTAGCGACCACTATAGAATTAAATCAATTAATTTAAACGTTTTTATTGTTTTCCTCATTCAATGCAAGCAAAATATGCAACTTCCAGGAACATCGCTCAAATTAATAGTACGGGCGCGCTGCGTGCTCATTTCGAATTGTTATTAT
Source organism: Camptogramma bilineatum (assembly GCA_958496255.1). Taxonomy (NCBI): domain Eukaryota; kingdom Metazoa; phylum Arthropoda; class Insecta; order Lepidoptera; family Geometridae; genus Camptogramma; species Camptogramma bilineatum. Next base: position 93,854 of record OY292472.1, read on the forward strand.
CTTGCGTTATACTTGAGCAACTCATACACACATTACTTATCGTAAACTTAGAACCATAGCCAAGTTATTTGAAGCAATATTTATTATAACAATACAAATTAGTAGGAACATTAGTGAATCGCCCACGTGCAGCGTTGATAGCGACACTCGCGGCGCTCTGTTCCTCTCAGATAGCCAAGTAATACTATTGATATAATAATATATGGAGAGCACCATATTTACACAATACACACTGCAAGAGGAAAATAACAATAACGCAGGCCACGTGACATTTCCTTGAGTGATTCCAAAGGTAAAGGTCCAATATCCTGTAGTAGTGCTGAAATAGTAACTTTTCAGTCTACTTCTTCAATGACACAGCGGTTTGCATTTGTCAGTGAATCCAAATATTTGTCTTTTCCTACCAATAATAAACAGTAATATACTTACCTAAAGAAATATTTATTTTTTACTTGATTATTAATTTTCAATGCCTTTAACTTTAAGAAAGAATTTTATAGATTCATCACATTAGATAATATTTGGTCAATCAGTCAAATGCTTTCGTTAAAACCAAATATTCTTCAAGTAGGTTTGAAGTAACGTAGCAGAATTGATTCAGTTCTGTTTGTTATCAGCGGGACGAGTGTGTGCTCTTTCACAATGGACATTTTATTACACAAACGATAAATAATTATCCGGTGGCGCTTAGGCACTTCATTGGAAACTAATTTATGTATCCACTAAGCCCATTATAGCGCTAATAAAATCATCTTAAAATGAACAATCATTTTACAACTCATTTTACAGTAGCTTGGTGAACAACTCAGTACTAACTTAATTGTCTAACAACTTAGTTATAATGGGTGTAATAACAGTTAACATACACTTGCGAAATGATTCGGTTACGTATACCAATAGTCTTTTTAACGATCCATAAACCAATGCTACTGTAGATACTGACAAGAATGATTAGAAGGGAAAGTTCGCTTGTCGCTTTTTATACAATGGTTTTTCTATAACTTGTGAGATTTGAAATGAGGTTTTTTTATATAATTTTGGTAGTGACCGTCAGCATCAGTCCAGTTATGTCAGCTGACGTACTCACGCGTGGAAGCCCTCGTGACCCAGAGAGGCGGCGCGTCGCGGTAAATAAATATTCACAGGATGCTAATCGGCCGACATTAAGCAGCCACTAGCTATGCTAAACACTTGCTATATTGCCTTTTTACCCGTGCCCGGATATTAGAATTTCTAATGAGATAGACACGTCACTTATTATAACGTTATCTTTCAACGTATTCATCACACCAACGTTTTCTTTCCAGAAAGAGTCGGCACCGCATGCTTCTATATTATTGTTGTCTTTCATCCTGATAAGGTGTTCTAATTTACAATCGGGCTCGCTTTTATGGTCATCTAGAGTGCCTACAACGACTATGTTTGCAGCACCTATAAGGCAATTCTAAGTATTTCTTACGACTTCATGTTAATCACAGTGTTGCATCACATGTTTTGTCCGTGTCTTTGCTATCTATTCTTTTTTACTTTCAAAATGAGAAAAAAAGATTCGATAGCAACAGGTTATCTCGAGAGTGCCACGTCAATACACATGAACTCATAATGATCCTAAGCTAAATCAGGAAAATACTAATAGTCATACCTGAGTAAGGTTTGAACCGTTCAGTAGAGATATTGAGGTCGTAGGTAAATCCACCATCAGTTCCGCTACCTACAGTGGTAGCACGATACTATTATTTACACAATAGAAATAATAGGTTTTATCTGTTGTCGTTATTTGAGTAAGCTTGTGAAAATGATCATGAATGAACATCTGCATACTTTCAGCCCCTTTAAAAAAAGACATGCTATAAAAGTTGTGGTCATAAGTTTCACAAAATTCGATGATAATTCTTGCTTGCATTTTCCAAATCTAAAGATATGTTGGTAACGGTGAGTCGACAGTTCCAGCGGGCGCGGGCGAGGCGCTATCTCCCGTGACGTGCCTCGCGAGGAGAGTAAAACCACAAACAGCAGCGACGTGGAGGATGAAGCCGCCTCACGTACACTGATAGCGATAGCGGCACGACACTATGCACTGATAACAATACCACTATGACATATCTACTCTTGTTACCGAAATACACTGGACCTGTCCGAGTTCTTAGTAGGAACTGATGACAAGAAATTATCGGATTGTGCAAAAAGATTTGCTGCTCCGAAGATTTACTATATGAAAATTTGTACGAGTATGTATCGTCCTGAGCAGGAAATCAATAAATGAAAGGTTAAACGTTATCTAGTTAAGAGATTTGGTTAAAAAATGAGTATATTTTCCGGATTGACCTTCGCATTGACCCAGTCCCTCCACGAGCCGTCTCGTCTACTCGCAAAGTAATCCTTATCAAGTTGCGTGAGCCTTATCGCCATCAACATCGTGCTTGACCCGAATTCTCGCAGATTAGCCTAAAATTAGAAAATACACTTGACTGGGTAAATAAAGCTTTAAGAAACTCAAAAGGAACTATCGCGAGTTGACGAACTGACTTTTATGTTGTATCTCTGATAAGCGTCGGTTACATGAGTGAGTAGATAAAGTTTGTTGGTGACTTTCAGCCCTGAAGAGGCAAAAACAGAAGAACAGACCATTGACTGCAAGTTCGGATGGAGGCCGGTCTCATCATCGCTCACCTAGAACATGCAATAACTACGCTCTGTTGTTATTGTTAGGCCACAGAGTTTACATACAACGCTGTTATTTGCAAAACGAGCCATTGCTGTTATTTGCAAAACGAGCCATTGCAAAAGTTTAACAGTTAACTAGTACTTATTTATCACGCGTGGAATCAAGCACCTTTTCAAATGTCAATATAAAACGACATTCGCTCATTAGGCATTGAAAGTGAACAACAACCGATACAGTAACTCATAACTTCATAAGCGACTGCGCGTACATTGTACTGAGCTCGTTACTTTATTATTAGTATACAATATCGTAATATTATTTACCACTTCGATTAGTTACTACCTACTCTCTTAGAAACATTAATCGATCGAGCGAGCGAAGCGAGCTAAGATCTTAGTGGCAAGTTAGGCGATTTTGCTTTGTATGTTTGTATGTTTGTATGTTTCATTTTTATGTTCTCGCATAACTATCGAACCGCTAATCCAATCTGTATGAAACTTGATAGGTCAATAGGTAGTGCTATGGAAATTTGCTGTGGAGCGTATGAGCGTAATCGATGAAGGGGTTGTAAAGATATGGGGTTCCCGAGGGGGTAAATTTTTTTCAAAGTTACCCAAATATATTGAGTGGGGTGTCATACGAAAGGGCTTATTTTGTACATTCCAAAATGGTTTTTATTTTTAATCTAGGATGTATAGTTTTTGAAATACGACCAAAGAACAAAAACTACGAAACCAGAGCTGCAAGAGCTCCCGTTTCATAGAGTTTCGATGTCTTCGTAGCTCATTGACTGGTCGGTCTTAAAAAGAGAGTGGCATCGTTGCGGTTTGGTTTGCAATGATTTTAGATGCTACTTGATTTATTTTCATGATAAAAAAATTTTTGATAAAGAATGAAAATAATTGGGGTAAAAAAAGTTAAATAAACAAATATATTGAGTGGGGTGTCAAATGAAAGGTCTTATTTTGTACATTCCAAAATAGTTATTATTTTCATTCTAGGACGTATACTTTAGAAATACGACGAGAATTCATAAATATGAAATAAGTAAATGAAAAATTAGACACGACATTATTGTATTGCATGCATGCTAGTATTTTTTACCATGAAGAGCTAGCGCAATAGGCATACTCGGCAGTAGTAGCACTTGAAATTATAGGGGTAGTCAGAAGAAAGTCCAAATGTAAGCCATCTACGGTGCGCGAGATCTCAGTTCGGGGCGAACTACTAGTTATCTAGGAGCGCCAGCTTAGACGTTAATGCCCAACTTACAGACTTGATTAGAATTATCGCCAACATTACAGTACAACTCGGACGAAAGAACCACGGGACGCGAATTGCCATATGTCCCACTTGCTGGGGGGGAAGGGAGCCAACTGTCACAAATGACATATTTTTGACATAATGATGATATATTTCTGTCATACATGAAAACTTATAGTGATACCACTATCATAATTTTATGTTCCCCGATTTTAAAATATTTTGTTGAGACGTGTAGCACACTTTGTCTTTAATCAATAAATCTTAAAATTGTAACGATTTTATTTACAGAAAGTGATCTCCCCCCAATTCTACTAGAAGACAACGCCAATCATTCCGCTGCGTTTTGGTTCGATCTCATAAATGTCTGTCAGCCATTTGGTGAATAGTAGAATAGCTTTTCAAAAATGTGTTCTGCCAAAGTCCAAACCTTAGCTAAAACCTCACCACAACTGAGTCGTTTGTCATTAGTAGAATAGGAAACAGTCGAAAATCTAAAGTTTAGTTGAGGTTTTGCTTGAGGTTGATAAAAAGTTTGGTACTAGAATTGACACCCTGCTAATTAGTTAAGTAAGTAGTTAACTTTACAAAGTAGGGACGTACATCACCTACATCTTTAGATTTCTCAACATGTTCTTACATTTATAGAAATATACCTACCTACCTAATATATTTTACTAGCAGCGTCCTCGCGGCGGCTTAGTTTTTGTGTGAGAAAAAGAGAAAAATGATGTTGCTTGTCACAATTTTTACATTATAAACTTTTAGTTAATCTTAAAATAAAGCTCTATCTACTTACTCTAAAAATCTGTACCTACCATAAATATTGCGAGAAAATATACTGGTATCACTACTACCAAATTTACTTTTGACATGTCTTTCATAGGGATTGATAAATATCGATATTGGAGATGTCGATGTTTTTTACACTAACAGTAGAAAATGTGTAGGTACCTAAATTAGGTTACAAGTTTTTTACCATTTCTATCCAAAAAAATACTTGTATTAAAGGCTTGGTAAAATCCAGTTGATCTAATGTCTTGTAAAGCTTATAATTGTTGATTATAAAATTCAATAGGTAAAAAAAATATTGCTGAACATTTCACACAGCGCCATCTAGCCCCAAACTAAGCAAAGCTTGTACAATGGGAACCAGATAACTGATAGAATACTTGTATACCTTTTGTAAATACATACCTACATAGAATACTTTATAACACCCAGACACAGAACAAACATCTATGTTCATCACACAAATGTTTGTCCTGAGTGGGAATCGAACCCACGACCTACAGCGCAGAAGGCAGAGCTACTACCAACTGAGCTAAGAGGCCGGTAAAATTGTACCTAATTGTACTTAGAGTCCGCGTCAGCACTAAGTGCTACGGCAGAAGCGGGAACTAATAGTTTTATTTACTTTAATAAGCTCTTTTAGTCACGGTCGTTCAGTTGTTCTGATGTGTAGAATTAACTAACGTCCAAACTTGCATAATTATTATTGTTCAAGCCGCATTTGGACAGTTAGTAATTTTTAACCTAACCTAGTTCTGTGATAGCAGCGCCGCGTCTATCGGACTTTTTGGTCGTGCCACTGTGTTTGTTCTCGGCTTTGTGCTAGGCTCATCGACTGCGTGCACCAGCACGACATTGTCGGGCGCATTTTACTTACAATATAATTACAACAAATAAATTATAGAAAAAGTAGGTAGGCACACGAAAACGTTGAAAATCTTGATAAGATACTTAGGTGTGATTTAATACTATAAAAATTATAATTATGTTGTTATGTGCCAATTTGCACAACTACACAACTACCTAGGTACAATACAACATAATTTAGTATATTATGTAACTTCAAGAAACTTAATGTAAATGGTTTTATCGATATCGATAAGGAGTAATAATTGTACATTACCTCATCGTAATGCAAAGACTCGCCACGTAAATTTTGTACCTTCGTAAACCTAAATTATTCAAAATTCGAACTATTGCCGATCGCAATAAGGCTAAACATAATTTTAAAAACCGCATTAGTATCGTGGTACTGTCACTCAAGACAGTTGTCATTAGACAGTAGTGCATGAGTGATGTCCAAAATATAGTAATTAATAGACATTGCTAGGCAATAGGGAACTCCCACAATTTTTTTTAATGATTTTATACGATAGGTTATATCGTCAAATAACCGTCATAAAAATTCCAGCGCCGAAATACTAAAATTTTATAACAAAAATAATTTTTGAAATTTACCAACATTTTCACGCATCTGAAACACGATTATTATTGTTGTCACAGATTACTGTTGTAGTAACAATTTGTGAACTTTGACGTGTGACGTCAAATTGATACTAAGTACAACAGTAATCTGTGACAACAATAAGTTCGAGTATAGGAATTGTGAAAATTAAAAAAAAAACTTATCTATGGATCGTCATATCTGACTCGTCCTTGACTTTTCTTATGAACTCGTGTCGTCACATCCTTTCACATCCTTTTCAAGTATTTTGAAATTCCTACTATTTTTTGCAATTTTTAAAATTTATTTTCTAATCGAAAATGGTTTAATATTAAAAAATAATTACACACACATACCTCTAAAGCAACAATGTTCATAATAAAATACATTTAACCCGCTTTTGAATCAGACGCATATTGCCTATTATAGACCGTATCCACCGTATCCGTTACGATTGAAAATTAAACGGAGATGTGACGGCAGGCGATGCGATCTTTTTCATTTTAGTCGTATATTTTTTGAATCGATGTTTTAACCTCAGTTAAAATAAAATAATGTTTATTGAAGTAGAAAATCAGCTAAAACACAAAAAAACATTTACATAATGAAATGTTACACCATATTTTAAAGATTTGAGGTGTAGTGGATTTTTATTGCACTGGTATAGTACCATAAATTGGCATTTTCATGGAGCACCTTCCTCGGTGATAACGATACGGAGACTGATAAGAATCGATTATTAGGGTAGTTTTTATTGACGGTACCTGATTTTGATTTGTCAAAGTAATCATAAGCGTTGGCTAGAGGGGTAAGATTTGTAGGATCATAAAGGCGCGTCCCGTTCTTTCGTCCGAGCAGTACAATGACCTTTACTGACAGATCAACAACGAAAACAACTGATTGCAATAATAGCATTCTCCCGCGATTTCACCAGAGACGAGATAACCGTATTTTGCAGGAACAAACTATTATGATTATAGGAACCTAGAGTTTGTCGATCCCTAAGAAGAGCAACGGCACAGCGTTATCTCAAGAAGCCGCATTACCTACACAAAACTAACCTTTATTTCAACTGACAAATACTAAGAGAAGCTACAAAGCGGTGAGTGCAGAAGCACTTAGCCACTTAGCTCTGCGTGGAGTAACCTCCTTCGAGTATATCCTTCGAGTCGGGCCTCCGCGGGGCACGTCACCACATCGAGAGGTGTCCAGCACTCAAACAAGTGTCATAAAAAATGAATGATCTCTAGGTACCGGAGATACCGGAAAAGGCAGATTTGCGGTGCACGTGTTCAATAGACTAATGACGCGACACGGTAGACTTACTGCTAATGTAGGCTTACGTCTAACCCTAATGTAGCAGCTTTACGAGTACTACTCTGAAAAATATCGTTTCAGGAAATACACATCTCTTTTTTGTTTCCCCGACTTTACGCTATTTACTGACCGCTATTTAGTATTGTGCTCTTTGAATATTGCATAATCAGTAAGGTAAAAATGTGAGTCGGGTGGATGAACACCGTAATTCCAAAGGTTTTGGTCACGGATCTCAGTCTTTTTTGACATAACACCTCGCTAATTCTACAAAATAAATAGTAAGGCAGCTGGAGGTGTAACATGACTAAGATAGACTTGAGCAACTATGTGTTAATTTCATCTAACTATAAAATGTCACGTAGAATGGAAACGTAAAAGTACATACAAAATTTTAACTATTGTGCAATATTAATAGACGTGTAACTTTGAGATCAGTATGTGTGGTTTAATCACGCCATGCCATGACGCCAGGAACCGGTTTGGATAAAACTTCGAACGGAGCGCAGATGCAGAAGCGTGCGAATGCTAGTTTGGAATACATTCAGTGAAAGTTGTACGAGTCATATGAATGAATACAAGCATTCACAGTCGAGCTGTCGCCTTGTACCTTGCAGAGCGCACCAATCTCATGCACTAGCTATGCCTTTGCCTACTGGTATGTTCCTAGGTTCATCTCGACAACGAGGAAAATGGTCGGCGGCACGTGATCTGATAATAAGCAGTTAAAGTCGTGAAAAGTACATAACATTAGCTGGCAAAAACAGATGCTTGATACGAGGGGCGGCGACGACGTTCATTGGATGGAAACATTTGCTAAATTATATATTCACAAGGACGCATTACAATAAAATCCAAGTGTTCAAACAAATGACATACATACTTCACCTGAAGAAAACCCTTGAGCTAGAAATAATAAGTCGAAAATAATTGGCCAGAATAAAAAGCCACGTTACGTCATCTGTTGAAATGGCTTCATCGCCAGAGAGCGCTCGCTAGCTGTAAACCATCCTGCCAACACGCTTAACATGATTTCCCTTGCTGAACAGAGTTCCAACATGGTTGAATGATGAAGCATTGTGTTCGGGGTGTGGGGGCAGGGTGTGTGGTGTGGAGCTCACCTCAGCAGGCCCTCGCGCTTCACCATGTACCGCAGGGTCTCGGAGATGGAGCTGTTGTGTGCTGTCCGCAGCGACTGCATCCGCGTCTGAAACAACGCACCACCCAGTGTTACTGTCCGCACCTTGAGCTGTTCTTTTAACTACAGTTTTTGCTAAACACATCTTTCCGTGGTAATCTTTTTGAATGAGTGTGAGTTTTGACTTAAGGGAGTGGGCACACGATGTTTTCTGCAGCGCGTTTTCGAGCTGCGTTTACGCATCGCGTTGGTATCGATACACAACACACACGCTGCAAAAAACGCAGTGTGCCCACTCTCTAACTCTCAAAATAAGCAACCATCTCTGTACCGGTCATCTCAGAGCACCGCCGGTGAACGATATGTTCGCACCGGCCAGTGGTGACCACGGGTCTCTACTGCCCGGTGCCTATTATGAAGAGTTGATGACGAGCGATACCAACAAACAAACGATAACTTATTTAAAAGCCAACTCTACTTAGTACTATTAAACCCTACAATTTTTTTCAATTTATAAACAGCGACAGAACCGCCGGTCATCCAGCATTCAGCTGAAGTATCATTATCTGCGATGACGGAAGAGTCAACAGAAAAATTACAGTTTAGTACAACACACAACGGAGCACTTTTAACAAACAAGACGTTTTAATCACTGGGTTTTTAATCCGGTAGGGGGCAATTTAGCAGTCAGGGGGTCGGCCGGAGCCACCGTCGGGGCCGAGCCGCGGCATCGAGGGACATTATAAATGATGAAGCTTCACGCCGGCAGATCATTCCTCAGCATGGGAGCGCGCACGGTATCGGTGTCGGTGTCGGTGTTGGTGTTGGTGTTGGCGCTGGCGCTGTCGACGCGCGCCATGGACGACGACATGGCGGAGCTGGCGCAGATGGTGCGCGACAGCTGCGCCGGCGAGACCGGCGTCGACCTGGCGCTCGTGCACGCCGTCAACGGAGGCGCCGACCTCGCCGCGACCTCCGACCCCGTGCTCAAGTGCTACATCAAGTGCACGATGGAGACGGCGGGCATGTTCTCCGAGGGAGCGGTGGACGTGGAGGCGGTGCTGGCGCTGCTGCCCGACGCGCTGCGTCACAAGAACGAGGCGGCGCTGCGCGCGTGCGGCAGCCGGCCCGGCGCCGACGCCTGCGACATCGCCTACAACACGCAGGTCTGCTGGCAGCAGGCCAACAAGGCGGACTACTTCCTCATCTAGCGTGCGTCACGTGCCTCTCCTGCACTTGTTTCTTGACCGTAAACTGCATCAGAATCATAATCTAGTGTTTTTTATGGAATTCATTAAAGATGTTTTGTTCTCTATTATTATTTTTTCACCTCAGGAGCTCGAAATGGGACCCTTTGCTACGAGAAACCTGGAACTGGAAGGCTAAAATGGCTAACATGACAATTCTTCTTATGAATGATTAAGATTCGTATTATTTTTAGGTTTCCGTACCTCAAAAGGTAAAAAAAGGAACCCCTATAAGATAACTTTCTTGTCCGGCTGTCTGTTTGTCCGTGTGTCACCACCGATTTTCTCAGGAACAGATGGACCTAGGAAGTTGAAATTTATACTAGATACTGAGGCCTATAGTCTCTATTAGGTGTATAAAAATCAAGGTCCTGAATCAACACGATAAAAAGATATGGGCAAATTTAGATTTTCGCGAAAACTTGTAAGTACCATAGACATATCAGCGCGAGCTGTTTGTCTATAAATAAATAATAATAATAAGTACTAAAATATAATAGGTAATTGGAATTTTTCCTTTACTTGTGCTGTAAGACCTTGCTTTTAACAAAAATTGACAATTCTAGGTCAACCGGAAGTATCCTATAGGTTTTAGGTCGTAAACCTAACATATATGGTATAACATATATGGCCGATGGGGCCGAAAAGTTCTCGAGTGGAGGCCACGGACCGGCAAGCGTAGGGTTGGACGTCCACCGACAAGATGGACAGACGACCTTGTAAAAACTGCAGGTCGGCGGTGGATGCAGGCCGCTTCCAACCGCAATACATGGAAATTTTTAATAATACAATGAGTAAATATAGTGTCCGGACATGTAATAAAAATAAATTATTTAGACCTAAAACCAGATTGACATTATCCGCAAATAATAGCTATATTATGGCAATTAAAATTTTTAATAAGCTTCCTGACAGTTTAAGAGACATGACATCACTGAATAGATTTAAGTTCAATTTGACTAAATGGCTTGCTGAAAAATGCTTCTATAGTATAAATGAATTTTTTGACTATAAGTTGTAACATACTCGTAGGTACCTATTTATGAAGTAATTTTTTTGACCGTTGACATGAAAGTATTATTATAGCATGAATTTAATTTTTTCGACCAAATCTTATTTAAACTTTGACATTTTTAATATTGAACTTTTAATTGTAACATTGATATTAACCTTACTAATTTTAAAGAATGAATTGTTTGATATATTTGACTATTTTTATTTGATTTGAATTTTTGACATTAGCCTAATTATAAGATAGTGCCTATTTTTTATATTCATACACCTGTAAAGGTAGGTTTTGGTAGAGCATCATTTTATTTAAGACCAATTTATGTAACCTAAAACTTTTGAATAAATTATTATGAATTATGAATTATGAATTATGAATTATGAATTTTGAGGGAGACCTATGTTCAACAGTGGACGTCCAACAGCTGAGATGATGATGATGATGACGGTAGTTCCCGTTGACCTAGAATCACGAAATTTGGTAAAAAGCAAGGTCTTACAGCACGAATGAAGGAAAAATACCACAAATTAAAAAAAGTTGAAAATTAAAGGGTGTCCCCATACAAACATAGTTGACGCCAATTAAGATAAAAGTTGTATGGGCGCTTATACAATTTTTAGAGGACTAGCTTAATTATGGCGGTATATGGGTAGGTACGGAACCCTCGGCGCACAAGTTCGACTCGCACTTGACCAGGTTTTTTTTCTTGCCTCTCTCATTTCATGTCTATGAAAAGAATGTTTTGAAGAAAAGAATGTTGTCTCTTTACATAGACAACACTATCATTTATAGGCACCGCAATTATATTATAGCACAGCAGGGTTTAAAAGGCCTTTTTAACCCTGCTGTGCTGCAGATCTAAAAAGGTTGGTGTCGATGAAAAGAGATGGCATATTGTTATAGTTCAATTACTATTGTGATTCTGCTAAAGCAGCCTTTTTAGTCCCGCAGAACAGATAATAATACTACTTGCATATCAAACTAAATTTCAATTTCAAATGTCATTTTTTATGTGTTCGGAGACGCATCTAGCTATTGTCAAAGTCTAAAATAATGTAGCCAGACCCCGACTAATAGTGTTGCACCCAAAATGAATCATGTGAGTGGTGTAGATCAGTACATTTTGACATTCAGTCCAAACCAACCGTAAGGGATGAACATAGTCAATTATTATTAATTAGTGTTCAATAGGATTTTAATAAATTTGTCTATACTTGTCTCCAAACCAGATTTAAAAGAGCAATACATTATCTTTAAAGAAAAACAGGAATTAACATTCCCATCGAGGGAATTATAATCAAAATGGTATGAACCGTTAGTTTAATTGATCGATTGGGTTGGTTCTAGCAGTTCCAAAATTCAGATCACTTTGATTTTTTCCTGAAAAGTGGCAGCACACCAAGCACTCCAACTGTCAAGTCCTGAATCAAATTATGGTCAAAAGCATCCTCAAGCTATTTAGAGTTTTAAATACTTTACTTATGATGTCAATCAACTTCTCTTGCTGAGTTTACATTCCATTAGGATGACAAGCCTTAGTCCACAAATATGAAAAGTAAAGATTTGAGAGAGAATTAGGAGGATGGATCACCGAAAAGAAAGGTAGGCCCCATTCAAAATTCAAAAATTCAAATATCAGTTGTACCGTGTTTGTTGCCCTGATTCTTCAGAGTGTTGGTCACGAAAGAACAGGAGTAGTAGTTTCTACCCCTCCCAACCCCTTAATTCATGGTGTAGATACGTAACTGCTAAACTTCCCAAAACTGGTTTCTAACCATACATGTATTGTAAATGTAAGTAAGCTGTGCACTCTCATGTCATGACCATGATAATTTCAAATGCCACTTCAAGGCTATGCTAACACAAACAAAGCTGGAGTTCTTATAAGATATTGTACTTTTGTATTTGAGATAAGTACCTACCTATGTTAGAGATAAACTCAGTAATGTGAAGAGTATAATGAAGCTAGACTATAGCTAGCCAACAACAAACGCATAATTTGGAAGGTGTATTGTTGACATGACATCAGTAGTTACAGCAATAGCATGCATGCACTGACAGCTAATGAAAACAGAAACTTGTTCATTTTGCGGAAAAGTGGGTTGTCTTTATTGTTTTAAATCCAAGAGAGATCTTATTGGAAACTAGTGCTAGAAAAGATTAGATTCCAGCTTGGGCCATCGCAGAGTGAGATAACAACAAGCCCAGGAACCAGTTGGCTAGCATCATGAAAACTATTTTCCTTGTACATAAAGTGAGTCAGAGTGAGTAGTTGCACGAATAGAAAGGAAATAGATGATTGAGAAGTCTTTACATAACCCTCAAGTGGCAAATGAGTGGCGTAATAGGACAGCCGCCGCCGAGCTGTCAGCGCAGCGCGACTAGGTTATGAGGCGAGCGCGAGCAGGCGGCGGCGGCGGCGGCGGCGGCAGCGGCGCTCACCTTCACGGAGTCCAGCGGGTACATTACGCAATGCTCCATCACCCCCGCGATCGCTCCTGCGGTCATGTGTGTGACGAAGTTTTGGGTCGGAAGGGTTTCATAGTCCTCAAAGTTCATAATACTCACTGAATACTGACACTTGCACAAAATAAACACAGATTTAGGTCAAAATAAAAGGAGTTTACTTTTGTTTACCGAATTAGAAGTATCATTTTTACCAACTATTTTCGTCACAAGTCATTCGTAATTTAGAACGATCAAAAATTGATTCCATCAACTCGCTTTGCACGAGCGAGCACGCGCGACTTTTGCAACCACAGACTGAGTTTTTAAAACAAAATGTGTCATTTGGTTTTTATCCGGTTGTCACTGTCATCTTCAAATCTGACATTACTTGTTTCTGCCAAAGTCATAACTCTTCCCTTTCTTTGACTACAGTCTTTTGGCCAACAGGCTTAATAGAGAGGTTGGTTGAGTGAGACCCTCTCTGGGTCCGTGGAGGTACCGCGGGGCCACAGAATACTAGTAGCCATACAGAGTGTAATATTATTCTGTGTACAGAGTTGTGTCTATGTTACTTTGGAAGAAGTGTTGCGGATGAGAAATAGAGTCGATTATGTATGAGCAACTTGTTTTTTTTGATAAATGTAATTTTTTAGGCTAACTGTACATTTTTTTAAAAATACTTGTAAAATGCTATTAATTTTTTCTTTAAAATAAAACAATAGTTTCATAAGAACAAAACTACAAGAGAAAAGGTACCTACTAGCTACCCTTCAGTGACCAAGAATTTGCCACACCCTGTATGTATACCTATCAAGATTAAATAACCAAAGCAAAAGTCAACTAGAACACCTGTTAATTAGCTAAAATAAATTAAAAGAGAAATTAGCGTTACAAACATGCAATTAAACCACAACCAATGATCGATCAACTCATTTGAGAAGCCTTCAAAGCCAAAACCAAAGTAGTAATTGAACGAGTAGGTCTAGTGTAGGTAGGTAGGTACCTACCTACCCAGAGATTTCAAGATGAGATTATTGTTACTTGCAAACATTGTTACTCAGATATTGTGTATGGCCTATTGTAAGTTTTCACAAAAATCTGATTTCTTAATATACTTACCTACCTACCATAATAACTTTTTTGCTAACGCTACTTGAGATTGGTTAATTTCGATTTACTTTGACAAGGTTCCATCCCATTCTCATCTCGCGCAGATTTTAATTATCCAACCAAAACTAAGTTGTTGTGTTATCATTATCACTTCAAACCCACAAACTAACACCTACCTATACCTACCTACCTATGCCTACATTTTTATTTTAAGTACCTACCTACCTACCTACCTACTTACGTATAAATTATATCTAATTATAAGTAGGTACCTACCTATATTACTAGTGTTGGTGTGAAGTAATTTGTGGATGGCCCCCAATAGGTAGGTACCTACCTACCTACCTACAAACCTAGTAGGTAGGTAGGTAATGCTGGTCTAAAGTTTTTTTTTCTAATTTCATCGCAGTGTTTTGGGGTTCCGCAAACGGACAGTACTTCGAAGATCCCACTAAATATTTCAAGAAATTTGAATTCGACATGATGAACCGCGGTTCTTTCAATATTTCCGATTGCTTGAAGGATCTTATGACCTGCTTTGAACTCGTCAAGTAAGTTTTCAGCTTTATCAATAGGTAAATCAGAATTAAAAACCACCTTGTTGAAATTTTTACTAAGTAACCCCCTTACTTATGAAAGATGTTTAAAGTTGAACACTGGTTGAACAACGTCCTGTCTCTGTTTGTCACTATCCACAAATAAAGACAGGACGTTGTTTAACCAGTGTTTCACTTTAAACATCTTTCATAAGTAAGGCCCTAAGTATGTAATAATTAGGTACCTACCCCCTACCCCGTATCAAGATTTAATCAAACTTACCAACAAAGTTCAAACTAGTTTACTAAGTTTTTATTAAATTCTGATTCCAAACGGTCGATCGGTTGCACAATTGCTGTTGCAGGCCGCGTAGTATCTCTAACTACTCTGTGGCAGGCCGGACGTGATCTGTTCGTGGGACAAGCTGCACGACACCGTGTGCTCCACCACGCGCTCCGTCTGCCACGACTACTACGGAGACTTCGACAGTGAGTCTTCAGATAGGATAGGGTGCTCATATTTAACTGGCACCGCTGCTCAGTTAGTAGTAGTACTGCATTCTGCGCTGTAGGTCATGGTTCGATTCACACCCGGGATAAACAAGTTCGTTCTGTTCTGTGTCTGGGTCAAAGACAAACATTGTGCAAGTGACATGATGATGATGAACATGTTTCTCTTGTGTCTGGGTTAGCTGTTAAAAAGTATCATTATTTGTATACTAAGTAGGTACCCATTGTTTGACTAAATTATTTCTAGGTAGTGATTGGCTTTCTGTTTAGGTACTACTAGTCTACCAAACCTAGCTGTTGATTGTCCTTTAAATAAACGACAAACTCTACTAATAGAAAGATTCGTGTGTTTGCAGCATACGGCTTCCGGTTCATCACGTCGGAGTCGATGTGCGTGTCCGACAGTTACCAGACATGGACGTAGCCCGCGCCGCCGCTGTCGCCGCCGCCCCGCCCGCCGCGCTCGTTTGTGGCGCTGCCTTGTACTCACCTAATTCATATCCTAAGTTGTTATCGGAAATAAATAAAACCAACAGTAAATAGTCGGAAATGCAAGTTTATTACTTCAAAAGCATAATCTTCATCAAATCACTGATAGTATCCTCTCATTAACATAGGTTGATGTCGCGTCCCGAATGTCGAGTTTCTCTAATGGCGACAACTTGCATCTAAGTGTTGAGACAGTCTGTTCGGGATTCACGATGTATAAATATAAGCATTATTACAAAATAAACTCTATATATACACATCCAGATACAATACAGACATAGCGCACGCGTCCGCCGCAAAGCATGAGGCGGAGGGGGGTGGTCCACCGAACTGAATGAGGGTTGAACCATTTACAAACGACTGAGGTTGATCGAATTCATCTCCTCTTCACTTCGATGGACACCAGCCCCGATGCATTCATCACATTATATAAAATTGATCATTTGAATATTTAAATAGCCATTAGATATTAAATTTCAATTATTTGAAAGATTACTGTGCCATACGAATCGGTTTCTAATAAAATCTTCTATGAGAGTCGAAGTAGTGACCTCGACACGACGCCGTCGCCGAGGACTGCGGAGGCGCTCGTCTCTACCGATAAGTTCGATTTTAATATCAATTAATTTTCTTCTAAGCTTAATACGATTCAAATCCGATAAAAATTGTAATATATTATGGAAAATTGCCATTATAATATGAAAACTCTCGAAAGATGCGCCGGCCGCGAGCCGAGCGGCCCGCGATGCTGACATTAGGCATCAGAATTGTTCGTAATGTAAGCTTCTATCTAGTCCTACCTAGCCTAACCTACGTCTAGTCATCGTTAGCTCAAGCCACCATTTCCAAATAAAAATACTATTTAAAATGACCTATCGCAACCAAATAATATCCGCCTAGAATAAAATTAAAAACAAATAACGTACCGACAAGCGGCACCGTCACGCGAGTTACCACACATACGCACCGCTCAATACTACTTACTAATAAAAACATCGCGTGACAGTGTCGCCGTCAGCTGACTCACACACACGCACAAACACACACACACACGCCATGTATAGGAACACACACGTCGACACAATCGGAAAAGGTAGATACAACAATGCAACGGTTGCATTCAGAGTGCGCCGAGGGGCGCTGTGTCACGGTTTGGGGACGAAAAATCTAGTGCAAAGCTTATCGAAGCTCGGGATTACTTATTAATGACATTTGGGAAAAATGTAGTTTCACATACTTCTCGGAAAGTTAGCTAAGAGTGACGTGACACAAGAGAAAGCAACATGGATATGAGAGTAATGTGACCCGTCTAGCACCTCGTTGGTTCCGTTCCAGGCGACTCTACACTTACAGCTACCGATGCGATACATAGCGCTATGTAACTAAACCTAACACGTATCTTACATACACAAAAATATTTGGTTCTCACTAAATTAAATAAGTCTGACAACGCTCACACAAAATCACAATAATATAGAATATAGTCTCCATCTACGAAAGGCATCGATATTATAATATAATCTGTATGACGTCACTGCGTGACGCAGGCGCGGCTCTATGAGCCGCCGGTCCGCACGATCTATACTATTATTATGTGAAGTTATTACAATATACATCGCTAGGTAAAACGAGGTCGTTCGATAGAAGCGAAGCGAGACGCGCCGGCGCCTCTCGCTGCGCTCCGAACACGAACCCTCTCAAAATTAAGCTACTCGATCTTTCATAAAAATGTCCGTCAATAAATAGATGACTAATGTCAGATGAACATTCTCATAAGACATCCAAAACGTAGGTCGAATCGAACTTAAACTAGAATAAAAACATCTGTTAACAACGAATAAAATATAAAATTATGCACAATATGAGGGGTCGGGTGACGCCCGCGATGTCACTCGCTACAGAATAAACCTCCGGCCCCGGACGGAGCGTCTCCTATCGGCACTAGCCGGGTTTCCACCGCGGAACGGTAACGAGACCATGTCCGAAGGGGGGGTTATAAATCCTTGAGAAACCTCTAACATCCAGCAAAAAAATAGGTAGGTACGCGCTATTAAAACTAGTGACCCCCCCCCCCCCCCCCCCCCCCAAATCAAAGTCTGCGACCGCCAGTGACGAGAGGGACATGGCTGAGCGGAGCGGACACTTTTATATGAAGTAATTTTACGTCTCCACCGACAAAAAATTGACAGTAGACTGCCTGCCCACCGAAGCGGAGCGAGGCTGCGGAGCGGAGAAATATCATTATCAACCAATAAGATTGCATAAAATTTCGAGATTTTATGCAATCCTATTGGTTAATATTTTTCCGTATCTCCGCTCCGCAGCCTCGCTCCGCTTCGGTGGACCGATAGGACCAAAAGACCTATCGGTCCACTGAAGAAAAAATGTCTACTAATAGACCTTTGACTTGAGCGAGTTCATTCCAACTCTTTCTGCTCGCTCAGTCCTTTCCGCTCGATTATCTGTTAGGTATGCAGTTGACTCTCGCGAGTTAAACGGAGCCCCCTCGAGGGGTCCGCTGCTCCCGATGGAAACCCGGTTTTATCGCCAGCAATAGCAATTGTCCGTCAGTGGCGGGGGGCCCCGGGGTGAGGGGGTCGGGGGGTCTAGGGGTCCCCCTAGAAGAGCCTGGCTCTACGCTTGAGTTCGTTGCGGCGCCACTGCGGCAGACGGTCCCGGGGTGCGGGTGCGGGGGTCGGGGGGGAGGGCCCCCCTAGAAGAGCCTGGCTCTACGCTTGAGTTCGTTGCGGCGCCACTGCGGCAGACGGTCCCGGGGTGCGGGTGCGGGGGTCGGGGGGGAGGGCCCCCCTAGAAGAGCCTGGCTCTACGCTTGAGTTCGTTGCGGCGCCACTGCGGCAGACGGTAGAAGTCCTGCCGCGCCACCTGCAGGATGGCCTCGAACTCCGCGTCGGACAGGTGACGCTGAAACATTACATTACACGTTCGAGAGGCTGGATGGATCTTAGGCCTCTATTAATAAACTCCGCTCAACTTGTGTCTAAGTTGCACCACGGATTTAACTATTGACATCCTTATGTATCACTTTCTAACAAAAAATGATGGCAATAATTAAATCCGTGGTGCAGCTTTGACAGAAGTTGAGCGGAGTTTATTAATAGAGGCCTTAGGGTGTTACCACACCAATCGATCGAAACCGATCGATCCAAGTTGATCGATCGGTGTCACCATACAATATCGACGTCGACTAATCCATTCTACCATCGATCGATCGATCGGTGTGGTAACACCCTTACGCTTTCATGCCTAAACTACTCAGGCGAACATAAGTTGCATGCATGTTGACAGGGGTACAGAAAAGGACATAGTATTCTATATTTACGCGAACGAAGCCGCAGCCAAAAGCTAGTATCCAGTATTTAAATAAAGCTTGATCGATTTCTATAGTCGACGTATACTCGTTAGCTTTTACGCATAAAAAATGTCGCAATGGTGTGGTGAGATAATAATAATAATATATTAATAATGGGTGGTCACTCGATAAGTTGAATATAGAAATTTGACAAAAAAAAATTCTATATTGACATCCACGATCGAGATCAGCTACAAGATATTGACAGATCGGAATTAAATAAGTAAGGTGAAATAAAATATGGCGCAGCCTGCAGGATGGCGGTTACCTCGAGGTTGAGTCGGTCGACGTCGGGCGGCAGGCGGTAGTTGGTGATGAGCAGCAGATGGTAGGGGTACAGCTTGGCGGGCTCGTGCAGCAGGTGGCTGGTGGCCATGTTGGGCAGCGAGCGTCGCACCCCGCCCCCTCCCCCTCCCCCCACAGAGCGCACCCCCGCCCCCACCCCCACACCCATGTAGGCGTGCCCGCCGAGCGTGCTGCCGCCGCGGATCACTACGCCGCCGTCTGTCGTCTGAAAATACGTTCAAAATGGCTTTAGCTACCATACCTACAATCGAAAGGTTTCAGAGCTTAGAGCTGACACATCAAGATATTTTATGTAATCGTTAGTTGAGCTTATTGAGTTGACAAGAGCTACTGAAACATGTTTTTTATTTAAAACTAGAGGATCCAGTAGGCAGTCTAGGCACAGGCTTCTATGAAAAAATAGATTAGTAAATTAAAGCAAATATCTTTATCCAAGTCACGCCCAACGTAATAAATCATCAAAATCGATCAAGCCGAAAAAACGCCAATATTAAAAATGTCACAAACACGCACACCGGATTTTATAAAAAGATAACTTTACATGCAATAAATACATTTCATACAATATTAAGTAAAAAAATAAATGAGTAAAGACATAATTATGTTACTCACCATAGCACTCCTATCCACATCTGTTATGGAACCGGCAGAGACTGAAACACAAAACAATTTAATGAATACAATGTATATTTTTATTGTGAACCCAATGTATTGAAGCAAAACTACTAAGTCTTCAAATTAAATCAATAACGTGGTAAAATAACGGATTGCGTGATATTTTATAAAAAAAAAATACAAAATAAGCAAGCCTGAGTGATGATCTTCCTACCATTGTTCCTACATTACCTAAGTGAGGTCTGCACTAAGCAAGCCTAATTATTTTGTAAAAATTCGAAAGAAAAAGAATAATCAGAATTCTTTGAATGCGAATATGGACTTATGAAAATACCAATATAATTATGAACAACATAATGAATCAAAGTAAAATTACCAACATGAAAACTGTATATAACTTCGATCACACAAATAAATAATATAAAAACATAGACTGATCAAAGAAAGCGCTTTTCGGGAATCTGTGCGGCAGCCGATACATCTACAGACTCTCCGGTGGCAGTACCGAGCTGGTCTATAGCGTGGTTGACTAGTATTGAACCATAGCACGGTAGAAATTGGGTTCAAATTCATAACAAGCTCGTGATGAAGCTTCGCAAGCTCGAGGCGGATACTCACCGCACAGGTCCGTCCGCACTGCGCACAAACCAACAACCCGAGTCAGTACAAACTAAATCTTAACTTTATATACACAAGACGCGGATTCGTATGTGACATGAAACAATCTACTCACTATCTGATTTGCCGCTACTGAAGTCGGTGCTATGCGTCTTGTCTCCCATGCCGCTGAATGTGAAGTCTCCCTGGAATCGCAAACGACACCATATTATAGATCTACTGCATAAATATTACGTAAAGATAACAATGACAGAACAAATACAAAAGCTAAAGACACAGATACATGTGTAGATTTGAAACAGGCAGTGCTACACATTATTTTACAAAGTGGCGCAGCCAGTAGGATCGCCAGCTTGAGGCAAATGTCTAATATCATATTGGTTTTAAATAGTTACACCCGATAAAATATTTACAGTATTTATTATAACTATTCATTTATTTAATATAACTTTACAAAATGTCCTGGCAATATAAGGCCGTTAAACATAAAAGTTGTATTACATTAAAATGCATTTTCATCGGTCTGTAGATTATCTGATAGAATCTCTAAAAACATGCAATTTAAACTACCTGCAATGTAAAAATTGCGCATAATTGTATCCAGTGCACCATCAACATGTAAGTATAAAGCGTAAACAAGAGCGACCATGTAGAGCGTAGACTGTACAGTGGTGCGCGCAAGTGGTGCGGTACTCACCGCGGTGGAGGAGGAGAAGGTGTGCGACCTGTTGGCGAGCCCGTACCCCGGCCGCGGCGCCGCGCGCAGCGACGACACCACTGCAACACCACACTTGTAGCCCCCGCACCCGCTACACTACACCCCCCGCCCCGCCCCCCCCCCCCGCCCCGTACCTACGGTCATCTGCGCACCGACTCTATCTCTCTGACTCCTATACACGTCTCCCCTATCGCTGTCTCAGCCTGATACATCGCGTACAGCTTTATAGCGGACTATTTGGAGTACTTTTCCCTTTTAATGGACACTTTACCTATGACATTTAGAATCGATACAGAACTTTGCGGTAAAGACAATTAGTAAATATCTGTTGTTAATAGATTCTTAAAACTATGTTACTTAAACAGAGGGCACGACACTTGATACATATCAGATCGACACATCAAAATTATCATCAAACGTTATTTCACTCAACAATAAAGCTATCAGACTAGAGTGAACACATCATCGAGACCGACCGTATCCCCAATTCGCGAGAGACATTCCTAGGGCTGATTTTAGTCTCACGTTCACCGTCAGCGCTGATAGGCGAATGATCTTTATTACAATGAAATAAGGATACCGATTGTTTAGCAGAAATGGCTACGCTAATCGCTCACGTCAGTGCTGGACAATCAGTATCCTTATTTCATTGTAATAAAGATCACTCGCCTATCAGCGCTGACGGTGAGCGTGAGACTAAAATCAGCCTAAGAGAATGTCTATCGTGAATCGGTTCAGTCATATCCATCGGAAGTGAAGCGCATCGATCTAGTATCCGTCAAGTGATGGCCCCAACGCTCGTACTCACGTTGTGATGTTGCGAGGCCGGCGAGGGCAGCGTGGCGGCTCGCAGCGAGTAGCCGGGCCGCGGCGCCGCGTGCAGCGCTGCACAACACACACGTCACCACACGCACGCCCGGGGGTAGGGGGGGGGGGGGGGGGGGAGGGGGGCGATGCTTGTCTCATCCATGTCTCATCACGTCGCGTTAAAGTAAGACCAGGGAGAGTAATGTGAGCTTTTACTTCCAGGTGTAAACTGAATTTCCTCACAATTTAAATATGAACGCTATGAGTTCTGTTTTGGCTACTTACAAGGTCTTTATGCGGTATAACGGTACCGATATCAAAGCTAGTCAGAAATCACGTGGCACTTCCCTGAGCGATATCAGTAGTGATGTTAGTTTGACTACGTAACGTTTTACGTTTAAGCTGTCAAAATCATCCATTTAACATTTTTATGCCGCAGTAGCTTCTACGGTTTGTAAACTGTTTTGTTTACTAAACTGGAGCCTGTCAAGCCTTTGTAGGGTTCATAATACGCTCCCAGGTCGTACTTAACCGAAAGTTTTTACAAAAATATCGTCACTGAACCACCAGTTTATCTGGCGCAGCCGGCGGGATTGCGAAATAGAGCATGATAATGAGACATCCATCTGCGTCCCGTCATTAACAGAACACTGTGACATTCAGACTACAGTTTTGCAAATAAAATAAAAACTTTACAATACAATATAAATAGATCAAAATTGCATGTTTATGTAAATGTAATAATGTGTACTTGTAATAGGAATATAGTATTGCAAAATAACAAGATATAACTTTGAAATAAAATTATCATGTTATTTTATTTGTAAACTTGGTAGTTTACAATAAACAACTGACAACAACCAGATACTACAAAACAGTTAAAGTTGCTGATGATTTTTGCATGCAATAAAAATAAAAAGATTTAGACACATCATGAAATAACTATAAATGGATATGAAAACGACCATAAGATAAGTGAATATAAATAAGAGCTATTCCAAAATACTGATATAATAAATTCAATATATTATTACGCGTAAGAAGCTTAAAGCATCAAACGGAACTACTAACGGATAAAGCAGGCACAATGTACGACGCCGCAAGTTACATGAAAAAAGAAAAAAAGTTTTAACCAAAAAATACCCGTTTTCATTTAAATTAGTTATTAACCATTGAGCCCACACCCCTTTTAAAATTAATTCCCTTTAATTCAAAGTTGAAATGTATACGGCGTCGTATAAAGCAGACTATTACGCAAATGCCAATCAATGTAAAGTAGCTCGCAGCTTCTCACCTTTTTAGCAGAACGCGCCAATAAACGCCTACTGACCTCCAATTCGAATAGCTCTCTCAACCTTAGGCGCATCGACTGTGTACCTGTCCTTTTCTAACTACAGCGGAGTGAAAGAGACAGATACATTGACAATGCTTGCCAAAGGTAGTCTCCACAAACGCTCGACTTTATACATGTAATTTCACTTGCTAGACTGTATCAGACTAGATAATTGCACGTAGGTAGTCGCGTTTGTAAAGAACACAATGAAATGACTTAAAGTAATAATTATTAATAGATACCAGTAACTTATGATTGTGGACCGCAAAGAAAGGCAAAGCATGTTTTGTAAATTAAATTAATTGTAAATAATTCATGAAAATATTACTTCGCTGCTGATACAAAATAACATAATCCAGAGCGAAATATATCCATAATAATACGCAAATATTACGCTAGATGGCGCCAACAATTTTGTAAAGATACTTTACATTGAGAATGCTTACCATTTTCAGTAATATAAGTTTGTGTTTGTACTGTAAGAATAAATCACAAAATATACTTTGCCCTTTATAGTATAGTTTAGGAGTTGAAATAGCAATTTACTACATTATAACCCTTGAGAGAAGTCGTGAGAACTAGCAGGGACTTACACCGGTGCAAGTTAGTCATTGGTTAGTTGCAGATGCTGGATGACACATGTAGGTACTTAGGGCATTATTTTATTGACCTATTCTATGATGTCGAAAAAATTTAGATTCGCAAAAATCGTAATATTGCTTTTCCAAACAGAATTATGTACTGTATAAAAACTGGCGCAGCCTTTAGGTTTTCGCAACTATTTTTTTTGCGAATAATAAATTTTAACGATAATTTATTATACACAACAGTAATAAAATCAAATCATTGAGCAAATATTATGTCACTTTGATGAGACTCAAAAGAGAATCATAAGATAAGTCTCACCGAAGCGACCGATGGTAAAATGGTTCGTGTAAATGTAGGAGGATTTGTTTTTAAAATGTATGAAAATGAAAAAATGTTTATTTCAGTAACTTCAATTTTTAAACAACAAGGGTTGGAATCTCCTTTTAAGCAAAGTTATGCTTGTGTTAGGAGATACCGCTCTTCTATAACATGTATCGTGAATGCAATGGCTAACATAGCATGGAGTATATATTTTAGTTTCAAAAACTATATAATTTTGTATGTAATGTAATTAATTTTGTTTAAAATATTATTTATACGAAATTTTCATATTTTACTTTAAAACTTTGAAATATCGTGAAATTATCTGTGTCCTGTGACGTGTGTGTGTATGTGCGTGTCTCACCGTTGTACGTTGGTATGTGCGAGGATGCGTGCGTGTCGTAGAGCTCGGAGTCGAGGGCGGGGCGCGGGTGGTCGAGGTGGCGGGAGGGGGAGGCGCCCACCGGCGACGAGTAGCGCAGCCGCGGCGCCGCCTCGCGGGACGCGGACGGCGTCCTACACACACAAACTTTTACTCAATAGCCATTCAATAACACCATTATGATGTCTGCATACAATAGGTAGCCGATTTTACTTCTGTTCTTTCACGACCAATACAGCAATGATGAAGGCAAAAAAATCCGTTTCAAGTCGAATTCAGATTAGCGCTTTTTGCACACGCGCGTATAAGCACACTCTTGCCCTTTGACTAAAATTAAGTTAAGTAAAGTACAGGACAAGATATGTAGTGGATATAACTTCGACAAATAAAAAGGCGGCCAATGGCCGCACTTGGCGCAGCCGGTAGATATCAAAAATATTTTTTCAATAATTACCTGCTTGCGTTTCTTGGATCTAAGTTCTGCTTCTTCCATTTTTCTAGCTTCTCCCGCTCTTTCACCTCTTTAAGGAATACCTGGAATTTTTGAATTTAAGACTAAAACATCAAGAAAGTGAACAATTACGTAA
Organism: Camptogramma bilineatum; assembly: GCA_958496255.1. Lineage (NCBI taxonomy): Eukaryota > Metazoa > Arthropoda > Insecta > Lepidoptera > Geometridae > Camptogramma > Camptogramma bilineatum. The sequence continues at coordinate 119,464 of OY292472.1, forward strand.
AATCTAGCGGACCCGGTAGATAGTGTTTTATCACAATTTTATAGGAAAAATTATAAAAAATCTACTTTTTCCCACCATCTTCCGGATTGAACTATAGCAAAAACCATCCAGATGACTCTACAGACTCTCGTTCATCTATTCAAAGAAAAACCTAGCATGTCTAGAAAGTCAATTAGGTGGTGATGACTAGTACAGTTGTTCTATCTCACGAAGTCCGTTTGGTGTTAATAGTGTGTGTTCACATGTAAGCTCGGGAACGCTCAGAATCGGCCCACACACACCGAAACAACTTGCATGTGCATATCTACACACAATTAAGACCAAACGAACTTCGTGAGTTCGTGAGATAAAACAACTATATAGCTCGTGTTCCTCTCGTCGCAGCCTCGCGTGGTGTCCGTTGACCTGTGGTCCCCCCCCCGCCCCCCCCCCCCCCCCTGTCCTGACTAGTATCAGTCCAGTACCTGTGCGATGCCGGTCTGTATCTTGGCCAGCTCGTGTTCCTCTCGTCGCAGCCTCGCGTGGTGTCCGTTGACCTGTGGTCCCCCCCCGCCCCCCCCCTGTCCTGACTAGTATCAGTCCAGTACCTGTGCGATGCCGGTCTGTATCTTGGCCAGCTCGTGTTCCTCTCGTCGCAGCCTCGCGTGGTGTCCGTTGACCTGTGGTCCCCCCCCGCCCCCCCCCCTGTCCTGACTAGTATCAGTCCAGTACCTGTGCGATGCCGGTCTGTATCTTGGCCAGCTCGTGTTCCTCTCGTCGCAGCCTCGCGTGGTGTCCGTTGACCTGTGCCCCCCCCCCCCCGCCCCCCCTGTCCTGCCTAGTATCAGTCCAGTACCTGTGCGATGCCGGTCTGTATCTTGGCCAGCTCGTGTTCCTCTCGTCGCAGCCTCGCGTGGTGTCCGTTGACCTGTGGTCCCCCCCCGCCCCCCCCCCCTGTCCTGACTAGTATCAGTCCAGTACCTGTGCGATGCCGGTCTGTATCTTGGCCAGCTCGTGTTCCTCTCGCCGCAGCCTCGCGTGGTGTCCGTTGACCCCGTTGACCTGCGCTCCCCCCCCGCCGTCCCCCGCGTCCTCCCCCTCCTCGTCGCTCTCCGGCACGCCCTTGTATGTGTCCGACCAGCGTCGGCGACGCTCTGAACACACATCGACCATATTAAAAAACATTCCACCAAATTTTAATAAATAGACAACTGTAGGTATCTCATTACTGTTCTACGCACAGGTGAACCCATCGCCATCTCTTAATGCTGGTTTCCTCATGATGTTTTCCTTCACTTCATTTTGATGCGCACGTAAACTTTTCGAAACGAAACACCCGGCATGGCAGAGCACAGCCGAAATTTGAAATTACGAACTTTGAGTTGAAAGTAAAACAGAATTAACTGGACTGTTTTTATTGAATTTATCAACAGCCTACGATACTATAAACATTAAACGTGTACTCTTCAATAATACCAAAATGACAAACGTTTATTTCTTTATACAAATATTAGGGTATCTACATCAGCACCATCGTTTTCAAGGACCTAACCTAACATACAAAAGGAAATCACGCTGCTAGAAAGATGGACAACACAAGGTAGTGCTTTGGCACCCTTATCAATACCAATATGTAAAGCGGAATAGTTTGTTCTAACGCGCTAATCTCAGGAACTACCAATCGGATTTGAAAATTTCTTTCTGCATTTGATGGCTAAACTCTTGAGGAAGGGTATAGGTTACTTTTCATCATCATCATCATCACCATATACCATTACTACGGGGGCAACGCCGCGAGGGCGCTGCTAGTACCAATATATGAAGCGGAAGAGTTCCAACGCGCTTATCTCAGGAACTACCAGTTGTATTTCAAAATTTGTTTCTGCATTTGATAGCTAAATTCTTGAGGCTACTTTTGATCATCATCATCATCACCATATAACCTCAATACGCGGTCAACGCAGCTAGTATTACCTGGGTCTGTGTAAGGGTAGGGCGGCGCGGGGAAGTCGTCTCGTTCTATCTTGGACATGGAGCCCGGCGCCGGTTTGTACGCGGACGGGTAGTGGGACAACTCGATCGGCTCCTGACATACATCAAACAATTCAACAACGCTGTAGATACGGACATCTTAGTTCGACACTCAAAGCAAAGAAACAATCAATACGTTTATTAGGATATAGCAGCTGGATAGCAGACCGAATACAAGTATCGTTTGATTATAATACTGTTGTTTTTCATAATATTCACATCGTTAGAATTGGTCTTATCCTTAGGAAGTTTGACCTCTGAATTGTGTATCTAGCGACATGTGATTTAGTCGAGTTGTTGGTTGGTTCGGTTTAGTAGCGTCTAGATTATGATCCAACTGAGGCTTTTGATAGAAGAATCCTGTGCCTCGATCGCCAGTATGCACAAGTTTACTATTCGATCCGTGACTGTAGTAAAGGCTCTCAAATGTATGGGATTCCGGTGCAGCGCCTCCAGTGGTAACTTGACTGAACTAAAATCCCAATACATTTGAGAGATTAAACTACAGTCACGGATCGAATAGTAGACTTTGTGCATACTCGTGCTAAAGGCTCAGACCTATCTAGGGCATGTTGTTCGGATTAGCACACAAGTGTCAGTATTCGTACCTCATTGTTCATATGCGGTGACTTGGGTCTCGGTGTCTCGCTGCGGATGGAGTCGACCAGCACCCGCATGCCCCGCCTCCCCCCCGTCCCGCCGTGACCCCCGCCCCCCGCGCTCGACGCGCCCGCGCGGGACGACGCACGAGTCGACGATGACGCTGGAAGAAACATCGTAGATAACATTACAAGGGAAGATATCGTCAGTGGAAAGGAAAAAACGCTAAAGCGCCAAAATGCGATTCGTGGGAAATCAACTTTAAAGTTTCAAGTTTAAAGTTGATTTTCCACAAATCGCATTTTGGCGCATTTGACGATATGGGAGATGAAATACCAACAGAGAAGAAAGTTCGTTGCTAAAACGGTTCCTTTTGGAACAGATCATCGCAACTAACTGAAGTAAGAAATATAGGTATAATACATTACAGATGTGAATCACTCGCACACTACACATAAACATGTGTAGTGTGCGAGTGACTCACAGGACGATGTTTATGTTTTGGGGAATAGGGTGGAATAGTTCCCCAAAGGCAGAGTAGGTGGTTCCTCTGCAACGGGCCGGCCCATCTGGCCCACTTGCCCGTGGTCTTTCGACCGACAGTATTTGTCGGATAGTTCTACTTATGTCTAAATTCGTTGGAAACTTTGCTTGCGAGTTTTAAACATGTTGATGTTGGCGCCATCTGTAGTGCGTAGCATGTTTTCTGTAGTTCATCTATGTAGGTATTATGTAGGTAGATGTCGCTACAATGTGTGGTGTGTAGTGTGACTCACAGGGCGGGCGGTGGAAGTGCGGCGAGTGTGGCGCGCCGGGTTGTAGCGGGCGGCGCAGGTAGTTGGGCTCGCAGGTGAGGTAGGAGTAGGTAGTGATGCGGTGCGGGGAGCACCCTCCCCCCCCCACACCGTACTCCCGGAGGGCCAGCCCGGGGGACACGCCGCCGCTGCGACATCCGAACTGAACACACAACCTCAACTCAACATATGCCTCACAGGGCCGCTCACACTAAAGTAAGTTCGTATGAGCAAGTGGCCAACTCTGGTGACGGAGTTTTTAGGCCGCCTAAAGGCCTCCGTCATGGCTTACATGGCGCTCACACTGACGTTTATAGTTACAACTAGGTTGTAATTTTTGATAATTCATTATATGATTCATAATTGATTAGATGTTAAGCAATTTGAATCCAAATTCATGATTAATTTATGATAATATTACTATATTGTCATTGCGACGATTCACAATATGATTTATAAATCGTTTAAATTCATATTCATGATACACTATGATAAGATTCATATTGAAAATAGAATTCTCTCAATTTGATTCAAACCACAATATGATTTATGATAACAGCGGTGAAGGATAAACATTGAAAATCGCTAAAAATTGTGAATCATTCGAAACAACTGTAAAATAACAATACATAAACATGGTTTCGCTCGAATATTAAACACTGTAAGAGTTTGTAGAAAATAGGTTTGTCAAATGCAGTGCCACATTTTATTTTATTAAAATTTGCTTTCAATAATGTTATTCATGGCTTATTTGTGTATATTTAAGGCACAGTACACATTCACATGCTTACAACATTGTGCAACAACAAAGAACAACAATAGCAATGAAATAGAAAAAATAAAAGGAACATTTATGAACAAAAAAGAACCTAAACATGTAAATGTGTAAATAATAAAACTAATTGTGAAAATAATAAAAAAATGCTCTTGAACGAGAAACTTATTTACAAAACTCAATGACATTATCATATTTCACTGTAAAAACTTTCGTGTGTTGTAATGAGTGAATAATTGAGTGTCAAATGACATTATAACAACACGCGACATTTGAAACTAAAATGTTAATAGCAATATTTGATATCAAACAATTCCTGCGGGGCTAAAAAGGCCGCTAAAGCAGAATCACAATAGAAATTGCAAAATATACCTTTCTTGTCACTCTCAGTCAATGAAAAGAGACGGCATATAGTTAATTCATATTGTGATTCTGCTATAACAGCCTTTTTAATTCTGCTATAACAGGTTTCCTGTACAAGAGCAAAATAAAGAACTTAAAAGAACTAAAAAAGAAATAAAGTGTAACCTTTCTGTTCAAGCTACTGTAGGGGCTGCAGTAGGAGCCGTTGACGCTGGGCGTGCGCGAGCGCAGCGAGAACTGCAGACAAACACACGCATGCACGCGCTAGCTACACTCTACTATACTGTACAGGGTGTGGCAAATTCTTGGTCACTGAAGGGTAGCTACCTTTTCTCTTGTAGTTAGAGAGTTTTGTTCTTAGGAAACTTCGGTTTTATTTTGAAGAAAAAAATAATTGCATTTTTAGATTTTTCAAAAAAAGTACAGTTAGCCTAAAAAATTACATTTGTCAAAAAAAACAAGTTGGTCTTAATCGACTCTATTTCCCATCAGGAACACTTCTCCCAAAGTAACTTATCAAATCAAATCGTAAGTTTTTGCAATAATTCAAAAAAACACATCCCATACATTTTCTATGAAATTAGAAGTTGTAAACATTACAGTGCAACTTATTAGATCGTTCTTCATTTAATTTCATAAGTGCTCCGGCAAGCTGGGAGGCTATTGTAAAGCGTGTATTTAAATTTAGAACAAAGTGCTTCCCTGCAGATGTAAAATTACCATTCTCTCTTGCGGCTCTGTCTGAGGCGCATAAGGCTTTACAACAGCCTCCCAGCATGCCGAAGCAGTTACGAATTTAAATTAATAACCATCGAATAATTGGCACTATAATGTTTTCAACTAGGTACTAATTTCATAGAAAATGTATGGGATGTGTTTTTTAACATAAATAAAAGTAGAAATAAAAATGAAATGTAACTACAGTCTTCAATTATTAAGTTGATAATAAATGAAAGTGCACATCTACCAGCGTGCTGTGACAACATCAATAATGCAATACTGTGTGTATGAAGCTGCAATCTATTTAACTATTGATTCGGATTAACCGAACATTCAGGTAGATCATTTATTATTCAAGTTCTAATTAATAGGATGTGATAGGTTCGGGAAAGGTATTGTGTGTTGTTTGTTTGGAGGAGAGGATTATGTAATGAATGATGTGGGTTGTGTGTTTGTGGGGGGAGTGGGTTGTGTTTGTGAGGGGGGGTTGTGTGTTTGTGAGGGGGGGTTTTGTGTTTGTGAGGGGTGTGGGTTGTGTGTGTGTGTTACCTGCAGCTCGGAGGAGGCTCTGTCGGCGAGCGTGTCGTTGGGCGTGGGCGCGCCGGAGGCGTGCGGCGCGGGCCCGCAGCGAGGGTGCCAGATCGCGGCGCCCTACCACACGACACTATTACTTTCTAGCTCAATCAATTATTAGCCACGGTTTCCTGTCTTCATCTTCAACAGTTTGAGTGTCACCTGCCTCTTGATTGTCTACCTTGAACTGTCAAATACGACAGTTCAGCAACGACAAGAAGTTCTGTCACTCATTTCAATGAGACCGAACGCGACAAAACGTACGTAAAAAAATAACGTAATTATCTATTTGAGACCGTTTTACTGTTCAGAATCGTATTAGAAAATGACAGATAAATATAGTTAATGTCAATGATAAGTACTACTTAAACTAAGTAGCGTTTCAGTGGATATCATCTACTATGTAAAGGCCTAAGTACCTGTAGGAACATTTCCTCTCCGTCCCCGAATGGGTCCCCGCACTTGGAGCATCTTGCGCAGGTGGGATGGAAGTGATGGTTCTCACCGGCTTGTAGCACCTGCAAACACCAACCACTGCTCAAACATCGCTCACACAAACTGAGAAGCCGCTGAGTTCTCTGAGCGGCGTATCGGTCGCTAACTCAATGACGAATGAAATTATAAAAATCAGCGGAGCTAAAGTGGCCACTTTTGATGAAACATCAGAACAGAGATCGACATTTACCTGTCGCTAGACGTACTACAAAGACATGCGACGCACTACGAGCTTCAATAAAGATGGCGACATAAAACCATATGTCTAGATCTCGCAAGTGAAGTTTTCAGGAGCAAACGACATTATATCCGACCAAACAACAACAACTTGGTCGAAAGACCACGGGCAATTGGGCCAGATGGGCCGGCCCGTTGTAGAGGAACCACCTACTCTGCCTTAGGGAAACGATTCCACCACATTCCCCAAATCAGGTATTTAAAATCATGAAAGCAAGCAAACAGTTAGCTGTTCACTGTTTGCCTAAGGCCGGCCACAGACGTCCGATTTTTAATCGTACCTTTCCTGAGATGTATCTGGAGCAGTAGGCGCATCGCACGCCGAACAGTCGCTGGTAGTCGCGCTCGCAGTAGGGCGCGCCGCCGCGACCCATGTACTCGCCCTGCAGCACGCCGCCGCACGCCACGCACGCGAAACACCACGTGTGCCACTGCCTGGACATACACAATGGTCATATTCATGTTTATATTTATTTATTGTTTCAAGTTGTAACAGCAGGTCTTAGGTGTAAGGGTTTGAACGTAACATGAGCCCCGTTGGGACACTACAATATTAGGTAGGTATTAATTCTAAAGTTGGTATGGTCAAAAGTCAAATTCATTTTTAAATAAGATCAATCATTTTGTCAATCAGTGGTTGTCTGTAAAGTCGGTTTACGGACGATTATTTAAAGAGTTTCGTTAGAATTGGTAACAATACACATTAGGAATGCAAATAAAGTCATAAGTTAATGAACTGTAAATTTACGTGATAGCGTCATAAGAAAACATTGATGAACGATCGTGCCTCTCTATCGCTTGTTCCGCTCTCGTTTGCACGCTCGGCTCAGGCGGAACGTGACGCTTTTTCGTGCGTGCAGCGGCGTTCATCGATTTATAAGACGTTAACACAACAAAATACCTTATTAAATTTTTAAAAACCATCCCAACAATAACACCCAGACGAGATTTGAAAATGAATGAAATATGATTCATACAAAAGTTCGTTGGATAACCGCTGTCTGATCGGTTTGTTAGATTGATCTGATCATGGCCACTGATCAGTGTGTTGATCTAATCAGGGACACCAGTCAAAAGATATCCGTTTAGGTATACTTTTTCACCCCCATAGGGGTACAGAGATGGAAATTGTTATACTTACTAGCAAAGATTGTATTAGAGCGGTTGTAGACGTCCGCTTTTTTCGCCGGACAACGGACCGTGTTTTTCACCCGGATTCGCGGTAGTGTATGGCGCGTAATGAATGTGTGTACACGCGCCGGATATCGATCCGGCGAACAATTTCGTTTATTGACGGTCCGTTGTCCGGCGAAAAAAAAAACGAACATCTACAAGCGCTCTTAGTGTGCAATTTTCCTTACCTATCTAACGCTACCAATGCTTGTCCTTCTGATAATTCTTGTCCACAACCTGCACATTCTGAAAATGAAAAACAAAAAAGTTAGTACCTAATAAATCTATTTATAATTCAATTATGAGTTCGAGTTACCGTTACTTTCCCAGCACTATGTCTACGAGTTCATTGACCTCAAGCAGGAAACATTGTTTCGAGTTTATTTGACATCAATTAAGGAATCCCGTTACATCCTGTCCGATGTCAAAGTTCATCCGACAGAGCTATGTTCCTCATATGTTATTCAAGACACGTACCTACTCTGCGAATTGCCTTGAATACAAGTTTCGAAAGAGTTTCGTCAGAATTGGTAACAATACACATTAGGAATGCAAAAAAGTTAATGAACTGTAAATTTCCATTTTACGATACCAATACAACATTTTTTTCTAGAATGGCACGCCAAGTTGTCATAAAATCGCATAGCTAAGACCGAGATACTCGGGTGATCCAAGACTCCAACACAAGAGCTGGTCATCGTTCACATTAATTGTTTTAAAATACACCCTCAAATGTCACAATTTGTATCAACTGCTTAAGTACTTATGTATCCTTGCTCTTGGAGCTGCAGCTAATTTAGCCCTGGTTCATTACGCTATTGGTCGCGAAGGTACAGGAGTAGAGAATCTCCTAGTTCTTAAAGAAATATTTCTATTGATCCCAAAAGTCCTATTGACTAAGGAGTTTAACTGGCTGACGTCACGTCACGTCAGTCGTTTTGACCTTACGAGCTAGGAGAACCTAGCTCATCCGAGCTAAGGTCCGAACATGCTATTTGTTTTCTAAGTTTTGGAAATAAAACCAGTACCTATCCAAAAATTTTAATTATGATTCAAGCTCTCCTCCTGCTTCCTTCTCTCCTCCCATTCACACAGTAATGAGCGGAGGTTTCTTACTCATCATCATTCGCTACAAGTTTTCGCCTTCGAAGTGCAGGCTTCAGCTGAAAAGACTGAAGCTGACGAACTAGACTAACTACTGATTCCTATTTTAATTTCCATTTATGCATGCTGAGAAGCAGATTCAAGGCTGTACATATTTCCTACCTGTCATCTTTTTTTACCCTTGTTTTGCATTTAATAAATAGAAATAGAAAATGTTTATTTTCGTCACAAACAAGTACATAGAATTTTATAAAAAACTAGATATAATATTCAATAAATGATTGATTGATTGAATCCGACTCTACTCACCATTAGGATCCCCCGGCGGGCGCTCTGTGTCGGCGGAGGGTGGTCGCGGGGAGTGCGGCGCGGAGGGGGCGGGCGCGGGTGCGGGCGGGGGCGAGGCGGCGAGGGGTGCGGGGGCGGGGGCGGCGCGCGCGGTCTGCCGCTGCGGCGCGCCCGACACGCAGCCCGAGCACACCACCTCCGCGCCCGTATACGTCACCTTCTCGCCGGACGGGAACGCGCGTCTGCACACAACATATCACACAATCAGGTATAGCTCGCCTCATGTAATAAGAACGCTGGAAGAAAGAGGAGGGGGTTTGTTTGTCTCATGTTTCCGAGGTCGCTCCTCGAGGCCTGCGAAGACCCCAGGAATCTTCTGCGCTTCTGGGAGGAGCTAGGCTGGCTCCACAACTAGTGAGCCAGGTCATCCCCACGCAAAAAGGACCACCTCTGAGTCTAATTGCGGAAAAGGGAGTCCTCCATACATACATACAAACATTGTCTCATGTTTGCGCATGGGTTACCTATTCGCAAACATGAGACAAACAAACCCCCTCCACTTTCTTCCAGTGTTCTTTTTACGTGACGCGATCTGTAGCTGCTGCTGAAATAGTTCCCTTCTAAACTCTCTGACATCTTTAAAGTGCTATCACACGCTTGGATTTGGTCTGGAGCGGACAACGGATTTGGTCTGCTCCGAACCATATCCGACCGTCTGCAGAGTTCATCGTACCATATCTGTCCGGACTCTACAGACGGTCGGATATGGTTCGGAGCAGACCAAATCTGTTGTCCGCTCCAGACTAAATCCGAGCGTATTTTAGTACTTTTAAATGTGTATGGATGTCAGAGGGTAAGGTTGAGTGAGCTCGATGTTGAACCTGACGTTAGAGCTTCAGAAACGGTATTTTTAGATAGATAAATATGAAGTGTCATAGCTCCTCCAATACAAACGAATACTCATGTTTTGTAGACACTGTTTAAGCAAGTTTGGTTTTTGGTATACTTACTAGAGATCGCGCGGGAGATCCCCAACTCGATGGACGGACCAGCTCCAAGAGAAGAAAGCCAAGTTCTACGATGTGGTCCACCTAGCCACTAATAGAACTCGTTGGAGGCAAGCTGTCCACTTTATGACGAAGACGACCAGTGACCACGATCTTCAGGCATGAAGAGCCGACCACAGAGAGATACTTACTAGAAGAACCAAAGTTGCTTTAACAGTGTCTACATTAGCATTCGTATGTATCGCAGAGCTGTATAGGGTTGTGTTTAGTGGTGGTGTACTCACTTGCACCTCGCGCAGGTGAAACATTTCTGATGGTATGTGTTCCCGAGCGCGGAGACCACCTCGCCCTCCACGTACTGGTTGCAGGCCGCGCACCGCGTGCCGAACGCGCGCTGGTAGTCCTAAAGAACAACCACCAACATTACCAGAAAGTGGCTTGCAAATCAAATATGCTGAGTCGAATGAGAATGGCAGAACCAGTAACCAAAGTCGTAGGAGTTAATGAATTAAGAGCTCATGATGGATCCAAGAAATTGAAGCAGAGGGCATTCCTAGCAGTAGATTTCGCCAAGATGTTGAGGAGTATACTTGTTTAAAGGGCCGAGTTAATTGAATCTGCAAACCTATAATGCAACCAGTCTTAAATAGGTTCAAAGCACTGTAGCGCCCTCTAAGTGTACAATAATGCAAACTAAATCTTGTAACAAATCAATTTCATGGGCTCTTTCCCTATGCGAACCTAAATTGGCTTCTGGCCTATCGAGCTTATAGCTTGCTTAGACGATCTCGACTGAGCGTTGAAGTTAAGCAACGTTGTGCGCGGTCACCATTTGGATGAGTGACCGCAAATGGCATTACAAGCTGAGCGCTTCAGTGCTTCGGGCACGTTAAATTGTCGTTAAATTGTCAGTCCCGGCTTATAAGTTGTTAAGCCATAACGAAGGCTATTTAGGCGTCTTAAAAACACCGGAGTTGGCCACTAGCTAATACGAACTTACTTAGCGAACACCACGCAAGGGGGGCTATCAGTTCTCCTGTGTACACTTCTTCCAACGGATCTGGGCATTCGTGAACTTAGCCGTTTTGATGCGCAGTGCAACTTTTTCATACAAAATTTTCTACTGCGCAGCGAAAAGCCTAACTTCACGAATGCCTAGATCCATTGTGACAAGTGTACCTACCAGTATGAAGGAGGGTGTATGTTACCTGAGGGCAGTAGTAGTGTGAGTCCTTGCAGAAGAAGCCGCCGCGCGCGAGCGAGGCCGAGCAGGTGCGGCACGTGAAGCACGCCGTGTGGAAGTACTTGTCGGACACGCGCAGCACCTCGCCGCTGCACTTACCGCCGCACGCGCCGCACACCACCTTGCCTGCAACATTACATTACAACTTATAAACACTACAAACCAACCAACATGTTCCACATTAACTTAATCTTTTTGGACATTAAATATGATCACGATTGTATTCCCTAAGGCGCGGTAGATATTCTCCCAGATCTTTAGGCATTTAAGATCCTTTGAAGATGTCTAAGGGAGTAGCAAGAGGTATGTCCAAAAACATATTTGTTGCAACTCATTCGAATCTTCGGGACATAGATCAACTAAAAATTCATCTTTGTCTCTCGTCTTTTCAAGGAAATACGAGCAATGCTAATGAAAACAATCTTAAAACTCAACTTAATTTTCTTGATATAGTGTAGTGCTTAGAAGTAAACCTAAATTGTAGACTTTAACAACGAACCTTTAAAAGTAATGGCCAATAAAAGCGATTGTCATAAATTAGAATTAATCGTGAGGTTAATTGGAGGGCGGCTGTTAACAAGGAATCACCGCGGGTCTGCTTCGCTGCAGTACCACATCGCCGGGGGCAAACGTACTGAGAATCAGGGAGTGTCCGTCACTGACGTTTCAAAGTGGTACACTTGTGATCTTATTGAATAAACGAATTTGACTTTTGACTTTTGATAAGCTTAAGTAAAAGGCGGAAACAGTTGTATTGCGTTTGATAATAAAGCTGAGTTAAAGTACGCCCATCAAAACACCCCTCAACCTCTTATCGGAAATGTAAGACTGTGTTCGCAAGGCGCAACACGTAATTGGGTCAGTCGCGCCGCCCTCGCTGGCGCCGGACTCGCCCCACCCACACCCGATGCAATCCACTTGCTGCCACTGCGGCGCACCATCCGCAACAATACAATAACACAAACAGGAGACACAAAACAACCCCACTTGCCGACACTAATCAAGTAATCACCCTAAGGAACATTTGGCACGTGCGTATTTGTACGTGTTGGGGTTGGAAAAGTTCATGTTCATCCCCTCGTGTTAACTTTTATCATATTGATCCATACTCAAAAACAAACGGAACCAGCCGACCATGCCAATTTCATCACACATAGCCTACAAGGCTAACATACTGCTTAAATGAGTACAAATTGAACGCGTATTTGTCAGGTTGCATTTACCCAAAGCTTTCGGTTGCAAAATCATAAAAGCATTCGACAAAGGAATCAGCCAACCGTATTGAATCAGATCCCAACGCAATGCACAAAGCCTACAAGGCAGTTCGCAGGGCGCACGTATTGGGGTCACAGCACAGCCGCCCGGGTCGGGGGTCGGATGCACCGCACTGCAACATTCATTGAATCAACCTGTCCTAATTATGAGGTCAGATCGCGAGGCGCGAACATATTTAATTACGTCTGATAAAACAATCTTCAAGCTGTATGCCTTGGCTGATAAAGAAAACCAATACCAGATTTATTATTCAATGCGACACAACGCCGATATGAATGAGATAGAGTTTAAAAAAATTGAAAATAAGGAACAACTTTTATCACTGACTGTAATAAGTAGGTAGGTAATCATTTCACAGGTGGCATCCGCCTGGCTGCGAGCTGATCGTTTGATCCTTGTGCCACATTCGAGAGCTCAGACGTGTGACATCATTTGCATAGAGCACCACCCACGTTCAATCCATCTCGTTAGTGCCTCGACCGATGCACGGGCGATGTGCCGCCTGATTCAAGCTTACATCATGCGAGGAACTGCTTACACTGTCATAATGTCTTGGAAAGGTACGCTTTATGATCGTGTTTTACGACATATTTACGTCGATATTACAATTCATGGACAACTTACAAACGAGGAGTGCAATCTACAAGCAAACTTTTCGCCTTTGTTGTTGTAACCAGGAGTTTTCGCAGATTAAGAGAAACATAAGAGAACTTCTTGATAAGAGGCAAGCCGAATACCACCAACACTACAAGACATTCGCGAGTCTATTCGATGTTTCTTATACGGAAAACTAATCTGTTGAGTGACAAGTTGTCTTATGCAGTCTATTATGTGATTACGTAACATACGGAGCCGCCGAGCTCGTCTGGTATCGATTGGCTCAGGGGGTTCATGACCCGCTGCCGTGACTGCGTCTCGTGTCGTGACAGACACGACAATGCCACTTACCACACCAAATTATGGCCGGGTTTGATAAACTTTGTAGTTAAAATACCTGCGTACATTACGACAAGTCAAAATAATATAAGGAGAGTTCATAAATAGACGAGAAATTTTGTAAGTATCTAAAGTATCGGAGTATGTAGTACATTCAACGACCAAATCAAGAAGACCGCATAAATTGCGTTAGTATCCCAACTTGGCGAGTCAAGTAGTCAAGCTTTGGCGCAGCCGATATTGATGCAAGGAATGTGACGGTGGTGTCAGTCCAGGCGGAGAAAAGGTGGAAATAGCACATAACTTAAACATCGAGCGAACATCAACGCCATGCGTTTATTGCTGTTTCATTAAAACTCAATTTATGCGAACTGTAAAGCATGATACTTTTACTAACTTTTTCTTTACAGGCTATAATTGGATATTACCCATTAGAAATTCCGATTTCAAATGATGACTGTGATTGATTATACCCCGTCACCAGAGTTGGCCACTTGCACATACCTACGAACTTACTTATTGCGTATACTAATACCTACCATGTAATAATACCACGACTGCACTTAGTACTAATAACTAGAAACGTTTTTTGAAATGTTTACATTTTCTGACAAGGATAACATCAGAAATCTTTGCATCATATCTACGCATATTACTTCCGAGCGAGCGGCTACCGACCGCATGCGACGTGCGTTAGTGCGCTCGTGCGCCCGCGCAGGCAGCCGCACGCCCTGCACTGCACTAATCTAATCACGAGCCAGTGAACTGATGCCATGCTGCATTTGTCTACACATGTGTGAAAGATATAACGGTAAGCCTCTTGTACAATAGAACTTTATGAAGTCTGTTACAATTCAATCAGTTGGTCGGATTTATAATGATTTCGATCTTGACACTTACGAGAAAGCTAGAGAACGTAGGAACCAACAGAAAACAGAAATGTAAACAAAAAGCAACAAATCGAAAAGCGACGCTAAAGCTAACATACCTATGTAAGACAGTGATCGACGGGGCTTCACGAAGTGTATCGAGGAGCTATTCAATCAACGGCTCTTCACAATCTTTGAAAAACATCTCGATGCCCATAACTCTCCATTCAAAGCACATCAAAGTCCAATCAGATTAACGGCGTGCACTTAACCCGTTAAAAGCTGAATGAAATAGATCCCTCTCGCCCTTAAGCTAACAGCTGAACATTTATTAAGACGAGAAAAGAGCCCGTTTCGGAAGATATAACAGTTTAAGCTATTATTAGAGACAATTTATGTAGACACATAAAAAGGAAGAAAACATATCGTAGATATTAGAGTAAGGGTAAACAGGAAGGCACACAGTGTAGCCGGTCTTGAAGTTAGTCCGTGCTGAATAACAATTTATCCAAACACATCTGGTATTGCATGGCAGAAATCATAAACAACGTTGAGCACAGTCCAAGAAACATGCATCCAATAAATATACCAAAATCGTAAATATAGTTAAGCATGCCGACAGAATGTAAAAAAATAAAGCATGAATCAAGGCGATAAGACCCAGTTAGGCAGTGCAGCGGCGCTTAGAAGGAATTCGTGTAAAAATAACGTCCCTTGGCTGGCGGCGCGCCAAGCTGGAGCGCTGGACGCGAGGTACGCTCGTCGGGAGCGCCACGTGGACCACTACCCGACAATACAATACACTTACATTACTATTTCAACTGTCTACTACTGGAGCTGTTTTCATCTTTGTGACTTAGACGATAACTTTTCAATAAACCAATAGAATCTAAGAATTGGTAAGGTCGTCTCGTATATACGAGTTTAATGAGAGGGAATCGCGAAGTTTCGACGGGACGAACTCTTCATCATCATGGATGTGGTGGGATAAGGACAGGGAGATTATCCCTGGGGTCGGAACAACAGGTTTTCTTGTTCCATTCTGCTCTATCATCCGTCATTTCGATATTAAACTTTCCTCATTCAGGGGCCGCAACGCAAATGGCATCAGCAAGCAGGCTATGCTGCAGCTATCTCCTTCGGAAAGCACAGCAGAAGTGGGACAGGGAACTTGTTATGATCTACGATTATCGTCGAAAAGCAAGTATGCACATTGAATGCCTTTGACAACAAGTTTTGTGATAACATTATGTACTTTTCTCAAGGAGTGTACGGCGCGCTATGCGCCCTCGGTTTCCGCGTCTCGTCTCCTAAATAACTGGCATTCCCGGACATGATATAGATATCACGGGCAATGAGCTTCATCTAAGAATGTGGAGCTATTAGTGTTTCTACGTGATTTATATCTAACAAGAAATCTGTAACTAACAAAAAATTACGTATGTTGTATTAATTCCTAGGCATTGCAACAGTGAAGCAGGTAAACATTTAGGTAAGTACTTATTTAGAATTTTAGATCATTAGAAGCTCATTTGGAAAACCGTCACGGAAACAATATAGAGCAATAAACAAGAATAAATCGATCTATTAGTAAAAAACATTTAGCACTTTTGTTTGATGTAATTTTATTTTGGTTCTTTTTAAAATGTTTTTGTTTGGACCTGTTTAGTCGTTCAAAGGCATACGAAGGCTGAAAATGATATTCAAGCTCAGCAATGATTAAATTCAGGCGCAAAATCTCTTCAAAGTGAGGACTGCGATTGCCAAATAAAACAATTCCACAAATTGAGTGTCACGCGGCGCGGGTCGAGCAAACAACGATTGATCTCGAGAATCAAACTCAAATAAAAAACAATTAGTCTGCACCGAGCATCGGGTCTCGAACACAAAGCAACGAAAAAATGTGCGCAACTGTGACTCACCATGAACTGTTTGAAACAAAAAGTTGGTAGGTAGGTTCAGACATATTATTAGCTTATTTGATTATTACAAGCGTAATTTAGGAACATTACACGACACCAGCTCAATTATGGATATAAGTTACATTTTTTATCGGTTCTCGAGATGTTTGTTTATACGCGACATTAGGTAAGAACTGAGGAATGCTCATTACCGTAAATAAACTGGTACATAACATGTAGAGCAATTATTCACTTTCACTTGCGGAGAAGCGGCGATGCAGTTGCATTTGAAACAGCGATTGCAAGCATCGGACCTTGCAGTTCGAGCATATCACAAAGATATCTTTGAGCATATCCAAACACCAGGAAAACTGGTCAAAATCGAAACTAAGCTTCATAAATCAGGCAATTTCTCTTAGATTACACGAACCCGGTCGAGTGGGAAGTCTTGCTTAACACAACGCGGCCCACGGAACCGCATACAGTAGGTGCCTGTTTCGCAATTGGACAATTCAACAATAACTTAAATTCGAGATCGTCATTCCGCCACAAAAGATCAAATAGTTTCATAACCCGGTGGCAGTAGAAAAAGCAATGAATCATCGGTCCTTTTCGCCAGTGCGACCTGTCTGGCGGAACACCATTAATGCTTATTATTGTAATCATGAGATGCTTCTTTGATTGGAGCTCGTTTGCAGCGCGTCTAAGAATGTGTGTGGGAAATTGAAGGTCTACTTTTACGGACGCCTCTATTGATTCCAAATGTTCATCGAATTCTTGAAGTCACAAGACAACAATGATTTAGAATAGAACACATATAACATCGTTAAAATCAATTACGAATGTATATAAATAATATAGAACAGAAATAATATAAGCGTAACATTGAAAGCGAAACTAAAGACTAACTTACTCGTGGGAAGGTAGACCATAACTCTATGGGTATACTGGGTAAATGATGATTTAAATAGGAACAAGTTGAAGAGTGTAACACTGCTTTAGCTTAGGGACACGAACAAAAGTGCACCCCGGAGAGCAGTGACGTGACGACACAGCTGTTCCCGGTCGCCTCGGGCGGCAGCTTTGCGTCAGCACACAATTATTGAAGCTTTAAGCTTTTTATTTCATGCCGCAGACTGAGACTCAGCCAAAGCTTTAGTGTACACAGTCAGAATCATCGCGGTTTACCTTATAAAAGCAGATTTAAAAGAATCTATATAAGATTTATAACAACCGGCGAAAGTTACACCTAAATCAAGCAGCAAGTAACAAAAGCTAAATCTAATCGAGCCAAATAAATTGAACAAGTTAATCAGCAAAGATTAAGCTCTACATCAGCTGTCGATGTCTCGACGGTTTAGCGATCGGATGATAGAGGTTGCCTATTTCTGTCAAGTGTATCCTGAAACTACTCACTCTTGTACCAATTAAATATTAATGCCGATAAGCGAGTTGATCTTGATATGCATAAATCAAATTCAGATGACGAGGATAAAGTTAGTAAAAGGAAAGCGCTAAACTTTCAGCAGCAGTAAAATAACGTATACCTTAGCTTAGACCATAGAATAAAATATGGTCTAAGTTCAGCACATACAAACAAGAAATATATATAACTTAGTAACATACAACTTACTTCTAACATACGATACGATATATAATTTTTAACCAAGTTATAAAAAAGTATTCCAGCAGATATGTAAGGTTGTTGCCATCATGGCTGTCAAATTAACATATCAAACTTTTGTATTAATTGTACAATTGCCACTCCACTAACAATCGACACTCACTACACAAACAATATGGAGAACAACAACTTGCTACGTTGTGATAATGCTCATATTCCCAGACATGCAACTGCTAACTGGCACTGTTATTATGACTTACTTAGGTGCAAATTATAAAACCAGATAAGTTTTTGTGGATACTCAAATGGAACTCTAATTATACAGCCAAATAAAAGTAGCTAAATCTTGCGGCTTCAAACACATCAAGATTCGGCTGGTCGTACGTAAGGTAAAAGTGAATTTTGATAAATGATGTAAAATATTTAGATAGTAATTTAAAAAGTGGCAATTCAGATTAGGTATGATGAAGGATACAGATCACTAATACACTAAGAAATAAAAAGAGATCAATCAAATTGGATAAATGAGAAATGATGCTACAATCGAGTGAAAGGATTAGCAACTATCGGCGTCGGCGGAAACAACCGCTATTAATCTCCGAGCCTCACCGGTGCATAGCTGAGTTAAAATACTCGAAGAGAAATTAAATATATCAATGGAATGGCCTTTCTTTAATGCATTTCATCAATTAAGCTAACTAGGAGAAAAGCACCGGCATTCGTAAATGGATGGCTTAAGTGGTTATCGGTCGAAGCACAGATCTGGTCGAGACACAATTGATTTTCCATTGTGTCGGGAATTCCGACGAACTAAAGGTTAACATTTCCAGCAATCACTATGCCTTCTGCCGGCTTGTCTGTGGTTGTCCTTGGACCGTCCTCAAGTTTTCGTAGTTATCAAGCTGGTTTCCGTAAGCTGTGACAGTCGTTAAAGGGAATTTCTCTCCCATATAAGGTGTAATGCCTCAGCAGCATCTAATGCAGCGCGAATGTGTCTGAGGAGCGATTAACGACTCGGTTGCTGCCACGGCATGCCTAATGGGACGCGGCGGCTACTGGGTACAGAGCAACGGGACACGTGATTGTAACTTGTTCGATATTTTGTCTAGCATGACATTGACAACAGTGCCTTGTTTGTCGTGGTTTCAAATCTCAGAGAAGATGCGACGTGTCTGTATATAAAAAAATCCCTGCCCTGACTCTCCGAAGAAGAGCGCCGCAGTACGGCCACCACCCGGACCACATGTGCATCACGGGAACTGAACGCGTTATTGCTTTAAATCTAGTGCTACAGTAGAATTTAGTTAAATACCAGACTACAACATTTTGACCAGTGTTTTTGTAAAACTTTAACTCTTTCACAGCTACAGTTCTGATCCCACAACAATATCGATCAAAGCAAGTACCGGAGTCGTGAGATGCCCATCAAATGTTATCGCATCGTCAATTAACATCACTTAGCTCTTTGTCTGTGCGGCGCGTCGGTGGAGGCTTTCTCAGGGGTTTATACAATACCGTAAGTTGTTTTATTTTATTACAATTTCCGCATTCGTAAACTGGCAGCGCAGTTACTACAGGTTAGGTACACATTCAATAGACCACTAGTCAAGTTGAAAGAAAGAAAGTTGCTGAATTTATCTTTCAGCCAAAGGTCAAGGATAACATCTCTTAGTTTTATTACATCAGGGTTGTTATACCTACAATCTAAATGTACATATGAATTTAGCTATCAGTCGTAGGTAAGGTTCACAACCGATAATCAACTGTTCTTACTTTCATAGAACAAGTTCAGTCGTTGTGACAGTGCAGTGCAGCCTTACAACAAACCTTCGTGAGGATATCAGATTGAATTAATGTGCTGCATGTTCTACACATTTCCATATTCACACACAAGACGTTTGCGGAACAACCGACGAAATGCCCAATTAAGGATAACGAAGAGAAACCTCGGACATTTGGCGGCGGATCGCGAGCACGCACGCCATGCTTTCATTGAACACGTGAACCTTCGGAGATGGTAAAAGGAGTTATATTCCAGCGAGCATGTGTCAAACATCAAGAAGCTTTCCATAGCGACTTAAGTTGCAGGGTATTGTAGCTGCAGCAAATTGTTCTTAGTTAATCTTCATCGTCCAGAGCACAAGGGTCACAATGCGACAGCATAGATTATATTATGATAATGTCATTCATCATTGCGCCGTAAGTGCCGGCTCCATTGAAGGCTCACTAATTAATGATGCCCTCAAGATAGTTGCTCAGAGTTCCCTTGTCTTTTATTCCCGACATCTTGACTGAATAATTACCCTTTCTAAGCATTTTACATCTCTTTTTAATCAGCACTCCTTTATCTTCTTAGTCTTTATGTCAAAGTTTGCTACTAGCTCATACGAACATACTTACTGTTAACACCTTATTTATCTTAATGAAATTAGGACACTAATAAACAAAACACGATGTGCGCTCACACGCACTATAAAACTATTTGCAGATTGAAGGATGACTAGGCAGGCAGGTCAATCTTCACCGTAGAGACGTCTTACGTAGAACTTGTAAATGGTAACAGTAAGTATGTATGTTCGTTTGAGCTAGAAGCGAACTCTGGTAAAGAAGTTTTTAGGCCGCCTTAAGGCCTCCGTCATGGCAGAACGGCTTATAAGCCAGGACCGACAGTTTAACGTGGCCTCCGAAACACGGAGCGCTTGCATCCATACTGTGACCGACCAGAAAATCGCTCAACTGATCGTTGAAGTTATCAAGAACGTCTAAGCAAGCTACGCCATGAATACTTCAACATTGTTTCTATCAGTCTGTGTTAACAGTACAGAGGGTTTACGCAGATCCAGTGTAACTGGCGAGATGGGAGCGAGGCCCTGACACAGTGCTGCCGACGCTGGCGCGGCGCTGCCCCTGCAGGATGGAGCGATTGAGTCCCGACCTCGCTCCCACATGTATCATGCATAATCACGATCCACACGCGTAATGTGCTCTGTGTCACGCGCCTAAAATACTACTACTGCATATTTTAATAGAGCAACCAATCTTTGGATACATGATTCAGCAAACTCTTAGACAAAGACTTCTGATTTATCAAACAGCTGGACTTTAGGAAATGAGTCATTGTTGTTTTAGACTTTAATTAATTTTATCAAAAGTAATGTTAGAAATGTACAACTAAATAAAGATTCTGCGAAGTTGCGTGACCTCCGACGCAACGGTCTAACTAAGTATTGAAAAGCTATTTCGCGTATAATCGACGCCTTGCCGAGCCCCAATATAAAGGTCACAATTTCAGCTGAAAACTTCTTATCGGTTTCTCGCCTGAGGCAGTTTTTGTTAAAAAGCTTAGTTTCCTAAACAAAAACGTTATGCATGAGTTACACACACCTGGAAAAGCTTACAAACACCTTTAGTTGGCGTCCATCGGAAATGAGTTGAGAAACGGCAGAGCTTTCGGTAAACAATCCAGAAACGATTCGATTACGTGCCGTTCTACGTAACCACAGAGTACACAACAGAGGCTAATTTATTACACAGTATTACAAAACCAAGCGATTGTTTCATTTCTCGAACACAACCAGTTAACATTTAGGATATAAATTACGAGTACCATCAAACTGTAAAGCATACTGTTGCAGTGTACTGTTCACATGGTAACTATAACCAAATCGACGATATTGAATCAAAAGCATTGTGCAAGTGGGCAATATAAACTACTTAGTGGGTAGGTACATATAGTACACAAAGAAACTTTCAGCCGAACAATTGTTATTTGTGCTGCCGTTAATTTTAGATCGCGCCGCTGATTCTATGGAATTTGTTATTATAAACGAACCGGCCGGAGAGCTTGATAAACTTTGCTCCAGTCGTTTCAAGTGAAATGAAATACTATGCAAAATTCTCGCAAAACTTTACTGGCGCATTGCTCTTGAAAACAAAACTTCAAAGTACAGTCGGAGGAACCGTTTCTTACACACGGCCGCATGACATTCCATCAGGTAGATTGTATGTAGTACATTACCCCACTTCGACTGCAGCAAATTCCACTCATTTGCTCATTACCGTCCAATTGGCTGCGAGCACATTCCTAGGCACTATTAGCCTTATCACCACACTCTATTTTCATCAGACTGAAAGCTTCAGAGGGTAGCGAACATACTGAGGTGTAGAAGACTCTTATATTGTTGGGAGTGGAAGTACAATCTGGTTATATTAACGGAACCTACTGATCGGGGAGGTTAGTGGGGTCGTTGGGAATACCTCCTAGAGAATACAAGTCAAAGCTACACTATCGATACGAGAAAGTATACCATTAGCAGAAGAGCATCGTGAGTAAACAAATTAGATAACAGATTGGTGGCCAACAGATTGGAGCTAGCCCGCAAGCCTAATCACGTTTTGATAGCAGTCTCCGGCGTAATTACAAAAGGGCATTGAAGTAGCTACATAGCTGCGCTTTCACCGGCGTCGGCGGAATTACTTGAAAGCTGTCTTAATTGAGTTAGCCGCGGAAACTGTTGTACTTTATTATAATACACTAACTACTAACTACCGGTGAAGAGAACCACGGCAAGACCAAGGCCATAATAGCCCCAAGCAAGAAAACGACTCCTTATCACAAAACAGTATCTCGTTACTACGTACTTCGTGAATCAAAACATATCACGACCAGATCAATTATAACAAGAACATTATCAAAATCTATAATAGCATTTCGAAAGCAATTCAAATGAGCGAAAGTTCCCGCAAAAAATGCATTTAATCATAATGGCTACAGCAAGAGAGCTCCAACGAGCTAATCAACACGACCACACTATCAATAACTGGCGCCTATAGTAGGAGAGCCGACCGCAAAAAACCAACGTCACTTGATACTAAGATAAGCTCCATGGCACACGCTCAAAAAAGTGGTGCTAAGCTTGGATCAATTAGTCAAAAGGCTCCGATTTGGCCGGAAGCACAAAAAAAGGGGCTACTTCCGGTGAAAAAAAAACGTGTCAATTTACGTCATTTGATACTAATGGCAGACTTATGGCAGCAGTTACTAATTTATATGCAGTGACAGATAAATCTAGTCTGCCAGTTCCTGTATGGCCGGAAGTACTTGGCAGACTGTCTCAAAGCTGACGATTCGGACCCCTAATTTACGTCATCTGATACTAAGTTGAAAATAGTGGCAGATGTTAGATATCAACCCTACGTTTCAGTATAAATTAGTCTGCCAAGGCTATTTTGGCCGGAACATCTTCAAAATGTCAATTTAGTGATGATACTAAGAAGAAAAATTTTCGATTTTTTTTGGTTTATCAATGTTTAGACATTAGAATGAAATAATATTATGTATTTATTCATGTTAATATTATTATTATAACCTACTAGAAGCTGCCCGTGGCTTCGCTCACATGGTACCCGGATAAAAAGTAGCCTATGTCACTCTCTAGCCCTCCAACTATCTCCACACAAAAAATCACGTCAATCCGTCGCTCTGTTTTGACGTGAAAGCAGGACAAATAAACAAACAAATAAACACACTTTCACATTTATAATATGGGTAGTAGACAAATGTGCGCCGCGCTGAAAATTGTCGGCGGCGGCGCGCTGCAGTTTTTCGTCTGGTGGCGGCGCGGCGCCGGCGGCGTGGCTTTTTTTTTAAATAAAAATACACTAATAAAATCGATCTCTAACGTTTCACTACAACACAAATGACTAGGTACTTACGGATAATTATTATGTTAACAAATCGCGAAAGTTTAACAAGTTATAGGTACATACATAAAATCACGCCTCTTTCTCACAGGGGTAGGCAGAGACCACGAACTTCCACTTGCTACGATCCTGACACACCTCTTTCGCCTCATTCACTTATACTTATAGGTACTTACTGTTCAATAAAACTCTAATCATAATCCATGATATCCAGACTAGATCTCTTACAACAACTTTACGATAAGCTGGGATCGTCTGAAGGGCAGAGGCTCGTCTACAAGGTAGCACGTTTAAGGGTCAAAGCGGCATAGGCTTAGACATTTCTAGGATGAAAGGTCTAAGGGCACTGGATATTTCCAAGTGCCCCTGTGTAAAAGACCCCCGGGGAAATCTATTGAGTATGCAAAGACCTTGCGGTGAAAGAGAGATGGTTTTCGTACTTCCACGACCTGCTGAACAAGCAGCATAGATAGGTATCGCCATCGGACCTCCCTTTAAATCAAGGACTAGTATTGCCAAAAACGCCTGAAGAAGTAGAAAAAGCTCTTCGCCGCATGAAAAATCGGAAGCCGTCAGAATCGATCCCCATCGAGTCTCCGTCGAGGCCACGCATGTCATCCACTACGAAGTCAAGCCAGCACTTCTTGGGTCCACCCCTTCTACCGGGGCCTGGCGGAGCCAACATAGCTGAGCATTTGTTCCCCACGTAGCTTGCCGGTTTCCGTAAGACGTGTCCGTGCCAACGTAGGCGGCAGTCCTGCAATTTATCTGCTATATCACGAACATGGAGGCTGCCACGAATGCGATGGTTCCTGACGCGGTCCTTCCGCGTAACCCTACACATCCAGCGCGGCATATTCATCTCAGTGACCAGCAGTTCTTGCTTGTGCTGCTCAAGTACCGACCACGCTTCACTGCCATATCCTTTCAACTTAACTGGCATCTTGGGGTCACAGATACAGAATAGAATATTTTAACTGATTCGTGCGCTCGACCATGTCTTCTTCTAAGCGTACGGATGTGGGATCTGCTTTATTGCAAGCCAAGTACTCGGTCTTCGCCACGCCACGTTGAGTTTCAGACCACCGTTCTCAAGCGATTCCTTTCACGCATTCACACGTCTTACCAGAAGTCCTCTGTCCGCATCTGCCAGCGCGATATCGTGAGCATACATGAGTAACCAAGCCTCTCATGTCTGTCCCTGATACTGTCCGACACTACGTCTAATATCCCGCTGAACAAGAATGGGCTAAGGACGGCTCCCTGGTGTACTCCAACAGTGATGGGGAAGGGTTTGGTGTCACCAACAGCGGTCCTAACCACAGAATCGGAATCATGGTAGGTTCATGTCTCGGATGGTGTCAATATAAACCTCTGGTACACCTTTGGACCGTAATGCCCACTAGATCATCGCACGAGGAACACAGTTGAAGGTCTTCTCCATGTTCAAAAACAGGAAATATAGAGGTGTATTCTTCGTCCTGTATTACTCCATGACGGTCCGTAGGGCAAAGACTGGATCTATGGTTCCGTGGCCAAGGCGAAAACCATATTGACACTCCGAGACCGCACACTCTAGTCGGATCCGAGAGTCTCCTATCCGCTCAAAGAGTTTCATGGTGTGGGACATGATCTTTATTACCGCGGTAGCTGTCACACTCTTGATAGATCCCTTGCCTTTGAAAACCGGAGTGATAGCACTTAGTCTTCTCTGGCGAGGGATCCCTTCAGTGTGCAGTATGTCAATCAATCAATCACAAACATCTACTTGCATGCGGTTGTAAAGATTTGTTAAGATGCCCACACCACACCACGAGGGCCCATTGCCTTCCAGGCCTCGATGGGGACTCGATGGGGATCGATTCTAACGGCTTCCGATTTTTCATGCGGCGAAGAGCTTTTTCTACTTCTTCAGGCGTTTTTGGCAATACTAGTCCTTGATTTAAAGGGAGGTCCGATGGCGATACCTATCTATGCTGCTTGTTCAGCAGGTCGTGGAAGTACGAAAACCATCTCTCTTTCACTGCAAGGTCCTCGCATACTCAATAGATTTCCCCGGGGGTCTTTTACACAGGGGCACTTGGAAATATCCAGTGCCCTTAGACCTTTCATCCTAGAAATGTCTAAGCCTATGCCGCTTTGACCCTTAAACGTGCTACCTTGTAGACGAGCCTCTGCCCTTCAGACGATCCCAGCTTATCGTAAAGTTGTTGTAAGAGATCTAGTCTGGATATCATGGATTATGATTAGAGTATTATTGAACAGTAAGTACCTATAAGTATAAGTGAATGAGGCGAAAGAGGTGTGTCAGGATCGTAGCAAGTGGAAGTTCGTGGACTCTGCCTACCCCTGTGGGAAAGAGGCGTGATTTTATGTATGTACCTATAACTTGTTAAACTTTCACGATTTGTTAACATAATAATTATCCGTAAGTACCTAGTCATTTGTGTTGTAGTGAAACGTTAGAGATCGATTTTATTAGTGTATTTTTATTTAAAAAAAAAGCCACGCCGCCGGCGCCGCGCCGCCACCAGACGAAAAACTGCAGCGCGCCGCCGCCGACAATTTTCAGCGCGGCGCACATTTGTCTACTACCCATATTATAAATGTGAAAGTGTGTTTATTTGTTTGTTTATTTGTCCTGCTTTCACGTCAAAACAGAGCGACGGATTGACGTGATTTTTTATGTGGAGATAGTTGGAGGGCTAGAGAGTGACATAGGCTACTTTTTATCCGGGTACCACGTGAGCGAAGCCACGCGCAGCTTCTAGTAGGTTTTAATAATAATATTAACATGAATAAATACATAATATTATTTCATTCTAATGTCTAAACATTGATAAACCAAAAAAAATCGAAAAATTTTCTTCTTAGTATCATCACTAAATTGACATTTTGAAGATGTTCCGGCCAAAATAGCCTTGGCAGACTAATTTATACTGAAACGTAGGGTTGATATCTAACATCTGCCACTATTTTCAACTTAGTATCAGATGACGTAAATTAGGGGTCCGAATCGTCAGCTTTGAGACAGTCTGCCAAGTACTTCCGGCCATACAGGAACTGGCAGACTGGATTTATCTGTCACTGCATATAAATTAGTAACTGCTGCCATAAGTCTGCCATTAGTATCAAATGACGTAAATTGACACGTTTTTTTTCACCGGAAGTAGCCCCTTTTTTTGTGCTTCCGGCCAAATCGGAGCCTTTTGACTAATTGATCCAAGCTTAGCACCACTTTTTTGAGCGTGTGCCATGGAGCTTATCTTAGTATCAAGTGACGTTGGTTTTTTGCGGTCGGCTCTCGTACTACTAATTCTGACACGCGGTAATTGCCTAGTGCTTTCTAAAGCACACAATGCTTCGCTGCATTCCAAATGGCAAAGAATTAAGATCAAATTATAATTGCTGGACGCGACTTTCAGTCGCAAGTCATCATTCTGGAAAGATCACAAAATCCATTCATCTAACCATGTCATTAAGGAAGCGCTCGTGGCGTAGCTTGCTTATACGTTCTTGATTGATCGTTAAAGTTAAGCGACGTTGTGCTCGGTCACACTTTGTATGGGTGACCGCAAGTGGCATTAAGATCTGAGCGCTTCCGTGCTTCGGAGGGCACATTAAATTGTCAGTCCCAGCTTTGAAGTCGTTAAGCCACGACGGAGGCCTTTAGGCGGCCTAAAAACTCCGTCACCAGAGATAGCCACTAACTCATACGAACTTATTAAGGAAAATAATAAGAACAATCATACACTATTAACTATTATAACTCAGTTCTAGCCTATAATTATATTTGTGTCTTACTTGCGACTGGAAGATAAAGTGGCGACCACAGACTTACTAGTGTACTACGAAGTGGTCGCGACTTGGCATACAAACTACAAAGAGTATGCTCCTGTGTCTGTGAGGCTCGACAAAAATAGAAAGCGAAATGCCTCCACGAGATGCAATCTGATGCGACCCTACATTAGCCTTTCACTGCCGAGTGACGCGTGATTGAGACAAATGGTCCCATGCCCACTCATTTGTACAGCATTATACACCCATTTGTCTTTATTGAAATTAGGCATTGTTTTATGTAATTACCTTGATGTTTCTATCAAATGAATAGCGTCAACGGTCTGAACATTTGGGAAATAAAGCCTATTATTAGGTGCTGTGTGTGTTATAAGGGGAATGAATGAAAAATATCTTGCATACGAGTTTAAAAATTTGAATAAACACCACCATCTCGTGTTTAAATCATTACACGACGCAACGTCCGCAAACAAAATAAAGTAAGTAATAACAGCATGTTTTATTTTAACAAGTGAGACAAAATAAACGGCTGATGTCTGCAATCAAGGTAATTCAAACACGCAACACACATTACCGCAAAACAATAAAACGACATTCGGAGCAATTTTGTCTGATGCGCGGATGTGGAATGACCATTCTCAGAACTGGTACAAGCTCCTGGAGAACAGAGGCTTACGTCCGGGTTTGTGCGATTCACTGACGATCATTTCTTGAGGAGATTATAAAGCAGAAGCAGGTGGAAGGAAGACATGGCAAGGAAAAGCTGGAGCGAATGTTCTGCTTGTCTCGATGACCAGACAGATTATCATCAGCTTTCATTTCGTTGAGTGTTCTGTTGACGTGCAATCACTCACAGATGAAACTCAAAATAGTAATCATCATTATTGAGTTAGAAAAACTTTCGCGTGTGATATTAATGATAGGAAACATTCGTGTGATGTCTGTTATTAGGTATGTCATTACCTTCGGCAGAGAATTTGTTAGATTATGATGCAATTTGCTTCAATAACCGACAAGTTAGGTTTAAGCATCTTTTGAGTGCAATAACTATACCACACGTCACAAACACTCTACACCACACTAAGTTTTTACCGACTAAAACCGTGATCAACATTTGTAATCATAGTAGACCTTCAGGTTTAGTAATGAAAATGAATGCTCGTAAATAAGTCACGACTGGCGAAGGAAAAAACGAGACTTCAGACGATAATGCACCAATCAGCTAAGGCACAATCGCTGAGAGAGCAATAATGCCGTCATCGCTGGAGACTGGTCCGACGAGAACTTGACCTTGACACTTTCGTCGGACGCGAAGAAGAGCAACAACAGCCGTGACTCACACCGGCTCCAACGCAGCTAAATCAAATGCATCAACGAATGTTTCACACACACCAATCACGCTAATTGTATAACAGAATAAATCTTTGAGGCCAAGTGGAATGGAATAACATCGCACCGACAACAGCATGACGTATTAACCTTGTTGGTTTAGTCTTATAAAGCCAGAGATTATGGAATTACCATTTTAAACAAAACCTGTGTATGCAATTAAAATTCGTGTTTTTGGTTCTAAGACTAATATGTATCTTGCTCTTCTGAACAAGATATACACACCGCGACTGCGAAGCGAACTTAAATACAATATTTGCAGGGTTCAAATTACAAATTATAAAAAACTAACTTATCTGGTTTACGTCTATGAAGGATCCACTTACGAGTTACACCACTATACAACCCCAATGGCTTACCTGAAAACAAATAAAAACAAATCAGTATTCGGATCGCAATTCCAACAATAACATGGACGATCTCCAAGATCAATATAATAGGAGGAAAATGTACACAAATGACATAAGCTTAGGAATATACTATCGTGAGGAGTACGTGTCTAGAATGCATAGTTTAGTTAGATGGAGACTACACAGATTGTATTTGCGTTGTTGATACATAATATTATTCAATTATTACGGTCGTGGTCGTGGCTATGCTTTTGTCATGGAAAGAATGTCCACTAATCCTATGGCGGCCAAACATGAGGAACGCTCGCAGAACAATGTGTCACACGTCTCTTGATTTGTTTGTACACGAAATTAATGTTTGCAAAGCTTAGCAATAGAAGAATTGTATTATTAGAATCAACAATTGCAACAGTTAATTTAAAATTCTTTATTCATAAATACTGCGAAAATATCGTAAGTGGTTGAAGAACTTTGTGGTAAGTATAAGGAATATCTTGCTAAAGATTCTCTAGTCTAGGCCATTCGTTCCGCCCAGGTCATTTATTATAATTAAATTCATAAAATAAAGTAGCTACAAATCAAATAAAAGTGGGCAAATGTAAAATTAAAATAACCACAAGGAGCTATAACATAAGTTTCAATTTGATAAAAACATAATTTTTTACATGTTTTTACAAATGTGAAGTTCCAGTTTCTAAAATCACCAAGATTCCACTTTCTAAATTATAAAAATGCTCCCAACATCTAACAGCTCATAAAATTTTATCATCTAAATTTAAATGTTTATAGCAGGATGTGAAGATGCACAGGGAAGTGATTATCACTTAATTAGCAAGACAAGTTTAAGATGTCAAGGCCAAAGTCACTGATATAGATAGAATACTAAGAGTTAATGAGTGACGAGACGCAGATTATAGAAGAGTTGGTAAGCATAAAATGATGACTCTACGAATGAATATGCAAATCGCTAACAAAATTATTATGTAAACGATTTTAATGAATGGTTAATTGGAAGAGGTAAATAAATATAAATGATACATGCACACTCACTAGTATATAGTACATACTAAATATCGTGATTTGTAAATTTGATGCGGAATTGAATGTGGAAACGAACGTTAATCATGTTTCGCAAGAACGAACAAACAACCGCAATAAGGTAATAAACATCAGTAGTGTGAAAACAATTAGGTTGAATTTATTTCCCTAAGCAACACTAATTAAAATTCTAGAAATTGTGTCTGAAGTTAGATTATGGAAGAAATACTACATATTTCCTTGAATCAATAGAATGACCAGATGACGTAAAATAATTTAATGATGATAACTAAGATAATATCAAGCTACTGCCAAAACTCATGTCGAACTGCGTTCTATCGTACGGAACTCCCAGATAATATCCGTCAATTGAACTGATCAAAATGCATCGCACACTGACCTAATGGAACACATAATGCACCGGATGGAACCCGTCGCGCGGAGCCGCACTAGACAACATTGAAGTGATTGGAGACTACAATACAAGCACGACAAAGGATGCAGCAGACCGTCTCTATCTCGCCACGTCATCGAGTTAATTGTGATGACAAAACGGCTGTTTGACGACGCACTGAGGGGTATTCGACCCGAAAACACGTATAAAAGTCAATGTATGCAAAGTATGCAATTTTCAAAAACAGATTATATAAGTTGATACCTAGATACATTTAGCACAAAAGTCAACTGCCATTTTATTTTCGTAGGCTTCCGTTAAGTTATGGGTAAACGTTTTATAAGTGCTTTGAACCAAGTACGTAAATTAACACTAAGTAAACGATTTTGCAGTCCTGCATTCAGGAATATTTTAAAGAAGTGGAGAAGTTAGGAGTGGTTATCTGTATGATTGATACTATTTAACGAGGTATGGACTATTCGTTTTAATTAATAATTTTAAAATAATACGAGAACTTTAGTAGATATTGTAGTTTTTATGAACCGCAAAAAAAACTCATGATATTTTGTTTCAAAAATGTATACATTAGAGTTTTTGTTGTATTGCCGGGTGTTGCCCGGCATATGTTTTGTTTTCGTGAGTTGATGTAACTATCTTACTTTTAGAATAAGTAAAAATTGGGTGCCAAAATGTGCCTATTATAATTTTTTTAATTTTTCTTTGATGACGATATTTTACCAAACAAAATTAATTTTGCACTTCATACTTTAATATCTGCGTTTTTTCGCATGTAGGTGGTTCTGGTGTCAGCATTAAGACCCGAGAATATTTATTTGCTTAATATAGTGAAAGCTAGCACAGTGAGATAATTTTCAAAGTGGGATTTTATGGAGAACTCGAGAGCCATCATTTTCCGTTGAACAAATACAAGAGTTTCGCTGCAAATTTTCTAAGATTAAATAAAAAATGAAGACCAGGCTTGCTGCCCACAGGAGTGAAGATGTTTTCATCAGGAAAATATTGTGATTACAAGGCACAGTGGTAAGGATGAGCTGATTCAAAAGAGCCCAAACACGGATGTTCTACTTTTATTCACTGAGAATTTCAATTAAACGGCTCCTGACTCCATCATCAGATCAGCTAGCTGTCACTATATTATTACATTTTAGTAGGAACGAGACAGATATGTCGAGTTTCAACTTAATTGGCCTATTTACTGAGGAGTTCTGTTGAACAGCTCCTGACTCCATTACTAGATCAGCTCGCTGTTTCCATATTATTACATTATAGTCAGAAATTGACAGATATGCCGAATTTCAACTCAATCGGCCTATTTACTGAGGAGTTCTGTTGAACAACTCCTGACTCCATTACCAGATCAGCTTGCTGTTACCATATTATTACACTATAGTCGAAACTTGACAGATATGCCGAGTTTCAACTCAATCGGCTCATTTACTGAGGAGTTCTGTTGAACAGCTCCTGACTCCATGATCAGATCAGCTCGCTGTCACCATATTATTACATTGTAGTCAAAACTTGACAGATATGCCGAGTTTCAACTCAATCGGCTTACTTACTGAGGAGTTCTGTGTAACAGCTCCTGACTCCATCATCAGATCAGCTTAAAAAAAATATTTTTCGATCTTATTTGACATATTATGTCAAAATTATGTCAAATAAAGCGAAAAATAATTTTTTACGTGTTTTTGGGTCTAATACCCCTATGTGCGACGGCGGCGGTACTAATCAACATAGCCAAATACAATTTACGGCACACATTACGGTAGAGTAGACAAAACACGACAAAAGAGTTTCATAGAGCAGTATAGAGCATGCCCTACAAACGGTGCAGCAGACCAACTCTATCGCACAAGTCATCTGTAATAGTGGCGAGTAAGCATTGCAGCAATAAAATATACATTAATCTGATTAGTGCCACATTAGTGCGTAAAAATAAATATCTTTGAATAAAGGCAAGATCAAAGAAGATGTAAACATAATTATTACTTACATTATTATTAATTTATCAGTGTAATTTACAATTAATGTACAATTACATAATTAGATGTCTGCTATTAGTCAAAACCACAAAACGATGAAATAGCGCATGCGGCATTTCATTTAGGAAACCTCAGAATTGCGAAGTATCTGCATTTCAGCACTGCTTACCTATTGTAAATATTGCATATTACTCAACGAAGAGTCACCGGCACGCAGCTTTGTTGACAAACAACCCTGAGCGAACAATGCCGCTCAGACTCGCTATTTATAAACATACAGATTCATCATGTGTATGTGTGAGCATAATGGACTTTAGTCACAAACGTTATCCATCAAAATGCGGTTAACCCCAAACCGCAAAGTTTGCGTACGTCGATCAAAGAATCCGATCGGTAAGCAAGCACGCAACATTGAAACCGAATATTGCAAACCCAGGCCAGGGCTGGTGCCGCTGACAGTCGCGAGTGGGGTCCCGTCGTTGCCAAACAACCCTGAACTATAGAACATTATACTAACGTTCGTGAACTAATGGTCGAGCAGTGACTAAAACTTCAAGCGTTTAGAAATAGACGAATGTAAACGAGAGGAGAGCTTTTAAAATAACTGAACCAGAAATAGATTCGAACTGTTTTGAGAAGCATGCAGTTGGTTCAATGACATCAAATGCTGACTTCGACATAAAATATGAAGAACATAACTGGTACTTACGTCGCTTTCGCTTGACGATGATAAAACGACAAGAATCTACATATTATAAACGGATTAAGAATGATTAATCTGTTTTGTGAATATATATTATTCACATGTCTCTTTATCTGAAATCAATATTAACAAATCTAGCTACATAAGTGAATGTAAAGCTTGTATCCATGGGCGAAGAGCCTAATGCAGAGGCAGGAAAGACGTGACATATCACTCCATCAGATAGCGTTCATTCACGAGCGTGTCATTGTGTCAACGACCACGCTATTCAAACTGTGCGAATTGTAGATGAACTACATTGATAGCAAATTACGACAGTTTTAGTAAGGACAACAATGTTTCAGGTAATTTAGGTTAAGGACAAAATATATAATAGCAATTTTAGTTTCCTGTTGCAAAACCGCACAATTTTGAAAAGATTATCAACAACGTGATAGTTGTGTTCTCTCCTGGTAGTTTTTTAAAGTTTTATTCCATTTTTGCTTTACTGTCCTATAAAAATATAAAAAAGTCTTATTAACGATTGAATATATTATTATTATAATGTAGTATTATAATGTACTCTTAAGTCATATTAGACTGGTGACTTTGACGACACTGTGCAACAGTTTCGGTTAGGAATCGATGCTAACGGTATCGATGACCAAGCAATTTCTAGCAGTAAAATAAATTTGCAACCATGAAATCATCGTACGCAGCTCAAAGCGAGGGGGCATCGCTCGAAATACAATGTCACAGACTAAACAACAGTTCTGTAATACAATAGCTCCAATAAGCTGAGTGATAATGCCCATGCGCATTCGATACGTGACATCTGCGCTGGGAACGAGCGCATTAATTTAATGATGATAATAAACGCTGATGTCACCCTGCTAAGCTGAGCGCAGTCTCCGATAGTTTACTTGCTAATCACGATCTGTGGTTGGAGACTTATTATTGAAATGACTTCGCTTTCCAAAGAAGGAACATTTACATATCGCTTCGTAACCATAACATCAGCTTCTAACAAACATACAGATTACTGAGAATGCAGTGACTTGAGATATAATATTTACCTTAAGCACAAAATAAATAAGTACCATGAGCTAGAAAACGAAGATGATAAGAAGGAAAAGGCGATGACAACTTGACGCGGTGACATCAGACTAATAGACTACGCGAAGTGTTATCTCACGACGAAATCGCTACTTCCAATGCTTATCTATACCATTTACCAAAGTAGTCATACTTATCAAGTTAGTCATACATGATGTGACTGGTTTATAAGAAAATATTTCTTGCGTTGTGGAAAGCCAAAAGGAAAACTGAATGTAAAGACAAAGAGGATACCTATCGACATTGTAAAGGTTGTTACTGTATAACATTTGCAGTTAATATTCACTTTAATTATTTATTTAAATGATATTATCATCCTGTTACAATCCATTAAACTCAGAACTAAAAAGCGTAATGCAAAAGGTACGGAACACCACAAACCCGTCGTAAACGTAAGTTAGGTACTAAAGAAAGCCGGTCAACTAATACGGCACCACGTGCTGTGCAACACTTTGCTACCGTAATGAAAATTCACGCTGGATTAAGAATGTGATCGTTAAATTTTAATGATAATGTCAAGTTCACCGATATTTTGTTCATATAGTTTATGTGACCTGGAATAACAAAATATACGAGTATTAGGCTTTTTTTTATTCGGGTAAATACAACGCGAGCGAAACCGCGAGCGGATACCATAGTCACCAGATAAAGTTCTATTGGTGTATTTCAGGAGTCTTATGCTTGTCGCTATTCTGTTCCTAATACTCAGATATTGAGTGTCGACTGTCGAACGAAGCTATTAGTTGAACAAATAGTAGAAATGCAGGC
Source organism: Camptogramma bilineatum (assembly GCA_958496255.1). Classification (NCBI taxonomy): domain Eukaryota; kingdom Metazoa; phylum Arthropoda; class Insecta; order Lepidoptera; family Geometridae; genus Camptogramma; species Camptogramma bilineatum. The sequence goes on from OY292472.1 coordinate 154,692, forward strand.
TAGAGCCGAACCCACACGCGGTGTCGCATCACACGCGGCCGCGGCTGGTGACATCACCGCTAATAATGCCAAGGGCAATCGCGTCACCGCGGCATCCAGCGCGGCAGCGGCACCGCTACACACCACTCATCTCTTATTCATTCAGAGAACGTACCGAATATTTTGGAATTCAAAACGAGATTTTTTTCAAGGAAGCGTTCTGCTATCGCTACGGGTTTGTTAAAGAATTGCGTATTATCATGGTGAAATAACAGCACTGCACTAGATTATTTTATTGATGCCAAAAAAAACTATAGATTTTGTAACGCATTGTTCCTAACGAAACATTACGCAAAAACTAAGTAGTTATTTTAGTAACAGGCACAGAATAAAATATTCCGTGACTTTGACCCTCATCACAGCACAAATTAACAAGCTTCAGACAGTTTTCATAAATAATTCAGCACGCACTGAAGTCACCTTCAAGCCTAATACCTATTTATGACGCAGGCTCATTCCATTTCGTATACATCACTCTGCATAATGGTATTATTTATGAAATCAAAAAGCTAATCAATACACACAACCCAATAATCCACAGAGTACGATTTAGCCATGAGTCACAGTAGGAAGGCCCAAGGAGGTCACAGCATCTGATCGGGCCCAGCGCAGCGGGTCATGAGGTCCACAAACTGTTGCATAAGCGGCGAGAACGAAAGTGCCGACTTACTGTCGTAACGATTACTCACACATGAACATTCCAGTAATATGTGCCATATGCAAGCGAAATAAAATAGTAGGAGTGTTTATACAAACGAAGCCAATTCACATAAAGATATAGTGAGGTTAATAAACCCATTTCACAAAGTTATAAACCGAATTAAAGAAAGGTTAAAAACAACGAAGAATTTAAAACAGAAAGCCGATATTAAGGCTTTTCTTGATCTTGATGATTTATAAAATCAAGAAATATCTAATAAGCCTAAGCCCCAACAGGTGATAATTAATTTCATTCCAGTCATCATAAAATACATGTACTACTAAATAACAAAAAACCTTGAGAGAAATGCATTTTAAAAGGGAAAAAGATTCGAACAAATCAGAAACAGATTCAAAATGGAATCAACGACAAATGAAATACGACCAATTACAAACAAACGATTCAATCGTCTACTCTATATCAATGATAGCAGACATCAATTGAACACGTATTCGCATCGCAAAGTCGCTCAGTCAAGATGCCAATCAACAAGACACCTCCGCTCCGTAGCGAAACTTTAGATATAATTAAAACTTTATATTTAATTAAAAAGGTAATTTTAGAAATTACTCAAGGCAAAGTCGTACGTAGTAACGCAAAAATAAATCAAATCAATCAATGCTTACGAAAGATGTTTAAGTTACTTAAAAAACAACCACGACGTACGATTCGTTTTGTGACATTTTGATAAAGAATCAACAAAAGGAGACAACAAAACGAAGAACTCAATGACCAATAGGTTATTTGATTGTATTTTAATGTTTAAACAACTTAAATAGAAATGTAGAGCAATCGATTTAGCAAATGGCTTTATACTAGAACGGCAGTTAAATGCCCATTGTGGTTTGAGGGCAACGTCTTTTATTTCAGTAGCTACCTCTTTTTATGCAACGGAATTTACGAGAGCACTCATCTCATTCTGGGAATGCTATTTTGAAAATGAGTGCATAGAGCAAATGTAAAGCTACATGGATCTGGGTTGGTGCTTCATTTCATAACTCATAGAAACAGTTACATGGTTTTGCAAGTTTTGCAACATTAATTAAGTTTGGAGCACGAATGTAAAATAATGAGGCACATCGATTACTGGGCTCAGTGTCGGCGCCAGACGGCAGACGTTGCGAAACAAAGCGGGCCCCAATCCGCGAGTGAGTCACTGACTCACTGAAGCTCCTCTATTAGAACAAAAGCAAAAGTCGATGGAGGCAATAACAGGCAACGAAGTCACGTCGCAGGGTCGATGACACGGCCGTTGTTTATTCCGCGACAGCTAGGGTTGACCACCTATCCGTACAACTAAAGTATCATCTAAATACCTGTTGACATCTTAGTTAAAAAGTGAGAGCAAATATGTATATTCATATGTTTACACATAATTTTCGGTTGTACTCGTATGTTACTAGTAAACAGACTTTCGCACCTAAAGTACCTGTCAAAACGAAACCAATAGTTGAACCAGCCCTAGTGCCGGCTCGGGCAGGGGGCGTTGCAGACGAGCGATTGCACGCGATACCACTGCTAAGGCTAACTGCACTCGTATAATTGCATGTGACGTCGGCAGTAGTGTTCAATTTATTACTACAGAGATCTTGAAGAAGATAAGGAAACTGATAAATATTCAAAGATTAGTTTACGCTTGAAAGATTTTGAATTTTGATGATATGAAAACAGCGCAACATGCATTAGGAAAAGATTCAAAAAGGCAGCTTGTGTTTCGTAACAGGAACAAGTCGGCGGATGTACGAAGCGCGTTTCCGCATATGAATGCGCATGAACTCCTAATGCCGGCGCATGCAGGCGCAACTTCCTGCGCTGGCTCTAACTGGACCTGGCGTACTTGACACGTGACCAGCACCGCTCTAACTAAGGTCCCCATCAAAGACAGTCAGAAACAGATTACGACTGTATGTAACCCCAAGCTACGGTAGACATTCTCTTAGATCTTCAGGCATTATGAACTCTTTGAAAAGTGTCTAAGATTTTTACTACTAATAGGTCTTTACCTATGAAATTGCCGTTTTTCGGTACTGGTCATTTCAAATAAAAATATTTTGTGGTTTGGCTACGAATTATAATTTCAAATTAATGTTATATTAAAAACATGGGATTCTTTTTTCAAAATTAGTCATTTGTTTATTGATTAGCGTTATGTTTTCATAGCATTTGAATCTTTTTCGTCATCGTAGATACGTTAAAAATTCGAGTAATTATGGAATATGAGTCCCGTCGTGGCAGCAACGCGCCACAAGCGGCACGCAACATCAACGACGTTTACGGAGCGAACAGTACAAACGAACGAACCACCTGTTATTGGTTTGCCAGCTTCCATTCTGGAAATTTCGACCTGAAAATGAACCCCGTACTCATCCGAAAACTTTGGTTGACAATGACGAATTAAAGGCGATTGTGGAGTTCATCACAGCTTCTTAACAAACGGGATAAGCATTACTGCAAATGTGTAATTTGAATAACTGAACACAATGATGGAGAAGCTTGCAATCTCCAATCATCTTTGATCAATCGCTCGTCACCGATGCTCCTGCACGACAACGCGCGACCTCATACTGCATAGTAGACGGTCTCCAAGTTACAAGAGCTAGGGTTGGAAGCTCTCTGTCATCTACCGTACTCACCAGACCTTGCGCCTATAGACTTCCACTTTTTCCAGAATTTGGATAACTTCTTGGTGGTAAAAAAAATGAATTCCCGAGAGGCAGTACAAAATGCCTTTGAAGAATTTGTTGCCTCCTGTCCAGCTGATTTCTTCAAGAAAGGCATAATAAACTGCCACGGCATTGGCAAAGATCTATCGATTGCATGGGTGATTACTTTGATTAATAGAAATAAAAAATATAGAAAAAAAATGACGTTAAAATTTTTCATAAAAAACGGCAATTTCATAGGTAAAGACCTAATATTTACTACTTTAAGTACTTGTCAATATTTAGCAGAAGTTAGCATTTTGATCAATCCGTTTTAGTTGTACCTAAGAACGAAACTCCTATTTAATTAAAATAATCCTGAACTGGATCCTTAGAAGGGTAATAAAGTAAATTATTGTTGAGGAAGCGAAAAAATAATTAAATAACGTGTGCGAGCTGCGAGTTGATTGTGTATGAATGAAATATACAGATAAATTCCATCACGAAGTCGAAACGAGCCAAATTGAAGCTAATCAGAATAGAGGAAGTTCCGTAATGGGTGTTTTGTATTTGACGGCCAGAGCTATTACACAGCAAGGAAAATAATAGGGACTAGAATATTTTAAAACAAAAATATCTATGAAAAGTTCGCAACGAATTGAATGATGTCGATCGATGAGGCGATCGTCTTATTTATTGAATGGCATGCGTGGCACATACTTTGATAGTAACAGCTAGTACATTCAATGGATGAGCCACGAGCCTTGGATCATGACAATTGCGCAAACAATGACAATAACAAGTTTAATAATGTTACATTACAATACGAAGAGAAACAAAGCAATGTAGCAAGCAACTGTACAACTGTCGGCAATAAAGACAAGCCATTAGAGCTATGGCGCAATCAGCCATCAACAAGTACAAGATCGATCAAACAAAAACCGATTATGTATTCATTGCATAAGGAGTACCAGAACACATCGAGACAATAACAGTGATCGTGAATCACGCCATGGACTTGACTCGCTATTGATCTCTGCTCCGAGTCTCGCGCACAATTTAGGTACAAGTGTTTCGGATATTCATTTAGCTCAACCAAATATGGTCTTACTATTTTACAAAGAAAGTTTGGAGCTACATGACGTGTTTGTGTTTAAAACACGCCAGAAACACTGGACTGATTTTAATAAACTTGGAAGGGGTGAAAATGGTAGCTTGAAATAGCATAAAAGCTCTTCTTTACCTTAGATCATTGTATCCAAAGATCGACCTGCAACTACAGTTATGATCGAGTGGATTCACCGGTGGGAAGGAACCCTCGGTATACCTGCTATCTCCCTCATTTATCTCTCGATAGCGCGGCACTCGATACAATCTGTGGTGGCATTAAGGTAATTAACTGTACTCTCTCCTACACGTACTTTATCTGATGCTCTGTTAGTTATTGCAACGAGTCCGCCAAACGGTTCATGCTATGTTTTCACTCAACTTTTTTACTCACACCGTAGGTACGTTTACGTTTAGGTAGGTTTACGTTGTTTATGTTATGACGTATTTTACTATTCGTAAAACGAACATAAAATTTTACTTAACATAGAATAAAATGTTTGGCAGCTTCCTAAAGCTCCACAAAAACAACATAAAGCTTTTATCACTCGTTGCATAAGAACCAGAACATTCAGCGTCACAGTCATTACCTCTGGAAGCTCACAGGCAACGAAATATCAATTAGAGGCGCCAGCGCCAGGAAGCGCTGCCCATTGCACACAGAAGCACACAACAATTTAATCCTACTTCCAGTACTTAATTATTACGGTAGTTTAGTGGGTCCACAACTCCACACCCAATCGGGGGTTAGTGGAGGTGGAACTACCAGTGAGTGGGCATCGAACCGAGGAGTGTAGCTATTAGGAGAACAAAGGGATCGGTGTGCGAGCTAGTGTATACTGAGGTAAAACAAATAAGATGCTAAGTAACAGAAATCTCATTATTTAGATAGCGCATTTCTCGCTGTATGCTCAACACTATATTTAGATCTCTCGGTTATGGTTTTTTCAGACTTCAGAGTCCATTCTTATGATGCGAAGAGTTATACAAAGTTGACAATTTTAAGATTTCTGATAGCACTTTGATTCAGGGTTGTATATTCAGAGAATCATAGCGATAGTTTATTATGGAATGAATCAAAAGTAGTAGAATAAAGCCAGAGGAATTACTTGGCTGACTCTTTTATTAGGGATCCAGTCGGAAACCGATCATGGTTTAAAGCTCTCACGAAAAATAGTCTATTAAAGTGCATAAAAATGAATTGTATGTAATTTCTGGTTAAATCATAACCCTGGGATTCCAAGTAACAGAACAGCTTTACTGGCTTGCGGTAAGCCCAACTAATCTATTCCTGTGAGCGGACAACGGCAACCGCCTCGCAGCCGGGTAGCGAGGTTCCCACGCTTCCCGTGTCACCGGCGCCCATTGTAGACATCAGGCAACAGGCAGTGTTTGTTCAACGGCTTTACATCATTTGCAAACATCACATTGAGAACCCCTGTCGTCATAATCTATTTCAGGTCTCTATCAATCAATCGGATTATCTAAAAGCTTCCTGAAGCAAGGCTTGGGATAATTGCTTTAGGTTATTAATGTTACTAATCTAGAATGATGGACTTCCTAATCAAAGGTTTTCTGTGTGATTATAAACTAATAATAAGGAAATAAATACGAGCGAATAAGGACATGTGGAGATAGGAATTATATAAGTCATGTTTATGGGGCGTAGTCCAGTAATTTTTAGGAATTCAACATTGTGTAGGAGTCTAGGCCTAAGAGCCACACCCGCTCAAACAGCGGGGCGGGGCCCGAGTGCGATGGCTCATTCCCCACATTCCTGCACACGCTACACGCGCGCACTCGTGCCGCGTGTGCAAGTGACAGCGGTTACATAACTCGCTCAATTGACCCGGATGACGCATGCTTTGGAGTGACCGCCGGCATTACATCTGCTGTACTTGCTATAAAACTGATGTATGGACGTAGTAAAAACGCTTGTGATGTAATTTTTATAACTGTACTAAAGACAGACTGTAAAAGTAGTTTATTACCTACATAGGTACTAGGTTGTATTTGTATTTCCTGAATGTTGAGGAATCAGTACGGTATACAGCTTTGCAACACTAAAACCAGGGTTAGCCGATATATATCAGCGGATATATATCATGATATATATCACGATATATATCAATTGATTTTTTTCTTGATATATATATCAATGGATTTTTTCCTGTCTTCTGAACTAAAAAATTTGGAGATTAATGTTTACCCTGGCAACACGTAGCGAAAAACTACAATTCCGAATAATTTAGATTGTGTTTTAAAGTGTTTTTTTTAAGTGTTCATTTAAAAATTCTAAAAATCTTATCAAAATTTTCAATTCCGACGGGATTCGAACCCGCAATGATACAAGCGAGCCTCATTAGCCGGATCCACACCGGACGATCCAAAATGGATCGGCGATCCCGCGATCCAAGATCGTGATGCGTGGAGCGTGGATCGTTCTAGGTCGATCCAACAGCAATCTTTTGCGATCCTGACTGGCCGACAACAAATGGATCGCACGCGGCGAGGAGCGCGCGCTCTCCGCCGCGCACATGGATGGCGCGCGGCACGTCTACACTTAACGCTCCGTGGAGCGCGCTCCATGCCGCGCGCAATCGGAGCGCTTTGGATCGTCCGGTGTGGATCCGGCTATTTAGCCGGAGTGCCTTTTCCAATTCGGCTACGCTACGGAACCTTTAGTCGCTTGTATCAATCAGTCCGGGTTCGAATCCCGTCGGAATTGAAAATTTTGATAATTTTTTTATTTTCAAATGCAAAAAACTAAGTATGGTTTACACTATAACAAATAAAAAATTAAGTACTTATAAAAAAATATTTCTCAACTAAACAATTTTTTTTATACTTTTTTTAAGTTTTATAAATAAAAAATGTGGTAATTTGACACTTAAATTATTTTACAAATTACTAACACATTTTAAAGTGTTTAATCCCCTTACAGAATGAAATTCGCTTCTTTTTCCGAGCCTGGATATTATATCCGATATATATCGGATAAATATCAAAAAATCGGATTTTTGATATTTATTATAAAAATCGGATTTTTTCGAACCCTGACTAAAACTAAAACATAAAATAACGATATACTGTACCTACTAAGATGGATGACCTAATATTTCTATCGGGTGACTCAAAATGTCACACAGTGACAGTCTTGTGTGGTTTAATTATTGTTCAAGGCATTTGTGCTCAGTTCATGTCTATGTTACGTACAAAAGCCAGCCATATCTGTTCACTGAGTCACGGGAACGCAAGTCACAATGTATTTTGGGATAGTCAGGATTACCTACTCCGCGACCACTCTTCATTACCCTCTTCCCGACAATATTTTTCATCAATTTCGGGTGTAAAACTTGATATATTGCTACTTTATGCAAGATAAATAGCAGTAAATAGATTTAATGTTGGATATTTACCGAAATTTATCACACATTAATTACCTAATAAAAATGTCTGTAAACATTGAGATTACCAGAGACGAAAATGTTTAAAAGAAAATTCAAATTATCTTATCAACAGGAAACACAAACTCTGTTGTATGCCTGACTGCGATATAAAATGACTAAAAGTTTTATGAAGTCTTTAATTTGTAGGTAAAGGCTCGTCACTCGATCCTCGAAAAAGCAAATTGGGATTATTTCAAAGGATATTGAAACCTCCAGCACCGAGGATAGAGTTGTGGTCACGACTCGGCGGCGGCAAGGAGCCGGAAGCAACTAAAACTACAAACGCAAATAATTGCCCATCTGTGCGGACTCATTTGTTGACAGATTCATTCAATCTGGTTAAATCATGATGATTAAATAATACAGCAAAATATTGATTCACTTTAAAGTTATCTTCGAAGAGTCAAAATACCTTTACCTTCGATCGATTAGATAAGATAAACGAAAAGGATAAAAACTAAACGTATCTCAAAGAATGTTACATACAGGCACAGATGTAGTTCTAAGGGCGGGTTTTTTGATCCGTGGTTAAGTCAACCAATGGTTAAAAATTGCAACCAATGGTTAAAATTTTGTTAAAACCATTTTTTGATCCATAGTTAACACAACCAATTGTCAAAAAATGAACCATTAGTTAAAATATCTAACCACAGCTTCATCGAGGGTTTAATAAGATGGCGGTTAGTTAACTCGGAGCTACAGCTGATCGTTCGTTCGTGTGATTTTATGAAAGTTGAGCGAATTATGATTTTTTTTCCATTAAAATGAATTTAAATATTATAACAAGATACCTTGACGTGTTGGAGAGTTCATCAGATGATGATTTTTTTGCGGAATACGTCTTAATGAGAAGACCTAAGATGTTTATACCACGTAATCCACCGTAACGCCGCTGGAGCACTGGGATGAAACAGATTTTTGCAAGCAGCACCTACTGGCTATCTAAAGAAACTGTAATCTGGATAGTTTTTTTGCTGAATAACTGGATAATCTCTGACAAGCAGAGCAAGTTTGTTTGCCTCATCTTTGCCAAAATCGTATGTTTATTAGTACCTTTATGGATACCTATATATTTTATTTTTATTTTTATTTTTAATCTTATAAGTACCTACCTTCTTAATTAGATTTATGTTAATTTAAACAATCTATTTTATAGAGACTTAATATTACCTACTCATAAATTTATAATGTTATTAACTGTTTAAGATTTATTTATTGTTAGCACGCCTTTTGTTCTGTTCCTACAAACTTTTGGTTAGCAGGTAGAAAATGCCTTCGGCATTGTTTGCCAATTGTGCACTATTCTGTAATTTGTTGTGTTTGTGTGCAATAAAGAATTTAAATAAATAATTAAATAAAATTAGTGGTAGGTACGGTCTCTGAAACACAATAAGGTAATAGGAATAATAGGCATGAATCCTAATTTTCAAAATCTCTTCTATGATATTCAGAAGTATCTATTATGTCTAAAATATATCATATTTCTGTAGAAAATTAAGGTTTTTGTGCAATAAAAGTACATTTAAATTTAAATTTTCAAATTCACGCCAAAACGCTCGCCGGTGTCATGGCGTCTGTTTTTACGTCACGGATCGGTATATCAACCAGTGATGCCTACATAGTTACTATAGAAACAAAAGGATGTTTACCGAGACGAGACGCAATGACAGACGCCATGACACCGGCGAGCGTTTTGGCTATCATGGCGGATTGTTGTATTTTGTAGATTTATTTTAGCAAATAAATTAGTAATCTCGACATTAATAAGAGAATAAATACATTTTTCAAAATCTTTGAATCCTATTTCATTAGATCAGATAAATATTTTGGCGATACTTGATTACTGTCATCATGCCTATTATTAAGTAGGTAATGTATCTATATAAGTAGGTACAACAAATAAAAATAGTACAAAAAATTTAGGTATTCTAAAAATGTAGTTATTTCTTCTCGATTTAATTTAAACAATTAACTTAAGTAGGTACTTCCTTGCTCGTTAATGCCATTATTTGAACACAATCAGCAGTAAAGGTGTTTAAAATTAAATTATTACAAAATTGCCATGAAATAAATTTTTAAAGAAACGACGGAAACAAAAATAACACATGACATGACAGACAATGACAACTTTGACATAAACGTCCACGCCAAACGTCAAAATGTTGTCAAAATACATTCGGCTGTATCGGTGCTGCCATGATAAATAATAACTCCCAACGGCAAATTCACATTTCCCTCGGCATATTGCTGTTCATTGCAATGGCAACATAGTTAACCATAGTCAAACTTAACGACTGCTAGAATAGCGATCAAAAAACGTAAACTTGATTTAACCATTGGTTAGCCAACTAACTATGGTCAGTTTAACAAATGGTTGACTCTATTTTAACTACGGATCAAAAAACCCGCCCTAAGTCTTTATGAAGCAGGTCATCAAGTCAATTGGAGGAAAGTTGCGCAACGACACGGACTGTACCGGCCACGGCCCGGCGGGGAATTGCTCCATTTTCCTATTACCACAGAATGTGATCAAATCCGATCACGTTTTATAAAATAAAATGATGTGCTCATTAGAAGATATTGTAACTTAGTCTCAATTGCTGTCTTAAAAGATATTACACAACTTATGTAGAGGAAACAGTATACTGAACACGAACAGGCTCTTGAAGTAGATATTAAGCAATATAAACTATACGAGCTAGTCGGTAACGAAACAACAACATAAAGCATTCAATGCAATGTCTCTATCTTATCAACACTCACGACCAGCTGATAATGACTCATCAATCAACTCGAATAAGCTAGCACTAATGACAAATTAATGGAATCAAATAAAAGGCTATTAAAATCAAATTCCTTACAAAAAATAGTTGTTGAAAAGGCGAGATTGAGCAAAGGCAGATGCGCTACTGACTGACATACGACAGATAACATTCCAGACGGCTTCTTAAAATAACCAACATAACTCGTAACATCGCAATATTTTATTTACAGGCGCTCTCCTTCACAGCAGTAACTCAGATTTGAATGCTATGGTGGTTTCTATAGTAAAGAGCAATCTGCGATAGAATTGTATTTATATAGCACACGCGCAACCTTCAATAGTTATGGGAACTTAATTTTCCATTGTTGAAACAGATCGCCGATAAGAAATGAGAAGTAATTATGATAAGCCTATTGTATAACATTCCAGATTACGAGAACTGGACGAAAAACAAAATAATTTTAACATAATATCGCTCGCTCGTGAACATGGCGTTGATGTTTCTCACAGTAAAATGTTAATTGTTAATAAAGATCGGAGAAGGCACGCGAGGGAAGATTACCATAGCACTAACCAAACTAAGACTTGTACTGTATTGTATTACAAGAAAAATATTGTAGAGTTTATGATTAGCGTTACCTATATTATAAAGCACAATATTCAAACAAAGGTAATATTGAGTTTGACCTCTTAATTCAGTCAACTGATCTTCCTGAAACATTTTTTATAAAATGTTTCCCTAATTAGGAAGCCTCGGATTGCAGACAATTGGCCGACCTTCAGGCGTCGCGTAGGTCGCTGCGTAACGAGGGGGACGCGCATCCTTTTGCAAGAAACAATTTGGGAGCAAGGTCGCGGGGCTCTTGCTTATCTGTGGCAGGATCGGGACCTTGGTTACACTTTGTTACCTGCCTAGTCTAGGATCAGATCAACATTTGAAACCTTATTAGATCGGGCAGAACTGAATCGGAATCTCAGAACATTTTGTTTACGAATCATAAGTTAACTATATTAGCAAGATTTCTTATTGGATAACGAATTCAGGAGTCTAGTGCCTGAACTACGTGAAGTTGCGATTTCTTTAGTATTATCAGTTTAACCTCTAGTGGGAGTCATGATTGGCATATCTGATATTTAATAATACGAAATCAATTTGGGTAAACTGGTTGGTTCATCGATCGACTGCTATGGACCAGAGTTCCCGCGCACAAATTTCACGGATGTGAATCGAAACATGCGAGCAGGCGGTGCTGCTAACAAAACATCCGCACTGCAAACTAAACATGCGCTATTTCGAAACATTTTAGTTTCAATTTCAATTTCATGCGAGGGAATTCCGCACTAACGAAAAAATTTACGATGACAATTGAAATGGTTCACAGAATCAACGGCTAAGATAAAGTTATCAAAAGATATTGTATTGCTCAAAGCCAAGAGTATCTTTGCGGAAGATAAGAAACTTTGCTTCAAAAGAATGAAAGAGGTCGACTTTTGGAAAAAGATTACACAAATATTCGAAGACGAAACTGTTTTCTACTTCATTTGCTTGTTCGTTATTTCAGTCGCAGTGGTAACCTCTACTAAACCTTTGAGTAAAGTGTTTGCAGTAAGCAAACACACTGTTTACTTAAGATATGCAGTTCTTTTCGCACTAAAATAAGAAATGTTCATTTTCAATTTATTCAAAGAGAAGGTTTAGTTATGTAGTAAACCTTCGCTGCAAAAGCGCCCAGTCACTGAGCAAGCCTTTAAAATAAATAAAGGTATGTTTGGACTTACAACACTCCAGCGTAATGTATGCAGTCCTTTCGACATTACTGCGAGAAATGCAAATGCTACAGGCCAAGCCGGCGAGGCACCTGGCGCGTGCGTGTATCGATCAAATAATTCAGCTTATGTCGCAGATTCAAGAGAACAGCTTCCTTACAAAAGACGAAAATGATCGATTATTCAGTTCACACGCTTGAGACACTTGATCATTGATTAAAAGCAATGTTTTTCGTAAACTGTTATTAACAATGACCGAAGTTCGAAAGTGATAACTCTACAAAAGCCAACAATCGGAAAGAAATAGACTCTGTTTGTCAGAAACTGCAGGATCAGGAACGAATACAAGAAAATGTAGTGCGCTTGCAAGGCTTATAATTGTAGATGTTCAATCTTCAAAAGTCTGAACTCTACACACTCTGTGTCGTGGTTTTTTGAAGCGTAATCGGACTCGCAATAATCATAACTCTTTGTCTCATCGATCCCTCCACAAATTTAACATCAGCCAGAATTGTAGAGATATTCATATTGAGAATTCTGAAAGCTGTGTCAATAAACGGATTCTTGCTGCTCATGGTACACTGCATTTGTACACACGAACCAGTTTAGCATATTTGCTAAGACGGGATGCACCAGTGTGCAAATGCAATCTCAGTTGCAATCATTACGTTTATTACGGCGTATCGGTGTTTAAGATGTCAAAGGATGACGTCGAATCGTAGTAATCATGGTGATTTGAATGTGGCAACATTTGGCTGTTACATTCAACCGGAGAAAATCGTGCATCGTGCAAAAAAGCATCGTGGTTACAACGAAAAGCTACCACTCAAGTTTTATATTACTTATTTTAGTTGCTCAATATACAACCAAAAAATATACAACTCAAATTAAGAAATGTTCGGGCCTTGCTGGGTTAACGACCGAAACGATACTAAAAACACTCAACAACCAAGTTTTAAAATAACATTGAGTCACAGAGACAAAGCAAGCATGAACGCACGACTCGAAAACAAACAAGTGGACCTGTGGACCACTCGCGAAGTGACACTCGCCGGCATAAACAAACACTAGCTTCGATTACTGTGTGTATACTGTGTGTATCTAAGAATTGGAGACAGGAGTAACCTTGACCTTGCCTCGGAATACAAAGCGTTGGATCAAACAAACACAGATCATCTTATAGTTACACATAATTGAAAACAATAACAAAACTTCGACACTCTCTCGTTTATAACGGAAAGGGCAGGACTATCGCCGAAACTAGAGGCCAGATCAATTCAGACGATTGTATTTTCAATGTAGTTTAACGAATGAATGACTCATAAATTAATTAAACTCAACTGTGCGATGGATATACTGATAAAGCACAAGGTGATATTGAAACATTTCAATTAACTACATACCTACATGTTGTCCATAATAAAGTTTTCAAAAATGGTAATTTACAGATTAATTAAGTTGATATCAGAAAATGTCAGAAAGATGACGTTTCTGATGCAAAAATTGTCAAAACTTGAAAGCCACAAGGTCCTATTGGACTGTTGACAATAAACCTAGTCCACCAGTAGTTAACAGAATCACGACATCAGTTTCGTAAGCGCCTCGGATTCATTGTGCAATAGGTACGTATCGACCGACGACGTGTCAATGTCAACGTTATCGCGGTCAGAACTAGTGCTCTCACTCCTCAGCTATCATCAGCGCCCTCATTTATTATAGCACTACTCATGCAACTAATGATGCGGAAAATTCAGAATTGATGATGTTGATAACAACTGCAATACAGAAAACACTAAACATTGTGAAAAACAAATCCGGTGTCTAATGTAAGATTAAATTTTGTCTCGATTATCTATTAAACGACATTACAACAAAGACAAACAATACTTACGTAGGTACATACTATAGTAACAATAAGATAACACTTACATAACTTCGCAAAGCTAACTGCTACTCGGTTACTGGTGACTTACCTGTAAAGAGAAAAACACTCGTTAGTCATGGATGCATGTTAATTGTTAATTTACAACACAAATAAACAACTAAATATTTACGATCTTAACAACTCCTTCAAACTACCTACTTATAACTTTTGAAACTATCATGGTTACGAACATAAATATTGTCAATAATCATGGTAATTATCCCGTTGATAACAATATTTATACCTACTTATGTCTACGAATACTAGTACTAGTTCCAATAAAATTAAGTTTAAAAATCTGCTAACATTTTTGATTTGGGAGTCTTGAATGAAGAACCTCATAAAGTAATAGAACATTCTAACACACGTGTCAAAGATAAAGACCCTAAAGAAATCTGTGTCACAGATCAAATAGTAAGTATTGTGGTAGTACCTCCGACTCCCCTCATCACGGGCCGCACCTGGCTGGAGCACGTGACCTCACCCCGCTCTATAAATACTTGTGAATGGAAGGAACGTGGTTCGTCTATTTTGGATGCTGAACCTTACGATATTATTTTACTGGCAGTCATTTTTTTATGAGTTTTGAAAGGTACCGATGCAAAGCAAGGACAAAGATACCGCGGCGATTTCGAAATAACTATTCATATCTTTACAACACTGGTTATTGATAGAAAAAGAACAGAACAAACAACAGTCAAACAAACAACAGAGGTAATTGGGAATGTGACTACTAAACATGAATGACACGTACTGAATTTTATGACAGCATTAATTTATGGCCTCGACAGACTTACAGCAGTAAAACATTGAAATGCGCTTCTAAGAAATTATCAATATCACAGGAGTCAATATCAAAAGTTCAAAGCCGGAATTTATTCATTGAAATCGAAAGACAATGCGAATGAAAAGCAACGAGCGACAATAAATGAAACATGAGCCTGAACGTCGGCGATCGATCACGCAAACGTGCTATAAATCTAAACACGGCCACAGAATCACTAGCCGCAGGCACTGAACAGGCAGCAAAGTGGTCGCACAAGTCACTGACCAGACCAAATACAGGCACAATGATCTGACTTTAAATGAACACAATAATTTGATCTTATGGTACTTGAAACTAAGAGCATTTTCTCTGTTGGGAATTGACCGAGCTGATACGGTAAGAAAGAACTAAACATTTTCAGGATTAAAATAATTGATTCATTTTTTATTCTTTTTAAATACAGTATTAGCTCCACTGGAAGCTTAACCAAAATTCATTTTCAATGGCTTTATTAAAAGTTAATGAAATACATTTATTTACAGAAACGAAACTATTAGTTGCAAGGAAGTGAGCCCAAGGCAAGAAAGAAAATAAATATTGTGCTGTCAAGATTTGATGCCGCGCTCGAGACGCCATCCTTCCCCTCTAATAACCGGATGATAAGACGCCACACGTCGCACCTCAAGCGTATGATCGGAGGGGACACCCCTACCCCGTCTATTTGCGTCCTCGCACGAGCACGAGGCCTAATTACTGGCATCCGGCTACTGCTGGGCAGGCTGTGACGGGCGCCGGCGAGCCGACCGCGCCCAAATTGCCCGACAGTCTATTCAAACAAAATATATTTTGCAGACACTAATTGACAACGTCCAACCTGTTGATCTATTCGGGTAGGAACAAGCATCGTATAATTTCCGATTAAAATTGATATATGGATTCGTTTTCCTTGCCTACTCGTCCATAGGTTGCTTGTTATAATAGCACTTAGTTTCCTGTTTACACTTTAAATTCTTTCACTGAGAACAATCACCTGCACGTCTCTGTACAGTACAGATAGAGAATACTGGGACTGGCCTCGGTGAGTGATGAACTAGACTGTAATCTGTGTAACAGAAAAGAAGAGCTTTATTTAATAGACGATTGTGTGTGGCTACATTCGCTAAAACCGTGACTCTGATGACTTTGGATAACCGTTCAAGTCAATGACTGTCAATGGCAAGTGGCAACTCCTGTGTCACCTCGACAACCGGTCTCACAGGGCGACCGTGACGCCTATCGAAGGTCAAGATACATTTAAATTACAAGTACCGATCTCTGATTCAATGTCACATCGATTTGTAGAACATGTAGGTATAATTATTCAAAAATGCAGACGCCATAACAATCGGAACACAATGCCTCCATTAAAAGTTAAACATGAACTTTCTGGAAGCATTTAAACGTTCAAGTCTGGTGCACTGACTCGGACATTCACTCAAGCGGAACATGCTGCAAAGCGATAAATGTTGCTAAAACAGGTAAGTTAATATTTTAAACTATTATTTTAACATTAACTTGCTACCATTAGCATCAAAACTAGGTTACAATGAGCATCAATAAACAAAGGAAACACATCACAAATATCAACTAAGATAAATTAGCCAGATTACGGGACAAAGGTAATGTTAATTTATAGTTATGGTCGCTAAGCTCATTGACATCGATCAGTTTTTTGCTTGTAGCCAGTCTGACATACATGGTGTGGTGAGTAACGTCTAACAGTAATCGATATGTCACATACACCTTATTATCAGCTCGGCTGGCGATCGGCAAAAACCCGCGGAGCATACATTAGCTAACAACCGTTAGTAATCCGCGGATGGAAGTGCTAATCCGTGGCGAAGGCACACGCGAGACTCGCCCGCTCCACTAGCCGTGGATAGATAGATGACAATAATTATTCCTAATCTCAATATCAGAGATATGCTTGTCAACGTCATCCATCACAAATGAATTCATGGAAATCGCTGATAAAAAATATTTTTGGTTTCGCATCTAAGAAACCAAATTCGAGAAAAGAAATGTTTAGTTTGTTATCAAAACGTAAAACGACGAGAACTGTAGCATGATCCTATCAACAAAATTAATTGTCTGCATGGACAATTATTGTCTTGTCAACTTTTGACAATTAATTTTGTTTTGATTGTTGATAGGAGCTGCATTATGATGCAGCTTGCGTTAGCCTGGCTGTTTGTAAGCAACCTGGATGCAAAAGACCCAGAAATGAAATGAAATGAAGGTTAGGGAAGGAGGCTAAGAGGCCTATGCCCAGCAGTGGGTCACTACTACAAGCTGTCGATGATGATGATCTCTGCTGCAATCATAACTACAAATCAGACACTATAATAATAGCGAGTGGCATTCAAACAGGCTATAAAAGTAATTTCAACTTTTTCTGTGAATTCCCATGCGAGTGCGTAATTGCGGCGGATTTCGTCAGTAGCTTACAAGTTGAAGGCGGCCCGGCCGGTCAGACTCGTCATTCAACTGGTAATTATCTGTTTCCGTAGAAAAAACCCCAAACTTGCTTGCAACGTGGCTAAGCCACTAGTGGAAGCCTCAGGTGGACTTCGCAGCTCATCTAATAGCAGAGAGTCGATAGTTCTGTGGGACGCAGCGATGCGGCTAATCATAGTCACGCCACTTTTCCGCAAGTTTGCTACTATTATGCCGTGAAACTATTATTTTAAATTCAATGAATTGATTCGTATGTCTAGCTTGTTTGTCATGGTCATCATTTCAAAGACAGTCAAATATAATCCTGAGATTTTAAAAGAAAACTAGAACTCTGAAATTAGAATATTAGAAAATATAAATACAATTTGTATTTTGGACAATTCATTATGAACTGCAATTTATAATTATCGCAGTCTTCATAAAATTATCTTAGGTAGGAACGCTCATTATCTTTAGGTACAGTACAAGTCAATGACGTAGAATATGTCTCTACAATAATGCAAACATTTTTTTTACTGGTCGCGATCCGGCTCGAAGGACCAAAGGGTAAATAAGATATTGAAATAAGAACGATAAAGAAACCATTTGGTAACTCGGTCAGATGCGCGCCAGTAATGTGCTACCAATGTCAATGTTTGTGTGAAATAGAGTAATCGAAACACAATGAAAGGTGAACTAAGTTGTATCGTAGTAAAAAAATCATGCTTGGCCTGTTTGATATATGTACATTTGCTACCTGTAACCCAGATTATAGCTACGTACATACGCTACATTATGTGTTCAAATTGTATTGAAAATATACCTAATTTATTATTTCTATTATTTGTTTTTATTTTTTATAATCTAAGTGGATTTTATTCTAACCAAAGGAATTAGTTTAGTAGGTACTGAAAGAACTATAAAACCGCGAACGTTTTAGCTGGTGCCAATTTCAGGCGGCACTGTGAATACAAGGGTATATTATACAATCCGTAGAATTACAACAATTTATATATGTTTTTACAAATCTGACAAACGTCCACCGGGTCCCTCCACACGCGGCTGAGCAACTCGGTCAGATCTTATCTGTTCGGTTCGCTCGGACATTAGGTATTCACATTTTTAGATACCTACATATTTTGGAGGCTAATTTTAACATCATTAATTAGCCAAAGCGTCCAGCCAAAATATGCTAGAGAACAAAAAGTATGACATCAATAGATATCTGAGAAATGCAAACAACAAGGCATGAATTCACAAATGACAAGACATTTCAGTTCAGCTTCAGACATTTTTTCACGGGTAACTAGTTACCCAGAAAACAATACGAGAATGGAATATTAAAAGCTTAAGAGAAAACGAAGCCACGCAGGGAAAGCTGGTACAGGGGCGAAACTAAGGAAACTGATAACTGTCATAGGGCTCGCAGGAAACTAACGAGACAAGAAAGCAGCATTGATTATGATTTCCAAACATGAACAGTCAGAACCGTTAAGAAGCATTTCTCTTCATGCCGCTTCACCCTCATTACAATTTTCAGGTCGTGCGTGGCGTGACAAACCTATGAATGTATTATGCACAGTGATTGTTTTGTCAAATCTGCAGCGAGACATACAATATTCTCCAGTGTTCTCAGATAGTCGGCGCAGTCACGCTCACTGCCTCACACTGAACACGAGAACTATGTCCATAAATGTTTAAGAAATTGATTGAAAGAGAAACCATGCATTTCAAGTGTTACGTGTTCGGCAAAAATAACAACCAGGCTGCAGTAACCGGCTTTGAATCGAAATACAAAGCGTCGGTCGTAAACCCGATTTCATGAATCGAATCTATAATATCAGCCAGAAAGGAAACCCTTGCGAATTCAATTGAAGTTTGTGCGAGACGAATGGATTTCTGTATAGAAAATAAGTTTTTAGAGATTCTGTAGAGATTCTATAAAATTCGCATGAAAATGTACCTAGATATAAACATTCCGAGAAGCGACAACCCGCACGAGTGCCAACTCGCGAGCATATCAGTGTCGAAATATTTAAATGTTAGCATTTTACTAAATTTATTGATATTTTCTATGTTTTTAGATGTAAAATATTAAGATAAGTTATTATTTAATTCAAATTGTAATGATAGTCTTACTTTTAATCAATTTTTAATTACTTTACTTATTGAGGGTAGATTGTCAACCCTATAAAAGAAAATGAAATCCGATAAGCGCTCTCATTCGGTTGTAGACAGTGCCACTGTACAGACGTCTCATTTTAAAATTTAGAATCAGTAACGACTAGTAAGAAGTCAGTAACGGTGTAAAATAAGTAATTGTTACGTGTGCAAAGGAATAAAAGTGTACAGTGTTATTATGAAGGTGTGTTTTATTGGTGAGGTTAACATTTCAGAAGTGTTGATAGAAGAACTTCGGCCTACATTGGTATGTAATTTGTAATATTTCATATCGTATCAGATATCATACATTAATAATTATTTCATACTAATTATTATTTCACTCGTAAATGTGTCTGAGGACAGATCAGACAGGTTAGAGAATTGAAAAATGAGCGATGGCCTACAACTATTACTTTATCGAAAGGTCTGATTAGATAGTACCAAACTAAGGTTATTTACACCCACCACAGAATTATTATAGTTCTGTGGTACCCACCTACTTATTATTATTATTAGTTGTAATAAACAGGCAGCTCTCAGAGCTGATTAATCTATTTATTGTTAGTGCACTTTAAATATTTGTACCTACCCGAGTAAATTTACAGAAATTAATTTAATGGTAGGTACCTACTTACCAGTGCATGTATTTTTTTTTAGTGTCATAAAACAATATCATTAGAGGTTCCTAGATAAGTAGGTAAGGATGACTATTGAATCTACAGTTTCATAATCAGATTAACAAATAGGTTTTCGATGATCACAATGTGACTATGTATCACATCGTATTTTACGTATTACCTACTATCTAGGTACCTCCTTGCTATGTTTACCTACTATTATTTAGGCACTGCTGTTGTCTAATTATTATACAGGTTAAATAAATACTTGCTTGAATAAAAAAAAAAATATAAATAACCGAAAGTACCTAGTGGATGTTGTTGTCTAACCTACATATTTTATATTCCATATACTGCGTTGTGTACTCATTATTGTAGGCGAGTTGTATAATTAGTTATTAAACCAAAGCTAGATTGCACTACGGTCGAAATGGACAAGAAGTTAGATCGCGCTGATGAAGGCATGCGGTCACCAATGACATCAGCTAATCATTGTTATTCGGTTTGTATTCATTATACAAGTAAACTACCATGTGATTTTCCATGGAGCGACTTTAATTTGGGCTCCCACCCTTTCACGGCACTAGTGGTTGGGTGTGACATGATTTTAGATTGTTTTGTAAGAGAAGTTCATTTTCATTTTGAGCCGGTACTGTGAGCCGGTCCATTTAAGTTGAGCCCAGTGCTTCCAGATTCACTGACAGTGCTTCCAGATTCACTGTAACTACAGTATTTTATTTGTTTAATTATCCATTTAGTAGATTTACTGTAGGTATTTTAAACTTTTCTACTATATACCTATTGTAATGATGAAATACAGAGTATGGAAATACTTTACTCAACACTCACGGTATGGGCAACTTAAGCTATCAGTACGGTGTGCCCATAGTTGTGTCCGTGGAGATCCTCTTCGATCAACAATTTATCTAAGTACGTAGATAGTACCTACCTACCTAGTCCAGGCGTAGGTAGCCAAGATAACAGAATGATTGACGTAGTTACCAACACATTTCTTGGGTATCTTCCTTATAGTAGGGGTCTTGTCTAGTTGGATCTTAGACTACTATGATTTATACCTGTGTACAGTACTTCAAGCCCTATAATGGACATCGGTTGTTTTTGTGTTTTCCGAATGTGTCCGGCAGCGGTGTAATGAAATATTTGTTTGTAACAAAGTTGAAGTTAGGTATGAATGAGGTACCTATGAATTTTGAAATTAGGTATGAATTTTATGCGATTGTTTACGATGTTTTCCGAGGCGCATTATTTTCTGGTTTCACTGTAAAGTAAACAAGTACCTACCGTGCACATAAGTTAGAGCGCTGACACATGTTGGCCCAGGGTCGCATTGCCTTTTTGTCGCTCTCGCGTGGCATCGAGTCGCCTTTTCGCTCGCACTCGCCTAGGTTGGCCTAGGCTGGCCCAACGTGTGTTTGAGCCTTAATTGTTTATGACGAGATAGATATCTAAGAGTAGGTAAGTATTATGCAATTTGTAGTTCAAAATCATTACCTATTTATCTTAGAAAATTGAAAGTTACCACCTAAATATTTCGGGCAGAGATACTTCGAACTTTGATCTTGGATTCTGTCTTTTGAAAACACGATTGGTAAAAATTTACCTACCTACTTGATAAATTATTGTTCTGAAAAATACCTGTTTTACACACATTTTGCTATTTATCTAGGGATTAACACTCTATTTTCTTCGGTTTTTGTTTAGTCAAGAACCCTAGTAGTATTTCTTCAGTTCTGTTTCTTTAATGTTTAAATTCGCAAGCGACGCGGCTGAACGCATTCTAAATTCATCTTTATTTTAACGAAGCAAAGATCGATATTAGAAGTTGCACTCATTAATGTACTCATTTATGAATGCTACACTCCTTAAGTAATATAAATTGCAATTTGGATTAATTTGGAACCTACTTAAGTATTTCATTTGATTAGTAAAATATTGTTAACTCAGTTCATTATTAATTCTACTGTTTATTTTTTTTAATGTACAATTTATATAATTTACTACCTAATTCAAAGTGCTATACCTGCTTAATCTGAAATTGATACAATTTAGCATTGATGTCTCCTTTCTAAGTCGGCATCTTCATGAGTACCTACTGAAGCACTCTAGTCAGAAAACTGGATTGATCACTCGCTGTACTGTGCTACCTCACATCGTTATGTCTTTGGTGGTCTACAAAGCTTCAGGTATGGGCGGGCCGGTGAGTGATTTTGTTTGTTGTGACCAGCGGGTGGGTGAGCGACCGCGAGATCTTTTTCCGTCGATCTTACCCACTACCAACAATTAAATTCAAAGTTGTCAGGGTCTATGCCAGCAACGTGTCCGAAATAACTGAGTATGGATTCGAAGCATATAGCGGAGACGATTTTGGTTCTGCACCAGGAATAGCGAGAATAACAACTTTCCTACCAGCCTGACCTAGGTAATGTCTTTCGGGATATAATATATTTCGGTCTATCTATAACTTGGTGAGCTTCGTCATAGCTGCTTTGTATATTTGAATTCATCTTCTGATCTCCTGTCTCTCTAATAATAAGAGAATCAAGAAACATAACGACAATGTGCCGGCGAGCGACCAATTCTGCAGCGACATGCTTGTTATGAGAGATTGAAGTGGTGTAAGAGGGGCTCTTCGAAGGCAAATAATCTTTAACTAAGAGGGGAGGTTTTGCCTCTGGACCTGCAGCTGCAGAAGCTAGAAGGTTTAAGATGTCACTGGCCTCTTGGCTCAGTTGGTAGTGGCTCTGCCTTCTGTGCTGTGGGTCGTGGGTTCGATTCCCATCCAGGACAAACATTAGTGTGATGAACATAGATGTTTTTCTGTGTCTAGGCATTTGATTGAGTGACTGATTTAACCAGTTGCCTGCGACATATCTATTGTCTACCAAACCAACTCTATAATATGACTTATATAGGTAGTACTATTTAGATACTTCATGGCTAAATTTCAAACCTAGTTCTTTATATTTGTGCGAATGAAAATATTTGATTTTTAGTTTACCTACTTATTATTTCTTGTGTAAACCATAGGTAATACTTACTATATACCTACTTACCAACTGACGATTTCGCAAGGATACCTATGCGTAATGGTCGGCACAGGGTTTTGATAAAAGGTCATATAAACTAGTAACTTATAACTATAGCAGAATCTATATTCTTTTGAGCTAGGACATAGTATATACCAGTCAGTGGTAAATATACTTGACTATAATGAATTAAAGTCAGCTTTACAAAATTTATAATCGTGGGCGAGCATATTATGACCATTCAGTCACAATTGAGGTATCATGTACCTGCTGAAATAGGGCTAATAACTATGGCTGTTTAAGGTTATCACGTAGGTATACCCGAGCCATGTGTGGCCTCAATTGACGTCTTTAAGTATATTTTAACAACTTTTTCCTGATGTAAATCCTATTCTATTGGACGAGCAGTATTTGTTTAAAGTTTGTCTGTATGTATCTACCTACTGGGGTTTTCGAAAACGGCTCTAGCGGTTTCGATGAGATTTGCGGTACGGGTGTTTGCGTGGACGAAAATCGATCTAGCTACTTAGGTCTCATATCTGGGAAGGACCGTTTTCTCGGCATTTTCACGCGGGAATATTTGCTGGTGTAATGTGGTTCGTGATTGAGCCACTGGATGGCGTTGTGCACCCGAGCAGGGCTCGGTCGCTCAGATATTCTAATATGCTCGCGATTGTGTTCACGGGGTGCGGTGGACATATTATTTCGGATCTTGGGCAGTTTTGATAGATAGATAGATAGATAGATAGATAAAGCGTTTATTTGTAACAAGTCTTCTTAAAATACACAAAATTAAAATTAAAAACAAAGGAGTGAAGAAATTTACTGTTACAAAAAGGCGTCTGACTCAGCCTTATGTTGCGCGTAAGCACAACGCTGATCTTCCGTCAGAACCGGATGAATACGTTCTCTACAAAACAATAGAGGAAATTATAAACAAAAAAACAACATCAACCTACACCATGAACAAATTTAAACATGAACAACTTTTAACTTAACAACTTTTGACAACTAAAAAGTGCAAATGTTTTGGATCCTTTGAGGACGTCTATGGCCAGAGGTGTTCCCAAGCACATTTGGTACATTCCCACATATAACAGAAGTTAACATTCCGTACGTTCCTAATATGTTGTATCTATATTTCTCTCATTGCAAAATAGAAAGACGAATTATTCTTATAGATATTCTTAAGTTTAGCGGACCTTTTGGAATAAGCGATGTTTCCTAAAAAAAAAAAAAAAAAAAAAAAAAGTGAAAAAATAATAAATACCTAGATGAATAACGTTTTCAATACAACATTATGATTACCTACCTATACATGATATTATGATACATGGAATAGGTTTTATGATAGATGCAACGATGCATCGTTGTTTTTCGTTGTTGTTTACATTATTATCATGGTGATGATAATAATTTGAACACAATTGACTATGATTATGAATAAATTGTTTCACTATGAAATTATGCAGGTGAGATATGCTACAATATTGTGGTGATCACAAGCTTTACCTTTGTTACATTTTGTACACGTTTTGATGTCTGTTTTATTTTATGATGTGAGAAATACTGCGTTGGTCTCTCTGAAGCTGGCCATTATTATGCTCTATCTCCCTTACTCTAAGCAGTAAGTGTATGCACTATCTTTTCTTGCACCTAACTTCAGACGGACGAACATTCGGTGTAATTGTACTTTGATGTGTACCTACTTTGATTCGGTTCACATTAAGACAGTCCTACTTTCAAGTTTTATATAAACAAACAAAAAGAGGACCTCAATTAAATTAATTTTGAATTAAATATTATTATACCTTCCAAATCTAATTCAAACCAATATAACTTACTTATTACACCATAGACAAGTTAAATTAGACAAATAGATAGATAAGTAGATAGATATTTTATTCATCAACACAAAACATTTGTCTGTTAAATAGTGTCCTAAAGCCTATGTTAGGTTTGACTATACACTAGAGTTCTCATAATCTGAGGGCCTAGCCAACCGGCCTTCGCTATGAAGCGATTCGATTTCTAACTTCGCTAACACTCGAACGTGAGGTTTTCATTGGTCGAACCAAGGTCGAACGTAAGGTCACGTGATCTTCCACCAATGAAACATCGGCGATAGCGAAGCGAATTGTAGAATAGAAAAGATTGATGCCACTTGGCTAGAGGCCCTGGATTGTAAGAATAGGAGCAGACACGTTCTTTCAACTATAAGTAGGTATATGTATATAAACTAAATTGCACTATGGAACGCCAAATTTTCAATAAGTAGAGTACCTACCTAAATAATAACAATGAAGACAGTAGGTACATAATAACTGTTAATATCCCTTATAACATACTTACATAACAAAAAGCGATAAAATATTATATTTGATAACAAGCTAATTAATATCATTATTCTCAATTTTCTCGCAATCTAAGAGAAAAAAAAAAAACCTTAATTTCATAATATTATAATTATGTAATTAAAACTTAACTTCATAATATGATCTTTCTGGCCTATTTCCACTACGGAGACGTTTGACTTAGTAATTTATTTGTTTACATAATATACTCATCTACGGGTTTGGGTGTTTAGCCCGCTATAATGTCTGATATTAACCTATCGTTGCGCCAAAGAACCGCTTACATGAGACGCAAGTTATAATGCCATTGATATGATTATAATTTATATTGACAGACGATTTATTTCTCATAATTACGCTTTATTTGTCAAAAGCGTCATAATGCTACTCTTAAAATATCTTCCGTAAGCCTGTGATGCTTTTAATTAGACGTACCTACAGTTCCCTAGAATGATTTATCTATTTCTGCTAGTCCTGTACTTGGCAAGGACAGTTTAAAACCTGTTTCTTGTCTCATAGTTATGAATCATCAGCATCTCAGACCATTTCCACCCACTGCTGGGTATAGGCCAAAAGTCAAAGTCAAAGTCAAAATTAGTTATTGCACTTATGTTGTTTACATTATGGTGTTAATGTTACATTGAAAGTTTCAAACATAAACCCTGTAAGGGCGCCGCAATGTTGTATGCCATAAGAGGCGCATTAATACTAAATACTGATAGATATAAAAGTATTTTTAAATCTACATAAATACCTACCTACTTAAGTAGGTACTTCTTATTAATAAATGAATAGGTGAACCACACTACTCCTCTTTAACCTCCTCTTTAACGCGCCATTCTCTCCGATCCCTCGCGAGTCTCGTTCAGTGATGCCCGACCACGTTTACAGAATCCATTAATTATTGTTTTCGAATGCAAATTAAAATAACATGAATATTATAACGATGATGGCGGTCGGATATTAATTTTATTTGAAAGTATTTTAAAGGCCTCCCTTTAGTCCAATGTCTATAAATGCTCCGGACAGCTCTCTTTTGGAGAACAAAAATAATTTGAGTGATAAGCATGTACAAGTGAGATGCACCTGCTGCGACTTGTTCAAATAAGAGATTATCATTAACTCATTTATTTCGGATATATTACAATAAAATTTACACATTAAAAATAATCACATAATAAAATAGTATTTAAATCTCATAATAAAATAACACAAAATTATTAAAATACTTTAACTATAACCTAAACCTAATAACTAGCCCCACCTACAAGAAACCTAACAGAATTTGCATCCAGTGAAACTGGATTGGATAGTCTATGCGCGCAGCAATCATCTGTAGGATGCTCTTGCCGCTTCCTCACACACGCTGGAGTAAGGAAGCTACTTTCTTGCGCATAATCGCATGAAAGCCTACTCATCACTACCTAAGTAAACGTGAGATATACTGTTATATTTGCGGCGATCACTGGACATAAGTAAAAATGAGATATTACCGAACCTGATAATACCTAATAATGATAAATTATTTATTTCATATAACACAGAACAAAATATAAGTGAAATATGCTGCTACGATTGCGGTGATCACTAAACATAAGTATGTTTTATTCAAGTGAAACATGCTGCTCTAATTGCGGTGATCACTAAACGTAAGTATCTTTTATTAAAGTGAAACATGCTGCTCTAATTGCAGTGATCACTAAACAAAAGTATCTTTTATTCAAGTGAAATATGCTGCTCTAATTGCAGTGATCACTAAACAAAAGTATCTTTTATTCAAGTGAAATATGCTGCTCTAATTGCAGTGATCACTAAACAAAAGTATCTTTTATTCAAGTGAAATATGCTGCTCTAATTGCGGTGATCACTAAACATAAGTATCTTGTATTTAAGTGAAATATACTGTTATGATTACGGTGATCACTGATCTAAAGTGCATCATAAATATAAAATTGCATCATATATAAATACCTACCATTTATAGCAAATTAAATAAGCATCATGAAAATACGAGGATGAGACGTTCTGTTAGTTACAGTCATCATCAAAACATAAAATGTTGAACAGCTACTTTCAACATTATTATTTATTTTTAAATTTTATTGAAAAGATGATGTTATTAACACATTTTCAGTAATATTATTATTAGTGTGAATTCATGAATCAGATCGATTTGATATTACCTACCTAATTTTATTGATACAGAACTCACTGGATAATAACTTAATTTATCTGGTTCATTATTTGTGAAAATAAAACACAACCGCCATGTACGAGTAAATAGTCTATGTAATGCATTAAAATAATATTAATCCGAATTTTGCAGATCTCCTTGTAACCGGCATTATCTAGTCTTCAGTTTTGTAGCAAAACACTCGAACAGCTCTGCAAAACTCCTAGTATGAAATCAAGAAGAAGTACACATAGTGCCTACCTACTCGTACTATTTATTTGTAAAAATGTACCTACCGATAAAGTTAGAACTAGGCTATCGTTTGTGTTATTTCTGTCTATGTTTTACAATATTTTTTTTTTGTTTGTCTTTATTTTTATATTGTTATTATTTTAAGTACCTACCTACCACTATGATTACCTAACGCCGACGCGTATGTACCAATATATATATTTTCTCTTCTCTTCTCGAATGGCCGAGACGGAATAGGGTCATTCCGTTAACAGGACGGCCGTCTGTTAGCATTTTACTAAATTTATTGATATTTTCTATGTTTTTAGATGTAAAATATTAAGATAAGTTATTATTTAATTCAAATTGTAATGATAGTCTTACTTTTAATCAATTTTTAATTACTTTACTTATTGAGGGTAGATTGTCAACCCTATAAAAGAAAAGGAAATCCGATAAGCGCTCTCATTCGGTTGTAGACAGTGCCACTGTACAGACGTCTCATTTTAAAATTTAGAATCAGTAACGACTAGTAAGAAGTCAGTAACGGTGTAAAATAAGTAATTGTTACGTGTGCAAAGGAATAAAAGTGTACAGTGTTATTATGAAGGTGTGTTTTATTGGTGAGGTTAACATAAATAAATTTATTTTTCTGAGAATGAAAAGGTAAATGACATGCGACCTGGTAACTCTGACTTGAGATTTGATATATTATGTAGCTACAGAAATATTCTGGAAAATCAGACGGATTGGAACAATAAAGTTAATATCTCCGAAAATAAAATAATACTACTATTATAAAAGAGATAAAATATTAATTTTTTTTATATGTGCAAGTGATTAATGTTAATTACTTTGTTAATTTTGAAAATTCACAAGAATTATAAGGATTTAAAAATAGTAAATTGTTTATTGATGTAGGGTTATCGCTCACAGCAAAAATATTTTCATACTTGCTATCATCTAACCTAAGCCCCATATCTCACTCGAACAACGTTCACAAGCTGATAACGCCCAGTGACAGTGGTAAAGTTTAATCAGCAGAAATATTTAATGACGGCGTGATGATCAAGGTCAGTCAGAGCAGACTAAGCCTAATGATGTAACCGCAGCAACAATAGATTCCAATTCTTGTGAGAACCGACGCCTTTTAATGACCAAGCAACAGCTAAACTTTATAACTTCGACGTCAATCGTAAAATAACCTTTAGTCGCAAGATGACATCATGATAAACGTCGCGCGATAAAACATTTTAGTCTATAGCAATAGCATACCTCTTTTCGCTTGTTTTTCGCGTTCCTTCTCCTTCTCACGTGCTTTTTTCTCTCTTTTCTCTCGTTCTTGTTTTTCCTTCTCCAATCTCTTCATCTCCTTCTTTAAATCCTTCTCACTCTTCTTCGACTTGGTGTCGTCGATCTTCTCCGAGAGGATAAAAGTCCCCGTTTGGATCTTCACATCTTCCTCCTTCGGCCTCATCTTATTGCACTACTTCTCACAAGGACGCCGCAATATAGGATTCCAAAAATCACTCGCGAAGGTGTACCAGGATCGTGTTTCGATTCAGCACGGATCAGTGCGGCTATCGCTTGAAGGCACGGGCTCGCTATCGGCGAATACGATATCGGCTTTATCACTAGCACTCTCGACGATTTCGACACTGAAGAGCGCGATGATACACTCGATAGAGGGGACGGAGCACCGGCCGCGACCGAGACTCGAGGAGCACTGCGCTGCGCCGGCTCCTCGCCAGTGCGCGTGCGCCGCACCGCGCGCCTCCTCTCGCCGCCGCTGCGCCCGCCCGGCGCGGACGCGTGCCGCCTCCGTCTCTATAAATAAGCCTCACTTCCTTACACTATGGAATCAGAAAACGATTTATGGCCATTGAACCCATGAAAGCTACGACCGATGACTAAGTCATGATTTTGCTCGATCATGTGGTCCGATTCGTTCCGTTGTGGATCCGCGAACGCAAGAATCGCCGGCGGCTTTGTGTTTACATGCGACACACTCGACTCTTGTCTTGTCAAGGTCCTATGCACCGGCTGCCGACTATACGACGATGTTGCGAAATAGAACAATTTTAGTTTTATTATCCTGTTGACAACCTTGATTGTATCTGTTCGAAGCATTTTGAGAATGGCCGCAACGAAGGGTATTTTCACTGGAGTTAATGCGACAATCGGATAATAAAAACGCGGTGGTCTTCAATGTGCCGCCTGCATTCCCTTTACGAAACCGACAAGCCATGCCCAAAGATGGTGTTGTCAGTGAATGGAAGACAAAAAGCCGCTTTCGAAACTGCCAGGGCGACCCCAAAACAACATGAAACACCGTGAGAAGCGAGGTACCTCTCGGGAATGAACATTTCGGAGTTCGAGGAAGTAAATCATCTCTCGGAGCTACAGGCCGGGAGAAATATTACCAGAAGTATCAACAGATAAAGATTTCGATTATAAGCATAAAGTAATAGTTGACATGGGTAATCACGTGTTACACAATACAACAATGGTATCTAGGGACAACGTGCAGCACAAGTGGCATATTAAATAACAACTAACTGTAATGCCACGGGATTCAACGCGCGGTAACTGTATCTTCGTTTTATTCTACAATCTAACGAACTTCTAACGAAAGACATCAATCGATTAAAGCTGTTGTATAAATAGATAAATGAATGAAAATTGTTTATTGCACACTTTAAAATAAGCAAAATACATCAATGACCAAACGAAGTAACAATGTACAATGGGCTAAGAATAAGAAGCGATCTCTACCAGGATCTCTATAGGTTGTACTTATTTTCACTTTCAAAACTTTCGTGAGTTGTACTAGACATTATTTAACACACGGTAATTGTACTTATTTTGGCGATAGTCGCCAAAAACTCTTTTCTTTTTAACAAAAGAGACTTCTCTTGTCTACTCTAGCGTCCACAGCTGTAGTAAAAAACGTATTATTTCCATTAGTTCCGGTCTTTGTGAACTGAAAACAAGGTCACAGAGTCACAGCTATTAATGAGACGGCAGCCAGGTTAATTGCAAAGTATCTATTTAGATTAGCGTTCACGGCAACTGGATCATCCAGCTAATTGGAGTAAAAACGTAAAGATAATTAGTGTTATTTTGTTTAATAATAGTGTACGAACGTAATTTTTGTTAAGAAAATATGTAGAATTGTAACAGAAAAAACAGAATGGCTCTAATTTGGAGATGCTGGCTCAACAGCGTTTTTTCTGAGGATAAGTGAAGCTTATACTGTGCAAGTACATGACATGGCAGCAATGACACATTGTAAGTAAGCTATTCCCAAAGCGCAGTGGAGCGTGGCGGCGGCAGCGGCACGGTCGAGCGCTCGTGTCGAAACCCTCCGCGACGCGACCACCGACCATCCTGAGAAAGTCTTGTGACATCCGACACTCCGCGACACCACAGCCGATCTATTTCAGCGGCAATCAGGTCGTTAACCTCATTCAAAGTGGCCATGATCCTGAAGAATCCATCCCGAATCGAATTAAAATCACACGGTAGATTAAACGACAACATATAAAACGAGTCAAAGAAAAATGCTATCAAAGTTATGTATCAAACTATACATTTTAAACACAGTAAGTAAACCTATTTGTCTCTATACTGCCTAATTTAAAACCTGGTGAAAGCTAGATGTACGAGAGTGATTTGTTAAAATCCATCTAAGCAGATGAGGAAATTAAGTACCTACTATCCATTAAGAAGCTCGAGCTAATGAGAGAAATGTACCATCAGCGGAGGAAATATACTGAGGAGCGCCCGAGTAACCAAACCAACTTTGAAAGCCATCAGCTTTTTGAATTTTGTTTTGCTTCATCTTCTCTTTAATTTGGTTTTGGAATCCCATAAGAAAAAACGGAACCCTTATAGGATCTCCTTACTGTTCGTCTGTCAACTATTCTTCTGTGCAACGGCTTCAGGAGTCAATTTGACTTTAATTTCAAATCTAATCATTCCATTTTTTTAACTGAAGCTGTTCTTTCCTGAAATATAGTTGACGGAGTATCTTGCGTGCTTTCAGTATAGAAGCGTAAGATCTTGTTCCTCCTCTAAAGCTTAATTTTATCTCAAGTGGTGGTTTGTAATTTCAGGCTTAGACTAATAGCATCGGAACGGAACACTTTCTTAATCAGCTAAGTGAAGCGTGGCGGGAAGAGCTGCCACTTTCCTAGGCTTTCCTGTGGCCTTTCGCGGTGCCGATTACACGGCCAGTTCCTGAGCACTTTCTTGTGCCACAGGTCACAGTGGAGCACACAGTTGCACCGCGCAGTTCCTGTCTCGCCGGGAAGTAAACTCGAGGGCAAACTGGATTGCATTTTGCACGCGGTGTCATGTCGGATGATAGAGCGCCGTAGAAAGTGGTCTCGGAACCGAGCCCGCCCAGAATATGTTCAAGCTCATTTTAATCTCAACAGTTTACGCTCGAAGACCACGTTAGTCCCGCATTATGGTCAAGACCACCGTGACTCAAAGAAAATGTTTTAGCGAAATATGAAGTAATGAAGTTGAAACGAAAACCATGTAGCCACGGGTAAGATACGGGGAGTGACGCAACAACCTGTAGCTAGGAAGCCTTCAGTTTATTGGCAAGTCGTAGCTTTTTTGCGTAACACGAGTTACACACGAGTACTATCAATGGAGTGGATTGTACGCCTCTCAAAGTTTCCTATGCTCGAATCAAATAACAAGTTTGGTAAAGTAGTTAGGCAACTCTGTGATGAAATTGTGGATGGGTTTATTGTTAATATTCGCTGGGCACTTGGAACGATGCAACCTTGCTGGTAAGGGGATGACATTCATTACGAATTAAAGTTTAGTGGGATAGTTTTGGGTAGAGACGCGATAGACGCTTTAATGATAAGGTAACTTACTAACCAAGACGCGGAGAATAATACATTTTTGTGATTTCCCACAAAGAAAAGTCAATGTTTTGCATGCCACAAATAACCTACTCATAGGTCATCATAATTTGTTAGTAGGTAGATACCTATTACATTTATGTGGCATGACTAGCAAAATGTAATTAAAATAAAACTATATTTGTGCGCAGATATGATATGACCTGTTTGCGTGATTCGGAGTGGTCGGATGTCCAAGGGCAGTGTGATAATAATGCAAGAGCTCAGACGCTGGAGCCTCGCACAGATTACAGCATACCTACACATCGGAACACGTCAAGTAAGTCGTGACTCAGCTCACGCCTATCATAATGGAATAGATAAAACTTGTAAATAGTTCGCTTTGAAATCAATTCAAAACACCCAGTATAGTTATTAATTTCATAGAAATGTTTGCTATCAGGCTGGGCGTTGCTGATGGATGATTGAAGAATAAGTAATGAGACCTAAAGAACGAAGAAGTAGAATAATAGATGGATCGGATGAATTTATCTGTATGTATTTTATGTCAAAAGTTCAGAGCGACGGTATATTTATTTTTCTGAAAATTGAAAATGTATTTCGAGTCTGGCTGGGTTTATTGTTGAGTACAATCCAGGCAGGCAAGCTGTACAGCACATTGTCGCCATCGTTCTATATACGGACCACGGAGTTTCCGGGATCGGCGACCGACATTCCCTCCTCCCGGCACTTCCAACAGACGAGCGCTCGTCAACGCTTTACGGCCGCATTAATGCCCATAAAATAACATTAAATAAGACATCAAATCGCGTCACAGCTCCGAAAACTAACAGCTATTAGGGAGCTTTCATAATGAGTTCAGAAAACACGCACGTTTTTTGTCAGGTTCTTTCACGCTCACTGCAGGAACTATCAAATCAACAAAGCATAAGTTTCACGTATACGTTTCTGAAAAAGTCTGCAAAGAGCAATCTTACAACAACTCGAGTTCACAACATCCACATCCGTTTCACAAGCTATGATCATGCCCTCATTTAAATTCAATTACTCAAATAATCGCTTGTAATTCGCATGTAAAATTAAAATAAATTACGCTATCACAAATCGATTGCTAAGCGGAGCGTGACGGCTAGTCAGGGACTATCCCCTTCTAAATTCAACAACTATTTCGGATACATCAAGCAGTTGGTTACTAGTACGCGTTTGATCGCGGTACAAAACACGCATTGGATTGTGTCATGAGTAGATTCCGCTGTTATCTTATCGTTGTTCAATTCATTTGCAGTTTAATTGGTAATCATTGAATTCGTCGCTTTGACCGCAATTTAGGAAAATATAAAACAGACACCGAAAATATAGTTGAAGTTAAGGACATTTACTGAACAGTAGGACTTAATTTGCGACGGTTAGGCTGAACGAATGATTGGTAACAGGCTCAAACACAATACACCTAAAACGAAGTTGCGGCTTACAAACAAACTTTGAGACTATGTCCAAACATAGAATCCGCTACAAGTAGACGAACTTGAGCTCTTCATTTCGAATGCCCCGAGCGAGGCGCGGCGCGCTAGCTCGCCTTCACCCACTTATAGAAATTCGTAGGTAATTAGAGTCCAGTGACTCATCACATATTATGAGCCAGTGCCATGAACCAACACCATAAACCTGAGCCATTTAAAAGGAAAAGTGATTTGATACGCCACCTCGTCGCGAAAACCACACAACTTTAATAGGCTGCGGCGCCTACGTGATGGGACCTACACGTTCGCTACAATTCTGTCGTCAAACAGTCTGCTTCGCCCTTGATTTGCCTCTCATTTGGTAACCTTGCTCTCGTCATCGATAAATGTGTGGTGGCCGTGGAAACTTTCTGTGGATTTCCATCTTAATGTTATTAAGGTTCAGGGGCACAATGAGCCGTTGGCTCCCGTTATGACGACCACAGTCAGTCATTACCATTAGTCTTATTCGTTCCGCCATAAGTCCGCTAGTTCATACAAGGCTAACATATCAAGCAATCATTTTAGCAAATGATAGGTATGCTATGAATGCCAAAGGCAGATCTATCGTTCAAAGAAACCCACAGTATTATTTCAAGGCTCATATCAACAGTTTATAGTCCCTCTGTAATTTCATCTCCCAGGACCGTAATTTGGGTCTAGGCAGTCCGTCGATGGTAGGGTAGGTATATGGCCCCGGGCTCTGCAAACCGTAGAAACTAATGGGTGAAATGTGGTGGCGATCAGACTAGACGCTGTTGGGTAATCTTATTTTGTCCATAAGCTTATATTGCTTTCAGACTATGCTTTCTTCTTTGTGTAACTTTAACCATACATTTGTTGTTCTAACATCTTCCGCGTGATGTCATGATAAATCCCTCAAAGTCTCATTTGATTCTAAAATATTTTACCAACTGGCCGATTGTGACAGACTCGATTAACTTCAATTTTGGGTTCAGCAGTTTACTTTGAAGATAAACATCGAATCCTTTCAAAATGTAATATGTTGTAAGTAATTGTATGTGTTTGTAATTGAATTATGTTTCAAGATAATGTTACACCTATAATTTAAATTAGGTACCTAGCTAGTTTTTCACAAGCTATCATGAATCAGTTTTAAATTAGCAGTATTCGGAATAAGTCGATATAACCTGATTCCTACAGTGACTTTTCGATCTACGAAGACGTTCTCTCCTCTTTGTGGCGCGGTTCGTCAGGGAACCGAGAGTTTGTTCTAGAATTCAGAATTTGCATGTATTTTTCAGTACCTAATCCTAAAAACCAGTGGGTTTACAAACCCTTTGGCACAAACGTACTGTTTGTGCCAAAGGGTTTGTATGGCAGAAAAATTAACACTATTGTACGTACACCACATAGACATAACAGACACACAGAAAATTTAGAGCGAAGTACAATGGACGGTCTTATCGCTAGCGATCACGCAAACATTTTCAATGTCAGTGCTTACATTTTTTTGCTTAGCACTAAATATCAGGCTTTGTACTAATGTCTGTTTAAACGACCTCAGTTTCTCCTTTCACGGCACAGAATGTTTTGAAACCTTAGAACTCATTAACGTAACCGCTAATTACAGCTCGCTGGTCACCACTGCACGCCCGTACTTGCGTGTCACTTGTGTGTCACTTGTGTTTGAAGACTTATGTTGAGGCTGAGTCAAACTAGATTAAACGATGCGCTTCAGAATCAGTAGGTACAAACGATGGACTTGAAAAATACCGAATAATGTAAAGATCAACCTTTGCTTTGAGCTGTAAGTATGTGAAGACCTTACGTATCTCATCCTCTAAGCACAGAAGAGAAGTGCTGTTCAGTTATGACGTTATACGTAGTAGGACGATATTCGCGAACTTACATTCGTACAATGTACATGTACGAAGGTTTCGCGTATCTTAGTGACCCCGGCAATGACAAATATGCTCTTTGCGCGGATCATAACAGGAATAGCGGGCTTAAAAAGGTCGCTAAAGCAGAATCACAGTATGAAATGAACTATAATGCCGTCTCTTTTCACTCTCAGTCAATGAAAAGAGATGGCATATAGTCCAATTCCTAATGCGATTCTGCAATAGCGACCTTTTTACGCCCGCTGGGCAATAATGAAGAACGCTGCAGCTACAGCTAAACCTTCACATGTTAGTGGTTAGCAACAACTAATGAGACCTAGCAATAATTGTAACACTTTCTCATAGAGCGTGCTCGCAAGGCGGACCTGTTTGCGCAAGTGCTAATGCTAAGTGCCATTTCGTACGCAATTCTTATGCGTCGACCACTAGCGAAAACAAAAAAAACTGGCATGCCTAACACTTATCTATATTATGTTATGCAAGACAACTTTTGAATTTTAAAAAACTTTTGCAGCGATGGGCTTGCAACCTGTATGGAATATTAACTTTTGCAAAACGTGGTCATGTGCCAAACCGTTGGTAGGTTTGGTTGGACGTGCCTCACACAACTGAAACTTTTCTTATCAAAGATAAACTTTTCTGAACAAAGCTATGATTTATACGATTATTTTGTGATCTCGAAGATGGATAAACTCCATTTAAAGCTGAATATTGTGAAAGTTCTGAAAGGGGCAGCGCTTCACGTCGTATTGTCACAACCTACGCCCTTACGGATACATTGTTATTACAGTCGCATCCCCCAGGAGCAAGGCAATAAGAATTCCGAAAAGTTTTCGGCTCGAAGGAGACATAAACATTTCTTACACTCTGGAATTCTGGATCAATGATGGAAACTAGAGCTTAAATACCCCGAGAGTAGGTACACATTGGGCCACGCTTATCCTTTGGAGACAAATAACTTCTAAAACGAATCCTATGTTTCGAAATGAGGAAGGAAATAAAGAAACGGAATGCCGAAATCACAAACAAACAGTGTCAAGGTTAACTTCTATACGTAGAACTAAGCGATTTCGTTTTGTAACTTAAGATAAATTTGATGTTGAGCCCATGTTGAGCCAGACTTCTGTGGTTCAGCCTGTATTTCTGATAACATTATAATTTTGCAAATTTGGAAGATGAAATTAACTTTGTTAAACCTGAATAAGGTACCGACTTCAAAGGCCGCCAGAGAGCCTCCGTTTTCCCTGCGACAGATACCGATTTCAGCCCCAGGCAGTTCCATTTAGACTTGTTGATTACTTTCTAAATTACGAATCCAATTGAGTTTCTACCTCCACCCCAATTTTGTGGATACAATTTACCTAGTTATGTTAAATTATCGCGAAAACAGTTTTTAGGGTTCCGTACTCTAAAGGCAAAACCGAAACCCTTAAAGAATCAATCGATTGTGTGCAAAACAAAACCCTTAAAGAATTAATCGGTTGTGTGCAAAACCGAAACTTTTATGAATCAATCGGTTGTGGTGTGTCTAACGAACGGAACCCTCCGTGCGCGATTGTCAGACACGCACTTGGTAATTTTTTTTTATCAGAAGTACCTATTGCAAGTGTTCTGTAGTTAAGGCGCAAACACACGAAATCAAAATCAAAATCAAAATCAAATATCATTTATTCAGTAGGACCGTTATGACCACTTTGAATCGTCTTAAGAGCTAGGTGATTCTACTCCTGTTCTTTCGCGACCAACACCGTGAAGAATCAGGGCAACAAACACGGTATGGGGCCTAGCTTTCTTTTCGGTGATCCATCCGCTTAAAATCTAAATAGTCAAGTTCCAGTGTGGAGCCAGTCAAACAATGTGAGTCTCGTCAAAGTCGTCAAAAGAAAAAAAAGGAGGATTAATACATCAACAAAACAAAACACACACACGCTGGCCCAGGCT
This sequence comes from Camptogramma bilineatum, assembly GCA_958496255.1. Lineage (NCBI taxonomy): Eukaryota > Metazoa > Arthropoda > Insecta > Lepidoptera > Geometridae > Camptogramma > Camptogramma bilineatum. The sequence goes on from OY292472.1 coordinate 193,101, forward strand.
CGCCGTGTGGCCGCGTTGCCTCTCTCTCGCTCTCGCCTAGGGTGGCCCAGCGTGTGTTTGAGCCATTATGGGCACTGATAGGTGGTGATCGCAGGCTGGCCGATGAAGGCGGCCGGTGGAGCGACGCGGTGTCGGGTGGCAGTGTCCATGCCGTATCGCATGCCTCGCCGCTCGCTCGGGTTACACGCCAGTCGCGACCCACTGCCTTACTGCGATCTTAGGGGCTCAGGTTGATGTAGAATAGAATAGAATAGAAAAAAGTTTAATTTCGCCACCACGATACGACACAAATCAGAAATAAAAAAGTGACAAGAAAATAATGCTACCCCTCAGCATTGGCTCCAGCAGCACCATGGCTGTTAGCGCTGGTTTTCAGTGGCGCCGAAATGAGTAGCGCATCAACTACTATGACACGCGTTTAAGTTCGTACCTACTTCTAGTTCTGTGATAGATATCCATGAGGCATATTGGCCAAATGGGACTTAACTCCGACTTTCGATCAAAACACATGTTTTAGAAAAATGATAAGCGTACCTAGGTACATAAGTACCTATCACTTTTCGTTTCGCAAAAATTATTAGGCGTGGCGTGAAAATAATCGTAAGGAAACCTACAGGTGCTAATGGAAAAAGGGCTTTAGCGTAAGACAGTTTGAGCAGATGCAGGAATATTAAATTAGTAAAAAGTCGAATGCCGCACTACTTGATTGGGGTTACTGTCATAATCCCCACTAAGCTGTCCCCACCAGTGGGAATTATGACAATTTAAAAAAAAAAGTTGTGGCATTTTACCCACTAACTACAGAGCTTGTTCCTACAGAGCGCAGGCAAGCTGGATAGCTCATGCAGGTAATATTGTATTGAGTTGCAAACTTGCTTAATGTTTATTTTGTAAGCCTTTTTACCTTTACTAATCTGAATGCAAGACAATGTTCTGTAGCCAGTAAGTATTAGCATTAATTGCCAAACTGACTTAGTGCTACCTTTTGCATCGGTCCCAAGACTCGAGTGGGTGTAATCATACTAGACACGGCCAGTACTGATCATTGCACTAAAACATTATTGATATAATACAACAAGCAATTTATTCAAAAATAAAAAAACCCGGCTGAACTGAAAAGTTTGAAACAGCATTATCTTATCAATCACAAAATTAAATTACAATTTTATTAATAGGTAGGTATCTACAGTTGGGCCGGCGGATCTAGGCGTACGTGAAGTCAGGCTCTGCGCTGCGCAGTAGAAAATTTTGTATGAAAAAGTTGCACTGCGCATCGAAACGGCTAACTTCACGCACGCCGAGATCCGTTGGCCGTACTGTAGGGTTCGATGCCATGCGCATTTTTCTAAACGTTGTTGTGACAGTTGACACACAGATGGCTCTGTGTGTAAAATTAAAAGCGTGTAAGATATTTCTTAAATATGAGATATCTCCTAAATGGCTGAACCAATTTCGATGCAGTTTGTTCTAAACGTTGCGTGTGACTAAATATAAAGTTTTAGTATGCATTTTGTTTAGCAATTCTCTTTAGGGCGAAAAATAGATTTTCAAAAATTTTGAGACTCGATTTAGTCTTCGAAGACGTCATGTTAGATTAAAAAAAAAATATATTTGATATCAGTCCACCAACTTCTTGATTTTGACATGGATTTTGATATGATGGCGTGATTTTCATTTTGAAAATTCACACATTGTTGCATTTTCTAGCCGCACTATTTGATTTATCGAAATAAAAAGTATCCTAGAGCACAATCGAGATAGAGACGATTCTAACGATACCTCATTCATCAAAATCCATCCAGCCGTTTAGGAGTAACGTGGTAATAAAGAATATTACTTACATACCCACGAACATACATAGAAACGCGCGATCTACATAACCCTGTCTGACTTGACAGTCAGCCGGGTAAAAATGGAATCTTTTATCAAAATGTTTAGGATTTCGACTAAAAGCTCACTTTTAGATTATGTTATGTCTCCTACTTACAGCAAACTAATTAATCTCATATAAAGTGTAGTAATTTCTGATTTATGTGATATGCAATCTGATCAATTATTATATACTTCACACTCTAGGAAATAAGGGTTTCAGATTAGATAATTATGACACTCAGCAGCAAAGTAACAATTACATTTTTGAGTAGGTACCTATAGTGTGAACATTAAAGGTATACTGTGTGTAGGTTGTAGTGCCTTACAAACAGTAGTAAGCTTTTGCCCTACAGTCGGCTTAAGCTTGAACCACTCTCCCAGCATTCACGCCCAGTTAAAATAAAAGCTTTTAAAAATAACTTCAATATACCTACAGACTACTCATAAATCTGTAACTTTATGATTCTGCAAGAGCTCTAAAGCAAGGTCACAGCAATTATCATCTCCAGTGTGATATAATGTGCGGCTCCGTCCACTAATCACTTCACACAAGCCACATAACTTGTGCCTCACTTGCTCAAGGACTTTCCATTCTCAACTCTTAACAATGCTAATTTGTTGATAAGCCAAACTATTCTATCGGAAAATTGGAATTGTTTCTATTCAAAGTATTTTTTGTTCCTACTGTAGGTACTTAGGTACATACCTATTTATGTAGTTATAAAATGTCGAGATAAGAAAACGCGTGCAATTTCAGCACCTCCGTTTAAAACGATAAGGTTTTCACTCTTTTATTATCTACTTAATTTTAACCTAGCAATTTATGCAGAGAGCGTGAAAATAATCGATAATTCTTCCAAAAAACAAGACGACCAACGTCCCGCTACGAATCTTATTGGATCACGAATTTAATCTAGAAGCTCCCTGACTTTACATCCAGGACAGTAAATATCGTCGCTTCAGTCAGGGAATTTATAAAAAAACAAAAGGAATTGTACAAAGCCGGCGTACTCACCCATTTTGTTTCACTTGCTCAATCTGACTCCGACGGACAATCTCAACGGTTTCTTGCAGTTTATCGCCTTCCCATATCCACACTATCACTTATTTTAGAACACACACTTCTATAACTTGTTCGTTTTAATTTATAAATCATGAAATTCCGAAAAAATTAAATATCGTGATACGCGAAACGCAGCGACATCGCACAGCAGCTGTCAGAAAGCGCGCGTGCGTTCGGAAACTTTAAATTCTAAATTAGCGTTGCGTTCAGAAATCGTTCTACAATAACGACTGCGTTCGTTCGAGTTAAGTTGGAAACTGACTAGCCTGCCATCCAATACTTGAATGCAAACCTATAATCATAGATATTGAATTACTGGTATCAATTTCGTGAATACCATATCATTTCAATACACCGCCCATAAGTATTCTATATTATCCCCCTTACTTATGAAAGATGTTTAAAGTTGAACACTGGTTGAACAACGTCCTGTCTCTGTTTGTCACTATCCACAAATAAAGACAGGACGTTGTTTAACCAGTGTTTCACTATAAACAGCTTTCATAAGTAAGGCCCTATGTACCTACGCTTCGGCACTTAGTTAGAGGTAAGTATTGTGTGTTAGTGTGTTATAGCATGAGCAACCGCTGCGGTACAATATGAATGACTAGTGAAGTGCCGCGGGAATATTGCCATTCCCAGTAATTTCCCTATTGGAAATTTACTGGGTAAATTCCCAATGTTCCCGGTAACGTTCCCCATGACTGGGAACATTCGATCAAACTTTAAAAACATGGAAAATAGACTGTACTCAGTTTATTTTTGCTTAAAAATTGGTAGTAAGTATGTCTAATAAACAATAATTAATGATGTTTATTTTTTTACGACTCATCAGCTCTTGTCATAGGTACCTACTTTCTTTTTTTTCCTTACTAGCTGCTGCTCGCGGCTTCGCTCGCGTGGTACCCGGATAAAAAGTAGCCTACGTTACTCTCCAGCCCTCCAAATATCTCCACACAAAAAATCACGTCAATCCGTCGCTCTGTTTTGACGTGAAAGCGGGACAAATAAACAAACAAATAAACACACTTTCACATTTAAAATATGGGTAGGTACGGATTATTTCCATAAAATTTTTTTTATTAATGTTCTGACCTGAGTGAAATAAAAACAGAGTGAGCAATAAAACAAGCGTACGCGTTCCCTCGTTCGTTTATTCGTGAACTTTCGGGTAAGCTCGTTACCCACTCGGCAGGGCAGACCGACTGAGATTAGTTACCTACGTTTGAACTGTCGTTGTGAGGTGACGCGGAATGCGTCATTTTAAACATGAGGGCCAAAAGTAAAGTGTTTGACCATTTCACCGAAGCCTTAGTGAACGCAAAGATGACTTACACGTGTTCATTTTGTAAAAAAGTGTATACATTTAAAAACAGTACCAAATTTGCTCGACATTTGACAAATAAATGTGAAAAGTGTCCTGAAGTAGTTAAAAACAGTTATAAAACTTCTAAGGCAAATAATGAACAACATGAATCGGAGTCTCTACGGAGTGCACTACTACCCAAAGTTATGGAAGATCTCACAAATATGCATGATAGCAAAACCGGGAAAACCACCAACTGACCCTAGTTCATACAGACCAATAAGCTTACTCCCTATCCTGTCAAAAGTGTTCGAAAAACTACTATTATGTAGACTCAAACCAATTCTTGAAGATAACAAAATCATACCAGACCATCAATTTGGATTTCGAGAGAAACACGCTACTGTAGAACAAGTACATAGAGTAGTTCATAAAATAAGACAATCACTAGAAAGAAAAGAATACTGTTCTGCTGTGTTCTTAGACATAAAACAAGCGTTCGACAAAGTATGGCATAATGGTCTATTATACAAGCTTAAAAATTCACTACCGAACTCGTTCTACATGATTCTTAAATCATACTTAACACAACGAAGATTCCAAGTAAAATACGAAGAAGACTTCTCAAAACTATATAACATCGAAGCATCAGTACCACAAGGGTCGGTGCTTGGCCCAGTACTATACTCCATATATACAGCAGACCTACCCGAAACGGCGGATGTTGTGACAGCAACCTATGCGGATGACACTGCATGTCTTGCAAGCGATACAGATCCTAAAAAAGCTTCCACCAAACTACAGACCCAGCTAGAAAAAGTAGATGTGTGGTTACAAAAATGGAGAATAAAGCCGAGCGTAACCAAATCAACGCAAGTAACATTCAGTCTCCGGAAGGGAGACTGTGCACCTGTCTGCGTGGGCGGCAATATCCTACCAACCAACCAAACTGTCAGATATCTGGGATTGCATCTAGATAGAAGATTTACCTGGTCAGGCCACATCAAAACTAAAAGAACAGAAGCAAACTTGAAAGTCAGAGGTCTTTCGTGGCTCCTAGGACGACAATCCCGGCTTTCGCTCAGTAACAAGCTGTTTACAAAGCAATCATAAAACCTATCTGGACTTACGGCATCGAACTCTGGGGATCAGCTAGCAACTCCAACCTGGAAATACTCCAAAGATTTCAGAACATCACTCTTAGAATGGTTTCCAGCGCACACTGGTTTGTAAAAAACACAGAAATCCATGAATACCTCGAGATGCCAACCGTTAAGGAAGAAGTCAACTACTACTGCACAAAATACAAGGAAAGACTCAACAAGTACAGTAAAATATTGGCCAGAAACCTACTGAACGACCAAAATACTATAAAACGTCTCAAGAGATGGGACATTCTCTCGCTTGACCAGAGGAACTAAAAAGTTCAACTGCTGCAATTGGGGCACTTCACTGGAACTGCACCTAAAACTTCCAACCCTCAGAACACATCTGATTCAGGCTGACGAGCCAATGGCAGATAAAAAGGAAGAAAAAAAAATGTTAAATACATAAATAAATATTATAACTGTTGTTTAGTGTAAAACTGATTCATTTTATTCGGAAATAAAAGCTATATCTTCCACAATTCACGTCTTTTTATTTAATGTTTACAGGGAATTTTGCCGGGAACATTGGAAATTTACTGGGAATAAACCCGGGCACATTGGGAATTTTGAAGAAAAACAGGGTAATTTTATACTTGAAATGTTAAAAATGGCGTGCCTGTTCATAATCTACTTAAAAACAAAAGATGAAAATTTTAAAGGTATTATTTTTACTACTTTCCCCAATATTTCCACCTACTGGGAACATTGCCGGGCACGTTCCCGGGTACATTCCCCCTTCGGGAAAATTGCCGGGAACCGCCCATCTCTATGAATGACACATGCGATACAGTGGAGGAACCGGTATCTCGTAGGAGTCGAAAGCAGGAGAGCAGCAAGATTATCTAGTTATCCCGTGTTCTCACTTACGATGTCATTCGAACATACTGGTATCTAAAGGTGCCTAATATAGATTCAACACGACACCTAGGACATTTAAAAGTAGATAGGTACCTCTATTGTATTATGTAGGTAGGTACTTAGGAATATTTAATCTCTATGAATAATAATCACACAAATACTTCTCTCATAGAGGAATATGCAGAGCGTAGCATCCTTAACAAAGGGAAAAGGTATTGTAAATAAAACAATAAATTAGGGAACAGCTTCATAAAATAAGTGCTTTTTAATTGATTAAAATTAGTAGGTACATAATGAATGAAATCGTTAGGTGTTCACAAACATTATCTTACTTGTACAGTCCTACTGAAGTGAACCAAAACTTATTTACAGATTTTCAGAGAAAATAAACAAAAACAATATTCTAAAATATCAAAATGAACTAATATCTTCATCAGATATGTACTCTGCTCTGATTGTATCCATCGGGTAATTTGTTGTACTGGCAGTCCTGTTTAGCGCTCAAGTAACGGATAAGACACGGCACAGGGTAGGTAAACAAGTATCCAGAGTACTTATTACTTTGAGAATAACCGTCGTGCATATTTGTTTGCCTAACACTTCCGCACTTCAGTTTACTTAGAGCACGGCAGAGTAAAGGCCGATAACTTATGTAACTCCGTCCCCTGTCATATAAATGGACACGCACTGTGCAATACTTTAGTAGTACCACATATCCAAACAGCTTATATTCTAAGCGCATAGCAACCTCTGTCTAATCGTTAGCTCACACTAGCAGTGGTTCCTGATCTTTTCAACCTTGTCAATAAAACAGATTTTACCCCAGTTTATTTCATGTTTTGATCTCAAAATTCCTCTCCTTTTAGTTATGATTATTTTTCGTTCTATTACCCCTCCAAAAAAGCTATTTTACCCCTCATGGGGTAATTACCTACAGGTTCAGAACCACTACTAGTGGATAACTGTATCAGAACTGAATTAAATTCACACCTATCTATAAAATAATATTCCTTTATACTCTGGTTTTATCTACTCTTAGATATCCGCTGGCTCTTGCTTGAAACTATTTGGCTTTTCGAACTCTAGACAATTTTATTAAGTCTTAAAATAGCGCAAACAAACTAACGACGGTAACCTCCGGGTACGGTAGACAACTCAGATCTAAAAGTACTAAGATGCTTTGATTGATGATGTTCAAGAGTAGTCAGATAGGTAAATATACAAACTACTTGCAAAAACATCCGCCAAGAAGCTTAGCATTGGTTTGAATAACACAGATCTAACGATTTAGAAAAAAACATTGCTTACCTACTTTATTAGATACTTACGATAGGTATCGATAAATGAATGGATAGGTACTACAATCCACTTGCATCTAAAACATTTTATATTGCATTAGTAATACAAATCGTGAACATTATCATAGGTATATAGATTCCGTTTAGGTGAAAGGAGGTTTTAATATATTCCTATAGTGAGATAAAATCGAGTTGATAACACCAGAGATTGTATAATTATTATCACTATAATTTATATCTATGAGAAGGCAAACGAACAGCGTTTTGCACTAAGCAGCACAATCTATACATCAACACCTTGTTCTGTGAGAAGAGATCCAAATAACAGAAATACACCTTAATTCCACTAACAATAATCTGATCTAAATTCGACTTTATTTAACATGTGCGTAAGGTGAAATTTCAGTGTTGATTTCATCTCATAGAACATCTATGCATTACATTTGCGAACCAAATTCCTTGTATTTACATTCATACTATAATAATATAAATATTAGAACCTTACTCTCTGTACAATAATTTTAATAGACTCTTTAATAATAGGTTTCAATTTTAGTACTATTCGATCTAGCGTGTTTCTATAAGAGTTTTGGAAAAGTTTGACGGGAGGGCTCGGCACTGGTGGCGTGGCCTAACTAGCTCTGTTGATTGTAATTCAATGGTTTGGTTGGTAGTTCTATACTATACTCGTGCCACTTTGGATGTACAATGTTTACTAACACTTCACTGACAGATCAATCAGCTGATAGCAGGAATAGACCAATCACAGAAAACTGAGATTCATTACGATTGGCCGTATTGAATCAGTGCCAATCATATTTAATCTCAGTTTTCTGTGATTGGTCTATTCCTGCTATCAGCTGATTGATCTGTCAGTGCAGAGTTAGTAAACATTACACATCCAAAATGGCTCGAGTATAGTTAGTTACGTCTAGTCTATTTACAACCCCCTCCTTCCGCCCCTCTTTTTGTATCGATACCTGTGCAACGTTGTCATTAGTATCAATTGAGTTTAATTTAGGATAGTTTGTAAGTTAAGAGCTAGAATGCCACGCCACCCGCACTAGCCCTCAGGTAACCTACGTTAAATTGACCTATGTTTATGACGACGGCGCTGACACCTCGTTGAATGATTACGATTTTTTTTATCACTTTTTGTTTTAATAGACAATAGTCTACACAACACCTCACCTAACGTGACAACGTTGGCAATTAGTACGTTCTGAAAATAGATGTACAATCCGCCATCTTGTCGAACCTTGGATTTACAAAATGGCGTCTTTACTAATATTTGAAATATTTAGTATGGACTCGAATAGCGTTTTAGTTAGTATCACAAAACATAAATGAATGGGCACGATAGAGAATTTTCCTCCGGAAACGCCATTATAACAAAAAAGTTCATTTTAACAAAATTAAGTGAAATAAGCTGGAAGCCTCATGTGCACAACCGATTACTTGATTTTCGAAATTATTTCGAAGAAGAATGCGATCAAAGTGATAGAATTTTAATTTAGGTTTCGCTTGAACAAGTTCCAACACATCTACAGACGTAAATCGAATGTGAATTCATTAGTGATGCGACAAATTTGATATTGAAAAACGGCAATAGTTACTACGTGTAAAACAAATAATGTGTAAAACTGTTGTCTTTTATAGACCAAGAAGTTTAGATAAAACGTTCGATTTCTTAAGTCGATTGAGCCTGTTCATAAGCACACGACAACTTTCATTCGCCCATTTACTCTAGCTGGTTGAAGTGCGAGTTTTATTTCACCCAGTCGAAGGCGTTAGCGTAAACTCAGAGGGTCTTACATATGAAAGATGTTTAAAGTTGAACACTGGTTAAACAACGTCCTGTCTTTATTTTTTTTTGGATAGTGACAAATAGAGACAGGACGTTGTTTAACCAGTGTTCAACTTTAATCATCCTTCATAAGTAAGGGGGAGATTGTTTTTCATTAGTTTTTAATTATCATCAATAGATGGCGCTGCTCTTTTCTATACAAGAATTCGTTTACGTTAACGCGATTAAGTAGGTAAAAAAAAGTGGCACTTTGTAGTCAGAAGCCAAATCCCAGCTGTGGGGTATGTGACCCCCATCAAAGCTACCTATTCTCAGTCAAGTGAGATTTCATCTACCACGGAATTTAAATAACGCCTAAAGTTTAGGCAGAACACGCCTCACTGAGAATTTCTACATCTTAGCACAACACTATGTAAATAGCTGTCGCATTGACCCATGTCTTAAAACTATCAATTCTTCCAATCTTAGATTCCTAACGTTATTGCATCCGTCCCAATAAACAACTGTTTCAATGTCCATCTACAGATAACTGCTATGAAACCGCTCCCATAAGTTCAATTAGTACTCAATTCGCAACTAGATGGCGCCTTCTCCAACTGTTTGGACATCAAGACGAGCCCCACTACAAATTCCCGTTTAAAGTTTTGGTATTAGAAAGATTTTTTGACTGTTTTCTTTGGGAAACAGGCTGAAACTATTCCCCAAGGCAGAGTAGGTGGTTCTCTGCAACCCGTGCCTTTTAATTGCCCGTGGTCTTTCGACCGACACTTGTCGTTGGTTGGTCCTAGATATGTCTATCGCCGCTGAAAACTTCGCTTGCGAGTTCTAGACATGTTGATGTTGTGTGGCGCCATCTGTAGTGCATAGCATGTCTATGTAGTTCATCTAGCGACAGGTAGATGTCGCTACAATAAATGTGAAACCAACACCGTTTACCAAGGTTTAAAGATCACTATAAGGTTTTCACACTGTATCCAGAATTTTTTTTGCACAGTTTTCATTGAAGATTAGAGGCGCTAGTCAGAGTGGATGCGTCCGCAATCCTCACAGTTATCTGTAGATGGTGCAACGTGTTGTGTAGCGGTGTGTGTGTGTGTGTGTGTGTGTGTCTACTCGTCCTCTGTGTCGGGATCGCTGGAGTACTCTGTGGCGGCGGGCTGCAGTCGAGGCGGGAACGGACCCTGGATCTGTTGCCTGGAAATATACGGGTATAGATTAACTCAGGAAACACGTAGTAAGAATAGGGTATATCATCGGGTATATTTTCTTGTGGCCTTTTTTCTCACGGCAACAAAATGACAGCAAAAATATAGTAGGTCATCAATAATCTCCTAGTGTAAGGTTTGTCACAACGATCAGATGTCAGATGTTGTAGAATAGATAATACTACTACATATAGAATAGCCACTGTCGTCGTCGTCCCCCCCCCCCCCCCCCCAATCGGGGCTTCATCACCGCGCGACCGAATTTGGGCTGGAGAGGGGCTGATTGAGCTAGGGACGCGCCACGCGCGCAGACGCGACGACGAGACCGAGACCACAGTGTACAGTAAAATTATTCATGCGGTGACAATCTTACTTCACGCCCACAATTGCGCGTGTACAAAAATGACATTGTGTAGTGTCTGTGTAAATAGGTAGTTAGACGCCGCGCATGCATAGAGATATCGTCGAGTGTCCGGGGTGTGACTGAAGTCCATCATTACATGCATCAGTGTCGTCGCTGCGTCTCCAGCTGGTCCACTACAAGTTGTACGTACGCTAGCCTGCGGTAGTGGTTGAGCCACTCCTCCAGCATCTGCGCCTGCAGCAGCGGCCTGGCCGCCATCAGCTGTTGTCTGGCGCACAGCACGCCGGCGCCGCCGCGGGAGGTGCTGGCCAACACCCAGCTGCGGACCACGCCTTCCGCGTCCGACATCTAAACACACAATAATATATGATAATCACTCTTATGTCACCAAAATCCTGTACCTAAACAAAACTCTAACCCCCTTACTTATGAAAGATGTTTAAAGTTGAACACTGGTTAAACAACGTCCTGTCTCTGTTTGTCACTATCCACAAATAAAGACAGGACGTTGTTTAACCAGTGTTTCACTTTAAACATCTTTCATAAGTAAGGCCCTAATTTCGTACAGTTCCCGATCCGTCAGTTCGACTTGTAGCATTGGCATCCCCAGGGGAACCCCACGGTTACACACACTACGGGAAATAAAAGAATACGCAAGGCAGTGAAGGAAATGTAAGTTACATGACAGAATCTATACCGATGATAGTGAAGCCTTTGATAGAATAGACTATAGGTTGCTGCTGTCCAAGCTTTATAATCATCGGCATAAGATGCGATATACTGAGCTGGTTCTCCTCCTACATAAAAAATTGATCTCAGGCTGTTGTCATTAACAATTAAATAATTCTAGTTGGGTACCCGTTCCCACTGGTGTCCCTCAAGGATCTCTACTTGGTCCCTTTCTTTTTCTAATATTCGTTAATAACATCTCCCACTGTTTCCTGAATAGCCACCTCTTGTGTTCTGCTGATGATATGAAAAGTGTACCTGTGGTAGTGTACCAATACCACAGAATACTACAAAAGGCGACCTCTGAGGTACAAAATGACAAGTACATTGGCGGACCCCGCCAATTTTCAGTTTAGTCCAGATAGAAGACAGACAGAGTTACGCTTTAGAAAGATATAGCAATTTTTGTTTTGCTGAATTGAACTTAAAGAGTCGCTATTTATATTTTTTTTTTCGCGAAGTCAGCCTTCTGTACTTGTACTATTAGAAACTTAAATATAGAGAGAGAGAGAGTTGATACTGACCTCTTCCATAGTGAGAAAGTGCACGGGCAGCAGCTTGCCGGCGCAGTCCGTCAGCGGCAGGTAGATACAATCATCATCCTCACCGCCGCGCTCGCTGAGGGACATACATACACAATTGAATATAAAAAAAAGTATTTATTCAGACCAAAGTACACGAGAACTCATTACCAGTGATCGGAATTAGGCGGGCTTAAATACCTAAAGTTCGAAGAACAGAGGCAAAAAAGGGGAGACTTCCTTACTACAAGAATTTTATTCTTGTAGTAAGTAAGAATTTTATTGAAAGTTGGCACAATTTTCACAGTGAGTAAGTACATTTAAAATTAATGTTAATAATATTGTGAACTAATTCAAATAATTTTTCTATTTGACCGACGGAAAAAAGTTTTTTATCCTTATAATTTACATTTTAGTTTTTGTTATTAACTCAGGTAAAAAATTGATTCACCTTAATGTTAGATGTTCTTTATTAATGTCCCGGAAACGGAAATAATTGGGTCGAAAAATATTTAGTCCTAAGGCGTCTCCATTTGTCTCTGTTATTTTTCGAACTTTAGGTATTTTAGCCCGCCTCATTCCGATCACTGTACATCACACACAAGTATTAACTTAGGTCTACACCTTTTTTCAAAGTCAGAGTAATTTATTGCGTAAATATGGGTTTCGTAGCAGTTATAGTAGCGATACATTTTTGTGCAGCCATACTAGATAATCGATCGATAGAGCGAAGTGAGCCAAGATCTAAGTGGCAAGTTAAGATTTTGCTTTGTATGTTTCACTTTTATGTTCTCGCATAACTATCGAACCGTTAACCCAATTTGCTTGAAACTCTCTAGACTTATACTAGAGCAATAGGTTGTGTATGGTTTGCTGGGGAGCATTAATTGATGAAGGGGGTTGTAAAGATATTGGGTTCCTAAGGGGGTAAAAAAAATAAGCTCTCTAAAAAGGCAGCACTGCACTCTATAGTCACATTAAAAAGGCACAGTCTTAAAATCAGCGCTGTCTCCCATGGGATCTAATGGGGGTATCCAGCATTAGCTGAGATTGGGCCTTTTTGGCACCACAGTTATGTGAACCTTTTTATTGTCTTTTTCTATGTTTATAACTTTTTTCGTGTATCTTTTACTGTATCCTCCGTGTGTGTCAAATTAACGTTTATCTTATCTTATCTGTATTATTTCACTTTCAAAACTTTCGTGAGTTGTACTAGACAAGGTTACTCCTCACGCGAGCGTCTCACATTGACAGTGTGAGACCTTGCCGCAACTCCCTCCTTACTCAGATGAAGATTCTCCGGATGAATCGAAACATTGTCGGTATATAAATAGACGATATTTTCACATGAGTAATTCCCTTGTGTTAAAATATTATCGTATATTACCTGCAAATGTAGTGTGTCTGCGGCGCGTAGTATCTCTCGAGCGGCACGAGCGCGGAGAAGTGTCCGCGCGTGTAGCCGAGGCAGAGCGGCATGGGGCTGCACCACGCGCGGTCCCACAGTAGCGGTAGATATATACCTGGACAATACATACACGGCACATCACAGAACAGTCTCTGGGCGACCGAGCTCTGCTCGCGTGCAAACAGAGAAAAAGAAAATTAGAATGAGATCTGTAGCGACATCTACCTGTCGCTAGATGAACAACATAAACTTGCTACGCACTACAGATGGCACCACACAACATCAACATGTCTAGAACTCGCAAGCGAAGTTTTCATCATATAGCCGACCGACCGACAACAACTGTCGGTCGAAAGACCACGGGCAAGTGGGCCAGATGGGCCGGCCCGTTGCAGAGAAACCACCTACTCTGCCTTTGGGGAACGATTCTACCCAGAGGGCCTAGCCAACCGGCCTTCGCTATGAAGCGATTCGATTTCTATCTTCGCTAACACTCGAACTTGAGGTTTTCATTGGTCGAACCAAGGTCGAACGTAAGGTCACGTGGTCTTCCACCAATGAAACTTCGGCGATAGCGAAGCGAATTGTAGAATAGAAAAGATTGATGCCACTTGGCTAGAGGCCCTGTTCTGTTCTGACTTGTTTGTCGCAGATAAAGCGTAAATCTGTAATATTTCTCTCTGTATATGTGTGCGTGTATGTGCCTGTGTATGTATGTATATGTGTGTACGTACCCTGGAAGCCCGCGTAGCCGAGCGCCTCCCCGCGGAATGAGTTGACGACGTCGACCCCGTACACCACCAGCGGACGACGCATCACGTGCGCCAGCACGAACACGTGCAACTGTACACAATGTATTCATTTTAACTAAGTTTAGTCAATTGCCTCGTTTGTCCGTGTAGTGCTGTATAACAAACAAATATCTGGGCGACCGAACTCTGCTCGGGTGAAAATAAGGAGAAAACGAATTTTCCTAGCTATGAGAAGTAGCTAGATCGATTTTTCGCCCACGTAAACCACCTAAGTTTCTGTTGACCTATGGCAATATTAGACGGTTCGGGCACCTAAACTTCTGAGGCTCGTCAATAGGTACTTGTCAAAAACAAGCAGCACGTCACTCGCCCACGGCTCAGGCAACACTGGCTCCTTGCTCGAGACTGTGTTTATTATAACTAACACAAACACTACACGACCAAATTTCGTATTTCATCGATATCGTTAGAGCCGTTTTCGAGAACGCGAATACAAATATTTATCCAAGAATACAAGAAAACAAGTACTTCTAAAAATATTACTCGTTTAATAGTATAGGACAGGGGTGCCCAGACTTATAGTGTCGGTGATCGACCAGAAAATATTTTGAAAGCAAAGGATCGACTCAACTACATACTATGTAGGTAGGTAGGTACAGAATTTTTTTTAAATATCGTTTTACTGCACTTTTAAATTGAATATAGGTACTTACATCAAAATGAAGGAATCGTAACTTTCGAATCACAAATTTTGTTTTGATGATGATGGATAGCACTGCATTTATCCGCGTAATTTTCATAATGGTATTGCTGGCGATCGACTCGAAAAGCTTCGCGATCGACCGGTCAAACGCGATCGACTGTTTTGGCATCCCTGGTATAGGATGTTGTTATTTGCAGTAGTATACCTGATGTAACGGTGTCCCAGGTTCAGAGGCGGCGGCCACTAGCCGCGCCCACTCCGCACGGAGCTGCGTCTCCTCGGGAGCGTAGCCCAGACGACCTGCCTGTAACACACACACACACACACACAAATCACAATATTACTATTATACCACACCGCGGACACTCGACGAAATCTCTATCTATGCAAAAGCGGCATCTATCTATTAAGAGTACGGGAGAGTCATCGCAAGAACAAGATGATGACTACAAATACACTGACAAGGAGATATGTAAAAGAAGATGGCAAAGACACTGGTGACGAGATGTGTGTACCTGCGATCGCTCCCAGGCGGTCCATCTCGCGAGGAAGCCGCGCGCCGCGTGCTGCAGCGTGCTGCCGAGCGCGGCACGCAGCGTGTTATCCCGGTCGAACACGCCGTATGCCGCCTGGCACACCGCGTCCGGCAGGCAGTCGCCCGCGGACCGGTTCCACAGCGCGTACAGGCGAGAACCTGATCAAATAAATTTTGGTAAAATAAATACAATTTTCAAAAGAATTTCGATCACAACGGACTTAAGAAAATAATTTGAAAATGTTGTGGAGACTATGATCATTTGGTGAAGCGAGGTGATGGCAGCTGGAGTAAAGCCATAACTGAATGGTGGCCGAGACGAGGACATAGAAATGTTGGTCGTCCGGCGGCAAGATGGGCAGACGACATCGACAAAGTCGCGAGCAAAAGATGGATTGGACTGGCGCAGGATCGTGACGAATGGCACAAACTAAGGGAGGCCTACACCCAGCAGTGGGTGAAGTCGGGCTGTGGATGATGATGATGATCATTTTGCCATAATTTTTTAGGCAACCTAAGCACTCCTTTAAGTGCTTGTAACACGAAAACTCCGCTGTAGAAGGGTTCTGAAACTGATAAGAGCTACGAGAGTATTCGCTATGTTGCTCACCGAGGCGACTCTACTCTAGTACAGTATCTCCGAGAGCAATTGTGGATCTGTGTATTATGTTGCTCACTGAAGCGACCCTAATCCAGCAACTCCGAAAACATCTGTGTATCATGTTGCTTACCGAGTCGGACCCGCAGGTCTCGGTTCCAGTTGATGAGCGGCGCGTCGCGGTTCTCCAGGGTATCCTGAACTTCGCGGTCCAACAACTCAGAAAACAGCTGCTCCTGGATCACCCCGGGCAACTCCTCGATCTCTGGAACATCAGCAATACTCATTCGTAACTAAACAGGACTAGGGGCCGTTAATTTGTGGACTTGTCCATTGATTGATAGCTCGGTTCTCACCACGTCGGCCACACGTCTTGGCGAGGTCCACTCTTTCGAGACTATTTACATATTTTATTACTACATACGTAAAATCACGCCTCTTTCCCACAGAGGTAGGCAGAGACCACGGATTTCCACTTGCTACGATCCTGACACACCTATTTCATTCACTCTCATCACATTTTTCATACAAGATCGCCGGGTTAGGGTACTTTTGATCTGGCCTTTCTCCAAAATATCACCAATCTGATCTGCAAACGCACGGTTACAGCTAAGATTGGGTACATCAGTCATATAAGAGCACACCAACGAAGCTCTGCCGTGTAAAGGTTGAGTCAGTCGCCGAGGCCGAAATCGGCCAGGAGGAAATAAAATCTAATCCAGGTATGTTCGCCTAGGTCTTCCCCTTCCAGCTGTTCCATTAAGACTATTCAGTGATCTGAAAATAGACGCGTTTTACCTACCAATAAAACGCATATTATTACTTACCTTATTCGAACCTTATTAATTTGAGATAGGCACTTCCGTTTCCCGCCTTGCATTTCCTTTTTCTAATGAATTTACCATTGACTTCCGGCTGCTTCCGGTACATACGTCACTTCCACCAGGCAGGGTGGCGCGCGATTTTATCGACGACATCTTTATTCCTCATTGCGAGTCGAAAATCACCAGGCAGAGATTAAAGTATAAGGTTCGAATAAGGTAAGTAATAATATGCGTTTTATTGGTAGGTAAAACGCGTCTATTATTGACTTGACCGTTATTCGAACCTTATTAATTTGAGACCTGTTTGTTATCGCCTGGTGGTGGAAGTGACGCCAATGTGAGAGGCATAATAACATGTAATAAAGAATATTGAATTTTAACTCAAAAGTAGAGAACCTGAATTTTAGTTCGTAGTTTAGGTAGTATATACCTACCAGAAGCCTCAAAATAAAGCTGAGCCAGAAGCAAAGTACTTTACAGCAAGGATATCAAAAGAAATTATTGTTACTTAATAAAAAATATTGAACTTTCTACAATCAATATAGGTAGATGTAAATCAAATCGTTTAACATACTTAATTACCAAAATATTACTAGAACTTGCAGCTAGAACTGATTGCTTTACAAAAAGTATTAATTTTCCTTTAAAAGTATTTTTGGAAATTTCTAGGAAAAAAAGTAGCTTCTGTTTTCCACCCGTACGGGGACGAAGCGTGAATTTATGTAAGTACTAATACCTAATTATAATTGTGTGGAAGCATTTTTACATTTCTAAGGAAAATCTCTAACCAATAACTGTTATAGTTCAAAGTGGTGTAGCGATATACTTTCGTTTCTATCGCTTTTATATACTCAACTCTTATTTCACCTATTCTGCAGAAAAACTAGTAAACTATGACTTTTTAGCAGATATTCTGTAGTCGCAGAACAAAAGATCAAGCAAACAAAAATATTGGACTCAATTCTGTATGTTTGAAACAGTGTCGAGCCCGATTGTACAAACTATCTTTGACCTGTAGGCAGGCCTGAGGGTGATCCGAATTTCACAATTTTACCTATATAATGCTCAGCATTCGTTTAACTTTCGACCAGAAAGCACAAGGAACAAGGTCACAAAACGGTAGGTATACCTAGGTATATCTATTTGCACTTGAACTCTAAATGAATAATTCTTAAATTGTAACGCAATGTCTATACGAGGGCATTGAACAAATTATTTATTATTGAAAATAGTAGGTAGTTTCTTAATAAATATCTTGTAGATCTTATCGCGGCTTTACATAGGGCCAAAGGCTTCATGTTGGAGCAAACAGATTTAAAACCGAATGTTTTGTTTGAGCTCATTTGACACCATGAATGAATGAATAATACATTGAGAAGCTAGACTTATATCTATACTTGCTTTGTTTTAATAGATCTAAATATTTGGATTGAAGAATTGGTTTTGTAGGTACACCAAAACATGGACTTATTCTTTCAGTAATATCTTGCATTTGCAGATTCATGCAAGAAAATAATTTGCACTTAAAGATAAATCGTGAACCAAAGGAAAATTTCGAAATAATGTAACCACCTTGTTACCTTTCAGATAAAGTGGATCAATATGATATTTTAAGATCAAATGAGCCATATAAGGAGCAGAGAAGAACGTCATTCTTACGGTAGATTCACCTGGCTGCCATTTCAGTACTTTAACTCATTTGTTCAGTTACACATTTGCGCAACCTGACGGAGACATAGACTGCACTTTTTCGAAGCAGCACGGCAGGTTCGTCGATACGTCTAACTTAGCATAAACGTTGCAAGAAATCGGACAAAAATAATGAATTTAGAGAAATTGACGGATTGAAATTGACGAATTGAAAAGCAGCTGCTAGTAGTTGGTTGAGGTCAGCTCACCAATAAACACCATGCATAACTGTACTTACATTATTAGAAAGGATGGAGGGTACCCACATGTGAGAGGGGGCCACATTCGACCAAACGCGTCGCGAATAAATGCTCAGTAATAGTTTACACTGCAACGTAAACATTATTACTGCTTATCTACTTACATACAGGCAAACAGTATTGATACCTACTTCATCTAGTAAATTCTTTGTGCATTTGGTCAACACGTGCCGATCTGAATGAATGAATCGAAACCTCGGCAGAGAACCGGCTAAGCTATGGGTCTGGTGCCTAACAATAAACTTGGATGCTACGTATGTATAGGGCCGAAAAACTTTGCATTTCTGTGGACTACACACAACTAACTTATAATGTTACTCTATTTCCGGACGGATTTCAAGCTTAAGTAAGCAGAGAACTAGAGACTATGCCACACAACGGAACAGTGAATTTTACAAGGTTTAGGATTCCGACAAGGCTTTGGAATCCCTTTTGATAAATGTTCGCTCGTAGGATGTGTGAAAACATGTGTAAAGACCAACCTGCGCACTCAGCACAAAAGGCATTGTGCATACCAAGTAGATACCTACTTTTAATTAATAATAAATTTAGTTCAAAACTCACTTCGGCAACAGCAGTCTTATTATTATCATTTCCCAGTCTAATCACATAGCAATTATCATGGTATATTATATGTAATGATCAGCAATCTACCCTTACGTGAGTAGATATTAAGGAATTATATATGTTCTACTGAACTTAAAATATCCACACAGAATTTAAAATCTCTTAAAGCTTTGATAATCAAGTTGATCATCGTAATAAAAATAGTAAGCTACTGATAGCAACGCTTAGGTACAGTCGCATGCACCAAGAAACAAGATACATTCAAGGCATGAAGGTACACTCAACAAATTTTAAAACCTCGTTGTAGGAACAATAAAAGTATTAGACCTTCGACGGTTAATACTAATGATAATGAAATTAGTGGATGGTTAGATATTTGTTGTGTACTTAAATACTTTCATCTTATTTAGTCGAATACTATTTTAAAAAATATGGAATGAATACTTCTTAGTGGCAGGTGACTGTACCTGAGACTAGACTGCAAGGTCATAGCCTCAGTTAAAAAATGGATCAGAGCAATATTCATTGAAATTTATCATCATTACGCATCTGGGTTCCGCAAAATTTAAAAAGGTCGACCCATTTTACAAAGTAGTTTCTCTTCTCTTAACCAGCAAATTAAACGCCAGGACACGATAACACCATTGTCAAACGTTCATTTCGAAGCCTATGGAAACTCGGTTTGGAAATAAGAGTAAGATTCCTGCAGGGTATGCGATACCTATGTAGCGACATCTACCTGTCGCTAAATGAACTACATAGACATGCTACGCACTACGAGCTTCAGCGAAGATGGCGCCACTCTATATCAGAATTTCTAGATCGCGCAAGTGCACTACTCATCGCCGATCGGGTTATTTACAACCAACCGACAACAACTGTCGGTTGAAAGACCACGGGCAAGTGGGCCAGATGGGCCGGCCCGTTGCAGAGGAACCACCTACTCTGCCTTTGGGGAACGATTCCACCCTGTTCCCCAAGCCCATTTAGGGTCTTGAGTAGGTATAAGATCCGGTGCTTGGGCGCAAAGCAGGCCTGTTCTAAATGTCATGTCAATACTTACGGGATTTATTTCTTCTTACTGTCGATCGATGAGCGGTCAGGTCACATGCCTCAATCACAGCCCCTGTTTGGGTTGATTTTGTGAGTCGAGCGACGTAAGGAGTGCCACATGAGGGCACAGTCGCGACAGATCAGCTTAACATCAGCCATTTAATTTATCAGCATTACAACACAAGAAACTATGTCGAAAAGCCTGTGAGGGTTTCTTTTAATTGGCGTGCTCCTGCGAGTAGACGCGAGGGCACAGCCGCTATAGACTAGTTTTGCAACAGACATGCGATTTAAAGAGGCTATTTCTTTTAATTTACGTACTCTTGCGAGTAGACGCGCGGGCACAGCCGCTATAGACTAGTTTTGCAACAGTCATGTGATTTAAAGAGGTTATGTCGAAAACAATGCGAGGGTTCCTTTCAATTTACGTACTCTTGCGAGTAGACGCGCGGGCACAGCCGCTATAGACTAGTTTTGCAACAGTCATGTGATTTAAAGAGGTTATGTCGAAAACAATGCAAGGGTTCCTTTCAATTTACGTACTCTTGCGAGTAGACGCGCGGGCACAGCCGCTATAGACTAGTTTTGCAACAGTCATGCGATTTAAAGAGTCTATGTCGAAAACCCTGCGAGGGTTTCTTTTTATTTATGTACTCTTGTGAGTAGACGTCATGCATGCGTCTATTAACTGACGTGCTCCTGCGAGGAGACGCTCGTTTTTTAATAGTCTTAACCTGCGAGGAAGAGGTTAGCGGCCACATGTTTGAAGCCGCACGCTTTCGGCTTTTTTCCAATGAAAAGCCAGTTCGTGCAAAAGGTATCAAGTGACGAGGGACAAGTGAATCTATGGGATGTTTTACCTCGCATAACGTTACCATGATCAAGCTCATTCAAAATTAATTATATCACAAAGGTGACAACCTTGTTTTATCAACTAATTAAAATGTAAGTTAGATAGGTTAGGTACTCACGTGATTTAAAATTTTTTGTACATTTCGAATTTTATAGGACAGATAAATATATAATAAGAAATATAAATAAATATACGTTAGCGGTGTTTATATTGGCCCCCCCTTTTTTTACTCGCTGACCGCGTCGTTATAGAGAGCATATGGGAGAACTGTCCCTGTCACTGCACTTTACATTATAATATAACTCCCATCTTTGCAGAAATTACCGCTTTATAATACTAGAAAGCTAAGAGCTTATAACTAAGATCTTACGAAAATAAAATTATTTTTAAATAATCAAATTTAAAATCGAACGGTAAACCGTTAAATATCTAAAAATCATAAAAAAGCAAAAAGCCATTAAATCGTTTCATAATTGCGTTTCAGTTGGAAATACAGGGTATATTTATAACCTTATGTATATTCAGACACTGCCAATAAATTAAACTGCCACGGTCAGATAATCTCGGTACAATACCGACTGGCCCGTGGCAGAAAAACATAGTAGGCAAATATAGCATTTAATTATAATGATTTGAGATAATATTGTGGGTACTTTTGACATCCTACACATTGAAAAGTATTCGCAAATCCAGATAGTCTCGGTTCTATACCGACTGGCTCAAACGAAAAACAATTCAACGAAGTAAGTATAACCAAATTACCCACAATTTTTTATGAAATGTTCACACAATCGGATAGTCTCGGAACAATTCCGACCGAATCATGCTAACAAATCTATAAAATAAAATCAAAAAATAGCTATGATTTTCGATTAGTTTTTTGCTTTTTTCGGCAGAAATATTAATTTCTAAACGAAAATAAAATAACTACTTACAGTTTGGAACAAACTCACGTTTACACCAGAAATATGCAATCTGTCTGCAATTTCCACAAAACGCAATATTAATTTTTTAAAATATTTAAAATTCAAAAGAATAAAATAACTTCTTCAAGACGTGGTTGCACTTAGCAAGACACGTCCGCACTCGGCGGGAAATAAAACGCCAATGAGGAATAAAGATGTCGTCGATAAAATCGCGCGTCACCCTGCCTGGTGGAAGTGACGTATGTACCGGAAGCAGCCGGAAGTCAATGGTAAATTCATTAGAAAAAGGAAATGCAAGGCGGGAAACGGAAGTGCCTATCTCAAATTAATAAGGTTCGAATAACGGTCAAGTCAATAATACGTGAATTAGTGGCAAAGTATTGTAATATGTGGAACTCACCGGCTGGCAGCGAGAAGGTTGAGAATTCGTTGATAAAGCGGCACGGGAAGGCGCCCTTCTTGTAACGAACGCAGCCCGCCAACGCAGACCGGATACCGCGGGCCAGGTCGGGGGCTGTAACATACACGGTCTTGGTCACAAAGGCTGATTGTCTAACTTGTCTCAAACCTACTCAACGGTAATGAAATGAAAAATGAAATGAAATAATTTATTTGCGTGAAGTATGGTAGAAAAAGTTCTTAAAATAGATATGGTAGATAGTCTACCATAGCGCTGGTCTTCCGTGAGTGGAGGAAGGGAAGGGAGACCTATACCCGGCAGTAGGATAGCACAGGCTTATAATAGAGAACTCCCACTATTTTTTTTTAATGATTTTATACGATAGGTTATATCGTCAAATAACCGCAATAAAAATTCCAGCGCCGAAAAACTAAAATTTATGCACTTGAAACGGACGTGACGTCACAATTCGCGGCAATTACACGCGCTTGTAGGTAGAAAAAAAAAACTTTCTGTCATTTATCATAGAATTTGAGGGAGTGTGACGTCACAGCACATGTGACAAATAACGTTGCGTTTCAAGTCTTATGAAATTCCCACTTTATTTTTGCACTCTTTAATTATTAATTTCTAAGCGAAAATGAAATAATATTAAAAAAATAATTACACACACATGATTCTAAAGCCATAATGTTCATAGAAAAATACGTTTAACCCGCTTTTGAATCAGACGCACATTGCCTATTATAATAATAAAACCGATGCAGTGGACGTACAGCTTAAGTGGTACAGTTGTTCTAGCTCACGAAGTCCGTTCGGTCTTAATTGTGTGTTCACATGCACGTTGTTTCTGTGTGCGTGGGCGGATTCTGAGCGCTCCCGAGCTTACGCACACAGAAACAACGTGCACGTGAACACACACAATTAAGACCAAACGGACTTCGTGAGATAGAACAACTGTAAGTTAGCTTATTAGTTACCGATATAGGAAGGTGACCGCTTGAGGCCGGGTCCGCCGCCAGATATGCCCGATAGTAGCGTCGCCAGGATTTCTTGCCGTTTAAATCTGGAACCAAATCACGAACTTAGCTTTCCTATTTTACAAAGTTTTAACGCGTTGTAGTGTTTTACCACTTTTCGAGGGTTATTTTGATTTTGAAGTCATAAATCATTCGAACCAAAAAAAATGTAAAAAAATTCTATAAGTGCAAAAAGTGGCGGTCACCCATTCCAAAACTGACGGCATCTAGCGATACTCATCTTTTTTGTTCCCCAAATGATCTACCACGAAAGCACGACCGTCGAATAAGTTATCCAGGTCTAGATGGTCTTGTGCCCGTAGGTAGATAGATAGATAGATAATGCTTTATTGTACAGCAAAAATTAGAAGTACTCACAAGAAAAAAAATAGCTTAAAATTTGTACAATGGCCTTGTAGCGATATCTACCTGTCGCTCGATGAACTACATAAACATGCTACGCACTACGAGCTTCAGCGAAGATGGCACCACACAACATCAGAATGTCTAGATCTCGCAAGCAAAGTTTTCAGCGGCGATAGACATATCTAGGACAACCAACAACAACTGTTGGTCGAAAGACCACGGGCAAGTGGGCCAGATGGGCCGGCCCGTTGCAGAGGAACCACCTACTCTGCCTTCGGGGAACGATTCCACCATGTTCCCCAAAGCCTTATCGCTAGAAGCGATTTCTTCCAGGCAACCTGTGGATGGAAAGTAACGAGCAGTTCCCCCAGTTCCAGAACCCTGTGTACCTGATCGCTAGATGCACCAGGGTGTGTCCGGGGTCGAAGGCGGAGGCACGGTTGAGCAGCGCCACCTCGTGGGCTGTCAGCGCGCGGCCCGGGTCGCCGCCCGCCGCCAGATACTTCTCCACGCAATGCGCTGAGTTCTCCACCACGCCTGAAAGAAAGAAAAGTTTTTTTTATGAGCATTAATAAAGTTCTTTAAACCGAATACCGAGGACGGAAAAATCTGATAGCTAGCGTGCCACAGAAGAACACCAGTTCCAAGTCCGTGATATGATCCATGTGTGATGTTGCAGATGTGATAGTGTCAGTATATCGCTCACCCAAGCAGGCCTGCAGCCATATCCAGTCGATGTTGTTGTGCGGCCGCTTGGAGCGACGCGGCGCCTCCGCTTCTAGCAGAGACACGCTGTTGCAGATGTCGTTGATGCCTGCAATTAGTGTACATTAGAGCGGTGGTTCCGAACCTGTGGGTAATTACCCCCACGGGGGTAAAATAGCTCTTTTGGAGGGGTAATAGAACGAAAACAAATCGTAACTAAAAGGAATTTTAAGATCAAAACATGAAATTGTATACGGGGGTAAAATTTGTTTTATTGACATGTCATAAGGGTAACAAGGTTGAAAAGGTTAGGAACTACTGCATTAGATTGTTGATTGGTGGTATTCAAATCACTCTGGTGTATAACGAACTTGCTATTAAACGGTTCTTATGTCGGTCTTACACCATCCTGTCTGCCTATCGTCCAATCGATTGGATCATGCCGATTGGACTGTATGTGGGTGTGGATTGGCATCATAGCATCGGCAGCGCAATGCGCATTGGACGATAGGCAGGATGATGTATGGCCACCATCAGTTATGTGGACTGTCAAGTGAATACCCTTTTTGTTACTCACCTATAGTAGGTCTTGCTGGTCGTGCTTGCGGCGGGTGCGCGGGTGTCGCGGGGGGAGGGGGGTGCGGGGTGTGTGTCGCGGGGGGGAGGGGGGGTCGGGGGCGGGGGCGGGGGGGGGAGGGGCACCACCCGCGCCGCACATCGCACAGCGGTGCGCCTTCGGCCAGTTCTCGTATGTACACACCTGATGAATACAATGTTATTGATATTAGGACACCCTTCACTGTTCACCTTCACTTAAGTTATTACGATAAAAATGATCGTTTTAAACCCTGACGACCATAAAAGGCAATCCTAGTGAGCCAGTTAGTGCCTAATGTATAAGCACACCCCGGACACTCGACGAAATATCTATGCAAAAGCGGCGACTAACTACCTAACACAAACACTACCAATGAAATTTTTGTACACGCGCAATTGTGTGCGTGAAGTAAGGTTATCACCGTATGAATAATTACTGTACACTGTGGTCTCGGTCTCGTAGTCCCTAGCTCTAAGTCAGCCCCTCGCTAGCTCAAATTCGGTCGCGCGTTGAGAAAGCCCTGATTGGTGGGGGGGACAGTGGCCATTTTATACGTAGTATTATTATCTATTCTATGGTATAAGTGAGCAGTTACCGAACACGACCACTTGTTGGGTACCGCGCTAGAATGCGGCGCGGCGTGCGGGGACGCTATCCGTAGAGGCTTCAGACGCTCCGCCACCGCGTCCACGCCTGCAAAACATAACATATTTCAACCAGCACAACACTCAACATTCACAATACAAACATAATGTCTAACTTTGTAAAACATAATCCCTAAATTTAAAAAAAATACATTATGGCCTATGTTATTCCCTGAAAATGTAGCTCTCTATTGGTAAAAGAATTTTTGAAATCGGTCCAGTAGTTTCAGAGCCTATTATATACAAACAAAAAAAATCTTTCCTCATTGTAATATTAGTGTAGTGTAATGATAGTAACGTACTGCAAGCCTCCGGCGCGGGCAGCGCGCTGGCGTGGTCCTGCAGGTTGAAGATATCCTCGCCCAGCACCGGCTTGGCGGCGCGGCACATCGTGCACTGACGACAACAAAGTATTACACACATCACCTTCATTCTTATGTGCTGAGGCAAAAGCATTTATTTTATAAGATCATAAGGGTGCGTCCCGATTAGAACCACGATACGATTTGTGCACCACACTTCACACAAACAAATCACAAACTGTGAGCGGCTAACTATTTGCTTCCAGTTTGCCTCCCTAGTTTTTAAATGTCCATACAGCGCGTACTGTACGCAGTTTGCGTTTCGCTTGCCGACTCATTAGTGAGCGGCTGATTTGCATTTCTTTCTTCTGATTTTGAATTAGCGACCGATACGCCTCTGACAGTCAGCCGCTCACTGTTCGCTTAATCGGGACGCGCCCTTAAAATCAATGCCCTGTTGGCCCAGTGGGATAGAGCTGCGACTTTCGAACCGAAGGTCGTGGTTTCGAATCCCAGCCGTGAATCAATGAATTACGCTCATGAATTTTAAACGGAGAAGAAAAACATCGCGGAAATAGTTAGCTTTCTAATCGCATCGATAAGCATGCAACCTGCGACATAATATGGAATGCTCATTCCTTACAAAATGTAGGCATGTACCAAATATATATTTGGATTAGGACATACCTCTGACTGCACCCTTAGACATCTTCAAAGGGTCATAAATGCCAAATCGCTAAGGGATAAAGTCGTGATCTTATTTCGTTTCGTAAAAGCAGTGCTGAATCATTTACTTATTACAGTACGGCCAACGGATCTCGGCGTGCGTGAAGTTAGCCGTTTCGATGCGCAGTGCAACTTTTTCATACAAAATTTTCTACTGCGCAGCGCAGAGCCTGACTTCACGTACGCCTAGATCCGTCGGCCCAACTGTACAGTAATCATACTTTAGTACCAAGAAACAAGCCAGTTACGAATCTGTACCTCAGCTTATTCCATTGTTGAATGCACTCTCCCACCCCCTCGACGAGTCTCGCTGTACCAGTACAAGATACAATCAATACAAAAAGCTACTTTCTAATCCATTAACGCGATGAATTGATGACAAATACTAATTGCGCATGTTAGCGATCTTGGGAGAAGTCTAATGTAAACAATAGGAGTAATTAGACTAGTAAGAATGGTTTAAGTTTGGAAAACATTGACAACTTAAAGCAGTCAGTAATGTAAGTTGAGAATAGTTTTTATAATTATAGTTTTGCTATAATTTATTTACTTTTAAGGAAAACAATTATCTTAAACAGGAAGGTTAATACCTTCCTGTTTAAGATAATTGTTTTTAGGTAACAGAAATGGAAAATTAAAACCTGTCATTTAATATTGCTCAAGGTAACAAAAGGATCAAATATTATTCTAATTACTGATGAAAAGGGAGTCTACAAGAGGCCTTACTTATAGTTTGCCTGCAATTTATCATCAATTTTTACTATAGACTTTAAAACTACCAAAGATTCGGCATACTGAGTTTGTGTCCAATGAATGGGTAATCCGTACCTTTCTGGAGAGCGGGTAGTTCTCGTAGGTGCACGTCTCACAGCGCCACTTGGCGTTCTCGGCGGCCGGCGCCGGCGTCGGGCTCGCTGTCATCTGCAAACAACAACACAAACTCTTTAACAGAAGGAATTGAACTACATGCTGTCTCTTTTTATAGACTGAGAGTGATGAGACAGGCATATATTGCGGGTACAGGCGTAGAGGAAGACCAAAAAAGAAATGGACAGACGTGATCAAAAAAGATATACAGGACTGAAATGTTTCCCAAGACGACGCGTTAGACAGAGCGAAGTGGAAGACGATGACGAGGAAAGCAGACCCCACCATCAGATGGGAATGATGCTTAGGAGAGAGAGAGAGATATTGCAATGCCTTTTTATTCCCGCAAAAACAACTGGATCATGACGGACATGGTAGATATTATCTTAAAATCTTTTTTTTTTTCTCTTAGAACTTAAGCTTGTTATTCGTCCAAGAACTCAAGGCTGGAAGATCCTTTCAGAGATGTCTAAGGACAACAGTCAGAGGCAAGGCCAAGTACACATTTAATACCGAGACTATTAATATAAGACATTGTCTCATTCTTTAAGCACTTAAGATCGTGTCTAATGGGTAGTTAGAGGTTAATTTGGAACATGCCCACATTTTGCAGAAGTTAGCGTTACATATGGTAGGTTGCAAGCCCATTGCCGCTATTAGAATGCTAATTGGTTTCCTCACAATGTTTTCCTTCACCGTTAGAGCTTGTGTTTAATTCACATTATAAACATTTCTGAACGAAAAATCCATTGCAGCAGAGATTTGAAACCGTGACCTCTGGAACGATAGTCATTATTCCACTTGCCCAAAATGGCTCTGTACTGATTCACTTGTAGGTACACTTTTCTCAAATATGTCTTTGGCAGTTTGAAAATCATGTCCACCCTTTCAATATCATAATATGAAATAATGGACATGTCTCAAGATACTCTAATCAAAGATAGACAAGACTCACTACAACTGTTTTTCTTAATAGAGGAAACTTTGTTGGTTTTTGTTAAAATCTTAGTTTACCTATATTTAAGATTTATTGTACTGTTTGTTTCCCTAACAAAATAAAATAAAAATAAATAAAACAATCTGGAAGGGACAGAAGGCAAAAGGTGGGCTGGGAAACCCAGAAAAAGATGGTTGAACGAGATTATTGAAATTCTTGGTGAAAAAGATTGGGCAATGACCAAAGATAAAGAAAAATGGAAGCTGTAGGAGTAGGCCTATACCCAAAAGGGATTCAGTACGAAATAAAATAAATATTATTCTAAGTACTCAAAACTGTAATTACATCAAAAAAGGCTATATTATTATACAGGGTGAATTTTTGAGACGGGGCAGTAAGGGCAGCTACCTTAACCGTTGTAGCTAGAGGAAAACGTTTTTAGGAGACCATCCTTAATTTTTGAAAATATTTCGAACTGCATTCACAGATTTTGAAAAAAATGTACAGTCAGCGAGAAAATGGGCCATTTACACAAAAACTTTTTTTGATGCCAATCGATCCTGTTTCATCTAAGGATAAAAAGGCTCTTTCAGACCAACTGAGGTTAGAGTACTAGAAAAGTCAGAAATCGCTAAAATGTATTTCTGAGACAAGACAGTAAGGGCTACCTTAACCGTTGTAGCTACAGGAAAACGTTTTTAGGAGACTACCCTTAACTTTTGAAGATATTTCAACCTGCATTCACAGATTTTGAAAAAAATGTACAGTCAGAGAGAAAAAGGGAAATTTACACAAAAACTTTTTTTGATGCCAGTCGGTCCTGTTTCATCTAAGGATTAAAAGGCTCTTTCGGACCAACTGAGGTAAGAGTACTAGAAAAGTCAGAAATTGCTAAAATGTATTTTTGAGACGGAGCAGTAAAGGCAGCTACTTTAACCGTTGTAGCTACAGGAAATCTATCTTAGGAGACTACCCTTACTTTTGAAGATATTTCGACAAAATGATGAAAAATTATGACAAATGACAAATTGATTTCGTACGAAATGTATAATATAATGATAATTATTATTACGGGATTTTATCGCGTACCTTTTATTTATTTTGTTTCCCGACGTTTCGAACACGTTGCAGCGTTCGTGGTCACGGGATGACTGAAGTACTGGAGCTACCGCCGAGAATTGAGAGTAGGGTCCACGACTACCCCCAATTCGTCTTCAGAACCAGAAAAGTCCTCGTTCACACTACGACACACAACACTGACGGTGTCAGGCTGACGTACAGTCGGACCACCACGAACACACTTATTAATTATAGGATTCCACGCAGACGAGAGACGATAACCACCATCACGATTAAAATTTCGGTGTTTTTTGATCTCGATCACCTCTCGAACTATCCTCTTATAATAATGGCGTTCTTTGGATAGAACTTTTGGGTCATGTAGTTCTATCCAGTGGTTAGGGCCTGAATCGAGCAGATGTTCCGCAATCGCTGACTTATTCACTTGCCTATTTTTGACCGCTGTAATATGCTCCTTGACGCGTTCGGCTATTGTACGTTTAGTTTGCCCTATGTATGAACGGCCACAGCTACAGTCAGTCGGTAGCTCCAGTACTTCAGTCATCCCGTGACCACGAACGCTGCAACGTGTTCGAAACGTCGGGAAACAAAATAAATAAAAGGTACGCGATAAAATCCCGTAATAATAATTATCATTATGTTAACAAATCGCGAAAGTTTAACAAGAAATGTATAATCAAAGTTATTTGCGTTTTCTGACTTTTCTAGTACTCTTGCCTCAGTTGGTCCGATAGAGTCTTTTAATCCTTAGATGAAACAGGATCGACTGGCATCAAAAAAAGTTTTTGTATAAATTGCCCATTTTCTCACTGACTGTACATTTTTTTCAAAATCTGTGAATGCAGGTTGAAATATCTTCAAAAGTTAGGGGTAGTCTCCTAAAAACGTTTTCCTGTAGCTACAACGGTTAAGGTAGCCCTTACTGTCTTGTCTCAGAAATACATTTTAGCGATTTCTGACTTTTCTAGTACTCTAACCTCAGTTGGTCTGAAAGAGCCTTTTTATCCTTAGATGAAACAGGATCGATTGGCATCAAAAAAAGTTTTTGTGTAAATGGCCCATTTTCTCGCTGACTGTACATTTTTTTCAAAATCTGTGAATGCAGTTCGAAATATTTTCAAAAATTAAGGATGGTCTCCTAGGAACGTTTTCCTCTAGCTACAACGGTTAAGGTAGCTGCCCTTACTGCCCCATCTCAAAAATTCACCCTGTATACTGAAATAATACAGGCTCAGTTTAAGTAAGTAAGTTCGTATGAGCAAGTGGCCAACTCTGGTGACAGAGTTTTAAGGCCACCTAAAGGCCTCAGTCATGGCTAAACTACTTGAAAGCCAGGATTGACAATTTAACGTGCCTTCTGAAGCAAGGAAGCGAAAATAGGATAATGTTGTTACTAGACTCCCACCAAATTCAATAAACAATATCTAACTTACCTAATTTTGTATTAAAACAGAATTGTAATAGCATTCAGAAAAGCTGTGCTGTTTAAATTTGCAAGAGCTGTGATGGAATGACCTATTTACATTCTTATCAGCTCACTGATAGCAGAGGTAATAAGGTCAGCACAACATTAGCTTCATTATAACAAGTTCAATACTATCATTTCAGAGTTTTATGAGTGTTTGTTTTCTTTGTGAAAAATGATTTATACAAACAAAATTCAATGGATTTATTTTGTTGGTCTAACACAATTTTTATTATTATTATAAGCTGAAGTTTCTGTTGAATGAAGTTCGCAAATTTACAAATTAGGTACATATAATTGTGTGTACAAGATGTCTTGTTATGCTGTATACCTACCAACAGTTACAAAATCTTTGGAACAAGTCGTATGATGATAATAATGTGTAAACATTATGAGTGTTGGCTGGCAGCTGGCAGATATTAGGTACCTGTGGGATGTTGGTCTGCGAGACTGCGGTGGAGGCGTCGAGCGGCGCGGCGCCCCCGGCGGCCTGGCTGCCGCGGCTGGCACGACTCGCGGCCGCCTGCGCTTCCTCGCTCATCGTCCTTGCACCTGCAGCATCGGCTGTCAGCCGACCCGCTCCCGCACTATCACGAACTCATCGCCGCGGACCGCTGCAGCACTCTACGCTCGCGCGGAGCCCGACGCGAATAGAAAGGAGAGCGATTTCACCACCGTTTTCCTATTGGTATTTTTGCGAGATTTCACGCGAACCTCCGCCGACTTATTTACCTTGAATAGATCGCGAGGTTGAAGAAGCGAAACTTGGCAAGGCTCGCTTTAGAATTTTGGCGTCGTTACACAACATAAAACACTGGCGATGCCATAAGGTCAAGACTACTCGAGCGACACGATTCACTCGCTCTGCCCCGAACGAAAGGTGTGACGGACTGAGATATTACCACTGTGATATTTGTGAAAGACAATGCGATGGACGAAAGAAACCTAGGGTGAACGGAGGAAAAATAAAAGAAACAATCGATGAAAGTGAGATGTGTTTAGAACTGTATTTTGACAAATTTTGTATTTCATCAGTCAATCAACTTTTCATGGGAATGAGATTGAGATGGATGGATGGATGGATGACAATTGACAATGCATGTCAAGTCAGATTGACAATGAATTCTAGTTTAATGATTGGCTAAAATATTGGTTTTCTGTGTTTAACAAATGTAAACCAATCACTTCTTTGACAGTTCACTTATAACCAATAGGATAGTGAGATTCTTCTAGTCTTTGGTTGTTGTAAATAGATCCGTTCCAATTCTCGTGATGTGTTATTTCGAATAGATTTCGTAAGTACTTAGATGTTGACGTTTAATTATAAGACTCTGAAAAGAATACATTGAATATAAACTATTTTTTTTAGAGTATCAATCAAATTGGATGCTTGACTAACTTTATCATGACTTCATCAAAGCATCTTGCTCCGGTTCATGCCAAGGGGCTCATGGGCTCAATCATCTGGATGTATTTATTCACAGCATAGAATTGTACATTTACGTGGTCCGGAACGTGCTTTTTAAAACAATAGTGGTCGTGTCTATGGTAAAATGTTGTGTTGCCAACTTAATTAATTTTCTATTTCCCAGAAATTGGGAAATAATCCAAGATTGCTGATAATAATAATTCTGCGTTTTATTACGTACCTTTTCTGTTCTGAACATTGCCTTTGATACACTAGAAGCCGTAGAGCTGATGCATGTTTATCGTTATCAGTGCACTATTTTAAAATGTTTATCAAGCCTATTTTTGAAAGAGCACAGAACCTGAAATAAGTGTACCTACCGGTGTCATTTTATTTAATCGCAAGGATGGTCAATTATTTTTACTGCTCAACTATTTAACCAGAGAACTTTTGTTTTTAGATATTAATGATAATTATGAGACTATAATGTAGGTACAAATGATACAATCATGCCTCGACTGCAGATCCAGATGTACTTACATAATTACGAGAAACGAACATACTTTATCACTGTGACACCGTGTGATATGTGTGTGACACCGTGACGATACACTTAAGTATCGTCACGATATAGAGAGCAGGATACCTTTACATTAAAGTCTAGTAACATTACCTATTCAAAGTGGTGGGATTGTTCTGGTGAAAATTAATGACAGGAGATGGGTAAAATTTGGAATGTCAAATTAGTTTACAGCACATTTTTCTTGATGCGTTGGTAACATTTCTTGTCCCACAGATTTGTGAGTGCCGGCATTGCACGTGAACGTGTCGTAAAAATCTAAATAAATTAGTGAAATCACGATGACGGACGAATATTTCTATGGTAAGTTATTATCTTCACAATATTCCACGCGTTCTGATGTTAATATTTACTTCCTGTGAAAAGTACTTCATGTTCAAATATTTATCTGAACTAGAGGAAGCGTCCGCCAGTCCCCGGCTCGCCATTTTATTTCTCTAAAATACAAACGAACCATTTGAATAAATTGCAGTGTTATATTACAATGTTTCTATTGTTATCCATAATCTGTCTTCTTCGTTATTTGTATAATAGCAGCGCAAACTATCGTTTGCATTGTATACCTACAGTCTTGCCGCCATTTTCAGTAGAAGTGAAATGAAAAGGCGATTTTTTTCCCTGTAATATCTTAATGGCGCTCGATGTCGATTCTCTACGAACTCTTGGAATTTGGATAAACCATTATCGATTTTTTTCGCAATCGCGTGGTTTTCACAAATGTGCGTAGTCAGAGACAGTGGCGCGCAATTCAAACTTGATGCGTCCAAGCGGCGTCCTTTGAAAGGTAGTGTCATGAGAAGAATATGTAGGGGTGTTTGCGTCTCTAAATGTATCGAAAATCCTAGAAGCGCTATGTCCGATGTACCTACCTACTGTATTGTCTTTGTTTACTTCGGGCGACATCACCACCGCTACCGGTAGTGTTTATTTTGAGGTTATGTCCGACCCCAAGGACACGGCACGCCTATAACTACTCGTCGGCCGTTACAGCCCAACGAAACGATATGTACCTAAAGTTGTTCACCTTCCGTGTTTTGCTCGTAAGGTCGTTGAGGTGAATGCACGCTTTATCTGTCAAACTCAAATATTTGCCTACTTTTCCTCCTATAGTTTCCATCAAGCTGGAATGGGAGCTTGGATGATGATATGAAATTTACCATGTGTTTACACATTTGATGGGCTTGTGACGTCGTTTTGACTGTTGCATTGCCTTTTATGATCGCTTTGAGGCATTTGTCTGACTTTACCAAATATTTTCTTTTGTCTCATAAAAACCACAACTGCTACTTATACTGAATGTTTCTCTTATTTTAGGTGTTACTCTGTCGGATGCTAACAAATCAGTAACATGGGACCCTGAGGCAACAGACTATAATCCCCGTAACAACAAACTGGTGATTCGCCAAGCACTCCTCGGACCAGATGCCAAACCTGATGAACTTAATGTTATTCAGGTAAACATTCCTTCAGCAACTGGCTAACATTAGGCAACATAATTAGGGTTTTTGACATAATATTGTGAAAAAGTTTGTGTAAAACGATGATTATCATCATTTGACTGAATCATTGGATGATTCAATTTAGAATTGAATAGCATGATGCAATTTTGTTCTTTACTGACATTGTTGGAGGCAGTTGCTTCACCTAGGTTCTCCAATCTGAAAACCTAATATTCATTTATCTATGTCATCATGACA
Source organism: Camptogramma bilineatum (assembly GCA_958496255.1). NCBI lineage: Eukaryota > Metazoa > Arthropoda > Insecta > Lepidoptera > Geometridae > Camptogramma > Camptogramma bilineatum. The sequence continues at coordinate 228,234 of OY292472.1, forward strand.
TGTGTAAATTAATGGAAGTATACAATTTTTAAGAATCTAAACAAAAACTAAATCAATGTTGTGTTCTGCAGGTAGAAACTATGTCAATGCAAGAGGCAATCAAGATTCCCATAGCAGTGTTGAAGGCGGGGGAGACGCGGCACGCACGTCTGGACATTGAATTCCCTGATGCCCCTGTCACATTCACCATCCTTCAGGTAATACCTTGTTTTGAGGCTTTCTACAAGAAATATTTAGAAGACTGTCATTTGTCATCAGGCTATGAGCTATTACAAACATCATGATGATGCAGATTCTAAGTTTTGAGCTTTAGATAGGAACTGCTTTGTTGGACTGAAACACTATTTAACGCTTTCACTGCTACCCTCTGTGGCAGCTGTTTCTGCAGCCTGATTACTGTGCGTGTCAGTAAAACTCAGAATGTCAGAAAATCATTTTGACTGCAGGTCCCTCATGCCATTAGGCTAATGTTGCTGTAGAGTACTTCAAATAAATGTAATGATGATAAATTTACTTTACTTTTGTAAACCTTGATGGGCTCGCGACTCCGTTTTGGTTGTTGCACAGCCTACTCATGATTTCTCGAGGCATTTGTCTGAATACACCCCTAAAATAGGCCTCTAGTGAGTATATTAATTTTGTTTGATATTACATTCAGTTTTATGTTGTTCCAGGGCTCAGGACCAGTTCACTTAATTGGGCACCATCTGCTCAGTGGCCCTATTGAAGAGTTTGATGATATGGAGGAAATGGAAGAGGAAATGTTGGATGAAGAGGAGGGAGATGACTCCGAGCTGAAGGTATGTTGAATGGCATATATTTTGCATGTTTGGTTTCAAAAGAGCTTTTGCACTTTACAACAACTGCATAGAGTCTAAAAACAAATGTAGGTCATTCTAAATACAATAATCTTGAAATTCATCATTCACAAAGTGTAATTTTTTTGTGTGAACACTTACTTAGCCATCTCTGCTCACACACTTTCATTTTACTGGTTAGTTGATATGAATGAGGGTTTACATTAGTCTGTTATACTAATTAGACTATCACTAGTGCACTAGACAATATTGCTACATGTGCATGAAATCATTTAGAGAACTGAAGTGTTACAGTGACAATGAATTTGCAGGAAGCTATAAATAAGAAAAAAGAACCTGCCGGCAAGCGAAAGGTGAATGAGGTACTGAAAACCTTCAACTAATAATTTTAAAACTGGTGTTACACCAAAGGGCAAAGGGCTCTTATCCCAGAATAATGACAGACACAGGGAATGTGATTGCATACATAGAAACTTGCTTGCTAATCATCTGTAATTCACCATGATGGGGGCCAAATCTCCATCTCTTGAGAGTTGGCTGCTTGCTAACTCACACAATATGCCTGTCTGTAGATAGAATCTGTGATATCATTATCAAGTTCCCATCTACATGCTAGTATAGTTCGCGTCATGTAAAAAGAACGCTGGAAGAAAGTGGAGGGGGTGTGTTTTGTCTCATGTTTGCGAATAGGTAACCCATGCGCAAACATGAGACAAAACACACCCCTTCCACTTTCCGCCAGCGTTCTTTTTACGTGACGCGACTTCGATGGTAATGGTAGAACCTTTAGAAATGTAATAATTATGTGTTAATGTAGCTTGTGCTGTCATTTTGAATAAATCTGGGCAAAACAAATAGTTCCATGTAAAAGTGGAAATTGGCTGGTGGTTTTCTGTACTCGTTCTGTGTCCTTTACCTTCTGATGAACAACCAAATGTTTGCTTGTAATTTGCATGTGAATAAATTTCAAGTAGATTACATATTTTTTTTAAACTTCTCAAAATACTTACTATAATGTAGAGTACTTAGTGTGGTTCTGGATTGTAACTTTGCAGCTATGGCTTTATAGCTATGGTAATTTGGAATACCCAGATATGCTATACATGTAAAATCTTCACTTACAGAAAATAATACAACAGGTGTACAAATATGCACTTTGTTATTTAGATTTTTAATTCAATATTTTTAAAAATAGGGCAAAGACAAGAGTGATTTGTAATACAGTTGTAGTTTATACAGCTATTGATTATATTCTTTCTGTTGTCAGGGAGAGGATGAAGAGGAGCCCAAGGGCAAGAAGGCGAAAATGTCAAACAACGCCAAAGGCAAGGCTCCTTCGCCCAAGAAGAACGCCAAGAAGTGAACCGCCTGAGCAAGCGCCGGCGCCGCCCGCGGCCTGCGGTCCCCGGCCCGGCCTGGAGGCGCGGGCGGCGCCGGCGGAGTACGATAGTGTGGTAACTAGGTTAGCAATGTATCGAGCGTGGCTGAGTGTGCGTGTCCGAGATAGTCCGGTCCGGTGCCTGCGACCGCGATCGAGTGTGATTCTCTTCACTATTATTTTTATTTTTTCTATACTAATTTTTTTCCATTCCTTACTGTGGTATAGAGTTATGGATGTCAAATTTAATGAGTAAGTCTTGATTCACGCAGATGTATTTTTAAGTTAAGACATAAATTTAAGCATAATCAGTGTGATGTGAGACATTGATCGTTTTGTAACGAGTAGCTACCGTCGATATGTAATTGAATTTGCTAACGATTTCTCAATTCAGAATGAAAAAAAACTGATCTATTATTAGTTTGTTTTGTACATATACATTTAAAGGCATAAGAACGGTAACAATAAAATAAAACCATTTCTAAACATTATATCTTGGTTTTATTTCGCTACATAATTTTACTATAAAGTCCACCATATGTGTAAAAGCATGAACATGTCACTGCTTTAATTCTCAATTTTCCAGGCGATTTCTTGCATGCACATAAATGACTAACTAGGCTTTTTGGCGGGAATTTGAGAAGTCAAGTTTCATTTTTGTTTTATTTTCCAAAACTTGTGTTTCTTCGAATGTTAATGTGTAATAATGGTGGATTATTAACCGTTAAGTGTTCGTGAACGTGCATAAGTGTGGGGAAGTGAAACAAAATTGGATAACATTGCTTTTCAAGTTCTTCCAAAAAGTCCGTGTTGATGTTTCAGTAAAGCCCCACATCTTTACTGAGGCACAAGGGGAGGGGTGGGATATTATATTTATGTATTGTAATCAGGGATATTCCGGTTAAGGTTAAAAACCGTAATGAATCGGTTGTTTAACAGTTTGAATACCGGTTAACCGAAACAATGGGTTACCGAAACGTTTCTGTTAATAACAACCGAAACGATATGGGTTTTTTTCTTAAGGTTTAAATTGGCGCATTTTCGGCGTGTGCTGCGAGTAGCGTAATGTGAGTGCGACGGAAAATAATGTCTCACTCATCTTCTGTCGCGTTAAATATTCTTGCTTGCTTGAATTTCTGTCGTTGCGTATTTATGTACAGTACGGCCAGCGGATCTCGGCGTTCGTGAAGTTAGCCGTTTCGATGCGCAGTGCAACTTTTTCATACAAAATTTTCTACTGCGCAGCGAAAAGCCTGACTTCACGAACGCCTAGATCCGTCGGCCCAACTGTAGTTTGCGTGCGAGTATCGCCGTGATTATTTTGTTTATGCACTACCTACCACAGAATTGAGTAAGCGAGCGTTTCTGTGTTCTGTGCTACCTACCGTACCTATCCGCTTTTTGGCAGATTATTTCTTGCCAAAGCTGTAGCGAACGAATGTATTATTTAGTTATTGTGAGTACCGAATTAGTAGAGAGTTGTTGAATAAGTCCTACAAATAATTTACTTTAAACTATTAAAAATTGGTATTTTTTCATTTAAGGGCCAACTGAGGTGAATTTGTCAAAATAGAGGTTTACCGTTTTAAAGATTTTCTTAAAGCAAATCGTATTAAGATAGTGAAAAACATACTCTAAGTACTACCAATGAACTGATCTACACTGTGAGCTATTTTATATTTCAATATTTTATGTATTTTTTTAATAAATTACTGGACAAAGTACACAAAATATGAGCGCGGGGTTTTAAGCCTGACCGAACACTAAATAACTCAATTGAATTAAAAAATACGAAAACAACAAGTTCAATATTTTATCTATCCTGTGAGCTATTTTTTTTTTCGTAGGTGTAGCTATATTCAACACAATAAAGGCAAGAAAGTTGAAGATAAAACTCTCCATACATTTTTTCTATGGAGTAGCTACGATGAATAAAAGGACGATTCACTGCCAAAAATCGTCAGACGGCCGCGGCCATTGGAGCTGGGAGCACGTCACATTGCGTAAATACTATTAGCTAAGCTGTGGCAGAGCCAGTGACGTCACGTGACTGTGTTCTTACATGAGAAGCGGTCGCGTAAACGTGCTATGTCATATTTTCGTTAAAATCAGATTACAGTATGTAAGGCATCTTTTGATAAAGATTTTGCCTGGCATAAAAATTGACTATTTTCTAACAGCATAGGTAAGTAGTAAGTACCTAGGTGCCTATAGGTAAAGTATACGTACAGAAGCATGCACATCCACATAGAAAGCTTTACAGTCATTTTATGTTTTTATCATCTGGATTAGGTGATGATGATGCTGATGATGATGATGATGATCATGGAACTTTTTATTGATATGGGTATCAAATGAAAGGGCTTGGTAAGCAAAACACAATGCTGTTCTCTTGATGAGCGAAACACCATGCTGTTCTGATGATGAAGTCAGGCAGGACCTGTTCCATTCCATGGAACTTTTTTTTTATATGGGTATCAAATGAAAGGGCTTGATGAGCGAAACACAATCATCATCGTCATCGTCATATCTTTATCTTTTCATATCGTCATAACTTCATATTTTCGTATCTTCGTAACTTCGTAACTTCGTGACTTCGTATCTTCGTGACTTCGTAATTTCGTATCTTCTTACCTTCATATCTTCGCAACTTCGGAACTTCGCATCTTCGTTTCTTCGTAACTTCATAACTTCGCAACTTCGCAACTTCGTATCTTCGTAACTTCACAACTTCGCAACTTCGCAACTTCGTAACTTCGTATCTTCGTATCTTCGTAACTTCACAACTTCGCATCTTCGCATCTTCGCATCTTTGCAACTTCGTAACTTCGTAACTTCGTAACTTCGTAACTTCGTAACTTCGCAACTTCGTAACTTCGTATCTTCGTAACTTCGCAACTTGGCACCTTCGTATCTAGAAGATACGAAGTTGTGAAGTTGTGAAGTTGCGAAGTTGCGAAGTTACGAAGTTACGAAGTTTTTCATATGGTCATAACTTCATATCTTCGTTCCTTCGTAACTTCGTGATTTCGTATCTTCGTGACTTCGTATCTTCGTAACTTCGCATCTTCGTATCTTCGTATCTTCGTATCTTCGTATCTTCGTATCTTCGTATCTTCGTAACTTCGCAACTTCGCATCTTCGCAACTTCGTATCTTCGTAACTTCGTAACTTCGTAACTTCGTAACTTCGCAACTTCGCAACTTCATATCTTCGTATCTTTGTATCTTCGTATCTTCGCAACTTCGCAACTTCGTATCTTCATAATTTCGCAACTTCGCAACTTCACAACTTCGTATCTTCGTAACTTCGTATCTTCCTATCTTCGTAACTTCGTAACTTCGTAACTTCATAACTTCGTAACTTCGCAACTTCGCAACTTCATATCTTTGTATCTTCGTATCTTCGCAACTTCGCAACTTCGTATCTTCATAACTTCGCAACTTCGCAACTTCACAACTTCGTATCTTCGTAACTTCGCATCTTCGTAACTTCGTATCTTCGTAACTTCGCAACTTCATATCTTCGTATCTTCGTACCTTTGTATCTTCGCAACTTCGCAACTTCACAACTTCGTAACTTTGTAACTTCGTAACTTCGTATCTTCCTATCTTCGTAACTTCGCAACTTCGTATATTCGTAACTTTGCAACTTCGCACCTTCGTATCTAGAAGATAAGAAGATACGAAGTTGTGAAGTTGTGAAGTTGCGAAGTTGCGAAGTTACGAAGATACGAAGATACGAAGTTTTTCATATGGTCATAACTTCATATCTTCGTTCCTTCGTAACTTCGTGATTTCGTATCTTCGTAACTTCTTAACTTCGTATCTTCGTAACTTCGTAACTTCGCACCTTCGTATCTAAAAGATATGAAGATACGAAGTTGTGAAGTTGCGAAGTTGCGAAGTTACGAAGATACGAAGATACGAAGTTTTTCATATGGTCATAACTTCATATCTTCGTTCCTTCGTAACTTCGTGATTTCGTATCTTCGTGACTTCGTAACTTCGTATCTTCGTATCTTCAAAACTTCGTAACTTCGTAACTTCGCAACTTCGCAACTTCACAACTTCGCAACTTCGTATCTTCATATTTTCTAGATACGAAGGTGCGAAGTTGCGAAGATACGAAATTACGAAGTTGCGAAGCTACGAAGATATGAAGTTACGAAGATATGAAGATACGAAGTTGCGAAGTTACGGTGTTACGAAGATACGAAGATACGAAGTTACGAAGATACGAATTTGCGAAGTTGCGAAGTTACGAAGTTGCGAAGTTGCGAAGATGCGAAGGTGTGAAGTTACGAAGTTACGAAGATACGAAGTTGCGAAGATGCGAAGTTGATAAGTTACGAAGATACGAAGTTATGAAGATACGAAGTTGCGAAGTTACGAAGATAGGAAGATAGGAAGATACGAAGTTACGAAGTCACGAAGTTACGAAGTTGCGAAGTTACGAAGATACGAAGATGCGAAGATGCGAAGTTGCGAAGTTACGAAGACACACACACACACGCTGCACACACATACCACGAAAGTGCTTGGTTCTAACTATTTTTATTCTTATTGTTATTTACTTTTCTCTAAAACCTATACTACCTAGTGACTAGACATTATTTAACACACGGGAATTACTCACGTAAAATTATCGTCGATTTAGTTTAGATTTGAAAGTGAAATACCTAGTGACTGTCGTAATATATGTTTTACTCTAAAAAATGTAAATCCGTCATTGGCTGTAAGAAACATAAATAAGTCGATTTATTACTACTAGTGGATTTTGTCTAATAAATAAATAAATAAGATGCGAAGTTTTTTCAAATCTGACTTGTAGAATATCGCGTTCAAACAAACAAACAAACTCTTTCGCTTTACAGAATTGGTATTAGATTGGTATAGATGTCAATACAACATCGTTATGAAGTTATAAATTTTAAAACGTAAAAAATGTTTGCCGAAACTTTGACCGCTTTGTGTCAGAGCGACCCGCACTGCGTGGCGCTTTCAATGTGTGCGTTCTACGCACACAAGCTTGAGCGCTACGTTTCCCGCCCGTAAATACCTAAAACTGACGAGCGGCATAGCGTCGGAGCCCTCTTAAATGCCTCGCAAACAGTCTAACGCCGTTCACAGACATTTTGAATATAACAAAAGGACTGGTTGCAGTTTATGTATGCTTTGTGGAAAGCAGTTAAAGGTAAGTAGGTATTATTTTAGTTATTAGAATCAGACAAAATAAATAGGTACTTACTTATTTAAGTAGATTAATATCTACTATCACCTAAGTGGAAAACTATTCAATGTTGTTTTAGTTCGATTGTTGTTAGTAGGTACAGTGTTGTTAATATTATATTCATTTACTTACTTATTGTTATGCCGTTATATCAAGAATAATAGGTAGGTAGGTTAGGAGGACCTTACCTACACCTACCACTGAGTTGTCATGTATGTACTTACCTACCCATGTCCTTTATATTTTATTAACTTATAGGTTATACCAATTATTATTACTAATTATACCATACTAATTATTTACCAACCTACCTAGTTAAATAGAAAAGTCACGAAAACAAGATAAATTGGCTAATGTGTAAAATATAAAATAGGGTAAAATATCCAACAACTAGCCGGGACCAGTAACGGGACACGGGGTCTAAAGTGGCCACTTTTGATGAAAAATCAGATGTTTCATAGATGCTTCATCTATGAAACATCTGATGAAACATCAAATGCTTCATAAATGCTGTATTCAAAATTATTAGAAATATTTAAAAAAACGTATTATTAACAGTAACTTCTAATAAGATACGAAGTTGCGAAGTTACAAAGTTACGAAGATGCGAAGATGCGAAGTTGCGAAGTTGCGAAGATACGAAGATACGAAGTTACGAAGATACGAAGTTGCGAAGTTACGAAGATGCGAAGATACGAAGATATTAAGATACGAATACATATTTTAAACTTTCGCGACTTGAACACATTTTTAATTTATTAGTGACCACGGCGACTGTAATGTCGCTGAAACGTCGAGGTAAATAAAATAATTTCATTACGCGACTAAGTCCCGTTACTAATAAATTAAAAATGAAGATACGAAGTTGCAAAGTTACGAAGTTACGTAAATGCGAAGTTATGAAGTTACGAAGATACGAAATTGCGAAGATGCGAAGATGCGAAGTTGCGAAGATACGAAGATGCGAAGTTGCGAAGTTACGAAGATACGAAGTTGCGAAGTTACGAAGATACGAAGTTGTGAAGTTACGAAGATACGAAGATATGAAGTTGCGAAGTTACGAAGTTACGAAGATACGAAGTTACGAAGATGCGAAGATGCGAAGATACGAAGTTACGAAGATACGAAGTTGCGATGATGCGAAGATACGAAGATACGAAGTTACGAAGATACGAAGTTACGAAGTTACGAAGATGCGAAGTTACGAAGTTACGAAGATGCGAAGTTGCAAAGATATGAAGATACGAAGTTATGAAGTTGCGAAGTTACGAAGATGTGAAGATGCGAAGATACGAAGTTACGAAGATACGAAGTTGCGAAGATGCGAAGATACGAAGTTACGAAGATACGAAGTTACGAAGTTACGAAGATGCGAAGTTACGAAGTTACGAAGATGCGAAGTTGCAAAGATATGAAGATACGAAGTTATGAAGTTGCGAAGTTACGAAGATGTGAAGATAGGTAAGAACGGCGAAATGTAGGCAGGTACTAGGTACCTACCTAATTCTTGCTCTGACCCTGGATAAAACGCATTTTTCGCATGCGAACATCAACAGGCAAAGATTATGTACCTACATACCTACCTTACTTTATATGTTGAAATTACAGAAGCAAATCACTAACCATTATTTTAAAAATATCAATAGCTCACACTCACACTACCTAAAATTAAAATAAGTTACGAAGGTAATAGGTACCTACCTAATTCTTGTTCTGACCCTGGATAAAACGCATTTTTCGCATGCGAACATCAACAGGCAAAGATTATGTACCTACATACCTACCTTACTTTATATGTTGAAATTACAGAAGCAAATCACTAACCATTATTTTAAAAATATCAATAGCTCACACTCACACTACCTAAAATTAAAATAAGTTACGAAGGTAATAGGTACCTACCTAATTCTTGTTCTGACCCTGGATAAAACGCATTTTTCGCATGCGAACATCAACAGGCAAAGATTATGTACCTACATACCTACCTTACTTTATATGTTGAAATTACAGAAGCAAATCACTTACCATTATTTTAAAAATATCAATAGCTCACACTCACACTACCTAAAATTAAAATAAGTTAAATACGCCTATCTAGAAAAATACAGTCACCGTGGCCGAAATCGGCTAGGAAGTCATCATCACATTAAATAAAACATTTTCTGTGAATTATGCGCAAACTGCTTTAGGTAATCCTGTCGACAAATAAGTCAAAAACACGAAATACTTACATTCGCTGGCAACAAGCTGGCAACGTCGCACTCAATGCATCGCTCTCTTTCTACGAAATATTTACGTAATAATGCGACAAAAATACAGTTATAAAAAACCCAATCATTTCGGTATACCGTTTCATTCGGTATGGGTTATTATTTCGGTTAATACCCAATCATTTCGGTATATCGTTTCAATCGGTTACCCTTTCAATCGGTAAGCGTTTGAAGCGGTTACCGTTATGAATGGGTTATCCGATCCCTGATTGTAATATGTATTTATATATCTTATTTATCTATAAACTTGAAGTTTATTTAATTACTTGACACTGGCTGAATGCACAACCGTGCGAAGCCAAAATAAAGAAAAAAAAAAAAATGACTAACTACAGGTTCTTCTGTGAAGGGACCCCCCCTGGGTCCTCTGGAACCTGTAGTTAGTCATTTATGTGCATGCATGGTACCAAATTTTGAAACAGGTAATCCCTTTTTGGTTGTAGGTAGGTACTATCATTATCTAGCCAGGATTATAGCAATGTGTGCATCATTTCGTTTGTATCCTATCTAGTAATCTTGCTAAAATCTTATTTCGTTCTCTTTGAATATCATTCGCTTCATCCATGGCTATTATCAGCTTGTCGAAGTTATCGTCATCTTTTTTAATATTGGCTCGATGTACCACCCTCTGCAGGTCACAAATTGTTACTTCGTCGAGACTAACCAGAGGCATCTTTTGACTCTGTTTGGGCTCATCGAAAATCCTTGCAAAGTATGCATAATACGGCCAATTACTAGTTCGGCCCGTAAGATTCCTCTTTTCTTCTAAGCGTATATACGTTTGTTTCAGGTTTCGAAACTTTCTATCGCATTCTTCGGGGCTCAACCTGATTTTAGGCGCCAACAGCCTCCATACATGTTTTTTCTTTATTCGCTGATCTCTAAACTTCTCCTTGTTTTCTAGATAAAAGATCAAAAGTTGCTTCACGTAGTCTTCGTCGTGTGGTCTTGTATCGCCGGTTTCCCAACGATGGGCGGGGTCGTAGATGTTCTCGAAATCCTTGTAATATTTCCATTTCGTGATAGCTCTTCCGGCATTTGCTCTACTTTTCAACTTTAGATAGGTTTGCTTCATGTTCCGAAACTTTTTGTCGCAATTTGTAGCGTCTTCGCCGACGACTATCGATATCTCCTTCCACAGGTCCTTTTTCTGATACCTAGAGCTTCTGAACTTGTCAGCTATCTGAAGATATGCTTCCATCAGCACCTTGGTTTTGGTTCGGTCCCACGGTCCGGTATTTGGGTTGTGTTCATAGAATATTCTTTCAAAGAATTGATGGTACGGCCATTTTGTAGGTTTGCCTGTTTCGCGACTCCGTTGCAACCATTTAAAATGAGCTCTTTTCAAATTCTTATACTTGTGGTAGCAGTTGTATTCCGTAGTACCCAATTGAGCAGCGATGTCCTTCCAAATATCTTTCTGCAAACAATCAGAACTCCGGAATCTGTTTAAATTTTCTATGTAAAGGTTCAAAAGATTTCTAACTTTGTGGTCATCCCAAGGCTCCAGAACTGACGGAGGCAGTGATTTGCACTCATTGAACACTTTCTCGCAAATGTTATAGTGCACCCATTTTATTTCTTTGCCTGTTCTTCTTTTCTTTAACAACCTTATGAATGTTCTTCTTAGGTTTTTATATTTGGCGGAACATTCATCGGGAGTTGTACCAACGTGTTCTGCGATTTCGTCTAGCAGAGTTTTGTCTTTGATAGGGTTTCTGAAATTATTTTCAAGACACAATGTGAGGAGCAACTTGATTCTGTTCCTGTCCCAAAAGTTGTTTTCCTCTTTTTTAGCGTCGTTGGCATCTAATTGCTCAGTAGAGACTTCCTGTGATGTCACAGGGGTTTCGTTAATTTGAATGAATGGACGATCTCCCGTATCTACAATGTATCTGGCTTCTTGACCTGCAACTGCGAAGAAAAGGCCTATTGAAATGTTTTAGTAAGTGACCAGAAAAGTGTGATGTGGAGATGGATGCTAGAGGGATGCTCGATTTTAGATCAGAAGGTGTGGTCCGGAATGCGGCCGTTCCCAGTAGTTTTATGCCGCCTATACATGATTGGCGAGCCTAGGCCAACGCACCGCGAGCGAAGGAATTTGATGCAAGGCAAGTGCTACCTTCTGATGGTAGTACTTGCCTTGCATCAATTTGCCAATCAATAATCTGGACGGTAACCATCCAGACTTTTGGGAAACCAATGCAAACCATGCGCTTGCATTCGCCAGCTAAGCGAGCGACACCGAGCGATGGTAAATATGCTGTCTACACCTACACGTTGGCCTTCGCTCGCGTTGGCCGAGCCTTGCCAAACATGTATACGCGGCTTTACCGAGTAGTCTTACCAGTTGAACTAGATACTGGGAGTTTCCTTCCCATTAGGTAGTCTTAGGGAGTGTACACATTGCGTTTTCTGCAGCGCGTTTTTGAGCTGCGCGTTTGTATCGATACAAACGCGCGTTCGCAACGCGTTTTTTTCCATACAAAAGCGAACCGGGAGGGGCTGCGCGGGGGGCTGCGCGTTCACATCGCGTTCGAATCGCGTTTGTATCGATACAAACGCGCTGCAAAAAACGCAATGTGTACACTCCCTTACTAGTAGGTAAGTATATTGAGAGGGAAACTCCATGGGAACTATGATCCCAGTAGACTTAGATAGGTAGGTAGGTAAAACGAGTAAAGCGTACCACACACACAACAGTTAAAATATCTTTTCAAATATAAATCTTGACAGATTGCACCAAATATATTTTGTAATTTATATTCGCTGTGTGGTCCTCCATAGAATTTGTATGGGGGTGCGATCTCAAGATTTATATTTCATAAGATATAAATATTATATGCTGTGTGTGTGATGGGCTTAAATTTTTTTCTGTATCTACAGATTGTGGGTACGTACTATAGGTATTATTTTAGAAAAAAAAGAAATAAAACATTGTAAGGAGCTTTGTTCTAAGTAAGTAAGTTCTACACAATCTAATTCTAGCCAATCTTTTTTGTGGATAAAGCTAAATCTGAAAGTGCTGGTACTCATAGAGTTCAACTCTGTGATTCGGATTACATGTTGCTGTTAAGATCTGGGTAGCATGAAATATTTAAGGTAGGCACAGAATAAATAAATATTGCTGGACATTTCACACAGCGCCATCTAGTCCCAAACAAAGCAAAGCTTGTACTATGGAAACCAGCTAACTGATAGAATACCTACTTATATATTTTTAAATACATACATAGAATACTTTATAACACTCAGACACAGAACAAACATCTATGTTCATCACACAAATGTTTGTCCTGGGTGGGAAATGAACCCACAACCTAAACTAAAGCGCAGAAGGCAGAGCTACTACCAACTGAGCTATTATGCCAGTCATGAATAAATCATAGTATAAGAGGTCTACTTACTTTGTGGATTGTGAATAGTGAAATTGTTGCTGCTTATCAGAACATTGCTTTGGTCTTCTCTGAGGACGAACCAATAGCTTTGACTGTGGGGATTATTCAAATTCATGTCTTGCTTGAATAACTTCCTATTCTCCAATTCTATAAAAATAAGGTACCGTGAGTGGAATTTGCAGTAAATGTATTACATTCATTGTTAAAGCGCTCTATAGCACAGCCACTTACGATTGAAAACAAAAATAAAACTTCATCACAATCATTTCATTTCAATAGTCTGACTGAGTGAGTGAGTGAGCAGAGTGAGAGAAACAAAAACAATAATGCGATGCGTGGTGTTGTGACATGACACTGACATGAGACAATGACAATAAATGACAGCAGCAGTGTCTCGAGCTAAAAAAAAAAGAACGACGAGACTTTGTCTATGGTCTCGAGTATTCTAGAGCAAGGTTCGTTCATTCAATTAGTTTCATTCAGTGTTGCCAATTTAGCGACTTTGTCGCTGGAAATAGCGACTTTTGGGTAGGTGTTAGCGACTTAATATCAGTTTTAGCGACAAAATATATCTAGCGACTTATCTAGTGACTTTTGTACTTCAACCTACAAATCAAAACAGTTTTAGGGCAGGTAATGGAAAGGTGGAAAGGACAAAAAGTCATCTTGAAAAGAATAGATGTATAATTTTCATTTTAGCTAAAGACTGCCGATGCCGATGCCGTTGTAATTAATTTCACATCCCCCCCCCCCCCCCCCCCCCCTTCCTGGTTAGAATAAGTTTTTTGCAACTTTCTAGCGACTTTTCAGATTTAATCTAGCGACTTGGGTTTATTGTAGTTGGCAGCACTGGTTTCATTCGTTCACCGCCATCTTGCGGCAGCCATTCTTCTTCTGCTGTTTTTTTATTCATTCATTTCATGTTTTCGTTTTCGTTGGGGTTTTTGGTGTTGGTCGGCCATAATTATTTTGTTTTCTCTTTGATGACTGACTCAAAGTTGAATAAAGCCAATTTATTCGTGAAAGTGATCACATTGGTGACAATTTAGGTGTCGTTTTGTACATGTGCCCCGGATTATGCATCATATTTTGAAGAAAACCGACGGAAAATTGTCTTGACAAAGGTACAACAAAGCGACTTCGTAGGCGGCCGGCTATGGTACGGCGTGGTTTTATTAAATATCTACCTTTAAAGATTTTCTCAGCAATCACAAGATTTTTATTGATGCAACGGTAGCTGATAGCCGTAGGTACCATTTTTTAACATACATCCGACATGGCTTCATTTAACGACGCGCGCGCGCTTGTCTGTCATCCATCACATCGCATCACAATGGCGGGAAACTTGTTTGCTTTGATTAAAATAATCAAAGCTGTTTTTGTTCATTGTTGAAAAACTAGATTTTTTAACATAACAAAAAAGTAAGTTCCTACAATATTTACGAACCAAGCATGTACAAATACAATAGGTACCTATCTACCTATGTACAGAATAAGAATCATTTAGGTATTTATTTGTAATGTCGCTTTTATACGCTTCCAAGCAAATATACATTCAACGAGACGATGAAGACACGATGGTGATGATGATAATGATGAAAAGTAGCCTATATTAAAACCTTCCTCAAGAGTTTAGCTATCAAATTCAGAAATAATTTTTGAAATCCAACCGGCAGTTCGGTAGTTCCTGAGATTAGCGCATTCAAACAAACAAACACTTCCGCTTATGATACAGATTGGTATATAAGTACATAATAATAATCAAAGCGAGCGCAATATCTTTTGTCACGTTTGGTTTTGTTGAGATGAGAGTGAAGAAGCTACTGTGTGGTCACTGAACTAGTTGAATGTCTGTTTGCTTGCTCGGAAGCTTGCAAATGCACCATGAAACTGTATAGCGGTGTTACAAAATATTAGTTCCAACAGTCTACCCATTTTGGGTGTGCAATTTCTAAGGTACTTACTTAAATAGGTACCTTCTTAGTAAGTAACTATTGGCAGTTCTTACAGACTAAGAGCTTGTACAGGAAAGTTTGTACACTACAATTTTTAAGCATCCTTCCTTTAAAACTTTAATTTTTTTAATCTAATTTTTAAGGAACTTTTGTCGGTGTCCGACTATGTCAGTTCCATAAAGTCTTCTACTTTATTTTATCCTAGTCATCGACGGTTTCTAGAGCATTCTAGCGGTGTCCAAGGTCGGCTCCGCTAGAATGTAAGACAACAGAGGATGTTATGATGCAGGAAGATGTCGGGCGGGCGGTTGGTGGTGATGGACCGCGGGGGGCGCGACGTGAAGCGGTTCCCGCTGGAGGCGGGGCTGGCCACGCTGGGCTCGGCGCCGGCCTGCGACATCCGCGTGATGCTGCCCGCCGTCAGCGCGCACCACGCCACCGTGGCCGTGCACCATGCTCAGGTAAGGGTCGATACAAAACTGCAATGCGACGTCACACTATACAAATCTACAGTACAACCCAGTCAAAACGAAACACAGAAAGCTACACGTAGGTACGCACAATGGATCTAGGCATTCTTGAAGTTAGCTGTTTCGATGTGCAGTGCAGCTTTTTCATACTAAATTTTCTACTGTGCAGTGAAACAGCTAACTTCACGGATGCCTAGATCCATTGTGAGGTGTGTACACTATTAAATTTGTAGGAAACTAATCTAGCAACGCTCTTCTTAGGAAGTAGGAAGCTAGTGATCACACTACCCAATAAATCTGCTCCGACTTGCAGTCAGTGCTGCCAGATGGGCGTGTTGCGAAGTAGGCGGTCGGCGCCCTGCCCCCCTAGCCATATTACACGATCTATCGTCGCTGTAGAATAGAACACTTCAAAATGTATAGGAATTGACGTTCTGACCACGTGACTCATCTACTTGAAACGTCAAATCCTATACATTTTGAAGTGTTTCTATTCTAAAGCGACGATAATGTAATGTAAGTGTAATATGGCTAGGGGGCTGATTACGTAAGACTTGCAATAACAATGCGACAGAAATCACTACGCGACCGGTCGAAAAATATCACTAAAAATCGTATTAAAATCGTACTAAAATTCGTATTATCGTCGTAGGTATAACACGATTGTTTTTTTTCAGACCGTGATCCGCAATGTAGGCGATGGTGAGACCCTAGTGAATGGACAGTGTGTCAGCGTAGCTGCTCTAAAACATGGTGACGTCATCACACTCGGAGACCGCTCCCTTCGCTGGGAATACTCAGCGCCTAATAAGAGACAGCAAGGTTTGTATCCTTTGTATTATCAATTCGTCTTAGGCTGATTTTAGACTCACACACTACGTTTTTCGTAGCGATACGAACGCTCTGCAAACGTGCGTTTGTATCGATATAAAAATGCTTAGCGAACGCAAGACAGGCAGTTGGCAAGCTGTGTGTGAGAATTCTCTCACACACAGCTTTCTGACTGACTGCACACTACGTTTTTCGTACGCGCTCAAAAACGCGCTACGAAAAACGACGTGTAGTTTTGTGGAGCAGACTTTTTCACATCTTATGAATGCACATAAAAGGGATGGATGAAAAATGAATACATTTGGTAGAAGTGATTGAACCTCCTTGACTTCCCTATACGACATGACAGCAACCTTCTCTTTCACTTGGCTCATGTAGCCTATCCTCGGATTTCCTCTTCCTCTCTGTCCCTCCACTTTTCCCGAAATATTTATTTTATTTTTTGGGGAACAGGGTGGAACAGTTCCCCAAAGACAGAGTAGGTGGTTCCTCTGCAATGGGCCGGCACATCTGGCCCACTTGCCCGTGGTCTTTCGACCGACAGTTGATGTCTGATAGTCCCAGATATAATGAGTTCTAGGACTGTTGATGTTGAGTGGCGCCATCTGTAGTGCGTAGCATGTCGTCTATGTAGTTCATCTAGCGACAGGTAGATGCCGCTACAATTTATTTATGTATTGTATGTCGTAGCGTCCCCCGGTGTGCCGGCGCTGTTGTCGCGGGCGGCCCCCCGCGGTCGCGGGCTGCGGCGCGGCAGCGCGGGCGCGGCGCCCTCCACACGGGACCGCGCGCTGCAGCTGGCTATAGAGATGAACCACCGCGCCTCCATGCCAGGTAACATTAACATTGACACACAGGGGAGACATTAAATTAAATTGTCGGTCCCGGCTTTGAAGTCGTTAAGCCATGACGGAGGCCTTTAGGTGGCCTAAAAACTCCGTCACCAGAGTTGGCCACTTACTCATACGAACTTGCTTACTTAGGAGAGACATTACAACAAACATGCCGTGTCATTACCGACGCACTGATTACGTAAAGGCTGAAACACGCTGGCCCAGACTCGCCGAGTGAACGCGAGCGCCAACGTGTGGGCAGCACCACTTACCTCGCCTTGCCATCGCTCGCCTAGCTAGCTGAGTGAATACGAGTGACAACTTTCATTGGTTTGCATAAACTCGCCAAGCGTGTGGACGGTAGCACTCGCCTTGCGTCGACTCACCTTCGTTCGCGCTGGCTTAGGCTGGCCCGGCGTGTTTGAGCCTTAAGGGAGTGGGCACAGTGCATGTTTTGCAACGCGTTTGTATGGATACGAACGCGCGTTTGTGATGATAAAAACGTTAATTGGAAAAAGTCTGTCATATTCTACAAATGAAAATGAAATATATTTTTGTTACAGCCAGCTCAGGAGGTAAGCAAGTGGCCATAGTTCAGCCACAGAGAAGAGACAACAATGAACAAACTGGTAAGTTTAACAATATCATTCTGAATCAAGCTTCATATTCTTCTAATTGTAACTTAAAATGATATTATTATCATGTAACTGAAATGTGATCTGTAACAATACACTTTCGTTAAATACTTGATCTAGCTAAAGGAGTATATTACAATATTAGCCTTTTATTTAAATACCGTACTTAATTACAGTTTTACTTTGAATGATATTTATCGATCGAGCGAGCGAAGCGAGCGAAGATCTTAGTGGTAAGTTGGGCGATTTTGCTTTGTATGTTTGTATGTTTGTATGTTTGTATGTTTGTATGTTTGTATGTTTCACGAATTGTTGTTCGAGCATAACTGTCGAACCGTTCATCCAATCTGCATGAAACTTGGTAGGTCAATAGGTTGTGGTAAGGAAATTTACGGGGGAGCATATGAGCTTAATCGATGAAGGGGTTGTGAAGATATTGGGTTCCCAAGGGGGTAAAAAATTATGAAAGTTACACAAATAAATTGAGTGGGGTGTCATACGAAAGGGCTTATTTTGTACATTCCAAAATGGTTTTTATTTTTAATCTAGGATGTATAGTTTTTGAAATACGACCAAAGACCAAAAACTACGAAACCAGAGCTGCAAGAGCTCCCGTTGCATAGAGTTTCGATGACTTCGTAGCTCATTGACTGGTCGGTCTTAAAAAGAGAGTGGCATCGTTGCGGTTTGGTTTGCAATGATTTTAGATGCTACTTGATTTATTTTCATGATAAAAAAAATTTTGATAAAGAATGAAAATAATTGGGGTAAAAAAAGTTAAGTAAACAAATATATTGAGTCGGCTGTCAAATGAAAGGTCTTTATTTGTACATTCCAAAATAGTTATTATTTTTATTCTAGGACGTATACTTTTAGAAATACGACGAGAATTCATAAATATGAAATACCTAAATGAAAAATTAGACGCGACATTATGTATTGCATGCATGCCAGTATTTTTTACCATGAAGAGCTAGCGCAATAGGCATACTCGGCAGTATCAGTAGTAGCACTTGAAATTATAGGGGTAGTCAGAAGAAAGTCCAAATGTAAGCCATCTACGGTGCGCGAGATCTCAGTTCGGGGCGAACTACTAGTTTATACAGGGTGAATTTTTGAGATGGGGCGGTAAGGGCAGCTACCTTAACCGTTGTAGCTAGAGGAAAACGTTCTTAGGAGACCATCCTTAATTTTTGAAAATATTTCGACCTGCATTCACAGATTTTGAAAAATATGTACAGTCAGCGAGAAAATTGGCCATTTACACAAAAACTTTTTTTGATGCCAATCGATCCTGTTTCATCTAAGGATAAAAAGGCTTTTTCAGACCAACTGAGGTTAGAGTACTAGAAAAGTCAGAAATCGCTAAAATGTATTTCTGAGACAAGACAGCAAGGGCTACCTTAACCGTTGTAGCTACAGGAAAACGTTTTTAGGAGACTACCCTTAACTTTTGACGATATTTCAACCTGCATTCACAGATTTTGAAAAAAAATGTACAGTCAGCGAGAAAATGGGCAATTTACACAAAAACTTTTTTTGATACCAGTCGATCCTGTTTCATGTAAGGATTAAAAGACTCTATCGGACTAACTGAGGCAATAGTACTAGAAAAGTCAGAAAACGCAAATAACTTTGATTATACATTTCGTACGAAATCATTTTGTCATTTGTCATAATTTTTCATCATTTTGTCGAAATATCTTCAAAAGTAAGGGTAGTCTCCTAAGAACGTTTTCCTGTAGCTACAACGGTTAACAAACTGCCTTTACTGCTCCGTCTCAAAAATACATTTTAGCGATTTCTGACTTTTCTAGTACTCTAACCTCAGTTGGTCTGAAAGAGCCTTTTTATCCTTAGATGAAACAGGATCGATTGGCATCAAAAAAAGTTTTTGTGTAAATGGCCCATTTTCTCGCTGACTGTACATATTTTTCAAAATCTGTGAATGCAGGTCGAAATATTTTCAAAAATTAAGGATGGTCTCCTAAGAACGTTTTCCTCTAACTACAACGGTTAAGGTAGCTGCCCTTACTGCCCCATCTCAAAAATTCACCCTGTATAGGCCTCCTTCAACAGCTTCCATTTTCTTCATTTTTGGCAACCATTGCATCTTCTTCGCCAATAGTTTCAATAATCTCGTCCAATAAACTTTTTCTGGGTTTGCCCGCCTTTTGACCCTTTCCAAATTTATTTATTTACTTATTGGAGATCCAACAGCTTTCTTACACTAGGAGTTAACATTGAATTAGCTATTGGAAGCCAATTAAAGGTTCTCGGGAATATACTATAGACTAGCATTAACATTTTTTTTAAATTGTAGTGAGTCTTATCCATCTTTGATCAGAGTATGTGACATGTTCAGCCCAGCGCCACTTTAGTCTTAATACATAATCAAAGCATCTGTCACTCTAGTTTTCCTTCTTATTTCTATACTTTTGACCGTCTATTTTTCACAGTTTCAGAATACTTTGCATAGCATGTAGTATTCATCATCATCATATCATCATATTTATTTCATAAATACATCTTTACGTACAAACATAGGACAAAAATAGTTTAAACAAATGTATTATGTTATGTAAATGGTTTCAGGCGCCTCGTCCGCCCCGCGGCCCCCGCAACCCAAGCGCCGCTCCAAGACAGATCTCGACTCCTCCATCGATAGCGACTCTGACAAGCGGAAGACGAGAGTCAGCCCCAAAACAGGTCACATATAGATTCCTTTTCGGTGTTCATTGGTTTAATTCAACCCTCATTGAACTGATTTTTAAGACCTAAAGCTGGTAATAACGTACCTAATTGAACACTAATTTTTTTTTCTGTTTTTTAAGATCCATCATATCCTCTTTTAATCCTTCTCTACCTCTAACCAACTCGAATATGGCTCTGTATAGCACAGCATAATAGCATAGAATTCTAGCCGCATCTGAGGTTTGCGCGGCCAATATGCTCTGGAACAGGCCCATCTCAAGCTGGTTTACATTAAAATTATTTTCCATTTCATAGGTTAATCTAATCTTACTGTTATACATTCCAGTTCCGTTGAACACCACTAAGGCGACCATGTGGATAGAGTCTCGCAAATCTAGCCCGCGTCGCTCTGCCCCCCCCGCCACTGCCCCCGCCCCCGCCCCCTCGGCCCCTTTGCCCCCCTTGCGTCGCGCCGCCTCCGCCAAGAAGCGCACGCCGCTGCGCCTCGCCGTACTTAGAAAGGCACAGAGCGCGCACAAACAAAGAGTCGTCAAGATTGAAGCTCCATTGAAAATTGGTGAGACATTCAATAAATATAAATATTGATGAACATTTCACTCTATCTATGCCTTGACATTAAGAATGCTACTAGAGAGAGACGAGACTCTCTACCTCTGATTCGGCAGCGAATTTCTTATGAGCTAGTGGGTAACTTTGGCGACGGAGTTTTTTAGGCCTACAAGCAATACATGTTCCGATTCCTTCAACATTCAGTTATGGTTTTGGTGTAACCATGACTTAGATCATAAACCCCTGACTTAGGTCGGTATTACCCGTATTACTAAATACGCTCAAGCGTTGATTAATCATTGAGTGCCAATTTCTTGACAGTTTTGAATGAAAATCTATAAAAACTAATCAAGTGCCACTTTGAGTAGCATTCTATAATACCAACCTTAGACTTTTGATTAATCAACCTTTTTAAAGATCACACAAAACAAGCCGCAATAATGCTGATGACGGGCCACACCCCTAAATCCCGGCTGAGCGTGAACCAGTGTAAGAAGACCCCGACGTACGTGATAAAGAAGCCGAGCCCGGTGCGCAAGACTCCCGCCCGCAAGGGCCGGCAGGGCGGCCGCGGGTCTAGGGAGGCTGGCGAGGGCGTCACGCCTAGACGGACCAGCACATACTCACAGGACACTAGGAAGAGCAAGAGGAACTCTGGGAATCAGTCGGTATGTTTGCATATTCATCATCATCAGCCATTTTGAACCCACTGCTGGGCATAGGCCTCCCTTCGTGTCTGCCATTCAGTGCATTGTACTGTATGTGAAAATAATTTTTCAAATTCGACAGGTAGTTCCTGAATTAGCTCGTTCAAACAAACAAACAAACTTTTCCGCTTTATAAATTGGTATAGATTGTCAACACCAAGCTTGATATTAATATTTATGTGAAACAGGTGACGATACTAGAAATAACGGACACGACCCGCGCCAGCAGCATCGCCACGCGCGCCAGCCGGAGCCCTCGCAAGTCGCCGCTACTGCCTAGCCCCAAGAAATCCGCGCTCAAGGACCTCAACAAGAAGGGAAGCCGCAAGACCGAGTCCATTAAATTCGACCTCAGCAACCTGGAGAGCCATCAGGAGTCGAGATCTGACAGCGAGGAAACTCTGTCCGAGGATGACCTCACTTTACACTACGAGACAAGCGAACGGGACGGGTCGCCTTCTCCGCGGAAGTCGATCAACTCTCGCAGCAGTCGGATGCTGGAAAACCTGGGGTCTACCTTAACACTTTCGCCGTCGAGAACCTTAACCCCTCGCTCGCCGCCCTCCCGCCGCTCCGCCCGCGGCAGCTTACTGGTACAACGCGCGTTGGACTCCGACCTGACCGAAGCGACCGACGCGACCGCCTTCAGAACCAGAACCCTCAGCCCGAGGACCGGAAACCTGGAGTCCTACTCGATAGTCGACCTGGTGTCGATCGATTCCGACACATCCAAGTCGGTGTACAACTCCGCCGATTCCACAAGCAGCACCAACTACGGCACTCCTAACATCACAGGTCGGATCACTCGCTCGACGATCAACCCCACCCTGTTAGGGTCCAGCACGCCGTATCTGACGCGACGCGCGATCCGCTCCCGGTCCGGCCCCGCCCCGGCCTCGGCTAGCGCGCGCGACTCGGCCGCGCGACGCTCCAAGTCTCTATCCACGCCAGAGAATAAGCACGTCTCCGTGAATAGCACGAGGGTCTCCCGCGCTTCACGTAGCAGGTCGCGGATCAACGACAGCGACCTTCTGCTCCTCGATGATACGGAATTAGAGGATTCCTCGCCGAAGACCTCCAGGCGCACCAGAACCAGGTCCAACATCGTCGACGGCTCGAAGACCCTCGAAAATCCCGGTGATGGAACCAGCACCCCGGAGACCAGGCGGAGTCCGGTCGAATTTGGAACCCCGGTGCTGAGCATTCAGAGTCTGCTGGACTCCAGCCGGAGCTCGCTGCGGTCTCAAACTTCGAGGAAGGGAAGGAATCCCGCGGAACATAAGAGGAAGACGATCGGGGTGCTCTCGGAACCGAAGCGGCGGTCGGCCGCCAAGTCGAAGTCGCTCGGGGTGTCCGCCAGGCAGACCGTCCTGAGGTTGAGCAAGGATTCCTCGGAGACCTCCAACAGAACCGACGTTAACGCGCCGCAGCCCGACAACGACGACACGGTCACTCCGAAGAGCGCGGTCAAACTGATACCGGAGGCTGTGAAAAACAAGCACTCGACCGCGAAGAAACCGCAGTCCAAACGCTCCATGATCGACGATCTCGACCGATCCGATATCGTCAAGCAGCTCTTCAACAGTCCGGTCAGACGGAAGCTGTCGCGGAGCATGACCGAGTTCTCGAGGAGGCAGCTCTTCGAGGACGACGAGATCGTTATAGCCGAGCGACCGACACGGAACACGTTCGCATTGACCGGCCAGTCTATAGACGAGCTGTCCGACCAATCGGGGACCTTCACCCCGGAAAGATTCATCAGCCCGATCGGCACCCCGAGGCACAGCCCCGATCTCAGCGGAATACAAAGAATGTTCCAGGAGAGTACACCAGAAAACGACCCTATCAACGTCAGAGGCGCCGAAAGCCTACTACGGACCCGTAGAACGAGACAATCGGCGAAGAACGATCTCACCAACGTGACAGGACAGAAGTTGGTGTTCGCGAACTCGCCTAAGAATCGTTCGAATGAGCCATCACCGAATCTGCGACGCGTTTCGGGCGTCAAGTCGCTATTCAGACGGACATCGCCGAGGAACGACCTCACCGATGTTAGAGGCGTTAAGAAACTCTTCAGAAAATCTCCCAAAAACGACCTGAGGAACGTCTCCGGCGTGAAGAGAACGTTACGGAATTCACCGAGAAACGACCTGAGTGACGTCAGAGGGGTACGCAGAATGTTCCGGAACAATAAAGACAAGGAGACCTCGCCCGACCTCAGCGATCTCAGCGGGGTCGAGGAGCTTTTCAACACCTCCACCCATTCCACCCATAACTCGGAAATCTTGTTCGACCAGCTGATAGGCAAACCGCCCATCAAAGCCGTATACTCGAAAACATTCTCGACGAAACTCCAGAAACCCAAACGCAAGACCCGGAAAGCGAAATCTCTACATACCTCGTTGGACGTCATAACCAACAACGTTGAAGAGTGGCTGGAGCAGGAGCTGCAGAAACGCTTCCACAGAGACGAACCCAAATCCAAGAACACTTCGAGAACTTCTAGAAACGTCACCAAAGAGTTGAACAATCTGGCGACCTCGACAGTAGACGGTGAAGAGCCGATCAGAACCTCCAGAACCAGAAACAGCTCCATGATAAAGAGATCTGCGTCCGAAATCTACAGCGCGCACACTTTGCCGATCAAAAAGCGGTCTTTTGTGGAGACTTCGGAGAGAGAGATGAGTAAGCCGAGGCTGCCGATCAAGAAGCGAGCCGTGGTGCATTCGACGCCGGTGAAGGGCCGAGTTAACGTTACAATGAACGCGTCAGAGTTAGGTCGCGTGTCGCCCATCGCGACCGTCGACAAGACGCACGACCACGACGCTTCATTGACCAGGTAACTATACCTTTGTTTAATCTAGGTTTATTGGAGAAATTCGACTCATTCTTTAAAACTAAAATTCCATTAAAGCATCATCAGTACCAGTATTGGGATTGAAGGTCTTTGTCTAACAGTCGGATGTTACACATGTTTATAATATTATCATTCAATTACTAGGAGTAGGGTTGATCAGAATTGATATCCTCATTTTATTGTACAGTATTATCAAACTTTTTGTAGTTTATGCTGTATTCGACCTACTAGATTTTGACGTTAAACATAGCTCTAAAAAGCTACTGAAAATAAAAATCTTCGACTTTTTGCAGATCAACACGACAGAAAGTTATACCCGAAGAACCTAAAAGTAGACTATCCAAAGCAAAAACTCCACAGAAGACGCCAACTAGGCTCAGTGCTAAAGCATCCCCCAAGCTACGAGCGAGTCCCAAAGCGAGTCCTAACAAATCTAAAGTCGCAAGTCCTAAAGCTTCCCCTAAGAAAGTGGAGAAAAGTCCTCCCAAACGCGTCACCAGGAACAGAAAGAATACCACTTCCAACAACAACACTAAAAAGCGTCGGTCTTCACTAGTGATCAGCAAAAAAGCTCCCGTCATGAGTCCCAAAGTCGATCCAAAGATATCTTCAGAAACTTCTCAAGAGAGTCCGAAGAAACGGGCCACTCGCGGACGAAGGGAGCAAAAGGTAGAAACACCGAAGAGGACCAGGGCGAAGGCGCAGAAAGCTACCGTTGTGATCCCCAAACCATCTCCTAAGCTGAAACCTCAAGCTAAAGATAAAGAGCCACAACTTGAAGAGAAGACGAGAAGAACTCGCAAGAACACAGCTGCAGAAGTCGAAACGGAATCTCCAAAAGAATCTCAACCGAGAGCGACTCGCGGGAAGCAAACTGCTCCTAAAGGTAAAGAAAATAAGACTGATAATGTTGAGAGACCTAAGCGGGGTCGCAAGACCGCCGCCGTCGAAGTAGAGCCGCCTGTGACGAAGCGAGGACGCGGCAGAGAGCCGACAACTGTCCCAGCAGCAAAAACTCGAGGCAAGTCAGTAACCAAAGCAGATTCGAAGCAGCAAGAAGCGGATAAGCAACCTAAAACTCGAGGCAGAAAGGTTGAAGTTCAAATGAGCGTCGAATCCGAGCCGACCACGCGCCGCGGTCGCAAGATCACCGAAAATGTTAGCTTGGAAACGCAACCTAAAACCAGAGGAAAGAAAGTGGAAGCGGTAGAAAATGAACCTAGAACGCGAGGCAAGAAAGTCGAAACTCAATCGAGCGTACAATCCGAGCCTGTTACTCGCGGACGAAGAGCGAAAGCAATCGACAACACCGTGATACCAGAGACGAAAGGCCGTAAGCGAAAAACTGCTGTCGTTGAAGAAGTACCAGCGAAAATTGCTAGAACAACCAGAAGAGGAAAACAAGCTGAGATAGCGGAACCAGAGACAAAAGTCGAAGTAAAAGAGACTGCAAAGACAAGAGCTGCCAGAGACAAGAGTGAGGTGAAAGAAGAAACTAAAACTAGAGGACGACCGAAGAAACTAGAAGTGGTTCAAGAAGTGTCGGCGCCGGCTAGGACTACCAGAGGAAAGAAGGTAAACTGTCAGTTATTCAATTTATTCAGAGCGGTTAAAAAGGCCGTTATACGACGTCGCTGCATCCTCGATATTTTATAATTCACCATGTATTGGCCTAAATATAATTATATTAAATTTTTGTAATTCTGTTCTTGAAAACGGCTCTAACGATTTTAATGAAACAATTAACAAATATTGTGCCTAGTAAATTAATCCGATTTTGCAATGCAAATCATGGAGATAGTACCTAGTTAATTTTATAACAGTAAATCAAGGTTTTGTTTGTTCATCTAACTAAACCTTTCTATCCCAAAGGGGTTATTATAATACACGATTTCCCAAAAACTCTGAACATCTACATGGTGAATTATAAAATATCGAGGATGCAGCGACGTCGTATAATTGAAGGTTAAACAAACTTACCTAAAGTGAAGTTTGACCATAATTATACGACGTCGCTGCATCCGAAGCATATTTTAATCCCTCCCTCCCATAAGTTGTCTGAAACTTATCCCGTACTAAATCGATATAAAATATCGATTATGCTTTTGGGAAATCGTTTTATCCTCTGAAAAGAATGAGGGTAATACAGCGGAACTGTCGGAGCGGTTCGGCAGGTCGGGGCGGCTCGGCAGCTCCGAGGCGCCCCCTACGGACTTTGAGTCGTTTATATATCTATGTTATCATGTTTTTAAAGTTTTTTTCTCAGTGCCCAGTGGGCACGAACACTATTTAGAGCTAGAAAAAAACTTTAAAAACATGATAACATAGATATATAAACGACTCAAAGTCCGTAGGGGGCGCCTCGGAGCTGCCGAGCCGCCCCGACCTGCCGAACCGCTCCGACAGTTCCGCTGTATTACCCTCATTCTTTTCAGAGGATAAAACGATTTCCCAAAAGCATAATCGATATTTTATATCGATTTAGTACGGGATAAGTTTCAGACTACTTATGGGAGGGAGGGATTAAAATATGCTTCGGATGCAGCGACGTCGTATAATTATGGTCAAACTTCACTTTAGGTAAGTTTGTTTAACCTTCAATTATACGACGTCGCTGCATCCTCGATATTTTATAATTCACCATGTAGATGTTCAGAGTTTTTGGGAAATCGTGTATTATAATAACCCCTTTGGGATAGAAAGGTTTAGTTAGATGAACAAACAAAACCTTGATTTACTGTTATAAAATTAACTAGGTACTATCTCCATGATTTGCATTGCAAAATCGGATTAATTTACTAGGCACAATATTTGTTAATTGTTTCATTAAAATCGTTAGAGCCGTTTTCAAGAACAGAATTACAAAAATTTAATATAATTATATTTAGGCCAATACATGGTGAATTATAAAATATGCTTCGGATGCAGCGACGTCGTATAATTATGGTCAAACTTCACTTTAGGTAAGTTTGTTTAACCTTCAATTATTGCAGAATCACTATAGGAATTGAACTGTAAGCCGCCTCTTTTCATATACTGAGAGTGACAAGAACGGCATATATTGCAATTCCTATTATGATTCTGTCTAACCGGCCTTTTTAGCCCCGCTGGTTTTTTTTATTCTTAGTATTGGTACAGTTGTTCTATCTCACGAAGTCC
Source organism: Camptogramma bilineatum (assembly GCA_958496255.1). Taxonomy (NCBI): domain Eukaryota; kingdom Metazoa; phylum Arthropoda; class Insecta; order Lepidoptera; family Geometridae; genus Camptogramma; species Camptogramma bilineatum. The sequence continues at coordinate 256,041 of OY292472.1, forward strand.
GTTTGGTTTTAAGTGTGTGTGTGTGTTCACATGCAAGTTGTTTCTGTGTGCGTAAGCTCGGGAGCGCTCAGAATCGGCCCACACACACAGAAACAATGTGCATGTGCATCTACACACACAATTAAGACCAAACGGACTTCGTGAGATAGAACAACTGTAGTTCTTTATTAGCTCTATGGTTTTTATAAGTTTAAAGTTGTTATGTATGTCTTGCAGGCGGTAGAACCAAAAGCAAGTCCGGTAGCTGACAAACGGAAGAGAAAAACCAAAGTAGAGGCATCACCAACCAAAGGTAAAGTTTCCTACACTTCTCACAATGGATCTATAATTATTTTCATATAAAATTTTCTACTGAAGTGTACTCTCATTTGGAGTTGAGAATTCTATAAGCTTGATTCGGGTTTAGAAGTTTTTACTTATATCTGCTGTTCAAACTAATAAATTACTCGCGTAGTCTTAGAAGATTTATATGAAAAACTGACTTTGTTCGATAGGAAAGAAGCAGTCGCCGGCAGAGGCTAAGAAAGCGCGCAGCGAACCCGCCGCGCCCGCCAGAGCGCGCAGCACGAGAAGACAACCTCAGGAAGGTAAAATAAATAGTGGACGTGCCTCTGACTATTCCGTTAGACGTTTTTTAAATTCCCTTGGGAGTGTGCACACGACGTTTTTAGTACGTATGTATCGATACAAACGCGCTGCTCAAATACGCGCGTACGAAAAACATAGTGTGAACACTCTCTAAGTTTTCTTATTCGATTTTTAGCAAGATGCAATAAAATTGTGATCCAACTGCATTTTTTTTTTCGTTTTGTTATTTACTAAAATAAAAACTTACTGTAATAGTACTTGTTAAACCTCTAATGTTATCAATATGTTGATTTTCCAGTGAGTGCAGCGGCGAGCGGACGGAGCCGCAGGCGGTAACGAATGCAATGAATCGACACTACAGTACAAAATAGTAACGTAAGGTATTTACCTAACATCTTTCTCTTATCATTAAACTTGAACAGTAGGCCAAAGAAAAGATGAATGGATTGTGAAAGACTAAGGAGTGAGAGAATAGGAGATATAGAGAGTAAGGAGTGGGAGAATGTTAAATAAAATCAAAGTTACATAATCAGTCATACAATTTTTTTTGTGTATTCTTATATTTGTTTTACATGATTTGTTTTGTTTCAGGTGCATAGCTGATATTTAGTGAAGATTTTTACATAGTTATTTATGAGTTCTGTCCTGTTTTACTAAATACCATTTTGTTCCTTTCAAAAGTTCGGGAATGTCGCATTAGTGTTGCGTCAAAAATAATGTCGATCTCAGACTGCTCTTTATTCGAGGAAGTCACAGGTTGACTAATATCAATAACTGTCTGTTTGCAACGTCAATCTCAGCCCTCTGATTACATAAGACTCGCAATAGCAATGCGACAGCAATTACTACGCGACCGGTCGAAAACTATCCCTAAAAATCGTATTACGGAAGCCAATCGCACGTCTATTGCTGGCCTGTCGCAAAATGCACTTTGCCCATAGTGTCAAAGTGAATTTCGTATTACGATTTTTAGTGATATCTTTCGACCAGTCGCGTAGTGATTGCTGTCGCATTGCTGTTGCAAGTCTTACGTAATCAGGGCGCGGATCGCCGTTCAATTTATGCTATTTGAAATAGATTTCCTAATGTTTTTCGGTTAGTTTCTTTATTGTAGACGTAGTGATGTCATTACGATTGAATCGTTATAGGTGACGCTAGGTTTTAAGGTAACCTAGGTATTACCTCAAAATAGTATACATTCTAGAACGTGCTTCAGAAATGGAATTTATAGTACAACTTTAGATAATGAATTAGCTTCTAAAAGTTGATAGTTTCGATAGTTAATTCTTCATAGACTTGGTATTTACTATTTTGCTATTTGTGTTAACAATTTTACTTGCCTTTTGCTATTTTTAGTGGTGGGAAAAATAATCGATATTTCGTGTGCACTTTTCTGTCCTATAATATAAAAATATTGATGGTTTCACTGCACTTGTCACAGAACACGATTGTTCGCCGTGTTGACAACGTCGTCAGCAAAAAAACAAATTGGCAAATCGTAAAATAAACTGCTTTTCTCACTACCAAATGACCTGACGCCAGGGGGTTGTAAATGCACATTTGACATAAAAGATGGCTTCTAGATTTCGAATACCCTATAAATAACGGTGAAATCCAGCCATATTGTTAGGGCAACAATACAGTCACTTATGTAAAGCTTTGACTAATGCAGTGAGGGCATGCACGCTACAAGAAATCGTTACGGTCGCTCTGTACCGATTAATCTGCACCGATAAATCGATACGTGTGTGTGACAGTGTGATTAAAACTGGACGACCACTACGATTTTGGATCGATTCGATTATCGGTGCAGATAATCGGTACAGTGCGATAGTAACAATTTCTCGTAACGTGTATGCCCTGCGTAATACTTAATTAGTACTTAACCAGTTCTGTTGCACGTAAAGCGAAAGTTTATTATTTTCCTTTGGTTGTGCAAGAATCTTCTAAAACATGATTTTCAGACATTTTTTTGTGACTGTACCACAATACGAAAGCAAGATGTACTCGACTAAAATTATAACCTATTCTGTTATTTTTACATTACTTTTAGCTTCTATAAGCTCATTAGTTAGCTTAGATTATTTTAACATTTACTTATTTTAACATTTTACTGATTATGCACAATATGATTTAAGTTTTTATTTAAGATTTTTGCTAGTTGTAGCTTGTGATTACTATTCTAAACTTTTAAATTTAGTTTTAACTATGTCGGTTCTCGATATTAAATTCTACTCTATAAAAATTTGTAAAATCTTTACTGTAAAGCTCAAATAATTCAAGTACAAGTTTTCAATATTTAGCAGATTACACTAACACACTGTATGAACGCAAGTTTTTGTAGACAGCTTTTACAGTTCCTATACTATGGAGTGTTATAGAGATACTGCTGATTGGCACAATAAAAGTAATCAGTTGATTACTTTTATTCTAATATTTATTTTTTATTGTATTGGGTGCTCGTAAACGCACAATTTTTTGGAATATAGTTATTTTACTGACTTAACAAAATCGTGCTGAATACAGATTTCTTATTTAATCATATTTTACATTGTGATATAAGTTCTTTTACCACTTTCTCATAATAATATGTGTGGTGCGAGTGGTGAAAAACTTTGTAAAGTCAATTCTTAATTACAGTGGTATCGTTTGCCAAGTTAAAAGCAATAAAAATTATGGGAACAAAATTATAGAAATGACAATTTTAGATTAAGTACGGATATTTCGGCAATGTGAAAGAGTTATAATAAAGACCGATACTGGAGTTTGCTATTGTTAGAAGATATTATGTAATAAATTGTGATTATGCATTAATTCGTTGTATTACTACACACCTCTAGGCCACTGAGGTGAAGCCGAGCCCAGCGTGATTTGACCAATAATCATACGTCAAACGACAAAATCTAAACGCGACAAAAACACCCTAATTGGTCAATTCACGCTCAGCTCCGCCAGCCACAGTGGAAACGCATCCTAAAGCCCGTATTTCAATTCCTAAGCATTTTCTCCTGTTCTGATAAAATATGCATCTTTGTAGTGTGATTATGGAATAGTAAAAAAGTTGGAAAGATATATCACATAATTTATTTCCGATAAATAATAGATTAACTTAGATAATATACGCTAACTAAATTTCATTTCTCTACAGTTCATAAAATACTTAGCATAGTACATTATAAACCCAAAACGGGTACCTAAATTTTAATGGCATTTCGTTTTGCCATATTTCAATAATGTGAATCTGACACGTGGAATCGTATCCATACGCTATTCATTTCCTCAATAAATGTGATTTATGTTATGATTTACGAATTGCTTTCCTTATCAGTCAATTGTGCAGTTTTCATATCTGCATTTTTTAAATGGATAAAGGGATTAGAAATTACCTATAAGATTTTGAGGGAGAATATTGTTTGGAGAGCATGGTCAGTCAGTAGTCGGGGCGGTCAGTCCTTGGGTTGGTGTTGACGGGGTTGGATATCCGTCAGTCCCTAATCTGGCGCATGATGACAGGGTTGGATATCCGTCGGTCCCTAATCTGGCGCATGTTGACGGGGTTGGATACGTCAGTCCCTAATCTGGCGAATGTTGACTGGGTTAAATATCCGTCAGTCCCTAATCTGGCGCATGTTGACGGGGTTGGATACGTCAGTCCCTAGGTTGGCGCATGTTAACCGGGTTGGATATCCTGAAGACTGCTGGCAGTAGTTGCCTGAGCGCGTGGAAGAGCGGCGGCGCGACTGCGGGCGGCAGCGCGGCGGTGAGCGTGCGCAGCTCGGCGCCGCCCCACCCCGCCATCTCCATCATAAACCCCTTCACACACTTGAGGACTAACTCCGCGCGACGCACGCACCACGACACTGTCATCTCCTGAAAACCACACACTGCATTACTACGGTGCCCTAGAGCAGTGTTCCGCAAAGGGTGTGCCGCGGCACACTGGTGTACCGTGGTCATTTGTTGGTGTGCCTCAGAAAAATAAGGTTACCTAGTTCAAGTTCTTTATTCGTAACAAGGGAAGGTTACATGTCAGTTAGGCTTATTTCATTCTTCAGCGTGTCGCCGGTCGCGTCCGCGAGTTGACCATTCACAGCAGAAAAATGTGCTGTGAATGGTCAACTCACGGACGCGACCGGTGATACGCTGAATAGTGAAACGAGCCTTAGGGAGGAGGCACACGGCGTTTTCTGAAGCGCGTTTTTGAGGAGCGAGTTCGCATCGCGTTTGTACCGATTCAAAAGCGCTTCAAAAAAACGCAAGTGTGCCCACTCCCTTACCGCTCTACTAAACCTCCACTCAACTTCTGCCAAAATTGAAACACCGTTTAAACTATTGCCATCCTTTTTTGTTAGATAGTGACAAATAGTGACAGAGTGAATTTTGAGCATTGTTACATTAGTTAGCATACCGCGTTCACACGCTTCCGAGCAAACAGACATTCAACGAGGCAGGTGAATATGATCAGAGCGAGCACGAAAGCTCTATCAGTCACTATCATCTCAAAGAGACCGAACGCGACAGAAGATAATGTGCCCGCTGAATGTGTACGCGAGCGTGTGACCGCGCCGCCACAACCAATGTTCAAGTTGAGAGACATTTATAAGTTTAGCGTACTTAGAGCGCTTTTTGTGCGAACATGAAGGGCGCGTATCGAACTCGTGGCTCTATACGCGGTAACCATAGACGAGCCATACACACTGTTCATTGATATAGTATCTGATACGTTACTTGCTACACACTGACATTTGTGTCCCTTTACGAGTTTACGTCATTTTGATCTCTGTTAAGTGTTGATTGAGTGGGACGGTGCCTCGGCTTTCGATCCAAAGACCGACGACGAATCCAACTTTGATGTACAGAAAGCGTCATTAATTGGTCATGGCCATTGATCTCAACTTTTGTAAAAACTTTAACATCCTTGCTTACTTATGGATATCTAATTTCGCTCGAGTACGAGCCGATGCAATAGCGGTTATAATATCTGACTGAAATCCAAGGTTGAAATGAAAAGGGTTTTTGTTCAAATCAATAGGGGGATACCGATTGATGACGCTGACTGTACAAGATATAATGGTCGATCCACACTCTCGCGAGGCGCCTCCTAGAGGCTCTCGTCACGAGTCTTGGCGAGTGGAGACGGCAGGAGTGATATCCATCCACACTCTCGATTTAGTCAGTTGCCCGCTACGTTTACTTCAAGATGGACGTGATTCAAGTGACTGCGTTAGCTACTATAAGTGCCTACCAATATTATAATGTCTTGCGTTTGTATCACAAAACTAAAAAAGGAAGCCAAAACGGAGAAGGTGGTGGATGACGGCAATACACCGCGACAGGACGTATTTGAATTTGATGATTTTTTTACGAATTTATTATTGTAGGTATGCCTATTTTTTTCCTAATCTAAAATATATCTAAATAAAATCTAAATCCTAAAATACACGCGCGTCCTTACTCTGCAGTCGCCAACAAAGTGAGCGAGCGCGAGAGTGTGGTTGATTGTCTCGCCTCGCCCCCTCGCGTCCTTTGACTCGCGCCTGAAAAACCGACACCAAGCGGAGCGACAGCGAGGCGAGGCGAGGGAAGACGAGGGGACACGAGCGCACCGTCCTCACTCTCGCACTCGCGTTCCCTCGTGTAGCCTCGCGGAGAGTGTGGATCGACCATTAAATTAAGTGTACCTATACCTCGGTGAGTTCATGTCTCAGCAGCAGCGGTAGCGCCAGGCTGGTGATGTCGTTGGCGCAGGCCGCCTTCAGGATGTTACGCAGACCCAGGATGGCCGGGTGGCGGGATGTGATGTCTCCTGCAATATCACACTTTATATTTCTTGTCTCACCTTGACTTCTCTCTTTTCAATATTATCGATCGAGCGAGAGAAGATCTTAATGGCAACTTGGGCGATTTTGCTTTGTATGTTTAATGTTTATGGGTAGTCAGAAGCAAGTCCAAATACAAGCTGCACTGTACAAATGCTGTGCGCGAGATCTCAGTTCAGGGCGAACTACTAGTACCTATTTAGCCACTTGTTGCAAAAAGTCATGTTTTCTTTTCATTTGTTCTGTAGTAAGTTTTTTGAAACAAAAGTGTAACGAACTTAATGTAATAAACTTACTACGTTTCGATGGACATTCGACTGTCGCCGGCCCCTTAAGATCTGTTGCTATCTATAACTAGTAGTTCGCCCCGAACTGAGATCTCGCGCACCGTTGTGTTGATAGCCTAGATTTGGACTTGTTTCTGACTACCCCTATACCTACGTTAAGTGCTCCTTCTAGTGTTTACCACACAATGATATCTAATGCGCTACCTCAGTATGGTAAAGATTATAGGCATGCATGCAATACATTAAGTCGTGTCGTGTTTATATTCAATAGTTGACCCCGCGAACTTCGTACCGCGCCTCAGGGAAGGCCTCTTAGTTCGAGAAATTATTAAAATAGCAGTTCAATACAAAATGTATGAGAAAATCAATTCCCTCCCCTCCCCTCCCCTCCCCCTCCCCCTCCCCACCCCCTCCCCGTCTCTCTCCCTCCCCCTCCCCTGCCCCTCCCCTTCCCCACCCCTCCCCCTCCCCCTACCCCTCCCCGTCCCCCTCCGTCTCCCTCTATAATTTTGGTACATGCCCAGCCCACTATTTGCAGGAGTTAGCATTTGCATACGTGACAGGTTGCAAGCCCATCGCCGCTATTAGAACGTTAACTGGTTTCCTCACGATGTTTTCTTTCACCGTTTGTTTAGAGCTCGTGTTAATGCGCATTTAAATTTTTCTAATCGAAAAATCCATTGATGAGCACGAACAGGGTTCGAACTTACGACCTATGAATCGAAAATCGAGCACTCTTCCACTCGGCCAACACGGCTTTTATTTTCAATCTCAAGAAAAAATATCAAGAAGCAACTAAAATCATTGCAAACCAAACCACAACGATGCCACACTCTTTGTCTGTTAACCAGACCTACGAATACATCGAAACTCTATGAAACGGGAGCTCTTTCCATACATCCGTTAATTGGTTTTCATCATTTTTATTTTTCTCTGTATTTCAAAAACTATTGAACCTAGAAGAAAACTAAAAACCATTTTGGAATGTATAAATTGAGTACTTTCATATGACACCCCACTCAATATATTTGGGTACCTTTGAAAAAAATTTACCCCCTTGGGAACCCCATATCTTTACAACCCCTTCATCGATTACGCTCATACGCTCCACAGCAAATTTCCATAGCACAACCTATTGACCTATCAAGTTTCATACAGATTGGATAAGCGGTTCGATAGTTATGCGAGAACATAAAAATGAAACATACAAATATACAAACATACAAACATACAAACATACAAACATACAAAGCAAAATCGCCTAACTTGCCACTAAGATCTTCGCTCGCTCGATCGATTATTAAATTATCTGGGCGACCGAGCTTTGCTCGGGTGCAAATAGAAAAAAAAGAAAAAGAACAAAAAAAACTTTCAATGGCTGAGATTCGAACTTGCAGCCTTCGGCTGGAAGGCGGACACCCTGACACTCAGCCACTTTTGTCTCAATAAGTTCCCACTGACCGGATCGCAGCGTGGAGTGGTCTACTATGAGATGGAACACGACGTGTGCGTCGGGCAGGTTGCTGTGGCGCGTCACGAACACGTCGCCTGCCTGCAGCCCGCGCCGCGCCCGCGCCCCGCCCCCGCCCCCGCCCCCACCCCCACCCCCACCCTCCGTCTGTGAGCGGAGACGGGACAGGTTGCGAGCTTCCGCCTGTTGAGGGCACACAACTATTAAGGCTGCGTTTCCATTGACGCGGAGTTGGGCGGAGCGGTGCTTAGCGGTGCATGAAGTGACCAATCACACGTCAAAAGATGAAATCGACACGCGACAAAATGCACCCTGATTGGTCAATTCATGCTCCGCTAAGCTCCGCTCAGCACAGCTCCGCCTCAGTGGAAACGCACCCTAACAGGTGAATAACTATACTTAGGCATCTTATACGACATGACAGCTTCTAAGGAACATCGTAGATCATAAAAACCGATAAAATCTTAGGGAGTGTACACATTGCGTTTTCTGCAGCGCGTTTTTGAGCTGCGCGTTTGTATCGATACAAACGCGCGTTCGCAACGCGTTTTTTTCCATACAAAAGCGAACCGGGAGGGGGGCTGCGCGTTCGCATCGCGTTCGAATCGCGTTTGTATCGATACAAACTCGCTGCAAAAAACGCAATGTGTACACTCCCTTATAGGCATCCTAAGTCGCTTCCAACCGCAATACATGGTAATTTTTGAGGGAGGCCGATGTTCAACAGAGGAGGTTCTACGGCTGAGATGATAATGATGAACCATACGAACTTCACTACAGTAAAAGTGTTGCGAATAGAAAATCGAAGTGAAAGAAGTTAGTAAGAAATCATTCTTAGGGAGTTGGGTACACTGCGTTTTTTGCAGCGCGTTTATATTACAAACACACACACTGCGTTTTTGAACTAGGCCACGGTGCCCTCCGAAAGAGAGATTGTGGCCGAGTGCAAACAACATCGCCACGTGCGTCATGGGCACTGAAAGCGTTAAACTTAATTGTACTTCAGCAGACTGATTGTCTAACTTGCCTCAAATCTCTAATTGGTCTCAAACTATCAAAACGGTCGCGTCATAGATATATAATGTCTGTTTGCTCGGAAGCGTGTAAACGCATGATACCTATCTGAGAGTTTGAGACCGATTTTGGTCGATATCAAAGACTAGCGGACGCCCGCGGCTTCGCCGGCGTGGACTACTATTTTTTTATCCCACGGGAGCCGTGCAATTTTTCGGGATAAAAAGTAGCCTACGTCCTATTCCCGGTTATATCTATCTACATTCCAAATTTCATCAAAATCGGTTTAGTAGTTATGTTACGTGGCAACAAACATTCACAGACACACACACACACACGGACTTTCGCCTTTATAATACGAGGGCTGCTATTTATGTATCCGGAATAACAAAAAGTAATAAACATCTATCATAAGATCTGGTTTTATTTCTTTTTAGAATATTCGCCATGATGATCGATGTACTTTTGCATACGTTGAAACCAACAGTTATCATTTTTTCGCATCAATCGACACGAGCCTTTTTTGATCAATTCTTGAGAATTGATCATAATTGTGTGGGATCCAACGCGAAAATTTTTTTTTCATAGTTTAATGTTCATCTAATATCTTATACAATGTATCCTCGTCATACTTATGCTCAGGGACGCCTCTATCTCGTGATATGTAGCATGACGATCTTGCATTATTAGCTCGCGCACAGCATTGATGTTTTGTGGTACAACAACCGATTTTGGGCGACCTTCTTTAAATTCGTCCGTGAGCATACGACGCCCACGATTAAACTCACTGAACCAGTGATACACCATGGTTTTCGATGGTGCTTTATCCTCAAAAGTCGAAGTGAGTTGATCAATGCATTTTTTTTGAGTTAAACCACGTCGAAAATCGTAATAAATCATCACACGAAAATTTTGATGAGTGATGATGATCGACATGCAACTTTTAAAATGGCGCCAAAATGTAAAAAGACAATGAAAGTTGTGAAACAAACTGTATTCTACAGCCAATGAGTTCCATTTTGAAATGTAATTATTACTTTTGAAATATTGTTTATTTAAGTGGCCAATTCCGGATACATAAATAGCAGCCCTCGTATTATTAGGATAGACAATCTAGGGGCTGGTCCATTCCCTCGTAACTGACCGGTCCGTGCACCTTCTCTGCTATATCCCTGAGCTGTAGATCGACGTGTGTGAAGTGATGGTCGGTCCGTGCGGCGGCCGCGCGCGCCAGTCTAGAGGTCGGCGGCGCGGGGCGACCGGGCCCGCTGTCCGTCACCAACACCACGCCCGATAGTTCACTAGTGTAGAGGGAAAGCGAGGCTTGGAGGCGACGGGACTGCTCCGTGTCACTACAACAACAATGTTATTAGACCAGAGTTATCCTATTCTATTAAACGAGCAATATTTGTTTGAAGTATGCAGTTTGTTTGTATGTACTGAGGATCTCGAAAACGGCTCTAACGATTTCGATGTTTGCAGTACAGGTGTCTACGGGGGCGAAAAATCGATCCAGCTAGGTCTCACATCTGGGAAAAGCCGTTTTCTTGGCATTTTCACGCAAAAAGGTTTACCAGTGCAATGTGGTTCGTAAGAACCGCTAGATGGCGTTATGCACCCGAGCAGAGCTCGGTCGCCCAGATATTATGCTTAATTAGGGCTGGTTTTATTAATCAGCGCTATGGTAGACTATCTACTGTAGGTTATGCTGAGTGGAGGCCTTTTTGTTAACTTAGCTTATTAAATGTGTTCCTACCTTTTATAACTTGTGTGTCTTACAGTTAACAAATAAAGTTATTTGAGTTTGAGTTTGAAGTTTGAGTTTGAGTTTTCCTGTCACGCGTACCGTCGGCGCTGATAGGCGAGTGATCTTTATTATACAAATGATAATTTTGGAGTTTGATTTTATTTGATTTGATATGAATCAAATACTAAGAAAAAGCTGGGGTAAAATTACTAAGCAATGCTAGCTGGGGTGGAGACTCTCTAAAGAGAGATTAATAACTGAACTTGTCGAGTGTTGGACGTACACTGATTTATTGCTTTCATCACAAATTCGACCAACTATTGTAACTAGGACAATGCGTGTTATGCTAAAAGTAAAAATATTATTTCTACAAGTTTAAGGCTGGATTCTACCAAACTGTCATCTTACTCTCAGAGTAGTTATTCCGTTAGCAAACAGAATTCGAAATACAATTATTCAGAAAGCGCAATCGAACATTATTAGGTGCATTCAAACTATCCTGGTTATAAAGATTCAAATTATAAGGTGTCAACTTTACAATGTCAAAATATTCAAACAAACAGCAGTTTAATCTGTGGTTTAATCTCCAGATAAAACTTAATCCAGTTTGGTAAAATCCAGCCTAAGCTGAACATGTGTACTCATACAATAATGTTTGGTGAACAAGTCGTACCTATCAGGGTTCTCTAGCGCGCAGAGCTCTATAAGATCGGCGGCCACTATCCTAATGTTGTGCGTCTGTTTGAGCTGGCTGCCGAGATGGATGGTGAAGCTCTCCTCCAGTCGAGACGGCGCCTCGGTCGGCGGAGCGCCCGCGCCCAGCGAGGGCCCGACCGCGGCTAGCGGGGAGCTACTGTAAATAAACAAATATTGGTGAACAGCGCCATCTAGCCCCAAACTAAGCAAAGATTGTACTATGGGAACCAGTAGGTACCTTTACCACGACATTACATAGTATGCAAACAACGAAATTTTTTATGAGCTTGCCATTTTCATCTCAATTCGTACCATGAGTTAAGCTGACATTAGACAACGCTAATTCAGTATTTGTTTCGATACAAACGCGCATATGAAAAACGTCGTGTGCACACTCCCCTTAGGGAGTCCAAGTTTTACTCACATAAGTTGTAAGTTTTACTAACTTTCGATGTGTAACAAGTGTAAGTAAGTTCGTATGAGCTAGTGGCTATCTCTGGTGACGTAGATATAGGCCGTGACCTAAAATCCAAGACCGACAATTTATGCTCTCCGAAGCACGGAAGCGCTCAGCTGTTAACCCACTTGCGGTCACCTATCCAAATTGTGACCTCACCTGAGCCACACCCCGGACACTCGACGAAATCTCTATGCATGCGCGGCGTCTAACTACCTATTTACACAGACACTACACAATGTCATTTTTGTCACCGTATGAATAAGTACTGTACACTGTGGTCTCGGTCTCGTCTATGCGTCTGCGCGTGTGGCGCGTCCCTAGCTCACAGTCAGCCCCTCGCCTGCTCAAATTCGGTCGTGCGGTGAAGAAGCCCCGATTGGCGGGAGGGGGACAGTGGCCATTCTATACGTAGTATTATTATGTATTCTATGCCTGAGCGTGTGCAGTACAGGGCCTCTAGCCAAGTGGCATCAATCTTTTCTATTCTACAATTCGCTTCGCTATCGCCGATGTTTCATTGGTGGAAGACCTTACGTTCGACCTTGGTTCGACCAACGAAAACCTCACGTTTGAATGTTAGCAAAGTTAGAAATGGAATCGCTTCATAGCAAAGGCCGGTTCCTCAGGCACGGCTCACCTGGGCGTGTGTATGTCCCTGGCGGCCTGTAACGCGTCGAGTGCCTGCATGAGCGCGGCGCGGTGGTGCGCGCGCTGCGCCGCACCGAGCGCGTCCAGCGTGGAGCCCCAGCGGCCCGCCGCCAGCGCCTGCGCCTCGAAGTGCGCGGCAGCGAGCGCGTTGATATCCTCCTCTGTCGTACTGATGTTCAGCTGACTGACTTTCTCCTCCATTTCGTCTGTCTGTCTACAAATTAAAATATCACACTAATATTAAAAATGCGAAAGTTTGGATGTATGTTTGTTCCTCTATAACTCGACAACAACTGAACCGATTTGGCTGAAATTTGAAACATAGATAGATAATGACCGGGAATAGGATAATTTTTATCCCGAAAAAATGCACGGTTCCCGTAGGATAAGCAAAATAGTAGTCCACGCGGGCGTCAGCTAGTATTGTAGTAAATAAATATTTGTGGACATTTTCACACAGCGCCATCTAGCCCCAAACTATGTATCTGGGTGTTTATCACGTAAATTACTTACCTTTTTATTTAGCCCGACGTTTCGATTATGTTTTAAGTGATTACGTTTCGATTTGATCTGATCGTGAACACATTATTGATACCTGCGGTGCGATTCAGACTTCCGAAAATGCATCCAATTCGATGATTTTCTTTGGAAAGTTGACGTCTTTTCAGCAAATCATCACTTTCCGAATTCAGAATATCAAGCCGAGTTTGAAAGCCATAACTTACTTCTGTGTGAGTTGCTTTATGTCCTCATCTCGGTTGTTCAGGACCTCGCTGAAGGTCTTGGCGTAGGAGTTCTCCATCTGCAGAATAGACTCCAGTGCTGGGGAATGTACCAACTTGTGGTATGCAGCTGCAAACACCTGCAAGTATGGATGAGAAGTAATGAAAGAGAAAAAATAATAATAATTCAATGCCTTTTGAGACACAATGACATGTCTGCTCAGTGCATAAGACTTAATTAGTTTTTTTTCTAGTGGTGTTTCTGTTGGTACTTATATTATGCTTAAATATGCTTGCTATGACATAAGCCCAGAACCCCAATTCCTCTTTTTTACAACATCAACCATTCCGGTATCATTGCTGCTTTGTTATGTTTTGTTCTCCAAAATGAGAGTAATTTGCGAAACCTCATTAATAGATTATGAAACGAAACAAAACAAAATAGTTGAAGTTTTGCTTTGGTTGATTAAAAGTTTTTTAGTAGTATCAGTGTACTGATACATCACAATTTGGCCACTAGTTCATACAAACTTACTTAGTGCAGATATTTATAAGTAAGCGTCAGACAGACTAGATTAATCAGAAGACTGTCTCTTGCTGACCTCTTGCTGCTCAGAGTGTCACATCCTCTTAAGAAGTATGTTACGCACAATAGATCTAGGCATTCGTGAAGTTAGCCCTTTGGATGCACAGTGCAGCTGTTTCATACAAAATTTTCTACTGCGCAGCTAAACTGCTAACTTCATGAATGCCTAGATCCATTCTGAGAAGTGGACCTAATTACTATAATTTATTGTTCAGATCATGAAGTCATGTTCAGTAAGCCAAATAAAATATTAGGTAGGTAATAGTGTGAACTGTATGAAGTAATGAAGAATAATAACTATGAAGTGATCTATGACTAACCTCTTCATCAGATGTACCCTTCTGCTCTGCAAAATCCATCACATTATCCTTGAAGAGCTTCTCCCAGTTCTTGACAATGCCTTCAGAGTTCAGTTCAGTGTTTTTGAGCTGGTTCAACAGTTTCTCATCGCGCTCATTATGGAATGATTTGGTTTCATCTGCTACAAACTTGGCCAGTTTCTCGTTTAAATCTGAAAACGGGCCATGTAGAGGGTTTTAGTGAAAGAAGACATTAAATAAATAGGAACTTATTTTTCCCCAGACCTTTTTGCTTGCAATTTAGACAGCGAAAGGGGGCGGAAAAGATAAATTTCAGTCAACTAAATAAACACTCAAAACTTATTCTTGCGTGGTTCCTGTCTTCAGGAAAGTTTGATATGTATTTACTTAAGTATTTAATGTGGAATTATTCAGAGTTTTAAAACTTACCGTCCTCTAAATACACAGGAATGTGGAACATGTTTATAACTCGCTGCACGAGCTCCCGCGTTGAGCCTGCGTGAGGTATCTCCACAGGAACTTCCAACTTGAACAGGACCTCTTCGTTGGTGCATGTTGGGTACGAATATTTGAATGTTTTTGTAACATTGTGCTCTGTTTTTACTTCTTCGGTCATTTTTGTTTGCAATGCAAGCAAAGCAAAACAAAACAAATCAAGAATTCAAGACTGACTGACTGACAGTGACAGCAAATAAACTGAAAGCTGGTAATGACATTAGAAATTCTGACTTTTGACACTAACAAACATGAATGCAAATTATACGTTGGCTTTTTGGCGGGAATTTGAGAAGTCAAGTTTCATTTTTGTTTTATTTTCCAAAACTTGTGTTTCTTCGAATGTTAATGTGTAATAATGGTGGATTATTCACCGTTAAGTGTTCGTGAACGTGCATAAGTGTAGGGAAGTGAAACAAAATTGAATAACATTGCTTTTCAAGTTCTCCCAAAAAGTCCGTGTTGATGTTTCAGTAAAGCCCCACATCTTTACTGAGGCACCAAGGGGAGGGGTGGGATATTATATTTATGTATTGTAATATGTATTTATATATCTTATTTATCTATCTATAACCTTGAAGTTTATTTAATTACTTGACACTGGCTGAATGCACAACCGTGCGAAGCCAAAATAAAGAAAAAAAAATTATACGTTCCATTACTGAGACAAAACCAAGGGGGGCTTTTTGGCGGGAATTTGAGAAGTCAAGTTTCATTTTTGTTTTATTTTCCAAAACTTGTGTTTCTTCGAATGTTAATGTGTAATAATGGTGGATTATTAACCGTTAAGTGTTCGTGAACGTGCATAAGTGTAGGGAAGTGAAACAAAATTGGATAAAATTGCTTTTCAAGTTCTCCCAAAAAGTCCCTGTTAATGTTTTAGTAAAACCCCACATCTTTACTGAGACACAAGGGGAGGGGTGGGATATTATATTTATGTATTGTAATATGTATTTATTTATCTTATTTATCTATAAACTTGAAGTTTATTTAATTACTTGACACTGGCTGAATGCACAACCGTGCAAAGCCAAAATAAAGAAAAAAAAAAAAAAAAAAAAAAACCAAGGGGCTTTTTGGCGGGAATTTGAGAAATCATGTTTTCATTTTATTATCCAAAACTTGTGTTTCTTCGAATGTTAATGTGTAATAATAAATAATGGTGGATTATTAACCGTTGAATGTTCGTGGACGTGCGTTCTTATGATAATGAAACAAAACTGGATAGCATTCTTTGAAGAAATAATAGCATTGCATTTCGAGTTCTTCCAAAAAGTTACCCCGCATCCACACGTTGGGGCCAACGTTGGGGCCAATGCCTCTCACCAACGTGTGGTGCTGACAAAATAGCTTGGCGCCAACGTTGGGGCCAACGTTGGGGCTTGGCCGTGCCGTGTCGGTTTTATCAAAGGAAGTTGGCGCGCCAACGTTGGGGATCCGTCCACACGTTGGCGCTATGCTCAGTCCCGTTTCGACGCGCATCGTGAGCGCACGTGTCGACTGACGAGCGAGAATGTCATCGTATTCCTTATTTATTGTGTTTGTAGAACTATCGGGCTGAAATTTTGCACACTTATAGATTCTCGGTGACAATTAAATATTATGGTATCAACAAGCTGATCTGACGATGGAGTCAAGAGCTGTTCAACAGAACTCCTCAGTAAATAGGCCGATTGAGTTGAAACTCGGCATATTTGTCAAGTTCTGACTACAATGTAATAATATGGTAACAGCAAGCTGATTTGATGATGGAGTCTAGTATTTTTTTTTATGTTACGGGAACCGTGCAATTTTTTGAGATAAAAAGTAGCCTATGTCCTATTTCCGGTTATTATCTATCTATATTTTAAATTTCACCCATATCGGTTAAGTGGTTATCGTGTTAGAGAGGAACAAACATACATCCAAACATCCAAACTTTCGCATTTATATTATAGTGTGTTGTGTGAAGGGTGATAGTGACATGATGTGATGTGATTGTGATAAAATTGGTATTCAGTAATGTAAAATCACTTAGAGAAATTTCAATTTCTGTATCGGACGCGCAGACATCGGACGTCTGCACGTTGGCTCTGACGGAACAAGACTGGTGTATCGCCAACGTGTGGATGGTTCACGAAATCTTGGCCCCAACGTTGGGACCAACGTTGGTCCCAACGTATGGAGCCGGCGTTAATGTTGATTTTTTACGCCGGCTCCATACGTTGGGACCAACGTTGGTCCCAACGTTGGCGCCAAGATTTCGTGAACCATCCACACGTTGGCGATACATCAGTCTTGTTCCGTCAGAGCCAACGTGCAGACGTCCGATGTCTGCGCGTCCGATACACAAATTGAAATTTCTGTATCGTAATGTATACCTACAGTCATGTTTATAGATTGCGGGTTAATTCAATTTAATTTAGGTAGGTACATAGGTTTTGATTCTTTGGAGTTGGGTTTAATTAATGTAGGTAGGTAGGTACCTAAGATTAATTGATTTTTGAAGACTTCTATCTTCAAATTACAATTTGTATACTTGGCTATAATTTACTTTGGCGCTGCGCTGATTTGGGGAATTTGTTTTCTAAAATGACCGGCGAACATACCTACGTACCTAGGAACGTAATACCAAAATAATTTAAAATTTGAGCATATTTTATCACTTTATATCATTATTTGGATAAAGGCAGTATTTATCTAGGTTCCTGTTAAACTTTTGTTCGAAAAAACTTACTATAGAACAAATTAAAAGAAAAAATGCAATTTTTGGTGTACCTACAAAGATTTCAATTCAATTTGCCTACATTTCTTTTTAGGTAAGTTTTTCGGATCAAAAGTGTAACAGGAACCTAGATAAATACATACTCTCTTAATCTAACAACATAAACTGATAAAAATACGCTTAAATTTTAAGTGATTTCGGTAGGTATTACGTTTTTTATGGAAATTCGCCTGTCGCATTTCTAATAGCAAATCGCAACAAGGTATTTCTGTTACCTACGTAAAAATAGCTTAGGCGTGCTATCTAGTTACTACCCATTTTACCTATTTACAACTATCTACTTGGGGTTTGGGTGTTTTAATTTCTAATCTATCGTGGTAAATACTTTTTAAATAAATACATAGGTATTTAACATAATAAATACACGGATAGAAAATTTGAATACTTAGATACCTATAATTTACTTTGGCGCTTCGCTGATTTGGGGAATTTGTTTTCTAAAATATTGAATTCATTTAAAGCTCTGATTTTTATATTTTCGACAATTTAAGGAAGATTAATATTCAATTGAGGTTTTAATTATATAACGTTTACAGATTTGAGTCTATTGCGCTGAAACAACATACGGTTTTGAAACGCTAAAATTTGTATATTCCTGCGTGTTTTCTAATAGCAAATCGCAAGAAGATATTTCTGTCACGTAAAAATAGCTTTGGCGTGCTATCTAGTTACCGATTTTACCTATTTACAACTATCTACTTGGGGTTTGGGTGTTTTAATTTCTAATCTATCGTGATAAATACTTTTTAAATAAATACATAGGTATTTAACATAATAAATACACGGATAGAAAATTTGAATACTTGGATATAATTTACTTTGGCGCTGCGCTGATTTGGGGAATTTGTTTTCTAAAATATTGAATTCATTTAAAGCTCTGATTTTTATATTTTCGACAATTTAAGGAAGATTAATATTCAATTGAGGTTTTAAATATATAACATTTACAGATTTGAGTCTATTGCGCTGAAACAACATACGGTTTTGAAACGCTAAAATTTGTATATTCCTGCTTGTTTTCTAATAGCAAATCGCAACAAGGTATTCCGTAAAAATAGCTCAGGCGTGCTATCTAGTTCCCGAGTTTACCTAGCTATTTACAACTATCTATTTGGGGTTTCGGGGTTTTAATTTTTAATCTATCGAGATAAATACTTTTGAAATAAATAAGTAGGTACTTACCTGTTTAACATATTAAATAGGTACACAGATAGACAAATATAAAATGTCGGGGAGCAATCATGTGAAAGTGATTTTACATTACTGAATGCCAATTTTATCACAATCACATCACACTATGTCACTATCACACTTCACACAACACACTGCGATTATAAACTACCTATTGAAAATGCGAAAGTTTGGATGTTTGTTTGTTCCTCTATAACTCGACAACCACTTAACCGATTTGGTTTAAATTTAAAATATACCTAGATAGATAATAACCGGGAATAGGACATAGGCTACTTTTTATCCCGAAAAATTGCACGGTTCCAGTAACATAAAAAAAAATAGTAGACTCCATCATCAGATCAGCTTGTTGTCACCATATTATTACATTGTAGTCAGAACTTGACAAATATGCCGAGTTTCAACTCAATCGGCTTATTTACTGAGGAGTTCTGCTGAACAGCTCTTGACTCCATCATCAGATCAGCTTGTTGATACCATAATATTTTATTGTCACCGAGAATCTATAAGTGTGCAAAATTTCAGCCCGATAGTTCTACAAACACAATAAATAAGGAATACGATGACATTCTCGCTCGTCAGTCGACACGTGCGCTCACGATGCGCGTCGAAACGGGACTGAGCATAGCGCCAACGTGTGGACGGATCCCCAACGTTGGCGCGCCAACTTCCTTTGATAAAACCGACACGGCACGGCCAACTCCCAACGTTGGCCCCAACGTTGGGGCCAAGCTATTTTGTTCAGCTCCACACGTTGGTGAGAGACGTTGGGGCCAACGTTGGCCCCAACGTGTGGATGCGGGGTTAGTAAAGCCCCACATCTTTACTGAGGCACAAGTAGGGATTGCAATCCCGCAGCCCATTCAATCCCGCGCGGGATTAATGCGGGTTTAGTCAATCCCGCGCGGGATCCCGCGGGATCCCGCATCTTAGAAATTATGTATAAAATCAAATTGAAACAACAGATTTTGAGTAAAAAAACCGGTCAAGTGCGAGTCGAACTCGTACGCCGAGGGTTCCGTACCTAGCCATGGTGCCAACTAAGCTAGTCCGCTTAATTGTATGAGCGCCCATACAACTCGGAGGACAATTTTAATTGGCGTCAACTATGTATGGGAACACCCTTTAATTTTCAACTTTCTTAACTTTTTGGAATTTTTCCTTTATTTGTGCTATAAGACCTTGCTTTTTGCCAAATTTCGTTATTCTAGGTCAACGGGAACTACCATTTAGGTTTTCGACCCAAAACCTCTAGGGTACTTCCGGTTGACCTAGAATTGTCAATTTTGGTTACAAGCAAGGTCTTCCAGCACAAGTAAAGGAAAAATTCCGAAAAATAAAAAAAGTTGATAATTAAGGTAAGTTTTGGTACTCACAAGTTTTCACGAAAACCTAAATTTGCCTATATCTTTTTATAGTGTTGACTCAGGACCTTCATTTTTATACTCACAATAGGGACTATAGACCTTAGTATATGGTATAAATTTCAACTTGCTAGCTCTACCCGTTCCTGAGATAATCGATGGTGACACACGGACAGACAGACAGACGGACAGACAGACAGACAGACAGACAGACAGACAGACAGACGGACAAGAAAGTGATCTTATAAGGGTTCCTTTTTTACCTTTTAAGGTACGGAACCCTAAAAATCAACTTTTTTTAAACGTTTCTTACATTAAGCAACAGGAGCCAGCAATATATCCTATTGTATTCAAAAAACATTATATTAACAAAAACAAAAACCACCATAATGTTTCACGCAACTTTAATTATATTACTATTTACGGCACAATCAGCTTTTAAAATAGCACAGAAAAAAACTAAATCAAAAACATTAAAGTTTAGGTACTTACGTAAAATGCCGGACGGTGAGTACCTACGAAAACACTCGTCACCTACAGAAAGACGTGCGCAGCGCAGTGCCATTTATAAACAACTAGCTGCTGCCCGCGGCTACGCTCGCGTGGTACCCCGATAAAAGGTGCGGGACCCAGCAGACCAATAAAAGCTGCGGGATCCCGCGGGATTGCGGGATCCCGCAATATCTAATATTTACCTACTTGATACTGGCTGAATGCCGTGCGAAACCAAAATAAAGAAGAGAAAAAAAAACAGTAGGTAAGAAGGTACCTACTTACATTATTTGCTGTAGAAAATAATTAAGTAAGTAGGTAATACGACAGTCGTATTACCTAATTACGACTCAAAGCAATTATTCGCAAAAAAACCACTTCCCTGATCCACAGAATCCCTACGGGGCAAGTACGGGGCAGTCGCAATAGCATCCTGAAAACGTTGGCTGATAGGTGCTTTTCATCACTCTGGGTAAGTACCTATGCCTTATTCAGAAATTATCTAGATTGGGTAGACTGTGATGTAGGTAAGTAGGTAGGTACCTATATACTTTCTCTAATTGATGATTTTTACTAACAACTAGAATAAGCCTTTATTTTAATGTATTACTAACCCCTATGGATCTTCTGTTATCCGAAATACTTGAACAATTTTACTAGGTAAGTATTTGATTTTTAAAATTAAATAGAATGTGCTCAAAAACTAAAACGGAGTTAGGTACCTAACTTATAAACAAGTAAGTAGGTAGGTACTTATGTCAGATTATTAACGGAATGACAGTGTTGGAGTACAGCAAGGCAGTGTTCTTGGGCCTATACTTTTTATAATTTACCTATATACCTAAACGAACTACCTAGCTAAACTAAGTTTCTGAGCTCGTTGATATGCCAATTAATAAGTCATTGTGACACTAGGTACGCTATCCTAAAATATCAAAAGAAAAAAGTCTGTGCGGATGTTAGGTAGGTAGGTACCTACCTAAGGGTGTCACACTGATAACTCTCAGGGCACTTTCCGGGCGGAAGCCCGGCACACTACTACCCGATTCCAATCGATCGTAACTTCACTTGAGATTTCACACTAGGATTGTAACTTTCACTCAGATTCTAATTGTAAGACTATTTAGTACCTATCATTCAAAAGAGTTTAAATCATTCAACTTCAGGTAGGTAAAATGATTAGAATCGAGTCACGATTGAATTGATGGTGACCTACATAAGCCTAGTCTAAGCTAGAGATACTGGGGTGCAAGCTTATCTTTAGTAAGTAAGTACCTAGGTAGGTATAGTAGATTATACTAGGTAGGTAAGTATTTGGTTTTGGTTGGTAAAATAACAAGCTCAATGTTCGTACAAAACTGCGACCCACTGGGCCCATGTCATTCAGACTTCATCATTTATTGCATCAGAAATAACATGAATACATAGTATCCTGTACAAAATATAATATTTATACGACCAGTTATCCAGATCTTTACATACGGGGTCAGCATATTATACGTTTTGGAAATAGTACTATATTTATATAAATATAAAATAGAAATAAATTATCAAATAATTAAATAAAAAAGTAGTTCGGTTCATGTAGGTTTTAATGAACCTCGGCCGGGTGGAGCGGCGACTGGCGTTGACTAGCTGGTTCTACGCGGCCTCCCCGCCCTCTCCTTCACCTCCCTCCTCTTCAGCGCTGGCGGTCAACATAGAGATGAGCTTGTGGGTGTCGATGAAGCCATCGTCGTCGATGTCCATAGAGTCGTAAGCCTCTTCGACCTCCTTCTCGGAGAACTTGTCGCCCCATGTCATGAGAGCGTGCTTCAGTCTCTCGGAGTCGATCTTTCCTTCTTCGTCGAAGGTTTTGAAGGCGGCGATGACGACGTCATCTTCGTCGGAGCCGCCAGACATGCGCTTGGCGAAGAGTGTGAGGAGTTGGGTGAAGTTGATGGGTCCGGAGGCTTCATTGACCATCTCATCGAGCTCCTTTTCGGCCACCAGTCTGCCGAGCGAGTCCCAGGTGGCGCGGAGGTCGTTCTTGCCCAGAATGCCGTCCTTATCGTGGTCCATTAGCTGAAAGGCCTGGGGGAGAAAATAAATGAATTTAATACTGTCCACAGCGACTTGGATATATTAGTAAACACGTTCAGTGCGAGATTCCGTAAATATGCAATAGATTGCTCGATCGTATAGATTTTAGATATTTTGATTTTTGATCGTGATGATTCGTGTTTAATAAAAAGAACAGTGAGATAGGGACTAGGAAATGATGATGATGATGGTAAACTTTCTAGAACAATGATGCCTTGTTCTTTCAAAAATCCTATGTAACTTTAGGAAAGTTGCGTACAATGCTATCTTGTACCGCACTGAACGTGTTAAGCATAGGTAAGCCATAAGCCATAAGCAAAGCATAATGTTTTTATTAATATTCTGTAGCAGAAAGCTAGGTCTATTAGGGGTACCTACATCCCTAAAGTACCAATAGGTGACAAGGGTGAGTTCCTTTTTTTCTCACATTTTTTTGACTCTTGTGATTAATTCTATTTTGTTGGTCTACTAATATTAGGTACCTACAATTTTGCCAAATACCTAGGTTATTGTTAAAACTAGTGATTAGAAGTTATTTTAAAAATAATAGCTACTAACAATAAAAGGATCTACTTTGACCATCTTGGTTAATACATGAGCGGCATTAAAAGCAATTAAAAATAACTAATATTTATAACTTACGTAAACAAGTAGATCAAGTTTCGATATAGGTAATAGGACATGGTCTGGCTAGATCATCGGTCTATCCATCTAATTTTCTAACTTTCTCCTGAATTGCATATTGCATCCCTTTACTGGTAAAAGGAAGGGTTGTTTTGATCCTGCCCAACAGAACTCAACCCCATTTATTTACTGTCTGTAACACTAGTATCTTCAATATACATTACTAAAGCTGCCTAGACTATTTTTGTCAAGATTATTGTGTAGTTTCTCGGCTAATATTACTATCACCAAATGAGTCGAAAATTTAGAAGAGATGCTCTCTAAAATTTGTGAGGCAGGATAGAAACAACCCAATCTAAGGGGAGTATTATCAGTGTCTGGGTAGTAGGTTTTTGATTCAATGCCTTCAATAAAGTGTTAGGTACTGTAAGACAACTTGTTGGTATAATCTATGAAATCACTTTGTTTCACGACACATTTCGATCTATTTAGCTTTTGATACTAATCACCGCTATTATTGTCAATGCTAACTATATACCTAATACTTTCGAATGGAACATCTGTTGCTTTAATGCAGCTTTGATCGAAGAATGCAGAGGAACATTTTTTATTAAGTAGTTTTTTTTACAAAACTATTTCAGTGATTAGGTATCACTTTAAATTTTTTTACTAAAAAGGTCAGGCAATGGTCGAATGGTCGCACCTCGTTATAATGTTTTGAGTAAGGCCCAAAAACTCTGTCAGCAGAGTTGGCCATCTCTACCTAATTGAATTGAATTGATGCTTACTTTGAAGAGAGTTGTAATGTGTGATCTTTAACTATTATCACAGAATACTAGTACTACGCACTATTACCTATCTATGTGCAGTACCTAGGTATTTACGAAATCGTATCACTCGGGTGGAGGTTTTCGTGGAACCTGACCTGTTACTAGTTTTAGATCAGTGAACTTATTCCGAATTGGATCAACAGTTCTAAAGATAAAGTGTTTTGATTCTATTGCCTCCTTGGTAACTTTAACCTAGTTCATAAATATTTGTGACCTAAATAATTCAGCAGTTATTTCTGCATAGTTAGAGATGATCAACCATGAATTATTATTATCAACTCGAACATGAGTTTTATTTTCTTTGTAAGTAATAGCGATTTAGTTTGCTTTGAGTTTTGACCCGACTAGAATTATGGGACGTTTTTCTCGTATCGTCTAATACCTAATCCTTTACGTTTACTGAAGATAGGCATAGAATGCTTTTAATACTTACTAAGTATCTTAAATTATATTACTTTGATTTGATGTAAAGGCCTAAGGGACACTAGTGAGACTAGTGAGGTACGTGAGGTGGTGTGATTGAGGCAAATGATTTGTCAGGGGTGTAAGTGAAGGTGTAGGAGTGTTGGTGTAATATAATGACAAAATCAACGTTTGTATAAAACTGCGACCCACTGGGCCCATGTCATTTCATTCAGACTTCTTCATCATTTATTTTTTGTAACAGAAATAATATGAATACATAGTATCCTTTACAAAATATTTTAAAAACGATCAGCTGTTCGATCTTAACATTAGTACGGGAACAGTACTACACATTTTTGGAAATAGTACTTATTTATTATTATAAATAAAAAATGGAAATAAATTATTCAATAAATAAAAAAGTTGTTCGGTTCGTGTTGGTTTTAATGAACCTTGTCGGCCGGGTGGAGCGGCGACTGCCGTGCGGGGTCGGGCTCAGCTTACGCGGCCTCACCGCCCTCCTCCTCCTCGGCGCTGGCTGTCAGCATGGTGATGAGCTTCTGCGTGTCGATGAAACCCCTGTCGTCGATGTCCATCTGGTCGTACGCCTCGTCGACCTCGTCGGCGGAGAACTTGTCTCCCCAGGTCATGAGCGCGTGCCTGAGCCTCTCGGAGTCGATCTTGCCTTCGTCGTCGAAGCTCTTGAAAGCGTTAATGACGACGTCGTCATCGTCGGAGCCACCGGACATGCGGTTGGCGAAGAGGGTCAGGAGCTGGGTGAAGTTGATGGGGCCGGAAGCCTCGCCGATCATCTCGTCGAGCTCCTTGTCTCCGGCGAGCTTGCCGATGGAGTCGAAGGTGGCGCGGAGGTCGTTCTTGCCGATGATGCCGTCCTTGTCGGCGTCGATCAGCTGGAAGGCCTGGGGGGAAGGGAATCGACTCTAGTAAATACAAACGAACACAGACTCCACAGGTTCAGGGAAATTCAAGGTTCTTTAAAAAAGTTAAATGTCAATTTTTTGCAAGAAGTTAATATTTCTGGTGTCAGTTTGCATTCGGATTTGAATTGTAAAGGGTTTCCTCATGATGATTTCCTTCACTATTAATAGATAAACCTTTTTTAATGTATTATACAAAAGGGTGGAACTTGTATGAGCCATTAGTGAAGGTTGATTTCTATTAATAAACTACTTCGATTAAGGAAAGACAACAATGTTATTTCATTTAGGTGTGTTTAAAGTTAGGATATACGCCGGTTAAGTTATTTAATTTGTTAAAAAGCATAAAAAGTACTTACCATGTTCTTGCTAGTTCGAGTGTCACACTTTTCTTCTTAGAATGACATGCAAACCAGAGTTAAGTAATATTATATCACTACTATTAAAATATTAACTGTTATGAAGCGCGTTAAATGATTAAAATAGTAAAAAAAAAGAAGTGCCTGAAATGCTCAAAATGCAGAATTATCTGTTATCAATAACTATTTAGCATTTAACTAGTTATTCATAACAAACAACTCTATATTTTTAAACGTTTTGCTAACTGTTTTTTTGCACCATTTTAAAAATATTTTAATTATGTTTATTAGTTAATTTTATCTTGTTATTAAATTCTTTTAGTATAGTTTTTAAAGTTGAACTGGGCTCGATTCCGGTACCGAACTTTTTATCAACCTCAACCAAAACCTCAACTAAAGCGACTGTTTCCATGACTACTAATAACAAACGACTCAGTTGTGGTGAGGTTTTGAACTTTGGCAGTACAAATTTTTGAAAAGCTATTCTACTATTTCACCAAATGGCTGACATTTAAGAGTTCGAACCAAAACCAAAGCGGTTGTCATTTAATAGAATACAGGCCATTGCTAAGCTGAAATTGTCTCGAAGTATGTTGATTAAAATTAAGGTTGCTACCTACTTTCATTACTCGTAGCTTATCAACATTATGGGTCAAGAATTCTACATAAGCACCTAATTTGTTATTAATCTTTGCTTCATGGTCAGGAAGTCATATTAGTGTGATGTCATAGCGACACAATTTTGAAAATGAAAACACGGCATTGGAGATAATGTTTACAAAATATTCCCAAGCACGAGCTAAAGGTAAACATAGCTTCACTTAATTTGCGTAGTTCCAACCAGATGACGTATTTCCAGTCACAATAGACCAAAACAATTATGATAAATATAGGTCCCAGCAAAGGTCCTTTAAGCAGTGTTTATTTTATTATTTACAGTTTAGGTAGGTACTCAATTAACTCAGATTTCACAAAAAAAAAAACTAGGTAATTTTTGATAGGATCTCGTATGAATCCTTGAACCTACATATTTTTTTAAGAATAGGTTACCAATCTGTCTCAAAATGGATTTCTAGGCTTTTTGTAGCTCAAATGACTGCTAAAGATGCTTTCTCTTTTCATTAATGTGAGTTACAATAGAAAAATATTCAGTTATAGAGACATCACCATCAGTTATAATAAGACAGTCTTATAGAGAATATTTTATTGATAGGTTTTTATGAGACAGACCGCAAGACAGAAAAGAGAAATATGGATAGCTTTATTAATTTTATCATTTGTTAATAAAAAAAATCAAAAATCAAAAATTTCAAATTCAAATATCACTTATTCAGTAAGCCCACTAGGATCACTTTGAACCATCTTAAGAGCTAGGTGATTCTACTCCTGTTCTTTCTCTTTTAAAATGAAAACATGTTTTTATTAGGTTTATTTAATTTTATTATGTAAGTTTTATGCACCATTATTTATTATTGTTATGTTATTAATCGTTAAATTTGCTAAAAATACTATGTTAAATAATCATTAGAGTAATAATTATGAAAGCATCAGTAATTGCGAGTTACGAAATTAATAAAGCGTTTACAATTTGTGGTGAAGTGAAAGTGCTAACAAATGACATGTCAAGTAGATAGTGTAGAATTGTAGATAGTCTTTAGCACTTTCAAACTTCATTATTATTAAGCCTGTCGTAGTTAATTTTAGTACAGCACTATCTTTTATTTATGTCGATCGACGGCCTCCAAGCGGCCTAGAAACTTCATCACCAGAGATGCTCATACGAACTTACTTGACCTGAACAATTTTTTTTTCATGAAACTTAAGCTTTTCAAAAGACGTGAAAATCAGTTCTCTTATTGACATCCAAATCTTTATCATACAAAGACATATTGAAATGTCGTAACCACCGTTAAAGACATAGCGGTATTTTTTGCTAGACGACGTTATCATCTCGAAGTTGTATCTTTATCGTCATCAGTCTTCAGATCCTTACCTCTTTGAACTCGGCGACCTGCTTCTGTGAGAACATGGAGAAGACATTGGAGCCGGAGCGCTTGGCGGCCTTGCGGCTGCCGCGGGAAGATTGCCTGTCACCGGCAGGGGCGGGGGCTGCTGCAGCCGGAGCTTCCTCAGCAGCGGGGGCACCCTCCTCCTTGGTGCTCTTCTTCTTCTTGATCTTCTTTTCCTTGTCCGCCTGGGGGTAGAGATCGGTTTGAATTACTCTTGATACATCGTTGGTAGGTACTCGTATTTTGTTCGTACAATGTGGAATTTATGAGGATTGAACAGATCTTGATTGTTTAAAATTGTTGCGATGCTTATCGCTTTTCGTATTTTATACTTTCGTATTTTGAGCTTTGTTAGAACTTTATAAAATTAAGCATCATATAAATTTGTTTTGTGGATTCCGTTTATGTTTATCAATTTGATTTTGAATTCTTTTTTTTTGTTTTCTTTTCTTTATTCTCGAGTATTCATTACCTATTCAATTTGCATTACGACTATCTAAATCAAATTGTGAAGAGTCACGAAGGTTCTTGAACTTGCCAGAATTACTTGAAATCATTGGTACTCTTCACATTCCAAAATTTTTATCCTAAATTAACAAGGCGTTAATTTCCGTACTTTTTAATGGTTTATTTTCGTCCGTTCGGTCCCAATATTTCACCGCGGCGACCCGTTTAGGCGTGGCGCGTACGCCTCTATATTTAGCCCTATCGCCGTCGTCTGCTTACACTATTTCATTACGTAAAGTTGTATTATTAGATCCAAGTCCCGTTCCGATTTCTTTTCCTTTGCCAGATTTTAGATTATCTTTAGATTGCTCAGTTGATTTATTATTGAGTTTCGAGATTCGCTGCGTAGTTTTAATGTTTCATTTTTAATTAAGTAGGCACCGAAAAATAATTTAGTTTGTTTATTAGAATATTTGAACAGTTTTTGTTATTAATTGCATTTTTTTAAGAAAGAGCTCATATGCTAACAGTTGAGTTATGATTTGTGTTTGAATGTGTTCCTCATTCCGTTCAACTGATATCTCGGTTTGATTTATTTTTTCAATTTCATTTGTTACTGAGTTATGTTTTTTATTTGATTGTCTTCTTCACTTAAATGTTGATTGTAAACGTTTTATTTTAATTTCCATAAAAGATCTAAGTACGGTTTTATATAACTTTTACGCGCACCTATCTTATCTGCATTATGTCACATTTTCACACGTGTTCTAAGTGGTTTGCACTTGAACAAATGCACTATAGGTCGCACAAGTAGAAAGTCCACAAGTCCAAAATCTTTGGGTCCGAGTATTTCGATTTGTTTTTCATTCGCATTTTTCACGTTATCTTCTTCACTTATTCCACAGTTCACTTTATTATCACTAACACTTCACTAACTTACCATTATGTGCTAGTGTTGGATTGATGAAGGAGAGACTGTTTCGCTCGGCAGTCCCACCCTGACTCCGAGATTTCGTTCCCACTCCCAGGTCCAGAAATTCCCCTCCCCCCACTCCCCTTTCCCGGCTGGCTGCTGAATCCATATTTAGTTCGACAAATGCGGACAGAAGCCGATACGTCTTCACAACCGTTCTGCCTTTCCGTTGCGCTGCCCGCCTCGATTGTTTTATTTTTGAAGTAATCGGCTCACCTGCACCAGTTTTAGTTTTCTGGGTTTCCATGTCGGCCGGAATGCTATTGATGTATTTTGAATCGTCCCATGCAACGTTGGGCTCCACTGAAGTCACGTAATGTGGCTCTCCCGCCGTCACCGGTTCTACGTCGAAGTCTGACTTAGTTATCTTTGAAGAATCTTTTGACATATACCTACATCATCGTCACTTTTTTGACTAATTTCCGCTACATCCTTGTACCAATGTCAGTTTAATCATCAATCATTTCATTTATATATCGTGATTAGTTAGATCAAGGCTATTAGGACGTTCAACTGTCTATGATTTTCGAAGATGTTGTACGGTTTGATTCTTGTGATGTGTTCCTATTTCCATTTTATGATTTTAGTGTACCTTCACGCGAGCCTGCCTGCATTCTACTATGTGTTCTATTGTTTGTGATATCACTTAATTTAAAGTTTTGTTATTCTTTATCATTAATGAAATTATGTAGTCTCATCTAGCTTTGAAAAATGTGATGTATTTAATTTATGACTTGAGAAATAAAGCTGAAAAAATTTATAACATCTCACCGGCAGGAATCTAGAGATTTGTGGCTGTAGGCAGATTTGGTTGATGATTAAACTGTGCTTTAGTTACTGCTGGTCAACTACAGTTTCTCGTAAGAACACTTCTATAGACTGGATTCATTACCACGTCCTGAAAAGATCTACATCCTGCATTGCACCGTATTGCGATAGTTCATGATGTAGGTATATATTTCCGGTCATTTAGAGTGGCGTAAACTGAACTGCTTCATGGCTATTTAGTTTATGTTCTTACATCGGTTCTGTTACCGTTTCGTCATTGCTAGTCACACGACACAATATCACGTCATGGGTGTATGTACCTACCTAGATTGTAGATCAATTTTGGCTTCGAAACTAGCTGTAGAAATAAGTAGGTTAGGTGTGAAAGATTTAGTAGGTCTTTTGACTGATATATTAATAATTGAAGGAAACCAGAGGTGTTTTTTGGGGAACCTAAATATTTGCGATGTAATTTAAACTGTAAGCTTAAAGTAATAAGTACATTAAAATACTTACTTCGCTTTCGACAAGTTGAAGATATTATGTATCTATTGTGATTGTTGCTTAGGTATGCAGTGAGAGAGACAATTTATTCTCTTAGTAAAATTTTAACTAAGTTTTCGAAAAGTGTAGTGAGTAATTTGCGATTTGATCAATGCCAGGAGCATCCATAACGATGACGAAATCCACATTCAATCAGATAGCATAATCATTTTACAATTCCTCGGCGAAGAAGAAAGCAGGTTCTATTCTTTCATCCCCAGTCCAAATTCCGATCCCACCTGATCGCAAGGCCACTACAACTACGTCATCGACTCCCGCGCATATCGCCTTCTAACTATAGCGCGTTGACTCACATACAGAAATAAGGTCATTGTAATCCGAGTCGGGGTTCGATTCCCGGGCCGAGATGTCCGATGACTAATTCCTGAAAGAAAATGCCAGTAAACTATTATTTGAATTGATGATTTATCCTGTGATAGAATCGGGGGCATGGACTGTGGATGATGATGATGATAGAATCAGACTTAAGACGATTTCAATCCTATTGAGACGTTTCAAGTATCTTTTTAACCGACTTCGAAAAAAGGAGGAGGTTCTCAGTTCGTCGGAATCTTTTTTTTTTTGTGCTTTTTTTTTATGTATGTTCACCGATTACTCGAAGACGCCTTGACCGATTTCAAAAATTCTTTTTTTGTTTGAAAGGGTACACTTTCCAATTGGTCCTTTTGGTCCTCAGGTCAGGATCTGATGATGGGATCTAGGAGAAATCGAGGTAACTCTTCAAATTTTAAAGGCACACTTGAAGCGATTAGGGTATTTTTTAAAAGCTTTATAGGTTATCGGTCACAATGCAATATTATGGTAACATTGAGCTGATCTGAGGATGGAGTCAGGAGCTGTTCAACAGAACACCTCAGTAAATAGTCTGATTGAGTTGAAACTTGGAACTCAGCATGTCGGTCAAGTTCCGACTACAATGTAATAAAATGGTGACAGCTAGCTGATCTGATGATGGAGTCAGGACCTGTCCAATGGAACTTCTCAGTGAATAACAGTGGAACATCCATGTTTGGGCTCATTTTAATCAGCTCACCCTTAGCCTTATACAATAACAGTTTGTATTGAAGTCGGTTTTTTTAAATTTTTAATTTAGCCACTTGTCAAGATAGTTTTTCAAGATAGTTTTTTTTTTAATGAAAGCCTCAAAAAATCTCAAAATAATGTTGTGAACCAAAATAAGTGACATTGATGCTTCTTGAGTATTATGCTAAACACAACTTACTATCTATGATTTTGTGAGTAGGTACCTAATGCTCTATTTAACATGAATTAAAAAATTAAAAAGATTAAACATAAGAGGGCTACATTATGATCAAAATTATATTGCTCTCTAGAAAATTACGAGAGCCAGCCGAGTTTTACGACGCAAATACTCACGCCGGCTCCATACGTTGGGACCAACGTTGGTCCCAACGTTGGGGCCAAGATTTCGTGAACCATCCACACGTTGGCGATACACCAGTCTTGTTCCGTCAGAGCCAACGTGCAGACGTCCGATGTCTGCGCGTCCGATACAGAAATTGAAATTTCTCTAAGTGATTTTACATTATTGAATACCAATTTTATCACAATCACATCACATCATGTCACTATCACACTTCACACAACACACTATATTATAAAAGCGAAAGTTTGGATGTTTGGATGTATGTTTGTTCCTCTCTAACACGACAACCACTTAACCGATATGGGTGATATTTAAAATATAGATAGATAATAACCGGAAATAGGACATAGGCTACTTTTTATCCCAAAAAATTGCACGGTTCCCGTAACATAAAAAAAAATAGTAGACTCCATCATCAGATCAGCTCGCTGTCACCATATTATTACATTGTAGTCAGAACTTGACAAATATGCCGAGTTTCAACTCAATCGGCTTATTTACTGAGGAGTTCTGTTGAACAGCTCTTGACTCCATCATCAGATCAGCTTGTTGATACCATAATATTTCATTGTCACCGAGAATCTATAAGTGTGCAAAATTTGCGATGCGGCTGAATTCAAAGATCGAGTAGACATCAGGAATTACAATGTATTTAAAAAAGTTTATTTTATTATTTATTTATCACCACTTATTGAGTATGTGTGTAAGTATGTAAGTATAGCGACATTAATGATCTAGTAAATTCGTATAGGTTGTTGGTACGTTTATTTACTAGTCCTTTCTGTGGGTAATGTTTACAAATAAATACCGGAAGCACAGAACTCCAGCAGTTGAAGAACCGGCCTCCATGACGTCATATATCTTCATCCTTGTCTAACACGGCTCTCTCAAGTCTCAGTCAAGTTGTACACTCGCCTTTCACTTAGTTGAGGTGAAACTTGTGTTATGTCTTGAAGTTGAAGTAAATATACTTTTTCGAAAAATGTGAAGTGAAAATGTTTAACTTAAATAGTCAGATTATACCAAAGTTATTGTGTTTAATTTACTTGTTATTATTTATTGGTAAGTGGATTATAGTAGGTTTTTGGAAAGCGAGAACCTTGTGGATTTCCCTTATAAAGTTTTTATGAATAAGCCGAATGGTTGTGAATGAACCAACAAATAATTCAAGGGCAAGATAAAACTTAAGAAAAGTTTAAGCTGAAAGAGATTTAAGTAAGTTTAGTTATTTTTCGACAGTTTGTAAATTTAAATACAGGCTTACAAGCAGGGCTCTTACCTATATTTTGAGAACGAGTTTGTTTTGATATAGCAGACGGGATTTGGGATACTTATGACAAGATTGTTTTATTAATTGTCTTGTTAAAAAAAATAAAGTATGTATTAGTTAAATAAAGTAAGTAATGGGTAGAGCAATTCATATTTTTATTTTGCCCGAATTACGACCCTATTTGACTGCCATTCATTTGGTTGTTAGACCACTTAGTGCTCTGTCACCAAATAGCGATCAATAAGAAATCGAAAGTTGATGTCTGTTGTTAGCAATTAAAAGTTGTCAATGTTGTAGTGTAGTTGTAGTGTTGTAGTTCTTTACAACGTAAATAATTATTATTTATTGTTATGTAAACACAGACAACAACAAAAGTTTATAAATGGGTTTTATTATTTACAGGATACTTACCTATAAGATAATGCTCATTTTCATTTCAAGTAGGTACAGATAGCTGTTGAGACGCCTCGTGGTTAAAATTATCATAAAAAGCTCTATTAGTTCCAAGGATACACAATTTTAAATATTTATGCAGTACAAAAATCAGGACTATTAAATATTACTTAAAATGTCTATATTTGTGTTGCAGAAACCTCAAACTCATTGGTCCTTCGCGCCTACGTCTCACAACATGGTCTCCACGGAGAAATCGAGTTCTCCCACAAGAACGAATCCATCATCAGCATCCGAACCAACCTGAAGACCACCCTGCAGTACCCTGACGGAGTCTTCCGATGGACCATCCACGAGTTTCCCGTCGACTATCGAGATCTCTCCAACGAAAGGTGTTCAGACACCAGCTTAGGGAAAGAGCTTATAGATTTGACGGAAGAACTTGGCTACCTCATCATCCCGGGCAAAGACCATGCAGAATTCGAGAGCGTGAACGCGCTAACTGGTTTAAATGGACTCTGGGGGAAAAGTATTGTTTTAGAAACAGCTGAAAGGGACAGAGTCATCTGTGCGTCTATTTTTTCAACTGATCAGCTGTTTGAGAAGCACGCGATAGCGAAGTTCACGGCTCCTGTTGCTGGTACACTACACTTCAGGTGGCTATCGGGAGAATTCGACGAGACAGATTCCTTCATCCAGGCTGATTTGTACCACGCGAAAGCTGTGACTGATAAAGAGGAATTTACACAGCATAATTGGAAGCTCTTCGTAACTGACATCTTTGACTCTGACAAGGGAAACCATGAAGATAACTGCAATGTTTTACAGTTAGTTTTCGACCCTGAGAGTAACAGCGGAGATGGTCTGAGTGTGGGGGACTTAGACGGCCGATTAGGAAAGATAAAGGTGGCGGTAGATGCGAATGTGAAGAAAGTGAAGACGTTGTATAAGAATGAAGTGATAAATGTGCTGAGGAGTGACATGGAGGTCACAAAGAGAAGTCTTTACGTGGTGATCTATGATCATAAACACGCGGAGAGCTTTTTAGCATGTGCGAAGCTGAGACTGATGTCGCCGAAAAGTACAAAGTAAGTTTATGTTAATTGAAAGACTACTTATAATTTTTTCATTCGAAAAAGTTAGAGATTGTAATTGATGACGATAAAATTGCTATGTTAAGTTAAACACAACCCATTTACTACATATTGAAAATTATATGGACACGGGATTTTATCGCGTAGTTTACCTTATCGCGGCTGTGTTACAACAGATGTGGTCGCGGGCAGAAATAAGATAAATTACGCGATAAAATCCCGTGTCCATATAATTTTCAATATGAATAGTGATCGCGAAAGTTTAAAAAAGACACTACATTTCTCATTAATTTCAAATGATGATGAATGCTGTCTGCAGGGTTTTAATCAACATGGACGGCGTCAGAGGCACGGTAGACTTCACCCAGCGCTCTCCCTTCGACCCCACGTGGACCAATGTCCAGCTCGGAACTGCCGACATGGACTACGAGTCCAACCTGCGCTTCGTCAGCTCCGTGCTGCATTACAGCATTAAGGAATTACCCCCCAAGAGCTCTGAGATCGGGGATCCGAAGAAGTACTGTAATACAACAGGAACGTTGTACAACCCGACTAAGGTGGATTTGAAGACTGTGCCTCCTCCAGGTAAGATGTTTTTAATGACTTAAATGCATGTTTGATTTACAGACTCGAATCCGGAGTTTAAAAATAATCTCAATAATAAACAGGCTAATTTTAAGTCAGACACGTATTTTAGTGAAATAGAGAATGACTCATTCAACATTATCAAATGATGGGAGTTTGTAGGTGGCTACAATGTGTCCTGCTTGAGCTATTTATTCGGAACATAATTCATAATGACATAATCTGCTCTGACACAGGAATTATTATTGTATCTAATTATATCACCCATTCTATTTTGGAGACCGATATGAATTTGGATTTTTACTAGTTTGCCAGTAGTAAAACGGTAATCAGTCCAAACAAAGATGATAGACTCATTTATAAGTTTCTATCGAAAACGGCGGCTTCTATAGGATTTACCTTTGAGTTAAAGTAAAATTTACAGTTTGATCACACTGCTTTTCTTCTCAGTTTTAAGTACTTACTTACTTATGTAGACTACATTGAGATGGAATTTACCGCTACATCTCGCAGTATCAACATTCGGCATTCCTTGGTAGCCCGCCAATGCATGTTTACGTTTGATCGAACAATACCTACTCACACTTGGCATCTGTGAGGAATTTGAGGCACGAAACATTTCAGGCAGAGCACTGTTGCTCTCTCCATTTGATTTGTTTCTGAGTTAGATCCAAAATTCAAAATTTAAATATCATTTATTCAGTAGGACCGCTTTGACTACTTTGAAAGATCATTACCTACTTGGTTCCGAAATAATTAGAGTAGTAGGTACCGAATAATAAGATGACTTTGTGAGCCGCCAATCAACATACCAACTGTCGCTAACTGTACATACGGTAAACATGTCCCTGAGAATACGTAAGAAAGTGGCTGGTCAGTCATCGGTCAGTCGTAAGGTGGAGTCATTAGTATTCAATGCAAGTCGTAGGTTTCGTAGTTTTTAGTTCCAAGTTTTTATTGGGATCGTATGTTAAGACGTTTTTTGAAAGTATGCATCATCTATTGCCTGGCTTTATTGTTGGCTTTCCTATGCTCTCGACTATCCATCTGAGCTAGTCTCATAGACTTAGGGTCGGTTTACATCTGACGGAAGATGCGTCGCGTATCGTCAGTTGCGTAACGCCAGAACAGACAAGTACCTACATAAAAAAAACGTTCAGCTTTACACACTCGACCGATTAGACGTCAGCGTAGCGCTCATACAAAACTCGGTACGCTCGACGCATCTTCCGTCAGATGTGAACCGACCCTTATGGGTAACTCTTATAGTCCTTATATTCTCAGTTACCGCACATTGAATCTATGTGATTGTTGGGCGTCTTATTATTTCTTCTCCCCTTTCAGGGTTAAGCACCCAGGACCAATATCCAGTAGGCGACCTATTCGGCAAGTACAAGGACCGCACAGAGTATCTGAACCACAAGTACCTGCTGCCCGGGCTGGCTAACGAGCTGAGCGGCGCCTACTGGGACACCTACCTGCCTCTGCAGGGGATACACAGTGTACTGCACCGGGCTTTGGTGGTGGAGAGGTAAGGATATTCTATCCATGTATTTTATTTCTCGAACATGGCACGCTCTTTGTTTGCGAACGTTCCTATCTACGCAAAAAAAATGGATACCTACAGCTTTATCTACATACTTATGGACGATAACAACTAGGTACTGTGTCACCACAACGTATTAATTGAAAAGCTCTAGCAACTGCCCTTACTGTATATCAGCCTGTGAAAGTGGGTCGCTACAAGCTTAACATGAGCAAATGGGGTTTTATATCGGAGACCGCAACGCGCTGTGGATGTGTCATCGGTCTGCTGTCCTGCTCATTGTGCCCTAACAGCTGCACTTTGAGCTTTACGCTGCCACTGAGAACGCAGTAAAAGTGGCCAAATATTGGAAGCACGTTGTCATACAACGTTGTAACATCTTTTGATGTATTTTGTATCACTGACACGAAGAAGAAAAAACTTAGATGATTTATACAGTGTCTGGAGGCAATTCTTTGCCTACACTTAACGAGACATTATTGAGATGGAGTAGGCTTGCCCAGCACCTACACCATCCTCTCAGCTTAAATGGCCATAACCACAGGAATGACGGTCAATACGTGTGGGGCTGACTAAGCCGCGGGTTTCCTCACGATGTTTTCCTTCACCGTTTAGAGCTCGTGTTAATGCGTATATACATTTTTCGAAACGAAAAATCCATTGATGCACGGCCAGGATTCGAACCCACGACCCTCGACACGAAGAATAAGCCTGTGAATTAAAACATATTAACAGCTCTTTAGTAAAGCCTTGTGCTAACTTCCCAGACGAGCTCCAAAGCCCGACATATGCGGCACTATCCTGCCGTACGAGTACGACACGGGGTACCAGACGGCGATGACCTCTGCGCTGGTCACCTTCCGCTACCCGCTGGTCGGCCGCGTCATCTTCCGACAGCCCATGGACAGACCCTGGGAGGACACCACTATTATTGTTGAGAGTTTGGTAAGATATATGCGGGACGATCCTACCGTACGAGTCCGACACGGGTTACCAGACGGCCATGTCCTCGGCGCTGGTCACGTTCCGCTACCCGCTGGTCGGCCGCGTCATCTTCCGACAGCCGCAGGACAGGCCCTGGGAGGACACCACTATTATTGTTGAGAGTTTGGTAAGACAGATAGATATTTAATTCATCATCATCATCATCTCCCTGCCCTTATCCCACTAGGTGGGGTCGGCACAACATGTTTCCCTCTTCCAATTCATTCTATCACTCGTCATCTCAGTGCTCACTCCTTTCACACACATATCTGCATTCACACAGTCCATCCATCTTTTCTTAGGCCTGCCGGTGTATCCATAGGTATAGGTGTAGGTATAGGTGTAGGCAGGCGGCCGGTCATAAAACACTAAAACCAAAATCTTTACAACATGATTCGAAGTAAAGATAGATATTTGATTGAAAACCAAATGGGTTTTCTACGGTAATAAATGTGCTGCTTCAAACCATTTTAGAGGTTATTTTTGTTGTGGGTTAAGATGGATAATCACATCCACAATCAAACAAAAGTCCAACAAGTGACCCATTTGAAACCCCAAGTTTCCCCTACCCAGGTGCACGCAGACGGCTCCAACATAAACAACACCCACTCGCATCGCTGGGCTCTCCACGAGAACCCCCCGGGGGGCGACTACTACAACTGGTCCGGGAGGTGTCTGAGCGCCGGGGGGGTGCTGGAGCCGTACAACCTGGATATTGATAGCAGGCATCCGGAGCAGTACTGCAGGCAGGGGCTGGAGGGACTTTGCAGGCTCGGAGACTTTACCACCAGGTATTATTGGTACACAATCATTGTGTTACATTTTTGTGGCCATTTTGTTTACTTTAAAGATCAGAACAGAACCACTCTCTTTTAAATGGCCAGCGATTTTTTAAATCGCCGTAGGGAATCTTTAGTTGGCTTCCCTTAGCTAAGTTATTTTTAATCTCTAGTGTGAAAAAGCTGTTGGATTGGATCTTCAAATAATAAATAAAGCTCGGGTCCAAAAAGAGTAAAATTAAAAAAGAAAAAAATACTAATAAAACTTTCAGTGGCTTTGATTCGAACTTGCAGCCTTCGGCTTGAAGGCGGACACCCATCCACTCAGTCACTTTGGTCTCAACAAATGTGAAATTACGAACCACATTGCACTGGTAAATCTTTTTGCGTGAAAATTCCGAGAAAACGAATTTTACCAGATATAAGACTTAGTTAGATCGATTTTTCGCCCCCTTAAACCCTCGTACCGCAAATTTCATCGAAATCGTTAGAGCCGTTTTTGAGAACGTGAGTACAGACAAACAAACAAATATTACTCCTTTAATATAATAGGATATTAATAATCTCCTACTCCATTACCCCTATAAACCCCTCTTTTCACCCGTATTTCCCAGACACGGTATGCTGTCAGTAGCTGGTAAGAAGGTGGACAGTGACCAGCTCACGCGGCGTCTGTTCACGGACTCCTCGATCGGTCTGGGCGGGAAGCACTCCATCATGAGGAAGACGCTGCTCATCTATGACGACCACGGACCTGTGGCGAGGGGGGAGAGGATGGCTTGCTCTATGTAAGTCTAGAAGTTATGGAGCGCTCGTAGTGTAGCTTGGTAAGTTCGTATGACGAAGTGGCCAACTCTGGTGACGGAGTTTTTCAGCCGCCTAAAGGCCTCCGTCATGGTTTAGCGAATTAAAAGCTGGGACCGACATTTAACGTGCCCTCCGAAGCACGGAAGCGCTCAGATCGTAATACCACTTGCGGTCACCCATCCTAAAAGTGGCCGCGCACAACACTGCTTAACTTCAACGATCAATCAAGAACGTCTAAGCATGCTTAGACGTCCTTGGTTGATCGTTTGAAAATTTTTTGACCCACCCTAATGCCGTGCATCCTTCCCGTTCTTACTTACGGCTCCCAAACTTGGTCTTTAACTGGCATCCAAAAATCTCTATCTCTCTCTGAACTCACACAATCACAACTCAAGGTTTGCCAAAGGGCGATGGAGCGTAGTATTCTAGGAGTTAAGAGGACCGACTGCGTCCGAAACACCATACTGCGCTCTAAGACCAAAATCGCCGACGAAGGGGAAAAAGCCGCAAAACTGAAATGGGACTGTGCTGGGCACGTCTGCCGCATGCCGGGAGATCTGTGGGCCAAAATGACCACTACGGAGCCCTGACACAGTGACCCGGCAGCGCGGCAGACAGCGAATGCGATGGATGGCGGGACGAACTAGACGACTACGAGAGGGACTGACAGACGAAGGCATTGAACCGTAGTGACTGGCGAAAGTGGGGGAGGCCTTTGCCCAAAAATGGGACAGTATGGGCTAGTAGAATTAGAATTAGATGTTCCCAGAGCTTCCAGGTGTAACTCTGTGTTCCAGTATCACCGGCTACCCGCGTCGCAAGGCGGTGGTCCGCGACTGGTTCGGTAACGGACACTCCATCTCCATGAAGGGACGGATCGAGTTCGTACAGCAGTCCGAGTATGACGTCACTGATGTCCAGGTCTCGCTCGATGGATTGGACGATGTCAGGAACTATAAGATACATATTGTAAGTGTAACTTCTAATACCAGTTATGGACTTAGATGTTCTGCTTATGAAGACCTAAAGAAGAAATGAGAGAATGAAGAAAGATTTTTGGGAGGACTCTTTAATTTGACAGGAACCTAGGTTTTTAATTTTATAATTCCCAAGAATTTAGATAGACCGAAGGCTTTTTTCACAACTTCATCCTCATAATATTATGATATAACCAGAGCCGATATTTGAATATATCTTGTGACTATAACGAGCTTATTTTCAAAAACTTTGTTGCTATGGTAAATGTCGTTATTAAAATAAAAAGCCCCCTCGTTGATATGACATGATCTTTTCATTGTATGTTCTGATGTAGGCGCCCGTGGAAAAGGATCTCGAGTTCCCCTGTGAAGCCTCGACACTGTACGACACTTACAACCCTTTCAACGTCAGTAAGGCTCACAGCCCACCTCCTATGAAAGGTAAGCGTTATACCGGATGTAATACCGCAAAAAAATATATTCGTTGTCTCAACACGGCAGCCTATTAAAGATGAATTAAAGATTAAAGAAAAATTATGACAATGATGACGGTTACTAGATTATGTTCAATATGAACTTTTATTAGACAAACTTTATAGTTCTTAATAGCCTCTCCAATAAACTTGAAACATTACAAACATTGCATTGCAGGAACGGCAGACCAGTACCAGTTAGGAGACTTGGGCGACAAGTACGGTCTGATAGAGTCTCGCAGCCACAGCAACAGTTACAACGAGACGCAAGTCTCTGTGTTCGGGCCCTACAGCATCCTGGGACGCTCTGTGGTACTGCATAGGAAGGTGAGGCTTTTGTATGGTGGGATTTGTGTTTTCAGGCATGGTAGACAGACAGATTTCTTAGAGAAGGCATATATTCAAAGAATGATCATGACATGGACTGTATTGTCACAGAACATGATAATAAATGCTACATTGACGACTTTCTGGATGACAAATTGTATCCTAATGTGCAATTGTACAGATTTTTTGACATTATCTTGATTATTTTCCTTTTATTCTAATTTGTATTTATTTTATTAATCAAAAGCATGCCATTCTCTCAGTTTGCACACCGAATTCGGTGCAATTTCATTCGGTAAACCATGTTGTGACACCTCTATTAATTTTCATCTCATCACACATCATGTTTAAGCAAATAAATACTAATATAATAATACGTAGTATTGTGAAGTTAACTACTATTACCTATTGATCACCATTATAGGAATGGATTTTTAGTTTTGGAATATTAAGTAATAAGTGCTCAAAATTACACAGGATAATCATCGAGAGAAACCCCAAAGCCTTGGTCTTTCTCTCTTTACTATTTGCTATATCCTTCCTATAAAAGTCGAGCCACCACACCAAGTCAGCTCTCCTATTCTGTGTCCATTCTCATTTCGAATTTTATTTACTTCACTCCTATGTTCTGTGTGTCTGTTTCGGGGCCATGGTAGAATCGTTCCCCAAAGGCAGAGTAGGTGGTTCCTCTGCAACGGGCCGGCCCATCTGGCCCACTTGCCAGTGGTCTTTCGACCAACAGTTGTTGTTGGTTGATCGGATATTATGTCGATCGCTCCTGAAATTACCGCTTGCGCGAGCTATGCATAATGATATTTTTGTGGCGCCATTTTCGCTGAAGCTCGTAGTTCGTACTAGTTCGTAGCATGTCTAATTGTCTATGTAGGTACCTAGTTCATCTAGCGACAGGTAGATGTTGCTACATCTGTAATTTGTTTTAATGTTCATGTGGTGTACACTGTACCTACAATAAAGTGTTAATCTATCTCTCTCCCTCCAGAGCCGCGAAGGTCGCTGGTCGTGTTCCAGCATCGAGCGTGGTTACAGCCCGTCCGAGGCGCGTGAACTCAGAGCCATCGCCTCGTTCCACCACCCGGGCGGGTTCGCCTGGGGTTACGTGCGTTTCACACAACTCATACACAACGATGGATCCTCCAGCGATACGGTTATAGAAGTCAAGCTGCGACATCCTGGCGACCGGGACAGGAATCTGGTAAATACTGAAATACTAGAGCTTCTAAAGCCATTGCTTTTTACGCTTCAACTCCCGGGCGATTCCGCTCAATCCGACCTTCATCTTAGTTTTTCTAGATTTAACTTAGAATATTTAGAGAAACTAGATGATTTTGTGATTTTTCCTAACTCTACTTAAATAAATCAATTTAATTATATAATTTATGCCCAGCGTAAACAATATCCTGTTATTCATAGGCTTCTTAGCTCAGAGCTCAGATGACCGGTACCTAAAGTTGCTGTCACTTTTCATTGAAATAAGAGTGCCTAAAGCCTTGCTAAATCGAGTAATGAATGGGGTTAATGTTTTGTTAGACACACAACCACAACTGGAACATCTTCGTAAACCCGGTGGGCGTGGACGCGGCGGTGCAGGTGACCAACACGCGCTGCGTGGCGGGAGGCTACCGCTGGAACCCTTACTTCACGCAGCTCGCGGACCCGCTCAATGTGAGTAAACTACTAGCTTGAATAGGAAGGAACGGGAACGGAAGTGGTAACAG
This sequence comes from Camptogramma bilineatum, assembly GCA_958496255.1. Lineage (NCBI taxonomy): Eukaryota > Metazoa > Arthropoda > Insecta > Lepidoptera > Geometridae > Camptogramma > Camptogramma bilineatum. The sequence goes on from OY292472.1 coordinate 299,062, forward strand.
AAATGGGAAGGAAAGTGAATCAAATAAAGTCAATTCAAATAATGATCATGACGTGAACAATTTGAAAAGAAATAGCAGTTCAATACCTAACCAACTAGTCTTGGACAACACAACAGCTAATGGTGGACAAGAAGTTTGTGAGCTCTTCTCAGATTACTTTCAATCAGTGCACTACAACACGAGCAACATGCTAAATAATGTTTCCACAAGTCAAGTAATTCCGAAATCTAATTTTGAAGATGGTTACTCTATGCTTGAAAGAGTCTGAAATACTTGTAACTCTCAAAAGGTTAGACCAAAACAAAGGTGCGGGGTTGGATGATATACCAAATATATTTCTTAAAAGATGTGCGGAAAGCTTATCTGGTCCCTTGTGTTATTTGTACAATAAATCTCTCTTTGACGGGTGCTTTCCAGCATTGTGGAACAAGGCTCGATTGACTCCTTACACAAGAATTGTGAAGTTAATCTCGCATCCAACTACCGCCCAGTGTCCATTCTCCCGGCGCATGGCAAGGTTTTTGAGTCTATAGTTCAGGAGAAAAATTGGCATGTTAGAGAAAAACTTCATCTAGAGCAGCATGGTTTTCTACCTAAGAAATCTACTACAGCTGATTTGGTTGGATTTGTTAACGATATTGCTCAAGTCATAGATGATGGAGGAGAGACCCATGCTGTTTATAGGGATTTCAGTAAAGCGTTTGATCTAATTGACCACTCTTTGCTATTGAGGAAGATTTCGGGTATCCATAGATCACTGATTCGATGGTGCGAATCATACTTGGAAAATCGGTCACAGCTTGTAAAAGTTCGAGGATACACATCCCGATCAAAAAAGATACCATGTGGAGTACCCCAAGGATCGCACATGGGGCCATTTTTTTTTGTGATTTTTATAAATGACCTTGCTTATAAGCTAACATGTGACTTTAAAATGTATGCAAATGACTAAAAGATATTAGGAAGGTTAAATGTAACGTTAAGATCGAAACTTTACAAAGAGACTTAAATAAAGTTGATCTTTGGTGCATTTTTAAGATAATTTAGGTTATATCATATCATATCATATCATATCATATTTATATCATCATATTATCATATTTATTTCATAAATACATTGTTACATACAAACATAGGACAAAAATAGTTTAAACAAATAGGGCAAATAATTTACAAAGACCCCGCACTAAGTTTAGTCATGTTAAGTGTTTTTTCGAATTGTGAACAAAAAAAAAGAGATTTAATGTGTGGACAGAAAACTGCTGGCTGGCGTGCATAAAAAAACACATCATTGTGCTAAACAATCAAACACAACATGCAAATCAAAAAGTAAACCTACGCTTTGACTTTTTCCAACTGTCGATCAATCAAACCCTTCTTATAGTATAAAATCTGAATTCCGAATCCCGAAATTATCGTAGGGTTATCTATCATAGAGTTTTCATTTCAGCGCGACCTATACGAGCAAGAGTGTGGACCTGACAACCCCCTTCGATGCGACGTCGGAGACATCACGGCAAGGCTCGGACCTATCAGTACGTACCTTCTCTAGCCATCATTTATCATTGTAGTTCTATATATCCAATCTTGTACATACACATCATGTTCTTAAAGCCAAGCTAATTTCAGTCGAAGAAGCCAATCTTTTCTCAGTTTTGTTTGACATTCCGAGTTACCGCTAAATGAGCAATTGACGTCCAATATCTAGATACTAAGTCCTTGCAAATAAACCATGTGTCAACCCTGCCTGATCTGCTGGCATGTTATTTTAATCTTGGACAGTTTTTATGTGTGCCCATAATCTTCCTTTACAATGTTAATCTGATTCATAAAAGAAATGCAGCTACTTAACACCCATTCGCCTCCAGGCATAGGCGGGCCTCGGCAAGAGTACCTTACCTCAATTCATTTATTTCATTTTATTCATTTCGTTCATTCAGTCCCTTTCCTCATTCGTTCCGTTCACCTCCAGGCATAGGCGGGCCTCGTCAAGTGTTCATGGACTTTTCGTGTACCTTTCCTAAATTCATTTATTTAATAACTTTAATAACTTTCCGTGTACCTTACCTAAATTCATTTATTTAATTTCGTTCATTTCGTTCATTCATTCGTTCCGTCCACCAGGTATAGGCGGCCCCCGGCAAGTGTTCATGGACACCAACTTCCCCCTCGAAGGTGTGAGCGCGGTGGGCCGCTCGCTGGTCCTGTTCGGAGCCGAGCGGAGCGGCGAGCGGTTCGCCTGCGCCAACATCGAGCCCGACAATGATATCATCAAGTTCGTCAATATTATGAAGCCGCCGCGGTTTGTGCTGTAAGTGTTGTTGATTATTTAGAAACTGTAATTTTACTATGAGTAGGTACAGTGTTTAGGTTTCCTGGTTTGAGATGAGTGCTACGGTATGTTTCAGTCTGTCTATTTAAATAAATAAAATTAATAGGATTTTTTTCCCAAAAAAGTAATAGTAAGTAACTTCGACCTGATTCAAATGAAAATGAGTCTATTGCATGAATTGTTTTGTTGTTATTAAATGAGTTCAGCTTGTTGTCATCATAATTATTGCATTAACATACACATGCACAAACATAATTATCACCAACAGCAACAGTCCACAGTGGAGATTGTAATCCATGATCATCTGATCGAAAGTGGACTTATCATTCTACCTATCATGACCAACAAGGTTCCCACTCGTATTTTTCAAACCACCTCAGTCATACATAGTTTGACTTTAGGTATCATAACACCAATCACAATAGAAGACACAATCCAGTCAACTGTGTCTTTTGAAGTATATCTACATAACATTTACATAACTTGTTGTAATTATAAAATTGTTTACTTAAGAGTGTTTACTAATATGAAATTATTAATTGATTACTATTTAAATTATTATAATAAGTACTAATTATTGTATACCAACACTGATGGTAACATAGGGGAACACATATAAAATTAAATAAAATAAAAATAAAATAAAAGGGATAAATTATCATCTTAATTGTACCTATGTTTTGCAATAAATGACATTCTATTCTATTCTATTCTGTTATGTGACATACTTCACCATCGGGCTTCTGATTACGTAAGACTTGCAATAGCAATGCGACAGCAAACACTACGCAACCGGTCGAAAAAATCACTAAAAACCGTATTACGGAAGCCGATCGCACGTCTATTGCTCGCCTGTCGCTTTTTGACTTTGGGCATAATGCATTTTGCGACCGTAATACGAGTTTTAGTGATATTTTTCTACCAGTCGCTCAGTGATTGCTGTCGCATTGCTATTGCAAGTCTTACGTAATCAGAAACCCGAAGTTTTTTGGTAAAGTATGTGACACTTATCCATATTATTAAGATCTTGTTATGACCATATTTCTTGCAATAATTGATAGATTGATTTGTTTTTGATTCCAGAGGTCAGTTCCTCGCGGAGGTCCGTCGTGTGATGGGCGTGCCGGAGTGGATGGTGAGCGTGGACTCGCGGCGCACGCGCACACTACACCACGCCTCCTGCATACAGGTGATCTAATCATACTCACGCTATTTATTTGTAAACTCAAGATGACCTACATCAGAACTCATCAAGGCGTGGTCATGCAGATTGATACATTTGGGATGAAATACCTAAATGTCTTCTTCTTGACAGCCATTGTTATAATTTTCTGTTAATTTACAATAGTCACAAAATAAAGCTTCTATATCGTAGATCACATTTATCAAACTCGTTATCAACAGTAACTTGGTTTATACAGGGTGAATTTTTGAGATGGGGCAGTAAGGGCAGCTACCTTAACCGTTGTAGCTAGAGGAAAACGTTCTTAGGAGACCATCCTTAATTTTTGAAAATATTTCGACCTGCATTCACAGATTTTGAAAAAAATGTACAGTCAGCGAGAAAATGGGTCATTTACACAAAAACTTTTTTTGGTGCCAATCGATCCTGTTTCATCTAAGGATAAAAAGGCTCTTTCAGACCAACTGAGGTTAGAGTACTAGAAAAGTCAGAAATCGCTAAAATGTATTTCTGAGACAAGACAGTAAGGGCTACCTTAACCGTTGTAGCTACAGGAAAACGTTTTTAGGAGACTATTCTTAACTTTTGAAGATATTTCAACCTGCATTCACAGATTTTGAAAAAAATGTACAGTCAGCGAGAAAATGGGCAATTTACACAAAAACTTTTTTTGATCCCAGTCGATCCTGTTTCATCTAAGAATTAAAAGGCTCTTTCGGACCAACTGAGGTAAGAGTACTAGAAAAGTCAGAAATTGCTAAAACGTATTTTTGAGACGGAGCAGTAAAGGCAGCTACTTTAACCGTTGTAGCTACAGGAAATCTTTCTTAGGAGACTACCCTTACTTTTGAAGATATTTCGACAAAATGATGAAAAATTATGACAAATGACAAATTGATTTCGTACGAAATGTATAATCAAAGTTATTTGCGTTTTCTGACTTTTCTAGTACTCTTGCCTCAGTTGGTCCGATAGAGTCTTTTAATCCTTAGATGAAACAGGATCAACTGGCATCAAAAAAAGTTTTTGTGCAAATTGCCCATTTTCTCGCTGACTGTAAATTATTTTCAAAATCTGTGAATGCAGGTTGAAATATCTTCAAAAGTTAAGGATAGTCTCCTAAAAACGTTTTCCTGTAGCTACAACGGTTAAGTTAGCCCTTACTGTCTTGTCTCAGAAATACATTTTAGCGATTTCTGACTTTTCTAGTACTCTAACCTCAGTTGGTCTGAAAAAGCCATTTTATCCTTAGATGAAACAGGATCGATTGGCACCAAAAAAAGTTTTTGTGTAAATGACCCATTTTCTCGCTGACTGTACATTTTTTTCAAAATCTGTGAATGCAGGTCGAAATATTTTCAAAAATTAAGGATGGTCTCCTAAGAACGTTTTCATCTAGCTACAACGGTTAAGGTAGCTGCCCTTACTGCCCCGTCTCAAAAATTCACCCTGTATAAGCTTGGATCAAAGCAATACATAGCGATTTGTCGAAGACGTGGTGCGCAGTTGACCGTCTCTCAAGAAGTCCTCTCACAGAATACTATTTGGGCAAGGCGCCGACGTAATTAAAATAAAACTTAGGCCTTTACATCTTTACTAGATGATTTATACAGTGTCAGGAGGCAATCTTTGCCTACACTTATCGGGACACTGTCGTGCCTGGGACATTGTTGAGATGGAGTAGGCTTGCCCAGCACCTACACCATCCTCTCAGCTAACCGGCCATATCCACAGGAAAGACATGGTCAGTACGTGTGGGGCTGACTAGCTGTGGGTTTCCTCACGACGTTTTCCTTCACCATTTAGAGCTCGTGTTAATGCGCATATACATTTTTCGAAACGAAAAGTCCATTGATGCACGGCCAGGATTCGAACCCACGACCTTCAGATCGAAAGTCGAGGTAATACCCCTCGGCCAACACGGCTATTTATTAGTATTTGTCGTATAAAAAAGCAAAATATTTATTTATGTAATGATGTATTTACAGGTGCTACTTCATTTCACGGGGCCGCATTCTAGGCGATTAGAACTCGACTTTACCAGGTTAGTGACTTATCTCTCTGTGTCTCCAGCAGGCTAAGGATTCAAAAAAGCCTTAAAAATCAGCACCCCTTTTTTGTAACACACGGTAAGTCGCTAACTCGGATTCGTTAAAACCAATAGATTTTTTACGAACAACAGCAAAATTACTTCACATATTTTACACAACAAACATGTCTATCACTTTTTTCAACCATCTTCTACCATTGTAAAATATTCATCGTAAAAAAATTTTTGTTTGAACGAATCCGAGTTAGCGACTTATCGTGTGTTACAAAATAGGGGTGCTGAAAGAATATGTCTACCACACCTTGAAATTATATAAGTAGTCGTATATTTCATTTTTCATTTCTCCTGCAGGCTGATTGTCTAACTTGTCTCAAACCTCAAATTGGTCTCAAACTGTCGAAACGATCGCGCATATTGTCGCGTTCGGTCTCGTTGAGATAAGAGTGACAGAGCTATTTGAGTGGTCACTGAACTGTCATCGATTGGTAGTTCTAGTAGGTACTAACAGTTAGTGGAAACTGGGAATTAAAGAATTTCGATTAAGTACTTGTTGAAACAACATTCTAATAGTTAATTGATTGAGGCGTGACTTTACAGAGGTCCATCCTTTGATTTTTTTAAAAATTCTTAAATTTTAATTTTTTTTTGAATTTTTCAAAAACCTGAACATTAGACATTATTTAACACATGGGAATTACTCACGTAATAATATCGTCGATTTAGATACAGACAATGTTTCGATTCATCCGGAGAATCTTCATCTGGGTAAGGAGGGAGTTCCTTTCTTTCTCGTTCCGCGCCGAGCGTTACATTGCTCGCAGTGTGAGACGCTCGCGCGAGTAACCTTGCCGCAACTCCCTCCTTACCCAGATGAAGATTCTCCGGATGAATCGAAACGTTGTCGGTATCTAAATCGACGATATTTTCACGTAATTCTCGTGTGTTAAATAACGTCTAGTACAACTCACGAAAGTTTTGAAAGTGAAAATTGAACATTATCTAACCCTAGTTCCTTGGTCAGGTTGTTGGCGTCAGGTCGTCTGGAGTCTCCCAGTATCTTCATCCCTGGCTACGTCAACACTAAGAGAAAGGCGACCATCTCCTACCGACCCTGCGGGGTCACTGACCCTAATGACAGGAAAAGTATGACTATTCTATGATAACATCTCAACTAATGCAATTTTAGATAAGTAAGCATCGTTTTTTTAACTGCGAGCAAGTAGTTATTGATAAAAATTACATCTCTACCAGATTACTTTTACAGCTTTAGGAATAGTTGCGGCTCTATTGAGTCAGTTAGCGTTCTAATAGCGTCGATGGGCTTGCAACCTGTCACGTATGGAATGCTAACTTCTGCAAAATGTGGGCATGTAACAAATATGTATTTGGACATACCTCTGACTACCCCCTTAGACATCTTCAAAGGATCTTAAAATGCCTAAAAAGATCTGAGAGAATGTCTACCGCGCCTCGGGGATACAGTTGTGATCATATCTCATTTTCTTTTCTATTGAGTCAATAGTCGTTCGGATTTTAATTTCTGTACCTAATCAATTAAACATCAATTTTAATTTTATTTATGAGCGTGTGATAATCTTAGAAAACAACAAATACTGCCTAACCCCATCTAAACACGGTGTCTAACCCAAGCAACCTAAGTGTGTAAGTGTAGGCTAGGCTTATCTTGCATTATTGACTAATTATTCAAGTACTTAAATAAGACGTTCATTCATTTATTCAAAGTACTAAGTTAAGGCACAGAATAAATAATAGTAGGTACCAATACGATTGTTAAGGGTAGTTTCACTTTTACTAGAGCACCAGTTTTACTTCTGCTTGTTGCATTTTGGAAATATGCCAAAGTTTATCCCAAACAAGTACAAGCATTAAAGAAATTAAAGTGAATGAACTGTAAATGAAGGCATGCCAGGGTTATTCACCAACAAATCTGTAGGTATCTCTACCCATATGCAGAGAAAATACTTTTTTCATAAAATGAGACGTAATTTTTTTACAACTTGGTATTCGTATGAACAGGTTAAAAAATCATGATGATCATGATTATGTGATGTATAAAAATAGGTAGGTATAGATTTTCATTTCTAGAGTTAACCTCACATTTAGGTTACGAAGTCTATGTATGATGGTTGAGAAAAAAGAAAAAAAAACGTTCCAAAAATTGCACCTAGATGGGTTTGAAACCGCTACCTCTGCCTCACCGTGGCCTTGCTCTAAGGCTGGTTTTACTGTCACGCGTATCGTCGGCGCTGATAGGAGAGTGATCTTTATTACAATGAAATAAGGATACTGATTGTCCAGCACTGACGAGAGCAATCAGCGTTGCCATTTTTGATAAACAATCAGTATCCTTATTTCATTGTAATAAAGATCACTTGCCTATCGGCGCCGACCGACGGTACGCGTGACAGTAAAACCAGCCTAACCATTGAGGTACCGGGCGATATCGGGGCAATCGACATCTTGGTTACATAACGTACTCTTCTCTTCCTTTTCTTTCTCTTGGTTATATTATAACGTACTCTTCTCTTCCAGAAAACAACTTCTTCTCTTCATCTCCGTCGTCGGCGGCTACAACAAGACTATCATTAGGCGTCTGCTTCATCACATTCCTTGGTCTAGTGAAAATGTTTTATTCATAAGAAATAATAAATTATTTGTTACAAAACTGTTTTTATTAAGAACCTACTAGGTAAGTGTAATTCCTAAAGCTTCCGTGCTTCGGAGGGCACGTTAATTGTCGGTCCCGGCTTTTAAGTCGTTAAGCCATGACGGAGGCCTTTAGGCGGCCTAGCCTAAATACTCCGTCATCAGAGTTGGCCACTTGCCTATACGAAAGAAGAAGAAGAAGAAGAAGAAGTAAGTTTTGGGGAACAGGGTGGAATAGTTCCCCAAAGCACAGATTACTAATCTGTGCCCAAAGGCAGAGTAGGTGGTTCCTCTGCAACGGGTCGGCCCATCTGGCCCACTTACCCGTGGTCTTTCGACCAACAGTTGATGTTTGATAGTTGTATACAAGCTCCAACTCGTTAGAAACTCCGCTTGCGAGATCTAGGGAATTCCGATGTTATTCCGATGTTGCGTGTGATTCCGTTGCTCCTTTAGCCTGCAATCTGGTCTGAGGTCTGATACTGTCCAGCGTGTTTCACTTTTTGCAGTAGTAGTTGCTTTTGGAGTAGCTTGGACGTTCTTTATCCAAGGATAACTCAGATAGGAGTCGTTGATGTCGAGCGTGGCGCCATCTGTAGTGCGTAGCATGTTTTCTGTAGTTCATCTAGCGACAGGTAGATGTCGCTACATAAGTGTATCGAGTTTTTGTTTAAAAGGTTACTTTCCGATTTGTACTTTAAAGCTTGGTAAGGATCTGTCGTGGGTCTTCGGAGTTATGAAAAGAAATGCACATCGAGAGTGCAGAAAATTGCTCACGATTAAAGTCGATTTTTTTTTAAATTTCATTTAGTAACTTGTTAAGTAATAAGCTGCTCCAATAAACGAAATTCTTTTCTTCTTCACAAGTTACAAATCCCGCCATTTTCCGTGTCATTTTCTCCGCTTACATAACTTCGCGCATGCGCGCAACAAATCGATACCCACCCTTCTAAACGGTGCCACTTCCCAAAACAAAACCAACTCCATTCTACAAAAATGCGATTTAAAATAAACATCCTATTATTCCTCTCCATAATTTACGCCACCGAAGCCAATTTAGAAGGACCTTTTCTGTTCTTTGGACCGAAATCCTTAGAGAAGTATCGAAGACCAGCGTTGAAGTATTTGGAGCAAGATGACCTGATGAAAATCTACGGAGAGCAAGCAGCGATTGTTGTGTTTAACAACCAGGATTCAGTGCCTCTGTCTAGTGGATATTTCCCTCGGCTGCGGAAGATGGTGGAGGGTCAGACTACGCTGGTTCTACCTCAGGACTTCTTGGATGTGCACCCTGATTATATCAGTAATGAGACTCAGGTAGGTTCAGTGATAAACACTGTTTACAGTACATCGGGGTCAATCAAAATGTTATATGTTTGCAATATAGTACATGCATTCGTAATTTTTGTAGCTGCTATGATACAATCGCACTAATATCACACTATTACATTACACTAAATTATAAATGCGAAAGTTGGATGAATGTTTGGATGGATGGATGGAAGTTTGAATGTATGTTTGTTCCTCTATAACTCGACAACTACCGAACCGATTTGGTTGAAATTTAAAATGTAGATAGACAATGACCGGGAATAGAACATAGGCTACTTTTTATCCGGGTAACGAAGCCACGGGCGGCAGCGAGTTCAATGATAAATTGGCAGATTCTAAAATGGTAGACCTACAGTTTCACACATCTCGGAAGGCAGCCGATTCGAAGATTTTCATCAAAAAGTTGACGTTTTTTTCCGAAACAAGTCACTTTCCGAATTTGGAATATATTCCGATAAGTAAATAAATAAATACCTAATGCTGGACATTTCACACAGCATCATGTAGCCCCAAAGTAAGCAGAGAGAGCTTGTATTATGGGAACCACATGACTGATATACTAATTATTAGTAACTAATACATTTTTTTATATGTTTCCAGGTGTTGACCCTGCAAGGTCCGTGGTCGGAGCGCGACGCGCAGATGACGGAGACCTTCGCCCGGCTGCAGGATATCTATGGAGCTGGGAGGGTCTTGGGCATTTTGGGTGAGCATTGAACTGAACAACTCATATTGAAAAGTTTTATGGACACGGGATTTTATCGCGTAATTTACCTTATTTATCCCGACGTTTCGGCTATGTTACAATAGCCGTGGTCGCGGGCAGACTCTGAACAACTCATTTTAATGAGAAGTGCGAGTCAAGTTTTTCAAATGTAATCTATTGTCGTGTGTAGGTAACTCAGTATCGCAGAGTCAGTCGGAGTACCCCGGCGAGTGGCGCGTGCGGCGGCAGGCGGAGGAGGGCAGCTCCACCACTCTCGGACCTCAGGAGGAGGACAAGCCGGCAAGGGCGCTGCCCAAGTACGCGCTATATAACGCCACAGGTGAGATGATGTCTTTACGGTGAGCCAATTTAAACCCATGTGCTCTCAAAAACCCATGTCGCTAGACATAACACTGGTTATAGGTTTAAGTTTGGTATACTTAATCAATGATTAATAATATAATAATATAAACTTTATTTCAGGCAACTTAAGAATAGTACAGATGGTAAAAACTAATTCTAAGGCCCATAGAAATAAATACCTTAAACCTAAAATACATATTAATAAAACTTAAACTAGGTCACACATGTCGCTTGTGTGTCGCGGCGCGGCGTATCACGTGACAGGCGGCCCTTGAACCGCCGAAACTTCACCCCTTTCGGCCAGAAGTCAGGGCTCATGAAGGTCTTCAATCTCTCCGTAGGGACCCTCACCATAAATGAGCTAAAGCTCACATTACGACGAGAGTCCAACTTCTCGACCCTCAATCCCAATCCGGCTTTCTTCTTGATGTACTCCACCACCTCTACGGTCTTCACGTCGAACGTAGATCTGCGTGGTGGGTACTTCCGCTCGGAAGTGCTGCTCGCTGGATCTCAGCGCAGTACCACACTGGTTCCGGCTAGAGGGCTTCCGTTTCTTCCTTATCACCTCGGTAAAGCCCTCTGCGTCACAGGGCTCCTTCCGTGGAGCCCTAGCGGTTGCAGCGCTGCTAACTGGCTCACAGCTCTGCTTCTTCCCCTTTGTTTGAGGAGCTGCAGGGTTGTTGGTCGCTGCTGCAGAAGCGTAATCACGTTGTCGGGGAGTAGCCAGCGTGACCGGTATCGGTTTCTCTGCGAGGCGAGAGATACAGTCGGCGAGGCGTGGGCACGCGTTCGGTGTAATTGCGGCAGCGGCGATCGGCGACTCAGCTGAATCGACAAATTCCGATTCGACACTCGATACAGAAACGTTGCACTTTGCACCTCGTTGCATGTTGACCTTATTAAAGGCGGGCGATCTACTTGCTAAATGAATGTCACGTAATGACACCAACTCAGCACGCAGTCCAGAGATGGTAAGTGATGATTAAGTGGCGTAGTAGTGGCGTAGCTTGCTTAGACGTTCTTGATTGATCGTTGATGTTAAGCAGCGTGCTGAGCAGTCACAATTTGAATCACACTTGCGGTCACAAGGACCGCAAGTGGCATTATGAGCTGAGCGCTTCCGTGGGCTTCGGAGGGCACGATATATCGGTCCCGGCTTTTAAGTCGTTAAACCATGACGGAGATCTTTAGGCGGCCTATAAACTCCGTCACCAGAGTTGGCCACTTGCTCATACGAGCTTACTAACGTACTAAAACTAGACCTATATAGCACGTGTTTTCAAAAGACCTTACCATGTCGCTACACAATTAAACAAATTCTAAAACGCCGATGAAGTAATATACCCAAACTTAACTCCCAACTTCTTTCTATATTTATCCATCACTCGATGGATTGGATTCTACCTTTTCTTCCACTATTCCATCGATGGGTTTAACAAAGTCAAAGTCAGATTTTTGGTGCACTAGTTTTCTAAGAGCTGTGGATTTTGTTTAAGAAATAAATAAATAAATAGATTCATTTATTCAATAGGATCACTTAGTGTACCACTTTGAAACGTCTTAAGAGCTAGGTGATTCTACTATTGTTCCATCGCGACCAACATCCATCCCCAGGTCCCCCCGGTAAGGGCGCGCTGTTGTTTTCCTCCGGCTGGCCGCAGCTGCGCTTCGCCAACGGGTCCAGCACGGCGCTGAGCGCGCCCGTCGGCGACCAGACCGTCAAGCCGACGAGGCTCTACACCATCCTCGTGGTCAGGTTCGCTGACGGAGATAGCAGGGATAAGGTATGCAAGGGATCTCACTAGGATACCATGGTTGCTTCACCACAAACGAAATGTAAGAAAATGACACCTGCAGCTGTACATTCTATGGCTGTACCATGCTTGACCTCTTAGTAAACAATTCAGTTTATAAACTGAATTGTTTACTCTATAGAAGATATAGATAGCTTCTATATGATAGATATAGATAGATAGCTTCTATAGAAGCTATCCAGTTTATGTTTCTAATCTGGACCGCAAACTATTCGTACCATGACCTGTTTTAAAAGTGACAGTTTTGACACAAAAGTGAACCAACTCAACGCGTATTAAACGGTCATGGTACGAATTGAGTGAACGAAACTTTATCTAACAATTCAGTTTAAGTCATGTTTAGGTTCTAATATTTCGTCAGCGTAGCATACGTCAAGCGAAGCAGTTTAGCTTAGGACCTAAACGGGATCGCATATAAAGCTCGTGGTAGACAGCCTGGTGTCCCACTTGGTTGCACAACCAAGTGGGACACCAGGTGTCATTTCCGTACATTTTGTTGGACCACCATGGTATCCTAGTGAGATAGAGCCCTTAGGTGGAATGGATTTCAATTGACCCAAATAAAAAAGTTGTGCATCATTTACACACAGGGATTCTGTCACTATTTAATAAGAGTATCAACTGTTCCAGATAACCCTAGAGTTCAGCTTCAAGCAGTCTGGTGGGTGGTGGACCGCGGTCGGCGTCGAGGTCAAGTTCGGCCTTGAGGCTACTGGTAAGAAGATTGTCTTTGAAGGAATTTCGTGTAATAGCTGCTCTGAAAGTCTGGTCGTCTTCTATTGACAATGTCGGTCGCCCAGATATTGAAGTATTATATGAATCATTTAATCAAAAGTGGCTTTAGACCCCCTTATCTCTAAAATTGGAATCCAAGGTGTTCACATATTACTTCGCTCGTTCTCAGGTCTAAACCTGAAGGCCCCAGCCCCACCGGACGCGCCGTCAGCAGTCCTCGGCAAGTCCTACCACTGTCCGTTACCACTCGTCTACTCATCAGAAGATGCAACACTAACTCTACCTGATGTACAGGTATGAAAACAGGACAGGGGCCGTACCATGAACTGAGCAATGATAGAACAAGCTTATAACAGTCCTGCTACGTTAGAAATGACATTCGTTGTCATATCTCAAGCTTGTTTAAACATTGCTCTAAGAATTCATGGTACGGCTACAGGGGCTCTACCAGCTCTTAGACCTTAGAACAATGTCAAAGCAATATCACTTTGACATTGTGTGTAGTGTAGCGATGTCAAAGTAATATTACTTTGACATTGCCATAAGAGCATGTGGTATGGACCCCAGCAGGCCAAGCATGGCGATTTCCTCTCTACTCCACACTAGAGTAGACAACATAGTCCGATTTTGTATGAGATTAGTGTACAGATGCGAGCATGGCGTTCAATTTTATCTGATTTTGACATTCGAGAATAGAAACTTTCTTCCGAAATTGTCTACACCTCCTGAGACCTAGACAACTTTGTTCCATGCGTTTCAAACGCGCGTTGCCTCGCCTTTGTAGTTTGCTACTTATCTTACTTGTCTTACTTATCTTACTTATCTTACTTAACTTACTTATCTTACTTATCTTACTTAACTTACTTAACTTACTTATCTTACTTATCTTACTTATCTTACTTATCTTACTTATCTTACTTATCTTACTTATCTTACTTATCTTACTTATCTTACTTATCTTACTTATCTTACTTATCTTACTTATCTTACTTATCTTACTTATCTTACTTATCTTACTTATCTTACTTATCTTACTTATCTTACTTATCTTACTTATCTTACTTATCTTACTTATCTTACTTATCTTAATTATCTTACTTATCTTACTTATCTTACTTATCTCACTTATCTTACTTATTTTCTTACCTATCATCTTACTTATCTTACTCATGAGATGAGATAAGATGAGATGAGTAAGATAAGTAAGATGATAAGTAAGAAAAGTGAGATAAGTAAGGAAATAAGTAAGATAAGTGAGATAAGTAAGAGCATAGTCATAGCATAATGCTATGATTATGTTCGCGTGAAAGTCTAAAATCGGAAGATAGGAAAATGTGTTGTCTAGTCTAGTGTAGAGTAGAGAGGAAATCGCCATGCTAGGAGGGCAGGATGTTCAGATCTGCAGGACTATTTTGACTCACACGTGAAGTCGATGTTTTACGATGAATACTTTGAAATTTGTAGAAGATGGTTGAAAAATGTACTACTTAGTTTAGTTAATGTAATATTTAATGTAAAGACTATTGCATGCGCAAAGCGCTGATTATGGCCGTGCTGATACTGTAACACTAACACCTGTTACTAACCCATAATACGCAATAAATTAATTTGATTTGATTTGATTTGATTTGAAAAAAAAAGTGATAGACATTTTATATTGTGTAAAATATTCAAAGTAATTCTGCATTCTAACTTTAATATTGTCCGTAAAAAATCAATTTGTAGGAAGAAATCCGAGCGACTTTACTTGTGAGACAAAATAGCCCTCCTGATACTTTTGATGACATGTGGGCAATATAATCAGAGATGTGTACTCAATGCATAGACTCTATGCACTATAATGCACCTTATGCATCAGGTATTAAAGGTCTTCAAAAGTTTGTTAATGACTTGTTTCGAATTTTAGATGCAGATATTCATGGACAGCACGGAAAAGTTTGCAGATGCCTTCGATTGCATCACCTTCACATCTGTACCTATCTGGTTAGTAGATTAACATATTAAGGACTAAATACTGAAGCTTTTGGGAAACCTAATCAAACCAACACGCTTCATAAATATGTAGCGTAATCAAAATTAATCTTGAAAGTAAATTTTAACTTCAAATGTAGGTACACGAGCATAGCTCGGTCGCCCAGGACCGAGCTATGCTCGGCTGCAAATAGAGAAAAAATAAAAAAAAACCACTGTACTGCAAATGGCCATGCCGATTCCTGGCCACGAAAATTATTCCTAATATTCGAAATGAAAAGCAGAGTGTTTACCTCGGGTGAAATACCTATTACGGCACTCGAACTATTAGCGCCCTCGCTACGCTCAGGCGCCAAACCAACTCGTGCCGCAATAGGTTACTTTCAACCCTCGTGCAACAATCTACTATTCCGGAATATGGCTGCCGCATTTGCTCACAATTGACAATAAACAGAAATGCGCACTTGCGTACCCGCCATAGCAAAATTTCATAAATTAAGATACGAATTGCCTCTTTCTCTATTTTATTCGTAAGATTTAGTATCAAGCAACGATTTATTGTAAACAAAGATCAAAAATTGACTCAGATTTTAATAAAATAGCTCTCACGATGAGTTTACTGCTGAAATTAAGGCTCATTTTTAAGGGTTGGAGCAATCGAGTTTTTAGAAAGGTTATAAAAGGTAGAAAACAGTGGGGCTTGGTATGTAGCCCTAAAAAATGATTACCTATGTTGAAATATAAAATAATTCATAGATTAAAATAAAAACCGGTCAAGTGCGAGTCGAACTCGTACGCCGAGGGTTCCGTACCTAGCCATGGTGCCAATTAAGCTAGTCCGCTTAATTGTATGAGCGCCCATACAACTCGGAGGACAATTTTAATTGGCGTCAACTATGTATGTATGGGAACACCCTTTAATTTTCAACTTTTTTAACTTTTTGGAATTTTTCCTTTATTTGTGCTATAAGACCTTGCTTTTTGCCAAATTTCGTTATTCTAGGTCAACGGGAACTACCATTTAGGTTTTCGACCCAAAACCTCTAGGGTACTTCCGGTTGACCTAGAATTGTCAATTTTGGTTACAAGCAAGGTCTTCCAGCACAAGTAAAGGAAAAATTCCGAAAAATAAAAAAAGTTGATAATTAAGGTAAGTTTTGGTACTCACAAGTTTTCACGAAAACCTAAATTTGCCTATATCTTTTTATAATGTTGACTCAGGACCTTGATTTTTATACTCACAATAGGGACTATAGACCTTAGTATATGGTATAAATTTCAACTTGCTAGCTCTACCCGTTCCTGAGGTAATCGATGGTGACACACGGACAGACGGACAGACAGACGGACAGACGGACAAGAAAGTGATCTTGTAAGGGTTCCTTTTTTTACCTTTTAAGGTACGGAACCCTAAAAACATTTTTTCTTGTCAAGGCCAAGAGCTTATCAAACGACCCTCGTATTTTAATGATGGTTGATGGCCGCGCGAAACAAAAAAGGCACCACTTTCCGGCATAGGCTTTTCATCGAAATCGTTACAGTCGTTTTCGAGAAGGCTAGTACAAATAAACAATCAAACAAACAAACAAAAAAATATTGCGTTTAATAAGTAGAATACATACATACATAGGTACATAAAATCACGCCTGTTTCCCATCATAGGGATAGGCAGAGACCAATAATAATAATAGAATAGGATTTGTTAAATTTTTATTAATTTTTATTCCAGGTCCGGTTTGATGGTGTCATTCATAATGCTGATCGGCCTCGCGATTTCGATCACTATGATCATGGATATAAGGACCATGGACCGCTTCGAGACGAACCGCAGCAAGCAGCTCACTATCACTGTTACTGATTAGACCTCCTTTTCAGTTCTGTTCGCCTGGTACTTTTTCTTCGGAGTTTTGAACCAGGCTTTGGTCGTGACTAACTTATCTCCTTTTGAGTTCTGGATTCCTGGTACTTTGGGTTCGGCGTTTCAACCAAGCTTTGGTCATGACTAACTTATCTCCTTTTGAGTTCTGAATGCCTGGTACTTCGTCGGTCCGCTGATGGAGTTTTAGACCAGTCTTCGGTCATGGCTTGAAGACTGTTTCATCCAGTAGCTTAACGTCATCAGAATGGTAGCGTTTAGTAGGTCATTAGCGGTCACCCAACCGAATACTAACCTACAGAATGTAGCTAACTTACTTGTTAATGTTTAGATATGCGTGTTGTTTATAGTTTGTGAAAAATCGCAGGTTCGATTCCCCCGTAATGACATATCTTAGTTTAGCTATTGTTTTACACGTTTTAAATCGTAGTGAATGAAAAATATCAATGTTTTAAAATCTAAATTACTCGTAGCTATTTTAATGTTGTTGTACTTTAAACCTATTTGTAATGTTACAAACTTGAAAGTAATAAAACACATATCCTGACTTTTATGTACCATTTAAATGAAATTATATCCCAAATTGTTGAAATAAAAACGTATGAAAATGAAAAATGAAAAAAAAAAAAAAATAATAAAAAGCGAAACAATTCAGGTACAATTTATCAGCGGCCTCCACACTAGGCAAAGCCTATATCGTGGAGTCCAATAAGAATTTTATCATCTACGGTAGGTACTTTGGACGACTTAAATATAGATAGATAGATAGATAACTATTTATTGTATCTAACTTAATAGGTACTAACACAAGAAATATAACAAAGTGAAAAACTAAATACAGAAAGGTAGGTACAATGGGCAGCCTTATCACAATATTTTTTATTGAATGTATTATTTTAAAATATTTCGTTTACGTTACGTTTTCTAAGAAGGTATAAAAGTACCTACGTCAAATGTATTAGGAAGTGCCTTTGACTATCCTATTTTGACATCTTCGTTATAAAAGACAAACTACAAGAGAAAATCTATCTTTACTTTACTTAACTTTGGTAGGCTTATGCTTTAGAAAATAAAAGACACGGGCTACAATTTAAAGTCATAAAATTTAGGTTTTATGAATGTTTTTTCTAAGAATTGATAAATTATAGCCATTTAAGTGTCTAATAGTCATAATGGAGTACTATAAATTCCCATCTACGGTGTAACTGGGTCTCGGAGGTCAATGTGGCTTTCTATAGATACCTACTTATAATGTCAAACCTGTTCATATGGTTACTTGTCCAGAAACGACTTATAATTTAATTATATTGTGCCCAGCCCATCGACTAAATAAATTAATATCGACAACGCAAGCGAAAGCTTAGTATCATAATATAATTATTCTATTCAATATCTTTATTGCTAATTTGATGGTAAGTTTAACTGTATTTTAGAAGTTTTAATGATTTGAAATTAATATATTAATCTGAAACATGTTCTCGCTAGGAAAACTGTGAATTAGCAGTGTTTTATTAGGTACAGTTAAACAATAGTTTTAAACAACGTTCAATATATTATTTAACACACGGGAATTACTCATGTAAAAATAATAATGTCTAGTATCTACTTACAACTCACGAAAGTTTTTAAACTTTCAATATGACAATGAAAAGAACAGGAGTAGAATCACCTAGCTCTTAAGACGATTCAAAGTGATCTTAGTGGTCCTACAGAATTAAATAAATGATTTTTAAATTTTGAATTTTTGAAAAGGCTCGCCAGACATTTTTCTAAAAGTAGTCTAAAGACAATCATACGGTGTAAAGACACAAACCCCAAAATAATAATCACTTTCGTTTCACATCTCGATATAAACTTGTCTACCGGAGCTAGGTACTTTTACTTTTTGCCAAAATTTATGATCAATATTATAAATAGTTATTTGGAACGCGAAATAGAAAAGTAAAAGTTGATACATTAAGAGACAAAAGGAAGAACGACATTGTTAAAATGTATCTAGTGTCAATGAAATTCAATACACAAGTTATAGATCGTTTAGAAACCAAAAGTGAATTTGCTAATGCTTTTAAAACTTTTTTTCTGAATGCTACATCATTAGACTTCTGTTAAGATGGCGGTTCGCGACCTAGACCGAGACAGGAGACCGAGACCAGCCCCTTTATTGTCTATCTTTGATAGCGACCAAAATCGGTCTCAAACTCTCAATATGACAGATTAGTGACCACGCAAGTAGTTTTGTCTATAAAAGGTAGTACCTACTAGTATTCTGTGATAATAGGTAGGCAATGGTGTAAAGTTTTTTTTTTTTAAGTTAAGTTGAAGTGGCAATGGACACGCCATACGCCACCGGCAAGATGGACATACGACCTTGTAAAAACTGCAGGTCGGCGGTGGATGCAGGCCGCACCCAACCGCAATACATGGACATTTTTGAGGGAGGCCGCGGCTTAGTCAGCTCCACACGTATTGACCATGTCTTTCCTGTACATATGGCCGGTTAAGCTGAGAGGATGGTGTAAGTGCTGGGCAAGCCTACTCCATCTCAACATTGTCCCAGGCACTACAGTGTCCCGTTAAGTGTAGGCAGAGATTGCCTCCTAACACTGTATAAATCATCTAGTAAAGATGTAAAGGCCTAAGTTTCTTTTTTGAGGGAGGCCTATGACCAACAGGACGTCCAACGGCTGAGATGATGATGATGAATAGCATAAAGAATAGTGTTAGTTGTCATATTGTTAGGAATAGCAATTGGCAGCTATTCAAACGCAGCTTTGTGCGGGATTTAAATACAGCTGTAATCTGAGTCAGCGGCGCAAGTCTGGGGCGGCCGCTAGCCGAGACGGGAATAGACCGGCGCACTGGCACTCAATCTTAACCGCTGGTTAGCGTAATCGTAAGTCAAGAGTGAAAAGGTGTCTTCTTCTTCTAGACTTTTGTGATTTATTGTCAGCCATATTGTCGCTTACCATCAGGTGAGATTGTGGCTAAACAAAGGTCTATCTTCAATGAAAAAAAAAAAGAAATATTTATGGATAGGAATGTTTGAGAGAAGACCGGCGTACTGGCACTCAATCTTAACCGCTTCGTATGAGCTAATGGCTAACTCGGAGACGGAGGTTTTAGGCCGCCTGGAGGCCCCCGTCATGGCTTAACGACTTATAAGTCGGAACCGACAACTGTGCCGTCTGAAGCACAGAAGCGCTCAAATTCAATGCCTGCGGTCACCCATCCAAATTGTGGCTCCACGAGCGCTTCAACTCGACCAAAACAGGCCGTGTGTAATTTCGCTGTCGAATATAAAATACATGTAAAAACGCCATAAGACAAAAGCGAAAGTCATGGCGAAGTGCACCCACTCATCGAGCTGGATGTGCGATGCAAGATATGCCATGGCTTTGTGCGGCAGAAGCTGGGCTGGGCCATGGTGTAAAAAATGGCGATATGGAAATTAAACTTTTGACCAGAACGAGATTCAACAAGAAATAGAAAAAACTACGTCTTTATCACCAGGGATCCTTTGGTTCAAATCTAGATTTTGAAATAATCTCTAAACTACCAACGGTTTTCAAATAAACTAAAACTAAAATTAAGCTTGATTTTCAACCTGACGAATATGGATTCCGTGGCCGAGTGGGTACAGGCTCTCCGGCTTAAGGAGGATCGCTTGAATCTACTTATCAGACCCCTTGTATCATTGCGGGTTTTGATTACTTAGATATTTTTTTTTTTTACAGATCCTGTGAATTGGATTATCACAAAGTTTTTCTCGTTTCGCTTTCAACTTGCGTCAACGAACGAAATGGTGTTTCCATTACCGAACTTTCACTTATCAGCGCATGGGGCTAATGTGATTATTCACATTTTATTGGAATACCTCACCTCTTGGCACACTTATCTCTTGGACAGTCTGGGGTTAGTGACTCCACGAGACTAAGATAGGTACTGAATGCAAACAATGATTTCACGCTAATCTAAACATCAATCGGCTAAGCCGAAGCTCTGCTCAGTTGTACCTACTACGGTTTTCTTCTTCTTCTTTCGTATGAGCAAGTGGCCAACTCTGGTGACGGAGTTTTTAGGCCGCCTGAAGGCCTTCGTCATGGCATAACGATTTAAAGCCGAGACCGACAATTAACGTGCCCACGTTAACGTGAAAACTATAACCTGGGTCTCTTCAAGTCAAGAGTAAAAAGGTGTTTTCTAGACCTTTGTGATCCATCGTCAGCCACATCGTCGCTTACCATCAGGTGAGATTGTGGCTAAACACAGGTCCATCTTCAATAAAATAAAAAAGAAACATCAATAGACAGGAATGTTTGAGAGAGTATTTTGGAGGAACTGTAGGGAGAATAAACGCGTTGTAAGACGGACTGATATGTCAGGACGTTATTTAAGTTTTAATCGTGTCTCAATTTTTTACCGGGATATTAGAATCAAATCTACTCGTATTTGTGTACAAAGTGTTGTTAGGTTTTTGTTTTACAGTACCAGTGCATGAGGAAAGTTGTAATGCATTAAATCAAAGCTTTTTCAAGCTCATACTTACCACATTTTTTCTAACTATTATCTTTTCCCTTATCACAATAAAAAATATAAAACCTTGAATTCTCCATCATCAAAAGAGCACCAGTGTGGGAAAGCCCCTCGAACCATGACCGGGATTCGAAGCCATGAACATAGAAACGGAAGTCGTATGGCTACCTTCAGAGCTGGTGCAATGACCTCAAAGCTCCGATGTCCTGACCACAATTGACCACAAGAATACTCTGTTATCCCCAACCAAGCCTATCTTTAACTAATGCTTCATGAGAACCTGTGGCCGTCAAATAACGATTGTAAGATTTGTAAGAACAAACAAACAATAAAAACATAAGGAAATAATCTATGTAGGTTACCCTAATATTATAAAAAGATGAATTTGTAATGGTAGTAGCTTTGTGTAGCAACATACAAACATACAAAGCCAAATCGCCTAACTTACTTGCCACTAAGATTATTACTCGCTTTGCTCGCTCGATCGAAACTGACAAATGGTAAGGGTATTGACTATGAGACTACTACTACGGTGTATTTATACATACGTACCCATATTATAAATGTGTAAATGTGAAATATTATAAATGTGAAAGTGTGTTTATTTGTTTGTTTATTTGTCCTGCTTTCACGTCAAAACAGAGCGACGGATTGACGTGATTTTTTGTGTGGAGATAGTTGGAGGGCTGGAGAGTAACATAGGCTACTTTTCACGCGAGCAAAGCCGCGGGAGCAGCTAGTTTTACAGTAAAGTTTAATCAATTCACATAGCATCAAGACGGTTAAACTTCGCTCTCCTTTAATCAACAGATCGACAATCTAATTTCAATAGTATTGGACTAGACTACAAATAAATAAGTAACCGGCTACCGACATTTAGAAGCCAAGATTAAGCAGGTGCTTACATTATGGGTCCGCTATTCACACTTTACTTGCAATGTCACCTCATTCAGTACTGTTATGTATGTACTACTAGCACCTACTTACCGTTAAGTCATCACAACGTTTAGGATCTATTAAAATTAAATTGTTTCACAGCTTAAAACAGAATTCTTCATTTAAAATAAGTAAATAAAATATGATTACGACTATATCCCCAGGCGGGGTAGACAGATCTCACAGGTCTCTCAGATCTTTTTCTTTTAATTTATTTACACAATAACAACATAATAGACACAAACAATCAATGTAGGTAAGTACCTAAGTTTAAAATAGCGTCCAGTTTAAATATTTTGTTTATCTGTGGTTTTGTTTACAATTTTGATATTGGCTGAAAATTTTCACTGTTTTAGTTTTTTATGTCGTACTTACTTATTTAAAAAAAAAGAACGACTTTGATCAATGATCTTAAAAATATCGATTACTAAACAAACATTAATTATGTTTCTGCCAGTTTAACCTGTACTTAAATAAACTACTCGTTTATCGGTGAACTGTGGCTTAAAATATCGGTTTTTAACCTACAATTAAACACTTACACCAATTTATAACAATGACATTGAAAAACGCTTAAAATACCACAAAGCTATAATTAAAATTTAAACTAGAACACACACGGCTTTACTCGCATGTTATCTGCGGGTCGAAAAATCATAATAAGAATTGAATTAAATGCCATCTCTTTTCATTGACATTAGAGTGACAAGAAAAAACATGACTTACTTAAGTAATACGAATCATTGTTCTTAAAAGCAATTAACGGCCATTTTATCCTCCCTGATTAAAATATTCAATACAATCAGTAGTGCGATTCAGACTTCCGAAAATGCATCCGCGCCCTGATTACGTAAGACTTGCAATAGCAATGCGACAGCAATCACTACGCGACCGGTCGAAAAACATCACTACGGAAGTGAATCGCACGTCTATTGCTCCTCTGTCGTAAAATGCACTTTGGCCCTAGTTCATTTTGCGACCGTAATACAATTTATAATGATATTTTTCGACGGTTCGCGATTGCTGTCGCATTGCTATTGCAAGTCTCACGTTATCAGGGCGCGGATTTGATGATTTTCTTCGGAAAGTTGACGTTTTTTCAGCGAAAAAACGTCACTATCCGAATTCAGAATACATTCCATTTCATTTGCATTCCGAGAGGGTCTGAATCGCACTGCTGATCATGTAAAGGTTGTAAATCGTGACATTTGGACATGCCTTTTACTACTCTCCTAAAATTTATAAGGCTCTCTACTTTAGCCTGAGCATTTTCTATTTAAAGATGGATTTAAGATACGGACAATAATCAACAAGAGTTGGCAAGTCCCTAACAAAAAGAAAAGCGTAAAAAAGTACATTTTATTTAACATTTACAAAGACACTACTCAAGAACTTTGGGACTATTATATTAGTACCTATGTATGTATGAAATGCAAAAAAGTCCGGGACAGTCGGGCACAAAACAGGGTCATCTGAGAACGAACGGAATCTAATGGCCGATAGAAAAGAAAGCTGTTATTGTTATTGCTGTCATTAGTACACTCAGTGAGACAAGTGTTTCAATTATTTGAAGCTTTAAGTTTCAAGTAGGTAAGTATCAAAATAATAATCTAAGTAGGTATTTGACTTATTTCGTCTTTACTGGTTTCTGAAACACTTTTATTTGAGTAAAGTCATAAATAACTTGTCTATCTTTTACCTCCAAGCCTTTATCTTTATTCTTTACTAGCTGCTGCCCGCGGCTTCGCTCGCGTGGTACCCGGATAAAAAGTAGCCTATGTTACTCTCCAGCCCTCCAACTATCTCCACACAAAAAAACACGTTAATCCGTCCCTCTGTTTTGACGTGAAAGCAGGACAAATAAACACACTATCACATTTATAATATGGATACGGATATCTATAATTACTGTCGTACATTTCGCTTTACTTATGAGCCAATGGCTAATTCTGGTGACAGTTTTTAGGCCTCCTAGCCGGAACATCTAAAAATTAGAAATATCTAACAACAAAACCACAGATATTTATAAACTGGCCGTTAGTGCACAACTGTACCTTCA
Organism: Camptogramma bilineatum; assembly: GCA_958496255.1. Classification (NCBI taxonomy): domain Eukaryota; kingdom Metazoa; phylum Arthropoda; class Insecta; order Lepidoptera; family Geometridae; genus Camptogramma; species Camptogramma bilineatum. Next base: position 323,622 of record OY292472.1, read on the forward strand.
ATCAATGCTATCTCTATTAGTCAGATAACAATGCCTACAATAAGAACTGAATGACACTGCTACTCGCTACTTGTCGGTTTGTGGAGTAGGCGGCTTTTTGCACACGTGGAAACATGCTGACAAACTTATCATTCAATCAGATATCTATTGTAATTGTAACCTTTGTTGTTCATCACTTGAAAGTTCTTTTAATAGGAAAAATCAAGTTACACTAATTATAAAATAAAAATCCACAGTTAAATTTTATTAATCCCGTTATTCATAATGAACTTCAAAGTTTCCTAAAGCTCTGATGGCTGGTAAATCTGTAGCCATCTCTTTAAATTGATAAGATCGATTTTTCGCCCCTGTAAACCCCCGTACCACTAGTAAGTAAGTTCGTATGAGTAAGTGGCCGTACCACTAATTTCATCGAAATCGTTAGAGCCGTTTTTGAGAATGTGAGTACAAACAAACAAACAAATATTGCTCAACAAATATAGGTCCTATTCTATTAAACGAGCATTAATTAGGATAAGAGTGACTAGAAAAAAATATTATCTAGAGCCGTGCTAATTTATCAATTTTATGTGAATTATGGGATTTGTATTTACTCAAAATGGTAATCATTATGCTTATGATCAAGACTCGAAAGTTGATTATGATTTTTCATCACAGAGTACAGCAAAGGGGTTTGACGTAATGGGCCCCTCACTACAGGTCACCGCGAAAGGCTCGACAATTAATTATTGTAATAAATCTTCGGGCTTGCAGAGAAAGGCGATTGATTTCAGATAACGTACGGTTGCCGGTGCCGATGCCGGCTGGAACATTTTTGGACATGTTTTTATAAAACCCGACGCATTCCGTGGCCGAGTTGGGTAAGGCACTCCGGCTTGAGGAGGATCGCTTGTATCAATGCGGGTTCGAATCCCGTCGGAATCGAAAATTTTGATATAACTCATTCTACCCGTTCTCACCTATGGTGCACAAACGTGGTCCTTAACCGATTTACAAAAATCCAAACTCAAGGTTTGCCAACGAGCAATGGAACGCAGCGTGCTTGGAGTCAAGCGAACGGACAAGATTCGCAATACCACCCTGCGTTCGAAAACGGGCATTGCCGATGTAGGTAGGAAAACAGCCAAGCTAAAATGGGATTGGGCGGGCCACGTACGGAGAATGCACCCTGAAAGGTGGGCATCGATCGTCACGAAGTGGGAGCCTGAAGACGGGCGGCGACGCCGAGGCAGGCCTAGAAGACGCTGGCGTGATGATTTAGATGCCTTCCAGGAAGAGTGGTGGGAGGCGGCCGGTGATCGCAAGAAGTGGAAGGATATGGGGGAGACCTTTGCCCAGCAGTGGGACACTTTATAGGTTATTAAAAAAAAAAAAAAAAAAAACTTTTCCTATTCAATGTTTTTGTAAGTTGATTTTATGAGTGGATAGTACCACGAATTTTGATCCTAAGGTCGTGGGTTTGATCCCCGGCTGTAGATTATTAGTTTTGGAAAATTTATGCATTTTAACAACTAAACGGTGAAGGAAAACATCGATTGTGAGGAAGCCAATCAGTAATCTAATACACACACACACGATGGTGATGGGCTTGCAACCTGTCATGTATGGAATTCTAACTTCTACAAGCAAGCAAATTTGTATGAGCAAGTGGCCAACTCTGGTAACGGAGTTTTTAGGCCGCCTAAAGGCCTCCGTTATGGCTTAAAGACTTAGAAGCCGGGACCGTCAATTTAACTTCTGCAAAATGTGGGCATATATCGCATATGCATTTGGACATACCTCTGGCTACCCCTTAGACATCTTCAAAGGATCTTCAATGCCTAAAGATCTGAGAGAACGTCTACCGCGCCTTGGGGATACATTTGTTTTCATATTATTTTTACAATTCCAAGAAACTCGATGAAGTAGTATTTACATACATACATTGTAGAATCATGCCTGTGTCCCATCATAGGGGTAGGCAGAGACCACAGATCTCCACTTGCTACGGTCCTGACACACTTCTTTCGCTTCATTCACTCTCATCACAATCAATCAAGTAGTATTACGCGATACAGGCTCGCCCTAGTGCGGGGACCATCAGTAATATTTGTATGTGTTGTATTTTCTTTTGGTAAATAAATGTATTTGTATTTAAAACAATACATTTCCAAGAATGTGATGACAAGCGTGTGCTCTCGTGGTTCCATCAGAGCGGGTGCATCGTAGAAAGCCGAGGTCGCTGCGTGCGCCCGCGCCGCGCCGCAGACGTGATCCGAAAGCACGGCCCATCTCGAACTAGGGTTCCTTGCGAAACGCTCACTGCTAAACACTACATGGTATTTCACTTTCAAAACTATCGTGAGTTGTACTAAACATTATTTAACACACGGGAATTACTCACGTAAAATTATCGTCGATTTAGATACCGACAATGTTAATTGTTAGATAATTTTACGTGAGTAATTCCCGTGTGTTAAATAATGACTACATGGTATGTTTGTATTTTCGTATGAGATACTGCATCAATGGATTTTTCGTTTCGAAAAATTTATATGCGCAACACGAACTAAACGGTGAAGGAAAACCACGTGAGGAAACCCACGGCTTAGTCAGCCCCACACGTATTGACCATGTCTTTCCTGTAGATATGGCCGGTTAGGCTGAGAGGATGGTTTAGGTGCTGGGCAAGCCTACTCCATCTCAAACAATGTCCCAGGCTCTACAGTGTCCCGTTAAGTGTGGGCAAATATTGCCTCCTCACACTGTAATGAAATCATCTAGTGAAGATGTAAATGCCTAATTGGCTAACTCTGGCATTGGAGATTTTAGACTGCCTAAAAGCCTTCGTCATGGCTTAACGACTTTTCCATCTTTACAAAATTATCATAATAAAATTAGTATAGATTGTGTTACTCTATCAGTTATCTGATTTCCATTAGGTACAAGTTTTTCTTAGGGTTCCACGGAAAACAAAAATACTAAAACGGAGGTTTGCATTCAAACCGCATTACTCACTCATATTCAACTACATACCTACCAAATTAGTACGGCTATAGGAGAATGTCTTTTTCTTGCTACTCACATGTCATGTCATTGAAAAGAAATGACAACAGATTAGGGGCAGTTTTAACTACAGCAAGCTTATAAGTCCATTATTTGTGGAAACTTTTAATTGGCCTTCCGCGTGTGATATGTGATTTGCATGTATGATATCTATATAATTAACCATTACTGTGCATAGCTGTAAGTTTTCCTAAAACAAAAAAATTAAAATAAATAAAATTATGAATCTCAAATTCTTCATTATCAAAACTGTCTACAATTTTATAGAACAGCAGCACTTTAGCTTATAAATAAACTAGTAGTTCGCCCCGAACTGAGATCTCGCGCACCGTAGATGGCTTACATTTGGACTTTCTTCTGACTACCCCTATACTTTCAAGTGTTATTACTGCCCAGTATGCCTATTGCGCTAGCTCGTCATGGTAAAAAACACTGACATGCATGCCATACATGTCGTGTCTAATTTTTCATTCATGAATTCTCGTCCTATTTCAAAAAGTACCTAGGTACCTATACGTCCTAGAATAAAAATAATAACTATTTTGGAATGTACAACTAAAGACCTTTCATTTGACACTCCACTCAATATATTTGTTTAAATTTTTTTTTACCCCCTTCGGAACCCAATATCTTGACAACCCCTTTATTGATTAAGCTCATTATGCTCCACCTTAAATTTTCATAGCACAACCTATTGACCTACCAAGTTTAGCTTACCTAACGTAACCTACGTACGTAATTTATTTTCAGGTTCCCGGGCAATTATTTTCATTCATTACCAAGATTTTTTTTTTTTTTTTTCAAGAAAATAAATCAAGTAGCAACTAAAATCATTGCAAACCAAACCGCAACGATGCCACTCTCTTTCTAAGACCGACCAGTCAATGAGCTACGAAGACATCGAAACTCTATGAAACGGGAGCTCTTGCAGCTCTGGTTTCGTAGTTTTTGTTCTTTGGTCGTATTTCAAAAACTATACATCCTAGAGTAAAAATAAAAACCATTTTGGAATGTACAAAACAAGCCCTTTCATATGACACCCAACTCAATATATTTGTGTAACTTAAAAAAAAAATTACCCCCTTGGGAACCTAATATCTTCACAACCCCTTCATCGATTAAGCTCATATGCTCCACCGTAAATTTCCTTACTACAACCTATTGACCTACCAAGTTTCATGCAGATTGGATGAACGGTTCGACAGTTATGCGCGAACAACAATTCGTGAAACATACATACAAACATACAAACATACAAACATACAAAGCAAAATCACCCAACTTACCACTAAGATCTTCGCTCGCTTCGCTCGCTCGATCGATTATTCTGTTTGAACCAGATTCTCAGTGTGAGCTTTCTCGACGTTTTAGTTTACTGATGATATTTGATCATGTAGGTGTGGCGGCACTTAAGAGATTAGAATTTGAATGATGACTTTAAATGTGTTGCTTTGATCTCGATGACATAATAAATAAGAAAAGCAAAATCATGAGAAGTCGAAAGATGGTCGAGAATAACAGAGTTTATGTTTGAAACTACCAATGTAACATAACACCTTTATGTAAACAACATAAGTGCAATAAATACTTTGACTTTGACTTTGAATGGGTTTGAGTTTACAAACTTAAATTATAGGTACCTATAAGTTTCTTTACATCCTTTTCTGGGCCCTATACTTTGTGCCGTTGCGAAAAGTAACAATTTTTATTTAATTTTAAATAATTCGCATCGAATATACGGAACCGTATAAAAATCTTCGCAACTCGCTCACTATTGCATAACATTACATCTTCAACAGTAAACGAAAGTTATTGAGTAATGTAACTTCAATCAGTAGTACAAACACGACAAGTGCTGGTAAAAGTGCGCTGCTAATCGCTTAATAAGTGCTTATTGATGACTTCAATATTTTGTGTCAATCTGTAAACACATCATTTCTGGCATCTTTCATCATTGGTTGCGAAGAAAAGGAGTAGAATCACCTAGCTCTTAAGACGTTTCAAAGTAGTACACTAAGGCTTCTATTAATAAACTCCGCTCAACTTCTGTCAAAGTTGCACCACGGATTTAACTATTGCCATCACGGGCGTAGCTATAGCTTTGTCAAGGGGGGGGGTCCAAAGGTTCCAAAATACAAAGATCTTTGTTAAGGGGGGTCTTTGTTAAGTCCAAGGGTTCCAAAATACAAAAATTGACTAGGTTTCCTCCGAACTTAATGGGCTAAGGGGGGGGGGGGGGGGGGTCCGGACACCCTAAACCCCCTCTTATATACGTCCATGATTGCCATCCTTTTTTGTTAGTGACAATAAGGATGGCAATGGTTAAATCCTGGGGTCTTCACAGGCTTCGAGGAGCGACCTCGGGTTGATGAGGATTTGTTAACGTTTTGCTGCAACACCGGCGCATTCCAGGACTACGTGGGCTAGAGTGGGCTGTCCGTGACGCCGATGTTATACAGATGTTTGTTGGGGGACTGTGTCCTGTCAGTGTCCCTACGATTATTCTGAGGTGTTTCCTTTGTAGGTTCAGCAGACGACGTATCAGTCTTGGTGTGGAAGCTGGTATCGCTGCTCTGGACTGTCTGCAGTCCGTCATCCATGTCCATCGTTCGTTGACTCGATTACTTGACTTTTGGTCGTTTATTCGACTTTTGGTCGTTTACTCGACTATAAGGAAGGAGTAGAGATAGAGCCACTGACAATGACAAACTACTCACTGAACGCTTCCAATTGCTCACACACTGCGCATTGTCTCCTCTTTCCGAGGTCACTACACTGTTTATGGCGAGACATGCAGTCTGCGGCTTTTGTTATTGCACGCTGACTAATTATGAATGGTTCTTCATTGTGAATCACTCATGATTTTCTATTGTAAGCTTTATTCAAGTTTCCTATGCATGCAGTACATTTCAAATTGAAGCGCCCGTGATTTTCTATGTTTCATTAGCCATAAAGTGTTATTTCGAGTCGATCAGTGATATATTCTGGCGAAAAATTTAATAGGTAACCATAACGTTTTTAAAGAAAAACTAAATGTTTTAAAAAGTTTAGGTGACCATTGGGAAAGCGAAATATTGATTATGCTTTCAAAGTTCACTTTTTATCTAACGTAATATCAAAATACATTCAAGCCTAACGATTATGTTGACGAAACCATTTGTTTGAGTTATAGGAATCCTCTAAATCCATCATGACGTCCATCCTTTATAGTTTACCGTACTTATTCCTTAAAACACACCAGCAGGCTGATTGTCTAACTAGTCTCAAACTTAAAATCGGTCTCAAACTGTCAAAACACTCACGTAAGTATCTTTTATCACGTCCGTTCTTGTTGAGATGAGAGTGACAGAGCTATTTGCGTGGTCTCTAAACTGTCATATTTGAGAGTTTGAGACCGATTTTATTCGCTATCAAAGACAGACAATCAAAGGGCAGTCATCTCTCTCTCTCTCTCACTCACTCCATCAGTGTTTGGGGAACAGGGTGGAATCGTTCCCCAAAGGCAGAGTAGGTGGTTCCTCTGCAACGGGCCGGCCCATCTGGCCCACTTGCCCGTGGTCTTTCGACCGACAGATGTTGTCGGTTAGTCCTACTTATGTCTAAATCCGTTGGAAACTTTGCTTGAGAGTTCTAGACATGTTGATGTTGTGTGGCGCCATCTGTTGTGCGTGGCATGTTTCTGTAGTTCATCTAGCGACTGGTAGATGTCGCTACAAGTGTGTGATCGAGCAGTGCCATTCGAACAGCCGTGGCCTATACAAACAGTTCATTCGTAGAAGTCTTCCAGCCGCGCACAATTTATTTGAAAGTTGTTTGTTAGCGCTGAATTAACACCTCTGAGAGCCACTTTACGTAACACGAGCGTAGCATTTCGCTCTCTTGAGTGACCTTTTGATTTTCATATGTGACAGATGGTAAGCCCTTGGCCGATTAAGACAAACTGTTCAAATTAGATCCTTATTATGAACTTGGAATGTAAGTTAATCCCCGTTTTTCGATCGAGCGAGCGAAGCGAGCGAAGATCTTAGTGGCAAGTTAGGCGATTTTGCTTTGTATGTTTGTATGTTTGTATGTTTGTATGTTTGTATGTTTCATTTTTATGTTCTCGCATAACTATCAAACCGCTTATCCAATTTGTATGAAACTTGATAGGTCAATAGGTTGTGCTATGGAAATTTGCTGTGGAGCGTATGAGCGTAATCGATGAAGGGGTTGTAAAGATATGGGGTTCCCAAGGGGGTAAATTTTTTTCAAAGTTACCCAAATAAATTGAGTGGGGTGTCATATGAAAGTACTCAACTTATACATTCCAAAATGGTTTTTAGTTTTCTTCTAGGTTCTATAGTTTTTGAAATACAGTCAAAAAGAAAAATTAAGAAAACCAATTAACGGAAGTATGGAGAGAGCTCCCGTTTCATAGAGTTCCGATGTATTCGTAGGTCTGGTTAACATACAAGGAGTGTGGCATCGTTGTGGTTTGGTTTGCATTGATTTTAGTTGCTAAGTACTTGATATTTTTTCTTGAGATTGAAAATAAAAGCCGTGTTGGCCGATTGGAAGAGTGCTCGACTTTCGATTCATAGGTCGTAAGTTCGAACCCTGGCCGTGCTCATCAATGGATTTTTCGATTAGAAAAATTTAAATGCGCATTAACACGAGCTCTAAACGGTGAAAGAAAACATCGTGAGGAAATCAGTTAACGTTCTAATAGCGGCGATGGGCTTGCAACCTGTCACGTATGCAAATGCTAACTCCTGCAAATAGTGAGCTGGGCATGTACCAAAATTATAGAGGGAGGGGGAGGGTAGGGGGAGGGGGAGGGGAGGGGAGGGGAGGGGAGGGGGAGGGGGAGGAGATGGGATGGGAGGGGTAGGGGTGGGGAGGGGAGGGGGGGAGGGGAGGTGAGGGGGATGGGAGGGGGGAGGAGAGGGGGGAGGGGGGGAGGGGGAGGGAATTGATTTTCTCATACATTTCGTATTGAACTGCTATTTTAATAATTTTTCGAACTAAGAGGCCTTCCCTGAGGCGCGGTACGAAGTTCGCGGGGTCAACTATTGAATATAAACACGACACGACTTAATGTATTGCATGCATGCCTATAATCTTTACTATACTGAGGTAGCGCATTAGATATCATTCTGTGGTAAACACTAGAAGGAGCACTTGAAAGGTATAGGGGTAGTCAGAAACAAGTCCAAATCTAGGCTATCAACACAACGGTGCGCGAGATCTCAGTTCGGGGCGAACTACTAGTATATTTTCAGATGAATCGTCAAATGTAAAAATGACTGTTTTATTAGTAAGGGCCGGCCAAAGGAATATCACTTTGATCGACGCTCTTGATCACTATTCATAATGCCTGGTCCATATGAATACTGCCCGGTTAATCAAGTTGCCCGTGATAGTAGAATCGGCACCTAGAGGGCCTACCGAATAAATTACTTTTAACTTGACTTAACTAGCGCTAAGTAATATTTACTCACTTGAAATATTACGCAAAATCTTACCCAACTTACATAACTACACATGGTGTTATTGACCCAACTACGTTATTCTACGACCTAAGACAAAAAAAAGCTAGATTCTCAATGCGTGTAATGAGTATTTAAGCACCGGCTTCAACTCATCTTTAAACTCACATCAGCACGCAATATCTTTGCTATAGTACAAATTATTCGTATTATACGCTTTGTGCTGCGCTTACACTGACATAGTAACTAAACAGCACATTGATTCAAATTAAGTTTTTTATAAATGGCCATGCCGATTTTGTATGGGAAGTTGATCCCTTTTTTTTCGCGCAGCCATCATATTTATGGATATGACCAAAGCCTTTGACCATGTAAATCATAATATTCTACTGCATAAACTAGATATCTATGGCGTCAGAGGTATAGCAAATAACATAATAAGATCTTACCTTAGTAATAGAAGCCAAATCACACAGCTTAACAAAATATGTACAAAAACGCATGTAGACACTACATACAAATCGTGTTCTAGAGCGGTGTCCCATGGTGTTCCTCAAGGGAGTGTCTTGGGTCCGCTTCTATTCTTAGTTTACATAAATGACCTGCCTCAAGTGACAAATCATTTTACGACTCTTTTTGCTGATGATAGTACCGTTTTATTTATTAATAATAAATCACACAATTTTGAACTTGACATTAATGCTACCTTGACATCTATCATTAAATGGTTATTATCAAATAATTTAAACATCAACCTATCAAAGACCTACATAATGGATTTTAAGCAACGACATAACAATAACACAGATCTTGACTTTAACATAAATTATTGTAATACAAAAGTTAATGAGGTTGACTTCACTAAATTCTTAGGACTTACTATTGACAATAAATTAAACTGGAAACTACATATTGACAATATCTGTAAACGATTGAAACAGTTTTCATATGCTCTCTTTAAATTGAGTAGAGTGTCTAATCTATCAACCTTACTTATGGCTTATCATGGCCACGTTTCGTCGATTTTGCGATATGGAACCATATTTTGGGGGAACTCAACAGATTATCTTAAGGTCTTCAAAGCACAAAAATGTTGTTTGAGAGCAATGTGTGGACTTAGAAGACGAGACACCTGTAAAGACCATTTTATTAAATTAAAACTACTGACATTTCCATCACTGTACATATACGAAGTAGCCATTTTTGTCAAAAATAATAATGATGAGTTCGAATGGTTTGCAGCGGGAAGTCGTTTGGAGGGCAAAATGCGTCATGTTTCATGCAAATCGCAACTCTTCCGTAAAAGTGTATTCTGCATGGCCGCATCAATTTACAACCATATACCTAAATCCGTTCGTGCCCTATCCATAGGTGAATTCAAATCCCGCCTTAATAACATTTTAGTTAAAAAAGCCTATTATACAATAAATGAATTTCTTGCTGACCGTAATATTATTGACATGGTAAATTAATTTGATGTTTATTCTGGGCTTCTTTTGACTTTTTAATCTAATTTAATTGTTTTAATTCATATGACATTTCTTTTGACATTTCTTATTTTATTGTTTTAATTCATTTGACATTTCTTATATTATTGTTTAATTTCATTTGACATTTTTATTCCTAAATATCTTTTATTTTATTGCATGATTAAATTAATGTGTATTTTATGAATTTAAAATTTAATGACTTATATTTAATGTGAAATGTAATAATTGTTTGTATGCCAATAGGCAGAATCTAGTGACTCTAATTTAAGCCTAAACACCCTTTGTACCTGGATTCACAGACAAAATAAATTGAAATTGAAATTGAAATTGAAATTGAAATCAACCAAACATCAAAATACTTATAAACTCTTACGAGTATAAAAAACAATATTTGTGAAAACATTATACATCTACACTCAGTCAGAATCAGAACTGAGTTATACAGAGTGAGTTTTTCAAAAGTGCCTCTAGGGCCAAATCTGAAACTATTAGCGATAGTGAAAAACACTCAAAAGAGTTTTGTAACCGATTTTGATAAAAAGTAAAACTGCATTTTGGTAAAACTGCAATGTAAAACCGTTAATTTGATTTGAAGTACCATCAAACAGCTTACCTGACTCCATCATCAGATCAGCTCTCTGTCACCACCATAATATTATCACCAATTTTACACAGCCGAGCATCATATGTGTACCAGGCTCCAATTCTACTAATCTACAACGTCAACCATTCCGGTATCATTACCGATGCATTTTGTTTCGTTCTTGAAAATCATCAATTATCATGGTCATATCCCTAAGATTAACTAAGATTTCGTTTTTAGATTGGGAAACAAAACGAATTCGTTGGTTGTTGACGTTTTGCTTTGGTTTATAAAAAGTTTGTTAGTAGAATCGGCTTCCATAGACCAGAGATTTCCATTTTATGTCATCAATAAATAACCTTTTCATTTTAATTAAACAATTAATGGCTTTGGAAACCTAAACTTTACTCATTACTCTACTAATCTCATTAGAACAATTTCATACTTCCAGGAAGTATGTACTTAACAGCTGTTAACATTTTATTGCTTCACGCTTCCGCAATGGAAGTGGGTAAATATTTGGTAATTATTCATACATAAGATAAAATATATTAAATTCGGTCAATAGAGTCTATGTTAAGCAATGTTCAGAAAGGTAGGTACAGGTTCTCCACTTGGCTATAATTTTTTTTGGAGACAGTGTTCCGTAGTGTAGGCAAAGATTGCCTCCTGACACTATATAAATCATCTAGTAAAGATGTAAAGGCCTATGTTTTTATACTTTTTTGTCCAAAGTGGTCTACTGAACCGATTCCGATGGTTTTTATCTTTATTTAGTGAAGAATAACACAAAATGATCCATTACATTTTACTCTTAGCTACTTTTCTTGTGTAATTTCAACAATGACCTTTTTACATGCCGTATCTGTGCATATTTTCCGAATTATTTGGATTATATTGGACGTCCTGCAGCATTTGATAAGTACCTAGACGACATTATAAACGTCGTATGAAGACACAGAGCCGAGAGCAAGAAATTTACACTAAGACACTTAGGGTCTTACTTATGAAAGATGTTTAAGTCGAACTCTGGTTGAACAACGTCCTGTCTTTAATATTGAGTTTTTTTTTTTTTTTTTTTTTTTAATGTAGATAGACCTTTGTTTAGCCACAATCTCACCTGATGGTAAGTGACGATGTGGCTGACGATGGATCACAAAGGTCTAGAAGACACTTGTTCACTCTTGACTTGAAGAGACCCAGGTTATAATTTTCGGGGAAAACAGAAGCCGGCAGCGAGTTCCAGACCAGCAGTGCGGATGATGAAGGTGGAGGCGAACCGCGAGGTACGAGTAGATGGAATGTCCACAAGATAAGGATGGTACTGCGCCGTGCGTCTGCTTGTCCTGGAGTGGAATGGTGATGGTGGTATCAGGTCATGGAGTTCCTGAGAACATTCTCCGAAATGTATCCTATAAAAGATCGAAAGACAAGCGACCTTGCGACGGTGGTCGAGGCTTTGGATCTTAGCCTCCGCAAGGTACTGCTCACCGATGAGTCTGAAGGCTCTGCGTTCGATCGAGTCTAAGGCAGCCAGCTGGTACTTGGCTGACCCATCCCAAACATGGCAGCAATACTCCATACCAGACCGGACTTGTGCTTGATAAAGGGATAGAAGCTGTCCCGGTGTGAAGCATCGCTTAACCTTGTTCAGTATCCCCAGTTTCATGGCCGCAGTTTTAGCTTTCGACTCGATGAAAGTGCCAAAGTTGAGTGTCGGTGACAGTGTGACACCAAGTAGCTCCAGCTGATCTTTTATAGGTACCGGTACATCTCGAAACTTAGGAACCTGGAGAAACGGACTCTTTTTACCAGAGAAGAGACAGGCTTGTGTTTTAGAGGCATTGAAATTAACTCGATTGGCTTCACCCCAATCCGAGACTGCCTTTAGAGTTAAATTCAAGCGCTGTACCATCTCTTCTCTCTGCGCCTGTATCTCTACTCGACTGCTTTTGGCGTTAGACAGGAGTTCACGAATAGAGACAGAACGTTGATTAACCAGTGTTCAACTAACATCTTTCTTGAGTAAGGGGGTAATAGTTTTGCATCCAGCTACTAGCAGTATATAAATGAGCCTCAGATTGTATAGTCAGGGTTCCCATACACCTTTGTCAAAGGCGCTAAACATCGGTGGGACGATCTAAGTGATAAACAAATTGAAGTTTCAATTTCCTCAAAAAAAGTGCTCGAGAAAAAGTTTACTGCATGCAATTTACATGAGGAAAGGCGTTAACATGCTATTTGCTTGAGAAAAGGCTCGTAAAATTAAAAAAAATCTTTGTGTTTCTTTCCGTGCCTAGCACGGTCATAGCACGGCCATGGTACTCGTATGATACTGTGTAGTCTGCCGAGACTAAAAGCCCCTAAGTGATACACAAAGTGATCTTATTGAATAAATGAATTTGAGTTTGGGTTTGAGTTTGACTCGTATTACAAAGAAAAAAATACATAAATCATCATCTTTACATTACGATTGGAAGTAAATAACCCCGCTTTGCTCAGCGTACCGTCACATTACATAACAGTATGTACTTACATAGATAAACAGCCTTCGAACGAGGCTAATCACATAAGGTGAAGATTATATGCATAATGTTATTATATTACAGACGGTTTAATGTTTTGGTGCTATTTCCTGCATCCGATGATTTACTGGTTCGAATTGCTTCCTAAAAGATAAACAAAAACAAACATTAATTAACATAAAAATTTTTCATACGCACGGCGAAAATGTGGAACTTCTTACCGGAGTCTGTATTTCCAGAAATGTAATTTGGGTGTCTTCAAATCGAGAGTCAATAGGTTCCTTCTATGTAAGCGTGCTCCATCTTAGACTACACTGTTGCTTTACATCAGGCAGGGAGTGGTCAAACACGAACCTATTTTAGTTAAAAAAAAAAAATAATTAAATAATTAAGTGTTAAGGCTCATTTACATGATGCGAGTTTCTTGCCCCTAAGAGGCGATTATCGTCATCAATGCCAAAATAATGACAATGTAAACTAAACATTGAAATCATACGTGGAAGGACGATAATAGCTTGTCACTGAATTGTCATGTAGCTAGTTTCTCGCATCTTAGAGGTAAGAAACTCGCACCATGTAAATGAGCCTTTAATCCACATTGTATTTCATTGAACATGAATTTTTTTATAGTTTTAATCCACACTTTATTTCATTGAACATGAAAATCGATGCTTTAACCGGCAAATGAGCTTATTAAGATTTTCAACCCGACGAATGTGGGTTCCGTGGCCGAATTGGTTAAGGCTCTCCGGCTTGAGGATCGCTTGTACCTATCATGCGGGTTCGAATCCCGTTGGAATCGAACATTTTGACAATACTATTCATTTTCAATGAAATATAAAAACTTTATACCAATAATGTCTTATAAGTATATAGTTTAGTCCTCAATTTTTATGTGCTCGTTTTAATTCCATAAAGTAAATTCTATGATAAGAATCAAACCTGCACCACTCGATCTCGCCTCCGCTACGAGCGAAGAAACATCCAATAAATCATGAGAAATCTACTGCGGAAGCTCACCACCTGTCGCTGGACGGCAGTGTGCCACATGCAGTCAGTCAGGAACAATCATGTTCTCATTTTCTTCTTCTTTTTTTAAGGTATTGTCCCTTATTAGCACAACTGATGCATCTTTCTTCACGAAGCTCTTTCCAGGGCAGCCTCCTTGACCTCTTTTTCTCTCTAATTTTTTATGATAATTAAAATTTGGTCACAATCTTTCCATTATCATTTATGCAGCTAATCTTATCCCACTGCTGGGAAAAGATGGGTTTGTTTATTCAGCCAATATTATTCTAAAAAAAAAAAAAAAATCTAAAGTATGCTAACCTATTTAGGACCTGCCACTTTGCACTTACAACTTACAATCATATCCTTATTAAAAACCAAATAGATAGGTACACAAAATCCCTAACTTACATAAACTATTAATTATAAAATTTTTCGCCAGTCCTTATTTCGGTCACTTAAAACTTAAATATAATGTAGGCTTGGATAATTTATAAATTCACACGATGTATAAAATACTAAATGCTAAATAAGTCGTACCTATTTACAAAATTATACATTAATTAATCAGTAAAATAAAATATTTTGTTTTAAACTTTATTCATAGAAATCAGCCCAATTTCTTGTCTGTTAATGTGAGATATCTAATCAAATAAAAATAGGTAGGTAATCATTAACCTGAGACTTTGCTTACCAAATAGGACATTGTTAAAAGAAATAAAGTTAAATTTTAGAATTAATTATTTTCCTGACTCGCCTCGCATAACATCATCCAAGCTTTCACGGCGCGGCGTGGTAACTCGCTTGAGCTTCACATTTCACGCGTTCTTGATGCGCGGCGCACGTGTTCACGCGTCCCATTCAAATCCAAGATTTATCTCCATGACCATAGAAACTATTTTACAATAACACGAAGTGTTTTTGTCCAGGACCTTTGAACCTTATTGCGTAGAAAATAGAGACTGAATTTTTCAGGACTTGAAATAGTGTTTGTGGTTTTTGTGAGTGCTAGTGTTATTTTTTGTTTGGATTGCTTTTGCAAATGGTAAGTCGATTTGGAACTAACCCTCTGCCTACCCTTATCCTTTTGTAATCATGATCGTCTTCTCAATAAATAAAAATCAATTGCATGTATGAAAAATCATTACCTACTTGAAAGCAGCTGGTGAAGGCAGTTTTTTTTGTCTTCGTAACTGAAAAATGCCGCATGTATGAAAAATCATCACTTGAAAGCAGCTCGTAGGTAAAGGCAGTTTTTTTGTCTTCTTTTCAGGATAAGGTTTGTATGAAAGTAAACCCGAGTAAAGTGGACGCGGGTCCCTAGTAAAATATAAACATGACAAAATATCATCATTTCCATCAAATGTTTATAATAGAGGCTTAAAATTTAATGAAAAACCTCGTCAGATACCTTTATAAACTAGAAAAGAGCTGATGATCTTAAGCTGAACCAATTTTGATAAAACATGTCTATTAACCATCACTAAAAAACCTGCATTCAAAATACATACAAAAATTGTACTCAAATCGGTTTACCCGTTTAAGAGCTACGGTGCCACAGACAGACACACAGATAGACATACACACATAGAGGTAAAACTCTCCTAGTGGCTGGGCAGGGAATGACGATGATTGTTGTACGAGTACACTGACTAATTACGAGCTAAAACCGAAAGCGCTTATTTCGTTCATGCTAAAGTCCTTTACTTGTTATTCTCCTGGGTCCTTGTTGTATCTACGGTGTAAACGGTGAAGGAAAACATCGTGAGGAAACCCGCGGCATAGTCAGCCCCACACGTATTGACCATGTCTTTCCTGTGGATATGGCCGGTTAAGCTGAGAGGCTGGTGTAGGTGCTGGGCAAGTCTACTCCATCTCAACATTGTCCCAGGCACTACAGTGTCCCGTTAAGTGTAGGCAAAGATTGCCTCCTGACACTGTATAAATCATCTAGTAAAGATGTAAAGGCCTAAGTTGTTGTATCTAGGCCCAGGGCCAAAGACCTCTGTAAGAAAACAAAGAAGTTAGCAGTCGCTGGAATGTGACCGCCATCGGCGACGATGCGCACGCGCCACGCTTCACTACACCTCGTTTGTTTTGTAGATGATTATCGCTGTCTTGGAGAATGAAATTCAAAATTCAAATAAGTATCATTTATTCAGTTGGACCGCTATGACCACTTTGAAACGTCATAAGAGCTAGGTGATTCTACTCCTGTTCTTTCGCGACCAACACCGTGAAGAATCAAGGCAACAAACACGGTAGGGGCCTAGCTTTCTTTTCGGTGATCCATCCGCTTAAATCTAAATAGTCAAGCTCCAGTGGGGAGCCAGTCGAACAATGTGAGTCTCGTCTAAGTCGTCAAAAGAAAAAAGAGGATGATATGAATAATGAGGTGGAACTAGGATTTCTTTATTCGACCTTTCTCATTCCGGCATAGGTCTTCCTCAAACTGTTGCTAATCTATCTCTATTTTTAGATTTAGTTTAAAGCCTTCTTTGTTTGGTTTTATTGCCCAAAGATTGTCGTAAAGCAACCGTAAAGCCAACTCGAAGTGTCTTATATGAGGACAACCTCAAGTGTCATGTGAGATATTTTTGTCATTCGTTCAAAATTCGACTTTAGTATTATTGTTACCTCCAAAATTATTAATCGTTCCTCTGATTATTGTCGCTCAGAAATGGATAGACCTAAGCAAGCTGAAAAAGGTCGATAGGAACCGCATTGACGCCTTCGAAGAATGGTGGGGGTTTCTGCAAATTCTTTGGACTGCCTTCCACACCAATTTCACGGTCTTGGTCGTATAGGAACAGGAGTAAAATCACCTAGCTCTTAAGAAGATTCAAAGTGGTACACTATGTTATCTTATTGAATAAAATGACTTTGACTTTGAATGCGTCAATTCTGAGGAGCCGTGCCTGAGGAGTGTGTCGCCTTCTTCTTCTTTCTTATGAGCAAGTGGCCAAGTCTGGTGACGGAGCACGGAAGCGCTCAGCTCATAATGCCACTTGCAGTCACCCATCCAAATTGTGACCACGCACAACGTTGTGTCAAGAACATCTCAGCAAACTACTTACCTACACATTAAGCAGGCTTCCTAAAGTACTTAACCACTAGACTAGAAGATCTTAATGAGATTTGATTGTGTTTACCGTGCCTGAGGAATCTGTCACTGTCTATTTTCATGACTTTTTTTGTACCCCTACCTTCCGTTGCGGACGGACTATTACCTACCTCATTATCACTCATTAAAATAGCATGACACTACCTTCCTTCCTCATAACTCAGTAAATAGCTTCCCTACATACCAGGCGATATAAACACAACAACACAACTAGACAATTACAGCTATAATCATCAACGAAAATGCACAGAAAAACTACACTTTCTATAAGAAAACTTGTCTTTTCCTAGTAAAGCTGTGTTTAAACTGACGCGATTATACTGCGATTGTTGACAATGCTATCAGATTATAAATTTTACATGGGATCCTCAAAAAAACAGATTGTTTTAGATATACACGAGTTTTATTATACCTAGATATAAACACAAGCAGATTGATGGATTGTGTGACTGCCATGAGTAGAGGCGGCAGTGCGCACCGGAGACTGAGAAAAAGCCGCGAGAAAAAAAACTCGAGGTCTTTACATCTTTACTAGATGATTTATACAGTGTCAGGAGACAATCTTTGCCTACACTTATCGGGATACTGTAGTGGCTGGGAGAGTGTTGGAGTAGGCTTGCCCAGCACCTACACCATTCCACAGGAAAGTCATGGTCAATACGTATGGGGCTGACTAAGCCGCGGGTTTCCTCACGATATTTTCCTTTATGTTTAGAGCTCATTTTAATGCTCATATAATTTTTTTAAAACGAAAAATCCATTGGTGCACGGCCAGGAGTCAAACCTACGACCTTCGGATTGAAAGTCGAGTAACTATACCCCTCGGCCAACACGACTCAAGCGGAAGCCGCGGGAAAAGACTAGTAATCTCTAAAGGTACCTAGTAACACTTGAAGTAGCGAAGTGAAATCACAGAGTTTAAACTAGTCCTACAACTTGTCTAGGTGGAGAAATTTTTATTGCAGATTTATTTTAGAACATGACACTATTGATTTTAAATTACTTACTGTATTTCCGTACTGGTATGGTCACTTTTTGTGAGCACAGAATTGAATAGACGACTGTTCTAGTATTTATATTAAAGTAATCTCACATTTAGGCATCTTAAATTTTTTTTAAATGAAAAAATAAATGAAATATGTTCACGACTGTAGTAATAAATAAAATATGTTCCCAAGGTGCGGTATTATTTCAGGTTATTAAACATTTTTAGATCCTTTAAGATGTCGAAGGGGGTAGTCAGAGGTATGTCCAAACAGTACATTCCTACATTTTGCAGAAGTTAACATTCCATACGTGACAGGTTGCAAGCAAAAATGCATCCAAAAAATGTTAACCACGGCGTAAAGGTGTGTATTTTAAACTCCCTTAGAATATCCCCTGTGACGTCGTCGATGGTCCCGTAGCTCAATTATCTAGCTAGAGCATTGGCTATGTTAAGAAGATTTCTTATTACAAATATAGAGCAAGAACTGACTCTAGAGATGAAGTTTGTAGGCCTAAAGGCCTTCGCCTTGGCTTTATCACAAGCGGAAAGACAGTTTTGAAGCTCGGAAGCTCAATGTTCAATATTATAGCAGTGAATGGATTGTAAGAAGTTATTGCCAAGAGAGAAAATCATAAATAGAAAACCACAGATTCACAGGATTCATTACAGTTTTCCTCAGTTCTTCTGAATTAAATAAAATAAACTTTCTTTATCTATAAAAAAACATGTTACGTCACTCGAAAGTTGTAAAATTATCGTGGGATTTTAAATACACAACAGTCGAACCACGAGTTCCCAGTTAACCATTTTATTATGATTAATAATAATGTGCAGATAATATATTTTAAACTTTCGCGAATTTTTAAATTATTATCTTAATCGCAAGCTATACACTATGTCGACGAGTACATTTACTTGGGCCAGTTAGCTTCCTTCGAAAACAGGCAAGACAAGGAAATAGACCGTAGAATTGAAAACGCCTGGAAAAGCTACTGGTCCATGAAGGAGCTAATGAAGGGCGACCTTCCAATGTCACTGAAGCGTCAACTCGTCGACATGTGCATTTTGCCCGTCCTAACCTACGGTGCCCAGTCTTGGTCACTGACTGATTCTCAAAAGTCCAGACTCGGGGTTTGCCAAAGAGCAATGGAACGCAGCATCTTAGGTGTAAAGCGAATCGACCGGATTCGAAACACCTGGCTGCGTTCAAAGACCGGCATTGCTGATGTGGGCGTAAAGGCTGCCAAGCTGAAATGGGACTGGGCGGGTCATGTCTGCCGTATGCACTCAGATAGGTGGGCTGGAGTGGTGACTGATTGGATCCCGGCGGATGGCAGGCGACTCCGAGGCAGGCCTAAAAAGCGCTGGCGTGATGACCTGGACGCCTTTAAGGGAAACTGGAGAGAAACCGCACAAAATCGCGATGAGTGGAAGGTAACGGGGGAGGCCTTTGCCCAGCAGTGGGACAGTTTAGGCTAGTTAAAAAAAAATCTTAATCGCGTAATGAAAATATTTTATTTACTTCGCCGTTTCGGCTAACTTGAAGATGAGACGTGACGAACGACGTAACTGGCAGTGACTTTAATTAGTTGTAGTTGAGCTATCTATAGGTCGTTTATAACGATCTTTAGATGTCTCAACTAGTTCTGATGTATTTTGTGGGATTATATAATAAGCATTCGATTATTTTTTGTAAAAAAAAGTATACAGGTAGGTACTAATCAAAACTTTACTTTGAGTAAGACAAGCTGTCTTCGTTGTTACCAAAAAGAGTCCAGTAAGGGCAGTGACCTGGTCAACCAAGACTTAGCCGCAGAATATACCACGTCAATGAGCAATGCGGCCATTAAGGAAATAAAACACGTCTCAGTTATTCTAATAGATTGTGTGACACAGTAGTGCCAGTAGGGCAAGCCAATATAGAATTACTAATAATTATACAGTTGTTTCCAAAAATAGTTGGTAAGTGGCGCAAAGGTGCTGTCTGTGTAGTGCGTCGTCGAATGTCCATTCCTGATTCTTATGGCGAAACGCTAATTGCTAATGATCATGATCAGTGATCAATGATCCATGATTGATCAACACGGCTGGATTCGAAGTCACAACCTTCGGATCGAAATTCGAGGCGCTAATCCACTCGGCCAACACGGATTACTAACCACTAGTATTCGCGTCATGTAAAAAGAAGGCTGGCTGTCAAGCTGAGCAGTAAGCAATTTATATAAAGTAGGCAATTCATCGCGCACAAAAGTTTTTAATTACGAAATGGTTTTGGAAAAAACAAACAATAAAAAACAACAGGCCTAGTACTTTCGTGTTCAAGTGTACCCATGCGCAAACTTACCCCCTCCACTGTCTTCCAGCATTCTTTTTACGTGACACGAACTATACTTACTACGAAATTCTGCTGTTATTTCATGACGTGAAGTTTTTTGTGGTTTCAAATGGTTATGGTTGAAAATGGGTCGATTATGTTTAAAACTAATTGAGTACCTAGCAAGAGGTTTTTAAAGTGAATGATTCTGTAGTAATGAGTATTCATCTCTGCTAGTAAATAGATATATCTTTGCAAGCTACAATGACTATTATTTTAACACTACTTGGCCTACTGCCCCCAGAAATCATTAAGCTACAGCTAAACCGACTGTGTTATAGTTTGGGCAGGTGTTACGTCGTCGGCCGTGAGTGATTAAAGGCATGGACCCACCGCGGTCCACGGAGAAAGATAGTTATCTTCGATGCCAACTAAACAATGCTATAAACGTTTCGATTGTCACTATACCTAAGTACTTCTTTTTAAGAAACCCCATAGCGTTTCAATAGTTGAAAATAGTTACAAGTGATTTTGTGGGCGAAGCTGCAGAAAACTCTAATCTAAGCTGCAGAAAACTCTGTCTTATTTAAAGTTAAAAGGTCAATAAAGGTATCGTGTCTTCTATTCTAAGCTTACTTAAGTATCCCATTCCTATGTGAATTTCGATGCCACCTTTCTGTAGATTCGTTTTCGACGTTTATTCGCGTCGATTAAACATGGCTTTATAACTAGAATGAAATGCGTTTATACCAAAGTGTTGAATTCGAGATGAGCCCGTTAAGTAACGGACGGACAGACACACAAACACACTTGTCATGTTATAGTTGTGACTAAACAATGAGTGTGAACTGGGTTTAATTTTTAGGGTTGGCAGATTTGTTTAGTAGTTTCGGTAGGTAAAAAAAATACACTAATAATGCGCAACATGAGTTACGTACGTGCTATTTTGGATGTTCCACTGTCTACGTGTGCCTCGTAGATAAGAGCTGTTGAAAACTTAAAAATTAGTTGAGCTTTTCCATTTATTATCTTTCCTAAAATTACGAGCTGAGCGCTTCCGTGCTTCGGAGGGTTAAATTATCGGTCCCGGCTTTTAAGTCACTAAGCCATGACGGAGGCTTTTAGGCGGCCTAAAAACTCCGTCACTAGCGTTGTACACTTGCTCATACGAACTTACTTCCTAATACTATTTTGATCATCTAGAACGGTGTTCCGCAAACTTATTGTGTTCAAGGTACATCTAGGAAATCGAAAAATTTTGCAGGTACACCTAAATGAAAAATCTTTTTTTTATGCGACACATGAGCTTGTTTAGTTGAGCAGATGCGGTCCAAAAGAGTAGCTTTACTGAGATAGTAACCTTATTTTTCCGAGGCACACCAACTAATGACCACGGTACACCAGTGTGCCGCGGCACACCCTTTGCGGAACACTGATCTAGAATATACCTTCCTAAATCTTTTAAATATTTAGATGAAGAATATATTATTCCTCATACTGAAAATAGGACAAGATTAAGATACGTGTCAGAATCATAATAAAAACAAACTCGGAAGTGTTAAACTGGAAGCAAGAATGCGTTATTCTAAGCACATTTGGATTAGAAAATGGGAAGGCAGACCGGTTGATAAGGTAATAATGCATTTTGGGTTAATAGTGCGGCTTTGAAGTTGCTCTTGAAGTGGGTTAACTCGTGGAGAGTGTTGAGGTATTTCTGTGCTGTAATTTTTTATGAGGTCACCCTAGCTATGTTTGTGATTCATCCGCAGCTAAAGGCTTGATGGCCACGAGCGCTTCTATTGGCTTAAAAACTTAAGCCAATAGAAGCGCTCGTGGCCTAGCTTGCTGAGACGTTCTTGATTGATCGTTGAAGTTAAGTAGCGTTGTGCGCGGTCACTTTTAGGATGGGTGACCGCAAGTGGTATTACTAGTTGAGCGCTTCCGTGCTTCGGAGGACACGTTAATTGTCGGTCCCGGCTTTTAAGTCGTCAAGCCATGACAGAGGCCTTTAGGTGGCCTAAAACTCCGGCACCAAAGTTGGCCACTTGCTCATACGAAAGAAGAAGATTTATGACTTATTCCCAAATACAAATATTTGAGAGGTACTTATCTATCTGAGACGTTATTACTCTTTAGAATCGTATAAACAAAAATTACAGTTATTAATGACAGTGATAAGTAATACTTAAACCAGTTAAACTAAGTAACGGGTGTTAGCACGTGTTAGTAAAAAACCATAGGCCTTTTACATCTTTACTAAATGATCGATCGAGCGAGCGAAGCGAGCGAAGATCTTAGTGGCAAGTTAGGCGATTTTGCTTTGTATGTTTGTATGTTTGTATGTTTGTATGTTTGTATGTTTGTATGTTTCATTTTTATGTTCTCGCATAACTATCGAACCGCTAATCCAATCTGTATGAAACTTGATAGGTCAATAGGTTGTGCTATGGAAATTTGCTGTGGAGCGTATGAGCGTAATCGATGAAGGGGTTGTAAAGATATGGGGTTCCCAAGGGGGTAAATTTTTTTCAAAGTTACCCAAATATATTGAGTGGGGTGTCATACGAAAGGGCTTATTTTGTACATTCCAAAATGGTTTTTATTTTTAATCTAGGATGTATAGTTTTTTAAATACGACCAAAGAACAAAAACTACGAAACCAGAGCTGCAAGAGCTCCCGTTTCATAGAGTTTCGATGTCTTCGTAGCTCATTGACTGGTCGGTCTTAAAAAGAGAGTGGCATCGTTGCGGTTTGGTTTGCAATGATTTTAGATGCTACTTGATTTATTTTCATGATAAAAAAATTTTTGATAAAGAATGAAAATAATTGGGGTAAAAAAAGTTAAATAAACAAAGTGGAGTGTCAAATGAAAGGTCTTAATTTGTACATTCCAAAATAGTTATTATTTTCATTCTAGGACGTATACTTTAGAAATACGACGAGAATTCATAAATATGAAATAAGTAAATGAAAAATTAGACACGACATTATTGTATTGCATGCATGCTAGTATTTTTTACCATGAAGAGCTAGCGCAATAGGCATACTCGGCAGTAGTAGCACTTGAAATTATAGGGGTAGTCAGAAGAAAGTCCAAATGTAAGCCATCTACGGTGCGCGAGATCTCAGTTCGGGGCGAACTACTAGTTTATACAGTGTCAGGAAGCAATCTTTGCCTACACTTAAGAGCCTACTGAGGTGAATTTGTCAAAATAGAGGTTTACCGTTTTAAAGATTTTCTTAAAGCAAATCGTATTAAGATAGTGAAAAACATACTCTAAGTACTACCAATGAACTGATCTACACTGTGGGCTATTTCATATTTCAATATTTTATGTATTTTTTTAGTAAATTACTGGACAAAGTACACAAAATATGAGCGCGGGGTTTTAAGCCTGACCGAACACTAAATTACTCAATTGAATTAAAAAATACGAAAACAACAACTTCAATATTTTATCTATCCTGTGCTTTATTTTTTTTTTCGTAGGTGTAGCTATATTCAACACATTATAGGCAAGAAAGTTGAAGATAAAACTCTCCATACATTTTTTCTATGGAGTAGCTACTATGAATAAAAGGACGATTCATTGCCAAAAATCGTCAGACGGCCGCGGCCATTGGAGCTGGGAGCACGTCACATTGCGTAAATACTATTAGCTAAGCTGTGGCAGAGCCAGTGACGTCACGTGACTGTGTTCTTACATGAGAAGCGGTCGCGTAAACGTGCTATGTCATATTTTCGATAAAATCAGATTACAGTATGTAAGGCATCTTTTGATAAAGATTTTGCCTGGCATAAAAAATGGACTATTTTCTATCAGCATAGGTACCTAAGTAGTAAGTAAGTGCCTATAGGTAAGTATACGTACGGAAGCATGCACATCCACATAGAAAGCTTTACAATCATTTTATGTTTTTATCATCTGGATTAAGTGATGATGATGCTGATGATGATGATTGTGGGGGTTGGCCTACAGTGGGTGGTGGAGGTGGAAATGATAACTCGATGGTGATGGTAGTGGATTGTATTTCTTTGTTCTTATAGTAGGTACACCGCTGGATTCCTATTCTGCTACTGCTTGTTGACTTTTTCTTGGTTGATGTGTTGCTGTACTGAGCTCTCGAGTTGAACTGAATATAATAAAAATAGCTCCTGTATTTATACAAAATGACATCGATTAATAACCAATCAGAATATTGCTACCAAAAATTCCTCCAATTAAACAGTCGGACTTAATTTCCATACCGAGGTTATAAATATTGGCTACGCGAACTATAGGTACCTCATTATTCTTTCGACCGTCGCGTAGCAACCATCTTAAAATAGCATATTTCAGCCGTAAAACTAATTATATCTAGGTATCTCGATATAATCAAACATAAGTCTAAGTTTACATAGGTCATCATAAAAAACAGGCTAAAAACTTCAGACTTCCAAATAAAAACACAACATAAGTTTATACAATTCAAAATAATTAACCAGGCTAAAAACTTCAGACTTCTAAATAAAAACACAACATAAGTTTATACAATTCAAAATAATTAACCAGGCTAAAAACTTCAGACTTCCAAATAAAAACACAACATAAGTTTATACAATTCAAAATAATTAACCAGGCTAAAAACTTCAGACTTCTAAATAAAAACACAACATAAGTTTATACAATTCAAAATAATTAACCAGGCTAAAAACTTCAGACTTCCAAATAAAAACACAACATAAGTTTATACAATTCAAAATAATTAACCAGGCTAAAAACTTCAGACTTCCAAATAAAAACACAACATAAGTTTATACAATTCAAAATAATTAACCAGGCTAAAAACTTCAGACTTCCAAATAAAAACACAACATAAGTTTATACAATTCAAAATAATTAACCAGGCTAAAAACCTTAGACTTCAAATAAAACACACTAAGTCTAAGTTTATACAATTAAATTACCTAACCAGGCTAAAAACTTTAAACTATACGAAGTTGTCCGTAACAATGATGCTGATGATGATGATGCTGATGATGATGATGATGATGATGATGATCGTGGAACTTTTTATTGATATGGGTATCAAATGAAAGATTTTGATGAGCGAAACACAATCATCATCGTCATCGTCATATCTTTATCTTTTTATATCGTCATGACTTCATAACTTCGTGACTTCGTATCTTCGTAACTTCGTAACTTCGTGACTTCGTGACTTCGTGACTTCGTAACTTCGTTTCTTCGTGACTTCGTATCTTCGTAACTTCGCAACTTCGCAACTTCGTATCTTCGCAACTTCGTATCTTCGTATCTTCTTATCTTCGTAACTTCGCAACTTCGCATCTTAGCAACTTCGTATCTTCGTATCTTCATAACTTCGTAACTTCGCAACTTCGCAACTTCACAACTTCGTATCTTCGTAACTTCGCATCTTCGTAACTTCGTATCTTCATGACTTCGTAACTTCGTATCTTCTTACCTTCGTATCTTCGCAACTTCGCAACTTCGTATCTTCGTAACTTCGTATCTTCAAAACTTCGTAACTTCGTTTCGTACCTTCGTAACTTCATACCTTCGTAACTTCGTATCTTTGCAACTTCGCAACTTCGCATCTTCGCATCTTCGCATCTTCGTTTCTTCGTAACTTCATAACTTCGCAACTTCGCAACTTCGTATCTTCGTAACTTCGTATCTTCAAAACTTCGTAACTTAGTATCTTCGTAACTTCGTTTCGTACCTTCGTAACTTCGTATCTTTGCAACTTCGCAACTTCGTATCTTCGTATCTTTGTATCTTCGTATCTTCGCAACTTCGCAACTTCGTATCTTCATAACTTCGCAACTTCGCAACTTCACAACTTCGTATCTTCGTAACTTCGCATCTTCGCAACTTCACAACTTCGTATCTTCGTAACTTCGTAACTTCACAACTTTGTATATTCGTAACTTCGCATCTTCGTAACTTCGTAACTTCGTAACTTCACAACTTCGTAACTTCGTAACTTCGTATCTTCGTAACTTCGCAACTTCGCACCTTCGTATCTAGAAGTTACGACGTTGCGAAGCTACGAAGATACGAAGATACGAATTTACGAAGATGTGAAGATACGAAGTTGCGAAGTTACGAAGTTACGAAGATACGAAGATACGAAGATACAAAGTTACGAAGATACGAATTTGCGAAGTTGCGAAGTTACGAAGTTGCGAAGTTGCGAAGGTGTGAAGTTACGAAGTTACGAAGATACAAAGTTGCGAAGATGCGAAGTTGATAAGTTACGAAGATACGAAGATATGAAGATACGAAGTTGCGAAGATATGAAGATACGAAGTTGCGAAGTTACGAAGATACGAAGTTGCGAAGGTGTGAAGTTACGAAGATACGAAGATACGAAGTTTTTCATATGGTCATAACTTCATATCTTCGTTCCTTCGTAACTCCGTGATTTCGTATTTTCGTGACTTCGTGACTTCGTAACTTCGTATCTTCGTATCTTCAAAACTTCGTAACTTCGTAACTTCGCAACTTCGCAACTTCACAACTTCGCAACTTCGTATCTTCATATTTTCTAGATACGAAGGTGCGAAGTTGCGAAGATACGAAGTTACGAAGTTGCGAAGCTACGAAGATATGAAGTTACGAAGATATGAAGATACGAAGTTGCGAAGTTACGAAGTTACGAAGATACGAAGATACGAAGTTACGAAGATACGAATTTGCGAAGTTGCGAAGTTACGAAGTTGCGAAGTTGCGAAAGTGTGAAGTTACGAAGTTACGAAGATACGAAGTTGCGAAGATGCGAAGTTAATAAGTTACGAAGATACGAAGTTATGAAGATACGAAGTTGCGAAGTTACGAAGATAGGAAGATAGGAAGATACGAAGTTACGAAGTTGCGAAGTTGCGAAGTTACAAAGATGCGAAGATGTGAAGTTGCGAAGTTACGAAGACACACACACACACACGCTGCACACACATACCACGAAAGTGCTTGGTTGTATGTAACTATTTTTATTCTTATTGTTATTTACTTTTCTCTAAAACCTATACTACCTAGTGACTAGACATTATTTAACACACGGGAATCACTCACGTAAAATTATCGTCGATTTGGTTTAGATTTGAAAGTGAAATAGTACCTAGTGACTGTCGTAATATATGTTTTACTCTAAAAAATGTAAATCCGTCATTGGCTGTAAGAAACATAAATAAGTCGATTTATTACTACTAAGAGCTGTGGATTTTGTCTAATAAATAAATAAATAAGATGCGAAGTTTTTTCAAATCTGACTTGTAGAATATCGCGTTCAAACAAACAAACAAACTCTTTCGCTTTACAGAATTGGTATTAGATTGGTATAGATGTCAATACAAAATCGTTATGAAGTTATAAATTTTAAAACGTAAAAAATGTTTGCCGAAACTTTGACCGCTTTGTGTCAGAGCGGCCCGCACTGCGTGGCGCTTTCAATGTGTGCGTTCTACGCACACAAGCTTGAGCGCTACGTTTCCCGCCCGTAAATACCTAAAACTGACGAGCGGCATAGCGTCGGAGCCCTCTTAACGGGACACTGTAGTGCCTGGGACATTGTTTGAGATGGAGTAGGCTTGCCTAGCACCTACACCATCCTCACCTTAACCGGCTATATCCACAGGAAAGACATGGTCAATACGTGTGTAGCTGACTAAGCATTTATATGCGCATTAACACGAGTTCTAAACGGCGAAGGAAAACTATCGTGAGGAACCCGAGGCTTGGTTAGCTCTACACGTATTGACCATGTCTTTCCTGTGGATATGGCCGGTTAAGCTGAGAGGATGGTTTAGGTGCTGGGCAAGCCTACTCTATCTAAAAACGTTGTCCCAGGCACTACAGTGTCCCGTTAAGTGTGGGCAAAAGATTGCCTCCTGACATTGTATAAATCATCTTGTAATGATGTAAAAGGCCTAAGTTAGCAATAGAATATAGTGTAGAAACATGCAATGTGAACCCTCACAGATCGTGAGTCATCGCGGACTGACTCCTCAGACATAATACGAACAGTTACAGCAACTGGTTGTGTGGTGCAAGTTACGAGAGCTACCGATTGTTTGATTCCAACAGAGCTAGCGAAAGTTTTGTTCAAACGAGTGTGGGCAAAAATATATGGGCACTTCACCCACGGCCGCCACAGCTCAGACTACTTTTATTTTGAAGGTATCATAGCCTTGTATCTCTGTGCCAATGCGCATCAAATTCTGTCCCGGGGTTCTCTATTTATTTTGAGTCGAATAGGTTAAAATGAAAGAGAGGTTAAAATGGCTGTTACCGCATTTTTGGGCATAAATGTATGGACCCACGGCCGCCACAGCTTATACTACTTTTGCTTAGAAGGTATCAAAGCCTTGTTTCTCTGTGCCAATTCGCATCAAATTCTGTCCGAGGGTTCTCTATTTATTTTAAGTGGAAAAGGTTCAACTTACAAAAAAGCTAAAATGATTATGATTAGAGCGATGAAAGTCTCGATTTATTGGGATGTTTTTTATTTCAAAATAATGTGAGGTTTATCAGAAAGTCTCTTAAGTATTTATTTTTCATTTCTCATGTTCAGAAAGTACGCTTTAAGTTACCTGAACAGAGGGATGAAAACAGTACTTTTGCGTCCCTGGGAAGCAATTCTCCCTGTGAAACGATTTTCCCTGCTGACAAAGTATTAAATAAATCACATTCTACTATTTGACATTTCTATTGAGCCATGTCGTCTTTGTCAGCTATATTTGACATTTCTATTTACCATAAGATGAAGATCAGGATCACGGGATTAGGATCACGTAGGATCAGGTTTACAGGATAAGGATCATGGGATCAGGATTATGCAGGATCATTTGATCCGGATCACGGGATTAGGATCAAGTAGGATCAGGATCACAGAATCAGAATCACGGGATCAGGATTATAGGATCAGGATCACGGGAATAGGATCATGGAATCAGGATCACGCAGGATCACTGGATTAGGATCACGGAATTATTATTACGGGATTAGGATCACGAAGTCAGGACCACGGGATCTGGATCACAGGATCAGGATCCTGACGCCAGACCGTAGTCAAGTGAGTTATCTGTCATACATTTCAATACGAACTGTTTGGCCACGTGGCCGGCGATGCGGCCATAGCGTCTCAGCGTGTTAATAGCTCTTACAAGATAGATGTGAATAACCTGTTTAGGCACTCGAACTATTAGCGCCCTCGCTTCGCTCGTGCGCCAAATCATCTCGTGCCTAGGTAGGTTACTTTCAACCCATGTGTAACAATCTCCTATTTCCGATGACGTCCTTTGAATCCCTCGCTGCACTCAGGATTCTAATCTAGAATCCCTCGCTGCGCTCGGGTTTCAACTCTAGCATCCCTCGCTCCATTCTGTATTCAAAATAGCACTCTCGTCGAAAAAATAATATTTTGCCCCGTTGTCATACAATCTAGTACTAATACTCAGGTTAGGTAGGTACAAACATGGATTTATCTAGTGACCCCCGGGATAGATTTTAATGCGTCGATAATAAAAAATGCTTAGTTTTGTTAGGTCTTTCGAGTAATATTAATTACATTGCTGGCGGAGCTGGGTGAAGTTTGCCCACAATTATTTTAAAGTTTCACCGATTCTGGCGCCGAGTGCCGACTATCGCACTTTGCCAACTTTTGCAATATTCAATGCAGGTTACAGCGGACTGCCGAATTTCGGAAAGTCTTATGCAACTAATCGCTTATCGACGACTTTCACGTAGTGCCGACTTTTGTTGTGCATAGATTCACCCTGTTATTTATAAAAGATAACATTACTTATCGTCATCTCAGATGGCTGCTAAATCTGTTGTCGTATTTTTTATTGACAAGCGACAAAAAAAGCGTGACGTTCTCTAAAGACTTTTTAAATTGACGAATGGGGAGAGGCAGTAACTTAATTAAGTTGCATACGCGAAGGACGTCTCCCTGTCCCTATTGATGAAAACGACAGTGAGGAGTTTTGAGCAATTGGGATGGGTGACCGCAAATGGAATTGACAAAGAAGCGCTTACGTGCTTTGGAAGGCACACTAAATTGTCGGTACCGGCTTTTAAGCCCTGTCGGAGGCTTTCAGGCGGCATAAAAACCGGCCAGAAATAGCTCATACGGACATGCATAGTGCTTTCACCGCTTAACCAGGGAGGCTAAAATGGCCGTAAACGCAATGCCTTTAAAGTACCTATGTGTTTTTTTCTTGTCACTCTCATGTCCATGAAAAAAGACGGTATATAGTGCAATTCCTATTATTGCTATCTGCCTTTTAAGCCCCGCTGATAACTTGGCCCACACACAGACCACCTGCTGCATCGTAGGTACTGTCAATTTCTTCTGATCTCCAGAGAATTCATATTGTTGTACACAATTTAATCTGAACATAGCGGACACTATTATGAAATGTACGGGCAATGACTCTTTGACAAATTCCACATTCGATTGCAATGGACTTCAATGAAAGATTCAAAGTGTTCGTGATGGAAGCTTGCCTAGTTGATCTTGATTGATTTTAAATGGTCTGAATGGATGGGTGATCGCTTAGGCTGGTTTTACTGTCACGCGTATCGTCGGCGCTGATAGGCGAGTGATCTTTATGACACTGAAATAAGGATACTGATTGTTCAGCACTGACGAGAGCAATCAGCGTTGCCATTTTTGCTAAA
The DNA here is from genome assembly GCA_958496255.1 of Camptogramma bilineatum. Lineage (NCBI taxonomy): Eukaryota > Metazoa > Arthropoda > Insecta > Lepidoptera > Geometridae > Camptogramma > Camptogramma bilineatum. Next base: position 354,856 of record OY292472.1, read on the forward strand.
CAATCAGTATCCTTATTTCATTGTAATAAAGATCACTCGCCTATCAGCGCCGACGGTACGCGTGACACTAAAACCAGCTTAGTCGCATTTATAAAAGAACTCTTTCGTCCAGTTTTAATTGACCGTCCAAATTAGAATCAACCTTGCGGTACACGCTCATTAAAATTCCGTCTCTTTCTCCCATTAAAGTTTGCTAGAAGAGAACTCTTTTTAGGGTTAAGCTCGCCTATGCCATTAGCTCTTTTTATAAATGTTTCATTTGTGCAACAAAGAATAAATAAATAAGTTGACGGTTGCCTAAAAACTCTTTTCGTAAATTTCGTTCATGTTACAACCATGACTTTTTTTGCAAATAAGATTCAGATAGAACTGTGCACACTATTTTGACGATACAATGTCTTTTGATTATGTACAATACATGTCCTTTTTTTGCTCTTTACCTATTAAACATTCAAAAATTTCTTCCCCAGATCAAAACCCTCTACAAAATGGGCTAGCACTTCACTACCATGAACGAGAGTCGCGAACGCATCCGCCGCGAGCGGGAGAGAGAGAAGAACACATACACCTCTCCCCGTCTCGCTCTCCGCCGCGTGCTCCTTCTAGCTGAAGGCAGACAGTTTAGAGAAGCTGCTGCTATTCTAGCCAGGTTGGGGCCTGGGGTTCTTCAGAGTGTTGCTTCAGAGCTGCCGATAGATTTGCTGGTGGAGGCTCTGCCACATTCAGCGCATCTCATTGAGACGCTTCTGAATCGGTAAGAATAGAAAATACTTGATTGATAATATTTTTTTTTTTTTATTTAACCTACGTCGTCCCACTGCTGAGCAAAGGTCTCCCCCAAATCTCTCCAACATTATTTATTGATAAACATTAATCATGAAAAAAAATCATCACCATTTTAAGGACTCCCATAATTTAAAAGTGGTTAAAAAGAGAACAACTCACTACTTGTAGGTTACAAACCGCTTTACACATAATTAAATTCTCTCTTTCTGTCTAAATCAGCTGTACCTAGACGTAGATTACTGGCGAGCTAAGCGAGCTATGAGACGAGGAAATATTATGAGTAAAAACCGAGATTAATAAAGGTATTTACACAGTTTAGATAAGAACTACTTGGTTTAAACAAAAGACCAGGGTGTCAATTCTAGTACCAAACTTTTTATGAACCTCAAGCAAAACCTCAACAAAACCTTAAATTTTCGACTGTTTCCTATTCTACTAATGACAAACGACTCAGTTGTGGTGAGGTTTTAGCTAAGGTTTGAACTTTGGCAGAACAAATTTTTGAAAAGCTTTTCTACTATTCACCAAACTTGACATTTAGAGATCGAAACAAACCGCAGCGGAATGATTGACGTTGTCATCTAGTAGAATTGCCCAGTTTAACACATTTGCCAACATAGCTACGTTTTATTGTAGTAGTTTACAGACATAAAAATAATGTTATTGCAATAAAAACGATTATAATCTCTACCACCCTCATAATAAAGGTCAAGGTTAATAAAAGTGAGGAATAAGAAAGTGCGACCAGTCTGAGGAATCCGGGCTTGCTTTCTCATGATTTATAACACGCTGTCGACATGTGTGGCCCAAGGACACTCGCTCGCTGCTCTCGTGGGCTTAATCACTTGTAAGATTATATTCGGGCTTTAAAGAATGTGCTGCTCGATGTGCTGTTATGCAGAAACATGTTGGAATGTAAATAACTTGCTCTTTGAGCATTACAATGCGATGTTGAGCATTATTTTAGAAATTGCAATGATAAGAACTTATTTTGAAAGTAATTCGTTTTATTACTCGCCACTATGTCTAATTGAAATAATGTAAGTACTTATCGTACTTACCTTTAAATCATAGTGAAAGAAGAAAACATGTTATACCGGGCCCGGCCTCTCAGGGCTAGGAGATGATGATGATATCCAATAGATGCTAGGTCAGAGATACATACAATCCCAACATACACACAAACTCACAAAATTCACACTCTCTATTATACTTTTAAAGCTTTAGCCATGAAAGCTAGTACAACTAATGGATAAAGTGAATGCGACGAATTCAATTAATTCATCTATCAATATAGCTCTCACTCAATTTGTTATAACAAATGTTATCTAATATATTACGTACTGACTGTCTGTAACACTTGACGAAAAGTCAAGGGTCACTCCTCATCAAACAATTGTGAATGCATTATGGACTTATTTATATGGACATGTAACACCGTTAGGTCACGAACAGTGCTAGTTTTTTGTAAGTAGATGCTTAAGCTCATTTAATTCCTAATGTGTAATTTTCTTGACCGTTTGCATTGTAATGTTTTCCATGTTTTTTCTAATAAACAATGTAGGAACAATTTAGGAACCCTGAGGCACACCATATTCAACAATAACGTTTTGTATTCATATGAAGTAAAAATGACAGTGACAGAATGCATGTTTTGGTTCTAAATATTGACAAATAAATAAATTAATAGAGTAGGTACTTACTAATTATAGTTAGCTCTATTTTGTTATTTTTCGTTTCTTCCTTTGGCTTTTGTGAGGTCCTAAATTACTTTGAATAACGTTTTATAAATATTAGATTTGACAAAGGTACCTAGGTAATTAGAAAACATCGCGGTAAAATACAACACCAATAACCTAGCACAAGGTGTAGGCATTATAAAAAACTATCAGCTAGCCATGTGCAAATTAAAAATTACACTGAAGCAACACAATGTAGAAAGCTAAATATCAAGATTAATTATATTACCACGGTTGGATGATGTCCGATTAATCACTGAGCTGTGACGCCATTTTGATTTATATCCGTTCAATGAACCCGTACCAAGGAATTTCTATACTACGTACCTGGAACACTGACTGAGACAGAAAACAAGGTCCGCTTGAGAAAGAAAACTTGGGCGGTGTGTCTCTTTCTAAAGGGTGACCATAAACTAGACATTCCTAGTCCCTAAGGGACCTTTTCCATCATTTTCTGATTTACGTGATGTTTCAGGGCATGATTTTTGAATTAAAATACTGATACAATTTTGATCCTTCATTTTGATTCTTGAATCTTGAATCTTGATTCTTGAATCTGAAAACTGAAATTTTGAATCTTGAATCTTTGAAGTGACAGCTGTCAAACTTAAAACCGCCATATCTCGGGAACTACTCGTCCTAGACTCCCCGTTCTCAGTTCAAATGAAAGCTAAGACCAAGATCTTCATTTGAAGTGACAGCTGTCAAACTTCAAATGGCCATATCTCGGGAACTACTCGTCCTAGACTCCCCGTTCTCAGTTCAAATGAAAGCTATGACCAAGATCTTCATTTGAAGTGACAGCTGTCAAACTTCAAACGGCCATATCTTGGAAACGATTCGTCCTAGACTCCCCGTTACCAGTTCAAATGAAAGCTATGACCAAGATCTTCATTTGAAGTGACAGCTGTCAAACTTCAAATGGCCATATCTCGGGAACTACTCGTCCTAGACTCCCCGTTCTCAGTTCAAATGAAAGCTATTGAAGAGATCTTCATTTAAAGTGACAGATGTCCAACTTCAATCAGCTATATCTCGAAATCTACTCATCCTAGACTCTTCCTTTTTAGCTCAAATGAAAGCTATGACCAAGATCTACATTTTCAATAACAGCTGTCAAAATGACATCTGTCATCTGAAATGTAGGTCTTGGTCATAGCTTTCATTTGAACTGAGAACGGGGAGTCTAGGACGAGTAGTTCCCGAGATATGGCCATTTGAAGTTTGACAGCTGTCACTTCAAATGAAGATCTTGGTCATAGCTTTCATTTGAACTGGGAACGGGGAGTCTAGGACGAGTAGTTTCCAAGATATGGCCGTTTGAAGTTTGACAGCTGTCACTTCAAATGAAGATCTTGGTCTTAGCTTTCATTTGAACTGGGAACGGGGAGTCTAGGACGAGTAGTTTCCAAGATATGGCTGTTTGAAGTTTGACAGCTGTCACTTCAAATGAAGATCTTGGTCATAGCTTTCATTTGAACTGAGAACGGGGAGTCTAGGACGAGTAGTTTTCGAGATATGGCGGTTTGAAGTTTGACAGCTGTCACTTCAAATGAAGATCTTGGTCATAGCTTTCATTTGAACTGGGAACGGGGAGTCTAGGACGAGTAGTTCCCGAGATATGGTCATTTGAAGTTTGACAGCTGTCATTTCAAAGATTCAAGATTCAAGATTTCAGATTCAAGGTTCAAAATTCAAGAATCAAGATCGAAACCAAGGATCAAAATCAAGGATCGAAATCAAAATCAAGGATCAAAATCAAGGATCTAATTCAAGGATCTAATTCAAGGATCGAAACCATGGATCGAAATCAAGCGCTGATTTTGTCGAGCGCGATAAGGTAAAAATATCCTGAAATTTAAATGACATGGGCACACTACTAATCCAACAACGAGTGTGAAAGAGACAAAGCACCCAAGAAAGCCTCTCAACAAGACCAACAATCCTTATAACCAAGATTAAATGATAATAGATCGTTGTGTAGTCGTGATAAGGTTCAAAATCCTTTGTACATTAAATGTCAGTCAGCACTCCAGTTACGTAGTTTAGAATCTTCTTGACCCGTACTCAGTTCTATCCCGCCAATTTTGACAGCTGTCAATTTCACAAAATTCAATATAATTTTTCACGAACATCTGGCTGCTATTATGCAATTTTACACTATGCGGCGTTGCAATAAAGTTTGTATTTAAAAAGATTGTGTTTTTCAGTCGGTTCAGCTTGATTGAATATTTCTGCTTGAACGATCGATGAATATTGATGTGTTTAGATGTTGATAGATCTACTTCCGCCTTAGCCTGTGATTAGATCCGTATCTAGGACGTCGAAGGAATGTGAAGTAATAAGATACAAATGAATGGATGTAGTTTATTGTGCATGCATTTTATAATTATGAGGAGATTTTACACGTTAATTGGATTAAAACTCAGGGAAACTTGAATGAAAGCAGTTAATTGTGTTAAATCTACCATAGCAAATACATGAGAAAGAGTGATCATCATCTCCTTGCCCTTTTCCCACTAGGTGGGGTCATCACAACATGTTCTCCTCTTCCATTCCCTGAGAAAGAGAATACAAATCAATAAAAAGTATGATCAATTACTCGCAACACATTTTAATCTCAACTTTTCCATCACTTTCTCAAGATTGTTGATGACTTTATGAATGAAGACATTCAATTCAAATTGACGGTTATGTAAATCCAATTCTTATGTTACAGCAGTAAAGTTTATAATAGCTTCGTCAGGTGCATTTTCATTGGAAATCTTGACCTCACGTAGCGTGGGCATGCGTAGGTACGTCAAGTTATCGTGGTTGTATCATAATATCGATTTCGTGTGTCTAATGACCATATCGAAATACATTGTACGTTTCAATAATTGGTTTGATCTACACGTTGTTTGGTACTTTAGATTATTAAGAAAATAATACCTAAGTACTTATACTAGTAGTTCGCCCCGAACTGAGATCTCGCGCACCGTTGTGTTGATAGCCTAGATTTGGACTTGTTTCTGACTACCCCTATACCTACGTTAAGTGCTCCTTCTAGTGTTTACCACACAATGATATCTAATGCGCTACCTCAGTATGGTAAAGATTATAGGCATGCATGCAATAGGTACATTAAGTCGTGTCGTGTTTATATTCAATAGTTGACTCCGCGAACTTCGTACCGCGCCTCAGGGAAGGCCTCTTAGTTCGAGAAATTATTAATATAGCAGTTCAATACAAAATGTATGAGAAAATCAATTCCCTCCCCCTTCCCCTTTGTGTAGAATAGAAATTAGATTTTTTTTCGAAACTGAAAGAGCTGCATATGTTTGCCGACCCCTGCCAACACAGCTCCCTTAGTTTCAATAGGTTATTGAAACTAAGGTAGCTCTGGGAGTAGCTATTGGATCCTTACTAATACGCATGAATCGAAAGGCTCAACCATGAAAACATGGTGTAATTCAGGGAGTAGTAATTGGGCCCAGATTAATACACATGAAACGCTCAGCTTCGGAGAATAACAAGAAAAACCTTAAAAGGCGTCCCGGGAGAGAGTGGAGTCCCGTGGACCGGTGTGTCCACTTTCACCGAATTAACACACACTCGGTAACTACGGGCACTGGATGACCAACTGTCTGAGATTCTTTGATTCCCGCGTTGAAAGCTTGACAATATCAATGGTAAAAAAAATATATGTGTAGGTACGTAGTCTAATAAACTTGGGGTTGTATATTTCTTGTATAGATGGACGAAATGCATAATGGACTAAATTCGTGTTGGACATTAATCCTAGTTGGACATTTTGTATTTTGAGCATTAGTCGTGGAAAGGCATACAACGTTAGATAAATCTTCGCTTACATCTGTAGTGCTCCTTAGCCTCCACAGGGGCCATACCATGAATTCTTAGAGCAATGTTAAAACAAGCTTATAACAGTCCTACTGCTTTAGAAATGTTATTCGTTGTCATGTTTCAAGTTTGTTTTAACATTGCTCTAAGAGTTTGGCTGGTTTTAGTGTCACGCGTACCGTCGGCGCTGATAGGCGAGTGATCTTTATTACAATGAAATATTACTATTATTTATTACTGATTGTTCAGCACTGACGAGAGCAATCAGCGTTGCCATTTTTGCTAAACAATCAGTATCCTTGTTTCAATGTAATAACTATCAGCGCCGACGGTACGCGTAACACTAAAACCAGCCTTTATGGTACGGCTACAGAACAGTTATTTACTCTCTAAGTTGCGAGCACTTATTACGGCCGTAATATAGCAGATAATTAACTGTCTCACTACCATCAGCTGAAATATTTCAATTAATACTGTTTCCCACATCACAGATTCTGTGTGAACGATCTTGTATCACATTGCTAAGTGTTCTGCATTTGGCTCGCTCCCGCTGCGCTGTGATCTAGACACAGTTATTCTTTGTTTATAAAGATGTCTCTTGGGAAAAGCAAACGAACTCGTTGCGGGATTCCTGGAGAAGATTATGCATTTTTATTATTTGATACGAAGATATTCATATTTGTGATACCTATTGGTCGATAAAAAAACCAAAACTAATAAGTCCAAAATCTATAAACTAATTCCATCTTCCCGTGGCAAAATCTCAAAAAAATATTAAAAAACTACAAGACGATAACTACAGTGTCAGGAGGCAATCTTTGCCTACACTTAACGGGACACTGTAGACAGAATGCAGTGTTAATGAGATACAAGACAATGCTCCTGATCTTATCTGATAGGTTTTTATAAAGACAGAATGCAGTAGACATACAAGACAGTGTTTTTATAAGGACGGAAATTGATTATTTTTAAATTTAGTCGTCGGTGTAAAGATTTTCTTCATTTCAGTTCGCTGATTCACCATTTTTAACCCAATTTCACAGAATGACAGAAGCCACAATGCGTAACACGAGGCCTTACAAAAGGACTTACGAAATAATGTACTAATTAGTACGTAAATAAGTTAAATCCAAGTAATAAAACATTTTGCAATTGTGCAAGTCCACCACGATATTTAAAAACCGATTATTATGTTATTAAAATAAATATTTCAAAAAATCAAAACATACACTTGATACAACCTACAACATTGTTTTACCTCCTTTACCTCGCATCCACACGTTGGGGCCAACGTTGGCCCCAATGCCTCTCACCAACGTGTGGAGCTGACAAAATTGCATTGGCCCCAACGTTGGGGCCAACGTTGGGGCTGATTTTGCTAGATCCACACGTTGGCGAGTAACATTGGGACCAACGTTGGCCCCAACGTGTGGATGCGAGGTTAGTCGCGATGTTTTCCTTCACATTTGATAAACAATACATTGTGTTTATGCCTTCTTCTTCCTGCCCCTATCCCACGATATGGGGTTGGCACAACATTATTCTCCTTGCACTTCGCTCTATCAATCGTTTTCTCAGCACTCACTCCTTTCTTATTCATGTCATCTCTCACTCAATCCATCCATATATTCGCTACTCTAAAGTAACGACGAGAAATTACCAATGAAAGCTTTACTTTACTAAATCGACATGCCAACATCCTTTATTTGGTACTGACTAATTTTGAAGATATAAAGCAATATAAAATTGTAATGAATGTTCTTAACCAGAACGACCAAGAAATAAAGAGCGATAAAGGAACCGATCTTTGAAAGCCATAAACACCTACAGTCAAGTTAATTAAAAACACTAAAAATTCAACATAATGACGTAACCGAAGATCCAGTTTTGGGTAAGGTTGACGAACCGTCTGGAGCAGTGGTCGTCAAAGTGCGGCCCGCGGGCCGCATGCGGCCCGCGAGCGATATTGGTGCGGCCCGCAGACGATATTGGCCCGCGACCAAGCAAACAATTTCAGTAGATATTAATTCTACCACGTTAGAGGAGAACATGTTGTGCCGACCCAACCTAGTGGGAAAAGGGCAAGGAAATGATGATGATGAATGATGCTACCTACGTTGCTTCAATAATAATTGTAATTGATTTGAAAACTTCGAGCTAAGGAAGCTTTCTTTGTTTGCTTTCATGAGTTGAGTAGGTAGGTATAATGAGAGCAAAGTGATTTATGTCCGACCACATAATAGGAACCGACAAGCAGCGAGCCTTTCTATGAGCACCGCAAACAAAATCAAATGCCACATGTTTAAATAAGTTAAATAAGTTGTCTTAAAAAATTTGGCTCGCTTCGCTCGCATTTATTTTCATAAGTAAGGTATATTGCGAATAAAGTAAGTTAAGTCTAACCACAGAATAAGAACCGATAAGCAGCGAGTTTTTTCTTTGATCACCGCAAACAAAATCAAGTGTCAACATGTTGCATTTGTTTTAAAAAATTCGGCTCGCTTCGCTCGCTTTTAATTTCATGAATAAGGTATATATTGTGAATAAAGGGAGTGAAGTCTAGCCACAAAATAAGAACCGATAAGCAATGAGTTTGTTCTTTGATCATAGCAAACAAAATCAAGTGTCACAATATTGAATTTGTCTTAAAAAATTCAGCTCGCTTCGCTCGCATATAACTTCACGAGTAAGATATTTTGCGAGAAAAGTTAGTAAAGTCTAAGTAAAGTATAAGAACCTATAAGCAGCGAGTTTTTTCTTTGATCACCGCAAAGAAAATAAGGTGTCACATGTTGCATTTGTTTTAAAAAATTTGGCTCGCTTCGCTCGCTTTTAACTTCATGAATAAGGTACATATTGTGAATAAAGGGAGTGAAGTCTAGCCACAAAATAAGAACCGATAAGCAATGAGTTTGTTCTTTGATCATCGCAATCAAAATCAAGTGTCACAATATTGCATTTGTTTTAAAAAATTCGGCTCGCTTCGCTCGCCTAAAACTTCATGAGTATGGAATATATTGCGAGTAAAGTACGTAGTCTAACCACAGAATAAGAACCGATAAGCAGCGAGTTTTTCTTTGATCACCGCAAAAAAAATAAAGTGTCACATATTGCATTTGACTTGCAAAAATTCGGCTCGCTTCGCTCGCTTGGTTTGGAGCTCTATTCGCTCGCATTATAACTTCATGAGTAGGTAGGTATATTGCGAGCAAAGTGAGTTATAATCATATAAGACCATAGAATAGGAACCAACAAGCTGCGAGTTATTGAGCACCGCAAAATTATGCTAAGTTTCAAGTTCGTTAGTAGGTAGTTAAGTACTTACTAGGATTTTACCCCATAAGTATAGGAATTTCGAAAAATCGTCAAAAAGTAATTCAAGAATGTGCGGCCCGCAGTGATACCTCACATTGTCCTATGCGGCCCTTGGCCAGAAAAGTGTGACGACCACTGGTCTGGAGCAAGTGTTATGTAACTTATGTCGCTTTCCCACTGCTATATTATGTAGAGCTTTCGGAAGTTGCTGTTGAGATATTAGTTTATTATGACTTAATTATCATGATAAACGATAAATGTAGATTTTCTCAACAAAATTAGGTAATCAGACTTCGAAGGGAAGTAACAGTGGATTATGTTAATACTCAGACTATCATTAGTGTGTGTGATATATGAAGTGTGATGTAAATCTGGGGAATGTTTAATGAACTTAAAAAACATTATGCGGTTGAAGGGATTAAACTTGAATAAAGATGTTGTTATCTCAACTATTTACATGATTACATGAAAGTCAATCAAAGATACGTTTTGAATCAAATAATTTTTTTTCTGTATAACAAACATTCCGCTCAAATAAATTTTATTGATGTCTATAAAATTTTAATAAAATCATCATCATCATCATAATCAATCAGCCTTTCTCATCCCACTGCTGGGTATAGGCCTCTCTTCGTTTCTGCCATTCGCCCCTCTCTCTCTGGTTCAATAAAAAAATATTATTCTAAAATTCATGAACTAAAGTACAAATTCTGTTGTCCACAGATTAATATCCCTGAACATATCCCCCCGACCAGACATCCAATGCGACGCGGTAGCATGGCGTCTCGTCGGTCTACTGGGAGTAGACCAAGGCACCGGCCTCCGCGCCAGGACAGCTCGCCTGGCCAGCGCGCTGGTCCACTACACTCCTGACTCCAGGGACACCATCGATAGCAGGCGGAGACAGCTCGATTCTGCTGTTCAAGGTGAGTACACCAGCGTAGAATCAATTTGATTAATAGACAAAATTACAAAGAAAATATTTAAACAGTGATAAGTAAAATAATGAAATATTTATACAATGAAAATAATGAAATATTTATACAATGATAATGCTGTTATTTCCTTAGTCTATTTGTAATATTTTAAAACTATATTATGGTTTCAAGCGAACTATTGATACCTAGAATGCTATGCTCTAGGAGTTCATGGTACGGCTACAGTAGCCGCACCATGAACTAGCAATGTTAAAACAAGCTTAAAACAGGCTTACTGCTTTGAGAATGATATTCGTTGTCATGTTTCAAGCTTGTTTTAACATTGCTCAGAGGTCATGGTATGGCTACTGATTGGATCGCCGGCAAAAGGGCACGCATAGGGAATGAAAAAGGGAAAAAATAAATTTTGAACAATGATCATGCAAATACTTACTAGTCAAACAGTAAACGTAGATTAACAATTTACTGATCGGGTTTAATGTTGGGTATGACATGATTTTAGACTGACTTTTGTCAGAGTAGGTTCATTTTGATTTTGAGCCGGTACCGTGAGCCGGTTCATTTGAGCCGGTCATTTTCAGTTGACTGTTCATTATTTTGGCGAACTACTCACTCATTCTCATATGACAATCTGTCCGATCAGTTCAAAATTATTTCTTGTCATTGTCAAGCGAGGTGTGATTGAAGATTGAATGAAGCTTGAGGAAAGAGTAACGTCAATTTTGTCATCAGCTGACAAAATCAGCTGATTTTGTCATATTGTGTACGGTCACATGACATGAATTGAAGTATGACATTTTTAGAAAATGAGCCGATCACACAAAGTTGAATTTTGTACGGGACAAACGAGCCGCGTCAGTCACGTCATATTCAACACTAATCGGGTTGATTGTATTCTCGTATGGAGGGAAGTTTCTAGATTCATGCATTATTCAGTTATTAGTTATTGATACGAGAAAAATACTGCCAATAAAGAAATATATTAAGTAATTTGCAGCGAAACCAATAAGCGATCATTAGAAGTTTGGCACGAGCTCGTTGGATCATTAAGCCCGATTGAGTGGCAAGTGGCAATGACAATGAAAGTGATTCACGCGCTAATAAACCCAAATAATTAAGCCACCGGTATTTGGTCTTAGACGAGGATTGCTCGTTACCTAAAATCTATGTCTAACTAGCTGCGAGAGAGACTTTGGGTCTTGTTAACAAAGCCCGTATTATGTTATCGAAGCTAAAGAATGCTAATCCTATTAAAACCCTGCATAATTGAATACAACTTCATGTTTCGCAACTAATTGAAAATCCCTTTGTTCGATGTAGGACAGATTCTGGAATAGCCAGATTCGTTTCGCTACTCGACTTAAGTACCTACAGATGTAAAAAAGGCTATCAAAAAACCTTTATTTGTAAGTGTATCTTAGTAAGATAATAATACTACGCCTTTATAGTCTTTACTCAATTAAAAATTAACCGTAAAACAAAGAACTATAAAAATAACAGAAACAAAAAAGGTCGTTTAGAACCATAACATAATTTTGATAGGCATAAGAGCATAAACAAATTATAAGGTAATACCTTGCTTCCTGCGGATGTTATGATTCTGATTCAAGGCAGGAAGTAAGCAGATATAGTAAATTGTACCTAGCTACTGTAATTACATTGATTTCCTTTGAGAAAGCAGATTAAAGGCAAGTTGGAGTACTGAATCCCGGTATTATAGAAAGGTTTAAGATTATTGTATTCGTTGCCAAGGGCGATGTTTTGCTGTAAAGCATAGTCAGAGAAAGTAAAGAGTTCCTGTGAGAATACTTATCAGTATTTCAAAGGCTATCCTTCACTACGAGCATTTGCCTGTACTTGTGTTGTAACTTGCATTTTTTTATATTGGTGGACATTTTTTCACAGCGCCATCTAGCCCAAACTAAGCAAAGCTTGTACTATGGGAACCAGATAACTGACAGAATACTTTTATATTTTTTGTAAATACATAATTATTATACTTTATAACACCCAGACACAGAACAAACATCTATGTTCATCACACATATGTTTGTCCTGGGTGGGAATCGAACCCACGAACTATAGCGCAGAAGGCAGAGCTACTACCAACTAAGCTGAGAGTCCAGTCTAATTTGTATCATTGCATTGTATCATCTAGTTTCATTGTAATAGCTGCAATATCTCATCAGGTCTGGGCACACACGGGCTGACCGCCGACTCCTCGGGGACCCTCATCTCCCTGCACGTGGCCATGAAGAACGAACTGCAGAGGCACGTCGACGTCTACAAACAAGCGCTGCATAAGCTTGAAGAGCTGGTGAGTTCTCTTGAAGATGCTTCATTACCTTATTTGTTATGTCAAATGCTTCTATGATCGCAAAACCAAGACATAAGTGTTTGATTCGAATTCTTTGATTGCTATTATGCGGCCTATACTGTTTAGCTAGCCAAGGTCAACGCTGCGGCAAATTGATGTTTTGGTTTTTGAGTCTGGTACCCAGAACAAATCAGCCATGTGTTACAAATAGAGATTTGTTTGTTTCCATCAAAAACTATGAGCTCTATCTTATGACCTTTAGCGTTCATTATTGCTGAATTTGTTTACTGGCAAGCTTGGAGCCTGTTGCATTTTACATTGATGGTAATTTGTGTTTCCAGTCTCCAATCACCATCAACCAGGACCCAGCGTCATCCTCCCACCAGCGTCTTCTGGCGCTCTCCCACGCAGACGTGGAACGACGTCTGATCGACAACAAGAGTCTCCTTACCATCGTGGACAAGCCAGCGCTGAGGCAGCTGCCGACCCTGGTGGATTCTCTTGCCGCGAGGGTGGAGAGTGATAAGGCGGTGCTGGCGTGTGTTGGCCAGATCAAACGGAGTGACCCTACACTGGATCTTAGTGACACTAGGTCAGTAATCAATGTGATTCCAGGTGATCTATTGAAATGTTTTGACTTTAAATCATCAAGATTCAGCAGCGTGGTGAATGACGATGAATACATCTAAAGGACAGCAGAAAAGGTGAGTAGAGTGTGAACAGAATAGAGAAAAGAGTGTAGGAAATTGGAGAAAGGTTAAGAAAATACTTACTTTGCCTGAAGCGCTCGTGGCGTAGCTTGCTTAGACTTTCTTGACAGATCGTTGAAGTTAAGCAGCGTTGTGCGCGGTCGCAATTTGGATGGGTGACCGCAAGTGGAATTACGAGCTGAGCGCTTCCGTGCTTCGGGACACGTTAAATTGTCGGTCCCGGCTTCGTTAAGCCATAACGGAGGCCTTTAGGTGGTTTAAACTCCGTCATTAGAGTTGGCCACTTGCTTATACGTACTAACTAACTGAAGCACATCAACTTGCACCACATTACGACCTTGGCCATCTGCGGCTAATTACAGCAGACCTTCAGCGATTTTATCGCAGGAAAGGGAAATTTCTCGCATTATTGTAAAGCCGAGCTTCCGCCTCAGTTATGCGATGGGAGCAGATAGTGATTTTTCGTAATTTTATGAAAACCTTGGCTTTATAGGACTTCCCTTTAAGGCTGGTTTTACTGTCACGCGTATTATCAGTGCTGATAGGCAAATGATCTTTATTTTATACTATTTAGATACCTACTTAAGTAGATACTTTATTAGGTACTGAATGTCCAGCACTGACGAGAGCAATCAGCGTAGCCATTTCTGCTAAACAATCAGTATCCTTATTTCATTGTCATAAAGATCACTCGCCTATCAGCGCAGACGGTACGCGTGACAGTAAAACCAGCCTAAGTTCCGTGGGTGGTTGTGGTATCTGAGATACCACGAGTTACTGCAAGTCGACTTTTAAATTGTGTGTTCGAATTTCGAGCAAGATTAGGATTTTCATTTTGGATAATTTACCGCAGGACAGTTGTTCTATCTCACGAAGTCCGTTTGGTCTTAATTGTGTGTGTGTTCACATGCACGTTGTTTCTGTGTGCGTAAGCTCGGGAGCGCTCAGAATCGGCCCACGCACACAGAAACAACGTGCATGTGCATCTACACACACAATTAAGACCAAATGGACTTCGTGAGATAGAACAACTGAGGAGGTTAAAGTGTAAAAAATTCCAACAGATTTGTTCACATTCGAACCATCACTGGGGTCAAGATTCTTCCCAAAGTTTATTATTGAGCATGTAATATATTCTGCGTTAATTGCTCACGATTATTTTGTATATCTACACTACAGTTTTATTTTCTCTCCGAAATAATTGCTCAGATACTTTTGCAAGCCAGTTTATTTCAATTACAAATAAATACTGTACAATTACTGTACATTCAAATAACTATTAACAAGACAAAAATACATGAAAACTATGATTAATAACTAATAGCGCAAATAACGTTACAGAAATTGTTTTAAACGTTTTCGTTTTAAATAATTGTCTGTTATTGCAACGTACGGTCGGAAGTGTCTGTTAACTTTGTTTATTAAGTGAATGTATATAAGTACATAAGTAATGTTATGTAGTGGTTACAAAATAATTATGAGAGCAATCTTTTTAATACAGTACTACGGTGGTAAAAACGGGCTTACACTTAAGGCGCGTACAGATGTTGGGCCAGCCTAGGCCAGCTTAGGCGAGTGCGAGCGAGAAGGCGAATTGATTCAAGGCGAGAGCGATAGAGAGGCAATGTAACCCTGGCTCAACGTGTATACGCGCTATTACTTTGTCCCCGGACTTTGTCATCTCAGGTCTTCAGCGGGCTGATGGTCTAACTTGTCTCAAACCTCAAATTGGTCTCAAACTGTCAAAACGATCGTGTGTATCTTTTGTCGCGTTCGGTCTCGTTGAGATGAGAATGACAGAGCTACTTGCGTGGTCACTGTCATATTTGACAGTTCGAGACCGATTTTGGTCGCTATCAAAAGATAGACAATCGGGATAGGTGTCATTTACGTACATTTCGTTGGTGGTGCGATTGTGGTGGCGCCACCATGGTATCTTAGTGAGATAGAGCTATAAAGGAAAATATCGTGAGAAAACCACTTTATATTATAATAGGCGACGATGGACTTGCAACCATAAATCGTAATATTTGTCATAAAAACTCATTAGTAAATGCAAATATAGGTAATAATGCCTTGATATTGCGTAACTTGTCAATTTTACGACACCATAGTCAATTTACATGATTTCTCTATACTCATGCATCAACCCAAACATTATGCAATCGACTTTCTCCCAAAATTACATCACAAATAATCAGTTATCGGCAGATCTACCGGCAGGTTTTTGGCTGCCAAGATTTTACCTAGGTTACTATCTAAGGTTTTTAAACTTGCATAGAAGTTTTTGAAAGATCGTTGAAGTTAAACGCCGTTCTGGGTGGTTTCAATTTGGATGGGTAACTTAGGCTTTTACATCTTTAGGTACTAGATGAATTATACAGTGTCAGCAGGCAATGTTTGCCTACACTTAACGGGACACTGTAGTGCCTGGGACATTGTTTGAGATGGAGTAGGCTTGCCCAGCACCTAAACCATCCTCTCAGCTTAACCGGCCATATCCACAGGAAAGACGTGGTCAATACGTGTGGGGATGACTAAGCTGCGGGTTTCCTCACGATGTTTTTTCTTCACCGTTTCGAGCTCGTGTTAATGCGCATATAATTCGAAAAGAAAAATTCATTGATGCCCGGCCAGGATTCAAACCCACGACCTTCGGATCGAAAGTCGAGGTACTAACCAACTCGGCCAACACGGCTCTGGATGGGTAACAAGCAAGTGGTATTAACAGCTGAGTGCTTCCGTGCTCAGGAGGGCTGCCCTCCTAAGCACGAGGCAGCCCTCCGAGGGCATGTTAGTTAGTCCCAGCTTTACGTACAGGCCTTCAGGCGGTCTAAAAATTAACCAGAGATTATCTAGCTCGTGCGAACTTAGATACTGAACAATTCTTAAAAATTCTAGTTAATTTCTGATCATTAATCCACTTCACCATCCTTAATTACATTACCGCATAAAAAGACAATAGGAAATACCTCAAATTGTTACTCACAATTACATCAGAAGTGGGATCTCACCCTTTATGACGAAACAGAGTTCCCACATTTCTCTCGCTCAAGAAAGCGGTTATGTAAGAATAAGAATTTTTATTACATTTTTGACTTATACTGCTATATCAGACGACTTTGCTTGTGAAGGAATGGTACAGAATAAATAATGGTAGGTACCTAATGTTTTTTGTGAATAATAATTGTCTGGATTTGTTGCTACCTGTGGCCGTACCATGAACTCTTAGCGTCAATTCACACATGCGACTACCACACCACGTCGCAGCGACAAAATGTGGTCCAGCTGTGGTTGCGTGTGAGTTGTGTCGCAGCGACTTTTTGCAGTTGCGTTGTGGTACCGACAAAATGTCAATGTGGCAGGCGCCAGCTAGGCGCGCGCTGTTGATAACGTCATGTCGTCGCGATGTGGTTGCGATGTGGTTGCGATGTGGTCGTATTACACAGGTGGTCGATAACAACGACAAAATGTGGTACGTGTGAATTGGAAATTCATTTTCAATACAAATATACGCCCGACCACGTCGCGTCGTTGTGGTGTGGTTGTCGGTGTCGTGTGGTTGTGGTACGTCTGAATTGGCATTTAGAGCAATGTTAAAACAAGCATAAAACAGTCCTACTGCTTTAGAAATGACATTCGTTGTCATTTTTCAAGCTTGTTTTACCATTGCTCTAAGAGTTCATGTTACGGCTACTGTTTCTTGCTGAACTGTATTCTAGATGATGTTTTTTTTTCACTATTTTGAGCTTCTTTAAATGAGCATTGCAACAGTCTATGTGCTAAAGAAGTATGGCGAAAGTCGACCCAATATTTTACAGAACCGTGCATGGTGAAGAACATAAAATATAAATATTATTTTATTGTCAGACTTTCATCCTAAAAACTAGTGATTTTTTAAAGCTGGGTATAAAAAATTAAATGTTTTTCAAAAATGTGTGTAAGATTGACAACAAAACCTTTTCAAGGATGCGAAAACTAAACGAAACTTATCTGTTATGAGAAAATGTCAGACTGACATTATCTAAGCTAGTAGCATTGAGTTCAGTTTTTCACTTCGATTTCGTTCGTGTTTGTTTGCGCAGAGATTTCGTGGTGTTTATTTAATTTAATTTGTGTTTAATCCCAACTTTTAGAGGGTAACTTTTAGTATTATTTTGTTTGCGGTGGTAGGTTGTACAAATCTTGGTTTATTTCGTTCATGAACGAGGCAGATTAAAGTTGGGTCGTAGCTTCAAAGAACTTCGCCGGCATTCTTTATTGTTTATGATTCGAACTAATTTTGAAATACATTTTATCCTCTACAATTGAGCGAGAGTCTTTCTAAAACTTTTGCGATCAGAATTAATATTTAGAAATACCTACATAAAGACCGCCTTTCTAAAACTTTTGCGATCAGAATTCATATTTAGAAATAAATGGTGACGGGATTTTAAATCTTTATTTACCTTATTTACATCCCGATATCTTGAGTATGTTATAGCAGCCATTTTTGCAAATAAAGCGATTAAGAAACTACAAAAAATAACACCAAAAGCACTTATTGAATAGTTATTTCATCGATCCTAAATTGTTCATGGGAAGTAAAGTCGTAAAGGTTTTATTGCTAACAAAATTGGTGGTTTCTTGCGTTATTGTGAATAATTTGATTTGTTGTTACGTTTCCCTGTTGATTGAACTTTCCGTTTCATCTATCCGATGGTTGTGGCGAATTGATTGAGCGGATGCAATCGATCGTGTTCCCACATGATTCACCACAGATGTGATATTGATTGACTTATGTGTTTTGTTGGGCGACTTCAGAAAGGGCAGAGAATATGAGACTATCATGGAAAGGGAAAGATTATGAATTCTTAGCATGTTTATATAAACATTATACGTTTCTATAGTGTCTACATCTTGATTTTTAGAAAATATTTTTCTCTTATTTTGACTAACAATGGTTTATCTAATTCTGTTGTTACAATTTCACGCTAATTTACGTTAATTACCTGCTCAGTAAGTATTTATAAACAAAATCGTCATCATTGTATTTGATTAGAGTTTCAAAGACAAATTAACCAGCCTACTGTTTCCGTGAGAGCAACTCACATTGCTGGTTGCTTTAATGGGTTAGATGAACAGATAAACGTGATATAAACGGAATAGATAGGTGCTTTTTTGATTTAGAATTAAGTATATAACTAATACTCGTAGGTTGCCATGGGATCGCGAGGAGGTTTATGGTAACAACAGGCTATGTTGATGATGAAAAAACTACCTCTGTAACCATCTTTGTAATTATTCAACAGTTTACAATAAAAAACTACTCTACTCTACTCTACTCTAGCTGTTGTTATAAGTCCCATCCACGTATACTTACCAACCATCTCACGTCTAGACTATACATTTTTGCACCAATTTTTCACCCATCGTCATTAGTCAACCAAGTTGCATCCATCATTCTTTTCAAAGGGAGTCAGTTATATCAATTGCAACTGGTTTCCATCGTTCTTCCAGGCCAGTAGCAGGAGTCCTCATGAGCTACTCCCGCGGCTGCGCGGCGGTGCTGACGCAGATGACGGAGGGCGAGACCACGAGCGACGCCACCGTCCCTCGCTCGCCGACCGACTCCGCCAGTGACGGGTATCACTCCGATAGTGATGATTCACAGCATCCTGACAGGTATGGACTTTCAAATAAATCAATATTGCTGGACATTTTGACACAGCGCCATCTAGCCCCAAACTAAGCAAAGCTTGTACTATGGGAACCAGATCACTGATAGAATACTTATATACTTTTTTCTTGTAAATACATACTTATAATACTTTAAAACACTCAGACAGAGAACAATCTATGTTCATCACACAAATGTTTGTCCTGGATGGCAATCGAACCCATGACCTACAGCGCAGAAGATAGAGCTACTACCAACTGAGTTAAAAGCCAGTCAATAGAGACGATAACTTTCTCAAAATGCAACTTTTAGGCATCGGTATCCTTTTAAGTAGAATTAATTAGAGTTAGAGCCTAGATGGAGTCTTTTTGCGGCCAGAAAACGCCATCATCAGCGTTGACCAGCTCATACGTTCCTTCCAGGAGTAAGCTGGTCTCTCAGTACGCGGCGGTGTGGTCCCGCGCAGCGGACGAGGTGCTGCCGGCGCTGGCGGCGCTGGAGCCCCTGCGCCAGTCGCCGCACCTCAAGTACAAGATCGTCTTCTCTGTGGTTGTTGTAAGTATGCACTGTTACAGATGACATTACAATCGCTCTGGTCACTAGTAGCACAGAAACCCAGTAGGCCGTAGGTAGTCTATACTAATATTACAAAGAGGAAAGATTTTATTGTTTGTTTGCATTGAATAGGCTCCGAAACTACTGAACCGATTTGAAAAATTCTTTCACCATTAGAATCCTACCTATCCGTGATGAACATAAGGTAGGGTATAGTTTGCGCCCCGACGGGTAATTTATAAATTAAACCCATGCGAAGCTGGGGCGAACCGAGTATTAAATAAAGGACCTATTACACACGTCCCATTTATCATTTAAAATTTGATGAGATCGGTACGATAGACTCCAAAAGAAAATCGCCATCATAATTATGTGCGCATGCTAGATACTTTGAAAGTCCTGAATGCATGTTTTTAACACAGTAGTGTTATTATTTTATGTTCACGCTAGGAATACTCAAAGAAAAGCGATGTATTTACAACGTTATGTGCCCTTTCCGTTCCAGCTGTCTTTCCGAGCGGCCATCAGCCTCCGCGACCGGCGCCTCAGCGAGACCAAGGCTCTGCTGGGCGTCGGCGACGACGTCAGCAGCGAGCCTAGTGTCGCGCGCCTGCTGGCCGCCGCCACGCGTGTCCTGACTGAGACTGCGCACAGCTTCCCGTTGGGAGAGGCAGAGAGGACTGTCGTCAACCAGGTATAGACTGATTGTTACCAGTAACTAGTGTGCTGGTCTTTGTCCCAAAGTTAGCAGCGAGCCCAGCGTTGCACGCCTGCTGGCCGCCGCCACGCGTGTCCTAACTGAGACAGCACACAGCTTCCCATTGGGAGAGGCAGAGCGGACTGTCGTCAACCAGGTATAGACTGACTGTCATTAGCAACTAGTGTGCTAGTCATTGTCTTGACGTCACCAGTGAGCACAGCGTCGCGCGCCTGCTGGCCGCCGCCACGCGTGTCCTAACTGAGACTGCGCACAGCTTCCCATTGGGAGAGGCAGAGCGGACTGTTGTCAACCAAGTACAGACTGACTGTCACCAGTAACTAGTGTGCTGGTCTTTGTCCAAAAGTCAGCAGTGAGAACAGCGTTGCGCGCCTCCTGGCCTCCGCCACCCGTATTCTAACTGAGACTGCGTACAGCTTCCGATCAGAGGAGGCAGAGCGGACTGTTATCAACCAGATAAGGTCTAGTAGATACCAGCTGGTGATTGCAATAAGGGGTAACCTACGCGCATACTCACTGAGACTGCAGAGGAGGCAGAGCAGACTGTTGTCGATCAGGTAGGGGCCTTGCAACTAGCATTAGTAGCAAATCTGCTTGCCGCCAAAATATGGATACTGACTGAACGAGACCACGCACAGCTTCCTATAGGTAGGGCGATGCAAAGGCGAAATCACAAGCTGCAAGTGCGCTTGCTGCAAAAACATGCATGTCAATGGAGACTTTGCACAGCAATGTTGTCTATTTGAATACTAGTTTTGTTTCGAGTTACACACACTTCTTGATTCTAAAATGCATTTCCTTCTTCTTCTGAGTTTAAGACTGGTTTTAGTGTCACGCGTACCGTCAGCGCTGATTGGCGAGTGATCTTTATTACAATGAAATAAGGATACTGATTGTCCAGCACCGACGAGGGCAATCAGCGTAGCCATTTCTGCTAAACAATCAGTATCCTTATTTCATTGTAATAAAGATCACTCACTTTTCAGCGCCGACGTACGCATGACAGTAAAACCAGCCTAACACACTGAATCTGAATATTGATAAATGCATACGTGTTTTTCCAGGTGCTAAGCACACTCCGAGAGTACCCGTGCCTAGCCGGCTGCGCGCCGCTGCATGCACTAGTAGCAGCTTCTTGCCGCGCCGCCTGGACCATCAGCCTCCACTCTCCTCCACTGAGAATCGATACTGACTTCACTCCAGGTAAGATGCCTTGCACTTGATCATCATCAGTCTCGTCTTATCCTTCTTGCGTGTCAAAGGTACAACTAAATGGAATTCGAGTAGAACCTTGCTACCTGCACTCCATCGTCTGTGGTGTTTATTAGGTCCTCCCTTGTGCAGGTAGGGCACAAGGGGCAAACAAGTAGGTGGGACATCGTTTGAATGGGGACCCAGCAGTCACAGTGACTATGTGTCGGGTCGCGGTAGCCTTATTTGCACAAATTTTCTCGACATCGACCGACTTATCCTGGTATCACTGATTGCTGGGTATTCGCCTCCTTACGCTTTTGCCCAACTTTTTGGTCCATACAAAAGAGGAGTGATGATGTTTGATTGAAATCTAAGTGAATCAATTATCGGGAAAGTAAGTCAGTGCTACTTAAATATTTGATTGTTGGCAAAACTAATTGTTACGTCATCAGGTGAATTGTTTGCTGTGGCATTACCAACTATGTGCATGTTGTGCTTGAATCCAGTAATAAATGACCCTGATGGAATGGATTTATCAAAAGACATTTTCACTACGTTATTCGAAGGGAATTTTCCTTTAATTGGGGCCAGTGTAAATCTAATCTGAAGATGAATAAGCCAAGGGTGTGAATGTCCACCTGATAGTTCCGGTTAGGACATGATTAGACTAGGAAGGTGATTCATTCGCAACATATTGCGTTGCAAAAATACGTAAGCAACGCTTAAACTTAACCGTCTCACCTACTGATAAAGAATACTCGTACAGCATCCGTGGGCTACTTATTTACATTCAAGACGAGGTTTCCTTTCATCAAAATGAGTAGGTATATAATCAATAATCAACGTAATTTTTTAATCAAATTCTAGAAGCATGAAAATGTATTGATAACAATGCCAATGATAATAATGGGTAATAATCTCATTTGTCAACTCAATTCGGTGTGCAGAGAGCACCCATCATCAAGTTATAAAATAAGTTTGCTTCTTCTTCTTCTTTCGTATGGGCAAGTGGCCAACTCTGGTGACGGAGTTTTTAGGCCGCCTAAAGGCCTAATAAGTTTGCTGGTCTATTGCCAATCCTATTAATTCCTATGTCTTGCCTTCCAGTGCTGATGAACCCTGAGAAGCACGTGCGTTACTCCAGCGATGGCCGCGACCGCCGCTCCGACCTCATCAAGTCCTTCGTATGGCCAGCTCTTATGGACGGGAACCGCTGCGTCTTCAGAGCTGTGGTCCTCACGTGAGGTTCCATTATAGGTTCATTAGGAGTAATATTCGGGAACCGCTGGGTCTTCCAGTCCATTATTGAAGCTGTTCCCATCTTTAGATAGTTCAAGAGGCTCACATACTCCTATATCATTGTATCTATCCAGTTCTTCCAAAAATTAGATCCAAATTAAATTGTCTCCTTACGGTTTTCCGAAATTACTTTGTAATTACTTGGTGACTAGTTCATAAGGACTTTATTAACAAGAAGAATATAGTCTTGGTCTAAACCTGGTTAAAACAAGAAATAAAAAGCAAAATGTTCTTTCAAACAAAAAATTAGCTGTAGACTTGACCATCACTTCCATCTAAGCATTGTTGTCTTAAGTTGTAAAGATAATTTGGAATAGATGCGCATTTTATCCAAGTAGCTGGATGAGTAATTGTTGTAAAATTGTTTTATACTTACCATTGGTGACACATTAATTTATTTTTGTGTGTCTTCAACAGCTTCAAACAGACGAAATCTAATAAGTAGGTCTTGGATTAAAGAGTAATTTATTTGTATTTTTAGTTATTTTAAACATGACGTATCAATTCATAAATACTTTTAAGTCTGTAACTCTTAAGTCTGTACAAACATTCCATTCTTAGATATACTTACTAAATTATTTGTAATTCCAATAAACCTTTATCGCTGAATCGTTGTTTTCGTCAACCGGTGACTCAAGCCCTATCAGATTAGATAAAACCTATCACTTATAACTGAACAATCTCATGTACCCTTCAGTAGATTGAGGTCTATCAGACTTTGCAACGTGTTTTATTATTGCGACAATCAGTTTGGTATCAGATTTATACCAGTGCATTCTTTGTGCTTTAAAAATATTACCATGAGTGGAAATTACCCAGGATATCCAGGAGGACCTCCTCCATACGGACCTCCCCCACCATGGGGGCACCACCCTCCCCCTCCCCACGGCTACGGACCACCACCTCACTACCATCCAAGCGACGGCGGTCAAGTCTCAACCTACCCTCCCCCCGACGGCGGGCAGGTCACAGCTGGCCCGTACCCTTACTACATGCCTGCGATGATGATACCATATCCGATGGCTCCGATGGCACCGATGGCTCCGGTCCCGGCTCCAGCTCCAGCGCAACCGGAATCCCAGCCCACCTACGTCACCAACTACATCTACCACGGCAACGAGCCTCAGAACCAGGTGTCTGTTGTGGAAACTTCCGGTGACTTCGACTGGTTGCCTATCACTGCATCTACGGCCAATACTCTGACGGGTCGAGCTGTTGTCGGAGGACACGAAGGTTGGGATGGCAGTCCGCTCTGGGTGATCCGGGCGTGGCATCAAGGAGACCTGATTCCTGGGAAGCTGTCGGTCAGACACAGTGCTGCATCGATCATGTATGATGGGAAGGAGATCGGGAAACAGAACATTGAAGTTTTATGCGCATCACCTGAGAGTTTACGCTGGGTTCCAGCTTCGAATGGAAACGTGCCTCCAGGAGCAATCCCTGGTGGAAGAACGTCCACCGGAGAGACGTTGTACGTCGGCAGGGCTCGCTACCAGCTGTCCATTACCCCGGGGAAGGTGCATCCTAGCCACAACTCCTGCTATATCGGCTTTGGAGGGCAGGAAGTGGCTCACAAAA
Source organism: Camptogramma bilineatum (assembly GCA_958496255.1). NCBI lineage: Eukaryota > Metazoa > Arthropoda > Insecta > Lepidoptera > Geometridae > Camptogramma > Camptogramma bilineatum. Next base: position 379,504 of record OY292472.1, read on the forward strand.
TGTATGATGTTTTGTGTCGGATAAGTTAGTTTATTGAATCGGCTGTGATAATGGACATTGAAATAATTTAGTGGAATGATAAACTATGAAAAGTTTATAAATAGAAAATCATTCCAGAATTTAATTAAAGGTGTACAGGTATTAATTTAGAAGTAATCGTAAATATTTGTGGCTCGATGACGTCGATTTAAAATGGTATGATTTTGGTCGACCAAAACACACCCCGCGTGGTTGGTCGATTAAAATCGTACTCTCAAAACTGACTCGATATTTTATCGCTATTGCCCTCAATAGAGCCCTGCTGATTGAATGACAATTAGTACCTATAGGAATTTGATCGCAATTAGTATCTAAGCACTACATTATGTTATTTTATTTCCTAGTAAAATCTAGAATATCTAATGGATGTAAATATACAAACGTAGGTACTCATAAAATAAATAACCATTCTTAATACCTTTGTGTTTTTGTTATCTACTTATCACAAAACGACGTGGATGGACTCATTGATAAGAGATAAGGTGTAAGTTGGTAAGTACCTATATTATTATTCATCATCCACGAAAATGTTTATACAAATAAATAATGCTGGACATTTCACACAGCATCATCTACCTATAGTTAATTTTACTTGAATTATCTAGCGAAGAGCAATATTTAGTTGTTGGATATAAATTATGTAGATTCTATATCTTTTTATTTTAGAAGAAAGGCAAAAGTTGAAACGTTGTATTTTTCTTTATTTTAAGACTGAGCTAGGGTTGTAAGTAAATGTAGTTTCTGTTATCTAAATGCAATCAACGACGTAACAATAAAAAGTAAAAAAATAAATAAAGAAGTTCCCGTGGATACTAGATCTATTGTCTCATTCTTCATAACAACTGTAACATTAACTGTGACTATAGAGATAATCAATTAGGTCTGGGTATAAAACAATGACACCTCACCAATTGACACCCATTTGAAACTGACCGGTCGTGACGCCGAGCTAAAATCAACCTTACCTTATAACAATAAAAGTTTAATTCTATTGAACAGAACACTCCAAAGTTTATGCAGCAGAATGCCTTGGTAATTTGATCCTTATGCCGTTGCAATAAAGTAGGAGAGAGATCTGCAGCACTAGCAACAGGTAGGTAACATAAGATCGCTAATAACTCTATTTAACCTCGTCAAATACGACCTAGCTAGGGATGAGGTTTGGTGGTAGCAATAGCGGGCGCTTAAGCAGAGCGAGTTAATCTACTGAATCAAGTTTTAAATTTTATGAATTCATGTTTAATAATTATTGTAAGTACCGATCAGCTCACAATATTACATCCTGGAAATATATTATTTATTAATTTACTAGCGAACGCCCAGCGGCTTTGCCCGCGTGTACTACTATTTTCTTATCCCACGGAAATCATGCATTTTTCAGAATAAAAAGTAGCCTATGTTCTATTTCAGACTATAATCTATTTCTGTGCAAAATTTCATCCATACGCGTTCAGCCGTTCTGGCGTGATTGAGTAACAAACATCCACATAAACATCTGATCTTTCACATTTTATAATACTATCTTCCGCCGGCGGCATCGATAAGAGGCGACAATCTAAACAAACATGTTTTAAATAGGAATTGAATAACTCAGATGTGGATTAGGCAAACGGTTTGTGGTTCACCAAACCGTAGGTATTTACAAAAGCCGCGACCTCAAGTGAATCTAAGTAAATAATGTACACACCTTACTTAATCCCAACTTAAGTACAATGTATCCGTCCTAAGTAAACTTAAACTATTTAGGGTATCATCCCGCTAATACGCTAAATAACCTTACATTGTTCATAACATTAATCTGGGTCGGAAACTTTAGATTGCAGTGTGGTGGGAGTTACAGCGGCCTAGACATTATCTTGGAAGGTATAGTTTGTATTTGAGGTCTAGGAATAGGCAGTGAGGACCTAAGCTGTGGAAAGTTTTAGGGTTTGGTCGTATTAAAAGCGAGTAAGTTGTGCAACTTGCTTCGGAGTGGTTTATGAACCAAAGGCTATTCGCCGGAATTCATATTCACGGTTATGAGTACAAATACGAGTATTCAGAGTAGTGCTCTACTATAGTTCAAATATCACGTCTACTTCCTGTGTTTGATAACTGGGCGCTTCCGTTTGGTAGTAAACACTACCAAAAAACAGCCTGTAGCTTGCGTTTGGTAGGTCAAACCCGACCAAACAAATGCCCGCAGGTCGCGGGCCACCGCAAGCGAGCGGATAACTATTAACAAACACCATGGATATCTATATACGTAAGTATACGTAAGTTTAAGATATTTGGAGCCTAAATCCGCTGACAACTGTCTATAGATTTTTTTAATTAAAGGGACATGGGTGTGAGATACCAAAGTTTCTACAATATTTTTAGAGATAAGCTAAGTTAGCAAAATAATTAGAATATACATATATTTCAGAGTCTTTCAAAGCTCTTAACAGTTAAAGTCGTGTGGTTTTAGCTGATAGTATAAAAGGCTCAATTAAAAAAACCAATACATCGTTCCCTGAAGATTAATTGTCACAAAAAGAATAAGTACTCAATCGATGCCAGCATTTAAACGATTACGAACTACGGTTTTAGTAAGCCCGTTTAAATGTCGGCCAATTAAATAATCCCTCTAAAATAGATTGGAAACATCACGTTTATTGGTTAAAGTATTGACTGCCATAATTTTTCGATTGCTTTGTAAGTAGACTACAGCAAATGGTTATAAAATTGTCATAAAAAGGGTGGCAAGTCAATCGGCGACTATTAGAATAATGAACCGCCTAGACTAGAGCGTGTATTATAATGCATGTAATTTTTCCAGAACGAAATCTTTGTTACAGCTAGTATTCTGTGGTTACAGGCCCTGGGCCCCAATTCTACTAATCTACAGCGTCAACCATTTCGTTGACATTGTCGCTGCGTTGTGTTTTGTTCTCGAAAATGACAGTACCTAAGTAATTTGTTTGAAATTTCACCACAACCTAACATCATTGGTCATTAGTAGATTAGGAAATAAAATGAAATCTAAGGATTATTGACGTTTTGCGTTGGTTGAAAAAAGTTTTTTAGTAGAATCGGCCTCCTGATTTCCAAAAATTCACAGTTTTGCAGTCAACTCTGCTAAGAAGGAATTTTACTTTTTATCTTTTTACTTTAAATATTTCAATATATTTTTTTCTGGGATCTCAGCAATATTGTACAAACAAGGTTACCTTCATTTAGTAAAATAATCTAATTAGGTAATTTTAATGAAATCTCTAAAGCTTTATAAACATCCAAGGTGCGGATTTTTAGGAATCTGAATTATAATTATAATTTATTTTAATAAATTGTTCCACTTTAGAAAATATTAAATTCATTTTGTGCGTAGGATGCGGGTTTCTCATTAGCCTAATACGATTAGGCATTTTAAAATTCTACAGTAGGTATTTTAAATTATATCCAAACAAAAATTGTTTGTGTTTCTTTATAAAATAAAATAAATAATAAATATTGGTAGTATAAATAAATAAATATTGATGGTAGTATGTGTGGGGTACCTAACTTTGAAAGATAGAATGAGAAACAGAGTTATAAGGGAACAGTGTGGAGTGAAAGAAGATTAGTGATAAGGATTGAGAAAGGCATGATGGTTGATGGTTTGGGCATGCAGAGAGGATGAATGAAAGTCGTTTAACTAAACAAGTGTATGAGGCGAGTGTGAATGGAACAGCTGGAAGGGGAAGACCTAGGCGAACATACCTGGATCAGATTGGTGATGTTTTGGAGAAAGGCCAGGTCAAAAGTACCCTAAACCGGCGAGCTTGTATGAAAAATGTGATGAGAGTGAATGAGGCGAAAGAGGTGTGTCAGGATCATAGCAAGTGGAAATCTGTGGTCTCTGCCTACCCCTGTGGGAAAGAGGCGTGTTTTTATGTAAGTATGTAGGTATGTTAATTGGTAAATTGGTGGACATTTTTCACACAGCGCCATCTAGCAAATCTAGTACTATGGGAACCAGCAGGGCTATTTTGACTCACACGTAAAGTCGCTAACTCGGATTTTTTTCTACTAATTGATTTTTTACGAACAATATTAAAGTTATAGCATGCATAATTACTTTGAATATGTTACACAATATAAAATGTCTATGACTATTTTAAACCATCTTCTACAATTTCAAAGTATTCATCGTAAAAAAACAATTTTTCTAATTCTAATAGAATACTTAATTATATTTTTTGTAAATATACTTATTTTACTTAGTAACACTAAATAACTGACAAAATACGCTTGCTTTGAACCCTGACTGCACTGCACATTCAATCAGCTCTGAACAGAATCTTCAGATCTCCAGTAATTGGAAATATTCAAATTTTATTGGCCCCAATTATTGGCATTTCAATGTTATTTTATTAAAATCGAATCAGATTGTATTGAAAATAGCTGCAATTTGCACAGTCTGAAAATTTCTCTTGTGGTCAAAAAGAGCTACACAGTAGACTCATAAATGTCGTTGTCGATACCTTTTCGATTGCTTTGCCGCCGGAATTTGTTTGAGAGAAGTTTCTCTCCCTATATTGTGGATTTCAAACTCCATTATTGTCAACTCCGGCATTGTTTCCAAAGTTGGAGCGATGTCCGCGTAGAGTTTGAGAGTTTGAGCATGCAAAAATGTTTTTTTTTTGCAATTTGATAAGAGATCTTAATGGTGAAGGAAAACGAGGTAAAATCTCTACACGACTACGATATTCCTGAGGAGATAGATTCATCATCATCATCATCTTTTAGTGTCCCACTGCTGGGCATAAGCCTCATTCCCTAACCGCCAAACATATCTACTCTAAGCCTTTTGAGGATGGATTGAGTAAGAAAGGTTACTCTAAACAAATCCTAGGCATTACGGCGTGTACCTAAGCATAGGTTGCCTACTTACGTATAACTCATCCAGTAAAGATGTAAAGGTTTTAGTAGTTTTTAACCACCTCAAAAGAAGGAGGAGGTTTCATTTCATCTTATTTTTTTTATGTATGTTACCCGAGTACTCAAAGATGCCTAAACCGATTCGGACAATTATTTTTTGGTTTGAAAGGGTACTTATACTTTTCAGTTGATACCATAAAAATTTGGTGAGGATCTTCGGAGTTATAAACAAAAATGCACCTCAAGAGTGCAGAAAATTGCTCAGCTTAAAACATTGAAGACAGTTTTTTTAGTTTTTATTTAGACACTTGTTAGAAATATTCTGTAGTAGACGTTGCAAAAACAAAAGTGACTCAACATCTCAGTATAGGTACATATGAACCATTTAATAAACCCAATTAAGATCAGTCCAGCCATCAGATGTCCAGCACTCTCCAAACATTCATAACGTGTTAGACGGAGACAGTTGTAATATACTTACCTCATGAGTGGAAGAGACAGGAAGTGAAAAGATTTTTCGTGATTTCGAAGGTTTTCGGCTGATTGTGTTTGTGAATTATATTATTTGATTCAGTTTACGCTTTCGTTTGTGAGGGTTTTGTGTAGGTGAGGTTGAATTAAATCGTGATATTACTCGTATGGATGGCTACATTGCTGCATTGGTAGGAAATTTTAATAGTTTCATTTAATAAAAAAAAATGGAAAATGTTTAAATAAAAACTGCATAATGTATTAAATCAGTAGCTATGATCCAGATTGATATGTCATGATATATTATCATGATATTATGTCGTACCTACCCCTAGATGAAAACTCCGGTAACTCAAAATTTCCCCAAAATGGAGTTATTTGCGTTTTCGAATTCCTAAACTGAATATGAATACCCATACGGTGAATACATGAGTTAATTGAACAAGCTTGAAAAAGTGTTATCTTCATGAATTACACAATAAAATTTTTCATAGTCTGTCATAGATTTCTAAATCAGTTTTTTGTCATTTCTGAAAAAGTAGGTTTTTCGAGTTACCGGGGTTTTCATCTAGGGGTGCGCGTTATAAATTCTAGCATAGATTTTTATAGTTCTCAGTGAATAGTGCGAAGAGACAATTTACGCTTGAACATAGTTTGTAAAACGGCTATTGTAATTTTTATAATTTCCAAAGATACATTTATAATGATTTAGATGTCGCGTCGTCGAAATCAATTAAAAAAAGTAGCAAATTAATTCAATAAACAGGGCCCTAATTCCCAAAACTGAAAACAATATATCGTGCCACTCACAAAAATAGTGCCAATTATCGTAGTTCAGGTTAAGTTGGTCAAATGTTCCGAATTAGGCTTCCACCAATTTAGGCTGAACTACGATAATTGGCACGATATATCGTTTTTAGTGCTGGGAGTAGGCCTACAGATTATATCAGTGTTTCGGTAACAATTGAAGCATAGACTAATTTTTATGGTAGCTGTGGGCTAAAACATGGAACAAACCCATTCCACAGAACTACCGTGTACGACATAACGGAGAGAATTAATTTTGGTCCTCGGGCGCTTGTTAGCCGTGCAAATAGGGCCTTATTAGAGCCCAGGTCAACAGACGGCGAGGCTACTAATTTTACGTGTTTTTCGTACGTGCGTACCTTTTTGGAACCTGAAATAATTTATTTAGTAACTGTGAAAAAAATTCTGGGAGTGATTTTATATTTAAATTATTACTAAATAGAATAGAAAAAGAATACATTTAAGTAGGTACTTACAGAAATTAAAATAGGTAGTTACTACATATTTACATAGGGAACATTATAATATACAATAACAACCAGTTGAGCCACCTAAGGCGCGGGACATACAGAAAAGACGTAAGACGAGGACGCGTCGCAGACATATGTCTCTTCTACGTCCCTTTCATAGAAAATGTATAGAAGCGTCGCGCCGCAAAACATACAGAAGAGACGGGGCGCCCCCGTCACATTTTGTATGAAAGGGACGCGGAAGAGACAAATGTCTGCGCCCGTCTCTTCTATCTGGCCTGCACCTTAGGATAGTTGGAACAATCTACAGGTCTACAGAATAGTAAGAATAAGAAGATAAGAATAACAGAATAAGAAGCCTCTTTACTCTGAGAAGATTAAGTGAAAATGGGTTCAGACAGAAGAATGCATCGAATAGAAGAGTTGGACAATACAGGTGTTCAGGAGTTGCTGAAGAGCTGTGCCATGGAGGAGTTTGTAGACTTTGTCATCGAGAAGGATGTGGATGGAAGGAAACTAATGGTAAGTACTAAGAAATCTGTAGTTTAAATCAAAGTCAAAGTAAAAAATCATAATCAGAAGCACCATAAAAAAAAACATCACGGTGTTGATCGCGAAAGAACAGGAGTAGAATCACCTAGCTCTTAAGACGTTTCTAAGTGATCCTAGTGGTCCTACTGAATAAATGATCAATTATTAAAAAAAAAACATAATAGCCTGATATAAATTTTGCATGTCTATCAAGTTTTGATAGAGGTATAACAATATGGTGACGGAGAACTGGTGGAACTTAATAATGGAGAAGGCATAATTATTTACTGTACATTTTCAACAAAAACGTAACAAAAAATAGTATATTATTCATATTATAACCCCCTAAAAATCATCTTAGAATAGAATATTTAATTTCAACAAAGAGTAAAATTTCCAAGTGCTTAAACTAGAGGTTATAGGTAACATAGACTTACGATTTTTTCGGGTAATACAAGTAAAGAGAAACTTAACAAGGGCTAAGGGTAACAAATCTAGGAAATCTTGCATACCTCTGACTAACCTCTTCACATCTCCAAGCATATTGAATGACTGATGATCAGCTACAATCTCTAGTCCTAAAGTCCAATGAGCTTGCTCACGTTTTACATACATACATAAACTCACGCCTGTATCCCATCATAGGGGTAGGCAGAGACCACAGATCGCCACTTGCTCACGTTTTCTACGAGACTAATATGCATAAACCAACAGACATTGATTTCGCAACTCAATTTCAAGATAGAACTCTTAATAGCTCTCAAAACAGGCGTCTTCGGTACCACTCCAAAGGTCAAGAAAGTTTGACATCAATTTACACGATTGCTTCACTTCGGACGATCTGCAATATAAATTGAGCTTTAATGTCTTGGTTCTAAATTTAGTTTTAGATGATGGCTATAGTCAGCTAATTTGGGATTAGTATTTTGATATTATAATTTAATTTACAATTTAGTGTAGTGTTATTTATAAAATATGTATGTTAGTTGTAAGGTATTTATTGCTATGGGCCGTAGACTAAGTAAAATAACATCTTGTAACTTACCTACCTATTCTAATGTTGCCTGAAATAAAGTTTATTATTATTATTATTATATTTTTGTCCAGGCTCAATTAAAAGCAGAATCGGAACGCTCTCGTCACACATTCGCCAGCTTACCTACTCCCCAAGTCATGCGTGCGTAACTATAGGTAGAAGTTTTACTTCAAAAATGCTTAGCCAGAAATAGGCTCATGATCATCCCCAAAGAGTATTCGTAAAGACCATTCCATTTTAGAAACTAGCGATTTGTTTAGCGAATTTAACGAGAACAACAGTGTTATTCTCAACGCAATGATATTTACATAGGTAACACTACTATTTGCTCTATGGGCCAGTCCTGAATAGTTGGCCAGAGATTTCAAGACAAAGAGCATCCCCAGGGAACCCTTCATTAAAAGTTTGTGCTAACTATAACCACAGTACCGTGGGACCGCTGGTACAGTCTCTACTTTGAACTCGGATTTCTAAACGTCTGAGAACTGCAGGGCAATTCTACTAGATGACAACGTCAATCATTCCGCTGCGGTTTGTTTCGATGTCAGCCATTTGGTGAATAGTAGAACGGTTTTAAAAAAATCAAATAGGTACCCGGATACATAAGTATGTGTTCTGATCGCGAAAGTTTAAAAAAGACAACATAATAATAATTTATTAAAATGATCTCGATCTGCTATGCCTTGGGGATAGGTAATGGTTGGTTAATATGTGTTTTAACTACATATATACTTATCCAGCTTTCCATCAAAGTCTACATATGACAGCCAACCAATTTAGAAAGGCCTTTACACCTGGTTCAATGTTTCTGTTAGTGGGTAACTATGGACCCGATAAGAATTTCGCACAACCTTTCGGCACCTATTAAAGTAAAGTTCTTTTACAGAATAACAAAAATTGGTATGTTTGGCAACAAAAGCTTAAAAGCATCGGTTTTGATAACTCAAATAGCTTTGGAAAAGCAGGCTAGGCTTTACCTTTGGTTAGGATTTAAAATGATTTTTTTTAAAAGACGATTTTCATTTACTGTAACTGTTGCTGACTCTACCTATCTCTTTTGATGATTAGTATACTTTAATGACAATTGTTTCTACTGTGATATTATGATAGGTTTTTTACCCGGCTGACTGTTTACCCGGCTGACTGTCAAGTCACAGGGTTATGTAGATCGCGCGTTTCTATGTGTGTATGTATGTAATATTCTTTATTACCACGTTGCTCTTAAACGGCTGGATGGATTTTGATGAATAAGGTATCGTTAGAATCGTCTCCATCTTGATTGTGCTCTAGGATACTTTTTATTTCGATAAATTAAATAGTGCGGCTAGAAAATACAACAATGTGTGAATTTTGAGAAAAAAAATCACGCTATCATATCAAATTTCATGTCAAAATCAAGAAATTGGTGGACTGATATCAAATATATTTTTAAAAAAAATCTAACATGACGTCTTCGAAGACTAAATCGAGTCTCAAAATTTTTGAAAATCTATTTTTCGCCCTAAACGGAATTGCTAAACAAAATGCATACCAAAACTTTATGTTTAGTCACACGCAACGTTTAGAACAAACTGCATCGAAATTGGTTCAGCCATTTAGGAGAGTCAAACGGATTAGCACGTTGAAGTGGCAATGGGCAGGCCATATAGCACGCAGAACAGATGGCCGATGGGGCCGAAAAGTTCTGGAGTGGAGGCCACGGACCGGCAAGCGTAGTGTTGGACGTCCACCGACAAGATGGACAGACGACCTTGTAAAAACTGCAGGTCGGCGGTGGATGCAGGCCGCTTCCAACCGCAATACATGGAAATTTTTGAGGGAGGCCTATGTCCAACAGTGGACGTTCAACGGCTGAGATGTTGATGATGATTTAGGAGATATCTCATATTTATGAAACATCTTACACGCTTTTAATTTTACACACAGAGCCAACTGTGACAACAACATTTAGGAAAAAGTGCACGGCATCGAACCCTTAGATACCTATTATTAAAATTGTAAGTAATTTAATTTTGTGATTGATAAGATAACGATGTTTCCAACTTTTCAGTTCAGCCGGGTTTTTTTATTTTTGAATGAATTGCTTGTTAGATATAAAATAACATGGCCTATGTTTGTTTACTATCATTACAATATCTTACAGCATTAGCGATTTGTGAACTGTGTTCAAATGTGGATCCCGATGTTTTGGATTTTATTCCAATTCCTATATATAACTGGCAGTTAAAGCTTTTAAAAAGTTTGAGTACGGTACCAATTTGATTTTTCTCTCCTTTGCTAACATCGTAATTGGACGTGAAGCATTTATTGCTCAAACGACTCCGATAAAACTAGTACCTAACAACCAAACTTTTTTAATCTACCGGAAGCAAGTCAAGCTAATGTAACTTCTAATACCCGTGAATAGAACTCATAATTATTTGCACATTTTCAACTTTCAGAACGTGACAGAGGGAATCGTAAAATTATGGAGGCCGAAAATTAATGCAAATAAATTAATAACGTTCATTCAAGATGTAAAAAGTACGCCTGAGAAATATGATAATCTTCATTCAAGAGAAGATTTTAAAATAGATGAAAGTGGACCAAAACCAAATTCATTAACAGAAGACGCAGTAATTGAAAATGAAACAATTGTAGAAGTAATTATTGTACAAGAAACAAAAGCTACAATCGAATGCCAGTACCAAACTGTTAATAAAACAAAAGAAATCTCAAAAACAAATGAAGAATACCAAACCGTTAAGAAATCAAAGGACAATAATATAAACTTTAACAATATAGAAGACTTAATCAAAAAAATAGTTCCCGCGAAGAGTTTTCTTTACAGAAATCAAGAAAAGAAAACAGAAAATACTTCATACCTACCTATGGATGCTGGTACTCCAAAGAAACGAAAAATGTTCAGAATCAGCGCATACGACTATCCAATCTTTGATATGAAAAGATTTTCTAAACCAGAGGGCGATAGAGGCTATTATCCCATGAAACGAAATAGTAGATTTTTCATACAGAAAACCAAATCACCTGAATCAAGAACTAAATACAAGTCTATATCTACTACAGAAGAACTAAAGTACCCAGAGGATCATTTTTACGAAGATCTTTGTTACAATGACATAGAAAATGATAAAAATTCTATATCAAACACACAAGCCAAACCCTATAAGGTAAAAATACAAGAGCTGTTCCAATCTTTTAAAATGCCATTCTTCAAGAAATCCGAAGAGGGTGAGAAAGTTTGTGAAGAAGTGAAGAAGGAAGAAAGAAGAATTGTTGTGGACGAAAAAGAACCTGTGTATGAGAATAGTGACAGTAGTATGATCAATATGTATGATTCGGTACACGTTCATAATATAGATGAAGGTGTTAAAGAAACCAATAAGGTAAATAGCAAATTTTTCAGTTACTTCACATTTATTAGTAGAAAATTAAAGACAATGGCAAAAGTGAGCAGATCATCTGTCAACTGTGAGCTTTACAGCTCAGCTGCCTTCCGTTCTGTAGGTCGTAGCTTCGATTTCCATCCAGGACAAACATTTGTGTGATGAGCACGTAATCTTTGATCTGTGTCTGGGTGTAATAACTTATTATAAGTATTAAACTGGTATTTTTGTAGCAAAGTTGCTAATGAACCTACTCGTACCTTAATTTTGTTTCATAATTTGTAACAAAAAACATATTTGCAGACGAAACTGCCAGTAGAAGACTATTTAGAGCCGGTACAGCTGAGTAAGGACTACTGCGACGTCAACTACAAGCAGAAGGATGAGTCGCTGCTGGGGTACATCATGAGCATCTTCGAAACGAGATTCGGATACAGACGAGGTAAGTAGACGATATTATAATACCGAGTTTACAAGCTTCCGAGCAAACAGACATTCAACGAGACGGTATAAAATCAAAACGAGCAAGAAGTATTTCACTTTAAAAACTTTCGTGAGTTGTACTAGACATTATTTTAACACACGGGAATTACTGACGTAAAAATATCACCGATTTAGATACCGACAATGTTTCAATTCATCCGGAGAATCTTCATCTGGGTGGTGTGTGAGACGCTCGCGCTCGTAGTAACCTTGCCGCAATTCCTTACCCAGATGAGGATTCTCCGGATGAATCGAAACATTATCGGTTTCTAAATCGACGATATTTTTATGTGAGTAATTCCCGTGTGTTAAAATAATGTCGAGCCAGAAGTAGCTCTGTCTCTCTCATCTCAAAGAGACCGAACGCGACAGAAGATAACATGCTCAGCAAAAAAAGTGGTGGGTGTTTTGTTTCTATTTCTTTTTCTTCGACAAACTTCGCGACCGTAGAGTAACTTTTACTGGAAACGCGCGATTCAATCGATCAAAAACTATAGCAGTCACAAATGTAAAGAGCATGTAATCTCAAAGCATATTCGGTACGTTCATCAGCGTTATCTGCGATCCAGGCGCGTCCCGTCGGATATTACCCGGAGCGTCAGAATCATCATAATGACGATAATCGCATTCGCCGTCATTTCCGACGTCGATTTAAACTCGGATGTTGTCACACCGACTTGTAATCACGGCGCGAAATTATTTGGATGTTGATAAATGGCCTAGAGAGGGGTACAGGCAGGAGTGTAGGCCGTCCGCCGGCAAGATGAGTCGACGGCATAGTTAAAATCGCAGGTCTTATCGTTCGCGGCATGTAAAAAGAACCCTGGCAGAAAGTGAAGGGGTGTCTATTGTCTCATGTTTGCGAATATATGAGAAACCCATGCGTACCTATATATGAGACAAAACACACCCCCTCTCCACTTTCTTCAGTGGCATGAGAAAGGCTGATGAGGCAAGTGGGTTTGTGCTTCGCCTTTTGATCCGAAGGTCGTGGGTTCGAATCCTGGTCGTGCATCAATGTACTAGCTAGACGGACAAATAAATATTTCATCTGTCTACTAGCTCGATTTAACTAGACGGTGTGAGTGTACGTCTGTCATGCTCGCTGAATCCAATAAGTTCTCGCGATGCCTGACGAATTATACCACGCTCGAGCGCGACAGTCCGGGTGTGACCACTTGTATATGTTACGGGCAATGTGATAAATCCGGTCATTATGAATAATGACCGGTCCGTATGCATAATGACCGGGTCAATTGGGCAATGTGATAAAAACTGCATGATTAATCACTTTGCCCGGTCATTATGAATAATGACCACCCTATCTTGGGCAATGTAATAAATTAGATGAATTGCAGTGTTTTAATTGATTTACTACATTTGTGGCGCTTCGGCGGCCGCTACCGCGGCACGCTTCGCTCGCCTCGCGCGTAGTTTTTTACTAACCTAACATAACCTAACCTACAGATTTTAATCCAATTTATCACATTGCCCGGCTAGAAGTAGGGCACTATTCATCCGGAGGGATGGAGGAGAAAGAAGTCTCCAGGACATCGTTACGCTGTTCAAGGAGACTGATCCTGACGACGTGCCCGATTTCGTCGCGAAGGAGCTGCACAAGCTCCCACCGGTGGGATTTGACCACGTCGACGTCACCAGGTTGTTGAAGGACATCACGTTCCTGAAAACAGGCCTGGCTGAAATGCAGGCTAAGTTAGAGGCGTCCGATGTTACCATCTCCGGACTGCGTGCTGAGTTGGTGTCATTACGTGACACTAATTTAGCAAGTAGATCGCCCGCTTTTAATAAGGTCAACATGCAACGAGGTGCAAAGTGCAACGTTTCGGTTTCGAGTGTCGAATCGGAATTTGTCGATTCAGCTGAGTCGCCGATCGCCGCTGCCGCAATTACACCGAACGCGTGCCCACGCCCCACCGACTGCATCTCTCGCCGTGCAGAGAAGCCGATACCGGTCAGGCTGGCTACTCCCCGACAACGTGATTACGCTTCTGCAGCGGCCAACAACCCTGCAGCTCCTCAAACAAAGGGGAAGAAGCAGAGCTGTGAGCCTGTTCGCAGCGCTGCAACCGCTAGGGCTCCACGGAAGGAACCCTGTGACGCAGAGGGCTTTACCGAGGTGATAAGGAAGAAACGGAAGCCCTCTAGCCGAAACCAGTGTGGTACTGCGCTGAGATCCAGCGAGCAGCACTTCCGAGCGGAAGTACCCACCACGCAGATCTACGTGTCCCGTGTTCACTTCGACGTGAAGATCGTAGAGGTGGTGGAGTACATCAAGAAGAAAGCCGGATTGGGATTGAGGGTCGAGAAGTTGGACTCTCATCGTAATGTGAGCTTTAGCTCATTCATGGTGAGGGTCCCTACGGAGAGATTGAAGACCTTCATGAGCCCTGACTTCTGGCCGAAAGGGGTGAAGTTTCGGCGGTTCAAGGGCCGCCTGTCACGTGATACCCCGCGCCGTGACACACAGACCTAGATTAAGTTTTATTCATATGTATTTTTAGGTTTAAGGTATTTATTTCTATGGGCCTTAGAATTAGTTTTTACCATCTGTACTATTCTTAAGTTGCCTGAAATAAAGTTTATATTATTATATTATTATTATACTGCCCGGTCTAAGTGATAAATTCAAGCCTTGATTTATTAAATGGACCACGGGCCGTCGGGCATTATGAATATGGACCGGTCAAAGTAATAAATTTATCAAACTGCCCGACGCTCTTGGTCATTATGCATAATGACCGGTCCATATGAATACTGCCCGATTAATCAAGTTGCCCGTAACATATACATACATACTATGTATTTTAGGTTTTTCTATAGAGATTTTTGGATTTCTAAAACATCTAATACTTACACAAGTAAATTAAGGTTAATTCGTTTAAATTATATCTCGCCAATCTACACCAAAAAAGTTTCTTCAAGATGTTCACGCTAAAGCCACCCAACTACCCACTTTCCACAGCCTAGCCTTACTATGCCAGGCTAGTCAGGGCAAATCCAGTTAGGCTGTGGAAAGTAGGTGGTTTTTCCTCCCTATTATTAATTTTAAACATTCAAAGTACAAAACAAATGTAAAGCAATAAAAATTACATTTTTACGAAAAATTTCGATGTCAAATTGTGCATTATTAAAATTTCACCGTATTTTTCACACTCAAAGCATTTTAATTAAAGTAAAATTCTCGTTAAGCGAATGGTAACTTAATGCTCGCATTCCTCATAATGTTTTAACGAATGCTTTCTCATAAAGCTTTTGTTTTGTTTCATTTTTGAAACATGTGCCGTATGGTTGCAGTCAATGGTGATGGGACAAGATCGCGTTACATTTATCGATGTTTTCATTATTAAATGTGCTGGGTTATCGATACAAAATATGCTGCATATTTATATGCATAATCGAAAAGCAATAAATAAGCAAATATCAACTCATAATGTTTTAACCAATGCTTTCTCAGCTCTTGTTTTGTTTTATTTTTGAAACATGTGCCGTATGGTTGCAGTCAATAGGGATGGCACAAGATCGCGTTACATTTATTGATGTTTTTTCGATGAAATGTGCTTCATTAGTGATTTAAGTAGGTTTATTTGCTTATTTATTCGTTCATGTTTTATTGGTAACTAGCTGACACGGCCAACTTCTATGTGCTTAAATATCTGAAAGAATATTCTACCGCACCTTGGGAATACAGTCGTGATTATATTAAATTTACATTTACTATGCAATTTCATCTTTTGTACTATTTTCAAATACGATAGTTTAATAAACAATCTATTTAGTTTATCGATATCATGCACATCCCTATTTCCTACTGCATTTTATTATTGTCATTGTTGAAATAAAAGTAATAAGTTTTTATGTGGGACTTTACTTTCCATACTAGTTACAATCCAGTGTCAGTGTAGTGTTACAGTGTTCATCGCTAGCTCTTAATTTATAGTTTTGACCTTAAAAAGGTCTGCAGTGAAACAATATGTGGTAAAAGAGAGCTTGCAATTCAAGTAATGTTATTTTTTGTTATGAAATACCTTTGTTAGTTTCGATTCAGTTTATTTAAAACTTTTGTAGAAATAATGGGTCAAACTAATGAAAGATGTTTAAAGTTGAACACTGGTTAAACAACGTCTTGTCTTTATTTGTGGATAGTGACGAGTAGAGACAGGACGTTGTTTAACCAGTGTTCGACTTTAAACATCTTTCATAAGTAAGGGTTAATGTATTTACTCATTTTAAATCAAGTTATGTTATTAAAATATACTTTTCTTAGGGAGTGGACACACTGCGTTTTTTGAAGCGCGTTTGTATCGATACAAACGCGATGCGAACGCGCTGCTCAAAAACGCGACTCAAAAAACGCAGTGCTCTGTCACTCTCATCTCAACGAGACCAAACGCGACAAAGACAATAACGCGATCGTTTTGACAGTTTAAGACCAATTTTAGGTTTGAGACAAGTTTGACAATAAGCCCGCTGGTTCACATTTTGTATGGATAAAACGCACGTTTGTATCGATACAGAAGCGCTGCGAACGCGCGGCTCAAAAAACGCGCTGCAGAAAACGTCGTGTGTCCCCTCTCTTACCCGACTGACTGTCAAGTCAAAGGGTTATGCACACGTTATGAAGTTAAACAGTAGCTTTTAGTATCTCAAAAAAATTGCAAGTGACGTTATTTTCCTAACTTTGATGTATATTTTTTTACTATTACTACTATAACTTTACCTACAGTGAAATATACTCCTACTGATCAAAATTATCAGTATCAATATAAATAAATAACAATAAATAACAAATATCAATATATAAGGTTTATAAACGAAACAATTTAAAAAAGTATTGAAATTTAATAAAGAGACTTGCAATCAAACAGTTAACGTGCGTGAATATAAATTCGTTTTGATTCATTTAGTTATTGAAATATGAAAATGTAATAAAGCTTTTTATTTGTTTAAAATAGAACAATGGAATTGGTAGATTGCCTAACGTGATTTTATACGCGCGTTGTGGACTGGAAGCCTACTGTAGGTACCTACTCGATTCCTACACAAATTCATTTGATTATTTTTACAATGGCACTGATTCAGATGCTCACTGATTAAAACTGATAGCTTTAATTTCGTTTGATACGAGTATACCAAAACAGAATGGCATTGAAAGTGACATATCTAATCGTAGGTAAGTAGGTACCTTGTTTTGCGTCATTTTCTTCGATCAAAGGTAGTTTTATTCAAGAGGGTTACTCCCAAAGCTAAAAACTATATAATATACGAGTATATAGTTTTTAGCTTTGGGAGTAACCTAGGGTAGTTGGGAGTAGTTCAACTTATGTTGGTGGAAACTGAATTCGGAACACTTGACCAACATAAGTTGAACTACAATAATTGGCACGATATACGGTTTTGAGAGTCCCTGAATCTGAAATTGGCCTCGACTAAACAAGCACTTCATATTTATCAAAATATAGTCACTTTAGAAATGTCACTCAGGCTGTCGTGTAGTTTTGGTCTTTAGCGTAAACGAAATAAGAGCTATCGGTTTTAGTTTTAATTAAATTAGTCTATCAACAAAATCAGCGTCACCACACTATCAGTAGAGATGGACTTCACTTCGATTATTAAATTACTGTATGTAGTTATGTTGTCACAATTAAGCGGTGACTCGGTCTTATGCAGTGCGTCAGCGATAAACAAATTAATACCAATTGAACATTCGCGGAGATGACACGGCACTTATGATCTGATGACTATAGAATCTAATAATGTTCTGAACTAATCTTTTATTTTATAAATCGCTTTAATTCCGTCACTAGAGTTGGCCACTTGTTCATACGAACTTACTTACTTACCGACGTTTTCAAATAAATTACCTACTGTCATTGTGGTTTGGAAAAAGAAACAAAACGCCCGCCGCTCTGATCAAATCAAATTCTTCAAATTCTTTATTTACAAAACCTAACTATAACATTACCTACTGATAACGTAAGACTTGCAATAGCAATGCGACAGCAATCATTAAGGGAGTGGACACATTGCGTTCTTAGCAGCGCGTTTGTATCGATACAAACGCGATTCGAACGCGATGCGAACGCGCTGCCCCCCTCCCGGTTCGCTTTTGTATGGAAAAAAACGCGTTGCGAACGCGCGTTTGTAGGTATCGATACAAACGCGCAGCTCAAAAACGCGCTGCTGAAAACGCATTGTGTCCACTCCCTACGACCTACGAGTGATATTTTTCGACCGGTCGTCGCGTAAAGACTGCTGTCGCATTGCTATTGCATTGCAAGTCTTAGAACGTAATCAGGGCGCCGAATGTTTGACATTGTAAATTAGTAGAATTGGGGCCCAGGTCTTTAACTTCGACGATCTATAAAAAAAAAGCAAGTTATACCACGAGTGTTTTAACAAAAAGAGCATTGTACATTGAACATCTAAGGCTGGTTTTAGTCTCACGCTCACCGTCAGCGCTGATAGGCGAGTGATCTTTATTACAATGAAATAAGGATACTGATTGCAGATAAGGCAGATAAGGCTACGCTGATTGCTCTCGTTAGTGCTAGACAATCAGGATCCTTATTTCATTGTAATAAAGATCACTTGCCTATCAGCGCTGACGGTGAGCGTGAGTATAAGAACATGTAGACTGTAAAACGATCAAAATGTGCTGAACAATGTGTTGGTGGGTGAAACTGGGCGTGTCCCTGATGTATAACCTGGGGAGGAGGATTGGAGACCACGTGGTAGATGTCTTCTGCAGAATGGTGCGTTGTCTCACTGATGTGGTCACTGGTAAGTTAGATGTTAAACAAGTGTCTAAATTAAAAAAAGTAAAAACCGACATCAATCAAAACTTGAGCAACTTTCTGCACTCTCGAGATGCATTTCTATCCAGCTTTAAGGGAGTGGCTACACCGCGTTTTCTGCAGCGTGTTTTTGAGCTGCGCGTAACGATACAAACGCGCTGCAAAAAACGCAGTGTGTCCACTGCCTAAATCCTTCCTACTAATGCGAAAGTTTGCGAGGATGTATACCTATTGCATAATGTTAAGATGGATGTTTGTTACTCCTTAACGCAAAAACGACTGAACGTATTTTAATGAAACTTGAAATATACATAGTTTATGGCCTGGAATAACACGTATGCTACTTTTTATCCGAGTAGGTACCACGCGAGCGAAGATGCGGGCGGAAGCTGGTATTAAATAAACAGCTTTCATCTTTCACAGAAACAAATGACGTCCAAATTGAAGACTCCGAGCCGGAATCAGCACCAGAGAAATGGACCACCGATGCCCCTCATCATATGGCTGACCGACCGCTGCCGGTGCCAGTGGAAAATGAACCTTACTACATGGACATAGACCGGCACGAGGCGGA
This sequence comes from Camptogramma bilineatum, assembly GCA_958496255.1. Classification (NCBI taxonomy): domain Eukaryota; kingdom Metazoa; phylum Arthropoda; class Insecta; order Lepidoptera; family Geometridae; genus Camptogramma; species Camptogramma bilineatum. The sequence goes on from OY292472.1 coordinate 398,997, forward strand.
GAACTTGCTGAAAGGCCAGCCTGATGGGACCTTTGTACTTCGGCCGTCCAGTCAGGTAAGACTACGGTTCCCTACTTCTTGAATTAGTTGAGTTGATCGTTCACAATTTTTACAACATTAACACACAATCTTTAGATGGCTCCAATTGTAATTGTGCTTTGTAAAGTTATTTTATAAGGGAGTGCAGACGTTTTCAGCGCGTTCCAACTTCCAAAAAAGAGGAGGTTCTATGTTCGGCTGTATGTATGTTTACCAATTTCTCTGTCAATTGTAGACCGTTTTTGAAAATTATTTTTTTGTTACAAAGGGTATACTCCCGAGGTGGTCCCATCGTCACCAAATCAGGATCTGATGAGGGGATCCCATGGAAATCGAGGGAAACCCTCAAATTTTATGGTTATTTAGTGTGTTTGTGGAACTATCGGGCTATTATATTTTATGCACACCGATTTCAACGTTATAACATAAATATAAAACAAATTAAATCAATCTGTTTGTATTCTTGTTTTCGCTTTTTAGTGCAAGTATTTTTTGAAGTCGGCTAAGTACCTAAGTATATATTTTTTGAATTTTTTTTATTGAGCTGCGCGTTCGTATCGCGTTTGTATCGCTGCAAAAAACGCAGTGTGTCTACTCCCTTAGTCGTTTAGTTTTTGTGAATAAATGCTTATATTTCTATCTGCAAGATATTAATGAATGAACACAATATAAGGCAAATCGGATGATATAGAAGATTACGGAATAACCCACATTTTTTAGATTATGTTATTATGCCAAAGTAGCTTACCTAAGAATAGCTTTTAGGGATCCGTATCGTAAATTCTTATCTGTAGAAGTTGTTGCTTTTTTCTGACGGTCCCTTTCTTAATGTTGAAAGGTTTTTAAGGGTATGTTTTAGGGCTAAGGTACTCTAGCTTTAAATGTGTTCTAAGAGTCGTCGAAAACAGAGTTTTTTGCCTTTTCATCATGGTTGGGGAACGAATGAAGAACTGAATGAATGAACGTAATTAATGAAAAGAACGAAATGTGTTAACTAAATGAGATGAGTGAAATAAACCTGAAACACGTGGGGTGAACGAATTGAATGAGATAATAAACGTGAACAAAAATCAAAAGTCTGGTAAAAAATATTTTTTTTTACAAAAAATGTACAGAAAGCGTCATTAATTGGTATCCCCCTAGTAAGAGGTCGGTTTGCAAGTCGTTGATCTCAACTTTTGTAAAAACTTCCTTGCTTACTTATGGATATCTAATTTCGCTCGAGTTCCTAAACGAGCCGATGCAATAGCTGATATAATACCCGACTGAAATCCAAGGTTGAAATGAAAAGGGTCTTTGTTCAAATCAATAGGGGGATACCGATTGATGACGCTGACTGTACCTACAGATAGACTTTATTACAGCCGTCATTGTCAGCCAATACCTTCTTAAAGCTACTCGTTATGTATGATGAGCCTACCTGACTAATATAATTTAACTAGCAAAGTTCAACACCCTCAATCAAAAAGTGAACGGTTCAGAACATTTGGAATGGTGTAAAGGTTGACATGTCTGATATGATGCTACACGAGCAACTTTTTAGCAATTAAAATAAATAAATATAAATATTGCTGGACATTTCACACAGCATCATGTAGCCCCAAGCTAAGCAGAGCTTGTGTTATGGCAACCACATGACTGATATACTACTTATATACATTTTTTTTTGTAAATACGTATACATAATATACATAGAAAACACCCAGACCCGAGACAAATATTTGCAGATCATACAAACATTTGATTTTCAAGCGATAGTGGAGCTGGCTAATGCCTAGTTTCGATACTCTACGAACTGTACCTAGTAGTACCTACTTGAATTACCATATCGACTAGCAACGTTGTTGTCTGTCAAAAATCTAAGTCCATTTTTTGACCTAAAAACAAAGTTGCTTTGGTAATTCGACTACTAACGACAGTTCGTTGAATATAGAAACCGGGCATAAGACGTACTAGATGGATTGTTGAAGTTAAGCGATGCTCTGAGCGGTCACAATTTGGACGGGTGATCGAAAGTAGTATTAAAAGCTGAGCGCTTCCGTGCTTTTCTGGGCAAGTTAAATTGTCGGTTCCGGCTTTTAAGTCGTTAAGCCATGAAGGCATTCAGGCAGCCTAAAAACTTCATCACCAGAGAAAATCAGTAGCTCCTTTGAACAAGCTTATTAGCCAGTTTTGCGCCTAATGCAAGTTTTTTTTATCTTTGAATGCTCTTAATCTTATCTTAAAGTAGAATATAAAATAGCCGAAACTTGCTAGAAGTCATTCAATCCATTCTTAGTTTTAAACACTACCTACTTACCACAGACTATATACTTACATAATTTTCATCGCAGATTCATAGTTGCTTGATTGGAATTTAAAATTGTCGCGGTGTTGCCTGAACGCGACAACTCGATTGCTCGTACACGATCATCTTTAGGGCTCTATTAAAAACTAATCTACCGTAAAATTATGAGGAACCATTAACCTTTCATAGCCCTTTCCGCGGCCTATCTGTAGATACGTAGCTATCTCCTCTATTGGAAATATTTATTGCGTGAAAAAGTCGACGGATTATTGTAAGATGCGTAGGGAAAATATTGCGTGGGAAAAATAATGAGGGATTTGTTATGTTTCTAAAGAAACTCTTCGAAAATGAATTGTGTAAAAAATATGTTTTTTCTTTTTATAACGTTTATTATTTAACTTGGAAATTTTCGTAAACATGCTATCCATTTCAAAAAATGCACGAGCTACGGGACTCTTATGAATAACAGTATATTATAAAATAAAACTTGTTTCTATTTCTATTTCTATGTGTTGATGATTATATGAAACTGTTTCAGTCAAGCCACGCCTACACACTGAGCGTGTCCTGTGCCTCGTCTGTGCACAACGTGGGCGTGCGGCGGCGGCCGGACGGACGACTGGCTCTGGGCTATGCCAGAAAAGGTAATACTTAAATAAATAAAAATAAAATAAAATTCGTTTATTTCGAGCAGAACTCATATATAAGTAGGTACCTACACGAAAACACAAAGAGCAGACTACTTAAAAACTAATTGAATTGGTGGCCAGGTGTCGCTCACAATAGTGCCTTGTATAGAGACAGTCCGGGTGGACTGTCTCTACCGCCACCCGGCCGCAATCATTGCCAGGCCGGTGTTGGAGCTGACGATGGACCAGGGATGCGGCTCGCTTCAGAAAATTCCCAGAAAACTGAAAATTGGCATGAATTAGGAACACCAATTGTCAACATTTCTTTTCATGTTAATTTCAACAAATTGTGAAAAGTCCTCTTCGATCCCATCCCGCCACTAACCCATGCCATGAATGCTAGTTTTTTTAAAGGTCAAAGTTGTCAAAAATGTTGACAGCCAAATGGTTAGATTATCTTAGACCAAAATGAAGATCATGGGATTTGCATGCCAATCTCAGCATTTTGGGAAATTTTGCAAAAGTCTATTTTGACCGGACTATTATATTTAACGCCATTCTCACATAATTTTCAAGATAATGCAGCAAAAAGTAGGACCAGAGAAAGCGGTGATACTCGTATAACAAGGAGATTATCTAGCAGTGGGTGTGGGCTGAAATCCATATTTTTATAGTCCCAACAACAACATGTGGGTGTTGCTTAGAGCCTGTCCAGATGGAGGCGTTTTACGCGCGTAAACTATTGCCATCCTTATTTTTCACTGTCTAACAAAAGAGGATGGCAATAGCTTACGCGCGTAAAACGCCTACGTTCTGGACAGGCTTTTACTGCTATACAAACCTTGTTTTTCAAAGGTGAAAGGAGTTTCGCTGACGTCACCGCCCTGCTGCGTCACCACAAGAAGAGGAGGCTACTGCTGGTGGCTAATGGTGGAGTTATCGGGGCGACGACGTTGAACGAAAGTCCTCAGTACTATCAGACGCCGTGTAGTCTTCCCGTCAAAATTATTGGGCAATAATACCTTTAAACACCGCATATTGTAAAGACGTACTGTTTATGGCATAATATTACGGATACAGTGTGTGAATTAACATTTTTTATTTATTTCCCGAAAAATAAAAATATGAAATTGGAATTGGAGTAATTTGAGTACGAAAAACGAAATCACATTATTTTTTGGTTTACTTAGATTAATCAGTTTGCTTTTTTATTTTTGAGAAATTAATGATGATAGGATTCATACATGCCCCCTTTTGGATAGGATTTTATTTTCACGAAGTAAAATGGTGTTCGTTTATAAGCTCATGAAAAGATCCTGGACCGATTTGTCTAATTCCTTCTTTTTAATGTTCTTAATAATGCGAAATATGTGGATGTTAAATTGTCGGTCCCGGCTTTTAAGTCGTTAAGCCATGATGGAGGCCTTTAGGCGGCCTAAAAACTCTGTCACCAGAGTTGGCCACTTACTCATACGAACTTACTTAGGTACTTTATGCGAAATATGTATCTAAAAATTAAGACAGGACAGGCTAGTTACTTTAAACTCGTGTAACTGCCGGCTATCTTTTTCATCTTTGACATTTTCTAGAGCGCGGAGCTCGCTCTAAATGCAGCTTCACAAATTAAGTTACCTAGCTACCAGTTATCTTTTCATTTCTAAAGCTTAGATACTGAATAAAACCGGGCTTAAGTTACTTTCATTTTATTTCTCCCTGTAGGTACTTAAATATTATGAGTTTTATAGCAAGCTCTACATGCGTTCTAAAGAGTTAACATGGTGGAATGTACGATTGCACGTGGTAAGTGAAGATAATTTCTCACGCAGATTATGATTTTGTAAGCTTTCTAAATTTTTAACTGCTTTAATTTTGTAAAGATTTTATGTAAAGTAGACACTTTATTGTCTTCATCTTTTACAAATATTTTTAAAATGTGATTTTTTTTAATGCGTTGCTGGCTCTGCAAACTCAAACTCAAATAACTTTATTTGTTAACTGTTAGACATACAAGTTATAAGGTAGGAACACATAATATTAAGCTAAGTTAACAAAAAGGCCTCCACTCAGCATAAGCTACAGTAGATAGTCTACCATAGCGCTGGTCTTCCGTGGTAGCACAAAGTACACACGCGAGCAGTGGCACTCACGATCAGTTATGTTATGTATATGAAACAAGACATTGTATTTTTACATCATCCAACTATTATTAAATTATTTATCCTCATTTCTAAAGTGTGCAACACAGTTTCCCCCTTACTTATGATAGATTTTCAAAGTTGAACACTGGTTAAACAACGTCCTGTCACTATTCGTCATTAGCTACAAATAAAGACAAGACGTTGTATAACCAGTGTTCAACTTTAAACATCTTTCATAAGTAAGGCCCTGTGACTTTACCTACTTAAGAAGCAGTTCAACGTTCCCATCCCTAGCAGTTTTCAAAGTAACTTGTTCCAAATAATTGTTTTGAATTTTGGAAAATAATAATAATAATAGTAAGTACGTATTCAAATTCTTAACTTCCAAGACATCTGAAAAAAAAATATCATCAATCAAAATTAAATCGTGAGCGCCTGCAATAGTAGATTGTATTATATGGGGGGAAAATAATATTTTTACGGCGAGGGCGCTTTTTTGAATCCAGAGCGAAGTGAAGGATTCTAGAGTAGAATCCCGAGCGTAGCGAGGGATTCTTTAGTAGAATCCTGAACGAAGCGAGGGATTTAAAGTACGTCGCCCGAGCCAAAAATATATTTTGCGCCCGAGTGATACACTCTACTTTTCATTACAATCTATGAGAAAATAAAAGGGAGGAGAAAGGAATGTGTTAAATCAACGAAGTTCCACTTGAGAAGAGTAATCGGGGATTAAATTTTTTTTATTCAGACGGTGGCCGCGCGCCGGCTGAATGGTGGGCGGTATGTTTATCCGATACTAGCAGCGCCCTCGCGGCGTTGCCCCCGTAGTGATGGTTTATGGTGATGATGATGATGATGATGAAAAGTAGCCTATAACCTTCCTCAAGAGTTTAGCTATCAAATACAGAAATAATTTTTCAAATCCGACTGGTAGTTCCTGAGATTTCATTTCATTTCATTCATTTATTTATTTCTCTCACAAACAATATAAATATAAATAAATAGCTAAATAAATATACAGAATAATGAATATTAAAAACGTTGTAGGTAGCTATTATAAAAACCTGTTTTGTGAGATTAGCGCGTTCAAACAAAAAATCTCTTCCGCTAGAATTGCTCAATAGTTCCACGAAAACAAACTAGATGGCGCCAGTAGACCATCGTTCTAGATCGCGCTGACGAAAACGCACAGGATTTTATCAGGTTGGAATTACAATTATGTATGGATAGAAAACTGCAGAGTAATAAATCTCTAAATGTGATTACAACTGTGGTGTTTTTGGAAGAGTCCTCCCTCATTCATCTTGGTAGATTTGAGATGAATGTGGAAAGTAGTTGTACCTCAAAAGTGCGCGGCAAAGATAATTCATAGATAATTCCGGCGCACTTAAAGGGGATTAAAAACTCATTACTGTCCGCTAAACTTATAAAGAGGATTAAAAACTCATTACTGCCCGCTAAAAGTTCCTTGAAGAGGAATCATCTACTTTGGGCGCACTTAAAGGCGAACAAAGTCGTCCTTTTCGAATAGATGGAATGAAAAAATACATTTAGCAACAAATAGGTACCTACATTGAAGGCACCTTTTGTTTTCTCTAGGCGCTGTCATGGTGAGATCAACATTGTTATTTTAAGCAATTGTTTTCAATATAAAGGGCTAATAAGACAAGAAAGGCGTTCATTGATCCAGATTCACGGCTGATTAGCAATTCCTCGTAATTTCCCCTTTGGCATTCTGCGCGGCGCCTCAAAGGGCCGTATTTGGTGGCTTTATTTTTCCCAAAAAATATTGCTTAGTTAAATATGCGGGTGTTGCTTCGGTGATCGAAAATGGATCAGTGATCATGCAATTTCAACTTTTGTATTCGGAGTTCTAGTTTATTTTTTAGGTAATTTGTCCCACAGGAGGACATCTTACCGAGATGCGAGTTTTGGAATAAAAAAAACCCTAATGGCGTCACAATGCGCAAATAATTTTGTCTGCGAGGTGCGTGTCTGTCCGTGTCTGTGCGCTAGCGAGAGAATCGTAACGGGACCAGTTCATTAGTGATTCTTCTATCAGTTTTGGGGAACAGGGTGGAATCGCTCCCTAAAGGCAGAGTAGGTGGTTCTCTGCAACGGGCCGGCTCGTCTGGCCCACTTGCCCGTGGTCTTTCGACCAACAGTTGATGTCTGATAGTCCTAGATAAGTTTTGATTCGTTGGAAACTTTGCTTGCGAGTTCTAGAACTGTTGATGCTGAGTGGCGCCATCTTCGCTGAAGCTCGTAGTGCATAGCATGTCTATGTAGTTCATCTAGCGACAGGTAGATGTCGCTACACAGTCTTTTGTTTGAGAGCGACCGCGACCGACGATGTCTTTCGTCTGTCGCTGTCTGGCACGGTACGTGTCTGTTACGCTCAATGTCTGTAGATATAAACAGTCCTCAATTCGTGATTCCTCCCACAATTCATCTCTGTCGCTAACAAAGACGTTTCCTAATTAGTAATTGAAGACAGCGCGGAATCCGTTCTAATGGCGTCTTTAAACGGGGCGATATTCAATTCTTTATCTTTCCATTCAAATTCCACAAAAGCAATTATTTGAGAGTATTTTGGTGAAGAATTAAATACGATCGAATTAAATCCAGATATTAAAGATCTATTTATACAATTCAGTTTTCTTATTGACATTCTACTATTCAATAATGTAAGTAGGTATGGAAAATTTGTTTAGTTTATAAAATTTTAATTAGTAGGTACTTTTTAGTGTGTTCTTGAGAAAATTTTAAGCACGTCTTCCATTGAGCGTCGATGGTTTATAGTATACTATAATGTTACTGACTTATGCATAAAACTTATTCCGCCGAATAAGCTCACTAGAGCGTTGTTTCCAAAAACAAAAGAGTGCTCTAGTGAGCCTGGTCACTAAGTTTTTATGCATAACACAGTTCTTTCGTTCTTGAATTCTAAATATGGGCCCACGGCCCATTATTAGGTATAAAAAACGCTATCTTTTAGTCGGTGAGGTCATTGACCTAACATGATGAGGAAAGAACCACAAACCCACTTCAGCATTAATTCATGGCCCTTACGGCATATAAACCGTCGCTTAACTGCGAAAGTTAGATTAAGTTTTGTCCCAAATATTGTGAGTCTTTGATGAAAAATGAGTAATTCATTAATTAGATAGCAGTTGCTTCTATGTAATTAAGCTAAGTAATGGTTTGGTAAGGTAAGGTCATGGGTTTGAACTTTTTTACACTTTGTAGATCTGAGGATCCTACTAAAATTATAAAGGCGAAATCCGTGTACGTTTGTGTGTGAATGTTTGATACCACGTATCTCCATAGCTACTAAACCGATTTTGATGAAATTTAGAACGTGGATAGTTTAGGTTCTGGAATAACACATAGGCAATTTTTATCCTGGAAAAATGTATAAAAAAGTAGTCCACGTGGGCGAAGCCGCGGGCGTTCACTAGTAATAGATAAAAAACACATGCTTATTGTACATACATAGAAAACACTGGGTGTTTTCTGATAAAGGTACTACTTACACTTTTTTTTTAAATACACACTTAAATTTGTAACCCAGACCCGAGGCAAATATTTGCAGAACATACAAACATTTGTCCCGCGGCGGGGATCGAACTCGCAACCTCCTGCGTCTCAGGCGGGCTTTATGACGACCTCTGATATGTGATAGAGCTAAGAAAACTTTGACATTAATGAGAAACAAGGTGTTTAAGAATGGTATTGGATTTGCCTCTGACTACCCCCGTACATATTAAAATAATCTGAAGCGCTTGAAAATCATAGATAATGTCTACATTGCCATATCGTGTGTTTCTTTAATCTACTCGAATCCTAGAGATTTTTAGATTCGAAAAAAGATTAATGTAAACAAAAGTTGTGCACGGCCAGGATTCAAACAGTTGTCCCTAAGTTCTACACCACTCTAGGCCAACACAGCTATACGGTCAAATTGAGTAAGTATGTCATGTATGACATGAGAATGCCGTTTATGTCTTCCTAAATATAAGTTATAGCCACATTAGCCCGTATCGCGTCGCACACACCTCTAATAAACATCGATACAAATCTAATGTTGTAGAGCTTTGCGACTTGTAGGAGACCTTGGCTTTAGGTATGTAACTGTCGGACTGCCCGCCGGCGAGAAAACTACTAACTATCGACTATTTTCTCGCTTAAGAAACGTACTTACAATAGATATAAGTACATTCCGTTTAAACAAAAGAACTTAGGCCTTTACATCTTTACTAGATGATTTTTATACAGTGTCAGGAGACAATCTTTGTCTACACTTAACGGGGCACTGTAGTGCCTGAGACAATATTGAGATGGAGTAGGCTTGCCCAGTACCTAAATCATCCTCTCAGCTTAACCGGCCAAAATCAAAATCAAAATCAAGTATCATTTATTCAGTAGGACCGTTATGACCACTTTGAAACGTCTTAAGAGCTAGGTAATTTTACTCCTGTTCTTTCGCGACCAACACCGTGAAGAATCAGGGCAACAAACACGGTATGGGGCCTAGCTTTCTTTTCGTGATCCATCCGCTTAAAATCTAAATAGTCAAACTCCAGTGTAGAGCCAGTCGAACAATGTGAGGCCATATCCACAGGAGAGACATGGTCAATACGTGTGGGGCTGGCTAAGCCGCGGGTTTCCTCACGATGTTTTCCTTCGTTTAGAGCTCGTGTTAATGCGCATATAATTTTTTCGAAACGAAAAATCCATTGATGCATGGCCAGGATTCGTACCCACGACCTACGGATCAAAAGTCGAGGTACCTACTATACCCCTCGGCCAACACGGCTCACGTTCTCATACTCATAATATCCATGCTCAAACCCTGAGCTAGTGAAGTCGTGAACCATTGCCGAGGTCGTAAAAGAATTAAGAGAGACCATTCTCGCAGCGGAATAGGAATCAAGTGCTAATACAATAAAGGGATGCGCGTACTTTACTGGGTAGGGTGGGGAAAATACAGACACGAATTCAGACGAGGCGAACTTTGAGTGAGGAGCTAGTGTTGTCTATCAATTTCGTCATCAGATGTAGGTTATATCGATACACGATAAATTGATATCAGGTACTTTTAGTGTAGTTAATTGATTCAGGCGTGACTTTGCGGAATTTCATCTTCAGATTTCAAGAAACAAGAATAAAAAAAAAAAATATATTGACAATTTTAAATCTTATGTCTACAATGACAGCTTAGGAGACATTTCTAAAATTACTGTATTTTAGTAAAATTAAAGTGTTTGTTTCTGACTAAAATTAGATAGATAGACGAAAAATAAGGTAATTTTGGAAATGTCACTTTCAATGCCATTCATTGTTGATCTTTGCCATGAAAAAAATAAAGATATTTCAGATTTAGCGATGTTTTAACTAGTCAGTCCAGTGAACAACATAATCAGCGCCAATGTCAATTCTAACCAAAGGAAGTAAAACTGTAGATAAAATATTTAATAATAATAAGTAATTTAAAATAATAATAATAACTAAATTAATAATAATAATAATACTTGGCCAGAAAGGACGATGGAAGATGGACAAAGGCGATAACTGAATGGTGGCCCCGGGATGCTCAACGGCCAAGAGGCAGACCACCCGCCCGATGGTCGAATGATATTGTAAACGTGGTCGGGAATCAGTGGCTGAGACTCGCGAGGGATCGGAGAGAATGGCGTGATAAAGAGGAGGCCTATACCCAACATTGGGTGGAAATGGGCTGAGATGATGATGATGAATAATAAGATCAAAACTGTCAAAAGGGCCTCTGTGTGTTGGCTTCGGCCCCATACATGCCTACCAAAGGTCCGAGACTCCATAGTCCTGTGATATGAAACATTGACAAACATAATAATAATAATTTGGTTGTAAGCAAGTTACACCATTTCACATCACTAGGTCCGTGCGTGTCGATTCAATTGTAAGTCAGCACGCACTCTCGAATATTTTATCACGAGTGTCTATGGAATTATTCTTGGGGATTGGATTACGGAAGTTGTTGCTATGTGCGATAGTTCCAACACGGAACAAACAAAAACAACAGGGTCACGACTTATTCCTGAGATACAGTAAATATTCTGTCAAATATTCAGACATTCATGAATCCCGATCTATCTCATGATCTTTGAGACTTCCTATAGTTCATAATCATCATCAACATTATAGTTGACCTTTCCTTTTACTTAATTTACTTATGCCAAGCCAAATGAGGCGTAGGTTAGGTTAAAGGTCAGCTGTGCTATGAGAGCGTAGAGCTGTATAGGGACTGACCGCACCTTAAGCGAATTCAAGAACGTCACCTTAACAACAGCGTGAAGACCCTTCAGACGGACCTCTCGAACTTCGTACTGGACTCCATCATTCATTCCACATTCGTTCAACATTCAAGCACTCACTCATTCTTCTTTCAATACCTCATTCATACCGGTACCTACATCTAATATAATTTCGAAACTATTGTAAAAATAAGAATAAACGAGTTTCATTTTGTACAATAAAAATCAAGTCATTACGTCTACGCTTCCATCACCTCGCACCACACGTTAATGCGCATTTTCACAGCTCCGCTACACATCCTCGTGGAAACCCCCACACATTTTCACAGCACAGCTAGACATCCTCGCACGACACATTTCCATCGCACATCTCTGGTGGAAACGCAGCCTAACTCAAGTAGAAGAAAGTCGGGATTTCTGAATAATTGGAACGTAGAGGTTGCTTCAAGTTTTTCGAACAGATAAGTTAAATTGATATTGAGACTTTGATTTCGAAAATACGAACACCGTTATGCCTGCCTACCTAATTTTTTTTGGTAATTTTATTTAGTAGGTACTTACTTAGTTGAAATCTATTTACCAACCAGTATAAAAACCGAAAGAGTTTTTTTGCTTGTTTGTTCGTTTGTTTGAACGCGCTTATCTCAGGAACTAATATTATTTCTGCATTTGATAGCTTAACTCTTGAGGAAGGTTAAAGGCTACTTTTCATCATCATCTTCATCACCATCTACCACCGCTGCGGGGGCAACGCCGCGAGGGCGCAGCTAGTAAGTAATGATATTTTTTGAAAATTCACTAGGTGCTTGGCCGGGCTTTCAAACCACGACCTTGAAATGGTTTGAAAATTGGGTTTTAAAATGGAAAGAGTTTCAATTTTAAAATGCCACAGTATGTAAAAGAAGTTTAAAATCAAACTACAAGTTTTGAAGTAGTTTAATCTCCTTTACAAATCTAAGCAGTCCAGTTGACTGTTCAATTGTTCAATGACAATAAATCAATTGAGAAACTCCTATCGGATGTCGCTTTATAGGAGACGAAGGCTTTAGCGCGGCGGATGAAGAGATTCCGAGAGTTGCAATTTGTATTAAGTTGGACGACTTGGAGCAACTTGATCTTTGAAGACTTGGTAGCGTTTAAGTTTTTACAGTAAAATTGAATGTTTTGCGAAAGCAATTTAAAAAGGTTGATCTAAAGTTGATAACTCCAGAAGGTATTGGACAACTAGAGAAAAAAACACATGGTTTAGTTGAGCTTACTCACTCAGTTACTTAGTCAGTTGGCTCAGTGACCCGAAGTGGGTTTTGGCCTCCGACAAAAGAAGACGCCATCTACTCCTATCTCTAGTTCGCGCCAATCCCCATTGTAGAAATCTTGTAGGCCCTTCTCTACCATATCCCTCCAGCGATATCGCGGACGTCCAACGGGGCAATTAAAAAAGGTTCATCTACAGTTGATTAGGAACTAGAAGGTATTGGACAACTAGAGAAAAATGACACATGGTTTAGTTGAAGCTGTTGTAAAACAATTTAGGGCTATGCAGACCTGCTGCTCTGAAAAGCGACTAGATGCTACAGATCGCGAAAGTTTAAAATGTGCTATAAGCGACTAAATGGCCTATCGTTTCTAGAATTTAAAATGCATTATATCTTTTAGCTTATTATACTCTGCACTGCAATATCATAATGGCCTTACTTATCAACGCGTCTCAACTTAAACACTGGTTAAGCAATGCTCAAAATTCGACCTGTCACTATTTGTCACTATCTAACAAAAAACTATGGCAATAGTTAAACTTGCGTAGAGCGAGTAGTGTTCATTCACTTTTCACCGATGTTGCCAAGCGAGAAAACTCGCAGCAAGGCAATAGTCGCTCAATAAACCAAAAACTCCTGAAAACTCAACTCGTTAACACAGAAAGTTGTCGATAGCTCCCTCTGAATCTTTGCCCGAATTCGCCCCCTCAGAGTTACCCAAACAAGATGTTAAGTCATTTATTGCTCTTTTCCATTGTTTCTGAACTGAGTAATAATTTATTTCTTCGTTCTTTCAGTTTGTTTTAGCTAGAGTTAGTTTTTGGCAAATATTGACCAAAGACTTCAGTGGCACGAATCTTTTGATGTGAAAACGCAGTTCCAATTATGTAAATATGTACCTACTTATCTGTATAACTAAGTGCTCTTTATAAATTTACACTATAATACAAAAATAAAAAATGATTCATTATTACTGCCTTGAAGCGCTCGTGGCGTAGCTTGCTTAGATGTTCTTGATTGATCGTTGAAATTTTAAGCAGCGTTGTGCGAGAGATAGATACAGCTTATTATGCTAATCTCTGTAGTCGGCCCCTTATGACCGAGAATCGTGGTCATCATCGGGTGGTCTGCATCTAGATCGGATGATCTGTCTCCATCGGGTTCTGTTCATCGCATCTCTCACAACGTTGTGGAACCTGACGGCTGATGATTCTTCGATTTGATCCGTCCATCGAGTTGGGGATCGACCACGCGAACGTTTTCCGTCTGTGTTCCCAACCACGATGAGCTTCTCCAAGCTGTCATCGCCTTTCCTTACTACGTGACCAAAGTATGCGAGTATGCGTTGATGGCAAATCGTGGATAATCGTGTTTTCACTTTGAGCTGTGAGAGGATCGACACGTTTGCTAATAAAATCGTATTAATAAAGTATGAACATTCTAGTTTTATCAAAGTTCACACACATCTCGGTAGCTATAACATTGTGCCTCTCGCGGCATTGTTTGCAGATTGTACAAGTGGATTGGGCGCGTTAAGATAACGAGCGCCGTACGCCATGTGTGCCAGATCACCTCTGATGAGAAGATAGCTTAAGGTCTTCGTTTCCTAAGGAAATGTTACATAACTATGATTTAGCTTCAGTCGATGCGTTTAGTATACATACACAGACAGAGATGTTAACAAGTGGCAAAATTAAAAATTAAAAAAAAAAAACAACGGTTGAGGCTTAAGAGATTAACGCCCGAACACTGAAATGATGCTTATATATTTTTACATAACTATTTGAAATATTTTTACTCACTTTTTACTCTTCAGAAACGTATAAAAAGTTGAAAATTAAAGTCAAAAATAAGCACCACTTAAACCAAGTAACGTTTTCATCATTCAGTCATACATAAAATCAGCCGTTTTGATTTTTTAAGAATTTTACTAGTGAAACTCTCGCCATCCAGATGAATCTAATGACGTATCATTTATCAAAATCAGTTGAGCCGTTGAGTAGTTACTAGCGGACATAGGAAAGGACATAGGTACATAAAAACATAGTAACAGGTCAAACACATAACCCTCCATCTGGACTTCGCCGCAGTCGGGTAAAAACAACAGGTCTAAAAGGCCATATCTATGATAACCCTAGGATAAGTATATCCAGTACGATAATATTCCATCAGGCCATGTTTAGAGACTGCAGTTATCTGAGGTCAAGGCGGCTGCATCAGACTAAACATTAAGTCGGTCGTAGCAAAACATCATGATTCTAGTTGTGTTCCGGTTTTAATGTTTCTTCTTCTTCTTCTTTCGTGTCGTTGTTACAACTTAGGTTTAGGAAACTCCTCCGACTCCGATAGCGTTGTAAAGGGGATGTCTGGGGTCGTTTTCCCGTTTCGCCTTCTCCAGGGAGCATACAGCAATGCGTTGTATACCAGGGGGGGCTACTCCAGCTAGCGGGTACAGCTTGTTTAGTGGAGTTGTCTTTAGGCATCCCGTTACTATCCTGCAGGTCTGATTAATGTTTCTAAAGCTGGATATCCATTAAGCCGGGTATCCACTATGTTCGCGAACTTAACTCCGCTCCGCGCTCTTGTAACTGCTCTAATAGTGGATACGTTCACGCTCCAGCTGGCCTAACATGTGCAACATCGAGAGAGATATCTCTATCGGTCGTAGGTACTGCTCTAACGCATACTCTAGAGCAGTTTAAACGATCGAGAAATCTAGTTTCTCGACTCTCGATGTTGCACATGTTAGGCCTACTGGAGCGTGCAACGTTGCGCGCTCCGTGTTCAGCGCTCCAATCGGTGGCGGTTTTTGGGCGAACACAAAGGGGAGCTCGCAAGGGGACTGTGGAGCGTGCGATGGAGATGCGCGTATCGTCTCCACCAGAGCGATTGCAGATGCGCGGAGCACAGCTGGAGCACAACTTCTATACTGTAGGTGCGAAATGTCTAACGACTTTAATTTGACCCCGTGGGCATTCAACGTTTTTGCTGCAATCATAGTTATTAAAAAGATGTGAGAAGAAATTTCATTTTAATATATTTGATGGATTCGTCATTATTTTCGCATTCCATTTTCTTATTGAATTTCATGTGTCAGATATTAAAAGATCGTCAATTTTACCATTCGTGTATTTTGAGAAAGTAGGTACTTAGACTAAATTCGATTTCTTTTGTAGCATGTAGCAAAATAATTTATTTTTAAGAATTTTTTTTCATACAATGTATAACAAGGTAATTGTTTCATACAATTCACTTTTGTGACAAGAAACTGATCGCGATTAACCTTGTTTGATTATTAACGTTACATACCGTTTCGTTTAATTATTGACAACACTGTTAAGACGCTGTTCTTTTTTAATAAACGAATTTCATTTCATTTTCATTTCATTTCATTTCATTTTAATTTAATTTCATTTTTTTCCAAAGAAAAGATGATGGATTGTGTGAAAGTTGACATGAGTAAGAAAGGGGTGAATGCTGAGATGACGGCTGATAGAGGGAAATGGAAGAATAAGGGGTCGGCAAGACATGGTAATATGACATGTCTTGCCGACCCCACGTAAGTGGGAAAAGGACAGGAAGATGATGATGGATTACTTAAGAATCTTGAAACTTTTATTGAGACTCCAAGTGAATGTAGGTACCTAATGAATATTGCACAACCTCAATGGCGCGGTGTGCGAAGGCCCACATGAAGCAAATTTTTGCCTCGGTTGTGGGTGTTTTTCTTTCTAATACTATTTTTATACATGAGTATAAAACTAACGTATGAGTATATAACACTCTAGCTAGCCCATGTATTAGATATGAATCTAATACATGGGCTAGCTAGAGTGTTCCGCAAAGGGTGTGCCGTGGCACACTGGTGTACCGTATTCATTAGTTGGTGTGCCTCGGAAAAATAAGGTTACCCATCTCAGTTAAGCTACTCCAAACTAACAACTACTTTGGACCCCATATGCTCAACTAAACAAGCTCATGTTTTCCATAAAAAAATGATTTTTCATTTATGGTGGACTTACTTACCTCCAATTTCCAATTTCCTAGATGTACTTACCTTGAACACAAAAAGTATGTGGAACACTGAGCTAGATGGTGCAGTGTCCAGCATTATTTATTATTATTTTTTTTATTAAAACCTTATTATAGTAGATAATACATGGTAAATACTATTTACGTGGGTTTTAGTTTACAAACTGATATGAAGTGCACTATAATTGTTATGCAAATTAATAAATAGTGTTTAATGACTAGATAACTACAGTAAAATGAATAAAAATATTGTTTCTTGAAAGATAGGTAGGTAAACATGTTTACTTAGGTACAAAAAAACCTGATTAAGATATGATTAAGAGTACTAACAGTAACCTACTCCAGTATCCCGCAAACTTTTTGTGTTCGAGGTACGAGTACATGTAGGAAATCGGAAAATTTCGGAGGTACACCATAAATGAAAATTCATTTTTTTAATGCGAAACATGAGCTTGTTTAGTTGAGCATATGCGGTCCAAATTTGGAGTAGCTTAACTGAAGGGTAACCGTATTTTTCCGAGACACACCAGCTAATGACCACGGTACACCAGTGTGCCGCGGCACACCCTTTGCGGAACACTGACCTAAGTATTCTATCTAAAGCAGAGTTGAGCAAACTTTTTTCATCAGGGGCCAAATAAAACCGATGAAATTTAATGGGGGCCAGATTTTTTAACTGGTTTTTAGTTTTTATTACCTATTACTCAAAGAACACAAAAAAAATGTAAGCAAGTGTAATTTTCGAGACTATTTGAGACTAGTAGGTATCTACGTATTGAGTAGGTACGAATGTTGGCGCGGCGGGCCGGATTAAAACGGTTCGCAGGCCGGAGATGGCCCGCGGGCCGTAGTTTGCCCATCGCTGATGTAAAGCATTGTCCTGTAGGCCTAACATGCGCAGCATCGAGAGTCATCGAGTTCAAGCCGGGACCGAGAAGCACGGAAGCGCTCAGCTCGTAATGCCACTTGCGGTCACCCATCCAAATTATGACCGTGCACAACGTTGCTTACAGTAGTCACAATGGATCTAGGCATTCGTGAAGTTAGGCTTTTCGCTGCGCAGTAGAAAATTTTGTATGAAAAAGTTGCACTGCGCATCGAAACGGCTAACTTCACGAATGCCAAGATCCGTTGGAAGAAGTAACTTCAACGATCAATCAAGAAAGTCTCAGTAAGCTAGGCCACGAGCGCTTTCGTTTTTGCTGTAAAAAGCTGTTTGTCCAAAAAACTCAAGGCTTGTGATATTTTCCTGACAATATCTTTATTTTTATAATATCTCCCTGAAGCCACATTGTCACTTATCTAAGGTATCCCGTCTGTCCTGACACAGTGTATTAAATCAGTAGCTTTACTTTAGTTTAGTCACTGAGTGCGCAAAAATTGTGGTTATATAGAATCATCTTTTTATTGTTAGTTTTGAACTTGTCAATTTTTACGTACGGCAATTTTGTCATGGTCTATTACCATATTGCTGTTTACAATACAATACAATATCTACAATAAAATGTTTGATACATTATAATGTTTGATTAAGTTATCGTCAATTCGTGACATGAAACAGAACGAAAAAATATTTTAGATCAGTAATTTGTAACTGAATAATTGCTGAGGATAATGTAAACAAGGTCGAATTATATGATACTAGCGGACGCCTGCGGCTTCGCCCGCGTTGACTACTTTTTTGATCCAACAGGAACCGTGCATTTTTCCAGGATAAAAAGTAGCTTATGTCATTATTTATCTATATTTTAAATTTCAGACAAATCGATTTAGTGGTTGTCGAGTTATAGAACAAACATACATCCATCCATCCAAACATCCAAACTTTCATTATTTCTAATATTAGTGTGATAATGCCACCAAAAAGTGCCAGTCAGTCTTAATCAAAAAGCTTGTTTACATGTAAACAGATTGGTACGTTGTGTTTTTTTTTTTTTTTCGTACGGATTTTTATGTGGACTGGTCTCGTGTCGACCTTTGCAACGTCACCGGACTATGGCGAGAGCAGAAGGCTCTACGCCGGAAGGTACGTTATGTGCAGTTGTGCAGTGAAGTTGTGCTACTGTATCTATAGTTACCGTGCTTGTGTCCAGTTTATCTTAAAAATAAAAACATAGTACACCCGCTACAAGGGTTTATTTTTCGTAGATAACGTTGATATATTTCACCGACTTTTGTGATCAAAACTTTAAAGTGTTTTGTGAAGTTTAAGTGATTCGTGAGTTTTTGCAAGAGTTCTCCCATTTATCAGTGTCAGGGCCCTGATTAGAGATCGCTTGATTAAGCTTGTCATAGAGTAATATAAATGATGACGTGTGATCAAATAAATAAATAAAGATAAAGGTCCTAAGTTAAAGCGTAAAAAACTGGCCACATTAGGCGCGGGACACACAGGAAAGACGTAAGCCGCAGACGGGGCGCGGACATTTGTCTCTTCCGCGTCCCTTTCATGCAAAATGTATGGAAGCGTCGCGACGCAAAACATACAGAAGAGACGGGGCGCGGACGCAACATTTGTAACGCAACACGATTTGATTCGTTTGCCCCAACAACCCCACTGAATTAAGTGGTAGGTTGTTGGGGAAAAAATATCCCAATCCACGATGATTTCATTACTTTTCATTATCAGCTATTTTCTAGTTGATTAAGGATTATTTGTCGGGGATTTTTCATTAAATTTTGAATGTTAACACCGTTTGATAGAAGCCATTTTATGAATATTAATAACAAATATATAGGTAATATCAGGACGTCTTTAAGATTATTATATTAACCCTATAACATTTGTGAGTATCTGACAAAGATTTTCATAATGTCCATTGTCATTATGCCCGAATACTGAAACGCTACTTAAATATTTGAGTCGTACTTATCTATTTGAGACGTTCTTACTCTTCAGAATCGTACACAAAATAACCACCACTTAAACTAAGTACCTACCTACCCAGTGTTTTACTATTCTTTTGATAATGTTTTCTCATGTCATAAAATGTCTTCTCATGTCATAAAATGATTACTATATCTATTAGCCGAATCAAGCTATCTTCAATCATGGGGCAGGTTTCAATTTACATTTTTTATTTGGAATCTGTTTTGTTTGCGGAGCGAGTTGAACCTGAAAGAAAAAGTGCTAGACAAGAGGCGTATACAGGGTGTGGCAAATTCTTGGTCACTGAAGGGTAGCTACCTTTTCTCTTGTAGTTAGAAAGTTTTGTTCTTAGGAAACTTCGGTTTTATTTTGAAGAAAAAAATAATTGCATTTTTAGATTTTTGAAAAAAAGTACAGTTAGCCTAAAAAATTACATTTGTCAAAAAAAACAAGTTGGTCTTAATCGACTCTATTTCCCACCAGGAACACTTCTCCTAAAGTAAATTATCAAATCAAATCGTAAGTTTTTGCAATAATTCAAAAAAACACATCCCATACATTTTCTATGAAATTAGTAGTTGTAAACATTATGGTGCCACTTATTCGATGGTTATTAATTTAAATTCGTAACTGCTTCGGCATGCTGGGAAGCTATTGTAAAGCCTTAGGCGCCTCAGACAGAGCCGCAAGAGAGAATGGTATGCATGGAGCATACCATTTGTACATCTGCAGGGAAGCACTTTGTTCTAAATTTAAATACGCGCTTTACAACAGCCTCCCATCTTGCCGGAGCAGTTATGAAATTAAATTAAGAACGATAGAATAAGTGGCACTGTAATGTTTACAACTCCTAATTTCATAGAAAATGTATGGGATGTGTTTTTTTGAATTATTGCAAAAACTTACGATTTGATTTGATAAGTTACTTTGGGAGAAGTGTTCCTGGTGGGAAATAGAGTCGATTAAGACCAACTTGTTTTTTTTGACAAATGTATTTTTTTAGGCTAACTGTACTTTTTTTCAAAAATCTAAAAATGCAATTATTTTTTTTTTCAAAATAAAACCGAAGTTTCCTAAGAACAAAACTTTCTAACTACAAGAGAAAAGGTAGCTACCCTTCAGTGACCAAGAATTTGCCACACCCTGTATATGAATATTGTTATATTTAGAACTAGCTGCTGCCCGCGGCTTCGCTCGCGTGGTACCCGGATGAAAAGTAGCCTATGCTACGAGATGTCACTTTCCAACCCTTCAACTATCTCACACAAAAAAATCCGTCTCGCTCTGTTTTGACGTGAAAGCAGGACAAAGAAACAAACAAATAAACACACTTTCATATTTATAATATGGGTACGGATATCTATTATGGGGGGGTGGGGGGGTGAATAGCGACTAAAAAGGGCGACTATAGGTAAATAAATAAAAAACAGATAAGTGCAAATTTTTTTTTTTTCATTTTCATTTTCGATCGAGCGAGCGAAGCGAGCGAAGATCTTAGTGGCAAGTTAGGCGATTTTGCTTTGTATGTTTGTGTGTTTGTATGTTTCATTTTTATGTTCTCGCATAACTATCGAACCGCTTATCCAATCTGTATGAAACTTGATAGGTTTGAGTGGGGTGTCATTATGAAAGTACTCAACTTATACATTCCAAAATGGTTTTTAGTTTTCTTCTAGGTTCTATAGTTTTTGAAATACAGTCAAAAAGAAAAATTATGAAAACCAATTAACGGAAGTATGGAGAGAGCTCCCGTTTCATAGAGTTTCGATGTATTCGTAGGTCTGGTTAACAGACAAGGAGTGTGGCATCGTTGTGGTTTGGTTTGCAATGATTTTAGTTGCTAAGTACTTGATTTTTTTCTTGAGATTGAAAATAAAAGCCGTGTTGGCCGATTGGAAGAGTGCTCGACTTTCGATTCATAGGTCGTAAGTTCGAACCCTGGCCGTGCTCATCAATGGATTTTTCGATTAGAAAAATTTAAATGCGCATTAACACGAGCTCTAAACGGTCGGTGAAAGAAAACATCGTGAGGAAACCAGTTAACGTTCTAATAGTGGCGATGGGCTTGCAACCTGTCACGTATGCAAATGCTAACTCCTGCAAATAGTGGGCTGGGCATGTACCAAAATTATAGAGGGAGGGGGAGGGTAGGGGGAGGGGGAGGGGAGGGGAGGGGGAGAGTGGGGGAGGGAGGGGGAGGGGAGGGGGAGGGAGGGGAGGGGAGGGGGAGGGGTATGGGAGGGGAGGGGTAGGGGAGGGGAGGGGTAGGGGAGGGGAGGTGAGGAGGATGGGAGGGGAGGGGGTAGGGGAGGGGGAGGGAATTGATTTTCTCATACATTTCGTATTGAACTGCTATTTTAATAATTTCTCGAACTAAGAGGCCTTCCCTGAGGCGCGGTACGAAGTTCGCGGGGTCAACTATTGAATATAAACACGACACGACTTAATGTATTGCATGCATGCCTATAATCTTTACTATACTGAGGAAGCGCATTAGATATCATTCTGTGGTAAACACTAGAAGGAGCACTTAACGTAGGTATAGGGGTAGTCAGAAACAAGTCCAAATCTAGGCTATCTACAACGGTGCGCGAGATCTCAGTTCGGGGCGAACTACTAGTTAACTTCGGTTTAGGCGTAAAATGGTAACAGATAGACAGTTATCATTACTTTCACATTTATAGGTTTGTTTGCAAAAGCGGGACATTTCGACTCTCGCTGGGGACAGCGGGACAGACAACCTCAAAGCGGGACGTATGGTCACGTTAGGAATAACCCCGTCTACCAAGCAAAGATACCTACTCCAAAAATAAATGGGTGGTTATTACTAACCGACTGTTGGTTGGTGGATAGGGATCAGTGAATGGAGTGACAAACACACTATCTGACAGATAGCCGGGGTTAGCAGACAACCCAGAGGGTATCAAACACAGGGGTCGCCAACATTTTATACACAACTTAATTTTTTTTTTAACTTAAATAGGTTCGCGTTTGACCACACCCTGCCTGATGTAAAGCAACTGTGTTGTCTAAGATGGAGCACGCTTACATAGAAGGAACCTATTGACTCTCGATTTGAAGACACCCAAATCATACTTTTCTGGAAATACAGACCCCGGCAAGGAGTTCCACATTTAGCATTTAGAATATTAAGCTTTATTGAAAGACAACACATTTTCATTTCACTTTCAAAACTTTCGTGAGTTGTACTAGACATTATTTAACACACGGGAATTACTCACGTGAAAATCGTCGATTTAGATACCGACAATGTTTCGACCGACGTGTGAGACGCGACCGCGAGGTAACCTTGCCGCAACTCCCTCCTTACCCAGATGAAGATTCTCCGGATGAATCGAAACATTGTCGGTATCTAAATCGAAGATATTTTCACGTGAGTAATTCCCGTTTAATTTTTTAATGGTTGTTAGCGTGGAAAATATTTAATAAAATAACAATGGTTCCAGAAAATAAGAAAGCAATATTGTTACTGTTTATAATTAACGTTCTTTCATATTTATCTAACTACATTTTATTATCCAACAAAGTAACAGAAGCTCTAAATTGTAATCTTGAGAATTTATTCAATTTTGTACAAAAAAGCTTTTTTTCTCGCGCTTTGTCAAAGATAAAATCGCATTGAAAACTCTTATAATGTTCGGTTAACTGTTGGCTTACGATAATTATGTTTATGCGAAGGCTTTTGAATAGCAATTTTTGAGATAAAGAAGTTTGGACTAAAATTGTGGGTTTTGAGCCCTAGGTGTTAACCGATGTAGTTTCGCAGATGAGCGTTTTAGAGACTAACTGTTGTATTCCCAAGCACGGTAGAATGAGTGTGTAACCGTTTAATCACCTATCATCATAAATACAAAATATATTTTTAATTTGTTTTTCGTACCTAGCATTTTATTGAAGAGTCATGATTATTTATCTGAAGTTTAGCATCAGTACTCTTTTGTTATGATCAGTATTTTTTTCCCGTAAGCGGTTACCGTAGTAGGCCTGTGACACCAGAAAGTCACGCGCTGCTGACCCTAAAGAGGAATCACTGCGCTGACAACACAATGGACAAGACTGGTCTACCAGTTGTCACCGCAGTGCTTCCTCGCAGAGCTTAATGTGATAACCACACCAACGTTCCAAATTCTTTTAAGGAAATTAAAACTTGAAGAATAACATTAGCGTCGCACATCCAAGACCCTCCCTGCCCGGTCTCCTTTATAAGATAAACTTATTCCACCAAAGAAAACGTTAATTATATTTATTTCAGAGTCACGGCCGCTGACGAATTTATAGAAGGGAAAATGGAACTAGAATTATTCAACGATTTAATTACGTTTCAAGTTGACGAGCAAATCTTGTTTGTCTTTGGCGAATGCTAAACGGATCTCTTTGCTAAAGTAAACTTCTGCAGAGTATCATTAATACATTCAATTTACTGGATGAAGAGTTTTAAATTGCCGCAAGGTTCTTAAATGTCAAGATTCAAAGAGATGTTAATAGTGGCGATGATTTAGAAACATGTATTTATTCATGTATAGTGTGTACCCT
Organism: Camptogramma bilineatum; assembly: GCA_958496255.1. Lineage (NCBI taxonomy): Eukaryota > Metazoa > Arthropoda > Insecta > Lepidoptera > Geometridae > Camptogramma > Camptogramma bilineatum. Next base: position 423,097 of record OY292472.1, read on the forward strand.
GTATTGAGAAATGCCTGTCATGCTGCGTGCCTGTCAAAAATCTACATTGAGACACTTTTTGGCACATTTTTTAAAAGGCAGAAATCGTAATTTATTCTCAACTCAAAATTCAAATATCATTTATTCAGTAGGACCGCTATGACCACTTTGAAACGTCTTAAGAGCTAGGTGATTCTACTCCTGTTCTTTCGCGACCAACACCGTGGAGAATCAGGGCAACAAACACGGTATGGGACTTAGCTTTCTTTTCGGTGATCTATCCGCTTAAATCGGAATCGTCAAGCAACTCAAACACTGAGTCGGAACATACAAACACTTGTCTCTAAGACTTCGATGTCATGTTGCTCAAAAATATCAATATATTTGGTATTTCCAGCAATATAGGTTACCGCCTTGTTGTTTGCTTCAGAAAGTGCAAACAGGCGGCTATCAGCGCGCATTGCGATCGTGTTCGCGACTCGCTGCCTGTCAACACAATCCTGCTGCAAGCTGCGGTTTACAGATATTTCCTTATAAAGATTTATTATTTTTTATGACTTCACATTTAAGTTTTCTATACTGTTTCACTGCCCGTAAAAGGCCGCAATCGATTGTTCTCGCCAAATTCACCCTGTGCCAATCCCAGCCATGGTGGTTGTAATTTAGAGCTTTATTGGACTACATTATCGAGCAACACTATCAAAAGACAAAAGAAAAAGTGAATCAATTCTAGTTAATGTGTGATTTGTAAGCATATGTTTGTAATAAGTACAATTTTGAACATATTTTGGAATTTTTATTAGATGTAGAAGTTTTTATAACAGAAGTTTTTATTGTGTAAAAAAAGCTCGTATTCTCGCTATAAAATGAAAAGCTCGTGGCGTAGCTTGCTTAGTTCTTGATAGATCTTTGAAGTTTACCGAAGTTCTGAGTAGTAAAAATTTGGATGAATGACCGCTAGTGGAACTAACAGGTTAAATTGGTCCCGGCTTTTTAGTCGATAAGCCAAGACAGAGGCCTTTAGGTGGCTTAAAAACTCCGTCATCAGAGTTATCAACAAGTTCATACGAACAATAAACAACATACGATAGGTCGAATTATTTTAAAAAATAAAGGATAAAATCTGAGAAAACATGTTTTGTTTAATAATAAATAATAATAAATTCATTTATTTCAGATAACACAATCCATAGTACATAATTTAGAATTAGAATTTCAATTTGAGAATGTCATGCTGCAATTATAATTTATCTACAAAAAACCTACAATTATCATTTATTTACCTACATTACCTACTTAGTTATATAATGCGCATGTACCATGCTACAGTGGTTCAGGTACAGTACAGGTGTTTAAGTCAACGCAGATTAACTTTTAACGTTTTATAAAGCTCGGGTGAAGCAAAGCGTGATAATTCATGTTACACGTTAGGTAACCGGATGTTACGTCCTCGTACACTTAAGGACTGTAAAGTTGCCGTCAGGTAATAAATAAAAGAAATATAAGGACAAAATAAAAGGAATAAGACACGTTCGGGCGCCCCTCAAATCGTGAGAGAATAATGAACGATTCAACTGGTTCAGATAAAATCTTGTTCGGTCTTTTTTAACTTTTTTATCACTAGCTTAGTTTGAGTTTTTACAATATTACGTCGAAACGGCCGTCGGCGAACGGTTGCGGATTCGTATTTATGTGTTATGGTTTTTAGAAACACATAGTATTATATTTATATAACGGACTCGGGATTTTATTGCGTTATTTACCTTATTACATCCCGACGTTTCAGCTATATTACAGCAATGTTGGCGTTTTGAAAATTTCTTTCGGTTACGATTTAGATGGGTGATGACATTATCCGCTGAGTGCTTCTGTGCTTCGCAGGGCACGTTAATTTGTCATTCCCTGCTTTTACGGAGGCCTTTAGGTGCCCTAAAATCTTCATCACCAGAAAAATCTACTAGCTCATACGAACAAACAAACCAAGCAGCCAAAGACCAGTCTGTGTTTGTTTCTAAATATGAATTCTAATGATTGTTATGCCAAATTAACATTTGGTTCAACAAGCATACATTTTTGCACACTTTCCTTTATCCGGTCGCGGTGACATAAAATATCAGGAGCTCGCACTACACCTATGTACAAACAGACACGCTTATGAATATTATTACAGATGTGGAATTCCATTTCGGGAACATATCGGCGGGAATGTTGCGGGATTTCGTTATGAGTTTCTCTTGCTTTTATTAATTTCCATATAGAAACAAGGAAAGAAAAGAAAGAAAATCGAGTTGGGGCAATCAGGTTATTCTGAATCTGTATTCGAAGTATCGATTGTTGATGAGGAACATCTCATCATCATCATCCAAAGCCTGATTTTACCCACTGCAGGGTATAGGCCTCCCTAAGTTTGTGCCATCCACTACGGTCCTGGGCCAGTCGCATCCACTGACGCCCCGCGACGTGAACTATGTCGACGACCACAGAACATTATTTCTGTGTCGTTGACCTACCTCGCCACCGGTCGCCCGACACTCCACTCCACCAACCCACGACTGAGTAGAGGCCGAGAATGGGACACCATATTCGGCCACCATTCAGTCGTGGCTTCGCTCCACCTGTCATCACCACGCCTTGCAATGTGTCCAGCCCAACTCCACTTGAGTTTTGCAATCCTAGTGCCGACATCTTGGACTTTCGTCTGTCGTCGGATATCGACATTTGAAACCCGTCTAGAGGAACATCTACCTAATGTCTTATCTTATATTGACGGGGTTCTTTCTGATGCACTTTGGAGCTCATGAGATCTTTTGTGCCCCTCATTTTGCCTACTCTAGGTCCTTTCATGACCGTTTTTAAGAAGCGTGCTATGTCCTTTTTTTGCAGTGCAATCCCTTGGTTACAAGTAGGTACTAAGTATCAATGTTTTACACAAATAACCTGAGCAATTTTCTAGGTGCATTTCTGTTCATAACTCCGAAGATCCTTGACAGATCCTCACCAAATTTTTATGGCGAAAAGCCAAACCCTCTTCTGTAATTGCATCTTCGAATTATCGGTAAACATACTTAAAACAAAAGCACAAAAAAAAAAAGATTCCGACGAATTGAGAATCTCTCCTTTTTTTGAAGTCCGTTAAAAGTCGAGAAAAAAACAAAATTGTCGAACGAAATCATTTAATAATGTCATTTGTCATTTGTCATTTCAAAATGTTGACCATCTCTGTTATTTTTATTTTCGCTGCGCTACCGATATGAGATGACGAGATTCAGTGAGTGCGACCCTCAGATTCCGAATCGTTGTGTTTTAAAAGTCATTAAGTACAACTTATTTGTTTTTAATTGTAAGTTTTTGTACGGATCAGTGAAAAGTGCCTGACGAAGTAAGTGTTTCATATTTTTACTTCGATAGTAGATAAACATCCGCGGTCGAGTTTGTACCATTGATTTGCCCCATTAATGGTGCAGACGTAACTGGTTAGTTATGTTTGCACCATTAATGGTAAACACGAAGTTCTAAAACTCTACAAATTACTCAATAGGTATCGCCAATGCAAAACCGACAAGTTAATTATCGATTAACTAGTTTTTGCCCGCGGCTTCGCTCGCACTATCTCTCGGGAGCAGATTTTCTGGATAAAAAGTACCTCATGTCCTTTTCTGTACCCCGGACAACGTGTGAAAAATTTCATTGTGATCGGTTGGGTAGAAAAACAACAAACAAACAAACCGTATTGGTCTAGTGGTATATAGTTTGGATCCGATGTTTACAAGTTCGAATCCAGGCTCATCAATGATTTTTTCGAAAAACTGATGAAGAGAATTCGGTGGAGAATTATCGTGAAGAGCTTACCTGTTAGGGCTAAGCGCACACCTATGCGCCCCGAATTCTCTATGAACTGCCAAATTCGGTCAATCGGACGATTCGACCGCAGGCAGGTGTGCGAGCTTTCATACGATTTCATATCAAGAATTCTAAAATTCGATTTGTTCTATGCTTTCGGCGCGGATAGGTGTGCGGCCACCTTGATGCGGAATGATAATTTCAGTAAAGCGTGAATTCACATTACTCTGACTACCCCCTTAGACATCTCCAGATCTTAAATGCTTAAAGATTAGAGAGAATGTCCACCGTGCCTTGGGGATACAGTAGTGACCTTGTTTCGTTTTTACTTCTTCAGTCAAAGTCAAATCAAAATCCAATCAAATATTTTTTTTCGTCAACCTGTATTGTCCCACTGCTGGGCAAAGGTCTCCCCCATTATCTTCCATGTCTTGGAATCGCCAGCTTTGTCCCACCAGTCAGCCCGTCAACACAACCGACTTGTTAAGCGACGTTGAAATGATTTCATCAAGAATTGGTGCTAAGGTTATTGATAACAAAACAAACCTACTTCTTAAATTCTAAATAATAATGTTTATAAACATTTAAGTGTTTAAAAAAAATTACTTGTCAACAAAAGTTCATACAAAATAAAATTATAGGGTGGTTTTAAATACAGAAGAAATTCAAAATTGTAGGGTTGTTTTGAAATACTTACAGAAAAAATAGTGAGTAAAGTTTTTTTCAGTTCAGTCCAGATAGAAGACAGACAGAGTTACGCGTTAGAAAGGTGTGGCAATGTTAGGTTTGATAGCAGTAGGCACGAAGCGATTGTGCAAGCTGAATTGAACTTTGTTGCATTGAGGCAAGAGTTGGTTTTTATGTAAATGTTTTCGCGAAGTCAGTCTTCTTATTGTACTATTATTTTCTACGGATTGAAAGTCGAAGCTTTCCCATCAACACGGCTCTTTAGCACCAACCAGTAACTCTTTTATAGCACTAATTGCCGTTAAAAGTGTTTGCTCGTCCATCAATTACCGTGATGGATAGCAGATTCGATTCCCAGACAGGTACTATCTGTAATTGACGTTGATGAATGTTCAATACACGTATGACAGATATAGTTAATAGCTTTTTTAATGTTGATAGAGTATCTTGCATCCAAAATATGGAGACCAGGGTGGCAATTCTACTACAAAACTATTTATGAACCACAAGCAAAACCTCAACTAAACTTTAGATTTTCGACTGTTTCCTATTCTATTAATGAGTCGACGATTCAGTTGTGCATTTTAGTACATTTTAGCTATGGTTTGGACTTTGGCAGAACAAATGTTTGAAAAGCCATTTTACTATTCACCAAATGGCTGACATTTAAGAGAAGGAAACAAAACGCAGCGGAATGATTGACGTTGTCATTTAGTAGAATTGCCACCCTGACTGTGATTTAAAAATTAAGTCATAGAATAGGTTATACCATCTTACTGTTATTTAACAGTGGTCACCCAACCTTCGTGAATAGCGACTAAAAATATTAGGTACGAAAAAGGATTTGCATGTAACTGTTGTATTTGAGTTGATTAGAAGTAGTAGTAGATTTAAAGGCTAATCTGGGCGACCAAGCTTTGCTCGGATGCAAACAGAGTAAAAAAAAAATTAAACTAATATTAACTAGCTGCTGCCCGCGGCTTCGCTCGCGTGGTACCCGAATAAAAAGTAGCTTATGTTACTCTCCAGCCTTCTTACTATCTCCACACAAAAAATCACGTCAATCCATCGTTCTGTTTTGACGTGAAATCAGGACAAACAAACAAACACACTTTCACATTTATAATAATGGGTACCTACGGATGGGTACGGATTTTCGTGTTCAAAGAGCCGGAACAAAATACTGTTTTGGATTGGAACTTGCACCTTATCACCACTTTATTGAAGTGAATGAAAGAAAGGAAAATTCCTTTACTTCATTCACTTCATTAAAGTCATCAAAATGAAGACCAAAACGGTAAAAAAACGCTGTAAGAGCTTCATTCTTCAACGGAGTGGCGTAATGAAATATATTTGATCTTATAATAAAAGTATCTGCGGAATTTCATGTAATTTTGTCGGAAAACAATTTTATAGAATACGCTGGGAGCTCAAATCGCGACTGGACTAGCTCGAGCGGAAATGTTACATACACTGGGATTATAGAGCTAGGCACTTTATAGAACTGTCAACTTATTATTAACTAGCTGCTGCCCGCGGCTTCGCTCGCGTGGTACCCGGGTAAAAAGTAGTCTATGTTACTCTCCAGTCTTCCAACTATCTCCACACAAAAAATCACGTCAATCCGTCGCTCCGTTTTGACGTGAAAGCAGGATAAATAAACAAACAAATAAACACACTTTCGCATTTATATAAATGCGAAAGTGTGTTTATTTGTTTGTTTATTTGTGGGTACGGATTATTATCAATCTTAAGTTTTTGTTTATTTGAATGGAAAAAGAAAAATTTAAAGACTAGTAAGAAAAAGTATTCATATCGATGATAGTTATGTTTTACATTATTAATTTCCCGTTGCTATTATTATGTTCTAGTTAGCGTTGGGTATGACATGATTTTAGATTGACTTTTGTCAGAGTAGGCTCATTTTCATTTTGAGCCGGTACTGTGAGCCGGTTCGTTTGAGCCGGTCATTTTCAGTTGACTGTTCATTATTTTGGCGAACTACTCACTCATTCTCATATGACATTCTGTCCGATCAGTTCAAAATTCTTTCTTGTCATTGTCAAGCGAGGTGTGATTGAAGATTGAATGAAGTTTGAGGAAAGAGTAACACCAACATGACAAAATCAGCTGATTTTGTCATATTGTGTACGGTCACATGACATGAATTGAAGCATGACTTTTTTAGAAAATGAGCCGATCACACAAAGTTGAATTTTGTACGGGACAAACGAGCCGCGTCAGTCACGTCATGTTCAACGCTAGTTCTAGTAGACATAGACATAGACATAGAAACATTTATTTAGCACACACACAAATGATAGGCATAAGAAAAATACAATATGAGAAAGGACTTATACTAAGGTCGCACTAGTCCCTCAGTCTAATCCCAGCCATTTTTATGCGCATTAAAATGAACCATAAAGATATAATCTAATAAGCATCTAATTAAGCATCTAAATGGGCGTGCATATTAAGCAGCGAACGTCTCGTCAAAAATCACTTTACATACCCGAATGCAATTTCGACATGACCTTGAGTACCTCTTAGACTACTAAGTACAAAGCTACAAATTATTAATTAAAATTAAAACAGAAAATTAATTAAAACACAGCTTCGAAGGCTTATCTCCCGGTTTATTTTAGTGAAAGCTTATCGTCCAGATAACGTTGCAATCATTGCAGTTGCCATCCACTTATCGAAATTGAACTTTACTGAAATGTTTTGTTTGTGTGTAGCGATAACGAATTGGAGAAAAAACAATGAGATTATTTTGGGGCTCGTCAGTGCCTAAATAATTGGTTTTTATCAACATGTGGATACCCTTTGGCTCATAGTCACTAAATCTAGAAAGAGTTATCAAATAGAATAAAAAATGCAAACAAAATGGCATGCTTTTGAAAAATACAAAATTAATAATAGATTTGCTGGTGGTCCCCGCACGAGACAGGCCTGTGTGAATGTAATACCTACGAATGCCTATGAAGTTGAATGACAAACAGTACCTAACATTAAAGTGTGCGTGAGTACCTAAACGTGAGTGTGTAATACATAAAGAAAAAACATAACCAAATGACATATTCAAAGACGAGCTTAACCCAAGGAATTTCTATACTACGTAGTTTAGAATCTTCTTGGCTTAACCTTAATGAGAGTTTTCTTCCAGCAAACCTTTGAGGATAGGGAAAGCTGAGTATAGAAGTGGGTATGTGTACACAAAATAACAGGAACGTTATAAAAACAATTCAAGTTCATACAAAAAAATAGAAATAAATTATTCCTAAGTATTATCAACTACATTCTACTTACAAATGTCTATATCTACTATATTTAAACTACATACAAGTATTTAGTATTTATTATTTATTTATTTAGTTTTACAGTTATTTAGTTATATTCCGATCTTCTTAGCTCTATATGATCGGGCAGAGGCACGTAAGGTTCAGCAATTGGAACATCTTGTGTCGCAAATAGTTACACGACCACCACACGGGGATTACAGTCGATACCCAGCTACTCTCTGATCTAACTTTTTTCAATTTCATTTTTACAGCTGAGAATTTTGTTTGAACGAAATGTATTGAAGGATATTTTAGTTTAGCTTGCTTAGATGGTCTTGATAGATCGTCGAAGTAAAGTGACATAATGCGTTATCAGTAAATAGATGGATGCATACTGCTACTGCACAAAAGCGCTCAGGTTTTTATGCTTGTGGAGAGATATAAAGAGAATACAAAGAGCTTTGTATCAATTGTACTACCAGTTGAACTACTCAGTAGTACTACTAATGCAGCGCCGTATAAACAACATAAACAACTAAGCGCTTTCGTAATTCGAAAGGCACGTATATCGGTACCTAATATGAAATCTCGGTAAAAATCTCGGTTGGTCAAGCTACAAAATAAACCTTCTGACCTTCTTCCACAGTGGACGAGCAAAGCACCTCCACTCTTGAAGCCGTGACTCTCAACAATGGTGAGGAGGAGAAGAATGGAGGAGGCGCGCCGCCAGGGAAGATACTGCGGCGGCTGGAGACGGTTCCTGACATCAAGAGAGACACCTCAGGAATCACTACGCAGTACATCGCTACGGGGATAGGTGAGACTATAGGAAAACGGAGGAAGTAATAGAAGATCAGGGTGTCAATTCTAGTACCATGCTTTTTATCAACCTCAAGCAAAACCTCAACTAAACCTCAGATTTTCGACTGTTTCCTATTCTACTAATGACAAACGACTCAGTTGTGGTGAAGCTAAGGTTTGAACTTTAGCAGAACAACTTTTTGAAAAGCTATTCTAAGAACTATTCACCAAATGGCTGACATTTAAGAGATCGAAACAAACCGTAGCGGAATGATTGGCGTTGTCATCTAGTAGAATTGCCCAGCTTAACTCTTAACTGATACAGTCGTGATTTTTTTTCTAGAAATTCTTCACTATTGGTTCTTTTTAACCGACTTCAAAATAAGGAGGTTCTCAATTCATCGGAACCTTTTCTTCTTGTGAATTTTTTTACGTACGAGTATGTTCACCTTTTACTCAAAGACGCCTGGAAAATTCTTTTTTTTTTGTTTGAAAGGGTTATATACCTTCCGATTGTGCTACAAAAAATTGTTGAGGATCTGTCGAAGATTTTCGGAAATATGACCAGAAATACACCTCGAGAGTGCAGAAAATTGCTCAGCTTGTGACATTGAAGTCGGTTATATAAAAAAAAATTTGCCAATTGTATCAACTCTACTCAAAGTTACTGAAACAACTCATTTTTAGCAATGCCTGTACATGACTTTGAACTTTGTTCATAGTGAATCTTGGAGCATTTGCAGCAGGAGTGTGCATCGCATGGTCATCATCAGCTCTGCCCATCTTGACGGAGCCGACCCTTTCCGTAAGTTCTACTGATAACACATTTAGTAGGTAGGTACCTACTTGATATTTGATAGAAACTTACATTGTACCTACTCTAGAATTACTTACGTAAACGGGTCAATTTTCAGAATCAGCGTGTTTGGTTGATCGCTATGGTGCTTTTTAAATATAGATATTATTGCTTTTCTGTATTTTTATTTCGAGGAGGTATCTAAAGAAGCATATTTTCATATTGGCAAAAGCAATAATATCGATATTTAATGGGTGCCATAGCGATCAACCAGGTACGCTGATTCTGAAGATTGACATTATCGTCGATTTAGAAACCGGCAATGTTGAATCCTCCATGGTATGACGTTGGTTACCAATTTTATTACCAATAAATTTTAGTCGACAGTGAACTCTAAATCATCAGTGATAGATGCAAAACTTCAATGACAATGATGACAAAACCTTGAACTTTTAACCTTGGCAGCAACAATCGAGATGAATTTAACAAAAGGAAGGGCCACAGCTGCAGTATCGCTTGCACTTCCTGTGATAACATTTATCTGCACGGGCATAACCCTTAATTTACCAACCAAAATGGCAATGGTGAATGCAAGGAATAAATAAATATTGCTGGACATTTCACACAGCGCCATCTAGCCCCAAACTAAGCAAAGCTTGTACTATGGGAACCAGATTAACGGATAGAATACTCACATAATTTTTTTGTAAATACATGGGTGAATCAACTTTTAAGGCACTCCTTTTTTTGGTTATAAAGTATGATATGCATGTATGCATATTATACTTTATAACAACCAAATTAAATTAAATTTTAGGAATAAAAATTAATAAAATAATTAACAGGTTCCAGATTGGCTTTTCTTTAATTTTGAAAGTGACCACAAATCGTAACTTTTCATCGAAAATGAAAATTCTTATCAAAATTCAAGATTTTCGGGCCCAACCCATCTAGTACCTAATGTGAGCGTGACACAATGTAGCGAAAAAGAGGAGTAGGTACAGCATGAAGAGACGAATTTTATCGAATTTGATGTTTTTTAAATATTATTCAAAAATAAATAGCTTTTCCAAAAAAAGGGCTCGGTGCTGTTATGTTAAAAAATAATTTTCAAAATCGGTCCACAAATTGACGGATATATCGATGAACATAAGTACCTGCATAAAAAAGTGAAGTTAAAAAAAAGCATTAAAAAAAACATACATACCTACAACCGAGCATAGAACCCCGTCCTATTTTGAAGTTGGATAAATAGTAATTAAAATAATCACAGATGTTAATAACATGATGTTTTACCAAAAGTTAATTAATAATTAATTTTACCTTTCTTCAAAACAAACATTTAACTTTATGGTAGCTATTAAATTTAATTCGAGCGCTTTTAAAATAAGCTCCATAAAGTCAATGAAAATTAAATAAGAGCTTAAGAATGCTGTTTCTGTAATATTTTAATACCTTGTGAAGCGAGATCATTATTTTATATCCATTGCCGTGTTGGTCGGGTTGGTACCTCGACTTTCGATCCGAAGGTCGTGGGTTCGAATCCTGGCCGTGCATCAATGGATTTTTCGCCTCGAAAAATTTATATGCGCATTTTACGCACGTTTTAAGAGCTAGGTGATTCTACTCCTGTTCTTTCGCGACCATCACCGCGAAGAATCAGGGCAACAAACACGGTATGGGGCCTAGCTTTCCGTGGCAATAAAATGTCACAGTTCGCATTTTTTATTTTTATTTCGTTTCTCTCTCTCTCTCTCTGTGGTCGGCTTTTCATGCCTGAAGATCGTGATCACTGGTCGTCTTCGTGATAAATTGAATTTCGTTTCTAGATGACTTTTATTCTACCTGGATAAAATATCGAGTCTCTTTCCATTTTTTAGTTTACAACTTGCAAAAATTACAAAAATATGTAAGTGTTACAACGAATGCTGAACGTTTTGATTTAAAACTATGTAGATTTAGTTTTATTTCACAAATGCACTTAAATGGTAAAGAATATACATGAAACATTAACATAGAATGTCAATGTTCCAAAACAGACAGAATCACTAATATCTCTTTCAGTCAGAACATACAATACAATAAGATAACGTAAAAACGGCCCATTAATTCCCAATGAAATTATTTTCATCATAAAGAAAAGGCAACATAATGGAGTGAACTAAGTCCATTATAGACAGAGATACAGAATTTTTTTATTCTATTTATTTATTTCTGTTCTTAAACTTATTTTGGTTCAGGATCTTGCTTCTGGTGTGAGTATTATGTATACAGTATGTATCACGGACACAATTGTAAGTATCTAGCTAGGCTAGACATTATTTTATGTTCTTTTTTGACCCGAGTACCTAAGGTAGCTCTGTCCCCTACACTAGGTCTATAATGAGCATGTATTGTAGGGTCACAGTCTCTGTTATTTTTAAAACATCTAAAATCGAGTTGGCTTTTTACACTCTTCCGATCTCTAGAATCATCGCTTTGCCTCCTCTTTGGCCTACAAATTGCGTATTGTGCATCCTACTTTTTTCATCCTTCATTTGACTGAAGTTAGCAACTGTTTTAGAATAGTCAAAGTAGGATGCGCAATACGCAATTCGTAGGCCAAAGAGCGAGATAGAGCGATGATTCCTAGAGATCGGTTTCCTAAATCGGATAGTGTTATAACCACTTAAGAAATTGAATTGGTGCTCAACCAATAAACATTGCATCAATTATTATCATTTGCATTGCCTGTTGTATAAAAGTCTGTTATAAAGTAAGAAAACCACCACCAGCTTGCAAACTAGCACAATGAATTCAGACCATTACGTGGTACGACCGACCTCTTTAGATAGGACGCAGACATGTCTACCTTTGATAAAGACAAATAAATAACTACAATTTTAGATACACATTGCGACACGGCAAAAGGGCGTGATCTTTTAAGATAATTTACTCAAGCTTTCGACCTAGTTTACAATGAGAACCACCTTAATAAAGTATGATAAAACCTTTTTTTTTTGCTAAATACTTCGCTTCTTTTATAAACCTGAGCTTTTTGAATAAAAATGTTAATTTGCAAGTAGAATTTACTTTTTTCTGAATTAAATTCATAAGTGTACCACAAGGTTCTTTGCTTGGCCCGCTTCTATTAAAACTACACAAAACTACCGCAAGTGTGCTTACGCTTAAATTAAATTATTAGAATGGCAAAAGTTGGTAACTAAAGCCTATTCTACATACTGTATACACTATACTGTGCCGTGTTTATGAAAACAAAAGCAATTCAAACTACCCTCGAAGCGGAGTAATTCAAGAACACAATATGTAGAATACACAGTATGTAACCTTCGTAAAAAAATCACGAATAGTATGACTTCATATTGTTATCTTCACTTAGCTTATGTTTATCTATACGTGCCCTCCGAAGCACGTAGGCGTACAGTTATTACTGCTATGACAGTCACTATAACAGTCACTTATCTATTCTGTGACTGCAAACTAAATATGAATCGACGTGAGAAACATTACATAGAAGGACACAAACGTCTGCCATTTCTTTGCAATTGAGTGAAGCTAGTTAAGTAGCCGATGGGGCCGAAAAGTTCTCGAGTGGAGGCCACGGACCGGCAAGCGTAGTGTTGGACGTCCACCGACAAGATGGACAGACGACCTTGTAAAAACTGCAGGTCGGCGGTGGATGCAGGCCGCTTTAAACCGCAACACATGGAAATTTTTGAGGGAGGGCGTTAAACAGTGGGCGTCCAACGGCTGAGATGATGATGATGATGAAATAAACTCTTCATGATGTACAATTTCAACAAGACAGTAACCAAGCAAGAACTAGAGTCGCAGACCCGTGTTTATACTGAAAGAGTGTAGCTACCGTCGTCGTCGTACGAATTATGCCGAAGTTTCTGGAAGTTCCACCGCGTGACAGCCAGTTGCATGCGGTGAAAACCTGACTTATGATATTGGAACTTTTCACGCTCAACTCCATATTTCCACCGTAATACAAAGTGTTACAGCCTAGTTTCGCTTGGGGAGATTACTGCGAAATGCGCAGTGCAGGGTATATTTCGGCCTATGCACCTGTTTTTCATCATTTACTCGGTTTATTGAGTTACTGTTATTTGGTTTTATATTGGACTAGCCGAAACCGCTACTTTGCTGGTTGGAAATTAATTTTAAACGTTGGCCGGAAACGTACTAACTCCGTCTGCATACTTTAAAGGTTGGTTTTTAAAACTTTCATCAAATGGGCTTTAACAATAATGAAATACGCGAACGGTAAAAAACTCCTCGCAATCTGAAATGAAGTTTGGTTCTTGATGTTTTTATTTCTATATTCAGAACTTAAATTTTCATCATCATCCACAACGTCTTTTTGACCATTAGACTTTCTAAGAAAGATCTTTTTGACATCGAAGACGAATTTAGTAAGACTTGCTTCCGCCTGCGGCTTAGCCCGCGTGGTATATTATCCCATAGGAGCTCGTTTATGGGATAAAAAAGTAGCCTATGTTCTATTCCCGGTCATTATCTATCTATATTTTAAATTTCAGGCAAATCGGTTCATCCAATCCATCCAAACATCCAAACTTTCACATTTATAATATTAGTGAGATAGGTAAGTCTGATGAGGAAAATTAAAAGTTTATCAAAATTATATAAATAACAAAGTAAAAACTAATCTACTCACCGAAACAGGATTACAAAGGGTCTGAAACAATTTGTTCAAAACCGCTGAAAACTTCAAATCGGGCCACAGATTCAACAACAGCTTGCTTAACCTCAAGCAAAACCTATCCCGCTAAGCAGGGCTGTCAAACTTGATTTTCTTGAGGGCCTTTATGAATTTATTAAGCTCGGCGCAAACGGGCTGCCAACCACAGCCACTTGTGGCCAGCGACAGCGACTTTTCATATATTTTGTAGCTGTAGCGAGCGGCGTGTCTATATAAAATATATGAAATCTACAGGAAATAGGTCGGTCGCACCGTTTTGTGGCGGCGTTTTGTGGCTCGTATGTGGCCAGGCTTAAGCCCATCACACACACAGCAGATAATTTATCTTATGAAATATAAACCTTGAGATCGCGCCCATACAAATTCTATGGAGGACCACGCACAGCGAATATAAATTACAAAATATATTTGGTGCGATCTGTCAACATTTATATTTCAAAAGATATATTATCTGCTGTGTGTGTGGTATGCTTAAAGGTTGATTCACGTTACACCGGGCCGGGCCCGTCCGGAACATTTTGTATGACATGACATTTTGTATTCATGTCTGACCGGGCGCCGGCCGTGCCCCGGCCGTGCCCCGGCGCCCGGTCAGACATGAATACAAAATGTCATGTCATACAAAATGTTCCGGACGGGCCCGGCCCGGTGTAACGTGAATCAACCTTTAGGCTGTATTAAGCGTTCAACTGACGGACGTATACCTACCGTACGCGCTGATCGTACGGTTGTACTACAATCTTGTCTAAACGCGTGAAACAATTCATCAAAGCTGCATTGTAGTCGCTCATACGATTTTATTGATACAGCTACGCTCGACCAATCTCAGGGTGAGAGTAGCCAGCTCTGCAAATTCCAACGTTTCCTGGCGAGAAAAAACCTCTCTCTCTCCTAAGCATTATTCCCATCTGATGGTGGGGTCTGCTTTCCTCGTCATCTTCTTCCACTTCTTTCCTTTCTTTCTTTCCTGGCGAGAAAGTACCAAAAATATTTTAAAAAGATACCCTAAACTCGGCAGATTCACACGGGGAAGGTTTTGGGATAAGGATTTGAGGGTGTTGCGGGCCACATTTACAGGATTTAAGGGATACGTGTGGCCCATAAGTTTGACATACCTTCTCAGTGTAATGTAAACTTAGTAGGTTGGTTTATTACAAAGCTTTTTATCGCGGTACGAAGTTTTTGGTTTAGTAGCGGGGCTCGGTTTCAAATTTTGGCTTGAATTTCTGCGTTGAGCATCAGCTAGTTCATACTTTATGGTTGCAGAAAAAGATTCAAAATAAAAAAAAATAAGTGGTCAGTTTGCATTTTTTTCTTGTAAGCGCAAAAAATAATCATAGTTGGTACCTACCTACTTATGGCATGTTTGAGTGTGTCCATAACTTCAGCTAGCAAATAAAATGAGACACGACTTTATTTATGTCCCTACCTACCTAGGTTTTCATTGCAACCACAATTGCAAAATCAATAAGACGTTCATGACTAAAAAATTCAGAGTACCTACGTAATTGTCAAAGTAAATAAATTAACTGAAAAAAAAATCAGCGTTTACTAAGCTAACCTTACTAAGTTTACAAAAATAACGTTTTCGTCTGCGTCTCCTTTTTACTTGCATAACAACGCAAACCAACCTTTCCTTTGAGTGTCTGTAAGTAATTTTGTTTTAAGTGAGCTAGCTGTCTCCTGAATAATAACTTTTGGAGTAAGTCGTTGTAAGTTCAGGATTTACGGCGGCCGGGGCCGCGATACGCCGAGTTTTATGTGACACATGTTAATTTCCATTTTAATATCTGCTTTGGGCTACTCTTACTAAATCATTATAAGTTTTCAAAGGCGCCATTCGAGCGGGATGGGGAATTAATGTTGTAAGAGCCGAGTAGTTAGTGTAGGCCTTACAGGTAGAGGATGTTTCCAGTGGTAGTAGGTACCTACTCAGTTGCGTGAGCACTTACTGTATAGCAAAATGTTACCTACACGGAGCACGTAAAACACAAGATTCACTAAGTTTATTCAGTTCGTTGTTACAAGTTAAAGTAACAATAAGAAAACACTGATGAAAAATTGCATACTTTTATGAATTGACGTATGCTTAGGCCGATCGTGCCTCTCTATCGCTTGTTCCGCGCTCTCGCTTGCACGCCCGGCTCAGGCAGAACGTGACACATTAGCAGCATTTACACGCAGAGATCGGCCTGCGGATTTTCCTGCGGATCGATCTCTGCCATTCCAACCTTTGACAGTTTTATCCGCGGATATCCGTAAAGATATCTTTACAGATATCTGTAGAGTCCAGATCCGTGCTAAAAACTCTACCGTTTAAAGGCCGCTTTTTTCGTGCGTGCAGCCGGCGTTCATCGATTTATAAGACGTTAACACGTCAAAAATCCTATCGAAAAAAGCATAATTGTTACAAGGATTAAATAATAGTATTTTCATTATGTTCAAGTGATATTAGAAGACAGATAGCGTGCAAGTAAATTCACAAGATAGAGGGTAATAAATTTCCCTGTAACTAACTAATACAGATATTCAAAGCAAGCTCACACAACGTAATCAAGCAATGCGACTATCAGACTAAAAACACACTAAATTATGCTCGTACAGTAAAACCAGGAAAAGATTGCGTTTCGGAGAACATCGGAAAAAATCGCATAAAATTACAAAAACGATTGACGAAAAGTCATTTGGAAATTAAAATTACTCATAATTTCAACTTAATCGCAAACAAATAAATATCAATGTCATTTTTAAGAAAAGTTAGTTGCAAGCCGTGCGAGCGGCGTCGATTCCGGTTCCGAACTTTTTATCAACCTCTACCAAAACCTCAACTAAAGCGACTGTTTCCATGACTACTAATAACAAACGACTCAGTTGTGGTGAGGTTTTGAACTTTGGCAGTACAAATTTTTGAAAAGCTATTCTACTATTTCACCAAATGGCTGACATTTAAGAGTTCGAACCAAAACCAAAGCGGTTGTCATTTAATAGAATACAGGCCCAGCGCTGCTAACGAGACGTGCACTTCTGTCACATTCTGTTTTGTGGAATCATACACGCTATAGTCTTTTATAAACTTTCGCGATCAGGGGTCGTATTACCAAGTCTTAGAGCAATGTCAAAGTAAGATTACTTTCGTCCGTACTTAGATAAGACTGAAGTAAGACTGACGCAGGCATAAATCAGGCCTAAATCAACCTTGTTTTAATCCTGCCTTAGGACGGAAACAATCTTAAGGCCAAGCTCCAAAACGGTTATGATTGTTTGCCTGCAAATTGTAACTAAACGGAATATCTCATCAAGTTACAACTCCAATTATGTGATTTTTTAATCTTTTTTCTATTTAGTTCTAAAGGCAGAAACACGATTAATAGAAATTTACATGATACTTTTACGTTTTGAAAATGACACCTTTTCTCAAGATTTTTGCATTTTTCTTGAAAACCAGTTCAGCTACATATACAAAATAAATACTCACAGAAAGGAAATTTAGTCTTTTATTTGCTTCTAAGTTATCGTTTACCTAGACTGCTTATTTTTCTCATAATAAGCAAAATTAGTTTTGAGCTTTACTTCTGAGCACAGAGAGTTAAACGGATCAACCGAAAATCAACCTTATTGAGTCCCGAGTTGCTATATAAATAAACACAGAATCGAACGCAGCTCATTCCGCTTCTGGGCGGTTACAAGGTCGGATCCACGCGCGTTTTGACATTTTGACATTTGACAAGCTATTTGCCCGCCCCGGCTTTGTACAGGTAACAGAAAATGAAACCAAAAAGTCATAAAGTTAGTAAGTATTTAGTTTTTTTTTCGATTAGGAAAAACAATACTAACTTTACGACCTTAGTAATAATGCACAGTCCCTCCCTAAGGGTAATTTTGAATAAAATAAAAATAAAGTAGGTATTTAATTACTCTGGTGAATCAAACCAGAAAATATTTATTTGAAATAGAACTTTATTGCAACCCCTTTAAAAATTCATAACTTAGTACTTATTATTTTATTTTTATTTAAGAAATTAGGTACATTTATTTCTTAGAAACTTGCCTCCTTTTTTCACCTTCTTGTTAGATAGAACAGAAGATCGAAGATCACTATAGATTACGAGTAGAACAAAAAATCGGCAAAATTAGTTTAGTAGTTACGGAGATACGTGGTAAAACAAACATTCACACAAACTTCTCTCATTTGTTATATAATAGGACTAGTCGAAATCGAATGTCATTCGGAACAAAATGGAGTGGAGTCGCATCCTCAACTATATAATTTGGCTTTTGTTCAAGGACTGTCTTGGCCAAGTGGGATATTACCCCGAATTTCGTTTTTTTTAGCTTCACTTGTATTCATCTATGTCAACAGAATCTTAGAACGTAGTTTTAATCCATTTCAAAACGTCGGATCAAAATGTGCACACTTATCAAGGATCAATGACATTATTATTTTACCACGTTTTTATTATACTTATATAGTCACTTTCTTGTTCGTCTGTCTATCTGTCTGTCGTTCCGGGGGAAATCTCGCGCGACTAAAATTTCGAGCACTTTCCGTGTAGCTGGCCGGCTAAAACTGTCAGGGTAGCTCACAACTCGATGACAACGCATTCTAAATAAATAAATAAAGACGTGGTTTTTAGTTTATTTTTTAATCTAAAATTAATTTACATAGTTAATTTTAGTACTGTAATTTTGTACTTTATCGACTCGTATGTAACTATAGCGTGTTTTTTAGTGTTTTAAATTCCGGTTGGTGCATATATCCAGTGTCGAGTGACCCGAGTGCTTATGGGCTTAATCAATGAAGGGGTTGTAAAGATATTAGGTACTCAAGGGGGTAAAAAAATAAAAGTTATACAAATAAATTTAATGGGGTGTCATATGAAAGTTTATGGTTCACAAATTGTAATTTACGCTAAACTTAACGTATTATGACAGTCCTAAGAAAGCAAAGTCGGCGTAGTTTGTAGTTTGTAGTTCACACAGTGAACACAGCATACAATTATTTGTGATTAGACTTATCTAGGTATAAAGAATATAATACATATTATGTCGGAGTTGGAGCTAGAAAAGGGAATGTTAATTGATTTGATACTTCGTTCTGCACTACATCCTGTTAACAACGCCATCTGTAGACTAATAATGGAAACGTCAAATAGACAACTGTCATTGTCACTTGGGTGTGGTCGACACAAAGTAGGCAGAGGGCGCTAAAGTCAATTTTGTTGTTGGACAGTTCGCTTTCCTCGAGCGGGTGGCGAGCGGCGTGGCCACTTTGGTTCTGGCATCGGAGCGGAGCGGTCGCTCCTCGATAGTAATAATGTTCTGTGGGTAGCTTTGTCTCTTTCTGTTGAACTCACCGCGTTTCCATTTTGTTTTTTAAATGGTGATAGTAATTCTAATCGGCAAAAATCGAATCAATCCTCTGTTTAAGTCTTGTGAAAGTAATTGTGATTACAAAATAGACATCCTGACTACACGTTACATTGGTTATTTCGTGTCTTTGAACATATCGGACCATCCATACTTCACGCCCAGAACCCTCTCCCCGACAAGTATATGATCTTCTTATGAAATATTATCTTATTCTATTAAACGAGCAATATTTGTTTGTTTGTTTATTTGTACTCACGTTCTCGAAAACGGCTCTAACGATTTCGATAAAATTTGCGGTACAGAGGTTTACGGTTTACGGGGGCGAAGAATCGATCTAGCTAGGTCTCTACCTAGCTAGATCGATCGAGACCTAGCTTTTTTTAAATACATACTTAACTCATTTTTCTTTTTCTTTTTTTCTCGATTTGCACCCAAGCAGAGCTTGGTCGCCCAGATATTCTATAATAAGTAGTAATAATTATGAAGGTAACAACTAGGTATCACTACCATCGAAAAAAAAATATTGATGAAGTCTCCATGACAATGTTCGCTACTTCAACAAGATGTTAAAATTATAATTATTCCAAGATAGTTTCAAAAGTTTTAACATGTCAAAATATCGTGAATAGATAGAGGGTAGAGGGGCGTTTGGGGGGAGTCAACGATGACATTTCTTTTGAAAGCTAATCCTTAACGCAGGGATGTTTTGGTGACATGACCAAGGAAGTTATATACCTACGTAACTGGAAGGTTAATTGAGACAGAAAACGCGGTCCGCTTGAGAGATAAAACTTGGGCGGTGTGTCTCTTTCTAAAGGGTGACCATAATTTATAAACTAAACATCCCTAAAGTCCGTAAGGGGCCTTTTACATCATTTTCTGATTTACGTGATGTTTCAGAGCATGATTTTTCAATTAAAATACTGATATAATTTTGATCCTTGATTTTGATTTCGATCCTTGGTTTCGATCCTTGAATTCGATCCTTGATTTCAATCCTTGGTTTCGATCCTTGATTTCGATCCTTTATTTCGATCCTAGATTCTTGAATCTTGAATCTTGATTTTTGAATCTGAAAACTGAAATCTTGAATCTTGAATCTTTGAAGTGACAGCTGTCAAACTTAAAACCGCCATATCTCGGGAACTACTCGTCCTAGACTCCCCGTTCTCAGTTCAAATGAAAGCTATGACCAAGATCTTCATTTGAAGTGACAGCTGTCAAACTTAAAACCGCCATATCTTGGGAACTACTCGTCCTAGACTCCCCGTTCTCAGTTCAAATGAAAGCTATAACCAAGATCTTCATTTGAAGTGACAGCTGTCAAACTTAAAACCGCCATATCTCGGGAACTACTCGTCCTAGACTCCCCGTTCTCAGTTCAAATGAAAGCTATGACCAAGATCTTCATTTGAAATGACAGCTGTCAAACTTCAAATGGCCATATCTCGGAAACTAATCATCCTAGACTCTTCCTTTTTAGCTCAAATGAAAGCTATGACCAAGATCTACATTTTCAGTAACAGCTGTCAAAATGACATCTGTCATCTGAAATGAAGATCTTGGTTATAGCTTTCATTTGAACTGAGAACGGGGAGTCTAGGACGAGTAGTTTCCGAGATATGGCCATTTGAAGTTTGACAGCTGTCACTTCAAATGAAGATCTTGGTCATAGCTTTCATTTGAACTGAGAACGGGGAGTGTGGGACGAGTAGTTTCCAAGATATGGCCGTTTGAAGTTTGACAGCTGTCACTTCAAATGAAGATCTTGGTCATAGCTTTCATTTGAACTTTGAACGGGGAGTCTAGGACGAGTAGTTTCCAAGATATGGCCGTTTGAAGTTTGACAGCTGTCACTTCAAATGAAGATCTTGGTCATAGCTTTCATTTGAACTTTGAACGGGGAGTCTAGGACGAGTAGTTTCCAAGATATGGCCGTTTGAAGTTTGACAGCTGTCACTTCAAATGAAGATCTTGGTCATTGCTTTCATTTGAACTGAGAACGGGGAGTCTAGGACGAGTAGTTCCCGAGATATGTCCATTTGAAGTTTGACAGCTGTCACTTCAAAGATTCAAGATTCAAGATTTCAGATTCAAGATTCAAGAATCAAGGATCAAAATCCAGGATCGAAATCCAGGATCGAAATCCAATATCGAAACCAAGGATCGAAATCAAGGATCGAAATCAAAATCAAGGATCAAAATCAAGGATTGAATTAAAGGATCGAAACCATGGATCGAAATCAAGCGCTAATTTTGTCGAGCGCGATAAGGTAAAAATATCCTGAAATTTAAATGACACGGTCACACTACTAATCCAACAACGAGTGTGAAAGAGACAAAGCTACCAAGAAAGCCTCTCAACAAGACCAACAATCCTTATAACCAAGATTAAATCAGTGCCTCCAGTCAAAAAGGGCACAACTCAAATTCGGCACTTTTCAGGAGAGCCAAAAAACCAAACTTTTAATGTTTTTTGCTATTTCGCAAGTGAAATCAAAATTTCTATTGATACAGAATTGTAGACAAAAAATAGCCCTTTCATTTAATGGTAATCACTTTCACGTTCGTTTACTATTTCTATATTTTTTTCTTGTTTTACTTGGATTGTGCCTTTGTTAACGAAGATGTAATGGAATAACTTTAACTATTCTAGTCAGTTTACTCGTACTAAAAGAAATATTACGACTTGTGCCTTTTGAATAATGGAATAACTTTATTAATACTAGTCGATTTACTCCTATTCAAAGAAATACTAAGACATAATCCATTAGTAACGAATACTTATTATGACAATAACGGCTTATTTCCATCAATTACTGATGTCGAGAGCTGTAGTTATGTAAATAGAAGCTAAAGTTAAACAATAATTATGATATTTTAAATATTTATTTCAAAAAAATCAACATTATAACAAATGTTTTCAGTAAGTAAATTCTAAGTATTCCTCGGTGTTTTAATCTACTTCCTCATTTTCTGGTATAAAGCACAAACCGGGGTCGTCTTCAGCTCTCTCTGATTCAGAATTCAGTAAGTTGTATAAAAATTTTGAATTATGGTAGATCCTTTATGCGTGGGGATAACCTGACTCACTAGTTATAAAGCCAACTTAGCTTCTCCCAGAAGCTCAGAAGTTTCCTGGGGTCTTCACATGCTTCGAGGAGCGACCTCGGGTTGTTGAGGATATGCTGCCGTTGTGCTGCTACGCCCAGATATTCCAGGACTACGTGGGCTGCTGATTCTTCTTCGGTTAGACATCCCTTGCAGAGTGGGATTTCCGTGGCACCGATGTTGTACAGCTGTTTATTGAGGGTACAGTGTCCTGTCAGCGTCCCTGTGATTATTTTGATGTCTTTTCTTTGTAGGTTCATCAGGCGACGTGTGGCAGTGTGGCTGCTGTTATCGCTGCTCTGGACTGTCTGTAGTCCGTCGCCCGTGTCCATCGATCGTTGTGAAGGTTTTGGGTGTGTTCTGTATCCAGGTGCATAGCTGGGAGAACGTCAGAGGAAGGAATGGGGCTGGGTATTCCACTCGTGTTTCCGAGCCCCTTCTGGCTAGTTCATCTGCAGTGACGTTTCCCAGTGATCCACTGTGTCCCTTGATCCATTGTAGAGTTACCCTGTTCTTTGCGGGGATACTTTCAAGGGAAAGGTGACATTCGTATATGCGCTTGGAGTTGCATTTTTGGCTCTCCAGTGCTCTGAGGGTTGTTGTACTATCTCGGGGACTATTATGCCGTATACTATGCCGTAGTCTTCTATCCCTCTCCATTTGATAGCAGTGGCAGCTGATTGGAAAATGGAACTGCGTGAGCCTAATGTCATAGGTAAAATAAGATAAGATAAGATAAGATTAGTTTTCACGTGTTTGTATTTTGTAGTGTTTCCGGGATGTCGATTGTCTTGGAATCTTATCACACGATATTATGGTAGAATAAATAAGTATCTCATATCATGTGGTGGTCGTCAAAACTTTTTCTAAAACATGAACAAAAATCGTCAATTTGGTAATACTGGAAGGCAGAACGAAATAAATTACATTAAAAAACAAAAATTAAGACTTATTTACTTCATCACATTAAATCAATCAATACCCAGATACACAGATTATAATAATACTTACTACGTAAAAGATACATTTATGTCTCATTATTATCCATGCTTAAAATCACCAAAAGCAACAAACAGAGATATTCCATAACAGAAACATGCATAACAAATGGATCAACTTCATTTATTTCTAACTCTGTTTATCTAATGCATTGGAACATCATGAGTTATGCCTTTTTGTTTCATTGTAATATTTTTTTAACTAAAATTATGCCTTCATGTTCGATGATGTTTTGGGCTTACTGCTACTTATTTCCTTTTAGTTGGGAAATTTTGTCGATAACTAAAGACGTTCCCTTTCTGACAGTCGAGTTATACCCTTGATGTAGTTGAAAAAACCAGGTTAGGATGCAGCTAGCGTTATGAATTTTTGATATGTTATGTAACTGGATACATAGATCACGATAGTGCAATAAAAACAAAAGGGCACAACTCGACTTATGTCCTTTTTGACTGGAGGCACTGAAATTATACCTAATATATCGTTGTGTAGTCGTGATAAGGTTCAAAATCATTTGTACATTAAATGTCAGGTAGCATTCCTGTATGTATATAACTTCCTTGGACATGACATCGACTAGATGCAGGACTGCGCATGTCCTGCTCGGTGTCATCGAGCAAGACATGCGCAGAGAGAGCGGTCAAGACCAAGGCAGGAATAAAATAAGATTGTTTTCGGACGAAAACAATGTCAAATCAAGCTTAAGGCAGGAATGGATTTCACCTTATTTTGACATTGCTCTAAGAGCTCATAGTACGGTTACTGAACAAATTATAATTATTGAGTCTCCCCGCGACCACGGTTGGTGCGATCCCGTCGAAACGTCGGGAAAAATAATAAGGTAATTTACGTGATAAATACCCGGATTCATACACTGCTATCGGACATATTCGGAAAAGACATTAACTGTCGGTCAAAAGACCACGGGCAAGTGGGCCAGATGGGCCGGCCCGTTGCAGAGGAACCCCTACTCTGCCTTTGGGGAACTATTCCACCATGGTTCTCAAACACGAAAATAACCGATGTCCATTATAAAGCTTGAGGTACTGTTCGAGCAAGTTGAGGCGAATTCTCATAAGGCATAGATGGATGCTACACCCGACATGAAGCTTCTAAACTAGATTGCCCGGAAATAGGCTAAAGTGACGGCGCTCTCGACCCGAGCTTATGTATGCATAGCTATTCCGTGCGGCAATTGTATGTAAAATGTGCCTTTAGTTTTGAATGTGCCCTAGACATATCGCACCTCACAAGTAATATAGTTGCAACTCAAAATTTTGCAATATTGAGCTAAGTATGCCATTAAATACAATTTTTTTTTCTCTATCGACTGGTGAGACCCTTACATTTTTACCTCTTTTTATCGCTAAATGGTAGCACTAAAACTCTTTATTGACTATCCATCTCGTTCATTAATTTGTCAAGTAGCATAGTTACATCTAAAGTTGAATCCCTGTTGAATAAGTCACCACTCGTGCCAGACGTGTTTTGCCTGTCACATCTCAAAATAAAACATTGGAGTGTTAGCTTGGATACAAAAACATAGTATATAAGTAATCAATATAGTTGTATTATCTAGTTGTAACTGTATTGCCTGTCAATAAAAATAAGCCATGAGGTTCACATTAAGAGTTGTAACTGTATTGCTTGTTAGTAATTTCCTTTAAATAGACTTTTACGAAAAACATTTCAACTTACAACTATATTGCCGCAATTTTGTTTGAGTTAACACTATATGAACTGTTAAGATTATCGCATAAATTCTTCGAGGTATTGCTTATTTCTAAATGTAACTCTATTGCCTGTGCATATTTTTACAAGTTTTTATTTAGCTTCACCTGTTTCAGTGTCTGTCTGTCATTTTATTGTGTCCGATTGAGCTGAAATTCAGCATACATTACCGATGCAATAAAACAGTGACAGCTAATTGTTTATTTCAAAATAAATTAGGTACATACATACATAAACTCACGCCTGTTTCCCATCATAGGGGTAGGCAGAGACCACAGATCTTCACTTGCTACGATCCTGACACACTTCTTTGGCTTCATTCACTCTCATCACATTCTTCATGCAAGCTCGTCGGTTTATGGTACTCTTGACCTGGCCTTTTTCCAATAAACTTGATACCCGTACAAGATAAGGGTGGCCCTGAAGCAGCTTATGAACAACAAGTTGTTCTCAACAAGGCGCCGGGCGAAGACGGAATAACTTCAAGAGCTTTTGAAAGCGGGTGTATCACCGGTAATTAAAGTCCTTCAAAAGCTCGTCTTGCTCGAAGGTATTACGGCAGAAACATGGAACAAGAGCGTGGTGTTGCTGTTCTTGCTGTTGAACTATGTTTAATAAACATGGCTCAACAGCAAGAACAGCTAATAAACATTGTTTAAAAGCAGTTTTCAAGAATTATCACGAATTGTCTCGATCGCAGGTTTGCAGGATGACTTTCAGCCTCCCAAACACACACACGTTGCGGCAAGTCATACAGAAGACCGAAGAATATAACTTGACGCTTTGTTTCGCGTTTGTGGACTATGAGAAAGCCTTCGATTCAATTGAAACATGGGAGGAGCTCGAGTCTCTCCAGCGATGCCGAATTGACTATCGGTACATCGAAGTTTTGAAGTGTTTGTTTAAAAACGCCACTTAGCTTTTCATCCAAAATACGTCAATTCATTAAGACAAAAGTCTTCAATCAATACGTGGTTCTTCACTATTGGCCTCAGAGTAGCTCAACGAGCAATGGAGAGGGCTGTGCTTGGGGTTTCACTGCGGAATTGAATCAGAAATGAGGAGATACGTAGAACTCGGGTTACAGCCAAACGGATTGGCACGTTGAAGCGGCAATTGGCAGGCCATATAGCACGCAGAACAGATGGCTGATGGAGCCAAAACGTTCTCAGGAGGAGGCCACGGACCGGCAAGCGCAGCGTTGGACGTCCACCGAAAATATACATACGACCTTGTAAAAACTGCAGATCTGCAGAACTGCGGGTAGTAGTAGATGCAGGCCGCCTCCAACCACAATACATGGAAATCTTTGAAGGAGGCCTATGTCCGACAGTGGACGTTCAACGCCAGATATGATGATGCTAGTTTAGTAGTTGTATTTTGCTCTTCTACATTTTTGATAATTAGGTACCTAAACTGTGGTAAAGTACTTACTATTTCTCTTCGGTTTCTTATTTTTTGTTTAGCTACTGTTGATTTTTAAATATACATAGTATTTTGTTATAACATTTTTTGAATTTAATTTACGAGAAATACAAGTTACCTTCATAAAACGCATTATAACTTCTGAAACACTAGGAAAATGTACATTAAAACGTTAATTATAACCGTCGAAACGCACAAAAGTTAGTTTTTAAAACAGGCAATATAGTTATATTTCAAAAAAGTACCTGAATAGATAAGCAATACAGTTGTAACTCTGAGTGTTATTAAAATAATATTCATTTTAAGAAAGCTATTTACTATAAACTAACTAGAATAGGAAATATTCATAGCCAAGCGATATACCTATATATTTGCATTTAAGTTAAGACATTACTGTCAATATTTTAGACGGTACGATTTTTTAAAACTTCAAAACGCGATATCTCAAAATCATTGTTTTTGAGTTGCAACTATATTACTTGTGAGGTGCGATATATCCGTGACCTGACCTACTGGCCGATTCCAACTTTTCATCGACCAAAGCAAAACGTTAACTATTTCGTTTTGTTAATCTAATAATGACCAATGAGGTTAGGTTACTCTGCTGTGATGTTTTCAAACAAATTACCAATGAAGTTTTGCAAATTACTGTCATTTTGGAGAAAGAAATAAAACGCAGCGGTAATGATACTTGAATGGTTGACATTGTAAAATAGAGGGATTGGAGCCCAGGTTACAGCCCCTCAGTTACAAGTTATGCATGCAAAACCGTGGAATGAAATAACGAGGGTCAAAAATGTGACACAATTGAAAAAGTAAGTTCGTATGAGCAAGTGGCCAACTCTGGTGACAATGGAAAATAAACCCCACTAGATACAAAATAACATTTGAGTGTGACTGGTAAAAATACAATCTCGGCCTTTACATCTTTAGGTAGGTAGGTATATATAATTATACTAGGTACTAGACGATTCATGCAGTTTTTAGAGGCCACCAATTACTACACTCTACGGGACATCAACTATTTTATTAATTAGTTAGAAATACGGACAAGGGAATTTACTCCGAAGATGTTACTAATATAAAATCATATGTGTTGAAAGAACAGGAGTATAATTACCTAGCTCTTCAATGTGATCCTACTGAATATAGGTCCTACTGAATAAATGTTTTTTGAATTTGAATAGTTATGAAAACATCCACCACTTCTCATGGCTACACCCACCTTTTAACGGTGATTTCTGAAACGTTCCTGACTTATCAGTCTTAATGTATTTTTAACCGAACTTAAAAAAAAAAGGAGGAGGTTCTCAATTCGTCAGAATCTTTTTTGTGCTTTTTTTATGTAGGTACTCGTATGTTCACCGATTGATCGAAGATGCCTAAACCGATTTGGAAAATCTTTTTTTGCTTGAAAGGGTATGCTTTCCGATTGGTGTCATAATTTGGTGGGGGTTTGTCGAGGATCTTCAGAGTTATGAACTAATGCACCTAGAGAGCGCAGAAAATTGCTCAACTTATAACAATGAAGTCATTTTTTTTTAGTTTTTATAAGTGTAACTGCTTCTATACCTTACATTCTCACGTTTCATTATTAATTAACAGTTTAAATTAATGTGTGTTTAGACATCGAGTCGCGAAACGTTTGAGAACGCGACGGCTTCCTTTTCGCAACAGAAACTTGTGGTGAGTGTCTAATGTATTCTAACAATACACTATGAAAATAACTGAATACGTGAAAATAAGTTCAGGTAGGTACCTACTGATTTATTAATATGAATATGAATATACCTACCTGAAGTTGTTTTCACTTGCATCGACCCCAAAGTGGGTCTTTGCTTCTGTCCAGCGCCGCCACCGTCCAGTCCGTGAACACATGAAGTGAGTAAAGGTCTTTCTCCACTTCAGCCTTCCACCTATATCTGGGTCGGCCGACTGGTCGCCATCCGATCGGCACTCCTTGAAAAGCATGTTTTGCTGCTCGATCCTCCCTACTATCTCTCTACTCATCTACCATGGCTCACTTTGCGTTGGGCACGGATCAATACTATATTGTTGGGTAACTTCTAACGATATAACTACTTCCATGTTCTATTCTGGTTCAATGGGGCCAGTGGTGAATTTAAGTCAGAGAACTCAACACTAAAAACTACTAGGGAGGTCTCACTTCCCAGCTTAGGTACGTTCGGCCACGTGCCTCTTCGGACAGGCGTATGTCAGTGGTTTCCTACTTGCCGCTCGGCTCGCATGCTAGCCGCGTCGCTCGTAAAGCGACAAGTTGACAATCCTTCCGTACCAGACAGCGACAGAGTTATGCGTTAGAAAGAGCGGTGTAGAAGAGAGTGTTTAGGTGAACATCTCGCTAGGCACTAAGCGCTTATGCGAGCTGAATTGCACTTTGTGGCGTCGCAGCAAGAGTCGCTATTTATAATTTTTTTTCGTGAAGTGAGCCTTCTGTACGTAGTACTATTATTTATTCTGTGAAACTACGAAATTTTGTGTGATCTTGCCAAATCTGGTGCAAGGGCGGATCCAGCTTTGGTGCCAGGGGGGGGTCACATAGTCGTGGTCAAGTCACAAGAAGTTATAATTTAACTAGCCGTTACCCACGACTTCGTACGTGTTAGATTACTTTCATAAGTAAGTACCTACGTAATGCAGTACCTAAGTAACTATTTTAGAGAAGCGAGCCGTTTTTTAAAACAAATGCATGTAACACTGTGTGACACTTGATGTCGCTAACGGTGCTCAAAGAAAAGGCTGGCTGCATGTCAGTTCCAATTCTCTGGTCAAACATAACTTACTTTGCGCATTAAATACTCATAAAGCTAAAAAGCGAGCGAAGCGAGCCGATTTTTTTTAGACAAATACAACATTGACACTTGATTTTGCTATTACGGTGCTCAACGAAAAGTCTGGCTGCTTGTCGGTTCCAATTCTCTGGTCAGACATAACTCACTTTGCACAGTAAATACTCATGAAGCTAAAAAGCGAGCGAAGCGAGCCGATTTTTTTTAGACAAATACAACATTGACACTTGATATTGCTATTACGGTGCTCAACGAAAAGGCTGGCTGCATGTCAGTTCCAATTCTCTGGTCAGACATAACTCACTTTACGCATTAAATACTCATGAAGCTAAAAAGCGAGCGAAGCGAGCCGATTTTTTTTAGACAAATACAATATTGACACTTGATTTTGCTATTACGGTGCTCAACAAAAAGGCTGGCTGCTTGTCGGTTCCAATTCTCTGGTCAGACATTACTCACTTTGCACAGTAAATACTCATGAAGCTAAAAGCGAGCGAAGTGAGCCGATTTTTTTTAGACAAATACAACATTGACACTTGATTTTGCTATTACGGTGCTCAACGAAAAGGCTGGCTGCATGTCAGTTCCAATTCTCTGGTCAGAAATAACTCACTTTGTGCATTTAATACTCATGAAGTAAAAAGCGAGCGAAGCGAGCCGATTTTTTTTAGACAAATACAATATTGACACTTAATTTTGCTATTACGGTGCTCAACGAAAAGTCTGGCTGCTCGTCGGTTCCAATTCTCTGGTCAGACATAACTCACTTTGCGCATTTAATACTCATGAAGTAAAAAGCGAGCGAAGCGAGCCGATTTTTTTAGACAAATAAACATTGACACTTGATATTGCTATTACGGTGCTCAACGAAAAGGCTGGCTGCATGTCAGTTCCAATTCTCTGGTCAGACATAACTCACTTTACGCATTAAATACTCATGAAGCTAAAAAGCGAGCGAAGCGAGCCGATTTTTTTAGACAAATACAATATTGACACTTGATTTTGCTATTACGGTGCTCAACGAAAAGGCTGGCTGCTTGTCGGTTCCAATTCTCTGGTCAGACATAACTCACTTTGTACAGCAAATACTCATGAAGCTAAAAGCGAGCGAAGCGAGCCGATTTTTTTTAGACAAATATAACATTGACACTTGATTTTGCTATTACGGTGCTCAACGAAAAGGCTAGCTGCTTGTCGGTTCCAATTTTCTGGTCAGACATAACTCACTTTGCGCATTAAATACTCATGAAGCTAAAAAGCGAGCGAAGCGGGCCGATTTTTTTAGACAAATACAACATTTTGTGACACTTCATTTTGCTATTACGGTGTCCAACGAAAAGGTCAGACATAGCTCACTTTACGCATTTAATATTCATGACATGAATCTAAAAAGCGAGCGATGCGAGCCGATTTTTTTTTAGACAAATATAATGTAACACTTGATTTTGCTATTACGGGTCTTAAAGAAAAGGCTGGCTGGAATTAAAGAATTAAAGAAAATCCTGAAACACGTGTCCATTATTTTGCATTCATAGTATTTTAACAGAGTTTCAAGCAAATCACAATACGCGTTTTATAGTTCCAATACCAACTTTTACAATCCGAGCACTGCGTTTGGAGGTAGTTTTCAAAATCCTGAATTTTAATTAGTCGTCCACCTAGGTCCTGGACCTGGCCCAACCCGGCCCAGGGGGGGGTCATGACCCCCATGACCCCCCCCCTGGATCCGCCCTTGATCTGGTGACAATGTCATTAATCACCTCAAATTCCCCAGTTTAGATGCTCTTTATCTCAAGAGCTTTCTCTTCCAGCACGTAAATCCGTCCCAAGCATCATGGGCTGCATCACTCCTGTGCCTAGGAGCGCTCTTCGGGTCCGTGCCTGCTGGTCTCATCTCTGAATACTTCGGTCGGAAGAAGACGCTGCTTTACCTGGCGCTGCCACTCCTCGTCTCCTGGATCCTGGTCGCTTCTAGGTGAGAATATAACCTAGATTCTTAAGAACAATCTAGGTTCTAGGCTTCAAGAGCTGTGCTGTGGACCAAGATTCCTGGGTCTCTATAGTCAGATTTTGGACACAGCACAAACACTTCGAAACTTTCCTAACCCTATAAAGTTTAGCTATGAAGTGTTAGATACTAATGCCTACACCTCCAACGGCTGTAACCAACATAATTGTCTGATTACCCCTATTATTAAATAAAGTATCTTCTTAGGCAGTTTTGGCGGACTTATTACCAGCCAGTACCTGCCAGCTGGTATTGGACTCTAATTTTTTTTTCATAACCTGTCTATCAATCTCCAAGCATATAAAGTCAAAATTAAGTAGGTATTCTAACCACACATTTCACACCTTCTCCTCCTGTATTCACAGCAATAAATGATACCTTGACTTTGACTTTGACTTCATAGCAAGAAATCTAATGTAACTGTGAGCGTCGTTCGTTTTTTATAGTCATTCGTTCTAAACATTTGGTAAACCAAGCTACCCCTAATTACTGAATCAACATAATGCTTGGTTGAGCACTATTTTGAGATCCCGACAGATTTTCGAATACTCCAATTTAGCTTCCATATTTGTTTAAGAGCATGTAGTGTGTCGTATAATTAGCATATAAATTACTACTATGGGGTTCCCAATTCGAACCAATCCATGCTTTAGCACGCAAGATATCCTTCGCTTCAATCACTGCGGAACAAGATGCCAGTTTGGTAATTACCTGGCACGTGACACGCTGATGAGATAAGTTAAGGATCCACGCACGTAGACTGCGGTGCTTAGCAGATTCGATGCTTTAATTATGGTGTGATGATTATGGGAGGGGAAAGATTACCTTATATACCTGTGAGGAAATTCTCGTACGATATGTATGACGTAAAAACAAACGTTTGAATTCTTTATTGCTAATAATAACATAAGATATTACCTACAGGCCTGAGAAAAGTAAAACCAATCCACAAAAAAAATACGTATTTACAAGGAAGGAAGGTATGTAAAGAAACGGGATCTTAATTACATTCCCAAAGAGGGTAGACTATTATTTACGAACAGGCCTAGAGGCAATGGTTCGTGCCGAAGACCGAGATCGGAGACTGAGACCAGAGATAGACTTTGTAGGGACGTGTGACAGAGAAAGAAGAACGAGAACCGTCAGTTTATATGACAACGGTCTCCTGACTCTGTCTCTAGTAACAGCCTTTGAACAAGTCAAAGTGGGTAATCGCAGTCCTACACTTTTTGGCATTTATCCAAGCAACTTTCATAGCACCTTTCACCAATGTCGCTCACGTAGGTTTTCCTGCGAAAATGAATGACCGGCATTAAAAGAGGAAAATTCTCCTTGTTTTCAGTCCAAACGTGTACGGTATGTACGTAGGACGCTTCGTCGGAGGAATGGCTGTAGGAGCATTTAGCGTCAGCATCCCTCCCTACGTGGAAGATATCGCAGAGAAGCAGATCCTGCCGACCCTGGCCAACTTCTACCACGTTCATCTGAGCTGTGGAGTCCTGTTCGGGTATATTATTGGTAAGAATCATTACATTTAAATGGGCAACCTTATACCATATCCTAATATCATCAAGCCTATCTACCATCTCAATAAGAGGCACAATACAGTGTCCAGTTTAGTGTAGGCATAAGTTGTATCTGTTTTTGAAGTGTTTTTGGAATTAACATATCAGTCTAGTAGACTGCAATCAGTGAATGATAATAATGACTATAGTTCAATATCAAAACGGATCAATAATTATTTTTCAGGTATGGTCGAAAATGCAACATGGTTCTCAGTGCTGTGTGCCAGTATACCAATAGCATTTTTCATCGCCTTCATCTTCCTCCCCGAGTCGCCAGCCTACCTGATGTCCCAGGGGAAGTTCCACGAAGCCAAAGCTGCCTTACGCTATTTCAGAGGCATAGACAATGATATTGACTCTGAAATTAAGGCTCTGAAAGAGTACATCAGAAACGCTGCCAAGAACAAAGTGACATTCAAGGAGCTGGTCAAAACTAGAGGAACTATCAAAGCTCTTATTGTCTCTTTCGGGCTCATGATCTTTCAGCAGATGAGTGGAATATACCCTATCCTTTTCTTCGCTAGGAAGATCTTCGAAACATTCTCAGTGACCTTAAACCCACCTGGTGCTGCAATTGTTCTTGGGTTCTGCTTCGTGTCATCCACTTACTTCTCGACGATGCTTTTGAAGGTGGTAAGAAGACGAGTGTTACTGCTTATTTCATTTTCAGTAATGGCGTTAAGCTTAGGTTGCATAGGAGTGTACTACCATTTGATGGAATCGAATATACCGTTGAGTTACACATGGATCCCAGTCTTCACTCTCTGTGTCTTCGTCTGTTTCTATGCCGCTGGCGTTGGGCCTATCCCCTGGCTGATGCTTAGAGAGATCTTCCCTCAGAACGTCACGAGACGAGCTACTGCAATCACTGTCGGATTCCACTGGTTCCTAGCTTTCGGAGTGACAAAACTTTACCAGAATCTGATTACGTTTGTCAAACCTGGATGGGCGTTCTGGCATTTTGCCTTGGTCTGCCTCGTAGGGACTATTTTTGTATACTTCTTCGTCCCGGAGACTAAGGGAAGGACCTTGGGTGAGATTCTTGATGAGTTTGACGGCATACATAAGAAGAAGAAGCATCGACATGTTATTGAAGTGGAGAGTCTCTCTGAAGCGTGATTGAAAGACTGATTTGGGTCAAAGTTTTGTTTATAAATGGATGAGTGTGTATGTCTGAACTAATTAGGTAGGCAGATTGGTTATAATATCAAATCTGAACCAAACTCAGAGAGGCAGATGGCTATACCATCACAATAAATACGAATGTCGCATCTACAATACTAACAAGAAAATGTTAATGTAAGAATTTCTGAAATATTGATTGATTTGAATATCTACTTTTGTTTATATCAAAGAGATTGAATAAGTATGAATATAATATTTAACTAGATTCGAATATGATATGATCCGTATGGTATAGTTAGTAGGCTGTCCCGTCCATGTATGGGAAAAAAAAAATATGGAGCTATACTATCGCAATAGGTATCAAAACTTGCGTAATTTTACACAGATTACGGAAAAGATAAAAAAAATAGAATTGTGTATCATCTTGAGGGCTCTACCACGCTTTGAAGTTTTGTACATTTTACGTTTTTACAGACCTAAGCCGTATGACTAAAATAATACAAAAACAATGTTTAAAAGGTATTTCATTGTTGAAATTAATGAAACAAAGCACACTAAATCAAAATAAACAAAATATAGTTTATAATAAAAGATAGAAACTTAGAAATTTAAACTTATTTTTGGGTCCAAAACTTAGCATTTTAGCTCGAGATTGCAACTTGGTTCTAATCAAGCCATCTCTAGAAGTAGCGTCAGTTACACTTTGTGGGGCTTCTGTTAACAGTTTAACACATCTTTCTACACATTGTGTGATAAGAAAAGTCAACATTTTCCAAGCTCTTATATTTTTTCATGATTTGAAGGACCTTAACTCTACCAATTTACAAAGCGGAAAAGTTGGTTTGTTTGAACGCGCTAATCTCAAGAACTAACAGTCGAATTTGAAAAATTATTTCTGCATATGATAGCTTAATTCTTGAGAAAGGTTATAAACTACTTTTCATCAACATTATCATCACGATATACCATCAGTACGGGGGCAACGCCTCGAGGGCGCTACTAGTTATAAATATGCCGAAGAACCGTCGGTGTTGTAACCTGACACCCAACCCTGGCAATAATTTTGGTGTAACCTCTATAAATTTTTGGTGGCTTAAATATCCTGGGTTTAATGCTACTTTCAGCTTCTCTAGCTTTTATTATTCTTCGCAATGTCAGGTCCCGAAAGTGGTCTCTATCATCAAACATTAAACTGACACTGTAGATGTTCTGGGTGCGCGAAAAAAGCATTTCTTTCGATGATAGAATCCACAACAGATTTCAGCTTTTTGTTTATAAATCGGGAGTACAAAATTAATTCAAAAAAATGTTTGGAAAAAGATGTATTATGCTTTATTAGGAACCAAATCGGCGCGTTTACTTTAACCACGTAGTTGCCAAGAAATTGCAATTTTACTGAAGGATTTAGTAATGTTTGAGCTTAAAATTAGTAGAAGTAAGCAATCTCAAGTGTTTTTCAGGGTGACTGAGTTATCAAGCTATGGATTACAGGAAACAATTGACACAGCTTGACAAATCTCATTGAGATATTTTTGATCCTAAGGTTCTTAGTTTGTTGACCACATTATTCGGTAAGTCAGCTGATATCTTCATAAAAAATCGCATAAATATCTGAATTGGATAGAGCCTTTCCACTATACTTCAATTTGAGTTCGGTCTTACGAAAATAAAAATTTATTTAATGAAGACCTTTATAATTGGCGGCTGCCGATAGTAAAGTTCTTTGTATGGTACCAATAAAGCACAAGTACGCCTAAAACTTATTATTTTAAAATCACAATATCCGCTTCTAGCTCTATAATAATCGCAACTTTACTTATAAAGCATTAAAATTGCTTTGGCTACGAAGAAAACACTCGGGAGTCAAGTTAACAAATTCCTCAAAACAAGATGAAACTCTATGGTATTTGCAGGTTGAAACCTATAAAATCCAAAGTCGCTGGTAACGTGTTATTGCATGCAAATCAAAAAATCGTGTATGTATTCCACATATATAGAAGAAACAATTAAAATTTTTGTACAGTTAGTTCACGAGCTGAAATTATAGATAACGAAATATTTCCAAAAAAATGACAATTTTTCAAAACTTTGAAGATGGGTAGAGCCCTAAAGATATAGTTTTATCTGGTTTTAAAAATTATTTTGGGAATCAACGATCAATTACGCAAATTCTGAGAGGTATTGCGTTACGAAAATCCAAAAAAAAAAATTTCGGGACACGCTAATAGTTAGTCCCTGTATTGATTTCTATTTGTATGTAAATTGAAAGTAGTGTTTGTTTGTGAAGTGTTCCGAAAGTTATGGGAAGAACAAGTTAGTGCGGTAAAGGCTTATTAGTTTTAGGATATTTTGTATTTATTTAAATTAAATAATTTATTATTTTAACTGGATTTCATTTTCTTTTCGATGACTACCAGAGTACACAGAAACCGTTCAGTACTTACAGATATACACAAACGATTTAAACTTTGCAATTATGTAAAGTAGGTGATCGACGTACGAGCCTATACCACGGTTTTAAAGAACGTAGGTTTTACTCGCGGCTCGTTGGTGCTGATCGACTAGCGAGTAAAACCGTCGTATCGTAGTCGAATTGAGGTTTTTAATTTGGAATTTGATAGACCGCGGTTTTACTCGCCCGTCGATCAGGGCCTTAAAGTAAATTTTTTATTCAAAAACAAAACGACAGTAAACTTGGAGAAGTCAATTCCAATAATTCTGAATAATTTCTAAATTAATTTCCAAGGATGTTTTACTATTTATTTTTGGTTCAAACTTCTTTCATAATAAGTACTACCCACTTCATGCTTAAAAACTTTCTTGCTACTGTTAAAAATATCGACAGAGCTGAAATGTTTGTTATAGGCTACTAGCAGCGCCCTCGCGGCGTTGCCCCCGTAGTGATGGTATATGGTAATGATGATGATGAAAAGTAGCTTACCTATAACCTTCCTCAACAGTTTAGCTATCAAATGCTGAAATAATTTTTTAAATCGGACTGGTAGCTCCTGAGATTACCGCGTTCAAACAAAAAAACTCTTCCGTTTTATATCATTAGTATAGATATAGATAGTATAGCAAATATACATTTATTTACAGAAACTAAACTACTACATATTTACATAAAAGTATAAAATACAAAAAGAACCAGTTGAGCCACCTAAGGATCATTGGAAACGATCTATAGGTAGCTCAACTGATCCAAGCCACTGCCAGACGGAAGCGTGCCCAAGACACTGGCAGCATTACCGCGCTGGATGGCAATGCTGATAATTATGTTGAGCCAAAAAAGTGCCAGACTTGGGATCACGCGTCGCTTCGATAAGATGCCCTGAAAGAATTTTGAAAACGCGATGGGCCCCGGTACCCCACGGACCCAGGGTCTCAACCCCAAAAGGTTCAAATATATAAACCCTAGATAGTATAGATATAGATACCTATGCATTCTACTCACAAGTGAATTTTGAGTATAATTGGTACGGGAATGCGAAACTGAAAATAAGTTAGTGTAAAATAAGTTAGTAGTTAAGTCGCGAAGACGTACAAAGTACTCAGCGCACGTATGTCTTCAGAATTAGAGAATCAGCATGCCGCCCACGCCTTTCACCCCTTTGAGTTCTGGGTGGCGATTCTACTACAAAACTTTTTATCAACCACAAGCAAAACGTCAACTCAACCTTAGATTTTCGACTGTTTCCTATTCTACTAATGACAAACGACTCAGTTGTGGTGAGGTTTTAGCTAAGGTTTGGACTTTGGCAGAACAAATTTTTGAAAAGCCTTCTACTATTCACCAAATGGCTGACATTTCTGAATAATGGCTGACATTTCTGAACAAAACGCAGCGGAATGATTGACGTTGTCATCTAGTAGAATTGCCACCTGGCGTGAGTCACGCGCTTAAATCCGCTACTACACGCTGGCGCAGGCTTGCCGAGTAATCGCCAATGCCAACGTGTTTGGTGTGTTTTTCAAGCACATTTGCCTTGCCTTGTAATCGCTCGCTTAGCTGGCCGAGTGAATACAAGCGCCAATTTGCATATGTTTGCATAGACTCGCCAAACGTCTGGACGGTACTCGCCTTGCATCAATTCGCCTTCGCTCGCGCTGGCTTAAGCTCGCCCAACATGTATTATAGGCGCACTAATAGGGGCGGCGGCGGCGTGTGGTGTTTAGACCAGTGTTCCGCAAACTTTTTGTGTTCAATGTACAACGTAAATGAAAAAACAATTTTTTCATGCGAAATAATTTATATTTTTGCGAAATTATAATTATCATTTTACAAGAATTTATAGGATAGCAGGAAAAATAAATACGAACACAAATTGATTTGTGTAAGTTTTTGTCAATAAACTCAGTTTCGGCTGCATGACATTTTTTTTACCTAAACTCATGAATTCAAAGTTGTACAATCTCTATACCACCTTACTTTTGCAAACAAATTATGCCGATTTCAAATACTTATATTCTTTCCGGGCGATTTCAATTCAGTAAATAAGATACAAATAATAAGATAATAAGATGTAAATAGGTGCCCCATACATTTCGGGATATTACTGGACTAATAGAAGAAAATTTTTTAACGTTATTTTGAATGTTGGTTTTAGAGTTGCACAATTTACAAAAAAAAATATGCCGATTTCAAAAATAGTTTTGCATTCTCTATCAAAAGAGGTTAGTATTGAACTTTTGGTAAACAACTGCTTATATTTTAGAGTATATTTATAGTTTTGTTATTCGCTTGAAATTCCTTATTTCCTGTTTTGCTGTAGGAAGTGGTCTGAAAAAGCTTCAAGTAATTTTATTTTCCGTTCGTGAATAACTGTACAGTTTATGGACCCTAATTTATCGATCGACTAAATACTGCTTTTCTCTCTGGCATGTTAGATCTTCAGTCATCAATAAAAACTTTAGGGTAGGTACATAGTTATTTAATATAATTAATTAGGTACATAATTAAGCATCATCGCATTTATCAGCTCAATTATAGATGTCAATTCTAAAGTTTATTTTCTAAATTCACGAAAAATATGTCTATTTCATGAAATTACTTTTTTTAATACCATGCTTACTTTTAAGCTTTTTACTAAAAGCTTTGCTTAGTTTGGGGCTAGATGGAGCTGTGTGAAATGTCCGTCCGCCAATATTTATTTATTTATTTATTTAACCATTTTGAAGGTGCTTGTTAAAGTTAAACGGGCTAGTTTTTTGACAATTTGTTGCTGCAATTGTATAGCCGCCAAGTTGCCGATTATATCGCAGAACAGTGCAACAATTGCTGCAATCTTGCAGTGTAGCCCGGCGATATTGCCAAGATATTTCATAGTAGTCCCAAGTGTGTGTTGCCGGCTAGATTGCAAATGATTTATCAATATATTGTACGATGTAAAGTTGCAAATATACTGAGCTATATTGGTCAGTAAAATTGCCAAAAACGCAATTTTTGTAGCCCGTTTAGCCTCTTAATGTTATAAATGTATATCTGCAAAATCTATAAATATTAGGAAGTCCAGTAACTAGTACCTCTAATGCTTAAGAGTGCGAATTCGCCACGCGGCGAGAATGGCAAGTCGGTAAGAAATTAACCATTCTCTAGAGGTAAACTTTTGTAGCTGCGTTTGCGGTCGGCATACCGATGACTTGAGTCTGACGCTACTTTAGCCCAACTATGTATGTAGATTTTAGAAGCTCGGGTAGGTGAGGTTACGTTTAAACACTCAAATACAAAAGTACAACGTTTATTGAGCTTCACATAAAACACAGAAGGAGTAGAAGACAGAGAAAGAAAGCACAGAAAGTCAAGCATAAGTAGGTACAGTTCAGGACAGGAAAATACATAAAAGCACGTTAACAAATAGATCGCGAGAGTAATCGGAATAGCGGCGTAGGCGCAAGAGGCGTGCGCTTCGCGTCAAGTAATCGTAGCCACTGGTCGCCGGCCGAGCCGAGCTTTCCCGAAGGCTGGCGCAGTGGAATGCGGCGGACTGCTAAGCTCAGCGCAATCCGCATACTACTGGTATCGCGCGGCTATGCTTGTGTATTAATTATTTTGTTAGTGTTATGAATGTGTGAACTGTGTGAGTGGCGTATGTGATGTGTAATTATGTAGACAATATAAATAAATAAGGATGTAATGTTGGCGTGTGTTATGTATGTGTGTAACTGTGCTTAATAATAAATAAATAGACATTATATTAGTGAGGTCACCTACATAGATAAGTCTAAAAAAAAAATGATTTAGGTTTTCGTGAAAATTAAACTTATTAAAAAAAATTTATAACGTGACAACTTTCGTATGTTTTAAGCTACGATTGTTACTTTAGACCAGTGGTTCCCAACCTTTACATCTCATTACCCCTATGACAAGACAGTGAAAGAGCTTTTACTCTAGTATAATACACCTCCAAATAAGTGCCTCCTACACAAAAAAAGTAAGTACCTACTCCAAAAATATAAAAAAAAATATATAATTGAACAGTGAGTGGAAATGGGCTGAGATTATAATGGTGATGATGACACACCTCCCCTCCGTGCTTCGGAGGGCACATTAATTGTCGGTCCCGGCTTTTAAGTCATTAAGTCATGACGGAGGCCTTTAGGCGGCCTAAAATCTCCGTCACTAGAGTTGCTACTACTTGCTCATACGAAAGAAGAAAAATTATGATATAAAAATCTAGCAATAAAAGATTATTTTTGATATAAAAAAGGTCGAAGTTGTGGCTAAGTGTAGCCGCAACTGAACTCTTGTCTCTCGAACTATTGAAACTTATTTACAAAGAATAGGCAAGTTGAAGAGCAAAGTTTTGTATCGCGGAGACTTTTGGACTTTCCATAGAAATATTTATGTGCTTTTGTTAAAGTAGGTAAATCGCCGTCCCCGGGGAACAAAATGATAACTGCCATTATCTTAGTTTTAGTGTTATGCCATATTTGTAATCTTTGGGTGCTAATACATCTGCTCAATTTTTTTTGTAACTTTCATACAGTTATTCGCGAAGTTACAAAATATTACAATACTATTCCACGATTCGACCCATGCCTGAAGTTACAAGAATAAAGTTGTACTATAATCTTATCAAATTGTGTTTACACCTGTTAATATGACAAACAATCATTATCATTATGTTCTCGTGAAAAATATTCGTCTAGATAATGATAACCGCATGTTATCATTTTATTCTCGTCAAAACTCGTCCTTGCATTTCGTATAATACACTATTATCATAATCGCTTCCACCCTGGTAAAGCGTCGAATAACATGATAGAATAGTGGTACAATATTAGGTTTTGCCTAGAAAATACGAGGAATAAAATGATAATCAACATTATAGAACTTAGTCGGTGATTGATTTTGACTAACTTCTTATTTTTTAAATATCTCTATTTTGGCATTTCTTACGGGTGTGTCATTAAAACATTCCGAATGCATAAAAATCAGCATTGCTTAAAGTTAACAATCATCTGTCTACGTCCAGTATTTGTGAAGTTATTAACGAAAACATGTTTTTTGCTCCTCCTGAAAAGTTACGTTTTTGTAGTTATCATTTTGTTCTCCGGGGACGGCGAAATGTTTAGGGATGATATTGACCGAAACGAAAATTACATATATTCTATTAGTTATATTAACATAGAACCATGTTGGCCGAGGGGTATAGTACCTCGACTTTCGATCCGAAAGCCGTGGGTTCGAATCCTGGCCGTGCATCGATTGATGTTTCGTTTCAAAAAAAATATATGCGCATTAACACGAACTCTAAACGGTTACAGAAAACATCGAGAGGAAACCTACGGCTTAGTCAGCCCCACACCTATTGACCATGTCTTTCCTGTGGGTATGGCTGGTTAAGCTGAGAGGATGGTGTAGGTGCTGGGCAAGCCTACTCCATCTCAACATTGTCCCAGGCACTACAGTGTCCCGATAAGTGTAGGCAAAGATTGCCTCCTGACACTGTATAAGTCTTTTACTAAAGGATGTTAAGTATATTAACTTAACTTTTCGGAAAGGTCGATGACATCCTCAATGACATAAGCAGATGACGATGATAACATTTGACAAATCAATCATAATTATGATGAATGTGCACGCATAAAACGGTAACAATTGCAAAATGTGCAAAGTAAATGTTTCAACAGGTATAATTTTCAAATGCCTGAAAATGTGGAAGAATCTATAGTGTGCTTTGAAAGATAGTCATAATATGATTGTGTTTGCATACCTAAGTTACTCCTAAACCAGGATTCATGAGACCGAAAAAAGTCAGTATACCCAAAAGATTAGGAGCACCTTCTTATTTACCTATGCCGATCGACTTCTCTTCTCTAAATTGTACCGTATTTCGTTGCAATAAGGTTTTTTCTTTTCGCTGATTTGGAAACTCTGCATTGAGTGGAGGCCGTCAATATCTTATCTTGATAAGTATTTCATCAGCATCAGGCAGGTTGGGAAAGTTTGTTTATATAACGCGTTGAGATTGGGATAATAGGCCGAAGAGAGAGATTTTTTCGTTGAAATATAAATGGAATTTATGACTTCAGAGAGCAGTTTCAAAATTCTTTTCAGACGTTTTACAAGCACCAAAGGAATAATTTTTGATTTTGACTTCCAAATCTTCTGTACATTGTCAATGATACACAGGAATTATAGGTCGCGTCATGTAAAAAAAAAAACGCTGGAACGCTTGCCTACACTTAACGGGACACTGTAGTGCTAGGACATTGTATTGAGACGGAGTAGACTTGCCCAGCACCTAAACCATCCAGCTTAACCGGCCATATCCACAGGACAGACATGGTCAATACGAGAGGGGCTGACTAAGCAGCGGGTTTCCTGACGATGTTTTCCTTCACCATTTAGAGCTCGTGTTAAAGCGCATATAAATTGGAAACTAAAAATCCATTGATGCACGGCCAGGATTCGAACCCACGACCTTCGGATTGAAAGTCAAGGCACTATCCACTCGGTCAACACTGTTTTCCGAATCTCCGAAAATATTATACTTCCAATCTATGTTTGAAAACAGTTTTACACCGCAGTCGGGTATTTTTTTTAAATATCCAACTGCGAAAAACTTGATGTTTTTCTTTACCATATTTTTCGCATGTAGTAGGTATATGCAAAACGCCCAGTGTGTTCCTTTCGTGTCAGTTGGGTGCTAATTACATCCAACGCTGACGGCCACTGCTTTTACAGGACGACAAATAAAGTTATGTTGATTTCCCTTGAGCAAGAACATTATTTACAATACACGATAATTTCCACAAAAAAAAAAATATTGATGAAGGTAGATAGTTTAGGTTTTAGAATTGGCTAATTTTTATCCGGAAAAATATATGGTTTCCGTGGGTTAAAAACATCCAAGCGTCCACGCGGGCGAAGCCGCGGGCGTTAATTTAATATATTCAAGAAAATTTATACAAATAAAAGTGAATGGTTAAATGTGTTGCTAAGCGCAAAACTCGAGCACGGCTGAACCAATTCGGATATTGTTTTTTTAAATTCGTTGAAGTCCGAGAAAGGTTCTTGAATAAATTAAATATAAGAAAAAAAAAATGCTTCCAACTTTCTTTTAACTAAGTAAGTATATCTCAGCAAGTACGTACTTATTAAAAATTAATTTGCCTAAAGGGCATTTTTGTCATTCTAAAACGGAGGGAACTAGTTTCCTCACAATGTTTTCATTCACCATTAAAAGGTCAATATCAGCTCATCACAGAGTAGAAAAACATTAACAGCGTATACATATTAGCAAACGTAGCGTCCCACTGCAGGGCAAAGGGTTACTCCCTTTCTAAATATGTTAAAAAAAAAAGTAATACTGGACATTTCATACAGCCCCAAAATAAGCAGAGCCTGTGTTATGGGAACCACAAACTCCCAAACTTCAAATATCGTGTCGTAAAGCTAAAACAAGCTTTAAAGTTGTAACGACGTTTTAATAGATCAACTTGATTTACATACTTTTAGAGTTTATTTATAGAGTTGAACTGAGTTTTATTATTGAGGATACACAAATACCCGATCGTTCCTACGGGAGCCGATTCAAAATTTGTGGATCAAAATAGATAGTTGATAGTTGAAGAAGTTTGAACTTCATGGAGTTAAAATTTGGAAAATTTAGAGGTTCCTACAACAGCATAACGCCATAAAATGTCTTAAGGTACCTATCATCC
The DNA here is from genome assembly GCA_958496255.1 of Camptogramma bilineatum. NCBI lineage: Eukaryota > Metazoa > Arthropoda > Insecta > Lepidoptera > Geometridae > Camptogramma > Camptogramma bilineatum. The sequence continues at coordinate 467,521 of OY292472.1, forward strand.
ACAAAATCAATGCTAAGTTGTATTTTACAAAAAAAAAACTTGTAAGCATCCAGACACATGGACTTACTGTTGAGATGAAATAAGACATCCTCTTGGATTAATTTATAATTTATCTTCAATGTTTTAATGCACTATTTGGTTCTTTGAAAATTTATTTCAAATAATGTCTTTTTGCGATTTCTGACTTTTCTAGTACTCTAACCTCAGTTGGTCCGATAGAGCCATTTAATCCTTATGAAACAGGATCGAAAAAGTTTTTCTATAAATTGCCCATTTTCTCGCTGACTGTAATTTTTTTTTTTTTAATCTGTGGATGCAGGTCTAAATATCTTCTAAAGTTAAGGATAGTCTCGCAAGAACGTTTTCATGTAGCTACAACGGTTAAGGTAGCTGCCCTTGCTGCCCCGTCTCAAAAATTCACCCTGTATATTAAAATCTATTCTATTACATTTCAAAGTTAATTTATTGAGATGAGACCAACATTATTTGAAATGAAATTGTCGATTCCTTGCAATAAGGTGTTATATCTTTCGTAATCTCACTTCCTTCACAAAGTGTCACGCACCGCAACATCAAACAATTTTCCTATAATTTACTTACCTTTTCTCTGACAACTGGCTCAATGATGTACAGTCAGTAAGTTAAATTATCACAGGTAGTCACGTAGTCGCGTCGCGTCAGTTTGAATAAGTGACGCCGCAAACTGAGCGTCTATTTGCCACGTCTACATCTTGTCGACATGACGTACAGTTTGCGCTGGTTTGCGTCTAGTCGCGATGTCGCCGCGTCGTCGCGTCTGTCCGTCTTCTTCTACTACTTTTTGTATCGAAACTCAACTTATTTTATAACCACAGTATTGGATCAGTAGGTGGCGACTTCCACGCCTAACCTGACCGTCTGACTGATCTATGTGTGGCATGCAAGTCTAGTCGCGTGCACCGGTGCGTCTAGTCGCTGCGACCGATCGTGCGACTCCCCTAGCATGTCAAATTGTCAATGCGACTGTGCGACTCGAACGTTAAGAGTGTGGAGCTTTTAACAAAATACTTTCAGCCACAGCCTGTCGCCAAACTGTCGCTGTCGCTCGTCACCTTGTCGCTCATTGTGCGCAGTCTTATCAAATAGTTACAAGTTTAATCTTTTCCGTACTAATTAAAATAATTAAAAAGCAAGATCAGTTTTTTAAATGTGTGTAATGTAAACCTTGTTAGAGTCCTTTTTTGAATAAATGAATAAACACAGCCAAAGCGTCAGGAAACATTATAAAAAGTAAATCATATAAAATTCTGTTACCATTTAAAGTATTTATCAAATTTCTTTGTGGACTGTATTTCTTCGAAATTTGCATGTAAAATGGGCCATACCGCACCTGCTTTCATTTGAGGATAGTAAAGAAACGGAGAAGCTTTTTTCTTGAATTCTGATGAGCACTCGTACCGGCGATACTCACGGCTTATAAGAATCGCTAGCTAACTTGTAGCGATTACACTATCTAGGAAACCGATCTAGAATCATCGCTCTGTCTCGCTCTTTGGCCAACGAATTGCATATTGTGCATCCTACTTCTTTCTTCCTATATTTGACTGAAGTTAGCAACAGTAAGGATAATTAAAGTAGGATGCATATTCATCGTAAAAAAACAATTTTTGGAGGAAGTAATCCGAGTTAGCGACTTTACGTGTGAATCAAAATAACCCTGCTGGAATTGATTAACGGTCGATCCGTGTGTATTATGTAAAGCAATACGTTCCAAGCTCCACAAGAATATTCTACTAAAGTTAAAACGCTCCATCTTTATAATTCCGAGCTAAAATTCATACTAGAATGTATTTCACTTGTGATATTCTCAACAATTTTATTATCTTATCTTTTAGCTGTGTTTTCTTTTAAAATGTAGGTATACTGTACTTGGGGATAGAGTATCTTGTAGATTGGAATCGATCGTGGAACATAATTACTGGTCACCCATCGATGGATTTACCGTATCGTTACAAGTGGCTAAATTAAAAATAAAAAAAAATTACTTCAATGTTAAAAGCTGAGCAATTTTCTGCACTCACGACTCGAGATGCATTTATATTCTTAACTCCGAAGATCCTCAACAGATCGTCACCATTTTTTATTTATTTTATTTATTTTTTATGATATTTGACAAATAGGGGACCATCTAAAGAGTATAATTATAGTTATATCGTTTCAGACAAAAATAAAAACCGGTCAAGTGCGAGTCGAACTCGTACGCCGAGGGTTCCGTACCTAGCCATGGTGCCAATTAAGCTAGTCCGCTTAATTGTATGAGCGCCCATACAACTCGGAGGACAATTTTAATTGGCGTCAACTATGTATGTATGGGAACACCCTTTAATTTTCAACTTTTTTAACTTTTTGGAATTTTTCCTTTATTTGTGCTATAAGACCTTGCTTTTTGCCAAATTTCGTTATTCTAGGTCAACGGAAACTACCATTTAGGTTTTCGACCCAAAACCTCTAGGGTACTTCCGGTTGACCTAGAATTGTGTTAGTGAAATGGAACGCAACCATTTTAGTTCCTTATTTACATGCTTGTGGCGCTGTTCTATTTGTCACTGTCAGTGAAACGTCACTGTGTTGTTTCCCGCGTTTTACAGTCGTGTGCAATAAAACTAAAATCAATTTGTAATAATCCAGTTTATTATTTCAAATACCACAACAACCAAGAAACCTTCCTTTATGGTAGCAGAGCGTGGTTGGTTGAGTTCAGTTGTGGTACAGTTGGAATAAAGAAGAAGTGATAATTCTAGCCTCAATCCGAAAAATTGTCGTTGCATTTTTATTGAAGTTACGAATTACAGTTACACTTTCAACTAAAGGAACATATTTCCGGCGAAAGCTCGCAAGATGAGCTCAAATAATATGTTTAGACTGGAGAAATTGATCGGAAGGGAAAACTTCGCCACCTGGAAATTCAGTATGAAAACATACTTGGAACACGAAGACTTGTGGTGCTGTGTTGAAAGTCCCGATGACAAACCTGTAGATGCTAGCAAAGATGTGAAAGCTAAGTCAAAGCTGATCTTGCTACTGGACCCACAAAACTACGTACATGTTCAGGAATGCAAAACTGCAAAACAAGTGTGGGAGAATCTACAGAAGGCTTTTGACGATAATGGTCTAACGAGAAGAGTGGGTTTACTCAAAGATTTGATAAACACTACACTAGAATCAAGCAACAGTGTAGAGGATTATGTGAGTAAAATAATGAACACCGCTCACAAACTGCGGAACATTGGCTTTGATGTCAACGATGAGTGGCTCGGTACTTTGATGTTAGCTGGCTTACCCGAAGAATACAAGCCTATGATAATGGGATTAGAGAGTTCCGGTATTCGAATCAGTGCTGACTCTGTTAAATCTAAACTTATACAAGAGATTAACACATCTAAGTCAGCAGCTTTCTATACAAACTCTAAGAAGACTCACAAAAACATGCAATCAGTGAGATCAAAGGGACCCAGATGTTTCAATTGCAATAAAACGGGTCATTTTGCAAAGAATTGTAAGCAGCCAAAGAAGACAACATCAAACAAAGGAGAAAGTTCCAGTTTTGTAGCAGCTTTTTCAGCCACTGTTGATGAGAAAATAAGTGATCAATGGTTTATAGACTCCGGTGCATCCATGCATATGACAAGCAGAAATGATTGGATGTATAATGTCACCGAGCCATCAGTAAAGAATATTACAGTAGCTAACAGAGAACCATTAGCTGTGAAAGGAGTTGGTTGTGTAGACATTCACATAAATCAAGATAACAAAATACAAGTGAAAAATGTTTTGTATGTTCCCGGGCTGGCTGCTAATCTTCTTTCAGTTAGCACTATTGTGAAAAATGGACATAAGGTCACATTCAACAACAAGGGATGTGAAGTTCAGAATGGTAAACATGAGGTAATATGCACTGCAACATTGAACAACAATTTATACATCATGGACACAATGCGAGAAGTGGCTCATTTAACCTCGAGCTCTGTGGATAACAGCTCTTACCTGTGGCATTTGCGAATGGGCCATTTGAACATTACGGATGTAAAGAAGTTGCCTGGTTGTACTGAGGGAGTGACTCTGGCTCAGGATAAAAGTAATGTCACCTGCACTCAATGTATGGAAGGTAAGCAAGCCAGATTGCCATTTAATAATGTTGGTTCAAGAGCAACAACACCACTAGAACTGATTCATTCTGACTTGTGTGGCCCCATGGAAAACCTATCTTTTGGAGGTATGAAATACTTTATTACTTTCATAGATGATTTCACACGAATGGTCCATGTATATTTCCTTAAAGATAAGCTGAATGTCTTAGAGACCTTTAAAGATTTTAAAGTGAAAGTAGAGAATGAGTTGAATCATAAGATTAAAATGCTTCGCACTGATAATGGTACAGAATACTGTAACAATAATTTTGAAAAGTTCTTATCTAATCATGGTATAATTCATCAGACCTCTACTCCGTATACTCCTCAGCACAACGGCCTGGCCGAGAGAATGAACAGAACATTGGTGGAACGGGCAAGGTGTATGCTGTTCTATGCTAACCTGGAGAAGAAATATTGGGCCGAAGCACTGGCAACTGCTGCATATGTTGTGAACCGTTCTCCAACAAAATCATTAGATGGTAAAACTCCATATGAATTGTGGAAAGGTAAGAAACCAAGTTTATCTCACATGAAAATATTTGGCTCCGAAGCTATGGTACATGTGCCAAAGGAAAAACGCCAAAAATGGGATAAAAAGTCAGTTAAAATGATATTAGTGGGCTACTGCGAAACCACCAAGGGATATCGTTTAATGAACCCTAAAACACACAAAATAGTCAAAAGTAGAGATGTTGCATTTATGGAAAATTGTAACAAGAATGCCTGTGTACCGATATCTTGTGAAACCTATGTTCCAGTTAAGGACAGCGATACAGTCACTACCAGCTCTGAATCATCTGAAAATGCAAGCTCAGGGAGTATGAGTGTCAGTCAGAAGAAGGAAATACACACTCAGGAGTCATCCACATCTGTACCTGTGATGTCCGGTGAAGACTCAAGTGAATATGACACTGACACTGGAGAATTTGATGAGAGTTATCATCCTCCACATCCAATGCGGCATGAATATGATAGCAATGTAACACTGAGGTCAACTCGAGCACAGAAGAAACAAAATGATACACAGAGTAGCCTATTGTGTATGTTCACAGATTTGACTGATCCACAGACTGTTGATGAAGCACTTACATCACCGAAAGCTACTGAATGGAAGAGAGCCATGGACGAAGAATACAATTCCCTGATGAAAAATAAAACTTGGACTTTGACAGAACTCCCTCCAGGTAAAAAGGCCCTTCCATATAAGTGGGTGTTTAAGACAAAAACGGATCAGAGTGGAAATGTTGTTCGTTACAAGGCGAGACTTGTGATTAAAGGCTATGCACAAAGATTGGGCACAGATTATGATGAAATATATTCGCCAGTCGTCAGATACACAACTATTCGATATTTGTTTGCTTTAGCAGCGAGATATGGATTGGAAATAGATCAAATGGATGCAGTGTCGGCTTTTCTGCAAGGAGAGATAGACAGAGATATTTACATGCAACAGCCAGAAGAGTATAAGCAAGGATCTCAGGTATGCATGTTACAGAAATCTATATATGGTCTTAAGCAAGCCAGCAGACTATGGAATCTCAAACTGAATGATGCTCTACTTGAGTTGGGGATGCACCAATCAAGGACAGATCCTTGTGTCTATTTTAATGCAGAAAAGAACACTTTTATAGCTATCTGGGTTGATGACTTGATTATATTTACTGCTCAGGAAAAGACAAAGAATTTGCTGAAAGAAAAATTGAAAGAACACTTTGAAATGAAAGACATTGGTCCTGCAAGCCAATGTGTGGGTCTACACATTACCAGAGATGGAGATAAAGTAATGTTAGACCAAGAAAAATACATTAAAGAAATATTAACAAGGTTCAGAATGTCTGACTGTAAACCTGTGAAAACACCATTTGAAGTTGGTATGAAATTCATTGAAAATGAAGATGAAAAGTTGACTGACTGTCCCTACCAACAAGCAATTGGCTCCCTGCTATATGTTGCTCAAGGTACCCGGCCTGATATATCCTTCGCAGTAAACACACTGAGCAGATATAACAAAAATCCTACTACTACACATTGGAATGCGGTGAAAAGAATTTTCAGATATCTGCAGGGTACGAAGGACTTGAAGCTGGTCTACACCAAAGATGGTTATGAGAAGATCACAGGATATTGTGATGCTGATTGGGCGAGCGACGTGCGCGATCGCAAGTCGTGCACTGGTTATATTTTTCTGTTACAGGATGGTGCCATATCTTGGCGGTCACACAAACAGCAGACCGTTGCACTATCCACTGCTGAGGCCGAGTACATGTCGATGTCTTCGGCGGCGCAAGAGGCGCTGTGGCTCCAACAGCTGCATGCTGAGCTCGGTCAACAACAGAACAATCCACTCGTCATATTCAGTGATAACCAGAGTGCTATTAAGTTGTCTAACAATGATTGTTACTTACCTAGATCTAGACATATTGACATCCGTTATCATTTCCTGAAGGATCATGTCAATAATTTAGAGATAAAGTTTTGTTATGTTAAGGGTGAGGAAATGATTGCTGATAATTTAACTAAGGGCACTACTGCTGATAAACATTTGTTTTGTATAACGAAAATGGGGTTGCGTCCCAAGGGAGGGTGTTAGTGAAATGGAACGCAACCATTTTAGTTCCTTATTTACATGCTTGTGGCGCTGTTCTATTTGTCACTGTCAGTGAAACGTCACTGTGTTGTTTCCCGCGTTTTACAGTCGTGTGCAATAAAACTAAAATCAATTTGTAATAATCCAGTTTATTATTTCAAATACCACAACAACCAAGAAACCTTCCTTTAAATTGTCAATTTTGGTTACAAGCAAGGTCTTCCAGCACAAGTAAAGGAAAAATTCCGAAAAATAAAAAAAGTTGATAATTAAGGTAAGTTTTGGTACTCACAAGTTTTCACGAAAACCTAAATTTGCCTATATCTTTTTATAGTGTTGACTCAGGACCTTGATTTTTATACTCACAATAGGGACTATAGACCTTAGTATATGGTATAAATTTCAACTTGCTAGCTCTACCCGTTCCTGAGATAATAGATGGTGACACACGGACAGACGGACAGACAGACGGACAGACGGACAGACGGACAGACGGACAGACGGACAAGAAAGTGATCTTATAAGGGTTCCTTTTTTTACCTTTTAAGGTACGGAACCCTAAAAACAAAACAGTCTATACTTAATTGATGGAGAAATCGGTAGACATTTATAAAAAAATATACAACCAGTCGAACATAGAACCTCCTCCTTTTTAAGTCAGTTTAAAATAATATAGTGAGCTTCTAAACTCAAATTTAATCTTCAATGTATTTTTGATGACGATAGCAACTGAGTATAAAAAGATGGCTACTCAAGAACCTACTTTTTATTTAAAAGATATTTTAAAAAGATTTATATTATAATACACGATATTAAAAATAAGAATAGAATGTAACTTGTCGTGGTGTCCTATTAAGTACTATTTAATTGACTTACTTTCGTCTTTTAACTTTAATATAGCTAGTTCAAACGGCCGTGTATAGATTTCAGTTTTTTTCAGATTTCTATGAGCATTTAACACGAGCCTAAGTTGACGGCTAGGAAAAAACTCAGGAAGAACACGTTAGTGGTAAAAACAATTTCAAATTGAATGAATGAATGAAATGAATTTATTCATAAGAAAATTCCATAGCGGTCATTTAGTTTTCGTTTAGCTACTCAAAAGCATTTTAAATAGTCGCATATAAAATAAAAGTCGCTTCATGAATACCCCTATTTAAAGGACAGTCATTGTTTATTGAAGTCACGCGCGTTTTTGTGTAATGAACTGAAAATTATAGTCATCTACGACAAGACAATGCTGACGCCATGAAACGTTGGTTCCGTGAAAAGTGGCGACCGTGATATTACAGATGCTAACTGACTTTTTATCTTATCTTACCACAGATTAAATAATGTCATTTATGCATTATTTTCCGCTCTGAAAGTGGTTTTTCATGGTACATTTGGTGTACATTGTTACATATGTCAATATCACACTAATCCTACTAATACTATAAAGGCGACTCCGTGTATGTGTGTGTGTGTGAATGTTTGTTACCACGTATCCCCATAACTACTGAACCGATTTTGATGAAATTTGGAATGTAAATAGTTTTGGTTCTGGAACAACAGATTGGCTACCTACTATTTATCCCATATAAATGCACAGTTCCAGTGGGATAAAAAAATAGTAGTCCACGCTTGCTAAGCCGCGGGCGTCATTTGCTGGTAAGACATGAAAGTCTCGAGTCAAGTTTTGAGTGCCTAATCAAGTTGAGTCAGAAGTCAAAAGTCAAAAGTCAAATTCATTTATTCAATAAGACTAGTGTACTAGTTTGAATCGTCTTAAGAGCTAGGTGATGCTACTCCTGTTCCTTCGCGACCAAGACCGTGAAGAACCAGGGCAACAAACACGGTTTGGGGCCTAACCCCGGCACCATACGTTGGGACCAACGTTGGCCCCAATGCCTCTCACCAACGTGTGGAGCTGACAAAATTGCATTGGCCCCAACGTTGGGGCCAACGGTGGGGCTGATTTTGCTAGATCCACACGTTGGCGAGTGACATTGGGGCCAACGTTGGCCCCAACGTGTGGAGTCGGGGTAACACTCTTTTCGGTGACACACTTTTTGTATGTAATTTTTTTTTTTTTATAAGTATATTTTTTTTTATGTAAGTCAGTAGTATTTTGTCGACCGCGACTGCGTGTGCCTTATCGGGCCATCGTATAATCGTCAAACGGTCTAGGAAAGTGTTTTCGGTAATTAGTAGTTACTGTTGTTTATTGCAATCTTTATACTGCTTTTATGGATGTTTTCCGTCGTTTTATGGGATGTTACAATAATTTTAATTTACGGGTAGGTAAATTGTTATGTTTGTGAATTAAGGTAATGTCTTGATTACACGTAGGTAATTTTTATCGATGTTCTGTGATCGGTCATGTAGTAAGTTTTGACCTTTATGAGTAAGAACTTAAGACACATAATAATTTAGGCTGTTGGTTAATGCCGGAGACCGAGATCCGAGATCTGACCAGCCCCCTGATTGTCTATCTTTGATAGCGACTAAAATCGGTATCAAACTCTCAAATGTGACAGTTCAGTGACCTCGCAAGTAGCTCTGTCACTCTCATTTCAACGAGACCGAATGCGATAAAAGATGCCTTATGATGACTTAGGCGCGGGACATACAGAAAAGACGTAAGAACGAGGACGCGTCGAAGACATAATATATGTCTCTTCCGCGTCCCTTTTATAGAAAACTAGCTGCTGCCCGCGACTTCGCTCGCGTGGTACCCGGATGAAAAGTAGCCTATGTTACTCTCCAGCCCTCCAACTATCTCCATACAAAAAATCACGTCAATCCGTCGCTCCGTTTTGCCGTCATTCCTCGACAAAGCCACAAAAAAACAAACACACTTTCACATTTATAATATGGGTACGGATGTATAGAAACGTCGCGCCGCAAAACATATAGAAGAGACGGGGCGTCGTCACATTTTGTATGAAAGGGACGCGGAAGAGACAAATGTCTGCGCCCCGTCTCTTCTATCTGGCCTGCGCCTTAGATAGGTACGCGATTGTTGTGACAGTTTGGGACCAATTTGAGGTTCGAGACACGTTAGACAATCAGCCCAATGATAGACATTGAAATAAAAAAAGGCAGTAAAAAGGCCGTAGGTACCTACTTGACAATGAGCATTCATCAAAATTCTTTCATATATCGCGATCTAAGTACCTTGATTTATTATATTCCATGATTTAGCAAATATGGTTTTTAAGCTAACTTTTGTATAGTCCAAAATTTCTAACAATCCTGTAATTTACCTATTGTTTCGGAGAACAAAGAACAAATGAGCTGTTGAAACTTAAATGAAGTCTGCCGGAAAATCTGAATATCAAGCACAGAATTCTGCCGAAAGCATTCCGAAATCACTGTTGGTTTAGTAGCTCTGTAATTACGAAGACTTCTTCTTCTTCTTTTGTATGAGCAAGCGGCCAACTCTGGTGACGAAGACTAGCACGTGACATGTCACATCTAAGAACTGAAACGTGCGGGTTCGATTCCTAGGGCGGGACAAATGATTACTTTGGTTTTTAGGTCTCGAAGACCCGTATTTAAAATTAAGGCACAAATTCTATTTCAAGAGGTGATAGTAATTTTACCTAAGGTACAGTCAGCGTCATCAATCGGTATCCCCCTATTGATTTGAACAAATACCCTTTTCATTTCAACCTTGGGTTTCAGTCGGGGATTATAACAGCTATTGCATTGGCTGGCTCGTTTAGGAACTCGAGCGAAATTAGATATCCATAAGTAAGCAAGGATGTAAAAGTTTACAAAAGTTGAGATCAACGGCTTGCAAACTGACCTCTTACTAGGGGGATACCAATTAATGACGCTTTCTGTACAAAAACTACTTTTGAAAGTGAAAACTACTTTGAAAACTACTTTTGAAACTAAAAATAAATTAAAAAATGACAAAAACCACTGTTTGAAAGCATAAGCACCGAATACTACAGAAGGCATACTCTGTACTTGAGGTGTAAAGCTACAAGTACATCCTCAAGTAAGTACCTATATTGCGGCAATGATCGCGGCTGGTTAGACGTTGAGTGCCACATTATGCACAGTAAGGATCAACCAGTCTTAAATCAAATCCTATCTTGATCATTTGGAGCACTCCGGTGATGCAATGAATTGAAATGAGCTTTTAATGACTAGCCAAGAGTTCAATCCTTGCCCAAAGAATATTATTCATATAGCTATAGACCCTTTTATTTACTTTTATTTTTTATTTTTGGTGCGCAGGTTCCGGGCCAGCTCCAACACCGTCCTGGCAATGATTGCGGCCAGGGTGGACTGCCCCTATACAAGGTTGTATAGGGGCAGTCCACACTGTCCAGTATATACTGTTGTGAGCGACATCTGTCCAGCAATCCAATTAGTTTTGTCTTTTGTCTGCTATGAGTTAAGTATGCTCGAAATAAATGTATTTTATTTTTATTTATTTATTTTATTTAGCAGTTCAGTAATTTCAGTGTTTCAGTTTGGTTGCAGCCTGCCTGTTGAAGCCGCCAAATAAAAGTAAATAGAGTAAGAAGAGAATTATTCTAGGCAGCTTGCAGGCAAATGGGGGGTTATTCCCGCTCGTCCCCACGCGTCGTCCCCATCGGGGACCAACGGGAAAAAAAATTCCCGCTCGTCCCCACTTATAATTTCGATGGGGACGAACGGGAACTCGACTTCCCGTTGGTCCCCACTGAAATAATGTTTTTGTTTTTACTTAAATCAAAGCAAGTTAATTAATACATACATAGTTTAATTGATTTGAAACAATGGAGTATAGCTCTGCTTTTCTTTTAGATTTAAATTTTCTCGCGTTTTGTTGGTTTTTTAGTTATGTAATTTCGGTGGCGTTGTATATAATGAAGCCTAGATGTATTTATTTAGAGTACCTAACAAATTTTAATACTTATAATTAGAATTGCTATACAACATAGAAGTTGACAGGCCTCTCAGCTCTGTTAGTAGCTCTGCCTTCTGCACTGTAGGTCGTGGGTTCGATTTCCACCCAGGCAAACATGTGTGATGAACATAGATGTTCATTCTATGACTGGTTGTAAAATAATAAAAGTATGTACCTATTTACAAAATACCTATGTATTCTATTAGTTATTTTGTTCCCAAGCTTCGCTTGTTATTTTTTAATATTAATTATATTCTTGAATCAAATTATTAGAGCAACGATTATTTTTTTCATATAACAATAATAAATAATAATAAATATAATTATTGCTTGACCTTTCACACAGCGCTACATAGTACCTACAACCTACAGGCTAGAGCTCCAAACTAAGCAAAGCTTGTACTATGGGAACCAGATAAGATAACTGATAGAATACTTATATGCTTTTTTTTAAATACGTACATATAATACTTTATAACACCCAGACACAGAACAAACATCTATGTTCATCACACAAATGTTTGTCCTGGGTGGGATTCGAATCCACGACCTATAACACAGAAGGCAGAGCTACTACCAACTGAGCTAAGAGGCCAGTCTTACAATATTATGCCAGTGTCAAGTTGTAAGAAAAAAATACAAAATGTCAAATCATTAGTCTAATGGTCAAGTTAGCTAATTTTGAGGAACATGGTTAATTCTCTTCGAAACTTTCAACGACTGTCTTCAGTCACGTAGAATGTTATCTAATTTTCCGTTCTATTTGCAATCACTCGTACTGTAAATCCAGTCTTCATTATATACAACGCCACCGAAATTACATATTAAAAAACTAACAAAATGCGAGACAATTTAAATTTAAAGGAAAAGCAGAGCGATTCTCGATTGTATCAGGGCGATTGCTAAATTCGTTGTCTGTTGCGTTTTTCCGGTGTCCTCGCTACTCTTGTTGGATTTTAGAAAAATGTAGATGTTTCATACCCAATATTAAATTTTAATGTGAAACTATACAGTATAGGCATCAAGAATATGTTAAAATATTATTCGATTATTAAAGATTTTCATACAAAAAGTAACTTTGTTTTCGGCAAAACATGATTTTTGCCATGTCCTTTCCATAATTGGTCATTTTCAAGTTGGATTATTTACTGTTTTTGCCAACGTAACAGTATATTATGTAGGGCTTATAGCCTTCAAAAATTATTTATTATTAGGTATCTGACGATAAAACTATTCTAAAGTACATAAAAATTTAGAGAGATACAATTTAGTGTGAGGTCAAAATATGGACCTCGGTGGAAACTCCCACTGAGTTACGAGCTTTTTCTTGATTTTCTACCAAAAATACTGCTAAATGTTATGATTTTTTTTACTTAGCATCACTAAACAGACGATGCACGTTAGCCAATTCGATTTTTGTCCTTTCTGTTTCGACCGTCGTGCCGTGGCAGAAGGTCGCTCTCAGAAGGACTTTTTTGTGTTCCACTGAAATACGGAGTTTTTGGTGGTAAGTAGCTGGTTTCATGTAGCAACTTGGTATTATTTAGTTCCCTATGTATTCACCACAACTAAAACTACACTAAACAACAAGAAAGTAATCGTCTATCCTATTTTTATTTTCATTTTAATTCTGAATCAGCAGAACCGTTACGTTCCACTGAGAAATTTCGTAACTCAGTGGAACAAATTGTAACTCAGTGGAACGCAAAAGCCGCGATACAGTTGAGATTTTATTCCGTTTACCCAACACGAAAACTAAAAGAGGGTTATGTTTTAAGCAGTGTGTAAAGTTGTCAAAAACCAGTAAAGTGTCCCGTAAAAAAGTGTCCTGTAGCTAAAGTGTCCCTTAGCGAAAGTGTACCGAAGCAAAAGTGTCACGTAGAAAAGTGTCCCTTAGCAAAAGTGTCCCGAAGAAAAAGTGTCCCGAAGCAAAAGTGTCCCGTTGCAAAAGTGTCCCGTAGAAAAGTGTCCTTTAGCAAAACTGTCCCTTAGCAAAAGTGTCCCGAACCAAAAGTGTCCCGTTAAAAAGTGTCCCTTAGCAAAAGTGTCCCGTAGCAAAAGTGTCCCTTAGCGAAAGTGTACCGAAGCAAAAGTGTCACGAAGAAAAGTGTCCCTTAGCAAAACTGTCCCGAACCAAAAGTGTCCCTAAGCAAAAGTATCCCGTTGAAAAAGTGTCCCGTTGCAAAATTGTCCCGAAGCAAAAGTGTCCCGTTGAAAAAGTGTCCCTTTGAAAAAGTGTCCCGAAGCAAAAGTGTCCTTAGCTAAAGTGTCCCGAAGCAAAAGTGTCCCTTAGCAAAAGTGTCCCGAAGCAAAAGTGTCCCGAAGCAAAAGTGTCCCGTTGAAAAAGTATCCCGAAGCAAAAGTGTCCCGAAGCAAAAGTGTCCCGTTGAAAAAGTGTCCCGTTGCAAAAGTGTCCCGAAGCAAAAGTGTCCCGTTGAAAAAGTGTCCCGAAGCAAAAGTGTCCCGAAGCAAAAGTGTCCCGAAGCAAAAGTGTCCCGTTGCAAAAGTGTCCCGTTGAAACAGTGTCCCGAAGCAAAAGTGTCCCGAAGCAAAAGTGTCCTTAGCAAAAGTGTCCCGAAGCAAAAGTGTCCCTTAGCAAAAGTGTCCCGAAGCAAAAGTGTCCCGAAGCAAAAGTGTCCCGTTGAAAAAGTGTCCCGAAGCAAAAGTGTCCCGAAGCAAAAGTGTCCCGTTGAAAAAGTGTCCCGTTGCAAAAGTGTCCCGAAGCAAAAGTGCCCCGTTGAAAAAGTGTCCCGAAGCAAAAGTGTCCCGAAGCAAAAGTGTCCCGTTGCAAAAGTGTCCCGTTGAAAAAGTGTCCCGAAGCAAAAGTGTCCCGAAGCAAAAGTGTCCCGTTGCAAAAGTGTCCCGTAGAAAAGTGTCCTTAAGCAAAACTGTCCCTTAGCAAAAGTGTCCCGAACCAAAAGTGTCCCGTTAAAAAGTGTCCCTTAGCAAAAGTGTCCCGTAGCAAAAGTGTCCCTTAGCGAAAGTGTACCGAAGCAAAGGTGTCACGAAGAAAAGTGTCCCTTAGCAAAACTGTCCCGAACCAAAAGTGTCCCTAAGCAAAAGTATCCCGTTGAAAAAGTGTCCCGTTGCAAAATTGTCCCGAAGCAAAAGTGTCCCGTTGAAAAAGTGTCCCGAAGCAAAAGTGTCCCGAAGCAAAAGTGTCCCGTTGAAAAAGTGTCCCGAAGCAAAAGTGTCCTTAGCTAAAGTGTCCCGAAGCAAAAGTGTCCCTTAGCAAAAGTGTCCCGAAGCAAAAGTGTCCCGAAGCAAAAGTGTCCCGTTGAAAAAGTGTCCCGTTGCAAAAGTGTCCCGAAGCAAAAGTGTCCCGTTGAAAAAGTGTCCCGAAGCAAAAGTGTCCCGAAGCAAAAGTGTCCCGAAGCAAAAGTGTCCCGAAGCAAAAGTGTCCCGTTGCAAAAGTGTCCCGTTGAAACAGTGTCCCGAAGCAAAAGTGTCCCGAAGCAAAAGTGTCCTTAGCAAAAGTGTCCCGAAGCAAAAGTGTCCCGAAGCAAAAGTGTCCCTTAGCAAAAGTGTCCCGTTGAAAAAGTGTCCCGAAGCAAAAGTGTCCCGAAGCAAAAGTGTCCCGTTGAAAACGGGACACTTTTGCAACGGGACACTTTTTCAACGGGACACTTTTGCTTCGGGACACTTTTTCAACGGGACACTTTTGCAACGGGACACTTTTGCTTCGGGACACTTTTGCTTCGGGACACTTTTGCTTCGGGACACTTTTGCTTCGGGACACTTGCTTCGGGACACTTTTGCTTCGGGACACTTTTTCAACGGGACACTTTTGCTTCGGGACACTTTTGCAACGGGACACTTTTGCTTCGGGACACTTTTGCTAAGGGACACTTTTGCTTCGGGACACTTTTGCTAAGGACACTTTTGCTTCGGGACACTTTTTCAACGGGACACTTTTGCTTCGGGACACTTTTGCTAAGGACACTTTTGCTTCGGGACACTTTTTCAACGGGACACTTTTGCTTCGGGACACTTTTTCAACGGGACACTTTTGCTAAGGGACACTTTTGCTTCGGGACACTTTTTCAACGGGACACTTTTGCTTTGGGACACTTTTGCTTCGGGACACTTTTGCTTCGGGACACTTTTGCTTTGGGACACTTTTGCTTCGGGACACTTTTTCAACGGGACACTTTTGCAACGGGACACTTTTGCTTCGGGACACTTTTGCTTCGGGACACTTTTGCTTCGGGACACTTTTGCTTCGGGACACTTTTGCTTCGGGACACTTTTGCTAAGGACACTTTTGCTTCGGGACACTTTCTCAACGGGACACTTTTGCTTCGGGACACTTTTGCTTCGGGACACTTTTTCAACGGGACACTTTTGCTTCGGGACAATTTTGCAACGGGACACTTTTTCAACGGGACACTTTTGCTTCGGGACACTTTTGCTTCGGGACACTTTTGCTAAGGGACACTTTTGCTTCGGGACACTTTTGCAATGGGACACTTTTGCTTCGGGACACTTTTTCAACGGGACACTTTTGCTTCGGGACACTTTTTCAACGGGACACTTTTGCTTCGGGACACTTTTACTTCGGGACACTTTTGCTAAGGACACTTTTGCTTCGGGACACTTTTTCAACGGGACACTTTTGCTTCGGGACACTTTTGCTAAGGGACGCTTTTCTACGTGACACTTTTGCTTCGGTACACTTTCGCTAAGGGACACTTTAGCTACGGGACACTTTTGCCAAGGGACACTTTTGCAACGGGACACTTTTGCTTCGGGACATTTTTTCAACGGGACACTTTTTGCAAAGGGACACTTTCTTCGGGACACTTTTGCTAAGGGACACTTTTTTACGGGACACTTTTGCTAAGGGACACTTTTTACGGGACAGTTTTATAATAATATATTATATTTTACACTTTTATAATATTTCATAATAATAATATATAACTTTTATGATATTTCGTTTTAATTTCTAACCTGAAGCTATTTTTAACCGACTTCGAAAAAAGGAGGAGGTTCTCAGTTCGTCGGAATCTTTTTTTTTGTAAATAAAGTATTCAAAGGTGAACGCCACCTTACATAATTTTGAGAAGTTGTCCCTCAATTTTGATTCAGTATTTTTAAAAATACAGTCTAATTTACTTGAAATTGTTTATTCTTGTGATGTTAACTTGTTACAAAAAGTGTTTTCTATTTGCCAGAAAGCTCCTTGTGCTTATTTTTTTCAAACTGATTGAGTTCTAGCTAACTAAAGGATGTCATTGAGTCAGAAAAGTAACTCAATGGAGTAACTATTGAGATTATTACACCATTAATCTGATTTTTCTATCAGTTTTTGTGACTATTCGATAAATATGCCTCATTTCCTCTATAAAAATATTAAAAGTTAGTACTTTGCGTTTCATTGAAAGGTTTTACATGCAATTCTGTTTGTTTCTCAATGGAACAATTTTTTCAGAGTCATGGAACTAAAAGCTAAATATTTATTGATTTTATGCATTATCCTCTGACCTTTTATAATGAATAGGTGACTAAGACATTTATCTTTTGAATAATGGCATTTTAATAGTAAAACAATCACATTTTTTTTACTATACGCAAAAAAGCTATGAGACAACGAATTTAGGAGTTACTCATCAAATCAATTAAACTATGTACCTATGTATTAAAGTACTTGCTTTGATTTAAGTAAAAACAAAAACATTATTAGAGTGGGGACCAATGGGAATTCGAGTTCCCGTTCGTCCCCATCGAAATTATAAGTGGGGACGAGCGGGAAAAATTCTTCCCGTTGGTCCCCGATGGGGACGAAGCGTGGGGACGAGCGGGAATAACCCCAAATGGGCCTGGGATGGGCAAGTGGCAAAATAGCTACAGTGTTTACCACTAAGTCACTACCAAAAAATGTATGACTTTTGACGTTAGACTTCAGTGTTGATCTATAGACTATTGGATAAGGGTCTTTTAAGGTGTTGATTGAATAACTTAGCCAAGATAAGGCGTCGCAACCATCATCAGTGCGGGCCTGGGCCAGGATGAATAACTTCTCTTTAAAGTTACTGAAATAGTTGTTCTGTTCATGCAACACATACTCATGTCTAGTGTACTGTACACATACGTGTGTGTACTGTGTACTATTGTAGACTAAATAGTTCGTTATGCAAATCCTATACCTACTTTCTCTCTCTCCTCTAAGCTATGCGTCCCGTGGTGGTGGGGTCAGCTATCCTGATGATTTGCCTCCACTTCGTTCTTTCGTTCTGCCCTCGACGTCAGTTTCGGAAGCTTATGCAAATCCTATAATGATCATAATAATGTCCTTTTCGCATACTATGTAGAGTCGGCACGACATGGACTTAATTTCTATTCTGTATTTTTATCACTGACTCTTTAATTCATAAATTCTTTATTGTACACAAAACAATAACATATACATACACAATTAGATAAGGTAATGTACAAAGGAGAGCTTAACCCTGAAACAGCAAACATAGGGATAAAGAGAGGTTATTTTAAAGTTATGCTTTACACCCCTTGTATTGTAAGCGTCAGGTCCCCTGGACCAAATGCGATATTTAATGTTTTGAAACTACCAATATTTAGTACCTTTTTGGTACTATTTGGTACCTAAATCAGATTTTTTAGTACCTCGATGAATAGCGAAAAAACATGAAAATAAAGTGGTCAGACATTCTGACGTCAGGTTGTCTGGACCATATTTTTTTCACATAGTTAGAGACAATATAACTTAATTATTTCTTTCTAGATATTTAGTACCTTTTTAGTACCTTAGCGTACCTTATTTTTTTTTATTAAATAACGTCCCAGAAAAAAGTTATGGATGAAATAAATTTTGCTGTTTACGTTCTCCTTCTTATTCAGAGTAAGTAGCATTCTTATTAGTTAAAGGTCAAAATCAGTCGAAAATGCAACCTGTAGGGCCTGTAGGCGAGATCAGAAATTATTTTTTGACCAATATCAAAACTGAGACGCTTCGCTCGCTTGGTCAATTATGAATGTTATAATGCTAAGCCATAGAACTAATAGTTTACATAAGCAGCGTCACTGGAAACACTAGGTACCTACATAGTTACCTTTTCATTCGCATAATGTTAAATGTCATAAATTCATACGACATACCTACTTACGTCTTTAGCTTGGACAAAAATGCTTTCGTTTGTCCGGCGGATGTCTGTCTGTATGTTCCTCCAAAAAGGGGGGGGGCTATAGATCCTCAAAATGCAGTAAATCGCTCAAAAGTAGGTAACCTACAGTTAGCCTAAAAAAATACATTTGTCAAAAAAAAGAACAGGTTCATCTTAATCGACACTATTTCACACCTCCTCTATTTTACAACGTCAACCATTCAAGTATCATTGCAGCTGCGTTTTCAAAAAATACGTTTTGCTTTGGTTGATAAAAACTTTTTTAGTAGAATCGAGGGGCAGGAACACTTTTCGCATCAACACTTTTCAAATCAAATCTTGCGAGTTTTTGACCCACTTCCCAATGTCTGATTGAGCTAAATCATGCATACTTATAGATTGTCGGGGGCAATGCAATATTAGGGTATCAGCGAGCTGAGCTGATGATGGAGTCAGGAGCTGTTCAACAGAAATCCTCAATAAAGAAGCCGATTGAGTTGAAACTCGGCATATCTGTCAAGTTCTGACTACAATTTAATAATATGGTGAGAGCGAGCAGCAAGGCAATTCTCCTAAATGACAAAGTCAAACATTCCGCTGCGTTTTGTTTCGTTCTCTTAAATGTCAGCGATTTGGAGAATAGTAGAATGGCTTTTTCAAAAATGTGTCCTGCCAAATTCCAAACCATAGCTAAAATGTCACCAAAACAGAGTCGTTTGGTCATTAGTAGAATAGGAGACAGACGAAAATCTAAAGTTTAGTTAACGTTTTACTTGTGGTTGATAAAAAGTTTGGTAGTAGAATCGGCACCTTGATCTCTGGAGTCAGGAGCTGTTCAACTGCGAAACACAGTATAATGACGTCATTGTAAAAAAAAACCCGTAAAGTGCGAGTCAAACTAGTGCGCCGAGGGTCCCATACCTACCCATTATACCGCTATATTGGTGGCTAAGTTTTAAGTGAGTGTGTGTGTGTGTACTGTAATGGTTGAGTTGCTAAGTCAACTTTGTAGACCTATAATGAGGACTCTTTAATTTTAATCTTTTTTATTTTTATTTTTACCAAATTTCTAGGTCAACGGGAACTACCATCTAGGTTTTCGACGGAAAACCTAGATGGTATTATAGGGTAGGTACTTCCGGTTGACCTAGAATAGGTAAATTTTGGTACCTAGGTACTAACAAGTTTTCGCGAAAATCTAAATTTGCCCATATCTTTATCTTTTTATCGTGTTGGCTCGGACCTTGATTTTTATACACCTAATAGGGATTATAGACCTCAGAATATGGTATCAATTTCAACTTGATAGGTTCACCCGTTCCTGAGAAAATCGGTGGTGACACACGGACAGACAGACAGACAGACTGACAAGAAATCGATTTTGTAAAGGTTCTTTTTTTTACCTGAGGTACGGAACATAAAAAGTAAATAAGCAGTACCTATATCAGTCCTGTGGTTTCCATAACATAAGCTCTGCTTAGTTTGGGGCTACATGATGGTGTGTGAAATGTCCAGCATTATTTATTTATTATAATTCACAGATGTTAAAAGTTCGTATTGGTTCATTCAATTTAATTGATGTTTTTAGGCATTGCAGGTCTCCTCACTATGAAGCTCACACTGACAGTTGTCAAATATGATCTATTAAATTGGCCTGACTATAAGTAGGTAGGTACTTTCATTTTGTAATTTTCATTTTTGTAATTAAAGTTATTTTAGAAGGTAAAATGATGTGTTATTATTGATTAAGTAATTTTTATTTGTCCAGATACATTATGTACAATTTAAAAATGTATCCAGCACTTAAAAAAGTTTGTAAATAGTTTGAGAATGCCAATTTTCTAAGTACCTCGGAATTGCCTGCCATTTTCAGAATCCCTCGAAATTACCAGCCTTTCCCTTAATAATGTTTAATACAATTCTAATTATTAAAGTTATTCTTTCTAATGGAGTGTATTTATTTCTTCTACTTAATAGGTAGGTACATCATCATCGTCATCATCAGCCTACATCAGTCTACTGCTGTACCTAGGTACATAGGCCTCCCCCAAAACTGGCAAATTTAATTTTCATGTTTTTCACTGTTCATCAAGGTATATTATATAGGTACTATTAATGTAATTTAGGTATCAAATAGTATCAAAAAGGTATTGTACCTATGTAATTTGATAGACTCCAAACATAAAGGGTCTTACTTATGAAAGATGTTTAAAGTTGAACACTGATTAAACAACGTCCTGTCTTCATTTGTGGATAGTGACGAATAGAGACAGGACGTTGTTTAAACAGTGTTTAACTTTAAACATCTTTCATAAGTAAGGGGGAAAGGCCTCAATTAATAAACTCGGCTAAACTTCTGTCAAAGTTGCACCACGGATTAACTATTGCCATCCTTTTTTGTTAGACAGTGACAAATAAGGATGGCAAAAGTTAATCCGTGGTGCAACTTAGACACAAGTTGAGCCGAGTTTATTAATAGAGGCCAAAGGGCCTTACTTACAAACGCCTCTCAACTTTGAACAATGGTTAAACAACGTCCTGTCTCTATTTGTCACTATGTAACAAAAAAGGATGGCAATAGTTTCACGGTGTTTCAAGTTAAAAGGCGTTTGTAAGTAAGGCCCAAAATATCGTACTTTGCCCGCATAGGATAAAACAGTAAATTAGGAGTACTGAAGCATTAGGTTCAATAAATATTAGGACATAGGTACAGGTTTATTCCTAACAAAATTAGGTATCAAAATGTAGTTAGTAGTAAGTATGACAAAAAGTTTGAGTTTCGTCACCATTATGCTCATTACCATTAGCTAGGTTTGAAAAATATTAGGACATCAGAAATGCAGGTATGCCAGTAATTATATACATAAGCGAATCTAAATTTTATGACTAGACACCTATGTCGTATGAATTTATGACAAATAACATTATGCGAATGAAAAGGTAACTATGTAGGTACCTAGTGTTTCCAGTGACGCTGCTTATGTAAACTATTAGTTCTATGGCTTAGCATTATAACATTCATAATTGACCAAGCGAGCGAAGCGTCTCAGTTTTGATATTGGTCAAAAAATAATTTCTGATCTCGCCTACAGGCCCTACAGGTTGCATTTTCGACTGATTTTGACCTTTAACTAATAAGAATGCTACTTACTCTGAATAAGAAGAACGTAAACAGCAAAATTTATTTCAGCCATAACTTTTTTCTGGGACGTTATTTAATAAAAAAAAATAAGGTACGCTAAGGTACTAAAAAGGTACTAAATATCTAGAAAGAAATAATTAAGTTATATTGTCTCTAACTATGTGAAAAAAATATGGTCCAGACAACCTGACGTCAGAATGTCTGACCACTTTATTTTCATGTTTTTTCGCTATTCATCGAGGTACTAAAAAATCTGATTTAGGTACCAAATAGTACCAAAAAGGTACTAAATATTGGTAGTTTCAAAACATTAAATATCGCATTTGGTCCAGGGGACCTGACGCTTACCTTGTATTGGTCAAATAGAATAATGAGCTATCCAGAGCTATCATTCTAAAATCTGACGTTCATACTAGACATGAACCGTTCATACTACACTCCCGTTGTCCCATAACGTCTCACTGCTCTCTGGTGAGCAATTTTTGGGTATTTGGGTCAGTAATTATTGGGTGAATTACCCGCTTTGTTTCAGAGAAGCCACTGCGTGGTTAGTTTTAAATCGATTTTATGGTTTCCTTATTACATTGTAGAATGGCGACTGGCCACAGATTTATTTTCATTTGCCAATAAAAAGTAATGTTACCCAACATTATTTTTAATAACAATTAGATTATTATTTTGGAAACGAAATCGCTTAAAAAAATCTATCGTACCTCGCGGTTCGCCTCCACCTTCATCATCCGCACTGCTAAGGTCTGGAACTCGCTGCCGGCTTCTGTTTTCCCCGAAAATTATAACCTGGGTCTCTTCAAGTCAAGAGTGAATAAGTGTCTTCTAGACCTTTGAGATCCATCGTCAGCCACATCGTCACTTACCATCAGGTGAGGTTGTGGCTAAACAAAAGTCTAACTACATTAAAAAAAAAAAAAAATCTAAATAAGTAAACAAATCTTTTGAAAATCTTTTTTTTTGCCTGCTTCAAATCTTTGCCTTTAATCACAAAAATAGCCTTAAATAAAAATAAACTACTCTAACTTGAGTTTGACTCGGGGAGAGAAAGTCAATAAAAAGTTAGGTGAAAGGTGATATAATATTCTATCTAACTTTATAACGCCTCGTGGAATGAAACGTCACAACAGATTATTCGAAAAAGGAGGAAATATTCCAAGTTATTCATGAAATAGTAAACGCAATGCGGATGTGGGATTGTGAATGCATAGTTATAGGCACATCACAGAACGATACATAACTTTTGAGTTTTGTATTAAGTATTTGCATTCCAGTAGCCGTACCATGAGCTCTCAACAATGTCAAAACAAGGTGAAAACCATTCCTGCCTTGTTGGCTTGTTTTGTCATTGTTTTGGTCCGAAAACAATCTTATTTTATTCCTGCCTTGGTCTTAACGCAGGATTACAGCAGGACATGCGCATTACACTCTCTCGACGCTCTCTCTGCGCATGTCCTGCTCGATGTCATCGAGTCCTGCATCTAGTCGATGTCATGTCACCAAAACATCCCTGCGTTAAGATTGTTTTGGTCCTAAGGCAGGATTAAAACAAGGTTGATTTAGGCCTGATTTAGGATGGAGTTATGCCTGCGTCAGTCTTACTTCAGTCTTATCTAAGTACGGAGCAAAGTAATCTTACTTTGACATTGCTCTAAGACTTGGCAGTACGACCGCAAGACAAGCAGACGCACGGCGCAGTACCATGCCTTGGATATTTATTTTTTACAATAATATTTTTTGTAAACGCTTTGAAGCTTATGGCCCACCTGATGGTAAGCGGTTACCATAGCCTATGGACGCCTGCGACATCAAAGGCGTCACATTCACGCTACTGGTCCTTTTAAAAGAGGAAAGCTCACATTTTTTTATTTTATAAATAAATAAAATAAATAATGATGGGCATTTCACACAGCATCATGTAGCCCCAAGCTAAGCAGAGGGAACCACATGACTGATATATTACTTGTATTCTTTTTTTTTGTAAAGACGTATATTATTATACACAGAAAACACGCAGACACGAAACAAATATTTGCAGACATACATTTGTCTCGCGGCGCCTATAGCCTATAATTATAGCTACCTAATCTTGTCTAAGGTTCTACTAGTATTTATTACATTGTTTTCGTTTTCCCATAATAAGTTTACCTTCATTTACCTTGAAACTGAGATAGTAATGAGTTAATATCTCAGTTTGAAGGTAAAAGCCCTGTTTTTCCTCTGTTCTGCAAAAAGTTTCTTCATTCCACGGAGAGCGAATCTCCTTAGAATAACAAATGTAATGACTTGAGTGTGATGTCGTAAAGTAAGGAATCTTGCACACCACTTTGATTTGCGACATGCCATACTGCCCCCCTAACTAAGAGTACAGTAACTCGATGTTTGGCAAAAACTAAAATCAAGTCATAATTACATGTAATGATGACTTGATTTTAGTTTTTGCTAAAAACGGAGTTACTGTACTCTTAGTTAGGGAAGCAGCATATTGTTTTTTTTTTATTTATTTCATTGTTTTACATAGAAAGTACATGGATACAATTTGTATTGTACCTTGAAACCTTAATAGGTTTGTCTAGGTACTCACAAATTTTAACATTTTTAAAAATTTTAAAGGATGAATCATTTATTCCGTATTATATCGATCTTATACATAAAAACTAGTGCTCTGACTAAGTTCACTAGATCGTTGTTTTCCAAAGACAAAACAATGCTCTAGCGAGCCTGGTCGGCGCACTAAGTTTTTATGCATAAGACCTAGAAGTCTATTTATCTATTTAGTAAGCACTCGTTCATCTATTACTGATATTGAGTCATCATTTTTATATCAATTTTTCTGTTGCAGTTACAATTAAGTATCATTTAAAATAAATATTCAAGTAAATTTCAGATAAATTATTTGAAAAGAAGATGGATGGAGGTTGATTTCAACAATTACTACAGAGGAAAATAGACAACACAATAATAAACATAGTCCAAGCTTAACAACAGGTAAAAAAACAAATTAGATTAATTGAATCTCTATCTACTTAGTAGAGAATAAGCTCTCAATTTCAATATTGTTGCCGAAAAACAGGATAAGGAAACGAAAACATTTGAGTGGATGTACCAATCTACAGATTAAATAAAATACGGCTAATTATTAGCTAATTAGCTAATTATTATTTTAAAAGAAATTAGTACGGCTTGTCGCATTATTCATCGTGTGCAAGAACTGCAGAGGCAGAATGGTGGATGAAACATGATATATGATGAGGAAAGAATTATGAATTATGATCGGAGGTAATCCGAGAGAGGGTCTTGTGGCTGGGGACTCTTTGAACACTCCATTGTATGAAACTGCTGCCAATCTTTATAAATAACTAGCTGACGCCTGCGGCTTCGCCCGCGTGGACTACTATTTTGTTTATCCCACGGGAACCAAGCATTTTTTCGGAATAAAATTGCCTATGTCCTATTCCCGGTCATTATCTATCTATGTTTCAAATTTCAGCCAAATCGGTTCAGTAGTTATGGAGATACGTGGTAACAAACATTCACACACACACATACGGACTTTCGCCTGTATAATATTATTATTATTAGTAGGATTAGTAGGATATTAGTAGGATTAGTAGGATTAGTGTGATTATAGTAGGACAAGTAGGTAGCTAAATTAAGGTTTAATAAAGATCCTCGACAGATCCTCACCAAAATGTTTTGGCACATTTGGAAAGTACCATTTCAATCAAAAATAAATTTTCCAAAACGGTCCAGGTGTCTTAGAGTAATCTAGTAACATAAAAAAAAAGAGTTCGACGAATTGAGAACCTCCTTTTTTTTGGAGTCGGTTAAAAAATGATTGTATGTGTTGGTAAGTGCAAAACTCGAAAAGGCTGGAAAAAATTGGCAAATTTTCTTTTTGAATATTAGTTACAGTCCGGTTCTTATGAAGAATTATGCCAATACGCAGAATCTAGTGACTCTAATTTAAGCCTAAACACCCTTTGTACCTAGATTCACAGACAAAATAAATTGAAATTGAAATTGAAATTAAAGTTAAAAGATTGCACGGAAAAAAAATATTTTGAATGAAATCTAACTGTAACTTTTCTAAATCTAACTGTAAAGTTTTTTTATACTGCTATAAGGTAGCCGACAAGCATACGGCTCACCTGATGGTAGGCGGTTACCGTAGCCTATGGACGAGTGTGATACCAGAGGAGTCACACTAGCGCTGCTCACCCTGTAAAAGAGGAATCACTGCGCCAACACAATGGACAAAACTGGGGCCCTAGCCATATTACACGATCTATCGTCGCTGTAGAACGATCTATCGTCGCTGTAGAATAGAACACTTCAAAATGTATAGGAATTGACGTTTTGACCACGTGACTCATCTACTTGAAACGTCAAATCCTATACATTTTGAAGTGTTTGTATTCTACAGCGACGATAGATAGTGTAATATGGCTAGGGGGGCTGGTCCACAAGCTGTCACCGCAGCACTTCCAATATTAGATAAGGTGGAGTGCCGTAATTGCAACTGTCCGGTAATTGCAACTGGAGTCAATAACTCCCTCTAGGATTACATTTTTGAACATCGATAGATGTGGTATTGAACTTCTTCTAAAAGTCTCAGTCTAAAAATATAGATGGTGTTGATAGGACCAAAACTGAGCGAATGACAGGCCTTTTTGTAAAACTGCCAATTTTTCGGAAGTGACGCCGCTCGGACGCTCTTCGTAATTTATTTTAAAAAAATGTTTTTCGTGGTTTTTCGCCGGTGTGTTCACAGTGAGAGTGATTATAAGACACAGTAAGTTGTTTTTTATGTGTTTGTTGTATTCTACGATAAATCTACTCAGAGTTATGGTTGTAGTTACATTTGCCAGACAAAAAGTGCATAGTCTTGTAATTGTAACCATTTTGTTTCTTTTTTGACAGTTGCATTTTAACGACCGGTTTTGTATGAAGTTTGAAAATCCTAGTGATGTAACAATGACGATGACTATGTCGATACGTAATATTTTATTGAAAGGGATACTATCTACTTCCATACTGTGCTATGAGTTCTTAGCAAGTAGTTTGAGTGATTGAATCCCTTCATTATGTTGGCGCTAGCGGAGCCCTTTCAAAAGTCGTTCAATATGTGAAACAAATATAAAAAGGCTGTTTAACTTCTAAAATATTACATAATGCGATTGAAATAAAGTTAGAAAAAATATTTAGTAAAAGATAATAGAAGACTTTAAAGATAAGAGTAAAAGAGGCTGTTTCATAACTAAAAAAATACTGTGATTAAAATAAACATCGAGTCGATAAAAATCACGATAAGGTTCCCATCACTATTTGTAGTAAAATAGTTGCAATTACCGGATTCTTTGCTGAAAAGTGTTTTCGCGCAAAATTTGACATTAGTAGCAAGGGCATAGCTATATAAATCGAAAGAACGATATTCAAGGCATGTGTTCTGTATTTTCCAGTAATAAGCGCCATAGAAAAATGAGAAGTAAAAACAAGTAGTTGCATTTACCCGCAAAAACGGGTAATTGCAACTATTGCTCCCTCTGTCATGAATTTATGCAATAGAATTTTATTCTTTATCGCTTTACTTTATTCATAACAATGATATAAATCTACATAAAATTTACTTATAGAACAGATCTTTCAAAAAATACATTTCTGATACAAAATATAGAATTATCAAGCGATGAAGTTAGGACTCCACTTTTTTTAGTTGCAATTACGGCACTCCACCTTAGCACTTTTGATATTAATTTACGGTAGTCATTTGACGTTCACAGATTTTCAAACGCAGTATCAAGAAATGAGAAAGTATAAGAAAACATCTATCTTCCACGCAAACACGTTAAAACCAGTCAAAAGGCAAAAACATTGAAATTGATGCTCAGTAAAGGCGCTAACGCACAAACACATATATTCAAACCAAAAAAACATATATTCACGGCAAAAACATATATTCAGGCAAACAAAAGCTGATACAAGTGAAATATCTTCTTGTTTGTCTAAAGGCGCACGAAAAAGCCTAAAGTGGAACGGGCCGTGCAGTGGTAAGGAATGGATATGCCATTTATTTATTCAAAATCAATTGTAATTTTGTAAAATTAGATATACTTAAAGAAAATTAGATTTGATTTGATGAAAAAAGATATTAATAACAAAGTAAAGTTTATAACATGTTTTTATATAAACGTTTTGAGAAGTCACAATTTAGATGGGTCCCTATTCCTAGTGGCAATTAGGTACACTAAGCATATTACACTATCACACTAATATATACTTAAGAATAATAAATTATATTATAAATGCGAAAGTTTGTATAAGTAAAAGTAATAAAAGCTAAAAACGGTACTATTATTTTGGTCAGCGAATAAAGATTCGCTGATAATAGTAACTACATTTGTAACTATTTATTGGTAATATTTTAATCTAGGTAGGTACTTAATTTGATAAAGAAAATAATTCAGTAAAACACATTCTTCAGCAACCGGTGTGTAGGTTATCTTTTGACAGAATACCAGCGCCTTACCACTACTCAGGGGCACGGCATAATGCTGAGTCGAGGCCTTTTTGCTGCTGTGACGCACAATAAAACTCTTTCTCTCTCTCATTTGCTTCTGTTTTTTCTTTGTGTTACATTTTTTGAGATTTTTATTGTGTGCCAAGTGGTGAATAAACGTCTGTCTATGTCTATGTCTATGACAAAGCCACCCCCCCTTGATTCTTTCTCACACTCACAGTCTATGGAACAGGAGTAGAATCACCTAGCTCTTAAGACGTTTCAAAGTGGTACACTCAGTGATCCTATTGACTAAATGAATTTGACTTTGAGTTTGGACTGCAGTGGATTTTCTAGATAGCATATCCACAAAGCTTAGCTTATATATTCAGTGATGTATGGCTGGCGACGCGGTGGCTAGAGGAGACAAATATAATTCTCGTCTCCGCCTCAAACGGAGGCAGACTTTCTTGAGCGCTTGCTTACTTACTGGCGGCTGACGTATATTGCAGTCACTATTATTCACTAGTTTACTGTTACCTCCTTTGGTAAGTATAGTGAAAATATTTGTAAGTAATATAAAATAGCGTGACAACGAAATAAAATAGAATAGGAAAAACGTTTTATTTTCGCCACCACAAAACATACAAAACACAAATCAGAAATGTTACAAAAAAGTGACAGATAATAAGGCTACCCCTCAGCATTTGCTCCAGCAGCCTCCAGCAGCAGACCTATTAGAGCGCTGGTTTTCAGTGGCGCCGAAATTATGACTGAATAATGACTGAGATGACGAGCTATGAAATAAAATGGAGAAAATATGTTGTGCCATCTTAGTGGAATATAATGATGATGTTGATGACGAAAAAAGGTAAAAGTAAACAAAAACTAACTTTCCAAAAAAACAAACAAAATCCTGTAAGATTTCTCCTCCCCAGTAAAATGGTAATTTATTTCTGCCGTTATCATAAACAAATATCAATGACAGGCAAGGTCGGGCTCCCCATAACGTTAATTGATGTGATGTGATGACGTCACTGGGAGAGGCCTTCGGGCACCCTTCCAAACGGGCCGGGACCAATCTTTAACTGGCAAGGATGCCCTGAGACTTGTGGAACTGTGGACTTAAACCAATTTTGAAGAAAACTAATTGGGAACATGCGTCTGATTCAAAAGCGGGTTAAATGTATTTTATTATGAACATTGTTGCTTTAGAGGTATGTGTGTGTAATTATTTTTTAATATTAAACCATTTTCGATTAGAAAATAAATTTTAAAAATTGCAAAAAATAGTAGGAATTTCAAAATACTTGAAAAGGATGTGAAAGGATGTGACGTCACGAGTTCATAAGACGAGTCAAGGACGAGTCAGATATAACGATCCATAGATAAGTTTTTTTTTAATTTTCACAATTCCTAAACTCGAACTTATTGTTGTCACAGATTACTGTTGTACTTAGTATCAATTTGACGTCACACGTCAAAGTTCACAAATTGTTACTACAACAGTAATCTGTGACAACAATAATAATCGTGTTTCAGATGCGTGAAAATGTTGGTTTTTAAAAATTATTTTTGTTAAGTATAAAATTTTAGTTTTTCGGCGCTGGAATTTTTATTACGGTTATTTGACGATATAACCTATCGTATAAAATCATAAAAAAAAATTGTGGGAGTTCCCTATTGGTCGCGAAGGAACAGGAATAAACAAATGCTGGACATTTCACATGAGATCATGTAGCCCCATAAGCAGAGCTTGTTATAGGAACTTCTGAAACGAAAAATCCTGGCACGGTCAGGATTCGAACCCTCGACCTTCGAATCGAAAGTAAAAATACGATATCAGTCGGTTTAAACAGCTCATACTTTTAGCTACTGGAATAAATTACCCTTAAACTTGTTAAGAGGCCTGTAAACGTGCTAGAAAAAATGCATCTTGTTGGCAATTTTATAGACCAACAAGATGCATTTAACTCAGTATATTTGCAACTTCTGCAATTTCTTTGTGCAGTACCTACATTGAAATCATTTGCAATCTAGCCTAGACATTGAATACTTGCGCTATCGCCAGGCTACACTGCAAGATTGAAGTGTTGAGCGTAATCGGCAGCTCGGCGGCAATACAATTGCAGCAAGAAATTGCCAAAAAACGGTTTAGGTCTTCCTCTTCACATATTCCACGATCTCTTCTACCTTCAAAATGTCCTAAATGTCTCAAGTCCTCATATTTTGCCCAATCCTTGGCACTGGCAACAGACATGGTGTCTCGACGCCACTGGCGCCATCTATCTGCTACAGACAGATAACAATTCAGCCTGAGCATCACCTTGAAGTTTATTTCGAAGATAAGTTATTGCTCTGGTTAATGTTGTTTACGAACGCGTTTGAACGCTATCAAGTAAATCTTATGAGTTTGATTAAGTAAGTGCTTAGGGCATGCTGCAAGAGTTAATTTACTTTACCAGAGTAAATTATTTAAAATCGTAAATAAATGTTTCAAGTGGTGAATCTGTCTTAATGTCTGTCTATCAATTAGTAGCGATCCTTATTTCAGCTTTTATAAGGGCTTTATAAGGTCGTGGGTCCGAATTCTGGCCGTGCATCAATGGATTTTTCGTTTCGAAAAATTTATATGCGCATTAACACGAGCTCTAAACGGTGAAGGAAACCCGCGGCTTAGTCAGCCCCACACGGATATTGACCATGTCTTTCCTGTGGATATGGCCAGTTAAGCTGAAACGATGGTGTAAGTGCTGGGCAAGCCTACTCTATCTCAATAATGTCCCAGGCACTACAGTGTCCCGTTAAGTGTAGGCGAAGATTGCCTCCTGACACTGTATAAATCAACTAGTAAAGATGTAAAGGTTTAAGTTTCTTTTTTACATCGAAGATGTGAAATTTTAAAAATTCCAAAATTATCTAGTATTTCTCCGCCAATCTAAACCAAAAAAAGTTGATTATGAGTCTTCTAGCCTGGCATAGTAAGGCTAGGCTGTGGAAAGTGGGTGGTTGGGTGCGGAGGCGACTGGTCAGTTGTAACCTTAATGCAATAAAATAATTTGATTGATTGATTGAAGAACATTTATTTATTTATTTATTTCGTTCATAGTTACATAGGTATGTGTTTACAAAGCAAACAGTTAGGAGACTTTGCCTTCCGTACTAGTTATAGAACTGTGTTACGGCAAGGCAACCTCCTCCCCGCAAACAAATTAAACTTAGTTATGTAATTTGGTACCATAGACATTGTTAATGTAACTTTAAGGGACCTGCGACAGGCGAGTTTCCATAAAAAAGTAATAGATACCGAAATCATTTAAAATATAAGCATATTTTTATCAGTTTATGGTAGGTATTTATCTAGGTTCCTGTTACACTTTTGTTCCGAAAAACTTACCTAAAGATAAATGTAAGCAAATTAAATTGAAATTTTTGTAGGTACACCAAAAATGGCGTTTTCTTTTCATTTGTTCTAAGTAAGTATAGTAAGTTTTTTGGAACAAAAGTGTAACAGGAACCTAGATAAATACTGCCTTTATCCAAATAATAACATAAAGTGATAAAAATATTTATGCTCAAATTTTAAATTATTTTGGTATTACCTACGTTTATATGGACAATTCGCCTGACGCCGGTCCCTTAAGTGCAACGCTATCGGTTGATCAAAGTCAAATTTTATTTATTGCGACTTGAATGCAAGTATAAACAACATGAAAGCTGAATAACGATTCAAGATCGAATCAAATTGATGATAACTGCTTTCAATTCAATACTGAATCATATAAATCATTATAATGTATTGATAATACAATATCTGTTTATTTGTTTATTTATTTGTGCCACCAACATAATATACATCCAATCATGCAAATATACGAAAGCTAGTTCCAGAAGACGAGGTAAATGCTATTATAATTATAGGTGACAGACAGCAAGCTTTTAAATGATACATCGAGCGAGTACAGACATATTTAGGTAAAAGTTAAAATATGAAATCATCAATTAAAATAAAATTTAAATTTAAACAACAAAAATTAATTACTTATCGATTAAAATTAAAATACAGCATGCAACGTTGAAATTGTATAAAAATAAAGTAAAGTTAATAACAATAAAAATAGTAAAATAAATAACAAACTTCATTATTCAATTCATAATAATCTAAAAATTAAAATATTTACAAAAATTTACAAAATGAAATATTAGTTAACATACAAAATCAGGCCAAAATTATTTAAACACTAACAAAGACGAGGACACACTCTTTTTAAATTTCTGAACGCTACAATATCAGAAATTTGAAACATCATTTCCTTATTTTTGACTACCGCTATAATTTGGAGCCGTGTCAGCCTAATGGGACAGTGCTCTGTCTTTCAATTCGAAGATCACGAATTCGAATCCAGTTTTTTTAAACGGGATAAACTGACAAAGGAGATTCCCAGAGGACTGATGTCATAGATCAGAAAAAAATCCGACTTTGATAAAAAAAATACTTCTACAATACAGACAATGTTCTCGGTAGTAGTAAAGTTTGTGTAGTTTTTTTTCAGCAGAAATTTTTGAGAATTTGGTGCAAGTATTTAAAAATACTTGGATCGACTTCCCAATCGTGGCTAAACCTTTTTTTTGTTGGCCGGCACTTTGGGCACACTTATGGCCCCAAAATGAATGACCTTTTTTGAATTTATAAATACTACATTGATCCACGACCGGTATTTTTGACTTTATAATCGGAATAGGAGAATCCATTGATGCACGGCAATTTATCACATTTTACAATAGTTTTTTCACGGTCACCGTTTACCAGAGAGAAATTACATTGTAGCAGATACAGTAAAACGGGTCAGATCGTGTTGTTCGAATGATTTTGCTTATTATCTAGTGCGAAGGTGTTCAGTAATAGCGAGTTGACGTCAGCTGTTGGATTGAGATGACGAAGATGACACCGAATCAACCATTAAGTCCTATTAAGGGTGGATTCTACCAAACTGTCATCTTACTCCCAGAGTAGTTATTCCATTAGCCGACAGAATTCGAAATACATTTGTTTAGAAAGCGCAACCGAACATTATTAGGTGCATTCAAATTATACTGGTTATAAGATGTCAAGTTTACAATGTCAAAATATTCAAACAAACAGCAGTTTATCTGTGGTTTAATCTCCAGATAAAACTTATTCCAGTTTGGTAAAATCCAGCCTAAGTAAAGTAAGTTTATCAGCCCCCCAATTCTTTTAGATGACAACGTCAATCATTGCGCTGCGTTTTGGTTCGATCTCATAAATGTCAGCTATTTGCTGAATAGTAGAATAGCTTTTCAAAAATTTGTTCTGCCAAAGTCCAAACCTTAGCTAGAACCTCACCACAACTGAGTCGTTTGTTATTAGTAGTCATGGAAACAGTCGAAAATCTAAGGTTCAGTTGAGATTTTGCTTAAGGTTGATAAAAAGTTCGGTACCAGAATTGACACCGACCGATTCTTAGGTAATTATAATATTACTTTACACATTAGGCCTTTATCTAGGTCCTAATAGAACGCGACTAATCCTCCTAATTGGCGTGTGTGTTTTACAAAACAAGAAAAAATAATGATGCGCATATACATTATTCGAAAAATTCCTTGATTTTTGGATCCACACCAACTTTAGAATAGAATTAAGGCTCTATCCCATTTGACTAACACGGCTCCTACATTAATTATACCAACCTCAATATCAACAATTCAACGTCGGCTTCTAATTTCATGAAACCAATTTCGTGATGTTAATTCAGATAGAACAGCAAACATAAAACCGCTATGTAGTGCTAGCAAAGCTAGTGAATTACCTAGCTTAGTTCCTAGCCATGTTTGACAGAATTAGTGCCTCGAACGATCCGAAAGTCATGGGTTCGAATACCAGCCGTGAATCAAAGGATTTTTCGTTTCGAAAAAATTAAGATCATTTATGAATTTTGTATTTGAAAAAATTACTATTTGCAAGCTCTAACAGGTGAACGAAAACATCGTAAAGAAACTGGGGTAGGTCCTTCCGAGGGAAACCAGTTAAGCCAAGCTGGTCTAATAATGGCTACCATTCAGATGGATCAAAGTATATTGATTAACATGTCATATACGAGAGAAAACTGAAAGAAAGAAAGAAACCAATCTTATTCTATCCTATAAATGTAAAAGTTTGAGAGGATGGATGGATGGATGCGCCGAACAGTTCTGGGTGGCAATTCTTTTTAAAACTTTTTATGAACCATAACCAAAACCTCAACTAAACCTTAGATTTTTGATTGTTTCCTATTCTACTAATGACAAGATTTTGGCAGAACAAATTTTTGAAAAGCTATTCTACTATTCACCAAATGGCTGACATTTAATGGTAACACAGGCCCGCATCGCACGCAGCGGACGGATCGCATCAAACGGATTATCTGTGAAATGCGATGCGTACGATGCGGACATGTGGACGCACTTATATGAGTTTCTATACAAATAATACTACGATCCGTTGCGTGCGATGCGTCCGAAGCGTACGATACCGACATGTGGACGCTTACCATAAGAGATCGAAACAAACCGCAGCGGAATGATTGACGTTGACATCTAGTAGAGTTGCCCTGCTGTTCGGCGCTCGAAGCGACAAGACGTCTGCGCCCGCACAGAGGGAGTCAATTATTTCCTGAGGATGCCCCGCGGAGGGGTGAAACACGTGTCGAAGACCATCAAGTTTTTTGATTTCGCGCTGGTGCTGCCCCCAGATTTTCCCTGACTAGCCTGCCATAGTAAGGCTAGGCTGTGGAAAGTGGGTGGTTTGATGGCTTTAGCGTGAAAATCTTGAAGAAACTTTTTGGTATAGATAGGCGGAGGAGTATCTACTCGTACTAGATATTTTGGAATTTTAAAAAAATCTGAAGAAGGACTTCCTCAAAGTCACGCCTGAATAAATTAACTTACCTGATACGTATGGAATGCTTAAATTTGAAAAATGTGGGTACTGTGTTTTGTGTGTGTTGAAACGTTTATTATAAAACATAACCAACGTGTTTCATCAAACATTACTGAGTAAATAAAAATATATTACACGTACTAGCTTACTATTTTGTAGCACCTCGTAGACAAACCTCTACGGCGTAGGCGGCGTAGATTAAAGTGCTACGTAGCGATAATCATAGAATATTCAGTAGTACATTGTTCTTAAGCCTACAAAACGCTTGCACGAAAACCATAAAGGGAGAGTGTTTATTTAAACTGTTCAAGATCTTTTGGTCAATGTGTATCAACATGAAATAAATAAATGAATATTGGTGGACATTTCATAGAAAATATTATAATAATGTTAAAAATTCATACGTATTTACTTTATAACACCCAGGCACAAAACAAACATGTATGTTCATCACACAAATGTTTGTCCTAAATGGGAATCGAACCCAGTGTCATAAACATGAAGTTGCCATTAAAATTGTATATTCAAGGGAAATTAATTACTTACTTACATAGTTTAGTTAAAAGAACATAATCATAAAAAAATCAATTTTCTTGAAAAAATGAGTTAGTTTTTTGGAAATGTTATAATAACCTACTTCGGAGCGGACAGGATTTTTGTACTTAAAAAATATAATTGTAAAGGTACCTAATTAAAACTGAAATTGTGTGCTTTTCATCTGTGTGACCAGATTGTAATGAAACTTTGCTAGGGTCTTCCGAGGACGCCTGCTAAGGCTTCTGGCCCAAAAAATAGTAAATACAGAATATAAAACAAAACACTTTACTTTACAGTACTTCAAGCTCTAGATTAGATCTCGGTTATTCTCGTGTTTTCCGAATACGTCCGACAGCAGTGTATGATTCCACAAAACATAATGCGACAGTAGGTCTAATTTGATTTTCTTAGCTTCTTAAATTTATCGCAAACAAACAAATATCAATGTCATTTACTTTGATATTTATTTGTTTGTGATAAAGTAGAAATCCGTACCCATATTATAAATGTGAAAGTGTGTTTATTTGTTTGTTTATTTGTCCTGCTTTCACGTCAAAACAAAGCGACGGATTGACGTGATTTTTTGTGTGGAGATAGTTGGAGGGCTGGAGAGTAACATAGGCTACTTTTTATCTGGGTATCACGCGTGCGAAGTCGCGGGCTAGCTAGTTATGAATAATTTTCACTTCCAAATGACTTTTCGTCAATGGTTTTTGTAAACGCATTCTTTTCTGGTTTTACTGTACGTGGCATTGCAACGCATGCCGGTTACAGCTAGTAGTAAGCAAGTACGTTCGTATGAGCAAGTGGCCAACTCTGATGACGGAGTTTTTAGGCCGCCTAAAGGCCTCCGTCATGGCTTAACGACTTAAAAGCCGAGACCGACAATTAACGTGCCCTCTGAAGCACGGAGTAGTAGTAATACCCAGACAAAGAAGTAGGAAAGTTTCTTGTTAAGGTAAAGTACTTCAAACAAACAAATTAACGAGTTTAAATCAAACTTTGTGAATTAGATTACTTTTTGGAGCGTTTGTGACTGACGTGTTAGGCGTGTGTATGAGTTGTAATCTTAGGTGAGATAAATTTAATCGGAAACTTTAAATTTTCTACTACAAATAATTCTACGATTAGTTTGAGAAAATAAATAATCGCTCAATCGCGATATCTCAAAGTGGTGAATCTTGGAAAAAAATATAAAGACAACTTTTGTGAGAAATTGCATGATCTGCATTTTGGTCTGCTTGTCAATGGATTTTTCGCTTCGAAAAATTTATATGCGCATTAACATGATCTCTAAATGGTGAAGGAAAACATCGTCAAGAAACCCGTGGCTTAGTCAGCCCCACACGTATTGACTGTCTTTCCTGTGGATATGGCCGGTAAGCTGAGAGAATGGTGTAGGTGCTGGGCAAGCCTACTACATCTCAACGTTGTCCCAGGTACTGCGGTGTCCCGATAAGTGCAGGCAATGATTGCCTCCTGATACTGTATAAATCATCTAGTAAAGATATAAAGGCCTAAGTTGCATTTTGGTCTCAGATATTTTTACGATTAACCGTCTGGCTGAAAAATGTAAAAATCCGATTTTTGACCTTGAAAAAAAATAGAATATGGAAAATCGTTTCTTTGTGTAAGTAGGTATAACTAAAAGACAAATTCGAAAAACTTATAACTAAAGAAC
The DNA here is from genome assembly GCA_958496255.1 of Camptogramma bilineatum. Lineage (NCBI taxonomy): Eukaryota > Metazoa > Arthropoda > Insecta > Lepidoptera > Geometridae > Camptogramma > Camptogramma bilineatum. The sequence continues at coordinate 505,094 of OY292472.1, forward strand.
TTAAAACTACACACAAAATGTAGTATACATGGGATTGATAAGACTTTTCCCATCGATCCCATGTAGGTAGGTACTTATCCCATTTGATAGGAATATAAGGAACACCATTGTTAGGTGTTCCTAACATTTCTACCAATTTTAAGCTTTTTTAAGCTTTTTTTGCATGCCTAGAATTAAGGTAGAACATTGATCCTAACCACACATTTTACAACTTATCTACATTATTCATAGCAATAATTGATACTTTGACTTTGGGAATTTTTGCATGGATGTCTAATTTGACTGGACATTTAGTAGTCAAACAGTTCTATACTTCCTAACTCAATTGCTGAGCTCTGAATAACTTAGGGCGTTTCTGCTTAATATTTCAATTATGAAGGCTTGCCTCGTTTATTGCCGAAAGGAAGATGGGAGGTACTGTCGTGATCGTAAGGACAAAATTGCTAGTGGTTTAGTCGATCGAGCGAGCGAAGCGAGCGAAGATCTTAGTGGCAAGTTAGGCGATTTTGCTTTGTATGTTTGTATGTTTGTATATTTGTATGTTTGTATGTTTGTATGTTTCATTTTTATGTTCTCGCATAACTATCGAACCGCTTATCCAATCTGTATGAAACTTAATAGGTCAATAGGTTGTGCTATGGAAATTTGCTGTGGAGCGTATGAGCGTAATCGATGAAGGGGTTGTAAAGATATGGGGTTCCCAAGGGGTTAAATTTTTTTCAAAGTTACCCAAATATATTGAGTGGGGTGTCATATGAAAGTACTCAATTTATACATTCCAAAATGGTTTTTAGTTTTCTTCTAGGTTCTATAGTTTTTGAAATACAGTGAAAAAGAAAACTGATGAAAACCAATTAACGGAAGTATGGAGAGAGCTCCCGTTTCATAGAGTTTCGATGTATTCGTAGGTCTGGTTAACAGAGAACGAGTGTGGCATCGTTGTGGTTTGGTTTGCAATGATTTTAGTTGCTACTTGATATTTTTTCTTGAGATTGAAAATAAAAGCCGTGTTGGCCGAGTGGAAGAGTGCTCGACTTTCGATTCATAGGTCGTAAGTTCGAACCCTGGCCGTGCTCATCAATGGATTTTTCGATTAGAAAAATTTAAATGCGCATTAACACGAGCTCTAAACGGTGAAAGAAAACATCGTGAGGAAACCAGTTAACGTTCTAATAGCGGCGATGGGCTTGCAACCTGTCACGTATGCAAACGCTAACTCCTGCAAATAGTGGGCTGGACATGTACCAAAATTATAGAGGGAGAGGGAGGGGCAAGGGGCGAGGGGGAGGGGGAGGGGAGGGGAAGGGAGGGGGAGAGGGTAGGGAAGGGAGGGGGAGAGGGTAGGGAAGGGGGGGTAGAGGGTAGGGAAGGGGGGGTAGAGAGGGGGTAGGGAGGGGGGTAGGGAGGGGGGTACGGAGGGGGTAAGGAGGGGGAGGGGGGTAGGGAGGATGAGGGGGTAGGGAGGGGGGTAGGGAGGGGGAGGGGGAGGGGAGGGGAAATTGATTTTCTAATACATTTTGTATTGAACTGCTATTTTAATAATTTCTCGAACTAAGAGGCCTTTCCTGAGGCGCGGTACGAAGTTCGCGGGGTCAACTATTGAAAATAAACACGACACGACTTAATGTATTGCATGTATGCCTATAATCTTTATCATACTGAGGTAGCGCATTAGATATCATTGTGTGGTAAACACTAGAAAGAGCACTTAACGTAGGTATAGGGGTAGTCAGAAACAAGTCCAAATCTAGGCTATCAACACAACGGTGCGCGAGATCTCAGTTCGGGGCGAACTACTAGTTATAAACTGTAGCCTATACGGACATACTGATATACGCTCCTTTATACCTACACTTAACGGATCTATTTGGTGTTGTGTGTTTGGAATGGCCGTTATTTGTTACTAGCTGTACACCGTGGCGTTAAGAGCGTTGCGCGCGGTCACAATTTGAATGGGTGATCTCAAGTGGCTTTACGAGCTGAGCGCTTTCGTGCTTCGGAGGACACGAATTATCAGTCCCAGCTTTTAAGTCGTTAAGCCGTAACGGAGTCCTTTAGGCGGCCTAAAAACTCCGTCAGAGTTGGCCACTTCCTCATACGAATTTACTTTTACTTATAAATAAATCTCCATTAATGCGACTGTATAAACAATGTATAGGTAATAATGATACTTGAAATTCACTTAGTAATTTCAAAATATTTTCACCTTTTATTTATTAAACTAATGCACATCCTCAATTCAAAATCTTGGCTTTCATTAAAATATATTAAGGAATTTATGACTTGTAAAAATACAGAGGCTCATATCTAAAAGCAATTTTTGCAGACAAGTTACCAATACAAGAATACTAACTTTTCTTACACTGCTGTAAGTACAGGAACATATAAAAAATCCTTTCCTACAAAAAATAACATTTCCTCGATCGCGTTCAAAGCAATGTATCTTACGCATAGATTTATGGAAGAGAAAAACAATTGGAAATTTCTCTCGGCCCGTAAATAAATTATTGCCGTCCGAATCGAAGCGAATGTCAAAGGTTTTGTGATATTTATTGAAAGCCGGCTGCTCCTATCAAATATTATGTGTTTATGCGACCAATGAAATGTTTTATTGTAAACGTGACTAGCGCTCGGGTTGTTTAAGGTTTTGTGGATTTTATTAGCTTTTAGGAAAGATGAGAGCCGTGTTGGCCGAGGGGTATAGTACCTCGACTTTCGATCCGAAGGTCGTGGGTTCGAATCCTGGCCGTGCATCAATGGATTTTTCGTTTCGAAAAATTTATATGCTCATTAATCCGAGCTCTAAACGGTGAAGGAAAACATCGTGAGGAAACCCGCGGCTTAGTCAGCCCCACACGTATTGACCATGTCTTTCCTGTGGATATGGCCGGTCAAGCTGAGAGGGTGGTGTAGGTGCTGGGCAAGCCTATTTCATCTCAACATTGTCCCAGGCACTACAATGTCCCAATAAGTGTAGGCAAAGATTGCCTCCTGAAACTGTATAAATCATCTAGTAGATGTAAAGGCCTAAGTTTTTTTTTTTAGGACCGAGACAGGAGACCATTGTCATATAAAGTGACGGTTTTCTGTCTCGTGATACTTTCGCTCCTACAAAGCCTGTCTCAGCCCCTTGATTGTCTATCTTTGATAGCGACCAAAATCGGTCTTCAACTATCAAATACGACAGTTCAGTGACCACGCAAGTATCTCTGACATTCTCATCTCAACGAGACCGAACGCGAAAAAAGGTACCTACGCGATCGTTTTGACAGTTTGAGACCAATTTGAGGTTTGAGACATGTTAGACAATCAGCCCGCTGGTCTTGGTCTCCTCGCGTCAAACTTTAACTCAAATAATTTTGAACTTCATAGAAAAAAATACTAACCAGCCATTTAGTTGTAACCCGACTACGGCGAAGCAAAAAGGAGGGTTATATATTATAGGAAATCTCTTACTCGTCCTTTGAAATATCCTAGTTCTATGATAATACCCTGTGTGAGAGATTTATACCAACCAATTGACTTCCGTAGTAAGAAAGCAAAGATTGGGCTCCTCTGATATGTAAATAAGCAATACTCGATCTTATTGTTTGATTTCTGCATATCTCGCATTTTGAGCGAGAATATATTGAGCTTCTAGGTAATGCCTCTGGCTTCATCTGATATAGCTATTAGATCTTCATGTTTAGGTTTTCAGAATTAAATTTTCAGGCATTTGACCCTTGAAGTCTAGTAATCAGATTCCCAATATAAAGCATGTGCCCACAGTTTGCTAGAAGTGTAACTATTGAAAATACTCAATACTCAATACATTTATTGCTGTCACATAAGTAGTTGTTATAGATAGTAGTTATTAATGAAAAGTCTTATCAAAATTTTCGATTCCAATGGGATTCGAACCCGCATTGATACAAGCGATCCTCCTTAATCCGGAGTGCCTTAACCAACTCGGCCACGGAATCATTCCTTTTTCTTATTATTCGTCTCATATTCGTTGGGTCGAAAATCTTGATAAGCTCATATTATTGGCATTGGCTCATAGTATAAGCACCGATTAAACACTATGGTCCTTACTTATGAAAGATGTTTAAAGTTAAACACTGGTTAAACAACGCCCTGTCTTTATTTGTGGATAGTCACAAACAGAGACAGGACGTTGTTTAACCAGTGTTCAACTTTAAACATCTTTCATAAGTAAGAGGGTATAAGATTTAAAAAACGATCGCAACTAGTTTACTAACTTCAGAGCTCGTGTTAATGCTCGTTAAAAGTAATGCACCTCTAGCCTAAATTATACTTACTTAATAATAGTTAATCTCATTTTAAGTGAACTGTATTATGTTCTTATGAGAATAAAATTCTTTAAACCGAATGCGCATATTTTTCACTTTGCGCAACGGATTTTTGCGGATTTTTGATTTTTGATGAAGATTTTTGGTTTCCAAGTCAAGACTACATTTTACTGCTGATATGTCTAACGGCCGGTCTCAATAACGCAATAAAGTTTAAATTCGATAAATTTGTTCCATGTTCGCTCCGCAGGGTTTAGCCCCACATTTAAAACTCCACATTCGCCCCACATTATATTACTTGTCTGCTCCGAAATTATTGTTTTCCTTATTTCCTTATTTTAACAATTTTGTCTCTCGTTTGCCCCAAAAAATCGCGTTATTTAATTTTATTTCCAAAAGTAATATTTAAAAAGAGAGAATTACAATTTTTTTTGTAAATGTGAGTTGTGATTGTGAAAAAATAAGGAGAGCTCCCCTATTTTGTAACACACGGTAAGTCGCTAACTCGGACTGATTTTTTAAGAACAACATTAAAGTTATTTAGTGCAAAATGACTTCACATATTTTACACAACAAACATGTCTAACACTTTTTTCAACCATCTTCAAAGTATTCATCGTAAAAATAAAATTTTTGTTTGAACGAATCCGAGTTAGGCTGAGGCCCCATGCAAAATGGCAAAATGTATGAGCAAAACGTCGCAGCGTCGACGCTGCGACGTTTTACGACTTACGTTTTGCGACTTACCGTGTGTTACGAAATAGGGGTGCTGTTCAAGATTTAGTAACAAACACACAAACATCCTGGCATTATCATTACCATCATTGGCCACTAGCTCTTACGAACTTACTTAGCACCTACTAGTAATTTCAAAGGACTAATTACTTTTTCCCGTGCTTTGGAGGGCATGTTAAATTCCGGTCCGGGCTTTAAGTTAACCCATGACGGAGGCCTTTAGGCGGCCTAAAAACTCCGTCACCAGAGTTGGCCACTCATACGAACTTACTTTACCAACATCCTTATACAATATATCTTCACAACCTCATCACTTACTACACATAACATTACAGGTACGCCTACTCTCTACATAAATGTTTTACGAGAGAGAAAAATAGTTTTCCCGTAAAACTAAAGTATACGCGACGTCGCCAACGATTTACGATCACTATGTTTTCAATATGTAAGATGCCATGTTTCTGAAAATCTAACAAATTGAGGTCGGAGTTTTTCCCACAGTATCTATAACATCCGTACCCATATTATAAATGTGAAAGTGTGTTTATTTGTTTGTTTCTTTGTCCTGCTTTCACGTCAAAATAGAGCGACGATTGACGTGATTTTTTGTGTGGAGATAGTTGGAGGGCTGGAAAGTAACATAGGCTAATTTTTATCCGGGTACCACGCGAACAAAGCCGCGGGCAGCAGCTAGTTGAAACATAACTATACTACGTGAATAGGACAGCTAAAAGGGAAAATCTCATCTAGGTTGTCCCTTTTAGCTGTCCTATTCATTCTTGTTTCGTTTGAAGGCTTTGACCAGCCTTACTTAGTTCGACTGACTCCCCACTGGAGCTTGGCTATTTATATTTAAGCGGATGGATCACCAAGAGAGCAAGGCCGCATAACGTGTTTGTTGCCCTGATTCTTCACCGTAGTGCGAAAAAACAGGAGTAGAATCACCTAGCTCTTAAGACGATTCAGTGATCCTTGTGGTCCTACTGAAACATTTTAAATTTTGAACATACTTAGACCAAATTGTTCACGCTTCCGACTGGCAATGGTTTGGATCAGTTGAGCTACCATCGTTTCCAACGATCCTTAGGCGGCTCAACTGGTTCTTATTGTATTTTATAACGTTATTTAAATATGTAGTAGTTAGTTTCTGTAAATAAATGTTTATTTTTAAACCAAATGTGTGAAAATATGGAGCATCACATCAAAGTTATCCTAAATAAATTGGAAGTGAATGTAATAAATGTGAAACAACAACGCTTGCATCGAGCATGCAATGAAAAGTTTCAACATTCTGTACGCACCACGCATTCCATACGCGACAGGTTGCAATATACCTATTAGAATATTCACGAATAATGTTTTGGAAATGGTTTTACCCACATTCAGACTGGTCTCTACATTCGTGGCTTTAGGGATTGCAATCCCGCAAAGCGGGATCCCGCAGCTTTTATTGGTCTGCTGGATCCCGCATCTTCAAAGCGCGGATCCGCGGATCCGCAAATGAAAAATTTGGCGTTAAAACTTTCGCGTTAATCGCGAGTAGCACGAGCGCGACGTTGCCGTTTCGCACAGACAACCGCGCCAGCGACTAGCAGACGGTTGGCGGGCTGTCCTGTCATCCGTACCCAATTACAAATGTGAAAGTGTGTTTATTTGTTTGTTTATTGGTCCTGCTTTCACGTCAAAACAGAGCGACGGATTGACGTGATTTTTTGCGTGGAGATAGTTGGAGGGCTGGAGAGTAACATAGGCTACTTTTTATCCGGGTACCACGTGAGCGTAGCCGCGGGCAGCAGCTAGTTGTTTATAAATGGCACTGCGCTGCGCACGTCTTTCTGTAGGTGACGAGTGTTTTCGTACTCACCGTTCGGCATTTTACGTAAGTACCTAAACTTTAATGTTTTTGATTTAGTTTTTTTCTGTGCTATTTTAAAAGCTGATTGTGCCGTAAATAGTAATATAATTAAAGTTGCGTGAAACATTATGGTGGTTTTTGTTTTTGTTAATATAATGTTTTTTGAATACAATAGGATATATTAACGTTTATTTGACACACACAAGTTACAGTAAGTACATTGGGAAAAGCACAGCATAAAGTAGGTACCTAATGAATAAACAATTACACAAACAAAAATAACTAAAATCTAAAGAAAACTGTTAACAATAATGTGCGTGCGTACCTGCCTACTACTCTTTGTGGTGCCAAATAGGCCCAGTCTCAGTATAATGCTGGCTCCTGTTGCTTAATGTAAAAAACGTTTAATAAAAGTTGATTTTTTACTCAAAATCTGTTGTTTCAATTTGATTTTATACATAATTTCTAAGATGCGGGATCCCGCGGGATCCCGCGCGGGATTGACTAAACCCGCACTAATCCCGCGCGGGATTGAATAAGCTGCGGGATTGCAATCCCTACGTGGCTTTCATTGAAATGCTGCCAGGATAAGCATTAATTTATGGATTACTTGATGTATTTGATGAAAAAATAATTTGAAGTGAGTTAAATAAGTGAAAACTGCTGAATGAGATAAGCGGCCTTTACACGTAAAGTTCGGACCGCGGGAAACAGCACGCGCTATTCCATCCTTTGCTCCAAAACCTACATGTAGATGCGCGAGGCTGACAGTTCGATCTGGCATATCGACAGACAGTTTTTGTGCCAGTTTTTTGCACGCATCACCGTGTGGACGCTTGTCTAAACTGTAACAGTAATTAGCACGACAGTTTGATCCGCGGTTCAAACTGCACAGATCCATCTGCGGTTCGGAACGCAGTCCCGATGTGCGGTCAGAACTTTACCGTATGGCGGCCGCTATAGTCTATCTAACTGTTGCATCTAAATAATTACGATTCAGAACGTCGGGTCACCAACTTTCAACGATAATTATACATACGTTACGGATATTATGCTTGCCCAGCGTCTGCCTAGCTCCTTAAACATTCATAGGTAAAGATCACGGTCTTTTACCAATTACTCACAGATATAAAAGAGAAGCCCGACAACTTTGCCTCCCTAGCTCACTAACGAACGGCCACGCAATACTTCCAAGAAGACCCTTGAAAACTAACTCCGTAATTCAAATTCGTTTATATACATAAAATCTTGCTTGACTGTCTGAATTGAGTAAATAAAACCTTTATTTTTATAAATTAGTGTAAAATTACAACTTTACTTTAACTTTGTGTGTACCTATAGGTACAGTTGTTCTATCTCACGAAGTCCGTTTGGTCTTAATTGTGCGAGTGTTTACATGCACGTTGTTTCTGTGTGCGTAAGCTCGGGAGCGCTCGGAATCGGCCCACGCACACAAAACAACGTGCATGTGCATCTACACACACAATTAAGACCAAACGGACTTCGTGAGATAGAACAACTGCACTTATGTATTAGAAGTTTGGATGACAAATTTTGGTATAGTGGAAACGATAATGATGATAGCGATAGGATAGTATAACTCTTCAGTGACTCCAGTAAAAGACACAAAAGAATAAAGCGCTTATTAATTTTTCGAAACGAAAAACTCATTAATGCTCGGCCGGGTTCGAACCCACGACCTTCGGATGGAAAATCGAAACTTTAGCCTACTCGGCCAACATTACTCAATTATTAAAAACTTAAGTAATTTATTAAGTAAGTTCGTATGAGCAAGTGGCCAACTCTGGTGACGGAATTTTTAGGCCGCCTAAAGACCTCCTTCATGGCTTAACGACTTAAAAGCCGGGACCGACAATTTAACGTGCCCTCCGAAGCTCGAAAGCGCTCAGCTCGTAATACCACTTGCGATTACCCATCCAAATTGCGACCACGCACAACGCTGCTAAACTTCAACGATCAAGGACGTCTAAGCAAGCTACGCCACGAGCGCTTCAGTAATTTATTGAAATCATATAAAATGGAGTAAAGTCAGGGGCGTTCACTAGTTATCCTATAAGGCCTCCCTGAAACCCGCATGTATTAAATAACAAGTACACCAAAGGGGTAGGCAGACGAGACATGGCTTCTTCTAAGTAATTAAGTTTGAGCCTGTTAGGGAGGGACATAAATTGAGGTGTTTAGTAGCTGAAATTTATGGAACAGACAAGGCGGTGAAGCAGAAATTATTATAAATTGCAAGTTCATTCGATAAGATAATTATTGTCACACATACACAAAGGACTAACAATTTTAAAGGGCAAATATACTCCTCAAAACAAAATAGGCCCACTTAGAAAAATATGACTATAAAAAAGGAATGAAAATTGAATGTAGATAGGTAGATACAATTTATTTCGATTTTGGTTTTAGGAATTATGTTACCACGGAACATGGGAATTCAGAAATTTATTTTTAGAAAAAAAAATAGGTCACGTTCAGAAAATATACGTTGTGCAAACTATCGAAATATTTCAAGTGGGACCTATTTTGTTTTGAGGAGCTTAGATTACAATGAACCCCGCACTAGGCCAAGCTTGTATCGCAGGATTCAGAGTGTTTATTATACAAGGCTAAATTGGAAATTTAAAAAATCGACTTCAATTTTCTGCACTGATTTGGTGATTCGGTGCATTTCAGTTCATTTCTCTGAAGATCCTCGACAAATCCTCACTAAATTTTTGTGGCACCAATTGGAAAGTGTTACCTTTCAAACAAAATAATATTAAATAGAAAACAAAATATTAAATAGAATTTTCTGAATCGGTCCAGCGTCTTCGAGTAATCGGTGAACATAACAAACTTACATAAAGAAAGCACAAAAAAAATCATGGTAAATATCCTGGGGCCCTAGCCATATTACACGATCTATCGTCGCTGTAGAACGATCTATCGTCGCTGTAGAATTGAACACTTCAAAATGTATAGGAATTGACGTTCTGACCACGTGACTCATCTACTTGAAACGTCAAATCCTATACATTTTGAAGTGTTTCTATTCTACAGCGACGATAGATAGTGTAATATGGCTAGGGGGGCTGTTTATAGTGTTTACAATGTTTACAACCATGATAGTTTCAAAAGTTTTATCACAAAAAAAAGATTTCGATGAATTGAGAAGCTCCTCCTCTTTTTGAAGTCGGTTAAAGATTAACAATCTTCGCTTCAACGATCTTTGCAGAACGTCAGCCTGCTACGCCGGCTGCTAGCTGTGTATAAACTACAAAATTAGACAAGATTAATTGTGGGTATAGTAACAGAATAAATATTGCGTTCACGTAGCACAGTAGACCAGTTCTCACAAACGTTAGAATTCGAGCAAACATGAAAAACTTCTGTTCCCGAGAGAAATTACACGGCACTAGTATAAACAATACAGTGCCACAGATAGCAGAGGACAGCTCGTTCATTAAAATCTAGACAGATTATTAAAATTTGAAAATATCAGAATTCAGAGCCACTGATATTTTTAGAGAAGTTAGCATTCAATTTATGAAAGGTCTGTCACATTGGAATGCTAAGAGTGTGGGCACACGACGTCTTCTGAAGCGCGTTTGTATCCATACAAACGCAAATCGGGAGTGGAGTAACAAAAAACGCAGTGTGCCCACTCCCTAAGTTCCGCAAAATATGGCCGTGTACCAATTAAAGTCAGTTTAAGTCAAAAATAATTAATTCAGTAGTCTACTTCCTTAGATATCCTCAAACGATCGTGAATACCCCAAGATCTAAGACAATGTCATTTTTTTTTTCACTTTCAGGACACAGTCGTGATTAGGTTTCGTTTTTCAACCGATTAAAATACCCGTCTGTCCGTATGTCCGTCCGTCTGTCCGTCCGTCTGTCCGTCCGTCTGTCCGTGTGTCACCATCGATTATCTCAGGAACGGGTAGAGCTAGCAAGTTGAAATTTATACCATATACTAAGGTCTATAGTCCCTATTGTGAGTATAAAAATCAAGGTCCTGAGTAAACACTATAAAAAGATATAGGCAAATTTAGGTTTTCGTGAAAACTTGTGAGTACCAAAACTTACCTTAATTATCAACTTTTTTTATTTTTCAGAATTTTTCCTTTACTTGTTTTGTAAGACCTTGCTTGTAACCAAAATTGACAATTCTAGGTCAACCGGAAGTACCCTAGAGGTTTTGGGTCGAAAACCTAAATGGTAGTTCCCGTTGACCTAGAATAACGAAATTTGGCAAAAAGCAAGGTCTTATAGCACAAATAAAGGAAAAATTCCAAAAAGTTAAAAAAGTTGAAAATTAAAGGGTGTTCCCATACATACATAGTTGACGCCTATTAAATTGTCCTCCGAGTTGTATGGGCGCTCATACAATTAAGCGGACTAGCTTAATTGGCACCATGGCTAGGTACGGAACCCTCGGCGTACGAGTTCGACTCGCACTTGACCGGTTTTTATTTAATTAGCCACTTGTTTGAAAAATCAAGTATGGAGAGTGAGAGAAATGTTATTAATCTCTTAGTTTTAGTTTTGTTCAACTTAATTTTCATAGCCATGTCCATTTGAGCTGTGTCAACTGGCCAGTATGCAGATGAAATGTTTACTAAGCGGTTTTTAATGTTCTGTGTAAAAGTTCACGTGAACGATATTAATGTATTTCACCTTCAACATCGTCCTGGCAATGATACCAGTGTGGACTGTCCCTATAGGTACTTACAATAAAGGTACAGAACAAAATAATACTACGTATAGAATGGACACTGTGAGTTTGAGCTGGCGAGGAGCTGACTTAGAGCACGGAACGCGCCACACGCGCAGACGCATAGACGAGACCGAGACCATAGTGTACATTATTCATACGTCACCTTACTGTGTACAAAACTGACATTGTGTAGCGTAAATATAGGTAGTTAGACGCCGCTCTTGCATAGAGATTTCTTCGAGTGTCCGGGGTGTGGCTATACTATGTGAATAGGATGACTAAAATGGACCACCTCACCTAGGTTGTCCCTTTTAGCTGTCCTATTAAAGGTACAAGTTCGTAGCCGACTGCAGTTAAAAAAGGTTTTAAAAAGGTTCCGTCGAATTGAGAAGAATCTTTTTTGGAATTTGGTTAAAATACTGAACTTCGCGAGATAAAATCAACAATAACAAACCATAAAAACCACATGTTCCTTAACGACCAAATACCTTCAACTTATTCAGCGGATAAGTTTAAAGTTAAGAGCATTAGGCCCACTTCCTTATAAGTTGGAATTAATAATTTTGTTGCTGCGTCTATTTTTAGGACGCATGCTAAAAATCTTGAAAATATTTAAGTGTGAGGCTAACACAATGAAATAACCCTAGAAAAATCGGGGCAGGCCTTTAGTTAATTAGTACATGACAAAATTAAATGGCTAAATTACTTACACATTTTAAAAAACCAACTTCAATGTTATGCTCATCAATTTTCTGCACTCTCGAGGTCTACTTCTGTTCATAACTCCGAAGATCCTCGACATATCCTCACCAAACTTTTATAGTACCAATTAGAAAGTATACCCTTTAAAACAAAAAAAGAATTTTTCAAATCGGTTCAGGCGTCTTTGAGTAATCGGTGAACATACATAAAAAAAAGATTTCGACGAATTGAGAACCTTCCCCCTTTTTTGAAGTCGCTTAAAAAGATATCGAATCAATAAATAACAACCAAAAATAAAAATATAATACTTTAAACGAAACGCCCAAATAAAAACCAGCAGTAAATCAGGCAAATAAAAATTTGTCAATCGATAAAAAAATATTGTTTCAACTTTGCTCGTTAGTGGCTTGGCCCAGTTACTGGCTTTACGGCCCTTTTATATTATTGGATAATGTTTTGCAGGTATATGGAGTGTTTAGACGGGCCAGTGGGATTTAAAATATTCCCTTCTCGTACTGAGTAGTTCCTATTTCGTACTAAAGTTTTTGTACCAGATGGTACGAGTTGGGAAAACTAAAAATAATAATATTTCCGAAGCCGATCAGCACCCTGATTCAGACTTCCAAATTAGCATCCGATTCGATGAATTCAGTCGGAAAGTTCACGTTTTTTCAGCCAAGAAACGTCAAAGAAAACAAATTCATACAAAACGTCAAGAAACGTCTTTAATTTGGAATGCATTCCGAGGTCTGAATCATGTCTCAGGTAGGCAGAAATTGTCTTATTAAAATTTAATGAGCGTTTTGGCCGATTTAGATAGTTCTTCGACTCTCGACCAGACGGTAGTGGGTTCGAAACCGAAAGTGCTTGAACGGATTTTTCGTTTCGGTTGAAACGGTGAAACTATGACTTCACGAAACTACTAAAGATTCGATGAGATTTTGTGAAGACGTCACTTATTTTTCATTTAAGTAAATTGTATCTCGTTTTTGCTAGAATAAGTTTATCTAGCGCCACAATTATTTTAGAGTCATCGAAAATAGTTGGGCATTCGTCACATTGGCAAAAGTTCATTGTACCCTACAACCACGTAACCACGCCTGAAATAGCTGGTCCATTAGAACCGTTTAAAATTAAACGACCCATTAATGAATGAGTTCAATGTACTAAAGAAATTCGCACAGTGCTCGTAAGATCACCTCATTTTGTCTACACATCATTAAATACGGTTGTAAGCAGTGCGTAAATCCGTATTTTCTTTCATCTATCATTCAGTGTGATGACCTCCCTCATGTAACCCAAAGATCTTATAAATAAACTGAGGTAGATGCGTTGTACCCCGCTCTGCGTGGCGAACAAAACTCAAGCTAATTAGCTTGAGTCAACTCAGTCGCACTCTGTCTTGCTCCGGTGCTACACGCACTTTGTTTCTTTTTGTATATATGAATTTTATTATTTTATTGCTAATACATTATACTCGTACCTAATTCTGCTTTATTTCTGCATTTGTTCCAGACTTAAACCAATTACCTACGAGTAGTTGATGGATAATCGTAACTTGGCGTGGTTATCGCAAAAACAATTTCAACACATTTCTAATTAAAAATGTTCTAGGTAATAATCTGATGTAGGTACGTTTTTTTTCTGGGCACATAATTCAATCCCTAATCTTATTTTCACAATTCATGCTTTACAAAAAGGTTACAATATTTTTGTGTTTATTTTAATGTGGGTATATTTTTATTTGTGTAAACGATGCATAAGCTTTCTTTGAGCGAACGCCTGGGAAATACTTTGCGTACCGTTTCGTTTCATTGCTTGTATTGTTTGTTTCGTGTGGTTACAACGTTTACGGTTTTCTACTGCTAGCGACCTACGGTTTTCTCTATAAACGCAGGTTACATTGTGTGATAATCTCATTTTACTCAACATTTTTTTATATTTAACCGATTTCCAAAAAAGAACAGGGTTCTCAATTCGTCGGAATCTTTTTTTGTGCGTTTATTTATGTAAGTTCACCGATTACTCGAAGACGCCTGGACCGATTTGAAAAATTCTTATTTTGTTTGAAAAGGTATACTTTCCGATTGGCGCCACAAAAATTTGGTGAGGATCTGTTGAGAATCTTCGGAGTTATGAACAGAAATGCACCTCAATAGTGCAGAAAATTGCTCAGTTTAAAACATTGAAGTTGGTTTTTTTTTTTAATTTAATCTAGCCATTTGTTTTATTAAACGCACAAACTTTTTCTTCCTACACAATCTGCAACAATTAAAAACATTTTTCTGGGCCGAATCATCTTTTCGCGCCTCCTTTGTTCAAAATATCTGGAGATTCGGCGTCATAACGAATTGGCCAACTAATTGCGCCTTTTGTTAGGAAATTCGTGGCTAGAGTCGGTTGACTTTGCTTCTGTGTGATTTTTTTATGTGGTTTTTTTTTAATCGAGTCCGTAACTCCTAACATGACTTTTTGAAAAATCTCATGTTTTCAGAATTCCCCTAAGTGGCCCTGAAAAAAACATACCCCGTATAATTTTTTAATTTTTTTATAGTGATAAACCATACTTATTCCGTGGCCGAATTGGTAAAGGCACTCCGGCTAAAGGAGGATCACTTGTATCATTGCGGGTTCGAATCTCGTCGGAATTGCAAATGTTGATAAGTTTTTTCACCCAGTATAATCAGCATCAGTCATAATGGTTCCCATAACACAAGCTGAAAAGGCTTTTTGGCGGGGCGGGAATTTGAGAAGTCATATTTTCGTTTTATTTTCCAAAGGTTTTTCAAATGTAAATGTGTAATAATGGTGGATTATTACCTATTTAGTGTTCATGAACGTGCATAAGTGTGGGCAAATGAAACAAAATTGGATAGCATTGCATTTCGAGTTTTCTTAAAAAGTCCGTGTTGATGTTTCAATAAAGCCCCACATCTTTACTGAGGCAAAAGGGGAGGGGTGGGATATTGTATTTATGTTTTGTAATATGTATTTGTATATCTTGTGTATCTATAAACTTGAAATATATTAATTACTTGACACTGCACAAGCCGTGAAAGGCTGAATGCACAAGCCGTGCGAAGCCAAAATAAAGAAGAGAAACAAAAGCTTGCTTGTTTTGGGGCTAGATGATGCTGTGTGAAATGTCCAGTATTATTTATTTATTTTCAGCCTTTGATAGACAAGTGCCGTATTGGCCGAAGGGTATAGTACCTCGACTTTCGATCCGAAGGTCGTGGGTTCGATTCCTGGCCGTGCATCAATAGATTTTTCGTTTCCAAAAATTTATATGCGCATTAACAGGAGTTCTAAACGGTGAAAGAAAACATCGCGAGGAAACTCGCAGCTTAGTCAGCCCCACACGTATTGACTATGTCTTTCCTGTGGATATGGCCGGAGGATGGTGAAGGTGCTATAAGCCTACTCCATCTTAACAATGTCCCAGGCAGTACAGTGTCCCGATGAGTGTAGGCAAATATTGCCTCCTGACACTGTATAAATCATCTAGTAAAGATGAAAAAGGCCTATATTTTTTTGACAGACATGGCTAAACTGAATATTATTCGAAAGCCTCTGATTACTAACTATAAGCGACCTTGACCCAACAGCCCACCTGACCTTATAGTGGCCGCTGACGTCACACATAGGCTTAAGTGACGACTAACAATAGATTTATCAAGCTACTATGAATATTAGACTGATTTATTTATGGAAAACTTACTGCGCAGTGATATCTACGATTTCATGATTATTAATTTATTTTTTATTAGCTTCCGCCCGCGTAAAAAGAAGCCTATTTTTTATTCCTTATTTTCATTATTAAAAGTACCTAAGTATATAAGTATTCTATCAGTTATCTGGTTCCCATAGTACAAGCTTTGCTTAGTTTGGGGCTAGATGGCGCTGTGTGAAATGTCCAGCAATAATTATTTATTAGATATCTATCTATATTTTAAATTTCAGCCAAATCGGTTCATATAGATAGAGGAACAAACATACATACATCCATCCGTCCATCCATCCAAACATCTAAACTTTCGCATTTATAATAATTATGTGTGATTTTCGTACTTTTGTGTAATAAGTGCCGCGTGTTGAGCGAGTGGGATAGTGTACTTTAGTAGTACTTTAGATCCGAAAGTTGTGGGTTCGGGTCCCGGCCATACATCAATGGACTTTTTGTTTCTAATAATTAAAAATGAAAACATCGGTCGTGAGGAAACCAGTTAGCTTTCTAATAGCGTCGATAGGCTTGCTACCTGTCACGTATAGAATGCTAACTTCTGCAAAATGTGGGTACCAAAGTATGTGGACATACCTCTGACTAACCCCTTAGACATCTTCTAAAATGATCTGAGATAAAGTCTACCGCTACTTGGGGATACATTCATGATCATTATTCATTTAATTTAAACAAAATATTGACTGGCTCGATCCTAATAATACTAAACGCCCTTTGTTAGAACAGTTCTTACAGTGTTTAGATCTTAAACAAATTATCACTGAACCTACGCACTTTTTTGATGAAAATACTCAAACCTTAATTGATATTGCTTGCACAAACACTCCCGTTAGAAAGATTGCCATGAAGCACACTCCGGAATTGGGTCGCCATGCCATGTTGGTTGTCGAGTTTAACATTAAGAAAGATAAAGAAACCCCGCGCTACGTTACCTACAGACCCCTCAAGAGCATTGACTTGGAATTACTTACGAACGACCTCAACTCAATTGACTGGGATTGCTGTCATACATCATCTGATTGTGATAGTCAAGTGCTGACATTAACTTCTATAATTACCACCTTATTTGACTTGCATGCTCCAATTAAAACTAGTAAATTTAAAGCCCCCCCCCATCCATGGATAACCGACACTGTGAAAACCATGATGAGAATCAGGGATGACTATCATCATAAATATAAGTCGCTAAAACTAGATAGCCTTAAAATATGCTACAAAACCATGAAGCTTATAGTGGAACGGGCAATTGAGAGTGAAAAAACTGCGTTTTTCACGCAAAATATAAACAAGAACATTCATAACCCTAAAAAGTTGTGGAAAAATTTAAAAAACACTATCTTACCCAATAAAAAGAATGCAGGTGAGCTTCCCACTCAATTTGATGACCCTAATCTAATAAATTCACACTTCCTCAATGTTCCAGGCGATGGTATTGTTCATATATCACAGTTAACCTACTATGAGTACCATCGGTTTTGCTCAGACTCTGTTGATTTTGCTCTACAACCAGTTAGTGACTATTCCATTCTAAAAATCTTACAGTCATTTAAATCTAATGCACAGGGTGTTGATGGCATTTCTCTGGATATGGTGCTTATGACTTTACCTCAATCTTTACCTGCAATCACTGCCATCATAAATAAGTCCATCTCTAGCGGTGTCTTCCCTGAGTGTTGGAAGGTGGCTGTCGTAAAGCCCATTCCCAAAAACAGCAACCCCTCCACACTGAGTGATATTAGACCGATAAGCTTACTACCATGTCTCTCTAAGCTGTTGGAGAAAGTAGTTTGCCTACAATTGACCAAATATCTTGAAGATCATGGCATCCTCCCGCAACTTCAATCAGGGTTCAGACGGAGTCACAGTACTTCAACTGCTCTACTCGATGTAGTGGATCATTTATTAGCTGCTCAGGATAAGGGACTTTGCAGCATTCTGGTTCTTTTAGATTACTCCCGGGCTTTTGATTCAATTAGCATTCCTCTCCTTATATCTAAATTAGCTTTCTATGGTTTTGACTCAAATGCAATAAACTGGTTCTCTAGTTATCTGAGTAATAGAAAGCAGTGTGTGGAACTTAAACTGCCTAATGGACATTCACTCAGATCTTCATTCGAAGCCGTACCACGTGGGGTCCCTCAAGGTTCGATTCTTGGGCCAATCCTCTTCATTCTGTATTGTGCAGACATAACACAGGCTATTACAAGTTGTAAATTCCATCTCTATGCAGATGATGTACAATTGTTTCATTCGTTCCTTCCTCATGAATACCTCGAAGCTGTAAGTAAGGTAAATAGCGATTTAGATAAAATCCTGTGCTGGTCTCGGGACAACTCTTTAGTGCTTAATCCTAAGAAATCTAAATTCATGCTCTTTGGGACTAAAAAGGGGCTAGCTAAGCTGGCTGACTTCCATTTCAACATTCAGATTGATGGTGTAGGGGTTGAATATGTTCCTGAAGCTAGGAGTCTTGGGGTAATACTGGACAGTAAGCTTCGCTTTGAAAGCCATATTGCCGAATGTGTGCGTAACTGCTTTTACCGTATTAGGTCCCTATATAAAATCCGTCCCTATTTAAGTGTAGATGTCCGCATCTCAGTATGTGAGTCACTAATACTTTCCAAACTTAATTACTGTGATGTGGTCTACGGGCCTTGTTTGCTAAGAAGAACAGAGAAACTGATTCAACGAATTCAAAATGCATGTGCTCGCTTTTGTTTTCATATACCTCCACGCACACATGTTACCCCTTTTCTTAATTCATCTGGTTTGCTGAAAATGAAGGAGCGAAGGAAACTCCACCTAGCTTCCCTTTTGTTTGGCGTCATAGGAAAAAAACTGCCGTTTTATCTCTTTAAAAAACTTAAATGGTCCAGAGATTATTATCACTACTCAAAAAGAGATTGTACTCACGTGTTTGTTACGCCAAGACACAGGTTGGTGTCTTTTCGTGGCTCCTTTAGGTTTGCAGCCTCCGCTTGCTGGAATGATCTGCCCCCTCCAATCCGTGCCTTAAAAACATTAAATACTTTCAAAATTCATCTTAAAAAATTATTAATTTCCTTGCAAGCCAGTGTATAAGCAACTCACCTACAAACTCGCTCAATCAGCCAAGGGGACGCACCCTTGGTCTTCTCCTCTAACAAAGTCCTGCTCATAAAAACCTGTTCTCTCTTCAAACCTTTTTTATTCATAATTCATAACCCTCATTTCTTGTCCATACAGTTTTTGTACTACCTTCTCGGAGATTATTATATCGCTGATTGTTCTGTGGCTGTTTCATCATTTTATTTTCAGGTAGGTAGGTTGTCAATGTTGTCATAAGTTGCTTTTCCTTGCGGTGTTCTTGAAGATCCTTATGTTTGGTTTTGATCTGTATGCAATTTTGTTTGACTAATGGATTGACAACATTTTCCACTTCACACCGAGCTTCACACTTCACATCACAGTCTCACAGTCACCCAGCGACTAGAATTGTCACTAATCTGCCATGCACTTTATCCTAGTTTTTGGGCTCATATTTAAATGTCACTGTCTCAAAGAAAAGCCAGTAAGATCTAAAACCACAGAATACTAGTACCTACTACGTACTAATTACTTTCTTAATTATGAGAAGCAGAGAAGTCATATACCTATTTATTATAGAAGTGTCTCGATTAATTTATATATTTATTTTTTGGTACATAATCTATTTACTTATTTTATATAAGTATGATTTATTTAGTAATTTGAATGTTGAGGCAATAATAAGTATATATCATACTGTTTTTTACGGAATAAACATATATTTATTTTGTTTTCCTCAGTCTATGGCGTCACTACTATCAGGGCCCTGACTGAAAACCAGCGCTTCTTCACCCACGTGAAGTTAGCTTAGAGCTGAGTCTGGACCTTTTGGCAACCCCGGCATAGACGGAGCAACCAGAGCATGTTTTTATTATTTACAGGCCTGCCCTATCTATCTACCTATGTACCTAGGGTAGGTATCTTGTAAAGTAGGTAGGTAGGTACTTACCAAAATTGTTTTATTCCACGCTTTTGTATGTAGTTCTATGTAGGTACCTACTAATTGTATTGTTTTATTATGCTCTGTCCTCCGTCTTCTGTGTGTTGTCAATAAACTATATTCTATTCTATTCTATTCTATAAACAAGTGGCTAAAAAAAAAAAAAAACCGGCTTTAATGTTATAAGCTGAGCAATTTTCTGCACTCTCGAGGTGCATTTATGTTCATAACTCTGAAGATCCTCCACAAATTTATGTGGCACCAATCGGAAATTATACCTTTTCAAACAAAAAGAAAATTTTCCGAATCGGTTCAGGCGTCTTTGAGTAATCGGTGAACATACTCGTACATAAAAAAGCACAAAAAAAGGTTCCGACGAATTGAGAACCTCCTCCTTTTTGTAGTCGGTTAAAGATTAACAATTTTCGTAACATCTTCAACGATCTATGCAGAACGTTGGTCAGCTACGCTACTATCTTTGTTTCATCATCATCATCAACAGCCTTTCTCATCCCACTGTTGGGTATAGGCCTCTCTTCGTTTCTGCCATCCGCCCCTGTCTCACGCCAATCTAGCCCATGTACGACCTGCGGTTTTAACTATGTCGTCGACCCATCTTGCTGGTGGACGACCTACACTCCTGTACCCCTCTCTAGGCCACCACTCGGTAAGCACTCTACTCCACCGGTCATCACCACGCCTGGCCACGTGTCCTGCCCAACTCCACTTGAGCCCCAATATTCGCTTGCTAACGTGTACTTTAGTCCGCTTGCGAATTTCACTATTGGGGACTATCTTTGTACAAACTAAAAAATTAGACAAGATTACATTCGGTACAGTAACAGAATAAATATTGCGTTCACGTAGCACAGTAGACCAGTTCTCAAACGTTAGAATTCGGACAAACATGAAAAACTTCTGTTCCCGAGAGAAATTACACGGCACTAGTATAAACAAAACAGTGCCACAGATAGCAGATGTCAGCTTGTTC
Source organism: Camptogramma bilineatum (assembly GCA_958496255.1). Lineage (NCBI taxonomy): Eukaryota > Metazoa > Arthropoda > Insecta > Lepidoptera > Geometridae > Camptogramma > Camptogramma bilineatum. The sequence goes on from OY292472.1 coordinate 526,140, forward strand.
ATTAAAATCTAGATAATCCATCTAGATTTTGAAAAAAAAATTGAAAAAGTTTATTATTTGAAAATATCAGATTTCAGAGCCACTGATATTTTTAGAGAAGCTAGCATTCCATTAATAAAAGGTCTGTCACATTGGAATGCTAAGAGTGTGGGCACACGAGGGCTTCTGAAGCGCGTTTGTATCCATACAAACGCGATTCGAACGCGATGCGAACGCGCAGCCCCCCGCGCAGCCCCTCCCGGTTCGCTTTTGTATGGAAAAATACACGTTGCGAACGCGCGTTTGTATCGATACAAACGCGCAGCTCAAAAACGCGCTGCAGAAAACGCAATGTGGACACTCCCTAAGTTCCGCAAAATATGGCCGTGTACCAATTAAAGTCAGTTTAAGTCAAAAATAATTAATTCAGTAGTCTACTTCCTTAGATATCCTCAAACGATCGTGAATACCACAAGATCTAAGACAATGTCTTTTTATTTTTCACTTTCAGGACACAGTCGTGATTGGGTTTCGTTATTCAACCGATTAAAAAAAAAATTGAGGTTCTCAATTTTGTTTTGTATGTTCACTGATTACTCGAAGACACTGAACCGATTTGAAAAAATCTTTTTTGTTTGAAAGGGTACTTTTCGATTGGTGCCATAAAAATTTGGTGAGGATTTCTTGAGGATCTTCGGAGTTATGAACAGATGCACGTTTGAAGTCGGTTTTTTAATTTTTTTTAATTAGCCACTTGTTTGAAAAATCAAGTATGGAGAGTGAGATAAATGTTATTAATCTCTTAGTTTTAGTTTTGTTTAACTTAATTTTCATAGCCATGTCCATTTGAGCTGTGTCAACAGTCCAGTATGCAGACGAAATGTTTACTAAGCGGTTTTTAATGTTCTGTGTAAAAGTTCACGTGAACGATATTAATGTATTTTACCTTCAACACTGTTCTAGCAATGATACCAGTGTGGACTGTCCCTATAGGTACCTACAATAAAGGCCCACAACAAATAATAATACTACCTATAGAATGGACACTGTGAGTTTGAGCTGGCGAGGAGCTGACTTTGAGCACGGAACGCGACACACGCGCAGACGCATTAGACAAGACCGAGACCACAGTGTACATTACTCATACGGTGACAACCTTACGCCGGCTCCATACGTTGGGGCCAACGTTGGTCCCAACGTTGGCGCCAAGATTTCGTGAACCATCCACACGTTGGCGATACACCAGTCTTGTTCCGTCAGAGCCAACGTGCAGACGTCCGATGTCTGCGCGTCCGATACAGAAATTGAAATTTCTCTAAGTGATTTTACATTACTGAATACCAATTTTATCACAATCACATCACGTCATGTCACTATCACACTTCACACAACACACTATAATAAAAATGCGAAAGTTTGGATGTTTGGATGTATGTTTTTCCTCTATAACACGACAACCACATAACCGATATGGGTGAAATTTAAAATATAGATAGATAATAACCGGAAATAGGACATAGGCTACTTTTTATCCCAAAAAATTGCACGGTTCCCGTAACATAAAAAAAAATAGTAGACTCCATCATCAGATCAGCTCGTTGTTACCATATTATTACATTGTAGTCAGAACTTGACAAATATGCCGAGTTTCAACTCAATCGGTCTATTTACTGAGGAGTTCTGTTGAACAGCTCTTGACTCCATCATCAGATCAGCTTGTTGATACCATAATATTTTATTGTCACCGAGAATCTATAAGTGTGCAAAATTTCAGCCCGATAGTTCTACAAACACAATAAATAAGGAATACGATGACATTCTCGCTCGTCAGTCGACACGTGCGCTCACGATGCGCGTCGAAACGGGACTGAGCATAGCGCCAACGTGTGGACGGATCCCCAACGTTGGCGCGCCAACTTCCTTTGATAAAACCGACACGGCACGGCCAAGCCCCAACGTTGGCCCCAACGTTGGCGCCAAGCTATTTTGTCAGCACCACACGTTGGTGAGAGGCATTGGGACCAACGTTGGCCCCAACGTGTGGATGCGGGGTTACTGTGTACAACAACTGACATTAGCAGCCTTAACGCCGGCTCCATACGTTGGGACCAACGTTGGTCCCAACGTTGGCGCCAAGATTTCGTGAACCATCCACACGTTGGCGATACACCAGTCTTGTTCCGTCAGAGCCAACGTGCAGACGTCCGATGTCTGCGCGTCCGATACAGAAATTGAAATTTCTCTAAGTGATTTTACATTACTGAATACCAATTTTATCACAATCACATCACGTCATGTCACTATCACACTTCACACAACACACTATATTATAAATGCGAAAGTTTGGATGTTTGGATGTATGTTTGTTCCTCTATAACACGACAACCACTTAACCGATAAGAGTGATATTTAAAATATAGATAGATAATAACCGAAAATAGGACATAGGCTACTTTTTATCCCAAAAAATTGCACGGTTCCCGTAACATAAAAAAAAATAGTAGACTCCATCATCAGATCAGCTCGCTGTCACCATATTATTACATTGTAGTCAAAACTTGACAAATATGCCGAGTTTCAACTCAATCGGCCTATTTACTGAGGAGCTCTGTTGAACAGCTCTTGATTCCATCATCAGATCAGCTTGTTGATACCATAATATTTCATTGTCACCGAGAATCTATAAGTGTGCAAAATTTCAGCCCGATAGTTCTACAAACACAATAAATAAGGAATACGATGACATTCTCGCTCGTCAGTCGACACGTGCGCTCACGATGCGCGTCGAAACGGGACTGAGCATAGCGCCAACGTGTGGACGGATCCCCAACGTTGGCGCGCCAACTTCCTTTGATAAAACCGACACGGCACGGCCAAGCCCCAACGTTGGCCCCAACGTTGGCGCCAAGCTATTTTATCAGCTCCTCACGTTGGTGAGAGGCATTGGCCCCAACGTTGGCCCCAACGTGTGGATGCGGGGTTACACGTAGAGATCGGAACGCGGGAAATAGCACGCGCCAAAAACCTAAACCTTCGCTAAAAACCTTACGTGTAGATGCGCGAGGCTGACAGTTCGATCTGGCATAGTTTTTAGCACAGTTTTTGTGACAGTTTTTTGCACGCATCACCGTTCATAATCATACCACGCGCCAGACTAAACTGTGACAGTAATTAGCACGACAGTTTTGTCCGCGGTTAAATCTGTACAGATTTATCCGCGGTTCGGAACGCAGTCCAGATGCGCGGTTAAAACTCTACCGTGTAAAGGCCGCTATTGCGTAGTGTAAAGTTAGACACCGCTTTTGCATAGAGATTTCTTCGAGTGTCCGGGGTGTGATAAAGGTACAAGTTGGTAGCCGACTGCAGTTTAAAAAAGGTTTTAAAAAGGTTCCGTCGAATTGAGAAGAACCTTTTTTTGAAGTCGGTTAAAATGCTGAACTTCGCGAGATAAAATCAACAATAACAAACCATAAAAACCACATGTTCCTTAACGACCAAATTCCTTCAACTTATTCAGCGGCTAAGTTTTAAAGTTAAAAGCATTAGGCCCACTTCCTTATAAGTTGGAATTAATAATTTTGTTGCTCCGTCTATTTTTAGGACGGATGCCATCAAATCTTGAAAGGCTAAGTGTGAGGCTAACACAACGAAATAACCCTAGAAAATCGGGGCAGGCCTCTAGTTAATTACATGACAAGTAACTAAAAAAATAAATAAAAAAAACAACTTCAATGTTATAAGCTCAGCAATTTTCTGCACTATCGAGGTGTATTGTGTGTTCGTATGTTCGTATGTATCGAGGCGTTCATAACTCCGAAGATCCTCGACAAATCCTCACCAAACGATTTTTAGGCTTGTTCCATCTAGTCATACACATAGTTCTACATGTATGCATGTATGTACGACACCAATCGGAATAGACACTAGAAAGAAATCGAATCAATAAAATAATAACAGAAAAATAAAAATATGTATAATACTTAAAAAGAAACGCCCATATAAAAACCAGCAGTACATCAGGCAAATAAAAATTTGTTAATCGATAAAAAAATATTGTTCCAACTTTGCTCGTTAGTGGCTTGGCCCAGTTACTGGCTTTACGGCCCTTTTATATTATTGGATAATGTTTTGCAGGTATATGGAGTGTTTAGACGGGCCAGTGGGATTTAAAAGATTCCCTTCTCGTACTGAGTAGTTCCCATCTGGTACCTACTAAAATTTTTTTACCAGATGGTACGAGTTGGGAAACCTAAAAATAATTTTACGAAGCTAGTGGATCAGCCCCCTGATTCAGAATTCCAAATTAGCATCCGATTCGATGATTTCAGTCGGAAAGTTCACGTTTTTTCAGCCAAGAAACGTCAAAGAAAACAAGTTCGTACAAAACAAAACGTCAAGAAACGTCTTTAATTTGGAATGCATTCCGAGGTCTGAATCACGTCTCAGCTCAGGTAGGCAGAAATAATAAATTAATAAAATTTAATGAGCTGTTTTGGCCGATTTAGATAGTTCTTCGACTCTCGTCCAGAAGGTAGTGGGTTCGAAACCGAAAGTGCTTGAACGGATTTTTCGTTTCGGTTGAAACGGTGAAACTATGACTTTACGAAACTACTAAAGATTCGATGAGATTTTGATGAGATTTTGATCACTTATTTTTCATTTAAATTGTATCTCGTTTTTGCTACAATAAGTTTATTTAGCCAAAATATATTTTAAACTCGTCCAAATTAGTTGGGCATTCGTCACTTTAGCAAAAGTTCATTGTACCCTACAACCACGTAACCACGCCTGAAATAGCTGATCCATTAGAATCGTTTAAAATTAAACGACCCATTAATGAATGAGTTCAATGTACTAAAGAAATTCGCACAGTGCTCGTAAGATCACCTCATTTTGTCTACACATCATTAAATACGGTTGTAAGCAGTGCGTAAATCCGTACTTTCTTTCATCTATCATTCAGTGTGATGACCTCATGTAACCCAAATAATAATAATAATAATAATAATATGTAACCCAAAGATCTTATAAATAAACTGAGGTAGATGCGTTGTACCCCGCTCTGCGTGGCGAACAAAACTCAAGCTAATTAGCTTGAGTCAACTCAGTCGCACTCTGTCTTGCTCCGGTGCTACACGCACTTTGTTTCTTTTTGTATATATGAATTTTAGTTGTCAGAAATAAAAGCATTTTATTATTTTATTGCTAATACATTATACGAGTACTCGTGCCTAATTCTGCTTTATTTCTGCATATGTTCCAGACTTAAACCTACGAGTAGTGGATGGATATCGTAACTTGGCGTGGTTATCGCAAAAACAATTTCAACACATTTCTAATTAAAAATGTTCAAGGTAAAATGTACGATTTTTTTCTGGGCACATAATATTAAATTCTTATTTTCTCAATTCATACTTTACAAAAAATTGTCAATATTTTTGTATTTATTTAAATGTGGGTATATTTTTTTATTAGTGTAAGTAAACGATGCATAAACTTTCTTTGAGCGAACGCCTGGGAAATATTTTGCGTAACATTTCGTTTCATTGCTTGTATTGTTTGTTTCGTGTGGTTACAACGTTTACGGTTTTCTACTACTAGCGACCTGCGGTTTTCTTTATAAACGCAGGTCACATTGTGTGATAATCTCATTTTACTCAACATTTTTTTTATTTTTAACCGATTTCCTGCAACCGATTTCGAAGGTCATGTCGAATAGCACGAGACGTAGGGTTGTGGTAGATGGACAGGATATACAATATGTTGACGAGTATATTTACTTGGGCCAGTTAGCGAGCTTCGAAAACAGGCAGGACAAGGAGATCGGTCGTAGGATCGAGAATGCCTGGAAGAGCTACTGGTCCATGAAGGCGCACATGAAGGGTGACCTTCCTTTGACACTGAAGCGTAAACTCGTTGACATGTGTATCCTGCCCGTCCTAACCTACGGTGCGCAGACATGGTCCTTGACCGAGAATCAGAAGTCCAAACTCAAGATCTGCCAGAGGGCAATGGAACGCAGCATTCTCGGGTTCAAACGCATCGACCGAGTACGCAACACCATGCTGCGTTCCCTTACCGGCATAGTGGATGTTGGCAATAAATCTGCCAGGCTGAAGTGGGATTGGGCTGGCCACGTGAGCCGGATGCAGACAGATAGGTGGGCCCATATATCTACCTCTTGGGTTCCAATAGACGGAAGGCGGCGTCGGGGTCGGCCGAGAAAGCGTTGGCGGGACGACCTTGTCACCTTCGCCGATGGATGGTGGGACTCGGCGAAGGATAGGGACGGTTGGAAGAGTTTGGGGGAGACCTTTGCCCAGCAGTGGGACGAGATAGGTTAGGAAAAAAAAAAAAAAAAAAAAACCGATTTCCAAAGAAGGAGGAAGTTCACAATTCGCCGGAATCTTTTTTTGTGCTTTTTTTTTGTGTGTTCACCGATTACTCAAACACGCCTAAACCGATTTGAAAAGTTCTTATTTTGTTTGAAAGGGTATAATTTCAGATTGGCGCCACAAAAATTTGGTGAGAATCTGTTGAGAATCTTCGGAGTTATGAACAGAAATGCACCTCAATAGTGCAGAAAATTGCTCAGTTTAAAACATTGAAGTTGTTTTTTTTTTTAATTTAATCTAGCCATTTGTTTTATTAAACGCACAAACTTTTTCTTCCTACACAATCTGCAACAATTAAAAACATTTTTCTGGGCCGAATCATCTTTTCGCGCCTCCTTTGTTCAAAATATCTGGAGATTCGGCGTCTAACGAATTGGCCAACTAATTGCGCCTTTTGTTTTTTTTTTTTTTTTTTCTTTGTTTTGGCTTCGCACGGTTGTGCATTCAGCCAGTGTCAAGTAATTATTATTCTTCAAGTTTACAGATAAATAAGATAAATAAATACATATTACAATACTTAAATATAATATCCCACCCCCTCCCCTTGTGCCTCAGTAAAGATGTGGGCCTTTACTGAAACATCAACACGGACTTTTTGGAAGAACTTGAAAAGCAATGTTAACCAATTCTGTTTCACTTCCCCACACTTATGCACGTTCACGAACACTTAACGGTTAATAATCCACCATTATTACACATTAAAATTCGAAGAAACACAAGTTTTGGAAAATAAAACAAAAATGAAACTTGACTTCTCAAATTCCCGCCAAAAAGCCGCGCCTTTTGTTAAGAAATTCGTGGCTAGAGTCGGTTGACTTTGCTTCTGTGTGATTTTTTTTATGTGTTTTTTTTTTAATCGAGTCCGTAACTCCTAACATGACTTTTTGAAAAATCTCATGTTTTCAGAATTCCCCTAAGTGGCCCTGAACAAACATACCCCGTATAATTTTTTAATTTTTTTATAGTGATAAACCATACTTATTCCGTGGCCGAATTGGTAAAGGCACTCCGGCTAAAGGAGGATCACTTGTATCATTGCGGGTTCGAATCTCGTCGGAATTGCAAATGTTGATAAGATTTTCACCCAGTATAATCAGCATCAGTCATAATGGTTCCCATAACACAAGCTGAAAAGGCTTTTTGGCGGGGCGGGAATTTGAGAAGTCATATTTTCGTTTTATTTTCCAAAGGTTTTTCAAATGTAAATGTGTAATAATGGTGGATTATTACCTATTTAGTGTTCATGAACGTGCATAAGTGTGGGCAAATGAAACAAAATTGGATAGCATTGCATTTCGAGTTTTCTTAAAAAGTCCGTGTTGATGTTTCAATAAAGCCCCACATCTTTACTGAGGCAAAAGGGGAGGGGTGGGATATTGTATTTATGTTTTGTAATATGTATTTGTATATCTTGTGTATCTATAAACTTGAAATATATTAATTACTTGACACTGCACAAGCCGTGAAAGGCTGAATGCACAAGCCGTGCGAAGCCAAAATAAAGAAGAGAAAAAAAAGCTTGCTTGTTTTGGGGCTAGATGATGCTGTGTGAAATGTCCAGTATTATTTATTTATTTTCAGCCTTTGAGAGACAAGTGCCGTATTGGCCGAAGGGTATAGTACCTCGACTTTCGATCCGAAGGTCGTGGGTTCGATTCCTGGCCGTGCATCAATAGATTTTTCGTTTCCAAAAATTTATAAGCACATTAACAGAAGCTCTAAACAGCGAAGGAAAACATCGTGAGGAAACCCGCGGCTTAGTCAGCCCTACACGTATTGACCATGTCTTTCCTGTGGATATGGCCGGTTAAGCTGAAAGGATGGTGTAGGTGCTGGGTAAGCCTTCTCCATCTCAACAATGTCCCAGGCACTACAGTGTCCCGATGAGTGTAGGCAAATATTGCCTCCTGACACTGTATAAATCATCTAGTAAAGATGAAAAAGGCCTTAGTTTTTTGGCTACTCTCATGGCTAAACTGAATATTATTCGAAAGCCTCTGATTACTAACTAAAGGCGACCTTGACCCAGCACCCCACCTGACCTTATAGTGGCCGCTGACGTCACACATAGACTTAAGTGACGACTAACAATAGATTTATCAAGCTACTATGAATATTAGACTGATTTATTTATGGAAAACTTACTGCGCAGTGATATCTACGATTTCATGATTATTAATTTATTTTTTATTAGCTTCCGCCCGCGCAAAAGTAGCCTATTTTTTATTATTCCCTATTTTCGTTACCTATCTACTTATATTTTAAATTCCAGCCAAATTGGTTCAGTAGTTCATCCAAACTTTCACATTTATAATTAGTAGTGGGATTTTTTTAAGCATACGGCCCACCTGATGGTAAGCGGTTACCGTAGCCTATGGACGCCTGCGACACCAGAGGAGTCACACTCGCGCTGCTGACCCTTTAAAAATTTCAAAACGCCCTTTTTGAAGAACCCCATACTGTAGTCACTGGGTGGGGAAAACCGCGGCAGGTAGATGATGTACTGATAATATGTGTGAATACTCAGTGTATTCACAACACAGTGTACTTACTTACAAGTTACGTAGGTACCTAACGAATAAGCTGACATGTAACCGAATTGTTACCAATAAAGAACTTGAACTTGAACTTGTAGATCATTCCACAACCCAACTGTTCGCGGGAGGAAATTCCTCTGGAACCGCGCCGATTTTCGTATTTTTGTGTAACAAGAGCAGTGTGTTGAGCGAGTGGAACAGTGTACTTAAGTTAATTTATAGTAAGTACTTTCGATCCGAAGGTTATGGGTTCGAATCCCGAAAAGTACATCAATGAACTTTTGGTTTCTAAAAATTGAGAAGGAAGCCAGTTAGCTATTTAATATCGTGGATGGGCTTGCAACCTGTCACGTATGGAATGCTAACTTTTGCAAAATGTGGGGAAGTACCTATCAAATTTGTATTTGGACATACCTCTGACTAACCCCTTAGACATCATCTAATATGATCTGAGAGAATGTGTACCGCTTCATGGGGATCGCGCTTCAGCCGTGATCATTGTTCATTTAATTTAAAAACAAACCATTTGTAATACCACACAATACTAATAAAACGCATAATTATGTGATAATATGCATCTGTTTTATTTCAGCCCATCGATTATCAATTCTACTAACAAACTTTTCTCAACCAAAGCAAAACGTCAACTATAATTTTTTAAACTTTCAAAATTTGTTAATAGGTAAGTAATAATAATTATTCTTACAAAAAAAGAAAAAAATATTTACTAAAGTAAAATAAAATAAAAGGTAAGCGGTAAAATCCCGTAATAATAATTTATCATTAACTTCAACTATTTCGTTTTGTTCCATAATTTACTAATGACTTAATGACCAATGATAGGTTAGGTTACTCTGTTACGATGACGTTTTCAAACAAATTACCAATGAGGTTTTGCAAATTACTGTCATTTTGGAGAACAAAATAAAACGTAGCGGTAATGATAAAGGAATGGTCGATTAGAAGAATTGGGGTCCAGGGTGGCAATTCTACTAGATGACAACGTCAATCATTCTGCTGCGTTTCGTTTCGATTTCTTAAATGTCAGCCATTTGGTGAGTAGTAGAATGGCTTTTCAAAAAATTATTCTGCCAAAGTCCAAACCTTAGCTAAAACGTCACCACAACTGAGTCTTTTGTCATTAGTAGAATAGGAAACAGACGAAAATCTAAGGTTTAGTTGAGGTTTTGCTTGTGGTTCATAAAAAGTTTTGTAGTAGAATTGCCACCCTGGTAACATTTGCAATAATCATTTTGTGCTAAAGTTATGCGCCCGTTCTATTTCGGAATGATACTTCACAACGGAATAAGATAAAACCGAGATTTTTCTAAAGTGGTCCGATTGCCATGAATTATTGATGGCCCCTCAGCAGGCCGCAATTGAATTAAATGGTTTCGGGACATGAGCTATTAGTCTGCCTCTATATTATTCTATTACACACATAGGTCCTTTTCAGAGGAAGAACTTGTGACATAATATGCCACGAGCTCTTTGCGCACTATATTATAGTGCACCGCAAACTTTATGGCGGCTGAAGTGCGCGGCAGATTCGACTTTGCGCAGGTTTTAGCGTGAAAATGTTGACGAAACTTTTTTGGTATAGATTGGCGGAGGAGTACTAGATATTTTGGAATTTTTTAAAAAGTCTGAAGATGGACTTCTGCAAAGTCACGCCTGAATCATTTAACAAAAAAGACACTTTTAAATAAAAATAAAAAAACTGGCTTTAATGGTCGAGGTTTAACTCCCTTCTACTCTCTTGAAATAAACATTTATTTATTTATTTATTTATTATTCTGAAATGTTTTGGGATTATGTTTAAATTATAAAAAAAAAACAATAAAGTTTATAATTTTAAACTAGTCATTATCGTTAAATACTACAAGGCAACTACTCCTAAGCAGATATCCTTAAAATACAATGTCACTTTGGCGAACTCAATAGACAAAACGAAACATTGATGCACGGCCGGGTTCGAACCCACGACCTTCGGATTGATTTAATGTATGTAAGTCTCAAATAGGTACTTCAGTAAACAAGATGATTATTCATTAATTGGTTTCGGAGTAATACTAAAATATCTGTGATCCTACGCTCAGTCGCTCACTCTTAATTATGAAAGTATGAATATTAATGTAGTAATATTTAGGAGCGAGTAGTCACATAAAAATCGGTGTGAATACTGTGAATTATTAGGCGTCAATGTGCTTTCAACCTGTTATGTGCCACGCGAGGTCTTTAGCTCACAGAGCCACTACACTAGTTTGTAATATTCAAACATAAGCTATGCGTATTTGCCTATATGTAAGTTCGTATGACAAAAAGGTATAAAATTATCAAACCTGCTCAAAAAATCACTTTATTTTCTTAGGCACTACCGCTTGGCACTACTAGTAGAGTGAAGGGAAATTTTACTTCCCCGTGACACTACTATTCTCTCTACTAGTAGTGCCAAGCGGTAGTGCCTAAGAAAAACGACTAAAGGCCCTCCTACACGAGGAAAACAACCCTACCGCCGTTATATTGATAAACTATATCCCCTTCAAAGACAATTAATACAACTTCCCACGTTATTCAAGTAAATTAACTATCAACGACAAAGGGACTGTGTATTTCTGAGACAATATCTCCCAATATTATTTTGTATTATTTTCTCTCCTAAACAGGGTTATTCCCTAAAGCTGTTTATGTTACATCAGGACGGGAAGAGTATTCTCTAATAATAGGTAGGTACAGGGTGTGAAACTAATACTCTTGCAAACAGAAACTAGGTATTCGCTTATACAGGGTGTAGCAAATTTTTGGTCCCTTCAGGATAGCTACCTTTAATTTTGTAATTAGAAAGTTTTTTTCTTCAAAATAAAATAATAGTTTCGGTTGTGGCGCGGGCGTGGTGCGAGCGTGGCGCGAGCGTGGCGCGGGCGAGGTGTGGGCGCGGTGCCGATGACGATGGATCACAAAGGTCTAGAAGACACCTATTCACTCTTGACTTGAAAAGACAACAGAAAACAGAAGCATGGCTCTGGCTTAGCGACTTAAAAGCCGGGATCGACAATTTAACGTTGCCCTCCGAAGCATCGAAGCGCTCAGCTCGTTATGGGCCTACTTGACACCTAGGGCCAGACTTGACATATATAAAAAAAATGTATTTATAATTGCCATAAAAGTCTACAATAAATTACCTAATTCATTTAAAGACTTACCTATTAATGTATTTAAAAATCAAATAAGTAAATGGTTAATGCAATATTGCTTTTATGACATTAACGAATTTCTGACATATCCTAATAATTTTAATTAATTTTTATTATTGACATTCTTAATTTTATCGTGTTAGGTAATTTAAAATGATTTTATTTATTTCTTTATTTCGTGTTTTTTATGCGCCTTTTTTGTTTACATTTTAAATAATTAATAATTTCAATGTTTTAAAGTTTTAAAAAAGCTGTAATTAAATTTTGCACACCATCTAGATGGTAGAATATAATGGCACAACATGTATTGAACATCAGAATTTGTATACCTACCTATATTCTGGCAAATAAATATTCTTATTCTTATTCTTATTCTTATGGCGTTTGCGGTCACCCATCCAAATTGTGACCGCGCATCAATCAAGAACGTCCAAGTAAGCTATGCCAAGAGCGCTTCCAATAATAATTCCAGTGGTAAATAATAAATTTAACTGTTGACTATTCTGGGTAACCGCAAGATAAGTTAACTAGTAGTAATTAAGGACCCTTGTCCGTTTGTCACGACTCGTCCTTCCTATGAGATGCACACCACTAATGACCATAAACTTCTAGTTTTGAGGTTAAACTCTAAACACAAAATTGCCTATTTAACTGACTTCAAATAAGAATCATCAAAATTGGTCCACGCGTTTGGCCTCTAGAACGCCACATAGAAACATCCAAACATACATACAAACAAACATAGACTGATAAACACATTACCCTTCCTTTGCTTTGCGCAGTCGGGTAAAAAGGAGGAGGTTCTCAATTTGTCGGAATCTTTTTGAAGTAAAACTACTATTATTCTATGGTGAAACTTCTTTACGCTGGCTTGACTTGGGGAGTAAGCTGGTGAATGCGTTACGAGAGTGTTACGAAAAGTGTGATCGGGGCGAGGCGAACGGAAGTTTTACTTCAGTTGTTTGGTCTAAAGCACACTAGGTTTTTGTGCTTTTTAATTATGTATGTTCACCGATTACTCGAAGACGCTTATACCCCTGTTTGATACTTTCCGATTGGTGCCATAAAATTTTGGCGAGGATCTGTCGAGGATCTTCGGAGTTAAGAACAGAAATGCACCTCGAGAGTGCAGAGAATTGCTCAGCTTTAATAACGTTGGTATTTAAAAAAAAATTATTTAAGTACCTACCAAACTTGACTAAAGAAAATACTGTTACAATCCTATTTTCAGTATCATTATTTTTGACACCCTGTATATTAATAGGCGCTAAATAATTTAAATTGTTTAGGAAGTGCTCAATTTGTTTTACTTTATTAATTTGTAAATGTAAACAGCTGTCATTTGTAATCCTATAACAATACCTATTAATCTGTTTACCAATGGGAGGATCTGAGGGAATTGTTGTCAATTACATTAACAAATTCCCTGCCTCTGTGGCACTCTATGGAGAGGGCCGCAGGACAGCATCCTCCTCCACTGCGTCACTAGCACTGAACGCGTTAAGTAAGGACAACACATTTTGTATTTATTGTTGAAGAATGTAAATAAATAAATAATAATAAATAAATAATGCTGGACATTTCACACAGCATCATGTAGCCCCAAGCTAAGCAGAGCTTGTGTTATGGGAACCACATGACTGATATACTACCTATATACATTTTTTTTGGAAATACATACATAATATACATAGAAAACACCCAGACCCGAGACAAATATTTTCACATAATACAAACATTTGGTAATAGGGAACTATGAAATGTTGTCTGTGAAAGTTAAGTAAGTTAGTACCTACGAGTATGAGCTAGTGTCTAACTCTGGTGACGGAGTTTTTACAACACAAATCAGAAATTTTACATTACAGTGACAAGAAAATAAGGCAACCCCTTCAGCATTTGCTCCAGCAGCGCCGTGTTTGAGACCAATTTGAGGTTTGAGACAAGTAAGACAATCAGCCTGCAGTATAGTGACATAGGACCTTAATTATGAAAGATGTTTAAAGTTAAACACTGGTTAAACAACGTCCTGTCTTTAATTGTGGATAGTGACGAACAGAGACAGGACATAGTTTAACCAATATTCAACTTAAAACATCGTTCATAAGTAAGGGGGATGTATTTTACCATGGTAAAGCCAAGGCGGTTGTCAATTTGTTTGTTGACGTAAAGAGTGCGCGTACTGCGCGGAAAGCATCTCCTCTCCACTTTGTCGTGACAAACAGATCAAAGCGCGTCTAATGTAGCTTTTAGACGAAGCGCTCTATACAGCGTAATTACGCGATTTACATTTAGAGTAGAAGATTATTTGTTGATCGTTTGATTCTATAAGAATCAAATGTAATAAATGGTTGGTTTTATTAAGGAAAAATAATTTAAGTAAGTAGATAAGTAGGTAGGTACTTATTTACAAAAATATTTTTTAATATTTATTTACTTAGTTTATTAAGGTGCGATATTTTATCAATAACTGAGGCTGGCTCACCAGAGTTGGCCACTTGCTCATACGAACTTACTTATTTTATTTACTTACTTTTGATTATATATTATACTAGTAGTTCGCCCCGAACTGAGATCTCGCGCACCGTAGATGGCCAACATTTGGACTTTCTTCTGACTACCCCTATAATTTCAAGTGCTACTACTGCCGGGTATGCCTATTGCGCTAGCTCTTCATGGTAAAAAATACTAGCATGCATGCAATACATAATGTCGTGTCTAATTTTTCATTTATTTCATATTTATGAATTCTCGTCGTATTTTTAAAAGTATACGTCCTAGAATAAAAATAATATCTATTTTAGAATGTACAAATAAAGACCTTTCATTTGACACCGCACTCAATATATTTGTTTAAGTACTTAACTTTTTTTACCCCAATTATTTTCATTTTTTATCAAAATTTTTTTTATCATGAAAATAAATCAAGTAGCATCTAAAATCATTGCAAACCAAACCGCAACGATGCCACTCTCTTTTTAAGACCGACCAGTCAATGAGCTACAAAGACATCGAAACTCTATGAAACGGGAGCTCTTGCAGCTCTGGTTTCGTAGGTTTTGGTCTTTGGTCGTATTTCAAAAACTATACATCCTAGATTAAAAATTAAAACCATTTTGGAATGTACAAAATAAGCCCTTTCGTATGACACCCCACTCAATATATTTGTGTAACTTTCATAATTTTTTACCCCCTTGGGAACCCAATATCTTCACAACCCCTTCATCGATTAAGCTCATATGCTCCACCGTAAATTTCCTTACCACAACCTATTGACCTACCAAGTTTCATGCAGATTGGATGAACGGTTCGACAGTTATGCTCGAACAACAATTCGTGAAACATACAAACATACAAAGCAAAATCGCCCAACTTACCACTAAGATCTTCGCTCGCTTCGCTCGCTCGATCGATAATCAAAAGTAAGTAAGTTTACAGTGACAGGGATTAGGAGCTGTTCTATGGAGTTCTTCAGTTATTAGTAAAATACCTAAGTATTTTAAGCTTGCTGTAAATATTTTATTGGACAATAAACGAATTACAGAACTTGATATTGAAACATAATTATGTTACTTAGGTATTTTACTAATAACTGAAGAACTCCATAGAACAGCTCCTAATCCCTGTCACTGTAGTGTGGATGTTCAAAATGTTAACTCAATCTGTTAAGAACTTGTTTTATACTTGTTGTTTTTAAAATTCAGTTGTATGAGCTGTCCCAAGTATACTAACAAGCTAACAGATGAAGTAAAATAAAGGTTATTACAAACATTTCTGTTTATTTCTAACCACTCGTGTAAACAAACAGCGCTCCGTGTGAAGCGGCCGCGCCGCTGCATTTGTATAAAGATGACGACTCAAGGAACGCTGATGTAGGTGCCGCTGCTTTGTGCCGCGGGTACAGACGTGTGCTCAAGTGAAACTCAAGCACAGTAAAATAACAATAATTAAATTAAATTAATTATAACATAATACAAAATAACATTCAAACTATGGTCTATCTGATTGATAATAATAGTTCTGTTTTAATTTCTGCGATTAAACTAAAATTAAATGGGTTTGGGCCCATAACCTAATATAAAACAAATTGAGCTTGTTACCTGTCACCACAGACAAAAAGATTTTTACACAGACAATTAATGCATGTAGCGACATCTACCAGTCGCTAGATGAACTACGCACTACAGATGGCACCACTTAACATCAGAATGTCTAGAACTCGTAAGCAAAGTTCCCAACGGATTTAGACATCAGTAGGACTATCCGACAACATCTGTCGGTCGAAAGACCACGGGCAAGTGGGCCAGATGGGCCGACCCGTTGCAGAGGAACCACCTACTCTGCCTTTGGGGAACGATTCCACCATGTTCCCCAAAATGCATTAAATGTTTATGATTTTTTCTAGTATGAAATAAGATTTAACTAAATCCAGATTGTTTTGGTATTTACAACAAAACCATTTTTCTCTTATAGAGGTAGATAGAGTCCATGTAATCCATGTGCTACGATGCTGACACACAGTCGTGTTACCTACTGCTGTTATTTTTTTCAAAGGTGAAAAAATTAAAATCAGTTTAAAATATCACTTGTCCACACAAGCGTCCCGCGACTAGCTTTAGGCTATTCTAGCACACAATACGTCGCGCACACAACAAAGGAGAGAGTTTTTTTTAAACTCATTCAAACTCCAGATTGCCTCCTACTTTAAACCGTTTTAAAATGCAATGTTTTTACTGAAATGTGGTTAGGTTAGGTAGCTTATTTACAGTCTGTTTCATTTTTCTATTCTGTGGTTTTGCTTATTGTGATAAGTATAATTGACATTTAGTTTGGAATCCATACCCATAATATAAATGTGAAAAAGTGTTTATTTGTTTGTTTGTCCTGCTTTCACGTCTAAACAGAGAGATGGATGGACGTGATTTTTTGCGTGGAGATAGTTGGAGGGCTGAAGAGTGGCATAGGCTACTTTTTATCCGGGCACCACGCGAGAGAAGCCGCGGGCGGAAGCTAGTAATGTTATAAATATTACTCTGAATGAACACATTCTCAAGTTACCCGTACATCTTGAATATTGAGCAAAGCGATACAAACTCACATAAAAGTGTTTCGCGTATCGCGACGTTACGTTTATTGCGCTGTTTACTGCGTGTTTACTCTCGGCAATGTTACGAGTGGTAGATACTCACTTCCTGCTTGTGTTACACTTTACTGGCTATTCGACTATTATAAAGGACTAGCTGCTGCCCGCGGCTTCGCTCGCGTGGTACCCGGATAAAAAGTAGCCTATGTTACTCTCCAGCTCTCCAAATATCTCCACACAAATCACGTCAGTCCGTCGCTCTGTTTTGATGTGAAAGCAGGACAAAAAAACAAACAAATAAACACACTTTCACATTCATAATATGGGTACTCTAGAACTGTTAGTCGAATGTGACTTTCTATATGAAGGTCGTTAATTTGAATCCTGGGTGAACATCAATGGATTTTTCGTTTCGTGAAAACTCTAAACGGAAAACAGTAAGCTATCTAGGTAATAGCAGCGATGGGCTTGCAACCTGTCATTTATATATAATTTAAACATTTTTAGATATACCTCTGACTACCCCTATTTTGATTCCAAATATGTATTTTTATACGAAAAAATTCCATTTTCATTTCCAAATGACTTTTCGTCAATCGTTTTTGCAATTTTATACGATTGTTTCCGATGTTTTACGAAATGCATTCTTTTCCCAGTTTTACTGTAGTAAATCTCGACCCACAAATTAAAATTATGTCTTTCATCGCAAACCATCACCCAAACGCATTTTAAGAATTTGGAGGTAGGATGATCCTACCTCCAAATTCTTAAAATGTCCTACTAGGATCTGCCAAATGGCATGCCACTTCAACTTGATTCCCATCACCACTCCAACTTGATTCCCATCACCAGTTCAACTTGATTCGCAACTGGCGGCCACATTTGGAAAATATAAAATATGAATTCAGCTGTAAAGAGCAATGGCACCGCCGCTCGGGTTATTTGGCAGCGGTGAGAGTAGACCTAGGAATGTTTTGTATTTAGACCGGGCATGTCATAATCTCCACAAACCTTAGCGGGATTCTGCGTAAGTAGAAGCGTTCTAAACAAAAATATCAAAATTCAAATATCGTTTATTCAGTAAGACCACTATGACCACTTTGAAACGTCTAAAGAGCTAGGTGATTCTACTCCTGTTCTTTCGCGACCAACACCGTGAAGAATCAGGGCAACAAACACGGTATGGGGCCTAGCTTTATTTTCGGTGATCCATCTATCTAAATAGTCAAGCTCCAGTGAGGAACCAGTCGAACAATGTTAGTTTCGTCAAAGTCATCAAAAGAAAAGAAAAGGATTAATATACCTCAACAAATGCACCATATTGTTTCTTCCATAATCATCATTTTAGCCTGATATCACCCACAGCTGGGGAAAATTTTTCTTTGCCAATAAGTTTGCGATCCTTTGATTTGATTCAAGTTTTGTCCGCAACTATTTCGATATCATCGAGCAACAAATTATCATCAATCTAATAATGTAAGTAGATAAGTTTTCACCTTGTCTATAGATTCATAGATCTACAGTTCGCCGGCATCGAGTTGGAGCTTGCAATATTGAAACTTTGCATCGCTCGTCCGGCGGGGCTCTGAGGCTCTTAGAGACGATCACCGTCATAATACCATACGTAATACAAAAAAAAACTGAGGCCTTTACATCTTTACTAGATGATTTATACGGAGGCAGCCTTTGCCTACACTTAACGGGACACTGTAGTACCTGGGAGTAGGCTTGCCCAGCACCTACACCATTCTCTCAACTTAACCGGCCATATCCACAGGAAAGACATGGTGAATACGTGCGGGGTTGACTAAGCCGCGGGTTTCCTCACGATGGTTTTCATCGCCGTTTAGAGCTCGTGTTAAAGCGCCAACGTGTAGACAGCACATTTGTCTTGACTTGCCATCGCTCGGTGTCACTCGCCTAGCCTGGCCGAGTGAATACAAGCGTATGGTTTGCGTAGACTCGCCAAACGTGTAGACCGTAGCACTCGCATTGCATTAATTTGCCTTCACTCGCGTTGGCCTAGGCACGCCAAACATGTATGATGGCATAACGAAAAGAAAGCTAGGCCCCATACCGTGTTTGTTGCCCTGATTCTTCACGGTGTTGGTCGCGAAAGAACAGGAGTAGAATCACCTAGCTCTTAAGACGTTTCAAAGTGGTCATAGCGGTCCTACTAAATAATTGATATTTGAATTTTGAATTATTTGAATTTTTATCGGTCGCCGCTTTCACAAAACTCATAGCTTGCATAAGCGTATTCATTCCACAGGTATAGGATTCTTGGTAAATTATTTGTTTAATACAGGTATAGAAGTAAACTGTTTCGGGAGGCATTTTAGGCTATCCGCATGCTAAGATGTATTTGAGTTCCTCAGGGAAATAAGTAGGAGCTACGCTATTCATGAATCATATCAAGTTATATTTAAATTACTTTTGTTTTGAAATAGGACTCCCTAGACATTTTACACGTGCTTTGGACACTTCTGACCACGTGGCTTAGGGCGCTTTCAATTCATGCGTTTCGTTCGGCGCTCGAGTCGACCGTTCGCGATACAGGCGCCGCGCTGTTGCCGCACCGCTCGCTTTGTATGAAAAAACACGGTCGTCCGTGCGCTGTACGACTAATGGTAAGCGTCCACAGGCCCGCATCGCACGCAGCGGACGGATCGCATCAAACGGATTATCTGTGAAATGCGATGCGTACGATGCGGACATGTGGACGCACTTATATGAGTTTCTATACAAATAATACTACGATCCGTTGCGTGCGATGCGTCCGAAGCGTACGATACCGACATGTGGACGCTTACCATAAAGCACCGCTTCGGCACCGCAGCAGGCCGTCAAGAAACGCATAAATTGAATGCTCCCTAAAAGTCACTACAAGGGTCACTACAAGCTGCCCCCTGATTGTCTATTTTTGATAGCGACCAAAATCGGCCTCAAACTGTCAAATATGACAGTTTACTGGCCACACAAACAGCTCTATCACCCTCATCTCAACGAGACCGAACGCGACAAAAGATAGCTACGCGATCGATTTGACAGTTTGAGACCAATTTGAGGTTTGAGACAAGTTAGACAATGAGCCAGCTGATCATGATGACGACGATGAATAGCGATTTTATATTGTTGAACCATGAACCAGGCTTAAGATGTTCATCTACTTTTGTCTCTGACTATTCATCTATTTATTCTGCATTACTCGCATTAGTACCAATAAATACTTCACAAGCTTGCAAGTAATAAGGAAGAGGAAACATTTTGTGGAGGTAATTGTGAACAGATTGTTTGACACTTGTAAATACTTCGCACCTCACAAGTAATAGAGTTGCAACTCAAAATTTTGCAATATTGAGCTAAGTATGCCATTAAATACAATTTTTTTTTCTCTATCGACTGGTGAGACCCTTACATTTCTACCCCTTTTTATCACTAAATGGTAGCACTAAAACTCTTTATTGACTATCCATCTCGTTCATTAATTTGTCAAGTAGCATAGTTACATCTAAAGTTGAATCCCTGTTGAATAAGTCACCACTCGTGCCAGACGTGTTTTGCCTGTCACATCTCAAAATAAAACATTGGAGTGTTAGTTTGGATACAAAAACATAGTTTAAAAGTAATCAATATAGTTGTATTATCTAGTTGTAACTGTATTGCCTGTCAATAAAAATAAGCCATGAGGCTCACATTAAGAGTTGTAACTGTATTGCTTGTTAGTAATTTCCTTTATATAGACTTTTACGAAAAACATTTCAACTTACAACTATATTACCGCAATTTTGTTTGAGTTAACACTATATGACCTGTTAAGATTATCGCATAAATTCTTCGAGGTATTGCTTATTTCTAAATGTAACTCTATTGCCTGTGCATATTTTTACAAGTTTTTATTTAGCTTCACCTGTTTCAGTGTCTGTCTGTCATTTTCTTGTGTCCGATTGAGCTGAAATTCAGCATACATTACCGATGCAATAAAACAGTGACAGCTAATTGTTTTTTTTTTGTCAAAATAAATTAGGTACATACATACATAAACTCATGCCAGTTTCCCATCATAGGGGTAGGCAGAGACCACAGATCTCCACTTACTACGATCCTGACACACTTCTTTGGCTTCATTCACTCTCATCACATTCTTTATGCAAGCTCGTCGGTTTATGGTACTCTTGACCTGGCCTTTTTCCAATAATTCGCCAAGAAATTAGGTAAGTATTTAAATTTAATAGAAATTATATACTAGAAGCTGAGGAGATGAGAAGATGGCAGTGTAGCGTAAAGTAAAGCAGAAGTGTTATGGGAAGTCGAAAGGTTCTAAGAACAGGTCTACGATTCAGTCACTAAACCTGTTTGCAGTGCGGCTAAAGAAGACCCGAGAGCCAAACTGGCCCGACACTAAACTGCACCGAGGATATCCTAGGTGATACACCCGCTTTCAAAACGGGTATCAATTTGATACCCGTACAAGATGAGGGTGGCCCTGAAGCAGCTTAAGAACTGTTGTTCTCAACAAGGCGCCGGGCGAAGATGGAATAACTTCAAGAGCTTTTGAAAGCGGGTGTATCACCGGTAATTAAAGTCCTTCAAAAGCTCGTCTTGCTCGAAGGTATTACGGCAGAAGCATGGAACAAGAGCGTGGTGTTGCTGTTCTTGCTGTTGAACCATGTTTAATAAACATGGCTCAACAGCAAAAACAGCTAATAAACATTGTTTATAAGCTGTTTTTTAAGAATTATCACGAATTGTCTCGATCGCAGGTTTGCAGGATGACTTTCAGCCTCCCAAACACACACACGCTGCGGCAAGTCACACAGAAGACCGAAGAATATAACTTGACGCTTTGTTTCGCGTTTGTGGACTATGAGAAAGCCTTCGATTCAATTGAAACATGGGAGGAGCTCGAGTCTCTCCAGCGATGCCGAATTGACTATCGGTACATCGAAGTTTTGAAGTGTTTGTTTAAAAACGCCACTTAGCTTTTCATCCAAAATACGTCAATTTATTAAGACAAAAGTCTTCAATCAATACGTGGTTCTTCACTATTGGCCTCAGAGTAGCTCAACGAGCAATGGAGAGGGCTGTGCTTGGGGTTTCACTGCGGAATTGAATCAGAAATGAGGAGATACGTAGAACTCGGGTTACAGCCAAACGGATTGGCACGTTGAAGCGGCAATTGGCAGGCCATATAGCACGCAGAACAGATGAATGATAGAGCCAAAAAGTTCTCAGGAGGAGGCCACGGACCAGCAAGCGCAGCGTTGGACGTCCACCGACAATATACATACGACCTTGTAAAAACTGCAGATTTGCAGAACTGCAGGTAGTAGTAGATGCAGGCCACCTCCAACCACAACACATGGAAATCTTTGAAGGAGGCCTATGTCCGACAGTGGACGTCCAACGCCAGAGATGATGATGCTAGTTTAGTAGTTGTATTTTGCTCTTCTACATTTTTGATAATTAGGTACCTAAACTGTGGTAAAGTACTTACTATTTCTCTTCGGTTTCTTATTTTTTGTTTAGCTACTGTTGATTTTTAAATATAGTATTTTGCTACAACATTTTTTGAATTTAATTTACGAGAAATACAAGTTACCTTCATAAAACGCATTATAACTTCTGAAACACTAGGAAAATGTACATTAAAACGTTAATTATAACCGTCGTAACGCACAAAAGTTAGTTTTTAAAACAGGCAATATAGTTATATTTCAAAAAAGTACCTGAATAGATAAGCAATACAGTTGTAACTCTGAGTGTTATTAAAATAATATTCATTTTAAGAAAGCTATTTACTATAAACTTACTAGAATAGGAAATATTCATAGCCAAGCGATATACCTATATATTTGCATTTAAGTTAAGACATTACTGTCAATATTTTAGACGGTACGATTTTTTAAAACTTCAAAACGCGATATCTCAAAATCATTGTTTTTGAGTTGCAACTATATTACTTGTGAGGTGCGACTTGTTGAAAGGATAAATACTTACGTACCTACTTGTAATGTATGTGTCACACTCATGGTACGAAAGCTATTTATACTCCAACAAATAAACAGCACAAGTATCTTTTTTATTTTATTTTTAGTTAGGGCTCATACGCACGAGCGGCACAATGTCAACGGCAGATGCAACTGCAGCCGTCGACACCCGTCTTGTCAACATCGAAGATCTGCGGCATGTCGGCATGTCGACGGCTGCTGTTTGCATCTGAGTTTGACATCGTGCCGCTCGTGTGTATCAGCCCTTAGAGTCTCTAGTTTAAAGTCTTCCCGCTACCACGGTTGGCGCAATCCAGTCGAAAAGTCGCCGTGTCGGGCTAAATTAAAAATTTACGTGATAAATACCCAGATACTGTACCTACTACCAGATAAATAATGCGTTTCGGAAAACATCGGAAACAATCGTAAGTATAAAATTACAAAAACGATTTTTCAATCGTTTTTAAAAGTTTTTAAAAATTAATTTGGAAATGCAAATTACTCACCCATTTCAAATTAATCGCAAACAAATAAATATCAATGTCATTTTTAAGAAAAGCAATATTTCTTAGTTGCTATCTGTGCGAGTTACGCTGCTAACGAGTGCACTTGTGTCACATTCTGTTTTGTGGAATCATACAGCAGATTTGTCTAACTTGTCTCAAACCTCAATTTGGTCTCAAACTTGACAGTTCGCGTTGATAACTTTTATCGCGTTCGGTCTCGTTGAGATGAGAGTGACAGAGCTTCTTGCTGGTCATTGAGCTGTCATATTTGAGAGTTTGAGACCGATTTTGATGGCTATCAAATATAGACAATCAAGGGGCAGAGCTTAATATATCAATATTGCATAGATGCTGTCGGTCATATTCGGTAAACACGAAATTAACCGATGCGCCTTCACCCACGCCACAGAGGTCATCCTAATTAATGACAAGCTGCTCTACTTCCCACAAGGTTTGCATTTCAAATGAA
Source organism: Camptogramma bilineatum (assembly GCA_958496255.1). Lineage (NCBI taxonomy): Eukaryota > Metazoa > Arthropoda > Insecta > Lepidoptera > Geometridae > Camptogramma > Camptogramma bilineatum. Next base: position 550,290 of record OY292472.1, read on the forward strand.
AAACACACAGGTTGAGTTTGTATCTTTGCAGCGGTACTTTCATTAGATTCACTTTTCTAGGAAAAAGTGTGATTTTAGGTACAGAAAGTTGGTTGGTATTTTTGCTACTGTGAGCGAATCATACTAATATTGAATGCGAAAGTTTGGATGTTTGGATGTATGTTTGTTCCTCTATAACTCAACAACCACTGAACCGATTTGGCTGAAATTTAAAATGTAGAATGATAATGACTGGAAATAGGATATAATGCTACTTTTTATCCGGGTACCACGCGAGCGAAATTATAAATGTGTGTTAGTATTATAAATGCGAAAGTTTGGATGTTTGGATGGGTGGATGTATGTTTGTTCCTCTATATCTCGACAACCACTGAACCGATTTGGCTGAAATTAAAAAAATAGATAGACAATGACCAGAAATAGGACTTAGATTACTTTTTATCCGGGTAATACGCGCTTGAAGCCGCGGGCCTGAAGCTAGTTATAGCTATTTATTATATTTCACAGAAAGGTAAAATTCTAAGAACTAGGAGCCTTTTCAACGCAGAGTTGTGTTGGTCTTTTGCTTCTCTACCTTTGTTTCAAAGGTTGAATTTCCGTGTCAGTGACGTTTCGGAAAACTACTCCCCTTGGCTTGCAACGTCATGGAATGTTAACTTAAGCAAAATGTGGGCATGTACGGAATAGTAATTGGACATACCCTCTGACTACGTCCTAAGGCTAATCGCAAACCTATACGCGCTGAATTATCGCAGTACTGCCAGATTCGGTGGAATTTTAGGATTCGTGTGCGGGCAGATATGCGAGGTTTCATAAGGGAGTGTACACATTGCGTTTTTTGCAGCGCGTTTGTATCGATACAAACGCGATTCGAACGCGATGCGAACGCGCAGCCCCCCTCCCGGTTCGCTTTTGTATGGAAAAATACGCGTTGCGAACGCGCGTTTGTATCGATACAAACGCGCAGCTCAAAAACGCGCTGCAGAAAACGCAATGTGTACACTCCCTAAGATTTCATAAAGAAATCTCAAGTTCGATTAGTTTGGCGCGTTCGGTGTGCGGCCACCTTTAGACATCTTCAAAGGCTCTAAAAATGCCTAATCTACCGAACCTGAATACAGTAGATAATGAACATAAGTAGGTATTTCATTTTACATTTTTTTATATATTTTAATTTTACAGCCATAGCGCTGCTGGAGCAAATGCTGAGGGGTATTCTTATTTTGTTGTCACTGTAATGTAGCATTTCTGATTTGTGTTGTATGTATCGTAGTGGCGAAAATAAAACTTTTTCTATTTCTATTTTTTATTTTTTTTTTATTTTTTATTTTTTTTTATGCTTAGCGTAAAAGTATAAAAATTCTATTTCTATTTTATTTTTATTTTACAACGATAACCGCGAGATTCTACTAGTGTAGCTGGCAGCTTCCCCTATAAACTCAGCAATGCAGTGAACTGCTGCGCTGTCTGTTTGTTGACAAACACCCGGATTTATACAGGGAGTTACAAAAGTTCCAAAATGAAGGCTTTAATCAAATTAAGTAGGTACAACATAAACAAATTGTTCATGTAAAACCCAGTCTCAATATAAAATAAAGCATTCTTATAATATTTTTAAGAAACAAACAATTTATTACTAATATTAATTAATTGAAAACTGCCTGAAAATGTTAGATTTAAACAAAATTGAATTTTTAAACTTAGGATTTTTTAACATGTTTAAAAATTTTTTTCGATTACAATTTTTCGTCAATACCGTTTAAATACCACGTTGAGTGAGCACGGATTTTCCTCATTAGCTTTTTTATTATTATTTTATCAACACTGGGCGTCTGCTAAGTCTGCTTGTCACTAATCTTTGGAACATCCTATATCTACTTTTGTTTGTAAAAGTTAGTTTGGAACATCCTATATCTACTTTTGTTTTTAAATGTTAGTTTGGAACATCCTATATCTACTTTGGTTTGTAAATGTTAGATACACGTTAGATAAGTTGATCTGAATGCACAGCGTTTTTAAAATTAAATTAATTTTGTTTTTGTTTTTTCTTTAAAATCACACTCTGATTTTAATCGTAACGTACCTACTACGGTAAAATGAGAATCTCGTTAAAACTAAAAATATTTTAAAGAACTTCTTAGCTTAACCGCAGAATACTTAGACAAGTACTTACGGTAAAACCAGAAAAAGAATGCGTTGCGGAAAACATCGAAAACAATAGCATAAAATTTCAAAAACGATTGACGAAAAGTCATTTGGAAATGAAAATTACTCATAATTTCAACTTTATCGTAAACAAATAAATATCAATGTCATTTTTAAGAAAAGCAAATTAGTTGCAAGCCATGCGAGCTGCGCAGCTAACGACGTGCACTTCTGTCGCATTCTGTTTTGTGGAATTATAAACTGCTGTCGGACATATTCGGAAAACACAAAAATAACCGATGTCCATTATATAGCTTGAAGTACTGGAGAGTACAAGTCTTAACCACAGAATAAATAATAGTTCGCTTTAACTGACAATTAACTTAATCAGCACCCTATTTGGAGACGAATCAAGCCCTAACGGTACATATTTAAGGTTTTTCTTGAGCCTAATTATGCTAAGTGCATTGTTCGCCATTTTCAGCGAACTACCAGTTTACTAAAACGGTTAAGGCAACTGCCAAATTCATAAATTTAGCTCTTTAACTGCGCCTCGTGGTGTTGCGTGGGTGCATTTTACTTGGAAGTTCTCGCAATGAGCGTGGCTTGGAGCGAATGTCCAAAGTTAGAGAGATCACGCTACAATATTGAAAATTGACGGATTTAAGTGGTCCGGTCTGAAAGACGTGTTGGCCGAGAGGGTTAGTGCCTTGACTTTCGATCCGAAGGTCGTGGGTTCGGACCAGCCGTGCATAAATGGATATAATAGAATAAAATGTAACTTTATTTTACCTACACCATAAAAAAATCAAAAAGAAAAATAGATAGGAAAAATAACCATTATTTTAAACAGTATTATTTTAAACCAACTTAGGCCTTTACATCTATATACTAGATGATTTATACAGTGTCAAAAGGCAATCTTTGCCTACACTTAATGGGACACTGTAGTGCCTGGGACAATGTCGAGATGGAGTAGGTTTGCCCAGCACCTACACCATCCTCTCAGCTTAATCGGCCATTTCCACAGGAAAGACAGTGATACAATGGGTGACCTTATCGTTGAATCGCTCTCTTCCATAAAGTAGTTTTAGTTCAAAAAATTAAATACGTATTAACACGAGTTCTAAACGGTGAAGGAAAACATCGTGAGGAAACTAGTTAGCTTTCTAAAAGCGTCAATGGGCTCGCAACCGTTGTGTGATATGCTAACTACTGCAAATGTGGACATTTACCAATATTTGGACATACCTCTGACTACCTCCTTAGACATCTTTAAGGATCTTTAAATGCCTAAAAGATCTGAGAGAATGTCCACCGCGCCTTGGGGATACAGTCGTGATCAACACGTGATCCCATAGCAAATTTTGACATTCACTCCGAAGAAAGCCAACTATAGCCAATTTCTTGGCTTCAGTAGAACTACTTATGTATAGTTGGTATACTATAGTAGGGTATAAGCGAAACTGCTTTGTTTACTTTGTTTGACCTAGATGAGTCATTGGTTTCACGTTTTAAGCCGCAAAAAATAATCTCAGAACTTTGTGTTTCATTTAATATTGAACCTTATTACTTGGATTCAATTCATTATATTCAACACCGATTTTAATTCCCATTGACACATTTTTTTTTAAATCGGTTAATAGTTCTCTCAACTTCCTCTAATTAAAATTCTTTCGATGCCACGGCATCATTTTATAGCATAGGAATTTATATCGTACTAGCTGCTGCCCGCGGCTTTGCTCGCGTGGTACCCGGATAAAAACTAGCCTATGTTACTCTCCAGCCCTCCAACTATCTCCACACAAAAAATCACGTCAATCCGTCGCTCTGTTTAGACGTGAAAGCAGGACAAATAAACAAACAAATAAACACACTTTCACATTTATAATATGGGTACGGATTACTATTGAGGTACATTTAGTCAAATCAACAGAAGTTCACTTACTCAAAACTTTGAATACAAATAAAAATTTAAAGTTAGACAAACGGGCGATAAAGAGAAGAATAAATTGATCGCGTTCACACTTCTTATGACGAGTGAAGTTTGTCGCCGTAAATCGGAGGGACAGGTTAAATGTAGCGGAAGAATTGAGCTAGCCAGTGTCAGCGGACGCGGTGCCGATAACGATCTGTGCAGACCGGCGACAAGTCGCGATACTTTAAGATAAAATATCTGTTTATCTATCTAATTAGCTAAGTGCAGCATTACATGCCACGCGAACTTCTGTTGAGGTGTTAATCATACTCACACTATTAATATAAACGCGAAAGTTTGGATGGATGAATGGATGGATGGATGGATGGATGGATGTGTGTTTGTTTGTCTATAACTCGACAACTCCCTACTAAACTGATTTGGTTGAAGTTTAAATATAGATAGATAATGACCGGGAATAGGACAGACTACTTTTTATCCGGGTATCACGCCAGCGAAGCCGCGGGCGGAAGCTAGTCAGCTATAAATTCCACAAGTAGGTACTTTTGCTTACTTTGCCGAGCCTCACTTTGTTCAACTGGCTTCCTACTGGAGCTTGACTATTTCGATTTAAGTGGATGGATCATCGAATAGATAACTAGGCTCTAGTTTTACTTATTATCAAAATCGGTTATGAAACTCCTTGGAGTGTTTTCCGCTATCCTAATAGTTTCAGATTTGGCCCTAGAGGCACTCTTGAAAAACTCACCCTGTATGGTTCTGAATGAGAGAAGATGTACACTGTTCTCACAAATATTGTTTGTTATTATCCTAAGAGTTTATATTTTGATGTTTGGTTGATGGCTGCGCAAAAAAAAAGCACCAACCGCCCATACAAAATCGGCATGGTCTTTACATACAAACTATTTGACACACTTTGAGTGTCTTTCCCCTTGCTCATGGTGTACTATAGTTTGACCGAAACCGCTGTACCGCGCCTGAGGTATACGCGCGGCGAGACGGGGGGAAATATCGGCCGCTCCGATCCATCAGTAGTACCTATTATATATTATCTCTTCTATGTTGGTTAGTTCATCCGAGATTCTATGCCATCAGTCTGCTGTCAACGCTCACTTTTCCTCACTTTTCCTCGGCCCCCACCTCGCCGCACTTCACAAGGAGCGGTACAGCGGTTTCGGCCAAACTATACATGCAAGTCCTACTGCGGCCCTCTTCGACTGTTAAATGCGTCAAAAACGTCACACAATCGCGACAGAGACCGATAGTCGCTCGTCCGTCACCACTAATGGTACTTAAGATATAAAAGGTTCCAACGACAAATCATGCCAACGTGTACCGACACGACGAGTCTAGGAAACACTGTTATATTTCACACCCCATAAAGGGGTGTTACCCTAAAGGGGTGTTACCCCAAAAGGGTGTTACCCCCCGGATCATCAGACGTGACGATGTTTGGAGATAAATGATGGAGTGTCACTTCAGACCCATTTCATAGGACTCATTTCGGTCCAGTTGCTTTTGGGTTTATTTAAATGGTTTAGATAGGAAAGATCATTAGGAGTTAACGTGTCAAAGAGCTTGAAGAAAATCAGTATTTCGATAAATGCCTTTGAGATTTAGCTAGACAAACAAAGTCCCTATAGTAAGATAGTTATGGATTAACTAAGCTCGAGTTTATGAGCCATATAAGAGCCGTGCCAGCCGAGTGGTGTGACCCAGTATTCCGCAAACTTTTTGTGTTCAAGGTACATCTAGGAAATCGGAAAAGCTTTGAGGTAGGTACACCATAAATGAACAATCAATTTTTATGTGCGAAACATGAGCTTGTTTAGTTGAGCAATGCGTCCTTTGGAGTAGCTTAACTGAGATAGGTAGCCTTATTTTTCCGAGGCACACCAACCAATGACCACGGTACACCAGTGTGCCACGGCACACCCTTTGCGGAACACTGGTGTAACCCATTGCTGGGCAAAGGTCTCCTCTGCTTCTATCTCTTTTGGTTTTTTGCTGCAAACATTAATTATCCGACTTCAAAAAATGAGGAGGTTTGGGGAACATGGTGGAATCATTCCGCAAAGGCAGAGTAAGTGGTTCCTTTGCAACGGGCAGGCCCATTTGGCCCACTTGCCTGTGGTCTTTCGACTCGAATTTGTCGGTAATATGTCTATCGCTGCCGAAAACTTTGCTTGCGAGTTCTAGATATGTTGATGTTGTGTGGCGCCATCTGTAGTGCGTAGCATGTTTATGTAGTTCATCTAGTGACAGGCGGTAGATGTCGCTACAGAGGCTCTATTTTCGACTGTAAGCAAGCATGTTCTTTTTGTGTATGTATGTTCACCGATATCTTCGTCAATTATATCTTAAGTGAAGTCTTGTATAAAATAAATGCTTGTGGCAATTGAAACGTAATAAAATACTCCTCATTAGCAAGACAAGCATTACTAAGAACTGCTTTATTTGTACAAGTTTCAAAAGGAAATATGTAGCCTATATAGTATACCAGGAGAAAACTTCAAGTCTTGAATACCTGGAATTTTCTTTTACCATGTATAGAACGATATCTCTATATAATTTATTAAAGAAAATCATCTAGCCTTAAAGTAAGCAGAGCTCGTGTTATGGACAAACATTTGTGTGATAAACATAGATGTTTGTTCTGTGTCTGGGTATTACAAAGTATTCTATGTTTGTATTAAAAAGGGATATAAGTATTCTATCATTTATCTGGTTCCCATGGTACAAGCTTTGCTTAGTTTGGGGCTAGATGGCGCTGTGTGTTACCCAATGTTTTTTTTTTTTTTTTTTTTTTTAAGATCATACAAACAGTTTTCGCGCCGGAATCAAACAAGCAACCCTATGTATTTCAGGCGGGCCTTCGACCACAGAGAAAGTCAATGTCTCAATAAATTTTTGGACATACAGAGGTAGGTATGTAGAGGGGGTAGTCAGAGGACCCATTGGACATCTAACTAAAATATGCTGAGAGAATATCTACAGCGCCTCGCGGATAGTCATGATCAATTAGTCATAATTATTTCATTTTTAGGGTTCCGTACCTTAAAAGGTAAAAAAAGGAACCCTTATAAGATCACTTTCTTGTCCGTCTGTCTGTCTGTCAGTCTGTCTGTCCGTCTGTCTGTCTGTCCGTCTGTCCGTGTGTCACGATCGATTATCTCAGGAACGGGTGGAGCTAGCAAGTTGAAATTTATACCATATACTAAGATCTATAGTCCCTATTGTGAGTATAAAAATCAAGGTCCTGAGTCAACACTATAAAAAGATGTAGGCAAATTTAGGTTTTCGTGAAAACTTGTGAGTACCAAAACTTACCTTAATTATCAACTTTTTTTATTTTTCGGAATTTTTCCTTTACTTGTGCTGTAAGACCTTGCTTGTAACCAAAATTGACAATTCTAGGTCAACCGGAAGTACCCTAGAGGTTTTGGGTCGAAAACCTAAATGGTAGTTCCCGTTGACCTAGAATAACGAAATTTGTCAAAAAGCAAGGTCTCATAGCACAAATAAAGGAAAAATTCCAAAAAGTTAAAAAAGTTGAAAATTAAAGGGTGTTCCCATACATACATAGTTGACGCCAATTAAAATTGTCCTCTGAGTTGTATGGGCGCTCATACAATTAAGCGGACTAGCTTAATTGGCACCATGGCTAGGTACGGAACCCTCGGCGTACGAGTTCGACTCGCACTTGACCGGTTTTTTTAAGTTTAGTATCTCTGGTCATCAAGCTTAAAATTTTGTACAGCCCTATATTCTAGTTCTAAACTTGCAAAGCTAACTCAAAATTATAAGATGGACATTTATTTTTCGTTGTCATCAGTTGCAATAATTAGAACAAAAAAAAACATTTCGCTTTATAAATTGAAAAAGAATCTATCTAAGTATAATGTTTTAAAAGAGATGGCCGATTCCTTGAATAAATTTGCCCCACAGATGCCAACAGGAAAGAATGCTTGCGTCATGACCAAATTGGGATTTTTGGGTTTGTTTTTTTATTTTATAATGAGAGTCCATTCATCTTCTTCCTCTAAAAAGTGGGATTTAAAAGTTATTCTAATATAAAGCAGCAGGCTATGACGCCCAGCATGAACGGAGAACCTAGGAAACTATATTTTTAAGGTTGCTATAGTAAAAGCTTTGCTTACATTGGGGATAGATGGCGCTGGGTGAACATTTACTTTTTCATTATTATTAGGACTAGCAGAATTTTAAGTGAAGTAGGTATAGAAAATAAATGACGCACACAGGTGCTCCCAGTACCTACAATTTCAAGTAAAAAAGAAAAGTACTTAGGAAAAATTGGGAATTTCATCAATAAAATTATCTACACTCGTGTGCAGTGATTCTGTACTAACCGCCTAAAATAAAATATGATATCTATAAATAAATAAAACAAAAAGCCTTTTATTTCTCTATAATTAACATTTTTTTCTTATCACTAATGCTTATAATCTAAGTAGGTACTAGAGAACCCCTAAGGTGAAGGCCTCCTCCAAAGCCAGCCATCTGTCCCTGTCTTGTGCTACTCGGAGCCAGTTTGGTCCAGCAGTTTTCTTGATGTCGTCGTCCCAGCGAGCGTATGGTCTTCCTATGCAGCGTCGACCTCTTGGACCCTCCCAATTTGTCACTCTCCTAGTCCATCTTCCATCTTGTAGACGGGCTACATGTCCAGCCCACTTCCATTTTAGTCTGTATGCATATCCCAAGGCGTCAGTACTTTTTGTAATTTTAAATAAAATATGATAAATCCTCATAAATCACTCATCACAACACAATCACACAACTGAAACTCAACGAAATTCCTTTTACATCTGTCAAATTCTTGTCCGTCTGTTTTGTTTACTATTTGAGTGTCATGTCAACCGCGAAAAAGAAGGTAGGTCTATCTGATAAAAATATTCTCTGTGATACCTAATAGCCCCTCCAGACTCTCGGCAAGAAACCCCGACAACACCCGAGAAGCGTGAATGTGAGGAGTTTTTCGCCTTCTTGTTCTCGCGCTTCGGTGTCGGTACCTATTTTTGGCCGAGACAAAGGATTTCAAACAGATCACGAGTGAGAAAATTGAGAGTGTGGATAATTTGTTTGTTCTTCGAGAAGTCTCGGTGAAACTTCTCGCCGTGAGTCTGGAGAGGCATTACGGACTGTAGTACCGGAAGTGACTAAAGTTACTAATAAAATAACATAATTATATTCCCACAGGGCACGAGATATCTAAGTATTCTGTATGTACCAGTTAATTTTGTGATATTTTATTTAAATAATATTATTCAGACGCATAGTCTAATTCGATATTCGGCTCTGGGGCAGGATCCGGCCAAATTCTTTATGTTGTAGAGAAAAACATACGACAAAAAGTTGTAGTAAATATATTTTGCGGAAAATAATTCGCAGAATGAATAAAATATATTAAGTACCGTAAAATACGCCAACATTGCCCACTTTTTTCGAATAATTTCAATTTTTGTAAAAATTTTCTATGGGAATGTAAGTATTTTCTTTTATCATCTGCTATTATAAGATTATGTGCATGTATTACTTTATCAGATTTTATGATGCGTCAATATTTAATTAAGTATTTTATACATTTTGATGGCGGGCAAAGTTATCTGGACTTTTAGCCAACATTGCCCACGTTGATTTTTGACGCAAATATAGCCTCTAGAGAGATGAAATAAAAAGCCAATACAAGAATTTAGGCAATAATGGCGTTTACTTTAGGTTTTAAAACGATACTATAGAAGGTTTCCTAGCAAAGTGGCTGGGCAAAGTTACCCTGACATTTTTTGTCTTTTTCATACAAACCGCATTTCACCAATTAAAAGTGCTAGGGTTGGCACTTCTTAGTAAACTGATCTTGTGATCGTAGTTGTTGTAGGTATAAAAAATAAAAACCAGTCAAGTGCGAGTCGAACTCGTACGCCAAGGGTTCCGTACCTAGCCATGGTGCCAATTAAGCTAGTCCGCTTAATTGTATGAGCGCCCATACAACTCGGAGGACAATTTTAATTGGCATCAACTATGTATGTATGGGAACACCCTTTAATTTTCAATTTTTTTAACTTTTTGGAATTTTTCCTTTATTTGTGTTATAAGACCTTGCTTTTTGCCAAATTTCGTTATTCTAGGTCAATGGGAACTACCATTTAGGTTTTCGACCCAAAACCTCTAGGGTACTTCCGGTTGACCTAGAATTGTCAATTTTTGTTACAAGCAAGGTCTTTTAGCACAAGTAAAGGAAAAATTCCAAAAAATAAAAAAAGTTGATAATTAAGGTAAGTTTTGGTACTCACAAGTTTTCACGAAAACCTAAATTTGCCTATATCTTTTTATAGTGTTGACTCAGGACCTTGATTTTTATACTCACAATAGGGACTATAGACCTTAGTATATGGTATAAATTTCAACTTGCTAGCTCTACCCGTTCCTGAGATAATCGATGGTGACACACGGACAGACGGACAGACAGACAGACAGACGGACAAGAAAGTGATCTTATAAGGGTTCCTTTTTTTACCTTTTAAGGTACGGAACCCTAAAAAACTGGTTATTTTTCATTCAGGTATTTATTTAATACATTTTAATCAACATATTTATGTAGGTACCCAAATGAAAATGAAATACTAATTGAGATCAAATGATGTTAGGAGCTAAATTAAAATAATTACTAAACTATTACACATTTTCAGCTAACTGTCACTATTATTATTGCATTGTCACCGAAGTCTCATAATTTTACCTAAATTCAGCTCAATTTGACACCGGGAAGTAGGTCAAATTAAGCTTGCAAGAATTTACCCGGACAAACAGACTTACAAACATAGGAACTTACAAACATACAAACATTGCAAGTTAATTAAAAGCTTTAAAAAAAAACAAGTTTCTAAAGTGCCAACCCTAAGCTTATTTTGATGGCGGGCAATGTTGTCAATAGTAGATCGCTACAATGCTGGATAACTTTGCCCACCGCTATAACTCTTGTTTGAAAAGACATTCAGCAACGATAATAACATATTAATACTCCTAAAATGTTCTTACATATCATAATATTAATAAAACCAACCTGTGTTTTCGCCATCACTCACAATTCACTTATGAATTTGCACCAAAATTTGCCCGCGAAAATACGCACCGTACTTGAAGAGTTCCAACAAGTTACTGAGTGAAGCTAGCGACACACCCGATAGACAGTGATGCTAGACACATAACCTATTTTCTAACAAATTCAAAAAATGTTACAATATTATTCAAATATTTTTGCAATCTAAAGATTTGCTTATAAATTGATCTTCGGGCAAAATTACCCTTGGTGGCAATGTTGGCGTATTTTACGGTACACATTTTAGCTAAAAAGAAAATAGAGTATTGTAATAGCTAATACCTTTTTATAATTGCTTTCTGTGTCCCGGGAGCTTACAAGTCGTCTAAAATTTACTGTTTCTTCGCCTTTTATACAGGGTCGTAATCAGAGCCTTTTTTGTGGGGATATGAAAAGATATATGGACTGCTTATAGCCATATGTGGAAGAAAGGGTTTAATGTTGATATTGAAGAAGGCCTGTTGTGACGATTCATTGCTTAAAGTTTAGTTATAAAGGCAAGAATTATGATGACGTCTTACCTCTATTAGAAAAACAATATAGCAGTAAAACAATAAGAAAACAAACTTATGTTTGTTAGTTAGACCAGCGATTCTTAACCTGTGGTCCGCGGACCCCTAGGGGTCCGCGAGTATATGAATGGGGGTCCGCGGTCTCATCTATGGACCATATTTATATTTAGTCCCTTGTTCGTATTTGTAGTATAAATGGTCCGAAATTTAGTGATTTTTTAACTAAGGGGGTTCTTGATGTTGTGCTATATGTCCTAGGGGTCCGTGGACGAAAAAGGTTAGGAAACGCTGAGTTAGACGATATATACCTAAATGCGCAACATTTCTGCATGTGTAGGTAATCCCGTGAAAAGTTAAAGATTGTAATCATCATAATTTGACTTTTAACTGGCCTGTTAGCTCAGTTGGTAGTAGCTCTACCTTCTGCACTGTAGGTCGTGGGTTCGATTCCCATCCAGGACAAACATTTGTGTGATGAACATAGATGTTTGTTCTGTGTCTGGTTGTTATAAAAATATTCTATGTATGCATTTTAAAAAAGTATTTAGGTATTCTATTAGTTATCTGGTGCCCACAGTACAAGCTTTACTTAGTTTGGGGCTAGATGGCACTGTGTGAAATGTCCAGCACTATTTATTTATTTATAATATTAATAATAAAATAATTATAATTGCTTAATGCACTTAAGCAATTATAATTATTTCAACAGCAACTTTCAATTTGAACGAAAACTGATAAAAAGATAAACCGGAAGGACCCCCCTTTTCAACATCCCTGATTTCGACCCTGTACCACTTTAAAGGTGGAAGGACGTTTTAAGGTTATATACTTTTTGCTTTTAACGCGTCTTAAATAAAGTTTAGGCAGATTTAGCGGATTAGTGAAAAAACCTTAAAGCAGGTATACTCTATCATCGTCTTAAGTGCCCAAGAATTTAACCTTAAAATCTTCTCATAAGGATTTCCTTAAGCTTTTCTGAGAATTATGTTTGAGGAAAATGTAAGAGAAAAATCGACAAAGCCAACTGTTTGGACTGTCTTTTTCTTTCTCACCTTTTTTTCCTGTTGTTTGAATTTTTCTTGAATCATTTCAGTAGCTCAGTCTAATGGAATATTAAATTCAAGAAACTTCTAATTACTTATAAAATTAAGGCACTATTAGGCGTTATAATAATAAATCTTAAATTGTAAATGAATAATAAGTAAGTATAAATATACCGTAATGAGGTTAACATGAGAAAATATTATCATTTTGTAGTAGCACTAGCTTCTGCACGCGGCGTTGCCTGCGAGGTACCTACATAAAATACTTATAGCCTATGTTCATCCTGAAAGTTTATTTTAAATACTGATGAAAGAATTTTTTAAATCGGATATGAGTAGTTTCGAAGATTACCTCCTACATACAAACAAATATACCTCTTTATAATATTAAGTCCCTACTTAAAGATAATATCGTAATAGGCATTGATGGTACCTACTAAACTACACGCTCAATTCGCCGTCCCCGGGGAACAAAATGATAACTACCATTATCTTAGTTTTAGTGTTATGCCATATTTGTAATCTTTGGGTGCTAATACATCTGCTCAATTTTTTTCGTAACTTTCATACAGTTATTCGCGAAGTTACAAAATATTACAATACTATTCCACGATTCGACCCATGAGTGAAGTTACAAGAATAAAATTGTACTATAATCTTATCAAATTGTATTTACACCTGTTAATATGACAAACAATCATTATCATTATGTTCTCGTGAAAAATATTCGTCTCGATAATGATAACCGCATGTTATCATTTTACTCTCGTCAAAACTCGACCTTGCATTTCGTATAATACACGATTATCATAATCGCTTCCACCCTGGTAAAGCGTCGAATAACATGATAGAATAGTGGTACAATATTAGGTTTTGCCTAGAAAATACGAGGAATAAAATGATAATCGACATTATAGAAATTAGACGGTGATTGATTTTGACTAACTTCTTATTTTTTAAATATCTCTATTTTGGCATTTCTTACGCGTGTGTCATTAAAACATTCCGAATGCATACAAAATCAGCATTGCTTAAAGCTAACAATCATCTGTCTACGTCCAGTATTTGTGAAGTTATTAACGAAAACATGTTTTTTGCTCCTCCTGAAAAGTTACGTTTTTGTAGTTATCATTTTGTTCTCCGGGGACGGCGAATTGTTAAAAGTTTGAAAATCTTTCAACAAATACTTAACTTCAATTTACTTAATTTCTCCTTGCTTTGAACTAAATGCTAAAAAGTACCTAGAAGTAGTACCTACGTAAAAATTTCCGGCGAAATCTTTCTTGTAAAAAATACCTGTCATTTTTGCAGCTAAAATCCGACTCCGAAAACATAATGAATTTTCCACACGAAAATCTAGACCGAGCACCATCTAAAAACTAGCAGCACTATTTACTCGTTCACTATCCATTGCTGAATATATTCAAGCAATCCTCACATAATAAAGTTAAAAGCGTCAATAAACACGCACAGCGAAAAATCTCAGAAACATTGAAGTGTTCGTGTACCATTGCTGCTTTTATTCGCAGTTATGAAAAGCGAGGTATGAATAAGCATCGATGGTTGTTTAACAGGTGTTTGGAAGGTGTTTCTGTTGATGGAATATAGGTCAAAGCTATTATGAAATGAGCTCTACTAGGCGTTTTTACAGATAAATATCGTGGTTGTATTTTATTCTGCTTTGCTTGTGGACTTTATTTTGTAGATCTAAGTACATAAAACGGCCTAGTTTGATCGGAAAAATGTTGATGAAACCTCCGCCTTACATGGAATATCGCAGCCAAAAAACATCATTCTTTTTTTTTAACGTAAATAGGTTCGCGTTTGACCACACTCTGCCTGATGTAAAGCAACAGTGTGGTCTAAGATGGAGCACGCTTACCTAGAAGGCACCTATTGACTCTCGATTTGAAGTCACCCAAATTATTCTTCTCGAATGGTGTTGTGTTCCTGCGGTGAATACAGTTTGCCAGAGCTCTGAGGAAGCGCTGCGGTGACAATTGCAGGCTGATTGTCTAACTTGTCTCAAACCTCAAATTGGTCTCAAATTGTCAAAACCGCGTTCGGTCTCGATGAGAGTGACAGAGCTACTTGCGTGGTCATTTGAACCGTCATATTTGACAGTTTGAGACCAATTTTGGTCGCTATCAAAGGTAGACAATCAGGGGGCTGGTGGACCAGTCTTGTCTATTGTGTTGTCGGCGCAGTGATTCCTCTTTTAAGGTCTGGGCTCACTGCGCAGTATCATAAGCGGGCCGAGCCATAACCGAGCCCGTCACGAAAATAGCACCTTACACACTAAGACCGTATCAAACTAGGACCGTCTCATAACCGTTTTGCGAAGCGTAATCCCGAGCCTATACCACAGTAATAGACATTTTGTTGGTTTTATGCTAAATACACAATTATTCTGAAAGCCCATTTTAAAACTTATCACTCAATTTTTTTTGTAAAATACTTTAGTAAATATAAAGCGTTTACAAGCTAAACCACACTAAAATACATATTGCACACATTTTGTCGGGTTTACTAGCAAAGTGCAATATTTCATCATATTTTGTGTAACTTTAAATGGGAGTTTTATCTACAAGGTTGTAACACTTAAATTATTACATCGCCATCTATTGGCGCATTGCAAAACTAAAACCTTGACTTATTTGTGCGCAAGAGTTCATCAGCTAACGAGTACCAAACTTTTCACCTAGATGGCGGTGCGCTTAGTTGTACATCTCTCAATAACTTTGTCCTTTGTTATTAAATATTTAAATTACAAAATTATTAGCTGAATTTAGATAATTCATTTGCGATTTTTGGTGCATTTTAAAAATCAAAATTAACTTAGTAAATAAATACCAAAGACTAGATTTTTTTTTGTTTGTTATTATTTTTTTTTTGTTTTACGGATGTCAACGTCTTGTCAATATGGCTGTCAATGAAGAGGTTAGTGTTGGACAGAGGTCGGTGAACTTGGTATCGAAGATTCTGTTTGAAAGTTTTGAAAAATCAAAAGTTGTTTTTTTTTACAGGCGAAATCGTATTTTGTTGCAGATTTTCTATAATAGGTGAGTTTCAGGCGATCGTTGTCTTTTCCATGTGTACCACGCCTCCCGACATAAGGGGTTTTTGAAATAATAACTAGGTAGACCCAAAAGGTCAAGGGTCACATCGAACCAAGCTACGTCTTGGATGTTGGAAAAGCAACGCGCCTCACTAAACAGATTCGAAGCTTCCTTTTTCAAGCTGGGGAACTACGGAGCAGTCCTCATAAAAAGACTCTGATAATTTTTGCTGTTTTTGACTCGGTCTGGTGGATAGATCCTCTTCTATTTTGAAGAATATAAAGCTAAGGATTAATTGCGAGAGAGATATTGGTGAGTATAGGCAAGGGAGCTCCAGTTTCAAAGGGGTCGAGAGTTTGGAATGCGGCGCCATAACGCCTGTTTGTATAACGTTTTTGTATCTTTGTTTTAGAACATTTGGTGATAGAGAAATATTTTGAAGAAACCTAATTTCCATTGGACAATTGTTGCGGAGTATATTTTGAGGAGATCGGAAACGTTTGCAGCATTAGTTTATCCGGGTGAGTGCCACGTGTCTGTAATCCGCAATTATCTCCATCATCATGTTGTATTTTCACTTGAATGTGGCGGGCAGGTGTGGTGCACAAATGAGGGCATGCTTGCATTTAGTAATTTAATATATAACATTTCAGGTTGGAGCCCGGTCCTTGGGCAGGGATAACATCTTACATCCAGCACATCCCGGTCTGCGAGTGGTGAGCCGAGAGGTCGACTCCTATCATCCAGGGCCGCATTTTAACGATCATGTCCTCGGCCACGGCATCCCACTCCAATTAATCGCATCAGGTGACCTTATTCCAATATTTTGGCTCCGTTCTATTGAAATTTATTTATTCCTTCGGTACTGCTCTATCAAAATTTTACAGCGTATTTAATATAGGGAGAGTTTTGTGCATAAGACAAGGTTAGTAGGTATTTTGGTTATTGTCTAAATTTAATTGTCATTCTACACATAGATCTATGGTGTTAGGGTTTAATTATAGTTCAGGTTTGAAACCTGGTTGTTGTTTATTTGGGTAGTGTTGTACTTAAATAATACAGTTAAGTTAGTAGGTAAATAGAATAGTGTTCAATATTTCTCTCACAATTTTTATTTATTTTGGTGCAAGCTTTGTTGCACACCGTGGCTGCCCTCTTCTGGGGTTATTGTTATACCTGTGTTTTTTTTGCTTCTAAAGTCATTAGAATTGTATAGATTTTCTTGTTTGGGTAATAGGCTATCCCACAGATAGGTAGGTTCCTTACTAACCAGGGTCCTCAGGCGTGGGGAGGACGTGCAGGGTCCTCAGGCGTGGGGAGGACGTGCTGTGGGAAGTGCATAAAAATTTTCTTTTGTCATTATTTGAACTTAACTTAAATTCCTTATTTGTCATGTTTAGACTCACTTTGTTTGCTTCACAAAATTAAAATTAGAATCATAATCTTACTGCTAGAAAATAAAACAACGTGCTTATTGCATATCTCGCTTCATTTAATAAACAGGTTATATTGTAACAACATCTGTATCGTTTCATTCTACTTTATCATTGTGTTCAGGACATTCGAGCTTTTGTCCTCATAGGTATCCAAAGTATAAAGCTCGTGGCGCCCATACCTTTCTTCCTGTACTTCTAGCATAATTTAAGAACCCAGACTAGCCAGGCATACCATCTTTGAAAAACCAGACAGATCACTTTAATAGGTTACAATTGGCGCCTCAACTAGAGGGCTCAGGAAGATTTGGTTGTTTAGTTTAGTAGCTATATTGTTTTGAAACCTTGTATTTGAAATTTTGTCTTGGTAACCTTGTCTTTGCACAACTCTTAGCCTACTTGTTGACTATTAGATTTTATATTTACGTATTAGATATTATACACTTAGATTATGGTTTATTGTTAGAATTGGTAACTTTTGTTTTAACTATAATATAGCTTAATGGTTAAAATTTTGTAATTAGGTTGTTAAATCGGCACAGCACTCTACTCTCTCTATTTATTCTCGCTCAAAATGAGTACTAATTTAGATGTTGATTATTTGATCAAAGATGAACTGATCTTTGAAATTAGAAGCCGTGGTGTTGAAGTGGCAGAGGATTTGAATGTGGATGATTTGAGAAAAACTTTGAGGTCGAATAGGGATACTTATATACATGATAAAGCGGTTGTTTTTTTGACATTGTTGACCCCGGACACAGAATTGAAGGTCTGTGGAGATAAACTTAAAAAGGTGTTGTCGGGTTCTCACTCTTCGGTCCTTTGCAAACGCAAATGCTTGTCAACTTTAAACCACATACTTTGGAGACTAGATAAGCTCTTGACTTTCGTTCCAGAACACCAGTCTAGAAAATTGGATATTATGTCGAAGGCGCATAAGGCTCTGAGCAGTATAGCCTGTGGCCCTGCTTCGAAGGAGAAAGAGGAGGACGCTGTGTTTCGCGATGCCGTCGCAGTATCGACGCCGTCGGCAGATGGTGCTGGGAAAGGCACTTTGCAGGTCTTTAAATGGAAAATATCCTTTGACGGTAAGTCACCGCTTCATGACTTCTTGTTTGGTTTGGAGGATTATAGGAGGTCAACTGGGATCTCAGATGGAGAGCTTCTTAAGAGTTTTGGACACTTGCTTGAGGGAGAGGCCCTACTTTGGTATAGGAACAATTGTGAGGGGATAACTTCATATCCTGTTTTGTTAGATTCTTTGAAGGGTGAATTTTTACCGGTAGATTTTGAACGTTCATTGCTCAACCAGATCAAAAACAGGCTGCAGGGAACCAACGAGAGTATAAAAACCTATATCTCGATAATGCAGAGTTTGTTTTCTAGGCTGTCATGTAAAGTATCAGAGTCCGAACAGCTGGACATCATCTCAACCAATATGAATCCTTTCTTCATTGCTAGGTTGGCACTCGTAGAGGTTCACTCGATTAAGGAGCTGAAGGATGTTTGTGCTAGGATTGAATTGGCTAGGCACAAATGTGACAATAGGGGCTACCTTAATCCAGGGGACATGTCCGTCATTCCTGAAATTTGTAGAAGTAAGGAAGTTCGCACTTCTTCGTTCAAAAAGTCAGTCAATGCAACAGGTCCAATGAAATGTTTCAAATGTGAGGGCGACCACCCCTTCTACAAATGTCAAGTATATGTAGGGAAGCATTGTTTCAGTTGCAAGAAACCAGGTGTCATAACTTCAGAGTGCAATTGCTCAAAAAACTAGTGGATAGGTCAGAAGTTGGTAGGAAAGTTTGTATGTCTCATACTTCTGACCTGGAATGGAAATCGTGGTTAGATTATGTAAAAAATTTCTTTGTTAGGGATGGGATTACAACTTTGTTTGGATATAGTGCTAGGGATCCCAGACCATATTTGATAATTAGTATTTCAGGCTTAGATTGCAATGCCTTGGCGGATAGTGGCGCCACAGTCTCGGTAATGAGCGAGGAGGCATTGCAAACGATTAATTCTTTTGACTTAAATTTCAATATTGAAAAATGCGATCATAACATTGCGGTAGGTAATAATAGTAAATTGAATGTCTTGGGAACGGTAACTTTGCCCATTTCTTACGAGGGAACACACAAACATGTGAAAGTGTATGTTTGTCGTGACATTAATGTCCCTTTCATCCTGGGTGTAAATTTTCTGAAATCTTTTGGCCTTTGTAAAGATATTTTTAATGATGAGAGAGAGGATCAATCCTCAGTATCGTCGGACTCTAGCTTAGTTGAAAATAATGACTTACACTTACATGAGGTTGGTGACCTAACAGCGTCACAAAAGCAGGAGCTTGACGATATGATTCTCAGATTCAGATCTATTGCCGCCACTGATGATGAGTTGGGTTTTACTACTTTGGAGGAACATGTAATTGACACGGGTGATAGCGAACCAGTCAGACAGAAGTGTTATCCCATCCCGTACCATCACAGAGAATATGTGAAAAAGGAGATAGATAAAATGTTAAGTTTAGGCATTATTGAAAGGGCGATCTCCCCGTGGAACAGTCCGGTGCTCCTTGTTCCCAAGGCTAATGGTGAATTGAGATTTTGTTTAGATAGTCGAAAGTTGAATAGTGTTACCAAATTGGATACATATCCCATGCCTAGAGTTCAGGAGATATTGGATTCTTTGAGCAATGCGAAATTTATGACTTCATTGGATTTGAAAAGTGCCTTTTTCCAGATTAACTTGGAGAAAGCCTCGCGGGTGAAAACTTGTTTCTCTATTTCGGGTTTAGGCAGCTGGCAATTTTGTAGGATGCCATTTGGTTTGGTTAACTCGAGTGCGAGAATGATGAGGCTCATGGATAAGGTTTTTGGCCCTGAGTTTGACAACAATGTATTTTATTACATAGATGACATAATTTTGATTTCCGATTCTTTCAGTGGTCACATGGAGCTCCTGCGGACAGTCCTGGGAAAGCTGAGCGATGCTGGTCTCACCATCAATTTTGAGAAGTCGGTATTTTGTCGTTCATCGCTCAAGTTCTTAGGCTATGTGGTCGACAGACAGGGACTTCGCACGGATAGTGACAAGGTACGTTCGATTGAGGAATTTCCCTCCCCTACCAACCAAAAAGAGGTCAGAAGATTTCTAGGAATGATCTCGTGGTATCGACGTTTCATTGACAATTTCTCCACTGCTGTGGCTCCTATCACAAAGTTGACTAGGAAGTTACCAAAGGGACAGACTTTCATTTTTGATGAACAAGCTGAGAAAGCTTTCATTGACATAAAGAAGAAATTAATTTCGGCCCCCATATTGAGCATTCCTAGGTTTGATAGGCCATTTATGATTAGCACAGATGCTTCTGATGTGGGATTAGGTTGTATTCTTTCTCAGTTTGATGATGATGGTTGTGAACATCCTGTTGCTTTTGGTAGCAGAACACTTTCCCGTAGTGAGAGGAATTATTCGACCACAGAAAAGGAATTGAATGGTTTGTTATTCGCTTTGGAAAAATTTAAAGGTTATATTGATGGTTCTCCACACAAGACCAAAGTCTACACTGATCACAGTAGCTTAAAATGGTTGGTTAGTTTGAAATCTCCCACAGGAAGATTGGCTCGCTGGGCGCTGCGTCTTTCTCAATACAATTTTGATGTGGAGTATCGAAAAGGTTCTGAGAATGCTGCGGCGGACGCTCTATCGAGAGCTCCAATTTCTGACGTTTTAGATTTGCTAGACGATGTGAACGTGATCGAGGACGGATGGTATAATAGTATGTTTCAGAAGGTTACCAGTTCACCGGGAAAGTTTCCCGATTGGCGTATTATTCAGGACAGGCTTTTTAGACGGCTTAGAAGTGCCAATCCTCTGTCATCGGATTGTGAATGGAAGTTGGTCATTCCCAAGGATCTCAGGCTTGAGGTGCTGAGGAAGAGTCATGATGACCCTTGCTCAGCACACCTGGGAATATTTAAAACATTCAAGAGATTGTCGCAGAGTTATTTCTGGCCCAATATGATAGTGGATGTGAAGAGATATGTTAGGAAGTGTCAGATTTGTCTCGCTTACAAGAGCACTAATGCAGCTCCGCCTGGGCTGATGGAAAATCCTAAGAAGGTGCAGAGACCATTTCAAGTCATATCCACTGACATATTAGGACCATTACCTCGTAGTTATTCGGGTCATAAGTTTATTTTGGTTGTTTCAGATTATTATACGAAGTACACTCAATTGTTTCCGATGAGGAGTTCGTTGGCTAAAACGGTAGTTGGTATTATAGAGAATAATTTCATATTGCGTCACGGAGTACCGCAGTGTATTATAATGGACAACGGGCCGCAGTTCATCTCTAAACAGATGGGGTTGTTGAAAGAAAGGTATAAGATACCCAATTTGTTTTATAACTGTAGGTTTGCTCCCCAGAATAATCCGGCGGAGCGAGTGAATAGAGTCGTGGTAACAGCTTTGGCATCTTTGGTAGGCAGAGATCATCGCAACTGGGCGGAAAACATTAGTAAGATAGAGTTCGCTATTAACACAGCTGTTCACGAGGTCACCGGGTTCACCCCGTATTTCCTGACCCATGGTAGAGAAGCGATTCTATCTGGTGATTGGTATCCGCACAGAGAGCTCGATGTTGACGAGTTGCAGTTCGTGGATAGAAGTCTCTACTCCTCTATGTTGTCTCATCTCAAGCCTATTTTTGAAAAGGTCAATCTCTCGCTCAAGAATGCCTATCAGAGATCTAGAGTTTATTATAATAGAAACAGAACGAGTGTTGAGTATTCAGTTGGTCAGGTCGTTTGGAAAAAGGAATATCCCTTGTCGGATGCTTCAAAGTTTTTTGCTAAGAAGTTGGCACCTAAGTTCAAGAAATGTATTGTCGTAACCAAATTGTCCCCTATTTCTTATGAGTTACAGGATTTCGATACTAGGAAATCTTTGGGAAGATGGCACGTCAAAGACATTCTTAAAGCTGACCCCATAGAAGACATGTAAAACTCTTTTTCTTTTTTTTTATATTTTTTCTTTTGTTCCTTAGCAAAGCGGTAATGTAACACTTAAATTATTACATCGCCATCTATTGGCGCATTGCAAAACTAAAACCTTGACTTATTTGTGCGCAAGAGTTCATCAGCTAACGAGTACCAAACTTTTCACCTAGATGGCGGTGCGCTTAGTTGTACATCTCTCAATAACTTTGTCCTTTGTTATTAAATATTTAAATTACAAAATTATTAGCTGAATTTAGATAATTCATTTGCGATTTTTGGTGCATTTTAAAAATCAAAATTAACTTAGTAAATAAATACCAAAGACTAGATTTTTTTTTGTTTGTTATTATTTTTTTTTTGTTTTACGGATGTCAACGTCTTGTCAATATGGCTGTCAATGAAGAGGTTAGTGTTGGACAGAGGTCGGTGAACTTGGTATCGAAGATTCTGTTTGAAAGTTTTGAAAAATCAAAAGTTGTTTTTTTTTACAGGCGAAATCGTATTTTGTTGCAGATTTTCTATAATAGGTGAGTTTCAGGCGATCGTTGTCTTTTCCATGTGTACCACGCCTCCCGACATAAGGGGTTTTTGAAATAATAACTAGGTAGACCCAAAAGGTCAAGGGTCACATCGAACCAAGCTACGTCTTGGATGTTGGAAAAGCAACGCGCCTCACTAAACAGATTCGAAGCTTCCTTTTTCAAGCTGGGGAACTACGGAGCAGTCCTCATAAAAAGACTCTGATAATTTTTGCTGTTTTTGACTCGGTCTGGTGGATAGATCCTCTTCTATTTTGAAGAATATAAAGCTAAGGATTAATTGCGAGAGAGATATTGGTGAGTATAGGCAAGGGAGCTCCAGTTTCAAAGGGGTCGAGAGTTTGGAATGCGGCGCCATAACGCCTGTTTGTATAACGTTTTTGTATCTTTGTTTTAGAACATTTGGTGATAGAGAAATATTTTGAAGAAACCTAATTTCCATTGGACAATTGTTGCGGAGTATATTTTGAGGAGATCGGAAACGTTTGCAGCATTAGTTTATCCGGGTGAGTGCCACGTGTCTGTAATCCGCAATTATCTCCATCATCATGTTGTATTTTCACTTGAATGTGGCGGGCAGGTGTGGTGCACAAATGAGGGCATGCTTGCATTTAGTAATTTAATATATAACATTTCAGGTTGGAGCCCGGTCCTTGGGCAGGGATAACATCTTACATCCAGCACATCCCGGTCTGCGAGTGGTGAGCCGAGAGGTCGACTCCTATCATCCAGGGCCGCATTTTAACGATCATGTCCTCGGCCACGGCATCCCACTCCAATTAATCGCATCAGGTGACCTTATTCCAATATTTTGGCTCCGTTCTATTGAAATTTATTTATTCCTTCGGTACTGCTCTATCAAAATTTTACAGCGTATTTAATATAGGGAGAGTTTTGTGCATAAGACAAGGTTAGTAGGTATTTTGGTTATTGTCTAAATTTAATTGTCATTCTACACATAGATCTATGGTGTTAGGGTTTAATTATAGTTCAGGTTTGAAACCTGGTTGTTGTTTATTTGGGTAGTGTTGTACTTAAATAATACAGTTAAGTTAGTAGGTAAATAGAATAGTGTTCAATATTTCTCTCACAATTTTTATTTATTTTGGTGCAAGCTTTGTTGCACACCGTGGCTGCCCTCTTCTGGGGTTATTGTTATACCTGTGTTTTTTTTGCTTCTAAAGTCATTAGAATTGTATAGATTTTCTTGTTTGGGTAATAGGCTATCCCACAGATAGGTAGGTTCCTTACTAACCAGGGTCCTCAGGCGTGGGGAGGACGTGCAGGGTCCTCAGGCGTGGGGAGGACGTGCTGTGGGAAGTGCATAAAAATTTTCTTTTGTCATTATTTGAACTTAACTTAAATTCCTTATTTGTCATGTTTAGACTCACTTTGTTTGCTTCACAAAATTAAAATTAGAATCATAATCTTACTGCTAGAAAATAAAACAACGTGCTTATTGCATATCTCGCTTCATTTAATAAACAGGTTATATTGTAACAACATCTGTATCGTTTCATTCTACTTTATCATTGTGTTCAGGACATTCGAGCTTTTGTCCTCATAGGTATCCAAAGTATAAAGCTCGTGGCGCCCATACCTTTCTTCCTGTACTTCTAGCATAATTTAAGAACCCAGACTAGCCAGGCATACCATCTTTGAAAAACCAGACAGATCACTTTAATAGGTTACAAGGTTTAAAAAAACAGACTTTTAAGAAACCCTTTTAGAAACCCAATTATAATCCATAGTGATGGCATAATTATTATTGCGATCATGATGATGATGATGAAATTAGCTTATATCCTTCCTCAAATCTCCTGAGATTAGCGTGTTCAAACAAATTAACAAACAAACTTTTCCGCTTTATTACTGGTTGGTATAGATTAAGTGTACTTTCACTCTACATTCAAGGTTTTATGAATAACCTCTTCTGGATATTTTTTAATTTGTAAGCTTATCTTTTTTTTCGAAATCGTGTTTTTGCTGTTACTACACTTTGATTTCGGAGGGCAGTATGGGATTTTGACGTTTGATAAATGTCACATAACGTGCGGAACGCATTCAGTGATGCTAGATGGGGGGTTTTTAATTCAAATTTGGGGTATTTATCGACTCAGGAGGAAATCCTTTTAGGGAATTTTCGTAGGTAAAAATTATAAATTATAGGTATACCTACTTGATATTTAGGGGTGATACTGATAGGTTTTTAGAATGTGTACATGTACATGTGTATAAATGGGGGTACTTGAAAGACTTTGTGAAGTGAGAAAAATAACTGAATTATTATATAACCAATATTGGAGCGTTTCCTCTTGCTCCTACTCGATTCTCCTACTGCTCCTGCACGAGGACCAATACATCCTTATGCTCCTACCAGTAGGAACATAAGGATAAGCATATCCTAGTGCTCCTACTGTGGATGGACAGTCAAGGTACAATACCCCGAAATAAAACTATCAAATAGGGGCACAGCCGCAAAGCCGTATTTTGATAAACTTCAAAACAAGATAAATCTTCATCATCAACAAAAAATAAAATCGTTATTGTTATAAATAAATACTTATGCTAAGATCAAGTGATCAAGTGATTTAAAGTGACAGCTGTCACCAAATGTACCAATATAGTGTATAAAGTTTACTGATGAATAATATCAGATGTTAAATTGACAGATTATGTCAAAATGACAGATTAGGACAGATTAAATTGACAGGTTGGCCATATCTCGAAAACCACTTATCTCAGACCAAGGAATTTTTATACTAACGTAACTGGAACGCGCACTGATACAGAAAACGCGGTCCGCTTGAAATAAAACTTGGGCGGTGTGTCTCTTTCTTTTTGCAACTGTGTGAAAGAGACAAAGCACCCAAGAAAGCCTCTCAACAAGACCAACAATCCTTATAACCAAGATTAAATGATAATAGATCGTTGTGTAGTCGTGATAAGGTTCAAAATCCTTTGTACATTAAATGTCAATCAGCATTCTACTATGTATGAAATTTCTTTGTCTCAGACTCTCCGTCCTCAGTTTAAGTGAAAGCTATTGAAGAGATCTACATTTAAAGTGACAGTTGTCAAACTTTAAACAGCCATTATCTCGGAAACTACTCGTCCTAGACTCCTCATTCTCAGTTCAAATGAAAGCTATGACCAAGATCTACATTGAAAGTGACAGCTGTCAAACTTTAAACGGCCATATCTCGGAAACTACTCGTCCTAGACTCCTCATTCTCAGTTCAAAGGAAAGCTATGACCAAGATCTACATTTAAAGTGACAGCTGTCAAAATGACATCTGTCATCTGAAATGTAGATTTTAGTCATAGCTTTCATTTAAACTAAGAACGGAGAGTCTAGGACGAGTAGTTTCCGAGATATGGCCTTTTAAAGTTTGACAGCTGTCACTTTAAATGTAGATCTTGGTCATAGCTTTCATTTGAACTAAGAACGGAGAGTCTAGGACGAGTAGTTTCCGAGATATGGCCTTTTAAAGTTTGACAGCTGTCACTTTAAATGTAGATCTTGGTCATAGCTTTCATTTGAACTGAGAATGAGGAGTCTAGGACGAGTAGTTTCCGAGATATGGCCGTTTAAAGTTTGACAGCTGTCACTTTAAATGTAGATCTTGGTCATAGCTTTCATTTGAACTAAGAACGGAGAGTCTAGGACGAGTAGTTTCAGAGATATGGCCTTTTAAAGTTTGACAGCTGTCACTTTAAATGTAGATCTTGGTCATAGCTTTCATTTGAACTGAGAATGAGGAGTCTAGGACGAGTAGTTTCCGAGATATGGCCGTTTAAAGTTTGACAGCTGTCACTTTAAATGTAGATCTTGGTCATAGCTTTCATTTGAACTAAGAACGGAGAGTCTAGGACGAGTAGTTTCCGAGATATAACCTTTTAAAGTTTGACAGCTGTCACTTTAAATGTAGATCTTGGTCATAGCTTTCATTTGAACTGAGAATGAGGAGTCTAGGACGAGTAGTTTCCGAGATGTGGCCGTTTAAAGTTTGACAGCTGTCACTTTAAATGTAGATCTCTTCAATAGCTTTCACTTGAAGAGAACGGAGAGTCTGGGATAAGTGGTTTACGAGATATGGCCCATCTGTCATTTTAATATACACCTAATCTGTCTTTTTGACGTAATCTGTCATTTTGACATAATCTCTCATTTTGACATGATCTGTCATTTTGACATAATCACGGGCAGACTGCCCGCAACCACGGCTATTGTAACAGCCAAAACGTCGCGTCGTGATAAATAAGGTAAATTACGCGATAAAATCCCGTGTACATAAATCAACATCCAGTACCAACAAAACGAACCAACTCGGTGGCGCAGTATGCGAAGGTCCAGCTAAAACACAGAAAGTTGCGGGTTCGATTCCCACTGCGACGCAAGTGTTTGTATGATCTGCAAATATATGTATCGGGTCTGGGTGTTTTTCTATGTAATATTATGTATTTACAAAAAAAAAGGATAGGTACCTACAAGTAGTTCATCAGTCATATAGTTTCCATACAAGGTCTATTTACCTTGGAGCTAGATGATGCTGTGAAATATCCAGCATTATTTATTTATAGAAAAAGGCTGAAAAGCTGCCCCTAGGGGCTGACCTGGCTACGCTACTAATATAATGGCAAGAAGATTCTAAACTACGTAACTGGAGTTCTAACTGACATTTAATGTACAAAGGATTTTGAACCTTATCACGACCACACAACGATCTATTATCATTTAATCTTGGTTATAAGGATTGTTGGTCTTGTTGAGAGGCTTTCTTGGGTGCTTTGTCTCTTTCACACTCGTTGTTGGATTAGTAGTGTGCCCATGTCATTTAAATTTCAGGATATTTTTACCATAACGCGCTCGACAAAATCAGCGCTTGATTTCGATCCATGGTTTCGATCCTTGAATTAGATCCTTGATTTTGATTTCGATCCTTGATTTCGATCCTTGGTTTCGATCTTGGATTTCGATCCTGGATTTCGATCCTTGATTCTTGAATTTTGAACCTTGAATCTGAAATCTTGAATCTTGAATCTTTGAAGTGACAGCTGTCAAACTTCAAATGACCATATCTCGGGAACTACTCATCCTAGACTCCCCGTTCCCAGTTCAAATGAAAGCTATGACCAAGATCTTCATTTGAAGTGACAGCTGTCAAACTTCAAACCGCCATATCTCGAAAACTACTTGTCCTAGACTCCCCGTTCTCAGTTCAAATGAAAGCTATGACCAAGATCTTCATTGGAAGTGACAGCTGTCAAACTTCAAACCACCATATCTCGAAAACTACTTGTCCTAGACTCCCCGTTCTCAGTTCAAATGAAAGCTATGACCAAGATCTTCATTTGAAGTGACAGCTGTCAAACTTCAAATGGCCATATCTCGGGAACTACTCGTCCTAGACTCCCCGTTCTCAGTTCAAATGAAAGCTATGACCAAGATCTTCATTTGAAGTGACAGCTGTCAAACTTCAAACGGCCATATCTCGGGAACTACTCGTCCTAGACTCCCCGTTCTCAGTTCAAATGAAAGCTATGACCAAGATCTTCATTTGAAGTGACAGCTGTCAAACTTCAAATGGCCATATCTCGGGAACTACTCGTCCTAGACTCCTCGTTCTCAGTTCAAATGAAAGCTATGACCAAGACCTACATTTCAGATGACAGATGTCATTTTGACAGCTGTTATTGAAAATGAAGATCTTGGTCATAGCTTTCATTTGAACTGGGAACGGGGAGTCTAGGACGAGTTAGTTTCCAAGATATGGCCGTTTGAAGTTTGACAGCTGTCACTTCAAATGAAGATCTTGGTCATAGCTTTCATTTGAACTGAGAACGGGGAGTCTAGGACGAGTAGTTCCCGAGATATGGCCGTTTGAAGTTTGACAGCTGTCACTTCAAATGAAGATCTTGGTCATAGCTTTCATTTGAACTGAGAACGGGGAGTCTAGGACGTGTAGTTCCCAAGATATGGCCATTTGAAGTTTGACAGCTGTCACTTCAAATGAAGATCTTGGTCATAGCTTTCATTTGAACTTTGAACGGGGAGTCTAGGACGAGTAGTTTCCAAGATATGGCCGTTTGAAGTTTGACAGCTGTCACTTCAAATGAAGATCTTGGTCATAGCTTTCATTTGAACTTTGAACGGGGAGTCTAGGACGAGTAGTTTCCAAGATATGGCCGTTTGAAGTTTGACAGCTGTCACTTCAAATGAAGATCTTGGTCATAGCTTTCATTTGAACTGAGAACGGGGAGTCTAGGACGAGTAGTTTCCGAGATATGGCCATTTGAAGTTTGACAGCTGTCACTTCAAATGAAGATCTTGGTCTTAGCTTTCATTTGAACTGAGAACGGGGAGTCTAGGACGAGTAGTTCCCGAGATATGGCCGTTTGAAGTTTGACAGCTGTCACTTCAAATGAAGATCTTGGTCATAGCTTTCATTTGAACTGAGAACGGGGAGTCTAGGACGTGTAGTTCCCAAGATATGGCCATTTGAAGTTTGACAGCTGTCACTTCAAATGAAGATCTTGGTCATAGCTTTCATTTGAACTTTGAACGGGGAGTCTAGGACGAGTAGTTTCCAAGATATGGCCGTTTGAAGTTTGACAGCTGTCACTTCAAATGAAGATCTTGGTCATAGCTTTCATTTGAACTTTGAACGGGGAGTCTAGGACGAGTAGTTTCCAAGATATGGCCGTTTGAAGTTTGACAGCTGTCACTTCAAATGAAGATCTTGGTCATAGCTTTCATTTGAACTGAGAACGGGGAGTCTAGGACGAGTAGTTTCCGAGATATGGCCATTTGAAGTTTGACAGCTGTCACTTCAAATGAAGATCTTGGTCTTAGCTTTCATTTGAACTGAGAACGGGGAGTCTAGGACGAGTAGTTCCCGAGATATGGCGGTTTTAAGTTTGACAGCTGTCACTTCAAAGATTCAAGATTCAAAATTTCAGTTTTCAGATTCAAGAATCAAGATTCAAGATTCAAGAATCAAAATGAAGGATCAAAATTGTATCAGTATTTTAATTCAAAAATCATGCCCTGAAACATCACGTAAATCAGAAAATGATGGAAAAGGCCCCTTAGGGACTAGGAATGTTTAGTTTATGGTCACCCTTTAGAAAGAGACACGCCGCCCAAGTTTTATCTCTCAAGCGGACCTTGTTTTCTGTCTCAGTCAGCATTCCAGGTACGTAGTATAGAAATTCCTTGTATAATGGTTACATGGATTGACAGATGGGCGGGGCTTGTCATTGATTGTCAGCAAAATAATCATGGCGGCCGGAGATTGACAAGACGGCCATGGCACGGGCAGGGCACGCGACGGTGTAGGAACGGTGTGGTGTGGGGCGTCGCATACATTTCAATACAAAGAATATCATTTTTGCCGGGCCGGTGTTGCTACGGTCATGCTATGCGACGGGGTAGAGACTGGATAATGTGTCAACTCCCTTAGAGGGTCAGCAGCGCGAGTGTGACTCCTCTGGTGTCGCAGGCGTCCATAGGCTACTGTAACCGCTTACCATCAGGTGGGCCGTATGCTTGTCTGCTACCTTAGTATCTAGTATTAAAAAAAGAAGACACTTGTTTCAATATTACACCGTGACACTTTAATAAAAACACTGACCCAAATAAAAACTAACACCAAGAAATATTATAATTATTTCTGAACAGATATCGGTAATTAAATAATAAAAGTCCTGTATAATTCTGAATTATAATAATCATCTATAGATCGTTTGCCACCACCCTCAGATAGCTCAATTGGATTTTCTTTTGAGTAGTTATGATTCCGTAAATAAAAACATTTGTAATTATCATAGGAAGTAGGTACAATCAAATGATTTCTAGCTCGGCATTGATGCCCTCAAAGATATCAAAACAATGGATTTTTCTATCTGGTAATTAACCAAACGAGAAACAAGGTCGTTGATAGAATAATAACTAGCTATGGACACGCCACGAACCAACCATGTGGTCTAGCCGAGTATATTATTATGAGATATTTGATTGGAAAGTCGTGGGTTCGAATCCCTGATCTTTCTCATTAACAAGTGCCTAAATTAAAATTAAAAAAAAAACCGACTTTAATAATAACTTGTTTTTTCGCGATTTGTTAACATAATGATAATTATTATTACGGGATTTTATCGCGTAAAGTTTTACATCTTTTATTTACGGGATGACATCTTAGTTGGCGAATGATAGAGGTGAGTGGAAGAAGAAAACATGTTGTGTCGACCCCACTTAGCGTGGGATAAGGGCAGGGGAATGATGATGATGACATCCCATGACCACGAACGCTGTAACGTGTTCGAAACTTTGGCGTCGTCGGGAAAAGAAAATAAATAAAAGGTACGCGATCTTCTTCTATCGAGTCGATGTATCCACAATTTCTAGAGCCATTTAGACCAATAGGTGGCCACATCCACGGCATTTTTTGAACCAGTCATGAGGTCGTCTATTGTACAGGTGGAGGGGCATGATGGACACACAAGCACGTGTGGCATAGTCTGCACCTGGGCACCACACGGGCATTGAGTGTCATTTTCGCTGATCATGCCCCATCTGCTCAAGTTACGCCTGCAGCGGCCAACTTGTGATCTTAGCCTATTTAAAGTTCTCCAAACTGGCCAGGGTAGTTCCTGACCAGGGGGTAATTCTTCTGCAGGCTGAACAAACTCGGCGGGAGGAGCACACTTTTCAAGCCACAGGTCAAGTCTGGCAGCACCGGCATGTCTTGTAGAGGCTTTAGTAAAGCGGAGAAAACTTTTGCGGCTTTTTAGCCGGCCTCTTGTTAGTGTGACGTTATGCAGAAGGTGTCTATCGTCATTTTCTTGCTTTTGTACGCGATAAAATTTTGTAATAATAATTATCATTAATCCGACTTTAA
Source organism: Camptogramma bilineatum (assembly GCA_958496255.1). Lineage (NCBI taxonomy): Eukaryota > Metazoa > Arthropoda > Insecta > Lepidoptera > Geometridae > Camptogramma > Camptogramma bilineatum. The sequence continues at coordinate 581,980 of OY292472.1, forward strand.
TGTTATAAGCTGAGCAATTTTCAGCACTCTCGATGTGCATTTCTGTTCATAACTTCGAAAAACGAAAACATTAAATAATGTCAGTCACCTAAAATAATGCAATACGTACCTACCTAAACTTATTCTAAAAAAATAGTTGAGTTACCATCCAATTATTAAGTTCCTATATGTAATCAGTATCCAAAGAAATTCAATCATAAAAAAACATACGCAGTTCTTCCAAGTCATTCACCTCACAACATCGATCATCAATCAAAACCAATTATTTCAAATCCTTTCCGAAAAATTGAAGCATATGGGAAAAGTTTTTGTTCGAGGAATCCCCTTTAGTGGGGTAAAATTGGGAATAATTCAATCGACAACCTAAAAGGGGCTTTCGATCGTCGTACTAAAGCTGATTTTGCTAAATCTGTTATTCTAAAACAGTGAAATAAGACGTGACTGGGTTGGGATTTTAGCGAGTTAGTATTCAATGTATGTGTATTGAATTGTCTCGGCGGATTTTACCCTGTTCGGGGTTTTAGGGGTAAGTAAACTGCACGTAAAATTGCTTGTTGGAGCTTCGAGAAGTTCAGTTTTTATGTAGACGTAGACATTTGCCACTCGAGCGCACACAAACAAAACAAAACGAAAAAGGTGTTGGAAGACAAAACAAGAAACAAAGTAAGTTCGTACAGGCAAGTGGCCAACTCTGGGTGACTGATTTTTTAAACTTTCGCGATCTGTATTCGTAATTTAAACGAAATAACGGAACTTTATCGCGTAATTCCCTTTTTAGGGTTCCGTACCTTAAAAGGTAAAAAAAGGAACCCTTATAAGATCACTTTCTTGTCCGTCTGTCTGTCTGTCTGTCTGTCTGTCTGTCTGTCCGTCTGTCTGTCTGTCCGTCTGTCTGTCCGTGTGTCACCATCGATTATCTCAGGAACGGGTAGAGCTAGCAAGTTGAAATTTATACCATATACTAAGGTCTATAGTCCCTATTGTGAGTATAAAAATCAAGGTCCTGAGTCAACACTATAAAAAGATATAGGCAAATTTAGGTTTTCGTGAAAACTTGTAAGTACCAAAACTTACCTTAATTATCAACTTTTTTTATTTTTCGGAATTTTTCCTTTACTTGTGCTGTAAGGCCTTGCTTGTAACCAAAATTGACAATTCTAGGTCAACCGGAAGTACCCTAGAGGTTTTGGGTCGAAAACCTAAATGGTAGTTCCCGTTGACCTAGAATAACGAAATTTGGCAAAAAGCAAGGTCTCACAAATAAAGGAAAAATTCCAAAAAGTTAAAAAAGTTGAAAACTAGAGGGTGTTCCCATACATACATAGTTGACGCCAATAAAAATTGTCCTCCGAGTTGTATGGGCGCTCATACAATTAATACTAGCTTAATTGGCACCATGGCTAGGTACGGAACCCTCGGCGTACGAGTTCGACTCGCACTTGACCGGTTTTTATTTAATTATTTCCCGTTTAGTTTAGTTCGTTTAAATTCTGGTAACTGAGTTTTTCGGCCGCTTTAAGAGGCCTGCGACCGGCGAATTTCTATTTAAACGTAATACCGAAATCATTTAAAATTTAAGCATATTTTTATCGGTTTATGGTGTTAGATTAAGAGAGTAGGTATTTATTTAGGTTCCTGTTAAACTTTTGTTCCGAAAAACTTACCTAAAAAGATTAAGCAGATTAAATTGAAATCTTTGTAGGTACACCAAAAATTGATTTTTTTCTTTTCATTTGTTCTATAGTAAGTTTTTTGGAACAAAAGTGTAACAGGAACCTAGATAAATACTGCCTTTATCCAAATAATAACATAAAGTGATAAAAATATGCTCAAATTTTAAATTATTTTGGTATTACGTTCCTAGGTCAGTACCTAGGTACGTTCGCCGGTCCCTTAAGGCCTCTGTCATGGCTTAACGACTTAAAAGCCAGGACCCACACTATAACGTGCCTTTCGAAGAAAGTTTATACGATGTTTTATCAAGACATAGACAAAGTCAACAAATCAAGGATCTTAATATAGGTCCAACCTTTTTTAACTTATAAAATGGTGTAACAAAACGGAAGCATTTCGTTTTGGTTATAATTTAAAAATTGATAAATTCATTCATAAAATTCAATAAAAAGAAACAAATAAAATGTCAAATAATGTCACTACACTTTCCTTGACAAGTGACAGCGACAAGCAAGCAATCAATCAATACATGGAACGCACAATCTAGTATCGCCACATTAAACTCCCTGTACCTTTCATCACTATCCTTGTGGTTAAAATCGTGAGCCTGTTTTATCACGAAAGCAATAATACATCTAAACTGACGCCCATAAGTTCCAATTCACATTGAAAGAATTCAAAGCTACCCTGCATTACTCGGCCTAATTCTAAAGCCGAGTTTACAAGCACGACGCGACGTGTTCCGTTTGTGCGCGATTACACGGGGTTTTATCGGGTATTTACGGGGTTGTACCCGAAGGTATAGGATCGAAGTACTGATAACGGTTTGGAATCATCGATTACTACGGTGAAGGAAAACATGGGAGATACGAATCCGGCCATGTGGCAACTAACGTTTTCGTTTATCGATAAATCATGCGACTGAAAAAGATATTATCTGACGTTTTGAATTGTGAAACTCTAAAGGTAAACGCAGACCTGGGCGCGCTGCGGCACTCCCGGCATTCGATTTCTTTATATGAAGTTCTATGCAAACTCGCACACCTACCCGCGCCGCAGTTGCCACAGTACCTGAAGCAAAGCGATGACTGCGGCGACTACGGCGCGTGCGGTGCGGCAAGGTCTGCGTTTACCATAACCCTTTAATTCATACTTATACTCGTGCTCCGTCCTCGATATTTAGTAGGTTAGTAATAAACACAATGTAGTAACGCATAACGCGACACAACTTCAGCTCTTTAGTTTAGAAAATGTTGCCGTAAATGGCAACACAGAATCTTTTGATTTTTCAAAGTTTCCTGTATTTCAGACAAATTAAACATTTCAGGTCCATTTATAAAATAATCTAGAACGTAGTAATGGCTTCTAGTAGCTTTATCACCTGCTAAATATTGTTACAAAATCTTTTTGTTTTGTCAAAAATTCATTTCAAAATCCTTGCTAAATTGACAGGCAAATATGAATAATGGGGTAAGTCTCGTGCTTAGCACAGGCAAAAGTCAAACTTCCAACGTTTTCGGCGGTCACGTGATATAATAATTAACGATATCGCTAGTCGTTTGTCATTTGTCAATCATGCCAGTCTCGACCATAATTCAACTTTTAACTTTATAGAGTTTTATTTTTATTCTATAGTGCACAGATAAAATATTTATAAAAAGAGCTTAAAACTAGACAGGCAAAGGCGAACAAAGACGAGAAATTTCCATAAATTAGTAGGATTTGTATGTCAAAATCATAAAAAATGCTTAAAAAGTGTTAATGAATATAAACGGCACAGATACGACAAACTTATAATACCTACCTACCCCTATTTTTGCGTCGCAAAACTAAGCAAAGCGCTGAATGAGAACCAAATAATTGATAGATACCTACTGACAATAAAAAACTTTATTAAAAATATACAAAAAATACTTATAATAGGTACCTACTGTAAAACATCCAGTCACAGAACAAACATTTTTGTTCATCACACAAATGTGTGTTCTCGTTGGGAATCGAACCCACGACCTATATACAAGACTCGTGTAAAGAAAGCATTACTTACAGGAATAATTAACATCTTCTCTTCAATTGGGTTTCACCATTAATCATAGTTCGGGTTCCACAGTGTTTTATTTCAAGGGTGCTTATTATGGAATCACTCGATATTATTAGAAACGAAATTGAAAAGATTTTGAGAAAATATTTTTGTGTTATGAAATAAAGAACAAGATACATACTTACACGTTCTAAAGGATCTTGGCATTCGTGAAGTTAGCCGTTTCGATGCGCACTGCTTTTTCATACAAATTCTACTGCGCAGCGAAAAGCCTAACTTCACGAAAGCCTAGATCCATTGTGACAACTGTACGTAGGTAACTATTTTAAAATTTAAAAAAAAAACCGTCTTTAATGTTACCTATAAGATGAGAAATTTTTTGCACTCTCAAGGTGCGTTTCTGTTCATAACTCCAAAGATCCTCAACAGATCACCAATTTTTATGGGACCAAATGGAGAGTAGGTACTCCATACTCTGTCAATATAAAAATTGATCATTAAAATCGGTTTACAGTTGACGGAGTAATCAGTGAACATACATAAAAAAATCCGATGAATGAATGAAGTAGCCAACCTGATTTGCCATGTCAAGGAGAAGGCTCTGTTGAAGAAATGGAAGAAAAATATTGACTGAAAACTTCCTCCTTTTTTGAAGTCCGTTAAAATATTTTGTACGCTCAAATTACTTATAATAAATTCCATAAAAATGCCAACATATAAAATACATTTTTGGTGGTTAGATGTATCGTACAAAAACTATAGATGTCTGTATTTCAGGGCTATCTTCATTGAGAATCTCTTTCAGGACACGAAATTTACTATCAGTTATCAACGACTTTTGCTGAACAAAGGAAAGTGGAACAAAAGCTGAAAATCTAGATAATTCTTTCAATGCAGTAGCTACCTACAATTTTTCGATTAATTTTGTCACTAACAAAAGGTCAAGGAAATTCTATGAAGCTTCTATACTATGATATTTAAAAAATATGCTTCGATAAACACAAGTCCTAAACGGTGAAGGAAAACACATCAGTAAGATCTTTAATATCGTCGAGGGGCTTGGAACCTGTCACGGGAATATTAACTTCTGCATGATCCAAATCTATATTTGGACATACCTCTGACTGCCCCCTTAGACAAAACATTAAAAAAAATATTGATAAGTAAGTAGGTATGCGTAACAATTGCCCCTAGAGTCATTAAAAAAAAAAATGTTGTTCCGGTATTGTTTTCGCCCATATTCAGTCATTTAAAAAAAAGTTGTCCCGGTTTCGTTTTTTCTGTAAGTAGGTATTCAGTGTTATATCTCCGACTAACATAATAGCTCCCCGATAAGATAATTAATTGTTTAGCTTCCAAAGTAAATCCTGAAACACTCACTTAAATTAACTTAACTTTCTCGACGTAACTGGAATCCGATCGGTTGCTTTTAACTTTTAAAATTTTAAAATACCGTTACCGTTATAATCTGTTAAGCTAGTTACTTTAAAATTGAAATTATTCAGTTACCTACTTTGCTTGGAATGAATATGTGGTGAACCTTTATGTTTATGTCAATAATATAATAATAATTATATTAATATTTAAATAGATAAAATTTTCACCTAATTATTTATTCAATAACAACATTAGAATAATAGTATTTACTTCTGTAAACAACTAGTCTCACTTTATAGTAACTCAATTTCAAACTAGATGGCGCCACTAGAAAAGTTAGAACGCGCTATCGTTGTGTTTTGTTAATATTCTTACACCGACGCGACAGTAGAAGTCTCGTTTTGTATTCAAAATTCAAATTTACATTCGGTTCTAATCTATCGAATATTATATAGATTGTAGCTCTCTAGCTCAGGCTCAGTCTACGTCGCAAGCGAGTAGCTTCCACCTCGTTGGGACTACTTGTTGAACACGTTAGACCTTTCTCTAAGCAGAACAAGCCTAGCTCTCGTACTCATTGTATTGCTCTTATTATCTACACTCATTCTGTACATTAAAATAGGTAGTAATTACGAATATACGTTATTGCGTGTACCTGTGGATTTCATTCCGAAGACGGACTATCCAGATACTCCCAGTACATCACCTACATTCCAACCACTACATATAAATAAATAAACAAAATACTCTATACATTCAAACAGCACAATTTATTCTTATTTTTGTACGAGTACTTCGCTCCTTATGGTCTGTGGGTCTGTAATGTTTTAATGTTCATGTGGTGTAGGTACAATAAAGTTTTAATATATTTATCTATCATTTGAAAATGAAAAATGAAAATGGAAAGAATTAAAAAAAAAATTTTAGTACCTACCTAACTTATAAATATTAAATCACTAGCGGACGCCCGTGGTTTCGCCCGCGGGCGAATATATTTATATTTATATATTATATATAACGCTACATAACGGTCAATGGTTTTTGGAAACCAAGCATTGCGAAATCCATTTTCAAATAATTAAAATTGGTATCCCAAAATAACCATACATAATTATACAACTTGATTGAAGTTGTGATTTGTAGATTGAAATTTGATCCGCGGGTTTAGGTACTGTTGTAATGTTTTCCTTCATCGTTTAGAGCTCGTGTTCATGCGCTTATAAATTTTTTGAAACGAAAAATCCATTGATGCACGGCCAGGATTCGAACCCAAGACCTTCGGGTCCAAAGTCGAGCACTATCCTTATCGACAACATCATCTATCTATCTATACCTATACCTACCAATATACCTAAAGCAAGTTTGTTTGTTTGTTTGAACGCGCTAATCTCAGGAACCAATCGGATTTGAAAAAAATATTTCCACATTTGATACCTAAACTCTTGATGAAGGTTATTGCTACTGTTCACCATCATCATCACCACATACCATCACATAGACATAGACAGACGTTTATTCACAACTTGGCACACAATATAAATCTCAAAAACATGTAGGTAATACAAAGAAAAAACAGAAGCAAATGAGAGAGAGAGTTTTATTGTGCATCACAGCAGGAAAAAGGCCTCGACTCAGCATTTTGCCGTGCCACTGAGTAGTGGTAAGGCGCTGGTATCCTGCCGAAACCTCCATAGTCACTAGACCCTGTGAGACTACATCAGGTGCGTTAAATAATGCATCACCACGGGGTAACGCCGCGAGGGTGCTACTAGTGAATAAAATGTAGTATACCTACCATCATTATTTAGCCTTTCAAACTTTGTAAACCAATCTGCCAAACTTACTACACTCACAGAACAGATAATAAACTACAATAGTAGGAAGGATTAGGAGAGTATCGTGATTAATATCTAGTTCTAGTGGAGTTGCAGACACGTGGGAGTTGCCATTTCCTAAGTCAAGATTAGTCACGTTCAGGTGAGATTGGTAGAGAGACAGTCGGCAAGAAATAACGTAAGCATTATTATTCTAATTCTACTAGCCTATACTGTTTTTATGTATTTATTTATTTATGTATTCAAAATAGAATAGTTTAAAAAAACCATTTACACTAGTTTAAGATTGATTTTAAGATTAAGTAGGTATGTTAAATACCTACGATTGCAAACAAAAAAAAAATCCTATTGTTGGGCAAAAGACACATTATTATTATTATAATTTAAATTAAATATACAGTATATCAGTATACAGATCATGCAAACATTTTTCCCACGGCGGGAATCGAACCCGCAACCCTTAACTATGAGCCATTTAAATGTTTCCTCATATCGATTCACATATGAACTTGATTGTTTCACAAAAAGAAGAACAAAAAGAAAAAGAAGCACACGAAAATACATAAATAAAAACAAAAATTACCAAAACTGAAAAATCAACAAAATAGCTAGGTAGGTATACGTATCTCTACCATTTTATTCCCACCAAAATTGTGAAACACCGTGCTGTTTGTTGTGCCAAAGCAAATTTTGTAAACCAGAGCTATTGTTTACACAAAGTTTTCGCAAATAGATACACACGGTGCGGTGCGGCAGAATTGTGGAAAACGGAAGGTGAGAATTTTACAAGAGCTTAAAAGTTGCTATGTATTGTTCGGGTGAAATCTTGCAACTGAATTTGAAAGCCTCTAACGATTGAGCTGTGAAGTAAGCACATTTTTATACAATCACACAAATATTAAGTATACTTACATGCGAAAGTTTGGATGTTTGGATGGATTTTTGGTTGGATGTAGGTATGTTTATTCCTCTATAACTCGACAACCACTGAACCGATTTGGCTGAAATCAAAATTTAAATAAGTAAATAACTGTATTCCTATTTACCAATTATATACCAATGAGAATCCTAATAATTTGAAAAAAAAAAATCAACTGCAAAACTTATTTAAAACTAGCTTCCGCCCACAGCTTCGCTCGCGAGGTACCCGGATAAGAAGTAGACTATGTCCTATTCCTGATCATTATCTATCTATATCTTTAAATTCAGCATAATCGGTTCAGTGGTTGTTGTGTTGAGTTATAGAAAAACATACATCCATCCATCCATACATCCATCCAAACATCCAAACTTTCGCATTTATAATATTAGTGTGATGTGATGTGATAGTACGAGTATGATAGCTTTTTACGACCGATGACCACGGCTCTCTACAAATATTATTAACGTGAAAGTGTTATATTTCTATGATTGTTGTGCGATGAAAATCCGCAAAGTTTCCGCACCGCACCGTCTGTTACAGACAGGTACAATTCTACAGCAGAGCCCAATTTACATAAGTAAACAGTTTGTTTTCGATAGCGTAACAGAGTTAGCACTAGTTTTTGAATATTTAAAGCCTAGACTAAAACTAACAAAAAACTAACAAACAGTAGGTAAACCTGCGTCTTTTGTTTATTTTAAGTATTAAGTAGCTAATTTTCAGTGTGTGTGTTGTACCAAATAAATGTTTTCTATTTTATTCTATTCTATATTGAAAGATAGATTCACACGACGTCCTCTGGTTAATAACGTACTGCATTTTAACCTTCATAACGCAGCTTCGGGACATCAAAATTAAATAAAAATACACGAAAAATTCACGTGCTGTGAATTTATACGAATACGAATACTTTCGTACCGATCAAGTGACAGCCATCTTGTAACTTCAATTATTCGAATCAAAAGTGGTTCCAGAAAGGATTTGCATAATAACTTTAGCCACTTTTCGTTCATAAGAGACTGACAAGCAAAAAGTTAGCATGAGTATGTGCAAGTACAAAATCTATTTTTCATATTATTGATGAAAACCACGGTAACTGAAAAACCTACCGTTTCAGAAGACAAAAACTAATTTAGAAATCTATGAAAGATCAGACTACTGAGACTATGAAAAATGTAATATTATATTCATGAGGTACAATTTTCTCAAGCTTGTTCAATTAACTCATTTGTATCACCTTAAAAGTATTTAGTTTAGGAATTCGAAAACGCAACTAATTCCGAAGTCCTAAGTTACACCAGTTACATTTGAAAATGAAAAATCGTATCAAAATTTTCAATTCCAACGGGATTCGAACCCACAGTCCTAAAAAACCTAAGTGTGGTTTACAACTATAAAAATAAAATTAAAAAATTAAAAAAATACACTAGTTATTTATATTATGAACTCTTTAAGTGGAATGAAAAGGATAGAAACCAGTGCTAGGAGTCAGAGAGGATTAATTCCTGGTTTAATCACGGGAGTGCTTTATTTTGGGAGGTGTTTTAATCAAATAATGATTAATGAATCGACGAGAGATAGGCCTGGTATTTCGTAAGATTGAGGGTAGAATCGAAGAATCGACAGCTATAAATAATTAAAGATTTTGTTAAGTACTTAATTCATTATTTATTACTAGCGGAAGACTACTATTTTTTATCCTACGGGAACCATACATTTTTCCGGGATAAAAATTAGGCTGTGTTATTCCAGAACCTAAGCTATCTACATTCTAAATTTCATCATAATTGATTTAGTAGTTACGGAGATACGTGGTAACAAACATTCACATACCTACACACATAAATGTGTTTCTATGTATTTTCAAAAACAAGAATAAAATTAGTTTAACAGTCATAATACTCGTAGTTCCCATAACACAAGCTCAGTTTACTCTATGGCTAGACGATGTCATGTAAAATGTCCCGCAATTTTAAACCGGTAAAATAGCGGTATTTCTATCTGATAAAGGTATCCTTACGTTTTTGCGGTACGATAATACCGTAACGCTTTCAGTCCCTGCTCCGTTGTACCGTTTGCTAAGCTTGTAGTACCTATATTTCACCGCGTCTCGGTTGTTTGCACGTAGTTCACTATTTAGTTGTCTACTCCGCTCAGTCAACACCTCAGAGGAATGTTTGAAGCTCTTCGAATGTATGTTTGTCTTGTCTATTTGAACACTTGCAGCTGCATTGTAGGTACATAGGTTCAAGGAGATGGGTCTTAAAGGTGTGAAATTATAATGCTAGGGTTACAACGCGGGTCTTTCTGTTGTCTGTATGTTTCCACTTTTCCCGGGTTTATATATTATTATTTTTATTATTAAAAGCCTGTGCTTTCCCACTGCTGGGCAAAGGCCTCCCTTCCCTTCTTCCACTCGGTTCGATCGTGAGCAAACGTCTGCCGATTCTCCAGATGAGAGTCGAGATCATCTCGCCACCTTCTCTTCGGTCTGCCGCGTCGCCGTTCAACGGTCGGGGCCCAGTCTGTCGTAGCACGGGCCCACATCTCGTCCTGCATACGGCAGATATGGCCTGCCCAATCCCAAACCCCTTTAGCTGTAGGTAAAGATTTTTCATAGGGTTTATATAGCGTTTGTTAATTTAGGGCGTCTTGAACCACGAATCTTAATTGTATTTAGCTCACATAAACTCATTTAAATCATACAAAAATTGCTTTTAGGCCTGCTTAAATACAAAGAAGCAAGACGCCCTTTAAATTTCTTTTTAAATGATATTTTAAAACTTCGTCACTAGTACAAACCAACCCCTTATACAAACTTACTTTTCAGCAAATATTTCACAAAGACTTTGTAATGTAAATACATTTCCCATTTTTTTCTTCCCAGCTTCCAGTAATAAGGTACGTGGAACGTGCGTATAAGAAATTTTTATCTTTCAGCTCTAGGGAGTTCGTACGTGCTTTCAATCAGTGAGCGAAAACATCGAGAGCAAACTAACTTATACTGGAAACTCAAATGGTGCCTTTCGATCTGAAGGTCATGAGAATAAAAAACTTATGCTTTTACATCTTTACTAGATGATTTATACAGAGTCAGGAAGCAATCTTTGCCTACACTTAACGGGACACTGTAGTGCCTGGGACATTGTGTGATGGAGTAGGCTTGCCCAGCACCTACACCATTCTATTTTGATTTAACTAAAATAGGTTCGCGTTCGACCACACCCTGCCTGATGTAAAGCAACAGTGTGGTCTAATTTGACCACACCCTGCCTGCCACACACAAGCAACAGTGTGGTCTAAGATGGAGCACGCTTACATAGAAGGAACCTATTGACTCTCGATTTGAAGACACCCAGATTATACTTTTCTGGAAATACAGATCCCGGCATGGAGTTCCACATTTTCACCGTGCGTATGAATAATGTAGACTCAAAGCGCTTAGTACGAACACTGGGAATATCAACCATGGACAAATGACGCCTTTCCAGGTGTCTGGAAGTCTAAGACTAAGTCGCGGGTTTCCTCACGATGCTTTCCTTCACCGTTTAGAGTTCGTGTTAGTACGCAAATAATTTTTTATGATGATTGGGAATAAATCCGTGTTTTTTCACATAAAATAAAATGAAATAAGTACTTAATTGGAAAAATATAATAAATAAATATTTTTTTTGGATTTCAAAAGTCCAGAATTCTTTTACACAATCAATGGTGACCTGCAAAGGTTACAGAATATCGCGGCCAAATAACATCATTCTTCTCTCTTGGTGTGGTGTTCCTGCGGTGAGTAAGGTTACCAGTGCTCTGCAAGGAAGCACTGCAGTGACAACTGGTGGACCAGTCTTGTCCATTGTGTTGTCGGCGCAGTGATTTCTTTTTTAAAGGGTCAGCGCGAGTGTGACTCCTGTGGTGTCACAGGCATCCATAGGCTAAGGTAACCGCTTACTATCAGGTGGGCCGTATGCTTGTCTGTTACCTTAGTGGTATAAAAAAAAAAAAAAACAAATATGAAAGTTATTTGGTTCAAAACTGTCAAACTTATGTTAAGTATCCATCCTCAATTTAGGATTCATAGAATAAATTACATTGTTCTATTCGAAACCCTTAGTCTAATTTACATAAGGTTTACTTCAAATACTATAAAAACTACGTGATTTAATTATGGGAACTTAACTTCAAGATCAGTGAATCAGTTGATTAAATCGGTACCTACTCCCGCGGGAAACCAATTACCTTTTTCTGATGGACCGGTAGCAGTCCAAGTTGACAGATGCTATCAAACTAGTCATTGTTGGAAATTCCCGGAAAGTTTTTACGAAGCGAAACATGATCACTATATTCCCAAGGCGCGGTAGACCTTCTCTTAGATCTTTAGGCATTTGATATTCTTTAAAATGTCTAACGCACTGTTTGTTTAGGCAAACAATTACATCAAAAAATCCAAGAACTTTTTCGTCACTCGCGCTGGCAACACCACTTGGACGCGCACAACGACGCATCATTACATTTTTGAATTTTTAAACGACGTGGACAAATACAAATACATTTATTTATCAAAAGAAAATACAACACATAGGTACAAATATTACTGATGGTCCCCGCACTAGGGCGAGCCTGTATCGCGGGAGACCGAATAACAAAAAACGATTACTTACCTACTACAATACAGAGAGGACATTGTAAAAGCATCAATAAACAAATACTAGTGGTTCGCCCCGAACTGAGATCTCGCGCACCGTAGATGGCTTACATTTGGACTTTCTTCTGACTACCCCTATAATTTCAAGTGCTACTACTGCCGAGTATGCCTATTGCGCTAGCTCTTCATGGTAAAAAATATTAGCATGCATGCAATACATAATGTCGTGTCTAATTTTTCATTTATTTCATATTTATGAATTCTCGTCGTATTTCTAAAAGTATACGTCCTAGAATCAAAATAATAACTATTTTGGAATGTACAAATTAAGACCTTTCATTTGACACCCCACTCAATATATTTGTTTATTTAACTTTTTTTACCCCAATTATTTTCATTCTTTATCAAAAATTTTTTTATCATGAAAATAAATCAAGTAGCATCTAAAATCATTGCAAACCAAACCGCGACGATGCCACTCTCTTTTTAAGACCGACCAGTCAATGAGCTACGAAGACATCGAAACTCTATGAAACGGGAGCTCTTGCAGCTCTGGTTTCGTAGTTTTTGTTCTTTGGTCGTATTTCAAAAACTATACATCCTAGATTAAAAATAAAAACCATTTTGGAATGTACAAAATAAGCCCTTTCGTATGACACCCCACTCAATATATTTGGGTAACTTTGAAAAAAATTTACCCCCTTGGGAACCCCATATCTTTACAACCCCTTCATCGATTACGCTCATACGCTCCACAGCAAATTTCCATAGCACTACCTATTGACCTATCAAGTTTCATACAGATTGGATAAGCGGTTCGATAGTTATGCGAGAACATAAAAATGAAACATACAAACATACAAACATACAAACATACAAACATACAAACATACAAAGCAAAATCGCCTAACTTGCCACTAAGATCTTCGCTCGCTTCGCTCGCTCGATCGATTATTGGAGAATTTGGAGTTCCCTTCATTTATAGAAGAAAGCCCAGGAAGAATCCCATGTTCCCAACAGCACTTTGGTGGTGTCTCAGTCTGTGTGGAATAAAACTAAAAAAAATTAAAACTATAAAAGTTTTATGTATGGTTAAAATAGATTCTAATAATCCAGTTATTGCTGACATTGGCAGTCATTCAGACTTCGTCAGCAACCGGTGAATCTGATTCATCCTTTCCTCAGTCCATTTTATTTCCCTCCGTTTGAATTCAAAATATTTTGAAAAGATCTTTTATTAGCCTCAAGAATTGGTTCAGGTAAATTGCCTTTTCAGCGAATTTCAAGCCGTTTTTCTACAAAATATTGTTTTAGCTGAGTATTCTGTTGTCATTGCTTCTAAGGAAATTGAATGACTTCATTAATTTATGGAGATGAAGAAACTAATATTACAAATGCGAAAGTTAGGATGTTTGAATATGTTTGTTCCTCTATAACAGGGTTCCTCAAACTTATGGACCTCACGTTTCTCTGTTGAAGTTCCCAGATGACAACTAACCGCTACGACAACGTAAAGGTTGTTTCACGTTACACCGGGCCGGGCCCGTCCGGAACATTATGGTATACATTTTGTATGAAGTGATTCATGTCTGACCGGGCGCCGGCCGTGCCCCGGCCGTGCCCCGGCCCGGTGTAACGTGAATCAACCTTAATTCTGACACAGCATCAAGTCGATTTCTGTATTTATTTCGTTTTTATCATGACCAGCACCCCTATTTTGTAATACACGGTAAGTCGCTAACTCGGATTCGTTAAACAAAAATTGTTTTTTTACGATGAATACTTTGAAATGGTAGAAGATGGTTGAAAAAGTGATAGACATGTTTGTTGTGTAAAATATGTGAAGTAATTTTTCATTAAATAACTTTAATGTTGTTCGTAAAAAATCAATTTGTTTTAACGAATCCGAGTTAGCGACTTACCGTGTGTTATAAAATAGAGGTGCAGACCTACACCTCTATTTTACTAGATTTTCACACCTGTGTGAAAATCTACTTGGCAAATGTAGACGCCATTAGTCTTTTAGTACATAAATCTTGTCGCGAACCCCCTACCTACAATAGCGAACCCCTAAAGGTTCGCGTACCCTACTTTGAGTAACCCTGCTCTATAACTCGACAACCACTAAGCCGATTTGGCTGAAATTTAAAATATAGAAAGATAGGTATAGACCTAAGCTACTTTTTATCCGGGTACCACACGAGCGAAGCCGCGGGCGGAAGCTAGTAATTAAATACATTTATAGGTTGGAAGTTATTTCCTGAAATAACACTATTTAGCATATTCAAATTATTGTAACTAAGAATAGTTCCTCAATTTATTCAAAGACGGTTATTGACTGACCTCTCAGCTCAGTTGGTAGTAGCTCTGCCTTCTGCGCTGTAGGTTGTGGGTTCGATTCCCACTCAGGACAAACATTTGTGTGATGAACATAATGTTTGTTCTGATACGTTTTTTTTTAATAAATAAAATTTTCGATTTAATGCTCCATTTACGAAATATTAAACTTTAAAGTGCAAATTATGTTCCAGTAGAGCTTCCCCCCCTTAAAAAGCTAAACTGTTGTCTTGAAAAATCTGGAAAAATTCAAGATAATTGTGCATTTCATGAACTTTAAAGGAAAATTATAGCGGTTAAGATAACTTTATTAGTTTAGCAGTAATAGTCGTTGAATTTGGGTGTTGGATAATTTTGTACCAAATACAAAATCCTTAGAATAAATCCTTATAATAGTGACAAAGAGTTACTTGTTTATAACGGGGGGCTACTACGGAACCCTACACTGCGCGTGGCGGTTTTTTTAGACAGGGTGAATCTCGAGCATTATTTAATGTTCAAGTTTATAAGTAAGGCCCAATAATACCTACCTATGTAAACTAAAATATTATTTAATTTAAGTGATAGGAGTTTGTGGTTATTTCAACGTGTTTCATGTTTTAGAATACAATTCACGCAAAGCTCTTTGTAATTTTGCAACTAACAAAAACCTATGGTAATATATCTTCACGCGCCGACACGACCGGACTTCTTTTAGTAAAACGGTCTTTAGTAGGAAATTCATGTTGTATTTTTTTTTATATTTTTAACATTTTATGGGTTTTCCCTAATTTTTTTCTTTTAAACCACCCCGTATAAGCAGAAAAATCAAAAAATATATTCAAATCGGTCAAGTCTTAAAAGCATTTCTATTTTTTACCTTTTTATGGGTTTTTCTTAATTTTTTTCTTTTAAACCACCCCGTATAAGCAAAAAAATCAAAAAATATATTCAAATCGGTCAGGCTATTTTTGATTTTTAGCGAGAGTAACTGTGTGTTGTCAATTAACTGAATTCTATTCTATTCTATTCTATATAGTGAAGATAGCGGGGAAGCTATAGATTCTACTGGCGCTGGATCTAGAGAAGTAGAGTGAAAATGAGGAGGCCTATTACTCAGCAGTAGGTGGATGTGGGCTTATTAGATAGATTAGATGGGTCACCGAAAAGAAAGCTAGGATCCATACCTACCGAGTTTGTTGCCCTGATTCTTCACGGTGTTGGTCGCGTAAGAACAGGAGTAGAATCACTTAGCTCTTAAGACGATTCAAAGATTTCTTCCAGACAACCTTAGGATGAACTGGATTTACAGGAAGGCAAAAGGCGTCCTACTCATACGGCGTCATAGCGGTCCTACTGAATAAATTATATTTGAAACTAGTTGCTGCCCGAGGCTTCGCTCGCGTGGTACCCGGATAAAAAGTAGCCTATGTTACTCTCCAGCCCTTCAACTATCTCCACACAAAAAATCACGTCAATCCGTCGCTCTGTTTTGACGTGAAATCAGGACAAATAAACAACACTTTCACATTTATAATATGGGTACGGATTTGAATTTTGAAAGACACAAAATTCAAAAATTAGCTTGCACCATGACCCTGAAGCACCAAAAATAGCTAAGCTAAGTCCTTCACCTCTGGCCCTTGCATCTGACAAACGCAGGTACACTCAGCACTAAAAATACATCGCGCATGCGTTACCACCCACCGTCAGTGGCGGCAAAACTTCGGACGGGACCGCACGCTTTCGGCTGAGCTCGGAAACTTTCGTGCTCTTGAGAATATTCGCAAAGTGCTGTGAAAAGTGTAGTTTGTTTTATTTAAATAACTAATAATAGATTTATAATAAAATAATAATTAAAAATAAAATGGTGTATTTATAATTAAAAATTAAAACAAAAATTGAAAATTATAATATTCAGTGAGAGTGATTTAGATCAAAATTCTTTTGTGATTTTTTTCGGATAGTTTTCGAAAGTGATGTTATAGTGTTTTTTGAATAGAGGATATTTCTAGGTAAGGAATACACTAACTTATATTATTTATTTATTAACATTATTATAATTATTTACGTTTATTCAATAACTTGTTAATGAATAAATTCATTAAGTTGTAAATTAATATGTCACAATCTAAGTTAAAGGAAGCTATTGATGATTCATAATAAGGAAATACATAATTATTGGCGCGAATCATATTTTGATCAAGACACAATCCTGAAAATTGCAAAAAACGCAAGAAAATTTGAATTTCGCGGGCTACCCGGGCGCATTTCAAGACATTACCATGGCTGTTGTAACATAGCCGAAACGTCGGAATATATAAATAAGGTAAATTACGCTATAAAATCCCGTGTCCGTATAAATTTCAATATGAATAGTGATCGCGAAAGTTTAAAAAAGACTACTTACTTATAAGATATTACTAGCCTAGCTATTTAAGTTTGGCTAAGTTATTGGATTTTTCATGTATCTTTTTATTTCTTTATCATCATTAGCAACTAGCTAGTAAAGCTTATTTGATCATACTTGCTGGATATAGTTTTTTTTTTATATTATAGTTGTTAATATATTATTATTATTATTATTATTTCTAGCCTGAGTCGTCCCACTGCAGGGCAAAGGCCTCCCTATCCCCTTTCCACCTTTCTCGGTCTAATGCTGTGGAGGACCAGTCTTCCAAAAATGAGTCTAGCTCATCCCGCCACCTTAATCTGGGCCTGCCGCGTCGTCGTCTTCCGCCATTGGGGGCCCACTCCGTCGTTGTTTTGGCCCATAGATCATTCGACATGCGGCAGACATGCCCGGCCCAGTCCCACTTCAATCTAGCTGCCTTCTGCACGACATCGACGATCTGTGTCTTGGAGCGCAGAATGGTGTTCCTTATTCGATCGGTAAGCTTCACTCCGAGAATGCTGCGCTCCATGGCCCTCTGACAGACCCCGAGTGCAGACCTCTGTTGAACTGTCAAAGACCAAGTTTGTGCGCCATAGGTTAGAATAGGGAGAATACATACGTCCATGAGTTTGCGTTTGAGCGAAAGCGGCAAATTGCCCTTCATTAAATCTTTCATAGCCCAATAGCTCCTCCAGGCGTTTTCGGTGCGTCTAGCAATTTCTTTTTCCTGTCTAGCCTGGAAGGAGACTATTTGCCCAAGGTATATATAGTCATTGACGTATGCAATCTCCCCACCACCTACAGAAATTTTGGTTTTTCGGCCGTTGGTCATTATTTTGGTCTTCGACATGTTCATTTTCAATCCCACTTCGAGGCTAACTTTTCTGAGGTCGTCGAGCATTTGGGTCAGTTCAGAAGCTGTAGACGAGAAGAGGACAATGTCATCAGCGAAGCGTAAATTAGTGAGCTTTCTTTCTCCGACGACGATGCCTTTCTCGATCCAACTAGGTGCTAGTTTTCTAAAAACTTCCTCGAGCGTGGCGGTAAATAGTTTGGGTGACAACGGATCACCTTGTTTGACTCCCCTAAGGATTGGGAAAGTTGGTCCAATGGATTGAATTTTTATGGCTGCAGTACTATTGTGATATATATTTCTTAAAAGTTGAATGTAGGTGGTATCAATGTTTTGATTTTGTAATGCAGTAAATATTGAAATATGGGTAACGCTGTCAAAAGCTTTGGAATAATCTATGAACGCTAAGTAAAGTGGTAATTTATGTTCTATGTGTTTTTCTAGAATTTGGTTTATGGAGTGAAGGTGATCGGTGGTTGAGAGGCCACGACGGAATCCTGCCTGTTCAGGTGGTTGATTTAAATCTAGCTTACCAGAAATTCTATTTTCAATGACTTTAATAAGGGCTTTGTAGAGATGAGATACGAGACTTATGGGGCGGTAATTCTCAATGTCAGATTTGTCACCCTTTTTATGAAGGAGTATTATGTTGGAATGGCAGAAACTAGGAGGAATAGTTCCAGTTTGGAGGATGTCGTTGAAAAAATTTGTGATATGAGGTAAAAGGGCAGGTTCTCCAACTTTTAAGGCTTCTGTCGTAATGCCATCATCGCCGGGACTTCTACTGTATTTCATGCTTCGGAGAGCGTTATGAACTTCTTCTCTAGTAATAGGTGGAATACTTTCAGAACATGAATACGGACTTTGATCCCGGACATCGGCTAAATCGTCAGAGTACAGGTTTCTGTAAAAGTCGGAGCTAATTTTAACGATAGTATCTCGGTCACCATGCTTAACTCCGTTTTGGTCCTTTAAACAGCTGATGGAAGGTCTACCTTTCTCTATTCCCTGTTTTGCAATTTTTAGGGATTGGGAGTTTTCAAGAGCTGTTTTTATACGGTTAGTGTTGTAGTTCCGTACATCTTTGCGGATGCTCCGTTTGGTGGCTCGATCTTTAAATCTATATTCGGGGGTGTAGTATGTAAGCTTTTGTCTTTCTTCAATCAGTTTCTTTGTTTCAGTGCTGAGTTTCTTTTCGGCATTTTTTACTAATCTAATTTTCTGGCTGGCTTTTCGAATATTTTCTGTTATATTTTTATATTGGATTTTTACATCTGTGCAGTCTATAGGTAAGTCGTTAAAGCTATTTTTTAAATCTATTATGAATTGTTCTTGATTATTTACTAATGTTGTTCTATCCAGCTTTTTTATTGATTTTTTAACCATAAGATTTCGTTGAATTTTTAGATTTAATCTTACTGTGGTTCGCAATGGCCTATGGTCAGAACTAAATTTCAAATTATTTAAAACTTCTACGTTCGTTATAAAATTAATGTTTGAAAAAAGACAAAAATCGATTTCGTTCTTGGTTACGCCATCGGGAGAGAACCATGTCCAGCGTCGGTGAGGTTTCTTGAAAAAGTAGCTATTACAGACGCTCATGCTCTGACCGAACGCAAACTGCAAGAGGCGACTGCCTCGTTCGTTTCTAGTTCCCAAGCCGTGAGGTCCGAGTATATCGCGGTTGTCCAGTTCCTGCCTAATACCGAGTTTAGCGTTGAAGTCCCCTATTACCATTGTCCATGTACCTTTATGTTCGTCGTAGGCTCTGTCTAAGAGGTCATAGAATTCTTCAACTTCGTCATCGTGGTGAGTAGACGTTGGTGCATAAACTTGTATCACGGTGAGGCATTTCTTATTCGCTATACGAAACTTCATTAACGCGATTCTATCTGAATAAGCCACGAATTCAATGATGTTATGTTTCCATCGCTTGGCAACCAGAAACCCGACGCCGTAATGACTCCCGTTGCCGTTATAATAAAATATGGAATTATTTCTTTCAAGAGTTTCTTCTCCCTCTCGTCTCACCTCTCCCAGGCCAACAATATCCCAGTGAATGCTTTCTAAAGCATTCTCTAACTCTAACAAACGTTCTTCAGTTCTCAGAGTCTTTACATTTAGTGTTAAAATATTAAGCTTTTCGGTATCCTTTTGACATGCATTATTCGTCTGACAGTTAATCGACCTCGCCCGGAGATTGTTTCGCCTCCTGGCTCCAAGGAGTACTTGCCTACTGTCATCGGCAGCATTTCCTTGAGAGCCCCCGGGCACTTGGGGCAAATTTTTTGGTGTACTTATCATGGGGGGGTTGGGGTTAGACAAAATAACCCATCACGCTTGTCCAATGCGGGTTGATGGGTGGCCAGAGCCTCGTTCGTTGTTCGGCAGGGTGCACCACGGGCCGGTGAGGTTGACTTGGGTTCCAGAAGATGTTGGTTGGAACCCCTTATATAAAAAAAATATATCACTTGCGTCGCGTAACTTAAAAAAATGAAATAATTACGACGGTATTCCAAAGGTATGGTAGACGTATTCGTTCAGATCTTTTGGCCTATTTAGATCCTTTGAAGATAATCTAAAGTAGTATATAGGGGTAGTCAGAGGTATGTTAAACATACCTCTGACTACCCCTATAGACATCCTAAGTTACATGCCCATATTTTGCAGAATCTAACATTACATCGATCGAAAGTCCAAACACTAACCCGCTTAGCCAATATGGATCTGTCTACCATGCTAAGAAAATATAGCGTGATCCTGTTTAGTTTATTTTTAACTGACTTAAAAAAAAGGAGGAGGTTCTCAATTCATCCGAATCTTTTTTTTTATTTAAATGTGTTTGGACATAGTATACCTACCTCTGACCACCCCTTAGACATCTTCAAAGGATCTAAAAATGCCTAAAAGATCTGAAAGAATATGTCTACCGCACCTTGGGAATACAGTCGAGATCAATTACATTTTTACGATTTTTTACTTTTTTATGTAGGTACCTATGTTCACCAATAATTACTCAAAGACGCCAGGGCCTGTATTCTATTAAATGACAACCGCTTTGGTTTTGGTTCGAACTCTTAAATGTCAGCCATTTGGTGAAATAGTAGAATAGCTTTTCAAAAATTTGTACTGCCAAAGTTCAAAACCTCACCACAACTGAGTCGTTTGTTATTAGTAGTCATGGAAACAGTCGCTTTAGTTGAGGTTTTGGTTGAGGTTGATAAAAAGTTCGGTACCGGAATCGAGCCCCTGGACCGATTTAGAAAATTCTTTTTTGTTTGAAAGGGTATACTTTCCGATTGGTCCCGTAATTTGGTAAATATATGTCGAGGATGGAGTTATGAACAGTAATGCACCTAGAGAGTGCAGAAAATAGCTCAGCTAAAAATTAAATAACATTAAAATTGTTTTTTTTTAAATTTTTAATTAAGGGCTGATTTTTCAATCGATAAATAACTTTTATCTGAGGAATAAATATGGCGTTATGACATATATTTTCAATACAATATCTGTCAAATCGCATATTTATTTCCTCAGATAAAAGTTATCTAGGTATTGAAGAATCAGCCCTTAGAAGTCTTGCTAATTTACAAGAGTAGGCCACATATTTCCGCTTGCGACTCGCACATTTTATTTTTAGATGGAAAATTTAATTTGTCTAAAATATTTAGATGCCGCACATTTATTTACCCCTAAAGCCTTAAAAGCTTGACGTTAGAACCTTTAGTGGGTAGGTAACCCTTTTCACGTTACAAGAAAATTAAGGAACATGACGAGACCTCAGTAAAACGATGGCCGTCACGTTGCAATCAAATAAATAAATAAATAATGCTGGACATTTCACACAGCATCTTGTAGCCCCAAGCAAAAGTCAAAAGTCAAAAGTCAAATTCATTTATTCAATAAGATCACTAGTGTACCACTTTGAAACGTCTTAAGAGCTAGGTGATTCTACTCCTGTTCCTTCGCGACCAAGACCGTGAAGAACCAGGGCAACAAACACGGTTTGGGGCCTAACACTCATTTCGGTGACACACTTTTTGTATGTAATTTTTTTATATATTTTTTTTTGTGTAAGCTAAGCAGAGCTTGTGTTATGGGAACCACATGACTGATATACTACTTAAATACATTTTTTTTTGTAAATACATACATAATATACATAGAAAACACCCAGACCCGAGACAAATATTTGCAGATCATACAAACATTTGTCCCGCGGCGGGGATCGAACCCGCAACCTCCTGCGTCACAAGCGGGCCTTCACCCATTGCGCCACAGAGGTCGTCAAAATCAAATATAAACTAATTTAAAACTAACTAACTAAACTACTACATATTTATATAACATTATAAAATACAATAAGAGCCAGTTGAGCCACCTAAGGATCGTTGGAATCGATTTATAGGTAGCTCAACTGATCCAAGCCACTGCCAGTCGGAAGCGTGCCCAAGACACTGGCAGCAATACATCGCTGGATGGCAATGCTTAACTTAACTAATACTAATACTTAACTAACTCGCACGTTATTCATCATGGACTTGAAGGCTTCTTGTAGCGTAGAAGGCTTCTAAACCTATTGCCATCTGTCTTTTTTAAATTTTCGCACAAAACATTATAAATTCTTACATTATGTAAATTATCGCAATGATACTATTACGGTCATATGCATAAAAACTTAGGCTGATTTTAGTCTCACGCTCACCGTCAGCGCTGATAGGCGAGTGATCTTTATTACAATGAAATAAGGATACTGATTGTCCAGCACTGACGAGAGCAATTAACGTAGCCATTTCTGCTAAACAATCAGTATCCTTATTTCATTGTAATAAAGATCACTCGCCTATTAGCGCTGACGGTGAGCCTCCGAAAATCAGCCTTAGTGCACCGACCGCTCGCTAGAGCGATCTTTGTCAACGCTCCGTGAGCCTGGTCGGCGCACTAAGGTATCTTTTGTACACAACTTACATTGTCCTATGCCTTTAAGTTTATATTCCTACAGAAAGTTTTCCCGAAAATTCCTTAGAAAAACCACTTTCAGTTTTCCTAGTATTTACCTAATAATAATAATTATAAAATCAGGAATCGAATAAATTTGTTTTTTACGACCAAGACAATCAAGAAATGTGAAGTCTCTTCGTTCGGATCATTGACCACACTGAATTAGGTCGTGATATTAATAAATAAGCGCTTCCGTGCTTCGGGCACATAAAATTGTCGGTCCCAGCTATAAACGTTAAACCATGAGGCCTTCTAGCGGCCTAAAAACACTTGGCATACTAGGAAATAATAACAAAATGTCAAAGATATTATTATTGTACCTAAGGAGCAGGAATATCGTAAAAATGGAAGCCGTAACTTTCATTTTTAACGACTAAAAAAAAGGTTAATAGTGTTTGACTGTTTGTATGTTCACCGATTTCTCCGTTAAGGGAGTGTCCACATTGCGTTTTTTGCAGCGCGTTTGTATCGATACAAACGCGATTCGAACGCGATGCGAACGCGCAGCCCCCCGCGCAGCCCCTCCCGGTTCGCTTTTGTATGGAAAAATACGCGTTGCGAACGCGCGTTTGTATCGATACAAACGCGCAGCTCAAAAACGCGCTGCAGAAAACGCAATGTGGACACTCCCTAATGTGGACCGATTTTTTTTTCTTTGAAAATGTCATCAAAGGATCCTAAGGGTCTTACTTATGAAAGATGTTTAAAGTTACACTGGTTAAACAACGTCCTGTCTTTATTTGTTGATAGTGAGGAATAGAGACAGGACGTTGTTTAACCAGTGTTCAATTTTAAACATCTTTCATAAGTAAGGGGGCATGTGTCTATTTGATATTATGAGAGAATGTCTTTGCACTTTGAGGATATAGCCGTAATCATAAAATCTTTTTAATTCTATGTAAACTAGTGTTTACCATAAATTTTCTTATTAAACTAAATTTTTGATTTTTTTGTCGAAGTTTATTAATATGATAATTATAAAATCGTTAAAAAATAAAACTTGTCTATAAAGTCGGTTTATAGACGATAATTTTACGTGATAACGTCAATGATCTTCTTTATAAACTTCTTAACCTCTTTGGATAACGTCATAAAACGATCGTGCCTCTCTATAGCTTGTTCCGCGCTCTTATTTGCACTCTCGGCTCAGGCGGAACGTGACACTTTTTTGTGCGTGCAGCTCATAGATTTAGATGTTTTCACGTCAAAAAACAATATTATTATAAAATTATATTCGAGGCACCATCACACCCGGCCAAAAAGCATCTTGTACGAAACACCCGATTACTCTCAAGACGAATCAATTTAGCAATAAACATAATTTTATACCAAAATGTTCCATTTATAAGCCCATTCAAACGGAATGGCGCCAAACTCAAGCCATTCCGCGTCAGATTAGACCAGAACTCAACGTTTAGAGGATAAATAAACCACGAGTGGCAGTATTACAAACAAACAGTAAGGATATATTTACACCATCAAGCTTGTAGCAAGCTTGACGATAACTGATGTGAATGTGTGCATTTTTATATTTAATAATATTTTGAAAAATGCACGTAGGTAATAGTAAGTATTTAACGTAAGTGGGTGTAAAATAAATATTATTTATTGTGTGTTCTGATCGCGAAAGTTTAAAACAGACAAAAAATATTAAGTATTACTTACACTTATTTTACTTTACACTTCGCACCTTCGGCAGGACAAGGTCGTAACTGTCAAAAATTTCAAAAATGAGTTGAGTATGCCCAAGGGCCTAAAAAACGGCCTTTTATCTGAAACGACAGAGATTCTTTCTTAGTTTGGCTTTATTTCGCTATAGGGCAACAGTGTCTTTGTCAGATTATTGCGATTTTTCGTCAATTCTGGCGCGACAACGCCGTAAAGGTTAATATAGGGCATATTCAAAGACCACATATTTTTGTATTTTGTTTAAGTTTGTGGAGGAACAAAGTCATATTTAGTACTTATTTTATGTTGTACATGCAACCCTAATTACAAAGTTATTTAACTTTTGGAGGACAAGGGCATAAATGTGACCCCTTTTTTTTAAAAACCTTCTATAAAACAAATAAAAAATATTTCACTCATTTATGAAACATGCACCGATTCATAAAAGTTTAAAGTATATTTTGTGCAAAGAACAATCTCTTCAGAGCAGTTTATACAGAATGATACAACGTTGAATGAATAAAAATATTTAAAATGGCTCTCCTGTAAAATCACAAAATGTGCAGTTGAGACCTTGTCCTGTCGAAGGTGCGACTTACTTAGACCAGTTAGCTAGCTTCAAAAACAGGCAGGACAAAGAGATCGACCGTCATGTAGAGAACGCCTGGAAGAGCACGGTCCATGAAAGCGCACATGAAGGACGACTTTCCTCTGTCACTTACCTAAGCGCAAACTCATAGATATGGTGCATTCTGCCTGTTCTCACCTATGAATCCTATGATGCACAAACGTGGTCCCTAACTTTTTGGTAAATTCCAAAGAAAACCATAAAAATATTTTTACAACTCGAACTTTGGACCTTATTTTATTTTATAAAAATGTCTTTTGTCATATCAAGTCTCCAAATCCATCACTTCTAACAAAGCTTGATAGGTTTGAAGGTGTGAATGTTGCCTTACTGTCAATTGGCATCATTTCTCTAATTACCAGAGCATTACTGAAACGACGAGCAAGTAATTTAGATTATTATGCTTTACTAGCTTCTGCCGGCGGCATCGCTTGACATTTACAGACAAGTCTGTTGATCTTTATAATCTTGGACTGGCCTCTTAGCTCAGTTGGTAGTAACTCTGCCTTCTGCATTATAGGTCGTGGGTTCGATTCCTACCCAGGACAAACATTTGTGTGATGAATATAGATGTTTGTTTATTTATTTCTTTATTTCGTGTTTTTTATGCGCCTTTTTTGTTTACATTTTAAATAATTAATAATTTCAATGTTTTAAAGTTTTAAAAAGTAGTAATTAAATTTTGCACACCATCTAGATGGTAGAATATAATGGCACAACAACATGTATTGAACATCAGAATTTGTATACCTACCTATATTCTGGCAAATAAATATTCTTATTCTTATTCTTATTCTTTGTGTCTGGGTGTTATAAAGTATTCTATGTATGTATTTACAAAAAAAAAGTACCTATATAAGTATTCTATCAGTTATCTGGTTCCCATAGTGCAAGATTTGCTTAGTTTGGGGCTAGATGGTGCTGTGTGAAATGTTTAACATGACAGTAGATTAAATAATAAAAAAAAAGTGACTTACCCCCTTACTTATGAAAGATGTTTAAAGTTGAATACTGGTTAAACAACGTCCTGTCTCTATTCGTCACTATTCACAAATAAAGACAGGACGTTGTTTAACCAGTGTTCAACTTTAAACATCTTTCATAAGTAAGACCCTTTAAGTTTTAATCAGTCCTACTATAATTTTTAAGACAGAAGTTTTAGTTTTTTTTCAACTTAATTAACTTATAACTTAACTTAAAAGTTTAATACTGTAAGTGAAAGTACCAGTAACCCATTTGGCCAACATGGCGCTTCTCTACACTACAATAATAAATAAATATTGCTGGACATTTCACACTGCGCCATCTAGCCCCAAACTAAGCAAAGCTTGTACTATGGGAACCAGATAACTGACAAAATACTTCCTTAAGTAGGTATATTTTTTTTTGTAAAAACATACCTTCTTATAATACTTTATAACACCCAGACACAGAACAAACATCTATGTTCATCACACAAATGTTTGTCCTGGGTGGGAATAGAACCCACGACCTATAGCGCAGAAAGCAGAGCTACTACCAACTGAGCTGAGAGGCCAGTCAATGGAGTGATATTTAGAATTCCAATAAAGTAGTCCCAATACACAGTCAGTTATTGATTTTGAAAGGATGATTAAATAATAACGTTTAATTAAACGGGGCGGTGAGATTTCATCACCTGACTCAATTAACTTTTGTGCCTATTTATTATTTCGGTCATTCTCAGGCGCAGCATTTTTTCGGTGGCACAATTTTTTTTTAGAATTTGGATGTTTTGACATGAAATATCAAATCTAGATTTAATTTAGTAATTATTAGTACAAGAGGGAACTCTTAAAGCCTAACGGTTAAAAAGTTATTTGATTTTGAAAAATTGGTGCCCACCGAAGTCAATATTCTAATCACCGAAATCAAATACATTAAAATTTGGTTAA
Organism: Camptogramma bilineatum; assembly: GCA_958496255.1. Classification (NCBI taxonomy): domain Eukaryota; kingdom Metazoa; phylum Arthropoda; class Insecta; order Lepidoptera; family Geometridae; genus Camptogramma; species Camptogramma bilineatum. The sequence goes on from OY292472.1 coordinate 609,242, forward strand.
AAAGTCAACAGTCTTTAGTTCGATCTATAATTATTACATAAAAAATTAGGTATTTGTAGATAAAAATCATTTCAAAAAGGGGTTACATCATTAAACCCCTTGAAGGAGTTAAATTATGTTTCAAAGTTTGTATGGCGCCATAATACTAGTAGTTCTCCCCGAACTGAGATCTCGCGCATCGTAGATGGCTTACTTTTGGACTTTCTTCTGCCTACCCCTATACTTTCAAGTGCTACTACTGCCGAGTATGCCTATTGTGCTAGCTTGTCATGGTAAAATTACTGGTATGCAAGCAATACATAATGTCGTTTCAAATTTTTCATTCATTTCATATTTTTGAATTCTCGTCGTATTTCAAAAAGTATACGTCCTAGAATAAAAATAATAACTATTTAGGAATTTTCAAATAAAGACATTTGACACCCAACTCAATATATTTGTTTAACTTTTTTTTTACCCCCCTTGGGAACCCAATAAGCTCACAACCCCTTCATCGATTAAGCTCATATGCTCCACCGTATATTTCCATACCACAATTGACCTACCAAGTTTCATGCAGATTGGATGAACGGTTCGACAGTTATGCGAGAACAAGAATTTGTGAAACATACAAACATACAAAATACAAAGCAAAATCGCCCAACTTGCCACGAAGATCTTCGCTCGCTCGATCGATTAGATAGGCATTTTGATTGGATGGTAAACGATTCCAGCTGTCCAAAAGTCAAGAGCTAGGAACACGTCCTGGCTGGCATCCACCCGAGCATATACTACTTTAAGTTAGTCTCTCTTGTGGAATCCAGCCACTTCAAACCTTGTACTAGGCACTACTACAGGTGGCTGCCTGATTCGGCATCAGCTCCTCTCATTCACATACTGACGGATGCTTTCCTCACTAGTTGTCAGGTCTAGTTGGGATATATTATAAGCCAATGGTCGTTTCAACAGCCTGCAGGGCGAACCTGGCAGAGCGGAGGGCTATCCCACGTCAGTTGGGCGAAGGCTTCGGCCGATGCTTCTTATCTACGATAAAAAATCCATCCGCGTCAGTCCTCCTCATATCACAAATGGGTATTTCCTGTTGTGTCAGAATTTTCTGTCGCTTTCACCGCGTCAGGTGCTGCTTTAACGCTTGGCACCTGACGCGGTAGCAGTCTGGCGGAACAATCAGTGGACTCCCGTTTCCGCATTTGGACTCGATGGTGGTCCTTTATGCGTGGGGATAACCTGGGTTGTTAGGTACGTAGCCAACCTAGCTCTCCTAGAAGCACAACAGCTACCTGGGGTCTTCACCGGCTTAGAGGAGCGACCTCGGGATACTGAAGATTTGTTGCCATTGTGTTGCTACACCCGCACATTCTAGGACTACGTGAGCAGCTGATTCTTCTTCGCTTAGACATCCCCTGCAGAGTGGACTGTCCGTAGCACCGATGTTGTACAGATGTGTGTTGAGGGTACAGTGTCCTGTCAATGTCCCTAAGATTATTTCGAGGTCTTTTCTTTGTAGGTTCATCAGTTGACACTCTGAAGTGTCGGATTGTCTATCTCCAGCGATAGTTGTGTAGGTTTTGGGTATGTTGCCGCATCCAGATGCGTAGTTGAGAAAAGGGCGTAGGCAAGAATGAGGTTGGGCTCTAACTCTTTAGGTTGAAAGCTGCAATTGAGCTGTTATTTTATTTTTTATAGATGCCGACACTAATCTGGGGCACCTTTATTATGCCAGCTTTCTCTATGATTCAATACAATTATCATAAATCAGGAAACAGCACTATAAGTGCTATGAAACTGTCTTTACCCTTCATATATTTCCACGGAAAACACTGAAATCAATACCACCGGAATCAAAATTATGAGCAAAATCCTAGATATTTTTAAAAGTACTTAACCAAAATTTTGAATATTAGTCTGCATAATGGAAATCTAGTATCTCTAAGATACACTTTTGTTATAATTCGAAATTAATTGCTTGAATGGATTTGAAAACAAATATTACACCGAACTCATCTTGGAGGGTATACCAAGCCACCGAAAACGATTTTGTTCCTCAATAAAAGAGACACACAGAGACCCACAGACCTGGTTGTCCTCTCCACCAATGCGGAGGGGCTGATAGTTATTCTTACTCTAACAACTGTTCTTGCAACTATTAGAGAACAGGGTATATGCGTAGATCAGTGCGCGCCACCGATATCAATTCAAAACCTCGGACGCAACTAAAACTACTTGTAACTTATCAACGAAAGCCTAATATTTATTGGGAATATTATAAAATAAGCTAGTAATTATCTGGTTTTTTGTGAATACATTCAAAGTAGCGCCACGTTTTATAGAGAAAAAGATAAAAAATAATTTACATCGCAAAATGTGCTTGGGACATGCCACCGAGGCTCAAATTTCAGCGGTTTTTATTTTTTTTAACTATTTTAAATTTATTTTATCTAAAAGAAAACATAGACTTCTTCTAGTATTTGATCATAACTATCATACAAAAAAGAATCAAGCTTTTAGAAATCTATTTAATAGAGGTTTTTGGCCCGGACGGTTTTTTTGAGCCGTTTGCGAATGGCCCATTTATAACCAGTGATCGGAATTAGGCGGGCTAAACCTAAAGTTCAAAGAACAGAGGCAAAAAAGGAGAGACTTCCTTACTACAAGAATTTTATTCTTGTAGTAAGTAAGAATTTTATTGAAAGTTGGCACAATTTTCACAGTGAGTAAGTACATTTAAAATAAATGTTAATAATATTGTGAACTAATTCAAATAATTTTTCTATTTGACCGACGGAAAAAAGTTTTTTATCCTTATAACTTACATTTTAGTTTTTGTTATTAACTCAGGTAAAAAATTGATTCACCTTAATGTTAGATGTTCTTTATTAATGTCCCGGAAACGGAAATAATTGGGTAGAAAAATATTTAGTCCTAAGGCGTCTCCATTTGTCTCTGTTATTTTTCGAACTTTAGGTATTTTAGCCCGCCTCATTCCGATCACTGTTTATAACACATGGCAATTTTTCACGTAAAATATCGTAGGTACATTGTGTTAATTTATTTTTACGGAGAATTTTCATCGTAATGCGCTATTTATATGGAGCGAGTTACTCGCCTCAAAGATGTTACCGAGAGCGAGACCGAGCATCTAAAAATGAGAGTAGGCCTTCTCCAAGCAATTGCATCCTACTAATATTATAAAGGCGAAAGTCCGTGTGTGTGTGAATGTTTGTTACCACATAATTATCTCCATAACTACTAAACCGATTTTGATGTAATTTGGAAAGTAGATAGTTTATGTTCTGGAATAACACATAGGCTACTTTTTATCCCGGAAAAATGTATGGTTTCCGTGGGATAAAGAAAAGTAGTCTACGCGGGCGTTCACTAGTAGTCTGATATACAATGTGCAGTAAGAAACCCTCTCCGATCCATAAAGGTGTTGTTAGGTAGTATCCTATTTATGGCATTATAAAAGATATATTCTATTCTATTCTTTCAGAAAATACTTAGGTTAACAAACAAAGCTTAAATGAGAAAACACACCCTTGGCCTTTCCTAAAACATCACATCACACTAATCACATCACATCACACTAATCACACTAATATTATATCACACTAATCACACTATCACACTAATCACATCACACTAATATCACACTATCACACTAATCACACTATAATCACACTATATCACACTAATATTATAAATGCGAAAGTTTGGATGTTTGGATAGATGTTTGGATGGATGTTTGGATGGATGTTTGGATGTATGTTTGTTCCTCTATAACTCGACAACCACTGCACCGATTTGGTTGAAAGTTGAAACATAGATAGATAATGACCGAGAATAGGACATAGGCTACTTTTTATCAAAAAAAAATGCTCGGTTCCCGTGGGATAAACAAAATAGTAGTCCACGCGGGCGAAGCCGCGGGCGTCAGCTAGTAATATTATAAATACTTACACTAGCACCGCCCTCACGGAGTTGCCCCCGTAGCGACGGTATATGGTGATGATGATGATGATGAAAAGTAGCCTATAACCTTCTTCAAGAGCTTAGTGTTGATCGTGAAAGTTAAAAAAAGACAATAGTGAAAAATATGAAACAGTCACACTATTACAACTTAACGATTATTTGAGGAAAAACAGGGAGTGACACTATAAAGCCTAAATAAACAATATGAATGCCATTTATATTATCGTGAAGTGGCATAAAACTTATCAATATTTGCTGTTAGATAAAATAACCTTGATAATGAAATACACAAAACAACTTTCTGTAAATAAATGTAGGTAGGTACACGTAATAACTAGATATTAAAATCAAACTTATAGGCATACCTACTCTGATTCAAGTAGGAACAGGTGAATGCAGTCCACTACTGCCCTACCGTATCAACGACCCCTAGTGGTACGGTGTGTACCTAATTATTTTTCCCCACGATACTATCATAGTGCAAGGAGGGTGAAAATTAAATGTTAATGAAATATAATCATGAGTTATCTCCAAGGTGCGGTAGACATTCTCTCAGATCTCTTTAGGCATTTTAAAATCCTTTGAGAACTGTCAACAACCAGTGCAGTGTTCATACGAGCCTTGGGCTGGTTTTAGTGTCACGCGTACCGTTAGCGCTGATAGACGAGGTGATCTTTATTACATTGAAACAAGGATACTGATTGTTTAGCAAAAATGGCAACGCTGATTGCACTCGTCAGTGCTGAACAATCAGTATCCCTATTTCATTGTAATAAAGATCACTCGCCTATCAGCGCCGACGATACGCGTGACACTAAAACCAGCCCAAGGCTCGTATGAACACTGCACTGGTTGTTGACAGTTCTCAAAGGATTTTAAAATGCCTAAAGAGATCTGAGAGAACGTCAACCGCACCTTGGAGATAACTCATGATTATATTTCATTAACATTTAATTTTCACCCTCCTTGCACTATGATGGTATCGTGGGGAAAAATAATTAGGTACACACCGTACCACTAGGGGTCGTTGGTACGGTGGGGCAGTAGTGGACTGCATTCGCCTGTTCCTACTTGAATCAGAGTAGGTATGCCTATAAGTTTGATTTTAATATCTAGTTATTACGTGTACCTACCTACATTTATTTACAGAAACTAAACTACCTACTATAGTCGAATTGCTCATTGTACGAACTAAAAATATATGAAAAATGACATTTTGATCGTCAATTTTAGTGCGTATAATTAGAAATACGACTATACATATTTACATAGCATTATAAAATACAAAAAGAACCAGTTAAGCCAGCTAAGGATCGTTGGAAACGATCTATAGGTAGCTCAACTGATCCAAGCCACAGCCAGACGGAGGCGTGCCCAAGACACTGGCAGCATTACCGCGCTGGATGGCGATGCCTATTTTATATATATATAATATATATATAAAATAGGCCTATTTTATATATATAAAAATAGGCATAATGTCATTCTATTTTTGTTATGTCTCGATGCTCCTACTTAGCGTTTTACAATTTCCTTTTGCAGTAGGAGCATCAGGAAATGGATTTCCCGGTACTCCTATCAGTAGTATTTAGTAGGAGCACGAGGAGGAAGCGGATAAATCTATTCTTATAAAAAAAATACCTACCTTCTTAAAATTACCACGAACGGTTCAGGAATTATAAAGGTAAGTAACAAAAGTGCTAGGTAATTACTGTAATAAAATGGTTTAGTTAGAAGATTCTTGATCCCTTAAATTAGACTTGTGATTAATGAATTACAAATGCTGGATATTTCATACAGCATCTGGGGGCACGCAAGCGCCCCCGCCGTACCATCCTTTTCTCGAAGCCATTCGGGCCATTTTCGACCCCTCTGCAACTTCGTTGTGGAAAAGACTAGAAGCCTACATTTTCAGTGACCAAGATGGCAATACATATATACTTATTTAGATTAACCGAATTACATTAAAATTCAACCAGTAGTTTAAGAATTATTGCAAGTCAAAGTTCCTTGATTTTGTTAATCAAACAAAATATTTTTTGTAACTGTAGGATCACTCACTAGCTCATACAATTTATAAAACGATAGGGCCAACACACCCAAAACATAGCTCATACAATCATGAAACAATAGGTGCCAACATTACCATATAAATAAAATCAGAGTTTAAAATGTTTATCTCAATATGGTTGCCGGGCCTTAAAAATGTTAATTGACATAGCTTTCAATGGCAATTTAAAAGAATTGCCTTTTTTAATTTCAACCCACGAAATAATCAACCCTTCCTCGACCAATTTACACAGCAGTCCATTTGTGGCCACAACCGTCCAGCCAGACTTTCACCTTCAAAACCCAACCGATTTTTAACTTTTACTCCTAGCAATAAAGTCCATCTTTCATTGGGATTCGTAAAGATCGCCTCGACCAAATGAGGGATGATTTATTCAAGAGCGCGAATTTTAATGTTATTTTAAGGGTGAAAAAATGGAAATTGAAGAGATATTTATGACTCGCGATAGTGCTTTTTGAAATTTCAAAATTGTATTGGAATATTGAAATTAATGTCCGACGATTAATGTTATAAATCAAAATTAAGTATCTTTGAATTAAATAAGGTCGGTTGGCGGGAATCCCAGTACATAAATGGATTTTTTGATTTCGTAAAAACTTTATCTATACTTACTAATATTTAATACTTGTATCAATGTATTCGCGTTCTCGAAAACTGCTCTGACGATTTTGATGAAATTTGCAATATAGGGACGAGGCCGAAAAATCGATCTAGCTAGGTCTCATAACTGGGAAAATTCGAAAGAGAATAGGAACAAATATACATCCATACATCCATCCAAACATCCAAGCTTTCGTACTTATCAGTGTGATAGAATACCTAGATGCGATCTCTTTCCATTATTAATTACTAGCTTCCGCCCGCGGCTTTGCTTGCGTGGCACCCGGAAAAAAGTACCTTTAGTCGTATTGCTCATTATACGGACTAAAATCGGACTAAAATTGAAGGAAAAAATGTAATTTTTCATTTATTTTTAGTCCGTAAAATGAGCAATACGACTATAGCCTAAGTTCGATTCCGGGTCACTATCTAGGTATCTATATTTTGAATTTCAGCCAAATCGGTTCAGTGGTTGTCGAGTTATAGAGGAACAAACATACATCCAAACATCTAAACTTTCGCATTTATAATATTAGTGTGATTAGAGTGAGCCGTGTTACCCGCGTTGGTTAGTACCTCGACTTCCGATCTGAAGGTCGTGGGTTCGAATCCTGGCAGTGCATCAATGAATTTTTCGTTTCTAAAAATTTATATGCGCATTAACACGAGCTCTAAATGGTGAAGGAAAACATCGTGAGGAAACCCGCAGCTTAGTCAGCCCCACACGTATTGACCATGTCTTTCCTGTGGATATGGCCGGTTAAGATAAGAGGATGATTTAGGTGCTGGGCAAGCCTACTCCATCTCTAACAATGTCCCAGGCACTACAGTGTCCCGTTAAGTGTAGGAAAAGATTGCCTCCTGACACTGTTTAAATCATCTAGTAAAGATGTAAAGGCATGAATTTTTTTAGAGTGATAGGTAAGAAAAAAATCCTCTCCAATTTGAAGAGTAGGTAAATATGAATAGTGTGGTGAATGTTAGGACTAAGCTAAGCTTAGGTACCATTTGTAGAGCATAGAGCTATTTTCAGCCGCTGCAATCGATTACCCACGATTTGATTGCGTGCTTAAATCTACCGTATTGCGACAAAGAGTAGGCGTCGCAGATAAATCTGTCGGTCGATTGGTTTGCTACTGATTTATTTTAGCTTCAAAAAACGCTATAAGCCATTGACGCTGATAAAATACGTTGACAGATGTAATAGAATGTGCAATAAGGCCTAGAGCCGTACCACAAACTCTTAGGACAATGTTAAAACAAGCTTGAAACAGTCCTGCACTAAGCTTGCTTAAACATTCCTAAAGAAAAGAAGACAGTCCTGCTGTCTTACAGCGGAAATATACGATCAAAGCTCAAATAGCGGCTAAAAAGCTGGGCATCTTAAATAAGGTTAAGCGATACTTCACATCTGGGCAGCTTCTAACACTCTACAAAGCTCAAGTCCGATCCTCTATGGAGTATTGTAGCCACCTATGGGATGGTTCAGCTAAATACCAACTTGCTGCACTTGACTCAGTGGAACGCAGGGCTAGGAAGCTCATTGGCGAAGAGTATCTTGTGACGTCTAAGCTTGACAGCCTAAGTCACCGTCGCAGGGTAGCATGCATGTCGGTTTTCTACAGACTGTACTTTGGAGAGTATTCGCAGGAACTCCATGACCTAATCCCGCCTTCACCGTTTTTCTATAGAAACTACAGACGCACTGAAAACTATCATCCCCATTTGGTTGAGATCCCAAATTTTAGAACGAAGCGCTTCCAATCGTCTTTTATAATGCGTGCTGCTGTCGAATGGAACAAACTGCCTTCGTCTGTGTTTCCATCTACATATAACCCGAACACCTTTAAAAGGAGAGTTAATAGGCATTTTCTAGGGAAGCTCGCTCCATCGTCGACTTCATCCATGCCCAGGCAAGGAGCGAAGTCAAGAGCTAACCTATCTTAAATAAAAAAAAAAAATCAAGTTCAACGTCAAGTTTGGAGCAGCGGCGTCCAGTTTGCAGTTCGTCCATATAGAACACACACAATCAAGTTTACCGGCAAGTTTGATTGATGGCGCAACCAGTCGAAGCCATGGCGTCACCAGTGACGGACGACGACGCGTTGACCAACCGTCATGCATACTTCTTCTTCTTTCGTATGAGCAAGTAGCCAACTCTGAGTTTTTAGGCCGCCAAAAGGCCTCCGTCATGGCTTAACGACTTAAAAACCTGGACCGACAATTTAACGTACATTTTCGCACGGAAGCGCTCAGCTCATTGAAGCGTCAATAAAAGGCGGGCGTGAGCAATGGACTGGTTTATTCACCGAAAACAATTCTACCCACAACATACAATAATAATCTATGCACAACAGATCGTTACATCTCTCCCCGACAAGCCAGGAGTTACTTACTTAATTAAACAACTAATCTAAATAATTTAGGAGCGCCTGTTTGGCACGTTTTATGGCACGCAGTGCTCGAGCGGACGCGTCAGGCGGTGAGAGGGTCGCGGGCGCGGGCGCGGGCGCGGGCTGGCTAGCGGGCGGCGACGCCGGCGCCAGCGCCGGCACTCCCGGAACCCGCTCAGATTTATTACGCGGCGACCTGGCCGAGTCGTCACCGCTGAACGCGTCCTCAAATGCATCCTCCTGATCGGCTCCTTTATCGACCTCGGGTTCAACGTGACCCTCCATGTCGGCCTCGACGGCTACGCCACTCATTCGCGATAGTGAATAACGAGCTTTACTCTGAGCCGGTATCATCTGGTCGGCATGCCTGCGCCATTCTACCCCGTCGCCTGTACTGACTCTGTACGAGACCGGTCCCGTTTTCTTGAGCACGGTCGCTTTGGCCCACTTATCCCCCCTCGCCGTGTAATCGCGAGCTAGGACCGCGTCTCCCACTCGGAAGTCCGTATCGGCGCGGGGCGAGCAGCGCGCCACCTGCCGCTCCTGCGCGGCGCGCACGGCGGCCGCGCGGTCGGGGCGCAGCGCGTCCAGGCGCCCGCGCAGGCGCCGCCCCTGCAGCGCCACCGCCGGCGACACTCCCGTAGTTGCATGCTCACAATTACGGTATTGAAAAAGGAATTTGCTCAGAGCAGCGTTTACGTCGAGACCTTCATAGATAGCTCTCTTTATCGCCTTCTTTACCGTTTTGACGGCGTTCTCCGCCGCTCCGTTCCCCTGAGGTCTGTAAGGAGCCGACGTGGTATGCTTGATACAATTATTGACACAGTACACCTTAAATTCTTGCGATGAAAACGGCGGGCCGTTGTCGGTCACGAGCTGCGATGGTAGACCGAAACGTGCAAAGATACTTCGTAAAACCTGAATAGTGCTATCGGCCGTCGTGCTCCGCATGGGTACGGCCTCTATCCACTTAGAGTGTGCGTCTACCATGATGAGGTAACGTTTGCCCGCACAGTCTGCGAAGTCCGCGTGCACGCGCTGCCACGGATGCAGCGGGAACTCCCACGGATGCAGCGCGGCGCGCGGCGGCGCGTCGCGCACGCTGCAGCACGCGGCGCACGACCTACATACCTGTTCGATATCTCGGTCCAAGTTCGCCCAGTAGATATACGAACGCGATAAACTTTTCATTTTATTTATACCTAGGTGGCCTTCGTGCACCTCTTCTAGAATTTTCTTCTGTAATCTATCGGGAACTACTATTCTGTATTTATAAATAATGCAACCTTGATCGACCACGAAATCCTGTTTTCTAGCAAAATATGGTTTCTCCGCGTCGCAGCTCGGAACCGATGGCCACCCGAAGAGTACATAGCCTTTTATCTTAGATAACAATGAGTCGCGATCGGTTTCTTTTGCTATATCTTTACAATTAATAGGCAAAAATTCCTCCACTAAATTTAAGTAATCTAACGAGTTCGCCGAGCAACCCTCCCGAGGTAACGGTAATCGCGATAACGCGTCGGCCGGACCGTTGTCCGCCGATCTGACGAACTCGATTGCGAAATCATATGCGGCGAGCCGTGCCGCCCACCTTTGCAGTCGGCTGGCCGCCGTTTGAGGGATTCCACCTTTCTCCCCAAATATGTAGGTCAGAGGTTGATGATCAGTCCGCAACGTGAACCGCCTTCCGAATAGATACTGGTGGTGCTTCGTGACCCCAAACAAAATAGCTAGCGCCTCCTTGTCTAGTTGACTGTAGTTGCGCTCGGGCGCGCTGAGTGTGCGAGACACGCAGCTGACCGGCCGTTCGGCGCCGTCGGCGTAGCGGTGCGCGAGCACGGCACCCAGCCCGTACGCACTACTGTCCACAGACAATACTAGCTCGCGGCCCTCCTCGTAATGTGCTAAAACTCGTTCACTCAGAAGCGATTGCTTGGCGTTTATAAAGGTCTGATCGCACTTAGAGTCCCATTCCCACCCGACTTCCTTTTTTAGTAGATTGTGTAAAGGTTGCAACAAAGTACTTAAGTTAGGTATGAACCGCCCGTAGTAATTTAACATGCCTAAAAAACTTTTTAACTGAGTTACATTTTCAGGTTTCGGGGCGCTGGAAATGGCCTCTAATTTCATAGGATCTGGTCGTAAACCATCTTTATTTATTATGAAACCGAGGTACTTAACACTATCTTGTAAAAATCGACATTTACTGAGTTTAACAGTTAGACCCATATCGCGCAACCGTTCGAGTACAGCTTTGAGATTTTTGTTATGTTCTGCAATATTCGGTCCTGTAACACAAATATCATCCAAAAACACGACACACCCTGGCACTCCGCGCAGAGTTTCCTCCATCATTTTCTGAAATTTCTCGGGAATACACGATAATCCGTACGGTGTTCGTCTATATACATAGGTACCCATATGGGTAGTTATAGCCGTGTAAGCCTGCGAGTCATCTGACAAAATGCACTGTTCGTACGCGTGCGTAAGGTCTATTTTTGTGAATTTTTCACCACCGCTTAGATTAGCAAACAACTCATCAATGCGAGGCAACGGATAATAATCACGTTTAAGCTTAGGATTTATTGTGATTTTATAGTCTCCGCAAATACGAATGTCGCCGTTTTTCTTAACAACGGGCACAATCGGCGTTCCGTAATCAGAATAATCTACCGGATAAATAGTACCATCCGCCTCGAGGCGGGCTAGCTCGCGCTCGACTCGTGCGCGCAGCGCCAGAGGCATCGGTCGGGCTCGGACATAAACCGGTTCCTTATCAGTCAGCTGTAGTCGAATGGGGCGTTTGCAAGTACCTAGTTTGTCACAAAACACTTCGGGATATTCTTTACATAATTGGTTCACGAACTTATCATCCATGATTGTATTGAGGTGTATTTGTGTTATTTTTAAAGCGCGCATCCATTCACGACCTAATAAAGGGCGCGCACCACCTTTTATGATGTATAATCGTAAGGATTCAACTTTCACTTCGCCCAAACTAACATCAACCTCAATATAGCCCTGGGTGTCGATTCGTGAACCAGAATAACAGCGTAACGCTAAATTATCTTTCAAAATGTTCTTGTATGAAAATAAACTTTTGTACGTCTCTTCGCTTATTGCTGATATACGACTACCGGTGTCCATCTCGCATTCCACAACAATGTTATCTATACACAGCTTGATGAAAAAGGGATTGTTACCTTTGGAGGCCACTTCGATGTTGAACATACCGTCGTCCGAGTCCTCCTCGCACACGTAGTTTTGCCGACCGCCGCCACTACCGCGCACTTCCTGCCTACACATCACTTTTAAGTGTCCTTTTTGACCGCACTCATCACAAGTATAACCTTTGAACCTACACCTATCCGGTGTGTGCGCCTTGCCGCAGCGCCAACAGGCCCGCGCGCCCGAGCCAGCGGCCTCGCCTGCGCCGCCCGGCCCCACGCCGCGGCCGCCTGCGCCGCTCGCGCCGCCGCCGCCGACTGTGCGCGCCGCTCGCGCGCGCCCGCCAGCGCGGCCGCCAGCACCGCCGCTGCCGCCGCGCACCTGATGCAGGCCCTCGCCCGCCCCGGCGCGCGCAGCCCCCGGTGCCTCCACAGCCGTCGATCCGCTCACCTCCGCATGCTTCTCCGCCGCCTCCAGTGCTAGTGCTAGCTCGACCGCATCTTTGTACCCGATCTTTTTCTCTGCGAAGATTCTCGATCTCATTGTGTCGTTCGCCAGACCCGACACGAATTGATCTCGCAGGTTCTCCTCGAGTGTCGAGCACGATTTACACTTGGCGAAGTTGCAGAATTGTGCGAGATGTTTCAACGCCTGTAGGTACTCGGTGAGGGACTCGCCGGTACGCTGACGACGCAACCGGAACACGTGGCGCTCGGCGATCTCGGAACGTTGTGGTTCCAAGTGTTCGGTCACTAATTTCACTAGTTCGTCGTACGTTTTATCTTCCGGAAAACTAGGTGAACACAGGTCGCACATTAACGAATAAGTTTCTTCTCCAACAACCGTTATAAGCATGGGTACTTTCAACGTGTCATCGATACTATTTAACGTGATATATTGATTCACTCGACGAATATAGGCCGGCCACTGTCTAGCACTCAAATTAAATGGTTCAATTTTACCGATAGGCATTATGCAAATCAAGTTTCACGCGTGTATTTATCGAAAATCACCGTCCTGTCGCCAATGAAGCGTCAATAAAAGGCGGGCGTGAGCAATGGACTGGTTTATTCACCGAAAACAATTCTACCCACAACATACAATAATAATCTATGCACAACAGATCGTTACACTCATAATGCTACTTGCAGTCACTACCCATCCAAATTGTGACCGAGCACAACATTGCTTAACTTCAACGATCAATCAAGAACGTCTCAGCAAGCTACGCCACGAGCGCTTCAGTTCAGTGCTTTCAACAATAGATAATTTAGAATGAAAACAGTGACCTAACATATTTCAGGTAGGCATTCGTGTCTTATCTAGGGCATATAACATCTTATCTCCTCTAATCTGTGACCAACACTAAGGGCGCTGCCACACGCGATTAACGCCCAGCTACCGCTTGTCACCTGTCAAGCAGATGACGTACTAATTTGATTGTGTGATCAAGGCCGAATAAGGGCCGAAGGAAATAATCAAAATTGTAACCCATAAATAATATAATTCATCACTTGGTTGTCCTTCTCTTTGTCAAGACCCTTTTTCTCAAGAGCGGATGGAGGTACAAATAAAAACTGCAAAAAAGGATCGCTTGTATCATTGCGGGTTCGAATCCCGTCGGAATTGAAAATTTTGATAAGATTTTTCATTTTCAAAAACTGCAAAACTTTAAAATCCATACAACTATCTTAATACGGTATTACTGGTACTACACCATTTTTCAAATAGCGTTTTAAATGAATCCTTGACTGTTACTAAACTACTGTAACTTTCTATATTTTCTAGATCGGTTAGTGCCTTAAAAAATACTTTTAATTTATCGTGTTTTTTTGCTCGAAAACTCTAGCCGCCATGCTGTTCAGCACGTGACGTCACTGCGCTGGTGAGGAACTTGAAAAATTTCGAAATTACATACAACACAATTTTATTAGCTTTTAGTAACCCAGTGACGTACCGACGGAAATAATATGGCGAATAGCGTTTTTGACATTTGGGGCACAAATCCATACCTCCATATCTCCATACCCATAATTATAAATGTGAAAGTGTGTTTGTTTGTTTATTTGTCCTGCTTTCACTAAAAAAGGAGAGACGGATTGACGTGATTTTTTGTGTGGAGATAGTTGGAGAGCTGGGGAGTGGCATAGGCTTTTTCTTATCCCGAAAAAATGCATGTTTCCCGTGAGATAAAAAAGTACTTATAAAATTGAAATTGAATTATATAATTTCATTCATTTTTATGAATAGAAATCAACGTTTATTGTTTATTTTTACACTCTTTTTTTTCTTATCTTGCAAAATACCCTATTTAACGTGCTCTCTGAATATTTGCTGAAATCAATATATCAATTACAAAAAAATTACGACTGCTAAATTACGTTCATTGTTACTTTGAGAACTCGATCTTCACTCACCTAAATCGTGCCAAAACCTGAATGAATTCTTATTCAGTTATATTTAGAAATCATAAAAACTTTATTCCTTGAAGTTTCAACAGAAACCATAAAAATTAACGTTATTCTAAGAGTTCTGCTTTAAATAGAAAAACTAAATGATCATAATAGTTACGCCTTCTGCGCTGTAGGTCGTGGGTACGATTCCCATCCAGGACAAACATTTGTGTGATAAACATAGTTGTGTAGATGTTTGTTCTGTGTCTGGGTGTTGTAAAGTATTATACAAGTAAGTATTTACCTACAAAAAAAAAGTAGGTAGTATTCTCTCAGTTGAGTATCTGGTTCCCATAGTATACTTCCCATAGCTTTGCTTAGTTTGGGGCTAGATGGCGTTGTGTAAAATGTCCAGCAATATTTATTTATGTATTTATATAGGCCATAGGTTATGGGTTCGAATACTGACCGTGGAACGATGGATTTATCGTTTTGAAAAAAATGTTTGCGCATAAACACGACTGGTTTAGAACCAGTTAGCTTTTTAATAACGGCGATGGGCTTGCAACCTGACACGTATGGAAAGCTAACTAAAATAAAAAATGCAAAATATGGCACTTGTAGGCACCTTGTAGGTATATGGACAATATGGACATACCTATGACTGCCCTATCGTAGACATCATCAAAATATCATCTTAAAATGCTAGATTTGAGAGAATCTCTACCGCGCTTTGAATTAAAATTCAAAATTCAAATTCAAAATTCAAATATCATTTTATTCAGTAGGACCGCTATGACCACTTTGAATCGTCTTAAGAGCTAGGTGATTCTACTCCTGTTCTTTCGCGACCAACACCGTGGAGAATCAGGGCAAAAAAACACGGTATGGGGTCTAGCTTTCTTTTGGGTGATCCATCCGTATAAATCTAAATAGTCAAGCTCCAGTGGGGAGCTAGTCGAACAATGTGAGTCTCGTCAAAGTCGTCAAAAGAAAAAAAAAGAGGATTAAGTACCTAATACCTGAACAAAAAAACAAAATTAAGTGGGAAACTACTAAATAGATTACGACTAGGCAATTTCTATTCTTCATGCATTACCTTTAAATGAAGTTTTAGATTATGGGTCATTATTCCAGATTATACGTTGCCTTATTATGCGGTGAAGTCTGGTAAATTCAATAAAATGGACGTATTGCAACCAATTTGCAAAAAACTTTTACTTACAAAAGTTCTCGAAGCGCGTTTCTAATCAACGAGGTATTGCACTCATAAAATTGAAACTCCATTTTTATTGGCAGGATTTTTATATTCGTAAACAATATATCCAAAAACAGATGCTGTTTTCAGCTATTTATGATTTTCCTTTGTTTATCAGCAATTTTTGGTTGTTGAACTTCTGGATTTGTTAAACTAGTAGTTCGCCCCGAACTGAGATCTCGCGCACCGTATATGGCTTACATTTGGACTTTCTTCTGTAGTCAGTAGTAGTAGCCCTTGAAATTATAGGGGTAATCCCCTATAATTTCAAGTGCTGCTACTGCCGAGTATGCATATTGCGCTAGCTCTTCATGGTAAAAAATACTAGCATGCATGCAATACATAATGTCGTGTCTAATTTTTCGTTTATTTCATATTTATGAATTCTCGTCGTATTTCTAAAAGTATACGTCCTAGAATAAAAATAATAATTATTTTGGAATTGTAATGTATAGAGGTAGGTAGGTAGTCTCAGTAATAAGGCACGCGCTGCTAGTTTCATGGTTTATTCGAGACTGACGTCTGACAGGCGCACGCACACGTCGCCGTTACACTCACACATATATATTGGTTGGGGAAAAAGTCTTTTCGCATTTTAGTATGTATGAACTTGTAATAAAATATCTTTGGCTATACTATATGTATCTGGCTGGTTTTGGTATCATTAAAAGTTTAAATTTTAAAGAACATAATTCCAAATTAAAATTAGGAAAATGTGTGATTTTCATTTGTTTTTCGTACCGTCAAGATGAGTGAATCTAATGAAGAAATTCGATACATTTTAAAATTTTACTACAAAAAAGGTAAAAATGCAACGCAAGCCGCGAAAAAAATTTGCCATGTTTATGGACCTAGTGCAGTGTCTGTGAGAGTAGCACAAATTTGGTTTAGGCGTTTTCAATCCGGAAATTTTGATGTCAAAGATGCACGTCGCTCTGGTCGCCCTATTACGGATAAAATGGATGCCATTTTTGAAAAAGTGGAGCAAGATCAGCATATCTGTAGTTACAACGTAGCTGAAGAACTGGGAATTGACCACAAAACAGTTTTGGCGCATTTGAAAAAAACTGGGTACACAAAAAAGCTCGATATTTGGATACCTCACGAGCTCACTGTAAACCTAATGAACCCTGTACTCATTTGTGATTGTTTATTCATTATGAGCTGTTACCACCAGGCAGGACCATCGATTCTGAACTCTACTGCTAATAACTGATGAGATTAAAGCAAGAAGTTGAGAGAAAGCGGCCGGAATTAATCAACAGAAGGGGTGTGGTTTTTCATCATGATAACGCTAGACCTCACACATCTTTAGCCACTCAGCAAAAATTAAGAGAGTTTGGCTGGGAGGTGTTAATGCATCCGCCGTATAGTCCTAACCTTGCACCTTAAGATTTCCACCTGTTTCGGTCTCTTCAGAATTCTTTAGGCAGTGTCAGGTTAACATCACGAGAGGACTGCCAATACCACTTGTCGCGGTATTTTGATCAGAAGTCCCAAAATTTCTATAGCAATGGGATCATGTCCCTACCCACAAGATGGCAAAAAATTATCGAACAAAATGGTACCTACATACTTTAGTTAAATATAAATAAACTATATTAAAAAATGTTTTGAATTTTCTTAAAAAATGCGAAGAAACTTTTTCCCCAACCTATTATATACTACAATCCTCCACCTTATTCTAAACTAGGAACTAACTTAACATTACTTAATTATTGCAAGTAGGCCATACATAAACAACAATATTTAAATGCAGAAACTATAATTGCTTATCCTAACCTAGTCAAAGCAACATAAGAGCATAGATACCTAAAATTTTACAATAAGTAAATACTAAAATTAAACTTTATAATTAGGTCGTTTATCTAAGCGGCACTGGCGCATCTGGCGGGGCTGGGTCGGCCCAGGGGAAGGCATGGATGGCTGTGGTGTTGGTTCCGGCACACTTGGTTCCTCACAATCTTGGAATTGATCTAGGGTGTCGTCGTTACCTGCTGTTACATCTGACGTGATTTCTTTAGAGGGACTTAAAGTCGGCCTTGGCCTGTCACCTGTTCCACTGTCACTGGTGTCGGTGTGCTCCTTAATACGGGGAGGGCTAGAAGGACAGATGAGTGAACTCCGTTTTCTCTGCCTAAGCTGATCGATATGTTTATGCGATTCCCTGCCTACCGCATCGACCACCTTATAGTCTGTGGTACCTATCTTTTCAGCTACTTTCCCCGCTACCCATCTATCGCTTCCCCGGTATTGACGCAACCATACTTCGTCCCCGAGACCAAGTTCACGGGAACTGGGTCCCCCTTGCTGATGCCTATCTAGTGAAATTTTAACTTGGGCGTTTCTATTTGGTCTCAATAAATCAAGTTTGGTTCGCATTTTCCTACCGCACATTAACAAAGCCGGCGTCTCACCTGTGGTACAGTGTTCAGTATTGCGATAATGTAATAGGAAATTATTTAAAAATAACGTAATATCAGCATTCTCTCTAATTGCTTTTTTAACTACTCTTTTTACAGTTCTAACGGCATTTTCAGCAGCACCATTAGATGCCGGATGATAGGGTGCCGAGAATAAGTGTTGCACTCCATTTGAATTTAAAAATTGTGCGAACTCACTACTCGTAAACGGAGGGCCATTATCAGAGACTATCTGCTTCGGTAGACCAAAACGAGCAAAAACATCACTTAATCTATTAACTGTGTGACTAGCTGCAGTGCTCGGTACCTGACAAACTTCAATCCATTTGGTCCTAGCATCAACCATGACTAAGAAAATCTTACCGTGTAGAGGACCTAAAAAATCTAAATGTACTCGAGCCCAAGGTTTGTCGGGCCACGGCCACGGACACGGCGCGTGGCGCGGCGGCGCGTCGGCCTCCGCTGCGCAGGTGCCGCAGGAGCGGCACATGGATTCGATGCCTTCGTCGATGCCCGGCCACCATACATAACTTCGAGCGAACGATTTAGTCTTTACGATACCCATGTGTGCTTCATGTAGCTCGGCTAATACTTTGGACCTACATGCCTCAGGTACTACTACTCGGTGACCCCACATGACACAACCCAATTCTTCATACAACTCTTTTTTGCGATTATAATATGGATCAAGTGATTTAATTAAATTGTCCGACGGCCAATCGTCTCTGATATAAGATAAAACCCGCCCTAACAATGGGTCTCTGCTAGTATGTTTTTTTATTTCGTGATAGTCCATTAGCATAGCATTCTGTGCAAAATGTAAAAACGTTTGATCAGGAATACGAACAACCTGTAGTTGCTTTATACATGCTGGAAGTCGTGATAAACCATCCGCACCGTTATCTTTGGAACCTACAAATTCAATGTCATATACATATGCACTTAACTTAATTGCCCAGCGCTGCAAACGACTTGCCGCCATTGCTGGTATTCCTTGTTTAGGTCCGAAGATCGTAACTAACGGTTTATGGTCGGTACGCAGCGTAAACCGTCTTCCGTAAAGATATTGATGCAACTTTTCTAAACTAAAAACAATCGCTAAAGCCTCCCGTTCGATTTGTGAATAATGTTTCTCCGCAGCGGTAAGCGCTCGCGAAACATAGATAACCGGTCGTTCCCGTACCCCGCCCCCGGCCCCGGCGCCCGCGCACTCCTCGCTCAGCTGAGTGAGTACTCCCCCTAGACCGCGCGCACTTGCATCGCATGTCAAAAACAACGGCTTATCCGGGTCGTAATGAGCTAGAACTTCGACACTTGTTAATATTGATTTAACTTTTACAAAGGCACATTCACATTCTCGGTCCCATTTCCACAACACGTTTTTTTTAAATAAATTATACAAGGGCGCTAAAATGGTGCTTAAGTTTTTTACGAACTTTGCATAGAAGTTGACTGTACCTAAAAATGCCCTTAGTTCCGTGATGTTGCTCGGTTGAGGAATGCTAGTTATACCTTCAACCTTATCAGGGTCTGCTTTAATACCGTCCGCCGAAATAACAAAACCTAGATATTTCACTTCGTTTGTCATAAAAGAACATTTACTTTTCTTAAGTTTAATTCCATTGCTGTCCAACCTTTCGAATAGTTTTTCTAATATTTGCAAATGTTCCGTCACTGTGGTAGAACCGATAATGATGTCATCCAAAAATACCTGGACATTAGGAATATCATTAAGTAGGTTGGACATTATACGTTGGAAAATTCCTGGGCTCGAAGATAACCCATACACTAATCTTTTATATTTAAAGAGCCCCCTATGGGTGTTTATGACCGTCACATTGTCTGGATCATCTAACTCAATCTGATTGTAAGCTTGTGAAAGATCAATCTTTGATAGAATTTTAACGCCATTTAACTTAACAAGTAGGTCGTCAATACGCGGCAGAGGGTACCTATCGATCAGCAAAACAGGGTTAAGTGTCACCTTGTAGTCGGCACAGATACGGAGTCCACCATCAGCTTTACGCACCGGCACCAGTGGCGTGGCCCAGTCTGCGCTCTCGACGGGCTCGATGACGTCGGCGCGCAGCATGGCGTCCAGCTCCGCGTCCAGCCGGTCACGCAGCGCGTACGGCACGGGCCGCGCGCGGCAGAACACCGGCGTCGCCCCCTCGCGCAACCGCAGCCTAGCCCTGCCTCCCCTGAACCGGCCCAGTCCCTCCGTGAAAAGTCCTTTATACCTGGAAATTAATGACATTAAACTTTTATCATACACATTTTGTCTTTCGTTCATAACTACGTTGCTAAACAAAGTAGGAATCTTTATTTTTAATTCTGCCATCCATTGTCTACCTAACAGCGACGTAGTACCGCCTTCGATAACAAACAGTTCTAAACATTTCGATTCACCCCCATAGCTTACTGACGGTTGAATTACACCTAACGGTCTAATCTTGGCACCGTTATAAAATTTAAAAACTAAGTGTGACTTCTCCAATGGTATCTCACTAAAATATTCATCGTAAGTATTTTTACTTATACAAGACACTACTGAGCCCGTATCTATCTCCATGGGTAACTTAGTTCCATTTACATTTAAAAATAATCTTACCGGCTTATAGCCATTTAAGCAAAGTTGATGAAGATCTTCTTCCTCCCCCTCCGAGTATGAGGATTCATCATCTCCCGAGAGCACCGGGCCGCCGCCCGGGTTGGCATCCCGGTCTCCCGTCTGCACATGTGCCACCATGTTCTCGGAACGCTCCACCCGCGACGGACAAACACGACGAAGATGCCCTCGTTGTCTACATTTGCCGCAAATGTACGATTTGTAGCGGCATTCTTCACTCCGATGCTCGCTAGCCCCACACACACGACAAGAACCCGCACCTCCCGCGCCGCCGCCGCCGCCGCCACGCTGGCCCGGTTTCTTTGAGAAGCGCGCACCGCCTGCACCCCAGCCGGGGGCACTGCGCCCGCGCCGCGCGACCCCAGCATGGAGTACCTCCGTGCTGGCCGTGTTGCTCGACGTAGCTTCCGCGCCATTACGCTCCACCGCCGCTGCATCTCGTTCCGCCGCCTCCAAAGCACATGCGAGTTTGACGGCTTTTGCATATTGGAGGTTCTCCTCCGCAAACACTCGTTGCCTTATCGTCTCGCTGCTCAGTCCACACACTAGCTGATCGCGCAGATTCTCTTCTAATACCGTATTAAATTCACAGTATCTTGCCAGTCTCTTCAACTCCGAAATATATTGCGATATACTCTCACCCGCCTGTTGTCTTCTTTGTCTAAACCGATATCGCTCAGCCATGAACGATGGTTTGGGTTGTAAATGCTCTTTCATCACCTGGACTACCGCAGTAAAAGTTTTTTCGCTGGGTTTCGTTGGACTTGTTAAATTACTTAACAATTCATACGCTTCATCGCCCATCGCCGCGATCAATGTGGGTAGCCATAGTTCCTCTTCGATACTGTTCACTTTGAAATACATTTCAACTCGTTCCACGTAAGAAGTCCAATTGCCAGATCGCACATTGAATTCCGCAATCTTCCCTATGCCCATGTTGAAACGAAAATCTCAAAAACGCACGCAAAATTCCAATCCTGGTTCGCCACTGTAATGTATAGAGGTAGGTAGGTAGTCTCAGTAATAAGGCACGCGCTGCTAGTTTCATGGTTTATTCGAGACTGACGTCTGACAGGCGCACGCACACGTCGCCGTTACACTCACACATATATATATACTACAGGAATGTACAAATAAAGACCTTTCATTTGACACCCCACTCAATTCAATATATTTGTTTACTTAACTTTTTTACCCCAATTATTTTCATTCTTTATCAATTTTTTTTTATCATGAAAATAAATCAAGTAGCATCTAAAATCATTGCAAACCAAACCGCAACGATGCCACTCTCTTTTTAAGACCGACCAGTCAATGAGCCACGAAGACATCGAAACTCTATGAAACGGGAGCTCTTGCAGCTCTGGTTTCGTAGTTTTTGTTCCTTGGTCGTATTTCAAAAACTATACATCCTAGATTAAAAATAAAAACCATTTTGGAATGTACAAAATAAGCCCTTTCGTATGACACCCCACTCAATATATTTGAGTAACTTTCATAATTTTTTACCCCCTTGGGAACCCAATATCTTCACAACCCCTTCATCGATTAAGCTCATATGCTCCACCGTAAATTTCCTTACCACAACCTATTGACCTACCAAGTTTCATGCAGATTGGATGAACGGTTCGACAGTTATGCGCGAACAACAATTCGTGAAACATACAAACATACAAAGCAAAATCGCCCAACTTACCACTAAGATCTTCGCTCGCTTCGCTCGCTCGATCGATAAAAATAGATATTTCACACAGCATCATCTAGTCTCAAAGTAAACAGCGCCAGCGGGGCTAAAAAGGTCATTATCGCAGAATCGTAATATCATAGCAAGAATCTCATATTAAAAATCACTAAATTGACAATCTTATAGTGATTCGTATAGGCAATTAATCTTTTTGACAGCTTTGTGGAGAATCGTAAAGGCCCATTGACGAGCGAGTAAAACCGCGGTCTTACAGCAAAGCTCGCCGGTGTATCATTGCAATACCGCGGATTTGTGAGTTGACGAGCCTGGCTCGCGGCTCGTTATGTTTGCTTCATTTTTTACTCAGCTCGATCAAATTCAAAACTCAAAACCTCAATTCGTATACGATACGACTGTTTCACTCGCTAGTCGATCAGCACCAACGAGCCGCGAGTAAAACCGACGTTCTTTAAAACCGCGGTATAGGCTCATACGTCGATTACCCACTCCGTTTAGTGCTTGTTATATGACAAAATGATTCTACGAGTATTATTCAAATTAAACTTAAATGTTATCCTATTAATATCTAATAACAAAACTTAAGGCTGTGTTCCCAGTAGGCAAACTGTCAGCGGCCGACTGAGTTTGCGGCGTATCGGTTTAGTACGCTCTTCCATATTTGAAATGGAGTGTCCACAGTTTGCTAGTTTGCGCTCACTGTACGCAGTTTGCAGCGTTACGCGACAAACTAGCAAACTGTGGACACTCCATTTCAAATATGGAAGAGCGTACTAAACCGATACGCCGCAGACTCAGTCGGCCGCTCACAGTTTGCCTACTGGGGACACAGCCTAAATGTTTGAAGCTATGCGTAGGCAGAGTTACCGCACCACGTTACAAATAACCATTTAACGGATAACCACAAGGCGATTGTGTAGATATAACTCTAAAACCAAGCTGATGAAGCGCTCGTCGAGTAGCTTGCTTAGACGTTCTTGATTGATCGTTGAAGTTAAGCAGCGTTGTGCGTGGTCGCAATTTGGATGGGTGACCGCAAGTGGCATTACGAACTGAGCGCTTCCGTGCTTCGGAGGGCACGTAAAATTGTCGGTCCCGGCTTTTAATTCGTTAAGCCATGACGGAGGCCTTTAGGCGGCCTAAAAATTCCATCACTAGAGTTGGCCACTTGCTTATACGAACTTACTTTACTCTAAAACCAGTGCCTATTTTTTGGTTTAAGAAGAACTTTATTTCTCATTTAGAATTAACAATAATTCACTTACTGAGAAACTAATTTATAAATAATTATCTTAGCGTAGGTATAGTAACTAATAAAATAATATATTTAGGAGTAACTTTTTTGTATGGCAAAAAGTGGGTAGGACTAGCCAGTGCATTATGCATCGGATCGCTAACCAAGCGAGCACGGATATAAAGAGCGTACGACCAGATTTAACTAGATGTGACATCCATGGCGGCAGTGTACAATTTTATATATATTTTTATATTATGTATGTTTTTTATGTATGTTTATTTTATTTTTTTATTTTTTTTATTTATTTTTTAAATATTTTTTTAATATTTTTTTTTTTTTAATTTTTTTAATTTTTTATTTTAATTTTTTTTTTTTTAAACTATCGTATTTAGAAAAAGTCTAAAATATGATTTTTTAATTGTTTTTTGAAACTTGACATATTTTTTGTATCTCTAATATTCTCAGGTAATTTATTGTACATTTTGACACCTTCAAATTCTATATTTTTTTTCCCGTAATTAGTACGTGGTGGACGTGCAACTAGATGATTAGAGTTGCGTAATTTAATTTTGTGTATTTGATGTTTTCTGGTAAACGTTAGAGTGCTGTGAATGTCTTTATTTAAAATTTTACGTATTAGTATGCATGTATAATACATATAAGTTTGTGTAATATTCATTATTTTAGTATCGTTGTATATTTTTTGAGTTGACGTTCGAAATTTGTAGTTGAATAAGGTCTTAATCAGTTTATTTTGAGCTTTTTGTATCGTTTCTAAATTAGATTTAGCTGCAGTACCCCAAATTTCAATTAAATAGTCAATATGAGGCTTAACTAGAGAATTGTAAATAATGTAACGTACTTTTTGAGGCAGGCATTTATTTATACTACGGAGAGCTCCTGTTAGTGATATTAGCTTAGACCTTATTCTTGCAATATGAGGCTTCCAATTTAAGTAATTGTCTAAAATAAGACCTAAGTATCTTTCTTTGGATTTCTTTTGAATTATGTCATCATTTATTTTTAGCTGTATATTATCACTTATTTTTTTATTTTTTGCGGCAAATATGACATAGTTAGTTTTTGTTGTATTTATAGTAAGGAGGTTTGATTGGAACCAGTTATTTAATAAGTTTAGATCATTTTGGACATGAGGTATCATAGCTTCAACTGACTTTCCAAAGTAAAAAAGGCTTGTATCGTCAGCGTAGAGCGAAACATCCCCTTTCAAGCCTATTTGGGATATGTTATTTATGTATATGAGGAACAAAAGTGGTCCCAAAATTGATCCTTGAGGAACACCGAAAGTGACAGGACTAGGGCAACTTTGATGAGTACCAATTTTTACGATTTGCTTACGATTTTGCAGATATGATTTAAAAATCTCAAGGGCTTTGCTTTTAATACCAATATGAGACAATTTTTGGAGTAATATATCCGGACTAATTGTATCAAACGCTTTTTTTAAATCGATAAATATACCTAACGTGACTTGTTTCTGATCGATTTTGTTTTTAATTTTTGTTACGAGATCAATTGTTGCCGAGAGAGTATTTGATTGCGGTCTAAATCCATATTGTTTGTTGTAAAAGAAGTTTTTAGTTAAGAGAAATTTTTCTAGACGATTATAAAGTATTTTTTCATAAATTTTTGAGATTACTGGAAGGACTGATATGGGGCGGTAATTACATGGATCTGTCTTACTGCCAGACTTATGAATTGGAACTACCTTAGCAATTTTTAAGCCATCAGGAAAAGTGCCTCGCTCAAAGCTGAGATTAATACACTCAGTAAGTTCAGTAAGAATTATTTCTTTTACGTATTTTAAAGATTTTGTACTGATGCCATCGATGCCAGAGCCAGTATTTGGGTCTAAATTATTTATTATTTGGCTAACTTCATCCGTGGTCGCTGGTGTTATATGGTGCAGTTCGGTTGTGTTACTTGATTCTGCCATTTGGATTTGGTTTCCCTTCGATTTTTCAGTGATAAGGTTTGCTAGAGACGAGCCAATAGTAGAGAAGTAGGAGTTGAACCTTTCACATATTTCCTTTTGGTCAGTAACTGGTCCATTTTCAGATTGAAGTGTATGTGGTCCCTTTTTATCTTTTATTTTATTATGTGATAGATCATTTATTAATTTCCACATTTTTCGAGGTTTGGTCATGTTGTCTTGAAAACATTACACCTAGTATCATAGTTTATGCATTTATACACCTAGTATCATAGTTTATGCATTTATCAATTCCCCACATCGCCCACAATGTTTGTCTGTCCGTCAATATTGGCATAGAAATTTGATTCAACTGCTTGGCTAATGCAGTTCCGTTTTAACGAGGATCTCTAAATAATGCAGGACACATGGTTCTTCGATAGAAACCACATTTTTTATAAACTTTTTAACCGACTTCAAAAAGGAGTAGGTTCTCAATTCGTCGGAATCTTTTTTAGTGCTTTTTTATGTATGTTCACGGATTATTTAAAATACTCAAAGACCGATTTGGAAAATTCTTTTTTTTTTTTTTTGTTTGAAAGGACTTTCCGATTGGTGCCATAAAAATTTGGTGAGGATCTCCGGAGTTATGAACAGAAATGCACTTCAAGAGTGCAGAAAATTGCTCAGCTGAATAACCTCGAAGTCGGTTTTTTTTTTAATTTTTAATTTAGCCAGTTGTTAGCTTTTATCGGTGTTGTTTTGAAGGTTAGTTATAGGAATGTGAGTTTGAAACCCGCAGTATAGATATTGGCCTGTATTTGTAAACACTATTTAACCTTTTATATGCCGGAACGCTGATCTAAACGAGATACGATTAATTTTCTATTGTGTCTGGAATCCTGGCAACTAACTAAAGGTTAAAGGTGATAGCTGCCCAGTCGCCTCTTTTCAGCGTTTGTTCCTTCACTTTTGGATTGCGATGCGGCTATCCAGCCCCCCCATGCCATGGGCCCTAGCCATATTACACTATCTACCGTCGCGATAGAATAGAACACTTTTTTTTTTCTTCTTTATTTTGGCTTCGCACAATAGAACACTTCAAAATGTATAGGAATTGACGTTTCAAGTAGATGAGTCACGTGGTCAGAACGTCAATTCCTATACATTTTGAAGTAGGTACCTACCTACATTCTATTCTATCGCGACAGTAGATAGTGTAATATGGCTAGGGCCCCAGTGTCGTTCGGGGACCGACAATTTTACGTGCCCTCCGAAGCACGGAAGCGCTCAGCTGTCAATGCCACGGTGACCGCTCAGAAAGTCGCTTAACTTTAAAGGCGCAAACACACGCTGCCTAAAGCTCGCCAAGTGAACGCGTTGCCTCTCTCTCGCTCTCGCCTTGCATCGATTCGCCTTCTCGCTTGCACTCGCTCAGGCTCGCCTAGGCTCACCTAGGCTCGCCTATGCTGGCCCAGCGTTTGTTTGAGCCATAACGATCTAAAGGCGCGTACAGATGTTGGGCCAGCCTAGGCCAGCTTAGGCGAGTGCGAGCAAGAAGGCGAATCGATTCAAGGCGAGAGCGATTGAGAGGCAATGCGACCCTGGCCCAACGTGTGAACGCGCTATATCAAGAACGTCTAAGCAAGCTACGCCAGGAGCATACATAAATCATATTATTATTGTGTGTTAAGCCTACAACCATTATCAAACGAGTTTGATTAGCTTGCAGATAAACAATAACCGAAATACAAGCCAATTGGCAACATTCAAACGGTCAATAAAATAACAATTAGGTCAGAAAATCGAAACGACAATGCCCAAAGCTATAATTGCTTGGAAATTTGCTCGTGTAAAATCATCCTAATTGTTATCAGTTGCTGACAGGTGAATTTGAATTGAATAGGATAATTTCCGGAAATTGGGTCAAAACAAGCTTGCAGGGTAGAGACAACACCATAGAATAGATAATAATACTCCGTATAGAATAGCCACTGTCCTCCCCCCACCAAACGGGGCTTCCTCACCGCGCGACCGAATTTGAGCTGCCATGGCGGATTGATGATCTAGCAAATACGACGTCAAATAAAAATGTAAGTAATTCGCAGATAAAATGCTAAAGATTCATTTTAGCTTTTCAGTTACTACTTGTACTCACTTTATTGATCGAGGAGATAGATAGGGAAATGCAGTGTTTAGCTGATGGTAGCGCCTTGAACCATCGAGCTTCAATATCTATTTGGTTGATGTGTTGATGTGTTGTCACACCCCGGACACTCGACGAAATCTCTATGCATGCGCGGCGTCTAACTACCTATTCACACAGACACTACACAGTACACAATGTCATTTTTGTACACGCGCAATTGTGTGCGTGAAGTAAGGTTGTCAGCGCATGAATAATTATTGTACACTGTGGTCTTGGTCTCGTCGTCGGTCGTGTCTGTGGGGCGCGTCCCTAGCTCAAAGTCAGCCCCTCGCCAGCCCAAATTCGGTCGCGAGGTGAGGAAGCCCCGATTGGTGGGGAAGGGAAGGGACAGTGTCCATTCTATTTTTTGTTTTCCTTTTTTTTTCTTTAACCTATGTCGTCTCACTGCTGGCAAAGGTTTCCCCTACGGCCTACATTTCCATTCTATACGTAGTATTATTATCTATTCTATGGCAACAGTAAGTGTAGTTTGCCTACAGATTGATTGTGTATAGATTGCCTACTGAAACTGTTTACTTAAATCTTCTAGTAAAAGATGTAAAGGCCTGAGTTTTCTGAGTTTAACAAGAAATACAAATTACGTTTCACAAACAATTGTCTAGCTAAAGCGCTCATGCTAAAGGAGCACAGCTTTCTTTTGTCCCATTTCCCGATGTAGTCGGGACAAATCTACGGACAATATCAGCGGATAACAATACAGACGGTACAAATAGATCTGTCAGCTATCGCAGAGCCCGCGGATTTGCACTAGTGAAGGGGTAGTTCTATTTACGATCAAGACTAAGGATTATGTTACCCTTATGTTAGTCTTACTCATATTATTGTAACCTTACAGTATTCCCACAATCAAAACAAACCTAATGACACCTCATACGTTAAAATCTACCGAGCCCTTTAAGCTGTACAGCGGCACAAAGAAAGACGTACATACATACAAACTTACATAGTTAATTGATTCAGGCGTGACTTTACGGAAGTCCATCTTCAGATCTATACCTAAAAAGTTTCTTCAGGATGTTCACGCTAAGGTCACCCAACCACCCACTTTCCACAGCCTAGCCTTACTATTCCAGGCTAGTCAGGGCAAATCCAGGAGCAGCACCAGCGCGAACTCAATCAAAAACTTAATGATCTTCGATATACTTACATACATACCTACACTCGAAAAACATAACCCTCCTTTCCGCGGGCAGTTGGGTAAAAATAACGAAACATTCTTCAAAAGTGACAGCTTGGTTATGAGATGAGTCTCCTTGTTATACTACTCTTCATGGTCTTGTGTTAGCCTCTTATAAGAGCCATCGGCCAACGAGGTTTGAGATAAATTAGACAATCAGCCTACAGAAACAGGCTTTGTAGGCACGTGAAAGTAACACGAGATAGGGAACCGTCAGTTTATATGGCGCTGGGCACACAGAAAAGACGTAAGACGCAGACGGGGCGCGGAAATTTGTCTCTTCCGCGTCCCTTTCATACAAAATGTATAGAAACGTCGCGACGCAAATAATACAGAAGAGAAAGGGCGCGGGCGCAACGCTGTTCGCTGGCGCCCTGTCCGCGACGCGTCCTTATCTTACGTATCTTCTGTCTGGCCCGCACCTATGACAACTCGTCTCCTGTCTCGGTCACGGGCGCGAACCGCCACCTTGTCCTGTCTTGTAAATGAAGTAATATCCCCTCCCTAAACAGACACAACTGTACCGACAGGCGGGGACAGTGTCAATCCCTTCTCCATTGTCATTTGGCTCATTCCAGCTGAAACTGGACTGGATCAACAAGTAATTTAGGGCATGGAGGATTTGAGCTCTGTTGTATATGGGGAATATGGTGGAATTGTTCCCCCAAGGGAAAATAGGTGGTTTTTCTGCAACGGGCCACTGGCCCACTTGCCCGTGGTCTGTCGACCAAGATTTTTTTTTTTTTTTTTTCGGAAGGACTTTTATGTTGACTGGTCTCGTGTCGACCTTTGCAACGTTACCGGACTATTAACGACCAAGAGTTGTTGATCATTAATATGTCAATCGCTCCCGAAAACATTGCTTGCGCGATCTAGACATATGATGTTGTGTGATGAACATAGATGTTTGTTCTGCGTCTGGGTGTTATATAAAGTATTCTATGTATGTATCTTATGTATTTACAAAAAAAAGTATAAAGTATTCTATCAGTTACCTGGTTCCCATAATACAAGCTTTGCTTAGTTTGGGGCTAAATGGCGCTGTGTGAAATGCCCAGCAATATATTTCTACAGAATGACAATGATGACGATTCTAATTCAGTTATTCATTTGAAATCTATTGATACGTCGCAAATGGTAGATAGAAAAGCTGAAATGCGAAGCAAGTCGCCTGCCGCGCACGAAACCTGAATTATTCATAAGAATCACAGGCAATAGCGCCTACATAAAACTACCTAGTCACTAGGTATTAAATATACAAAATTCAAAGCTTGAGTAATTGTATTATGGAGTCGCCAGCCACATTGCGTTTTCTGTAGCGCATTTTTAAGCTGCGAGTTTGTATCGATAGAGCCGTGTTGGCCGAGGGGTATAGCACCTCGACTTTCGATCCGTAGGTCGTGGGTTCGAAACCTGGCTGTGCTTCAATGGATTTTTCATTTCGAAAAATTTATAGGTATGCGCATTAACACGAGCTCTAAACTGTGAAGGATAACATCGTGAGGAAACCCGTGGCTTAGTCAGCCCCACACGTATTGACCATGTCTTTCCTGTGGATATGGCCGGTTAAGCTGAGAGGATGGTGTAGTGCTGGGCAAGCCTACTCCATCTCAACATTGTCCCAGGTACTATAAGGTCAGGATAAGTGTAGACAAAAATTACCTCCTGACACTGTATAGATCTTCTAGTAAAGATGTAAAGGCCTAAGAAGCGATAGCCCTAAATTGAGTTATAGTGCTAACCACCATGATCTGGGGCTTATTTTCGATACCCAGCTCGATTCGAATCGTAACATCACCTGGGATTTAGCACTTATGAACGCTCGATTAGGATCGGATGTGGAGGATTTTACTACTAATCCGAATCATGTGCTAGGGATTATAAACCCAACCAATTCGAATAAAATTCTACGTGAAGATTATCCTTTTGCGACCATCTCTATACGTTAACAAATACCCCGGCATACATCAATGGAAATTTCGTTTCGAAAAAAAATTATATGCGCATTAACAAGTCTCTAATCAGTGAAGGAAAACATCGAGAGGGAACCAATATGCTTTCTAATAGTCTCTAAACGGTGAAGGAAAACATTGAGAGGAAACCAATTTGCTTTCTAATAGCGTGGATGGGTTCACGTATGGAATGCTAACTTCTACAAATTGTGGACCTTTGAACATACCTCTGTGCTTAAACACGAAAGGTACCAACTGCTCCAACTTATTATGATGGGCAAAGTCATGGGTGAACGACGCGTTGGTAGAAGCAAAAAGTCGTGGTTGAGGAACATCCGAGAGTGGACAAATATTGCCAGCGTCGAAGACCTCTTTCGCTTGGCGCAAGACCGAGAAAGGTTCAATGAGCTGACGGCTAACCTCCAGGGCCACCGCAAGATGAAGAAGAAGAACATACTTCTGACTGTCCCTTTAAAAATCTTCAAAGGATCTCAAAAACCGAAAAACCTGTGAGGATTTCTACCGCGCCTAGGTTCGTGATGATGTTTTTTAGTTTTGTTATATTGTTTTTTCAAAGTACCCTTGAAACTTTAAGGCACACAGGTATGAACACAAAACACCAACATTCAAGGTATGAACAGTTTTGAGTTGCTCATGAATTATTCATAGTTCGTGTCCAAGCGGTAACTTCAGCCATAGCCTTCAATTCGAACTCTTGTTTTTATTATCTTGCAGGGAACTTAGCTTAGTCACATTACTATTACATTGCGGTATACTGAAACACAGTATAAAATGGGATACACAACTGTAGATACGGTAGACGTTCTGTGGTAACTTCAATTATGCTATCCTATATGTACCTACTATTAAACTTAGGCCTTTACACCTTTACTAGATGATTTATACAGTGTCAGGAGGCAATCTTTTGCCTAATCGGGACACTGTAGGGCCTGGGACATTGTTGAGATGGAGTAGGCTTACCCAGCACCTACACCATTCTCTCAGCTTACCGGCCATATCCACAGGAAAGACATGTTCAATACGTGTGGGGCTGACTAAGCCGCGGGTTTCCTCACGATGTTTTCCTTCACCGTTTAGAGCTCGTGTTAATGCGCATATAAATTTATTGAAACGAACTCAGGATTCGAACCCACGACCTTCGGATCGAAAGTCGAGGTACTATACCCCTCGGCCAACACGGCTCTCAAGTCCTATACTATTAAACAAGCAGTATTTGCATACCTAAGGTTATAGCTGACCAATCGCCGCATCACCTGTTCGGCGTTCACTTGTTCCTTCACTTTTGGCTTGCGATGCGGCGATCCGGCGATGTTACGAAGTTGATGTAGTGAGCGTTGGTCCATAGAATTCTATAGAAAGAATGACGAGGTGATGCGGTGAGGTTCGGGTACGGCAGTGACTGGTCAGGTCAGCTATAACCCTTCAGGCTAAACTTAAAGAAACCATCCTATTAATAATATAAAGGCGAAAGTCCGCGTATGTGTGTGTGTAAGTGAATGTTTTTTACCACGTATTCCCATAACTACTAAACCGATTTTGGTGAAATTTGGAATGTAGATAGTTTGAATTCTGGAATACTACTTATCTACTTATCATAGGCTACTTTTTATCCCGGAAAAAGGTATAGTTCTCGTGGGATAAAACATAGGTAGGTAGTCCACGCGGGCGAAGCCGCGGGCGTTCACTAGTTTCCTATAAATTCAGGGAAACCGAACAAAGCCACGGGATTCTGCAAATAAAATCTCCCAGAACACGTGTAGCAATTCCTTGCAATAAATAATGGGCCATAAGCCCCCGTTTTGGGAAGATTCACAGAAATTGATCGCAATGTCTTAAATAAAATTCTTATTGCCTCTTACGCATCAGAATCTTTTATACCCTTTCTGTGTAGCTATAGGAGAGTGGCTAATTCACTCCTCGCACTCATTATAATTAAAAATTAAAAAAAACGACTTCAATGCTAAAAGTTGAGCAATTTTTCACACTTTTTAGGTGCATTCATCACTCCAAAGATCCTTATAAAATCTTTACCAAAATTTTATGGGACCACATTAGTATTAGACCTGAAAAAAAAAAACTTGTTGAAATCGGTGACAATTCAGCTTAAGCCTTGACCAAACCAGATCGTCCGCAGTGGCGTGCAAGGTGGCGATCAGTTTTTGTCCAATCAGAGGATGCATCGTGACACCGATGACGACAATTGGTGTCACGATGCGTTCTCTGATTGGACAAAAACTGATCGCCACCTTGCACGCCACCGCGGACGCTCTGGTTTGGTCAAGCCTTAAAGGCTCCGGCGATCAGGGGGCGTACCACCAAGTCTTAGAGCAATGTCAAAACAAGCTTACAACAGTACTGCTTTAGGAATGATATTTGTTGTCATGTTTCAAGCTTGTTTTAACATTGCTCTAAGAGTTCATAGTACGGTTACAGGCGCTGATTTTCAGTGACGCCTAGGTAGGCCCATCGATAAGCATAATTAACTCGATCACTCGATTACTCTCGATGTTGCGTATGTTAAGGCCTATTACTTTACTTTGTGATGGTGTTTATATTTTTTTAATTAAAAAAAATTCTAAAGCAGCAAAAAGCATTTTTTTTTCTTTAGTAGAAAATAATCTTGAATGGAATCAAAATTATCTACTCAAATATATAGCCAATAAACCGCATCAGTGTTTGTGTGGTCGAACGGTTGAAAACAAAACAGTACAGTCATGCACTAAAGTGAATGAACGCTCAGTGCTTGATGGGATTTCTCTTACTTTTCTCTTGTTTTAGAAACAATTTATAATCAGAAAAGAAAAAGCGGAAGAAAGTTTGAAAGTGGAATCAGTGGCACATAAGTTGAGGAGCTATAGGTTAACTAGCTTCCGCCCGCGGCTTCGCACGCATGGTACCTGGATAAAAAGCCTATGTACTTTTCCCAGTCATTATCTATCTATATTTAAATTTCAGCCAAATCGGTTCAGTAGTTGTCGAGTTATAGAGGAACAAACATACATCCATCCAAACAACCAAACTCACATATGAAAATGAAAAATCTTATCAAAATTTTCAATTCCGATGGAAAAAATTTTTTTGATAAGATTTTTCATTTTCAAATGTAAATACCCAAGTGTGGATTAACACTATAACAAATAAAAATTACAAACTCACATTTTTAATATTAGTGTGATTTAAATTCGTCAAGCTTTACTTTTTAAAGTATCTAAGCTGGTAGTTCACTTTTTTAGTGACTGTACCTATTCAGTTATTTCTGTTAGATTTGATCCATCAAACAATCGGAGGTCATTGCTTCGATGCCCGGACTGCCCGATCTGTAACATGATGCTTCTCCAATGTCACACGGACACTCAGTTGTAAAGTTCACTTGATACAGGAACTGAGTCACCTATTAGCAGCATTTACAAGCAGAGATCGGCCCGCGGGAAATAGCACGCGCCATTCCAACCTTTGCTAAAAACCTTACGTGTAGATGCGCGACGATCTGTACAGATATCTGTGCGGTTCGGAACGAAGTCCAGATGCGTGGTAAAAACTCTACTGTGTAAAGGCCGCTATAATCGTACCACGCGCCAGTCCAAAACTGTGACAGTAATTAACACGACAATATTATCCGCGGTTATCTGTACAGATATCTGCACAGATATCTGTACAGTCCAGATGCGTGGTAAAAACTCTACCGTGTAAAGGCCGCTATTGCACGTAAAACGTTGGTCTTTGAACAGTCAAAACAACAAACTATTTTGATAGATGTCAGCAGGGCAATTCTACTAAATGACAACGTCAGACATTCCTCTGCGTTTTGTTTCGTTCTCTTAAATGTCAGCCATTTAAGAATAGTAGAATGGCTTTTTCAAAAATTTGTTCTGCCAAAGTCCAAACCATATCTAAAATGTCACCACAACAGAGTCGTTGGTCATGAGAATAAGAAACAAACGAAAATCTAAGGTTTAGTTGACGTTTTGCTTGTGGTTCATAAAAAGTGTTGTAGTAGAATTGCCATCTTGAGTCACCCATCGCACGTAAGGGAGTGGGCACACAATGATTTCTGCGCGCGGCTTTGAGCTGCGCGTTCGCATCGCGTTTGTATCCATACAAACGCGTTCCAAAAAACGAAGTGTGCCCACTCCCTTATAACAGCTGAAGATTTGGTTGTATCGCCACGATCATTCTATGCGAGACGCTGTGTGCACTCTCCAATGCAATTCAGTTGATCACAACACACCGCTGGCGTTTTTTCAGTTCAATTTTTTTTTATTTAATTTTTTTTATGTGATCCAGCTGTATCTGTTTTTCTTGCTTGCTTAATCACACGGTAAATTAAAGAGCGCCAATAAAAGAGTGGGTTCGATTCTCGCAGATTTATTGCTCGTAAAAAGTAACAAAGGCCCATTGTGGAGTCCACAATGTTACTTAATTGCCGATTTATGCGCTGTGATGCAATTTGTGTCTTGTTGTCGTACAAGTGAAGTTGGAGTTGTTTCGTGGGGTTTATTTGTACAAAATTAAGTTGCTACTAGGTGCTGTTTAGGTATAACTCCGAAGATCCTCGACATATAATCACCAAATTTTCGTGGTACCAATCGGAAAGTATACTCTTTCAAGCAAAAAAAGAATTTTCCAAATCGGCAGAGGCGTCTTCGAGTAATTGGTGAACATACATAAAAACATACATGAAAGCACAAAAAGAAAAAAAAAATATTCCGCCGAATTGAGAACCTCCTTCTTTTTTTTAAGTCAGTTAACACGTTCGGTGCGGGACCGTATTTGCAAGACTTTCAGACTGTGCGTTACAGGACATTTATGGTAGGTACGAGAGTTACTCCTGGTGCGGTACATGACATATTTGTCCTGTATTATGTTTTTTTTGAAATGCCTATAATTTAATGAATTTTGTAATTTAATGTTGTTTTTTTTATTATTTGGGTAGATTATAACGTTACCTAGCTTATGGTAAGCCAGGACGGGGATCTGGTGAATACTTTAGAAGTTATACCTAAAACTAAATACCCACCAAATATGTCCTGTACAGCACTGAAAATAGGGTCAAAACTTTTGTCCTTTATACAAGTTTAGTGATGTTCCAACCGTAATTGGAACAATCGATATCGATAAGGAGCATTCAAACAACATTCAAAAAAACAAAAACTTCATTTACTTAAATTACAAGCTAAGTTAATGACCCCGGCATGGATTTATAGTCCTAGTGAAAGTATGTGCAGAACTCATTTTTGGTGCATCCTTGGTCAATTTTGTTCGGCGCAGACCTCCACCGCATACTTACAAATTTTTACTTTATAAAAACTTTATCCTGACAATTACAAACAAAACAAAAAAGGAATCAGTCAAATCAGTCAAGCCGTTCTCAAGTTACTCGGGAACATACATGCGGCAATTGTTTTTTTTTAATAACTGGGTTAGGATGTTGATGGTTTTCAAACCTCAATGAAATTGCGACCATCGACAATATTTTATAAGATTGCTTAATTTTGGCGTTAAAGTAACAATCGACAAATGAAGTACTAATAAAATAGTGATTGCTCCGCACTACTGTAAAAATGTCAGCACCGAGATACAGGACATTTATGTACGGTAACGCACTGAATTACGAAAATTGATTTTAAGTGCGTACTACCCATATGTGTCCTGTACAATTTTATGGCAAATTTTGATTATATTTTTAATAAGCTACAGAAAAGTATACTTGACTCTTTTCTACATAAAGGATTTTATATAGAAATAGCCCCCGCACCAGCGGTAAAACTACAATTTTACCTTCCGCACCAGAAGAAAGTCGCGTACAACCCATATTTGTCCTGTACCGCACTGAACGTGTTAAAAATAAAATAAAAACACTAGTAAAAGCTACCGATCCGTTGCGTCGTCGCTGCAGCGCTACTATGACAATGTTCTGTCAACGCGCGTCGTTTTAACGCACCGTGTGGCATATCACTATGATTTGTATGGGAAACAACGCAGCGTCACCGCTCCGTCGGTCGTCGCAACGCCGACATAACGCATCCGTGTGGCATTGGTCTTACGCGAATGCATCACTATTTAATAATTTTGTTTAGATGGATACACCAGCAGGGGTAGGCCTAAGAAAAGATGGATGGACTGTGTGAATGCAGATATGTATGTGAAAGGAGTGAGCACTGAGATGACGAGTGATAGAATGAAGTGGAAGAAGGAAACATGTTGTGCCGACCCCATCTAGTGGGAAAAGGGCAGGGAGATGATGATGATGATGATGATGATCTCCGTTAAGTCGATCACCTCACTGTTCCGTGCATTTTTTTCAAAAAAAAACTCATGCTAACAGCACTCATGGGTGAAATACTATTAATAAAACTTTTTTGCATTTCAAAAATCCCAACTCAATTTGCCGCTTGCCACAAATTCGTAGCAACATGTAATCCGACCCCTACCATCGGCATGGAAAACGATAAGTAGCCCTTAGAAGGGTAATAACATACAGTGCAATATAATAAGCGTAAGCAAGACAATGTGCCGTGTTGGCCGAGTGCAGAGCCGTGTTGGCCGAGGGGTATAGTACCTCGACTTTCGATCCGAAGTTCGTGGGTTCGAAACCTGGCCGTGCATCAATGGATTTTTCGTTTCGAAAAATTTATATGCGCATTAACACGAGCTCTAAACGGAGAAGGAAACCATCGTGAGGAAACCCGCGGCTTAGTCAGCCCCACACGTATTGACCATGTCTTTCCTGTGGATATGGCCGGTTAAGCTGAGAGGATGGTGTAGGTGCTGGGCAAGCCTATGCCATCTCAACATTGTCCCAGGCACTACAGTGTCCCGTTAAGTGTAGGCATAGATTGCCTCTTGACACTGCATTGAATCATCATCTAGCAAGATAATGTGCTATGAACAATCCAGCGATCATCTTTGACTTTGGCGATTTTTTTGAGCAGTGAAGGCTCAAATACGCTGGCCCAGGCTTGCCAAGTGAACGCCAGTGCCATCGTGTGGGTAGCACCACTCGCCTTGCCTCGCCATCGCTCGCCTAGCTGGCCGAGTGAACACGAGCGCCAATGGACATTGGTTTGCATAGACTCGCCAAGCGTGGAGACGGTAGCACTCGCCTTGCGTCGACTCGCCTAGAGATAGACACTAGCTCAAACAAACACACCTACAAAATCAAAAAGCATTTTTAAGTTTCTTTCCTCCTTATCCCACGCTAAGTGGGGTCGGCACAACATGTTTTCTCTTCTCACCTCTACTCGTCAACTCTGAATCCACTCCTCTCATTCCTAACCTCTCTCACACAATCCAATCAGTATTTTTCGTTTCTACCTTATTTTCCCTCTGTAGCCGTACCATAAACTCTTGGAGCAATGTTAAAACAAGCTTGAAATATGACAACGAATGTCATTTCTAAAGCAGTAGAACTGTTTTAACATTGCTCTAAGAGTTCATGGTACGGCCCCTGTTCATGCACCTCTAGACGAAAATTACTCTGACAGCTTAACGACTGGAATGATATATTTGTATGTTAATTTGGGTAGAAAATGCTTTATATTTTCGGGAATTGTCCTTTTGGGATAAGCGAATCGGTTTGTGTCACAATCTCCATAAAAAATAAATTTTTACCACGAATTTATAATGCAGATCGTACATGGAAGATTGGCGCGGGATAGAGGCGAATGGCAAAAGCGAAGAGAAACCTTTGTCCAGCAGTGGGATGAGAAGGGCTGATGATGATGGTAGTGTAATGTTTTAGAATACTAAAAGTATATATTAGTAAGTAAGTAGTAGATAGTATGTTTTAGAATACTTTTTAAAAGTAAGCAGTGTTGGCTGAGTGGGTTAGTACCTCGACTTTCAATCCGAAGATTGTGGGTTTCATTTCATTTCATTAGTTTTATTATTATTATATTATTATTAGTTTTATATTCACTCTTTATTTTTTAGGTCGGTTAAAAATCAGTCATCACAGCCCATTGAGCACAACCTTGTAAAAACGCAACTATTTTTAGCTGACGTAGACCATTAACTACTGAACTAAGGTAATTTAGCGCGCAGGTGTGGTAAACTATTAGTTAAGACGCGGTTTCTTCAATAATACGGACGTAACTTATAGACGCTCTGTCAGCATTTCATATTATCATCATCATGAATAAGTTCGTATGAGCAAGTGGCCAACTCTGGAGACGCAGTTTTTAGGCCGCCCAAAGGCCTCCGTCATGGCTTAGCGACTTAAAGGCCGGGACCGACAATTAACGTGCTCTCCGAAGCACGGAAGCGCTCAGCTCGTAATACTTACCACTTGAGGTCACCAAGTGACCGCGCACAACGCTGCTTAACTTTAACGATCAATCAAGAACGTCCAATGAATTCTTCAGCATAAATGAAAACTCTTTATTGGACACAACTTAAAATAAGAAAGAATTGAACCAACGAGTAATTGTACAATGGGCGGTTTTATCGCTTAGAAGCCAAATCTTCCAGACAACCTTTGGATGGAAAGATTAAATTAATCATCAACCGAAGCCCGATTTCTCCCACTGCTGGGTACAATTTATAAAGCCCGACTTCACTGTTACATAAGAGAAAAAAAGAAAGAAGAAATAATCGTTTCAAAAAAAGAACAAAAAAAGATTCCGGCGAATTCCGCCTTTTTTTTCAAGTCGATTAAAACTTAAAAATTAAAAAAAAAAACATTATCGATCGAGCGAGCGAAGCGAGCGAAGATCTTAGTGGTAAGTTGGGCGATTTTGCTTTGTATGTTTGTATGTTTGTATGTTTGTATGTTTGTATGTTTGTATGTTTGTATGTTTCACGAATTGTTGTTCGAGCATAACTGTCGAACAGTTCATCCAATCTGCATGAAACTTGGTAGGTCAATAGGTTGTGGTAAGGAAATTTACGGGGGAGCATATGAGCTTAATCGATGAAGGGGTTGTGAAGATATTGGGTTCCCAAGGGGGTAAAAAATTATGAAAGTTACACAAAGAAATTGAGTGGGGTGTCATACGAAAGGGCTTATTTTGTACATTCCAAAATGGTTTTTATTTTTAATCTAGGATGTATAGTTTTTGAAATACGACCAAAGACCAAAAACTACGAAACCAGAGCTGCAAGAGCTCCCGTTGCATAGAGTTTCGATGACTTCGTAGCTCATTGACTGGTCGGTCTTAAAAAGAGAGTGGCATCGTTGCGGTTTGGTTTGCAATGATTTTAGATGCTACTTGATTTATTTTCATGATAAAAAAAATTTTGATAAAGAATGAAAATAATTGGGGTAAAAAAAGTTAAGTAAACAAATATATTGAGTGGGCTGTCAAATGAAAGGTCTTTATTTGTACATTCCAAAATAGTTATTATTTTTATTCTAGGACGTATACTTTTAGAAATACGACGAGAATTCATAAATATGAAATACCTAAATGAAAAATTAGACGCGACATTATGTATTGCATGCATGCCAGTATTTTTTACCATGAAGAGCTAGCGCAATAGGCATACTCGGCAGTATCAGTAGTAGCACTTGAAATTATAGGGGTAGTCAGAAGAAAGTCCAAATGTAAGCCATCTACGGTGCGCGAGATCTCAGTTCGGGGCGAACTACTAGTTATTAAGTCGTATTTAGAAGGAGTGAAGATTACTATTCAATTAGTATTATTCTGTGGAATTTTACGGTCGTCGTACACCGTTCGTCGCTTTATCAAGAACAAAAGGTACAAGTAGTTTAGTGTACGCGTCCCATAATTTATAGGCATAAACTGTGGACATAATTCCGAAACCTGGGGAATTATAACGCTAGCTTGTAAGCTAGGTGTACCTCAGGGAGATACGCGCTGCGAACACGCGTTTGTATCGATACAAACGCAAACCAGTGCCTCGATCGCCAGTATGCACAAGTTTACTATTCGATCCGTGACTGTAGTAAAGGCTCTCAAATGTATGGGATTCCAGTGCAGCGCCTCCAGTGGTAACTTGACTGAACTAAAATCCCAATACATTTGAGAGATTAAACTACAGTCACGGATCGAATAGTAGACTTTGTGCATACTCGTGCTAAAGGCTCAGGAGTGGCCACACTGCGTTTTTTGAAGCGCGTTTTTGAGCAGTGCGTTCGCATCGCGTTCGTACAAAACACAGTGTGGCCACTCCTTCAGATCCGTGTTGGCCAAGCGGGATAGTGCCTCTTTCTGACTTTCAATCCGAAGGTCGTGGGTTCGAATGCTAGCCTCAATATCGTTTAAAAAAGTTAATACGCGCATCACGACGTCACCCATCCAAATTGTAACCGCTCAGAACGTCACATAACTTCAACGATCTATCAAAAACATAAGCAAGCAACGCCACAAACGCTTCGAATAAACAAGGGGCTAAATAAAAAAACGATCTCAATGTTATAAGCAGAGCAACTCTGCACTCTCGAGGTGCATTTCTGTTCATAACTCAGATCTTCTGAGTTATGACACGACAGATGCTCACCAAATTTTTATGGCATCAATCGGAAAGTATACACAAAATAAGAATTTTCTAAATCGGTGCAGGCGTCTTCGAGTAATTGAATAAACATCCATTATCT
Source organism: Camptogramma bilineatum (assembly GCA_958496255.1). NCBI lineage: Eukaryota > Metazoa > Arthropoda > Insecta > Lepidoptera > Geometridae > Camptogramma > Camptogramma bilineatum. Next base: position 650,941 of record OY292472.1, read on the forward strand.
ATGGGCCTTAGAATTAGTTTTTATCATCTGTACTATTCTTAAGTTGCCTGAAATAAAGTTCATATTATTATTATTAAAAAAAATCCGACGAATCGAAAGCCTCCTCCATTTTTTGAAGTCGGTTAATAATAAAGTAATAATAAGATTAATCGGCAGACTATAAAGTAAAGGGCAGTTCAGTACGAATTTAACTCTGCGTGACTTCTTCAGAAATTATATCATTTATTACACTTTGTTGGTTACACTTTTTAACTTTTCCGCACTTGTTACTCCGTTCAACGCTCAACCAAGACTGACTGCCGCTCCCGAGACATCGGCCGATCACCCCACTACGATGAAGTCGGCTGTGATTGGCCGACACCTCCGATTGGCCGACGTCGCTTTTACAAACTTAGTCAAATACTTTCCTCATTTAAATATTTTACAAGTGGCTAAATTAAAATTTTTAAAAAACCGACTTCAATACAAACTGTTATTGGGTACCTAAGGCTAAGGGTGCGCTAATTAAAATGAGCCCAAACATGGATGTTCCACTGTTATTCCCTGAGAAGTTCCATTGAACAGGTCCTGACTCCATCATCAGATCAGCTAGCTGTCACCATATTATTACATTATAGTTGGAACTTAACCGACATACTGAGTTCCAAGTTTCAACTCAATCAGACTATTTACTGAGGAGTTCTGTTGAACAGCTCCTGACTCCATCCCCAGATCAGTTCGTTGTGACCATATTATTACATTCTAGTTGAAACTTGACATACGTGCCGAGTTTCAACTCAATCGGCCTATTTACTGAGGAGTTCCGTTGAACAGCTCCTGACTCCATCATCAGATCAGCTCAATGTTACCATAATATTGCATTGTCACCGATAACCTATAAAGCTTTAAAAAAATACCCTAATCGCTTCAAGTGTGCCTATAAAATTTGAAGAGTTACCTCGATTTCTCCAAGATCCCATCATCAGATCCTGACCTGATGACCAAAAGGACCAATTGGAAAGTGTACCCTTTCAAACAAAAAAAGAATTTTTGAAATCGGTCGAGGCGTCTTCGAGTAATCGGTGAACATACATAAAAAAAAAAAAGATTCCGACGAACTGAGAACCTCCTCCTTTTTTCGAAGTCGGTTAAAAAGAAATTAATACATCCGGTAAAATAAACCGAACTTATTATTAATATATTTTAACAGTAGAAAAATAACTTAATTAAATTATCCTACTCATCCAGAATGCATGGTAATTTTAACGATGTACCTAGAAAAACCTAACAGCTCGGCCATCCTACTATAAGCGAGTCCCATCACTTAGCAATAACAAGAGAAAAAAAAAATGATAACTTTCCTTTACAAGTTTGTCTAAACATATTTAGAACAGTTAAAACATACTTATTAACTCAAATATATAAACTTAAATTTTATCTTCTATACACATTCACCCTCATCCAAGTCTTATACTTAACCCTCCACCTTGGGTTTTCTTCCTTATATTAGACCCTCCACCTAGGGTTTCCTTCCTTAAATTAGACCCTCCACCTAGGGTTTCCTTCCTTAAAACTAGACCCTCCACCTAGGGTTTCCTTCCTTAAAACTAGACCCTCCACCTAGGGTTTCCTTCCTTAAAACTAGACCCTCCACCTAGAGTTCCCTTCCTTAAAACCAGACCCTCCACCTAGGGTTTCCATCCTTAAAACTAGACCCTCCACCTAGGGTTTCCTTCCTTAAACTAGACCCTCCACCTAGGGTTTCCTTCCTTAAAACTAGACCCTCCACCTAGGGTTTCCTTCCTTAAACTAGACCCTCCACCTAGGGTTTCCTTCCTTAAACCTGACCCACCACCTAGGGTCTCTTTTCCTTAAATCCAACCCTCCACCTAGGGTTTTTTTCTTTTGGGCCCTCCACCTAGGGCATACTCCTCATTGTCTTCCATTTTCCAGTTATCTGAAACTTCCAGGCTCCAGGTTAATATCATTAAACATCATTAAAATTTAATTTTTTAACATTCATTTATCCACTATCCCTTAAAACTTTTACTTAAGACAAGATTTCTTTAAATATTTTTGAGCATAACACCTTACTCACTCACTATTCTAGGTTAACAAGATAATTAAAAAAAAAAGTTGTCTCTTTTAGAAAGTTTATAAAATGAGCCACGTAATCTTTTCATTTCCTTTCAATTTCAATAATAAACCGGAGAAAAAAAAAAAATTATAATATATAAACGTTAAATGTCGGTCTGGCTTTAAATTTGTTAAGCCATGACGGAGGCCTTCAGGTGGCCCAAAACTCCATCACCAGAGCCGGCCACTTGCTCCCACGATCCCAATTACTTACTTTACCGGATAAAAGCAAAGACAAAAAAAAAAAAAAAAAAAAACATTTACTTGATAATTCACCCATCAGATAATCGACCGACTATTGTTCTCAAAAATAACGTCATGCTTAAAATATAAATCGTTACTTACGTTTTTTTTTCTGAGTAGTGGGCGTGACGAGAAAATGCGAAATTTTCTCGTATATCCAACTTCTGAACTAAAGGGCAGTTCAGTACGAATTTAACTCTGCGTGACTTCTTCAGAAATTATATCATTTATTACACTTTGTTGGTTACACTTTTTAACTTTTCCGCACTTGTTACTCCGTTCAACGCTCAACCAAGACTGACTGCCGCTCCCGAGACATCGGCCGATCACCCCACTACGATGAAGTCGGCTGTGATTGGCCGACACCTCCGATTGGCCGACGTCTCTGATTGGCTTTTACAAACTTAGTCAAATACTTTCCTCATTTAAATATTTTAAAAGAAATTAATACATCCGGTAAAATAAACCGAACTTATTATTAATATATTTTAACAGTAGAAAAATAACTTAATTAAATTATCCTACTCATCCAGAATGCATGGTAATTTTAACGATGTACCTAGAAAAACCTAACAAAAGTCTGCCGATTAATCTTATTATTACTTTCTGGCTTTATAGCCTTATGGCCAGATACATCAATATAACCCCGGGTCAAACTATACCCATCGCACGAATCGGTGTCAGCTCCTAACGGCACAATCACCATACGTCGTGGGTGACCCCGCTTCGTATTTCACGCTTCACTGCTTTTTATGCTGGCTTGTCTTCGAGATAATGATAAATCTTCACGCATGAAAGACGGTTTCAGTTGCAAGCATTTTGCTTTAAAAGTTTTAATAAAAACACACTAAAGAAACAAGACATGGATTTGTGCTAAGTAAATGTTCTCGGCTAGGCGAGTTGAGGGCAGGTGGAGCAAAGTTTTGACCAAATGGTGGCCAAGGTATGGCCAAAGAAGTGGTCGTCCGATGGCGCGGCGGGAGGCCTACACCCCACACTACCTATGGTACCTATGGGATATGGATGATGATGAAATGTTCTTTAAACATGATATTAATTCCATATAACTATTAATCCCATTTCCTGCCCCGGCTATGCGGTACAGGAAAGGAAAGGACAATTTCTACTGAGTTTCGGGATTGGTAGTCGTTATCCAAGCTATTAAAATTTTCCACAAAAACTTACCGTAAAACACATAAGCAAATAGAAAATGTTTTGTAGAAATCGCTCAATTTTATTATTCAGACCACACTCCAAAACTCCCTACATTATATCAATTTAGTAGAGCAACGTCAGCTACGTAGGAGTCAGTAGTTCTTCAAGAAATATAGTGAAGTCTAAGCTCCTACAAAGTGGCAGCAGTACAGATATAAACCTTCTCTCAGATCAATAGAAAAGTTATAATTTTTTATGTACTTAAATAATAAATAAACAATGCTGGACATTTCAGCCGCGTCAGCGCGTGCTGGTCATTTTGACTGACCTCTTAGCTCAGTTGCTAGTAGCTTTGCCTTCTGCGCTGTAGGTCGTGGGTTCGATTCCCACCCAGGACAAACATTTGTGTGATTAATATAGATGTTTGTTCTGTATCTGGGTGTTATAAAGTATAATTAAGAATCAAACGAACTTACCTTGTGAAGTTTGATATCTAATTATACGAGTGTCTTGACCGAAGATGATTACGATTTACATGCAGCAGTACGCAGATAATGCTGTCCTATCACACTTTTAGATTTATTAATTTTTATAATTAATCTATTCATTTTATTTTTAAAATCCATAGACAGTTTCATATGACTGTCATTGCCTTGTCACTGTCAACCCCGCCGCCGCCATGTTGATTCCTGTCGACCGTCATTTTTAAGAGCACTATTTTTTCGATCGAGTTCGGGGTTTTAGTACCAACTTGGGTGGGCTTGGGAGTGTGTAATCATCTTCGGTCAAGACACTCGTATAATTAGATATCAAACTTCACAAGGTAAGTTCGTTTGATTCTTAATTATACATCGTATCTCTCCCGAAGATGATTACGATTTACATGCAGATGTTTAGAGTATCGAAAAAATACAATAAATACAATAACGATCAACGAATAACGATCAGCATGAGTTAGAAAACAATAATATTTTATGTACTTATGTATTAGATAATATTTTGCGACATAAATCGCTTATCATAGAACAGTGTACCTAAGTACCTGTCATACTTGTATAATGTAACTACGATTTTATTCATCATTAATAATAGGTATTACGGTACCTACCTTGATACTTATGAGATAATTATTATTTTTATAATTATTAAAATTAAATAATAGGAAATTTTTGCTTTGAAATAAATTTTACCCAAATTGATTTTTATCAGTTTTGCTTAAATTTTAGTTGTTAATATTTAGTTTTCATGAAAACAATAGACGATTCTTATTATCCAGCAGCTTAACAAATAACCATAAAATTAACACCTGCTCTGTAGGCTGCAGTAGTTGATGCGTGACGCGTGCTATGAGCACAACATATACCTATAAATCGATTTCGCTGTATTTAAGGATTTTAAATCCAATGAGATAAAGTCTGCGGGGTAAACTTTTTTAAACTGATAATTAATGATTATTCGTTTAGACATAACACAGAGGTCATTTCTAGATTATGAATTGAGACAAGATGCTGGGTAAGCTTTGGGATTTCCTTTATTAGAAAGTAACACAATTAATGGTTGGGGCATTCAGTTTTGATGTTATAATTAATTTTCTTAAATTTTAATCAAAAATTTTATTTTTAATTTTAATGACCCTAAGTGTTTGCATTCTTTGATGATGCCAATGGAAGGAGTGGTATCGTTTTTTGCGATAAGTATTACAATGAAATTAAGTCATTTGTCCAATAAATATTTTAACAATTTATTTCAAAATTTGGGTCCAAGTTGTATCGTATTTTGGAACTGGAAGGTTTTAATCGATAAACGCCTTTCAGTAATCTTTTAATAGTACTCGTATCATTACAAGTAATCTCCTGGCCAAAATAAAAGATAACGCTGTAGGATACAAATTTAAGGTAGAATACTGTAGGTAGTCTATCAGTCGTACGATGGTGTTAGAATTACCATAATATAAATAATTTGTCTTACAATAGAACCACCATGACTAACATAGTATCGTACATAATTATTGATTTAATGTAGGTATTGGCAGAGAAAAAGCCCTCACTATGGTAAAGACTAATTGAGAGTTCCATGTTTCAGTAGGGACTGTCGGATAATTTCCCTGCCATCAAGGTCAGGTACAGATGAAGAGGGTGATGCTTTCTAATGTAACTTTTTTTTTTTTTTTTTTTTAACACTATTTGCCAATTTTCATTCGGTGTCGTTGTTAAATAACTGACGAGATTCTACATCTGCAACAACGTTTAATTTGGATAGGATAAACGATGTAAATATGTATGTGTAAGTTCCGTTTTTTGCACCATTATTGCCACATGTTGCAATCTTGTTTACGTGCGAGAACTTTACTAACATAGGCAATGGCCGTGGTATTATTATAGCCGCAATAGGATGATAATATTATACCTAATAACAATTATCGTGATGCAAGGATTTTGAGGTATTAAAAACTGAAAGTAATTAAAGGGTTTTAATATGTAAGTAATGTTAACTGTGAATGATCCCAGTGACTATTCGCTGTTTCTTCGTTACAAGCAGCGTCTCATCCTATTTTGATGTGTCGCTAAATATTTCCAAAGAGAAATTTTTATCTTGGAAAAAAAAAACTATGATTGAATACTTCTAGTATTTAATCTATACCAACATTATAAAGAGGTAAAGTTTGCTAGAGAGGATCATATTTTTATTATAATTATAACAATATGTGCTCAGAATTTTTTCCTTTCAAATAATAATTATTATTTATATAATAGTTGACCGCGGGAAACGCTGATGCTAACAAGCGAACATTCCTAGCGAACTGCCTAATCATGGATTATTTTGTTTGCATCAATTCATGAGTGAACATTTTTACACTTTCTTGACTTTCTTCTTAACATTAGGTAGTACCTAAAGTTAGTGACATGTCAGTTAAGTCAGAGATAAAATCTAAGAAAGTACATTTTTGACTTGAGATTGTTTGACTTTTGGCTTCATTGATAAAAGAAACTTAATCGGGAAGGTGAGTCTCTGGTCACTTTTACGCTTAGACCTTCTAGGTCATCAATGCAATTCATATGTCAAAAGGGTTTCCCATATATTTTGTTATGTATAACAAATCATCTTAGTGCCTAATTAACAGGTACTACATGTCCCAGTAAACGTAGATGGTATCTATAGAATAGGCTTTAATAATTTTGTAAACACGTATGGTTAAGAACAAAGCCTAAAGGTTAAAACATGAATAGGTATGCAGTAATTCATTATCAACTTTCTTAGAATTCCAAGTGAAGCGCAGGGTATCTAGATTCTGTCACATTCCGCCACTGATAATAAAAATTGGGCATCTTTTAAGTCTGAGGTCATGTAACAGTTTTTATCTATTAGTTTAAATGCGGTAGTACAATAATATTCCATTTTAAATTGGTCACCATGAATCAATCTATTCAATTCATTTAATTCAAAATAAATATAAGTAAGTACTTAATGTTTTTCAATAGGCTTCGGAACGGTAGGTGAAGATCGGATGAATTGATTTTCAAATTGAGTAGGCACAAGAGCATACTATAGCCCGACTTTATTAATTCTCTAATACAGTCGTCAATTATATCAGTTTCATCATTAGTGATGTTAGTCCATTCAGGAAGAAAATGGAATAAAATAAAATAAATACTTGAGTCAGCCGGTAATCGGTATAAGTATAAGTACCTAAGTATTTGGAATTATCGTCAACGAGATGTCTGCTGGTAGTACCTCAGAGTGGGTCGCTGACGGTGTACGGCGAAATTCGCACGACGAGGGTGCGCGCACTGGCGCGGCGCGGCGCGACAACGACGGCGATGCGGGTCACCCCGGTAAAGTGCAGGGTACATACACTCGCGTTTTGGTGGCCAGTGCCAGAGCGCCGCGATGCCCCCCATGCGTTTAAAGCTGGATGGATTATGAGAGGTTTGATTCTGCTTGAATTTATCTTAGTTCTGAAGCAGACGCCGATTTGGCTTTGTATTATTTTACATGTTCAGACATGTTGAAGCCGAACAGATGGTAATTTATCTCGGTACTTTTTATAATTTCACGTTTCTGCTTGCTGTTGCTGATTTAATTTACGATGACCTATTTTGAAAGAGATTCTTTGAGGTGAGAATCTAACGCACAGTTGACGCCCTGCGGCCGCTCAGCATCTTTATATTTTTTTGTTAAATTATTATCTTTAGATTAATGTCAGCGTCAAGCGCCAAGAAGGTGTTTAATAATCAAACCATGTTAATTTTATCTCAGTCAATATGATTTTATATGAAGCAAGCAGATACGATTATTTTTGCATCAACAGATGCGGTCAACACGATTTACGTGTATTTACGTGCAGTAACAACACGTACTCTCGACATGATATTATAATACATGCATTTGTAGTTCATCGAACTTCACTCGACGCGATCTACGCGGAATGATTGAAAACGTAGGTAGTTACGGTTATTTTGTATCAACAAATACCCTCACTTGGGATTTCGTCTATAAGTAATGACGGAAAGATCAAGTAGGTAGATTATTTACCTAACTATTATGTAGGTAGGTAACTAATATACATAGAATGCAATGAACGTCATATAAATTTTAGACACACACGCATTGTGTGGGGGTTTGCATTAATTGTTATGAATATAGCCGTAATTTTCACATTATATTGGATAAATCGTTCAGGATATTTATGTATATTAACATCCACACATGATATAATACATTGGGATGTTTAATTTCCGCACGCAACGCCGGAATATTGGATAAATCGTTCAGCATATTTATGTATATTCACATCCACACATGATATTCATCGGGATGGTTAATTTCCACACGCAAAGCCGGGATAGGTACATTTTTCACACACTACATGTCGGAATATTTGTACCTAGTTAATAAAGTCATATAAGTACATTTTAGACTTCCACATACGCATTACGTCGGGATTTGGTTTAATTATAATAAAATTAGTCGCTGTTATCCCCGTATATTGTATGAAAACGTTCATTAGACTGGGGAATATATTATTATTTTCACATCCACACACGATATAAGTACGTCGGGATGGTTAATTTCCACACGGATAAACCCGGGATTAGGTACATTTTTCACACACGATATGTCGGAATATTTGTACCTAGATATTAAGGTCATATAATATATTTTTGACTTCCACTTATTGGTCTGAGGGTATAACCAATTTCAATGAAAGGGCTAGCCGTTTAATTGAATGGCTAATTCAACCAGTTGGCTGCGACATACATCCACACACGATACGTCGGGATGGTTGATTTCCACACGGATAAACCCGGGATTAGGTACATTTTTCACACACGATATGTCGGAAATTTGTACCTAGTATTAAATTCATAATAAGGATTATTAGTACGAAAGAAAGTTTGAAATACTTAATAGAAAAAATGGAGGGTAATTGTTAAAGGTAAATCACTTTTTCGAGACTGACCTTGAATATCTTGCTTCCAAATCCAGATGTATACGTACGTAGGAATTTTCCTTCTCCTCTCCTCTTCCTTAGACGAATCCTCGGATGATGACGATGATTAAATTATTCTTGAATACTCACTCCACAATACCACTGATCGTTTTCTTTTCCGAATTTTGGTTGGAGGAGGCAATGTTTTTCGAACGTGTGACTCGGACAACACAAAATTGCGTAATGACGGTCGACAGGAATCAACATGGCGGCGGCGGGGTTGACAGTGACAAGGCAATGACAGTCATATGAAACTGTCTATGGATTTTAAAAATAAAATGAATAGATTAATTATAAAAATTAATAAATCTAAAAGTGTGATAGGACAGCATTATCTGCGTACTGCTGCATGTAAATCGTAATCATCTTCGGGAGAGATACGATGTATAATAATAAGTAGTTAGGTATGTATTTACAAAAACTATATTAGTATTTTATCACTTATCTGGTTCCCAAGCTTTGCTTAGTTTAGGGCTAGATGGTGTTGTGTGAAAATGTCCACCAATATTTATTTATTTATTTTATTTATTTCACACAACATCATTTAGCCCCAAAGTAAGCAGAGCTAGTAGAATAGAATAGAAAAAAGTTTTACTTTCGCCACTACGATAAATAAAATAATACAACACAAATCAGAAATGTTACATGACAGTGACAAGAAAATAAGGCTACCCCTCAGCATTTGCTCCAGCAGCGCCATGGCTGTTAGAGTGCTGGTTTTCAGTAACGGTTTCTCAGTGTTATGTAACTAATACAACTGACTACTTATATAACTTTTTTTGTAAGTACATAAATATTATACATTATACATAGAAAAACAGCCAGACCCCAGAATATTTGCAGTTCATGCAAACATTTGGTGGTTTCCCAACGAGTCACACCAGATCCTGTCACAGTGTGATTCGTTGGGATTTTTTCCCAACGAGTAACACTGTTTGCCCTGCGGCGGGAATCTAACCCGAAACCTTCTATGTTTCTACTAACTGAGTTTTTATTCTACCTTCGCCCACTACACCACAGAGGCTTATTATTACTTAATCTATAAAGTTTCTCTCGTGGGAGAATTGTCGGGCTTAAGTCGCAGGTAAGTTTAAACTTAAAGCCACTTCTTAAGTTGTTCATGTAACAAAATCTGTGTTACTTGTTCTTTTAAGATCTTTTAAGTTTCTCTATTCTTTTGTAGACTGTTCTAAAGATACGGGTGTTTATGTACTCAAGCAAGGGTAGTTAGGGGCAGGTCGAAACGTACATTGTTAATTGTTTTCTTATTAAACATTTGATGTGAATATTCACATACTATCTCATATCTCATTGCCGCTATTAGAAAGCTTACTAGTTTTTTATTCTACTAAGGTAGCCGACAAGCTATATGACCACCTGATGGTAAGCGGTTACCGTAGCCTAAGGACGCCTGCGACACACAATGGACAAGACTGGTCCACCAGTTGTCACTGCAGCGCTTCCTCGCAGAGCTCTGGCAACCTTACTCACCACAGGAACACAACACCATTCGAGAAGAATTATTTGGCTGCGATATTAGGAGATTTAGGCTGTGTCCCCAGTAGGCAAACTGTGACCTGCCGACTGAGTTTGCGGCGTATCGGTTTAGTACGCTTTTCCATATATTTGAAATGGAGTGTCCACAGTTTGCTAGTTTTGCTCTCACTGTACGCTGTTTGCAGCGTTACGCGCAAAACTAGCAAACTGTGGACACTCCATTTCAAATATGGAAGAGCGTACTAAACCGATACGCCGCAAACTCAGTCGGCCGCTCACAGTTTGCCTACTGGGGACACAGCCATAGAGGTACTTTCTTAGTCCGGCTGCTCGAATATAAGTAGAGTGAGAAAATCCCTCTATGCTCTCCCTCATATAAGGTTTCCTCGCAGTATTTTCTTTTAGCGTTTATAGCTCATGTTTTTCGTATTCATTTTTAATATTCTAAAGCCACCATAATGTCTTCTTCAAAGTCAAAGTGAAGTGCACACTAACGAATTTACTGGAAGAAGTAAGGGTGTGCTCATCAGCAATGCTAATGTATGCTGTGCATACCGCCTAATGTAAAGTGAATTTCAGTGCAGTGTGAATGTTGGAACGAGGTCATACGAGTATTTTCTTGGAAATGTTCTAAGATGTCTGTGAAAGGGGTTGGTTGCAACTACCATACTAGGAAAAAAGTTATAAATTACGTGGCTTAATTGAAAATTTAAAAAAACCGACTTCAATGTGATAAGCTGTGCAATTTTCTGCACCGAGAGTGCATTTCTGTTCATAAAAACGAAAATCCTTGACAGATCCTCACCAAATTTTTGTGACACCAATCAGAAAGTATAGTGTATACTTTCCCAATTCCCATTGGTGCCACAAATATTTGCCACAAAAATCCAAAAATCATGGTAAATATCCCGTTTATAGTGTTTACAATGTTCAGAACCATGATAATTTCAAAAGTTTTTTGCTTCTATGCTTAAAAGACGAAGATGTGAAATAACCCTATCTCCCTTACTCACGTCATCACATCCATCTTTGAACTTGACTACACTAATAATATCTTTTAGAAACTTCCGCGTTGCTCAGGTAACAAATCCAGCAAGTTGCTAACACAATTTGTGACTTGTTCTCTCAACTTTAAAGTTTAGAGTTGCGAGACTGTGCGCAGTTTATTTTCGAAGTTTTGAATGAAACTGTTGTCTTGATATTCGTTAGTTAGAACTACTGTTTAATGTAAGACGGTTGAGTTCTAATACAGTTGTTCTATCTCACGAAGTCCATTTGGTCTTAATTGTGTGTGTGTTCACATGCACGTTGTTTCTGTGTGCGTAAGCTCGGGGGCGCTCAGTATCGGCCCACGCACACAGAAACAATGTGCATGTGCATCTACACACACAATTAAGACCAATCGGACTTCGTGATATAGAACAACTGTACCTCTTTACGGACAATTTAGTTCTTCTTCTTCAATTTAAGGGATTGCCCCTTATCTGCATAACTGATGCCTCTTTCTCCACGAAGCTCTTTCCAGGGCAGCCTCCTTGGCCTCCTTATACGACATAACAGCAACCTTCTCCTTATCCCTCTCATATCCTCGGTCTTCCTCTTCCTTCCTTCCACTTTTCAATGATGTTCTTAATGAAACTGTCATGTCGTATAATAATCATCTTCCTTCTTCTATTCTAAACAACTTGCAACAACGATCTTTCCTCCTCCAACCTTTGCAGAACCACAATGTTGGTCACTCTTTCCGTCCAGCTGATCCTCTCCATTCTACGACACATCTCAAAAAGAGTCAAAGAGTTTTTTAAATGTATTTTAAGACATTCGGAGTTTCTCTGAAAGATAGGATTCGAGTTCTCAAATGAAGACCACGTCTCAACAAAGATTTCACATACCACTAGTAGTCACCCATCCTAATACGAATTGCGCTGACCGTTATCCTATTTTGTCCCGAAAACGCTCACAAAGCTTTCTCACTAAAAGATTGAAAAATCCTTCAATCCCTGAGGTACTCCCAAATCGGCTTATCTATACCATTTTACCATCCGGGAATGCTAGCACGAGTGTTGTTCGTATAAGCTAGTGGCCATCTTTGGTGACGGAGTTTTTAGGCCACCTAAAGGCCTCTGTCATGTCATCCTTCCGTTAAAAGCCGGGACCGACAATTGGTGGCATTACGAGCTGAGCACTTCCATGCTTCGGATGGCACGTTAAATAAAAGCTTGTTATTTGAAATACATTTTTTCAACCGAAAACTTGAGGTTGTAAATGCTAGTAACAAGTGCTATCCTAGGCTGTACAAAAGAGATGGGATAAATCCTGATAGACTGATAAACTGATACCTATAGCTTAGGTTTTGTAGATAGAAATGGTGAAGTTAGTTTGTATATACTATAGGCTTTAATTTTAAAGGGCCTTAGGTATGAAAGATGTTTAAAGTTAAACGCTGCTGGTTAAAGAACGTCCTGTCTTTATTTTTGGATAGTGACTAATAGACACAGGACGTTGTTTAACCAGTGTTCAACTTTAAACATCTTTCATAAGTAAGGGGGAAAGTGTTAAACTACACCAACACACTATATCGAAATGAAACCTCTAATCAAAATTTTCATCTAATCTTTTCGGACTGACGTCATAGGATTGGCTGAGTTGGTTAAAGCACTCCGGTTTTAAGGTGGCGGTTGCCATCCGAGACCGAGACCGGAGACCGAGACCAGAGACCGAGACAGGAGACCGTTGTCATATAAACTGACGGTTCTCGTCTCGTGTCACTTTCGCACGCCCCTACAAAGCCTGTCTCTGTCTCGGTTAGATTGGTGTGATCAATGCTGGTTTAAATCCCGTCAGGATCGAATATTTTGGTAAGAATTTTCATTTCGTATGAACTACCCTCTGGTAATGGTGTTTTCGGCCACTTGTACATCCTGAAGCTCTGTTGGCCGAGTGGAGTAGTACCTAGACTTACGATCCGACATTGTGAGTTCAATTCCGGCCGTGCATTAATGTCTTTCCTTTCGGCTTCTTTTCTATAAATGGTGAAGGGAAACATCGTTATCAATAGGTCTGTCAGATCGATTTTTTCCCTAAAAACGGTGAAGGATAACATCGTGAAGAAAGTCAGAATTAGGACTACACAAGTAGCGCAATCAATTGAATGAAATCAATGACGTATCCGATCAATGGCTCCAATTCTGAACACCGACATCAAAGACATGTGACGTCACTGGATCGTCACTAATTAGTTGTTAGCGGACTCAACTGGGAACATTAAAAAGTTGGTTCATCGTGTCAATAGCTTCTATAACATAGCTCTCGAGCGCGGCTTTAGGTACTCATATGGTAGAGTTTTTGAAATCAAATGAGTTCAAAAAGTACTTCAGAGGTTATTTCCAACATCCGTACTTTCACTACAGCACTTATTAAATGAAGGTATACCTTTGGTAAAAACTGCAGGTCGGCAGTGGATGCAGGCCGCTTCCAACCGCAACACATGGAAATTTTTGAGGGAGGCCTATGTCCAACAGTGGACGTCCAACGGCTAAGATGATGATGATAATACCTTCGGGATCCAAATCCATGGACCCATCATGGATAACAAACAACATACGACGATGAGAACGGAGCTGGTGGTGATAACTGTCCCCCGACATACAGTTTCTTAACTAGTTCGGGGGCTGGTGAATACCAAACGCGCTGGCCATTGTTCTCTGTTGTTTGACACCCCATCTAGTATAATATTTAGTATAGTTTTACGGTTGTCTGAGATAAATCACCATGAGCGATAAGACCGCCGGTTGTAGGACAATGTATCTCGAAAAATAGCCTAGAAATTTTGTGAAAATAGTTTTTTCACTTCGCCGGAGTGGAATATTTAAACTTACAATATTTCAATTTGTTTTGTTTCAGGTTGAGCGACTGGTGTGTTGAAGTGTAACTTGTTGAACGTACAGTGAGTGAAACAGGTATGTTGTATGTAAACTTAGGCCTTTAGACCTTTTCCTAGATTGTTTTTTTTATAGAAAATAGATCTATGTTTGGCCACCAACACGCCTGATGTTAAGCGACGGTGTGGCCGAGGATGGATCACATCGATCTATGAGAAATCTATTATACAATGTCAGGAGGAAATCTTTCCCTACACTTAACAGGATACTGTAGTGCCTGGGACAATGTTGAGATGGAGTAGGCTTGCCCAGCACGTACACCATCCTCTCAGCTTAACCGGCCATATCCACAGGAAATACTTGACGTGTTGGACTGACGCGGGTTTCCTCACGATGTTTTCCTTCACCGTTTAGAGCTCGTGTTAATGCACATATAAATTTCTCGATAGGAAAAATCCATTGATGCATGGCCATGATTCAAACCCACGACCTTCAGCCAACACTACTAGCCATAATCTAATCTAATCTAATCTAATCAGCCCACTGGGTCCCACTGCTGGAGCAAGGCCTCCCTTCCTTTTTTCCATTCACCCCGGTGCAAGGCTTCGGCCAGTGGAGTAGTCGTCGAGTTCGTCCCGCCATCTCCGTATAGCGTATAGTATACTAGTATAGTATACTAGCCATATAAGTACTACCAAATAATTCGTTATAGAGCATATTGGTCCCCACCCGACTGAGAGTGCGCTCGTTAGTCGACCGGGCTGATTTGATTAGCCTCAAAGACAGGATGTTACTTAGTTCAGAAGCGGTTGCTGATGAATTGAGATTGAATTTTTGTCAATAGACTACGTCACATTAAACACGCGGTTATAGTTATGATTTATAGAAAAACCTTAGGCCTTTACATCAATTTTTTAAGTAAGTAACAGCTAGTACCACCTAAGTTAGCCAAGTGTGATGATGCCAGGCGAATTTTTTGTTGAGTTTCAATCCTCTTTTTTTCTTTTGACAACTTTGACGTGACTCACATTATTCGACTAGATCCCCACTGGAGCTTGACTATTTAGATTTAAGCGGATGGATCACCTAAAAGAAAGTTAGGCCCCATACCGTGTTTGTTGCCCTGATTCTTCACGGTGTTGGTCGCGAAAGAACAGGAGTAGAATCACCTAGCTCTTAAGACGTTTCAAAGTGGTCATAGCGGTCCTACTGAATAAATGGTATTTGAATTTGAATTTACTAGATGATTGCGGCAATCTTTGCCTACACTTAACGGGACACTGTAATTTGTATGTATATAATTATGGCGTACCCGTTATTCGTGGTGTCAATAGACCAAAACATCTAAGCATAGTTTACTAAATACCCCGTCTCAGGTGCTATCTTAACGCATGAGCACCGCAGGGCGGGGCGGTGAACTGACCTGGAAGAGATCGCAGCGATAAGACCGTTGTACTCACTTTCTTGTACAATGTGCACGTCACACATTAATATGATAATGTTTAACCCTAGACGCAAACAGTTGTGCTATAAAAACGCACGTTTAAAGTATCTGTATGTATCATCGCAGCTCCCAAACGGCTGGACCGATTTAATAAATATAAATATAAATTTTTCGCTGCTGAAATAATTAATTTTCTGAAGGTAATAGGTTCAATTCTTACTCAGAACATGCAGCGCTATAAAACTACATAGTTGTAGTTGAGACTCTTTTGATGCGCTCAATGAAGCAATTTAATAGTTTTTCAAATAAGTACCTAAATGAAGATTATTTTAACCTTTTATAATAGCTTTATTGATCGTTTGAATTGGCTTAAATAGCTCGACTGGTGCTAATGTCTTTTGTAATACGTGGTAGATTAGTCTCTGTAATTGTTACCTTTTCATTCAGTAAAACGATTTTTCAACGTTTAAAGAAATTACAGACTATTCAAAACATCACATACAATCATATAGGAAATTGCGTTGCTAGCCAGACAGCAAGCCACTTTGGTGTCTATCAATCGATTGTCAACCTTATACGCTATAATGAAAGTTCACTATTGATACCTAGGGTGAAATGCAATTAAAACTTCGAAATGTCATGAGTGACAGTTGAGTGACAGCGATTGACAGTTCGATGTTTAAAAGGCAAAGTGCGGAAATTTCGGCATGTAAAGTAGATAGTTGAAAAGTTATTCCGCTAGGTACCATGTTTTAGCGAAAAATTACAAATAAATGATTTTCCGGTAGCGGTGAGGTGTATTTATCGGAAAAATTTTGAAATAACAGGTATTCCAAAGTTGTTCCACAGACCTGTTACATCGAAACGGAAAAAACTGTTTCAGTTACAACATCTGTTCCTCCTGTCACTCCTGTCATATGAAAACAGTCAAAGTCATTTTGTTTTTGTACGGAACAGTTGTTGTTTTGGAACAGATTTTAGGAGCTGTTATTTTACTGGAACTGGAACAGTGCAACACGTATCTGATTTTGACTGTTCCAGTATATTTCCAGTATTTACGGGGGTACAAAAAAACCGCAATTTTTTTCGATTCTGTGACGTATCAAAGAAAGAATGAAAGAATAATGGTGTATTGACAACACACACAGAAGACAGAGGATAGAACATAAAAAACAGACATATTGCAGGTACCTACATAAATTTAATATATGTTCCAAACGATTTTGTTGTGTACCTACCTATATACTTAATAAGTACCCTAGTCAAAGGATAATTTCATGTTATTTTATTTGATCCGGTGTCAAGAGGTTAATATTTTTATTTCATCATTCAGCACTACATGAAAAGTTAAGCCATGACAAACGGCCAAAAAGTCAGTAACCAATATTAATATTTAAACAACTTTATTAAGTTGATTAGTATGAGCCAGTGGCCAACTCTGGTGACGAAGTTTTCGGCCTCCTGACTTCCGTCATTGAAATATTGCTCTTATTTTTTTCATAAAACGTATTACCATTTTCCCAAAGGAATAGATAAAGATCTTAGACAATTTTACTATAAGGCTTGTTTCACTCTTCAGCATGTTGCCGGTCGCGTCCGCGAGTTGGCCATTCACAGCACAGAGAAATTAAATTTGACCATTCACAGCACAGAGAAATGTGCTGTGAATGGTCGACTCGCGGATGCGACCGGCGACACTCTGAAGAGTGAAACAAGCCTAAGGAAATACTTCTTTCTCATTTTGACTAGCCCCTTATAAATCTTTAAATGACCACGAATGTCACAAGATCTGAAAATGTCTACCGTGCTAAAGAAATTAAAGTTAAAGATAAAAACAGTCTTCATTGTCATCCTGTTTTTATCTTTCTTATTCGGTTCTCACATGTTTTGCACCCTAAGGCCCCAATTTTAATAAAACCATACAAAAAAGGGTAACACGACCTTTCTACTCATTTCAAATAATGAAGCTGGTACCAGTATTATCGGCCTATCGTACAAATCCGCGGTGATACAAAGGGTAGTCTTAAGGCAAGGTTCTTAGAAAACAGGTCCCAATTTTACCCCTATTTTACGTCAACCATTCAAGTATCATTGCCGCTGCGTTTTGTTTGGTTCTCTTTTTCGTATCTTTTTTATTGTTTTTTTACGTATGTTCACCGATTACTTTAAGACGCTAGAACCGATTTAGAAAATTCTTTTTTTTTAAAGAGTATACTTTCCGATTGGTGTCATAAAAAATTTGTGAGGATTTGTTGAGGATCTTCGGAGTTATGAACAGAAATGCACCTCGAGAGTGCAGAAAATTATGGCATTCGGTTTTATTTTTTTATTAAGCTACTTATTTCGATTATTACGTATTATTTAGCATTTGGCGATCACCACTCATTTAAAAAAAACTTAAGCCTTTAGATCTTTATTAAAATTAAATGATTTATTATAGTGTCAGGAGGCTATCTTTGCCTACACTTAACGGGACACTGTAGTGCCTGGGACATTGTTTGAGATGGAGTAGACTTGCCCATCACCACTCACTCATAATAATGGCCAACGTTTTTCACAAAAACTCGACCTAACCCTTTAAGCTACAGGTCATGCGTGAACATGTTTCATTAGTGAGGGTTCTGTACAAAAGATTGAACGCTCCATTTGATCAAGGAAGGTTTTAATCAATTTTTGGCTTTGTGATTGGATTTGGATAATTGGCTGTTGCGCTCATTATTAGGGTATGCAATAAATGATTAGGTTTGACAATAAGCAGCGGACAACATTTCAGCAGAAAAATATTTTTGGTATTTGTATAATATAAGTGGCTAAATTAAAAAAAAAATAAAACAGTCTTCAATTTTCGAGCTGAGTAATTTTCTGCACTTTCGAGGTATATTTCTATTCATAACTCCGAAAATCTTCGACTGATCCTCACCAAATTTTTGTGGCACCAATCGGAAAGTATAACATTTCAAACCAAAAAACGAATTTTCGAAAATTTTGGTGTCTTCGAGTAATCGGTGAACAACATTTTAAAAAATCTGACGAATTGACTACATCTTCCTTTTTTTAAATCGGTTAAAAATAATATGATACTCAGCAAGTTTTCTTATTTATCCTCGAATAATGTCGTATTCTTTATTAAATCAGACAATTTTAAGAACGTTTTATGACATTGTAGTACAATTCGTTTATAAAAACCAATTGTATTCTACAATGTCATAAAGCATTTTAAGCTGACACTTTATTACAATGCTCGCATTGAATTGTACAAACAAAGACGTTTATCATAAAACATAGGCACAATTTAGATAAGTTAGCAGTATTCCATCTTCATACAAACCGCGCGCAACGAGGCGCTTTGAAATCTCGGTAAACTTCGGTAGGTACACAACAGTCGCGAGTGCGTCACAGTTGCGTATTACCACAGAATACTAGTACTACGTACAGAAGGGTCACTTCGCGAGTAAATTTGTTTAAATAGAGACTCTCGCGGCGAAGCTATAAAGTGCAATTCAACTCGCCTATGGGCCTATTACCTATCGAGATATTTGCCTAAACATTCCCATCCTGCTCTAATGCGTAACTGTGTCACTGTCTGGCGCGGTGTGACGCGACTCGTAAGGGTTGTCGAATTTTCGCTTGCGACAACACAAATAAATTAATTTATTTTATCTGTCACAAAAACAGTACCTACTTAAGTTCTAAAATAAGTAGGCCTAAATATAATTTAATCTACCGTTACCACAGAATAAATAATAGTAAGTAGGTACTACGTATTGTACGTAGGTAGGTGAAGTAGGTAGATACATTATTATCTCGTTCGTTTTGTAAACAATTGCATTTCAAAATGTCTATACCTTTATACCTACCTAGACATCGATCAGACACACACAATCATCATCATCACACAACTAGACCGGGAGCCGTTATCCGATAATCACCCTTTTAATGTTAGGTTTGCAATCACATTTGTAATTTAATGCACGGCCAGGACTCGAACCCACGACCTTCGTCTCGAAAGTTGAGGTACTAATCACTTCGACCAACATGGCTCTATGAATGTAATGTAACTTCTAAACACTTACAATTATTATATTAAGTAGGTTAGGTACCTACTTAATGGATAAGTTACAGTTAGGTACATATGTAAATAAACAAAACTGTAGGTACCTACCTACCTACAGTTTTGTAGGTAGGTAGTTTTGTAGGTGTATTATGTTTGTTTATTTGTAAACAGGTACCTATTCAATCAAAAAGGAATCGAATAGGTACCTATAAAATCTCGTTTTCATTATGCACCTACAGTTACAGAGTAAAAGTAAGTACCTACCTAGGTATTTATTGATGATTTATTTAAATAGGTACTTACAACAAATTATAGAAAAGCTTAGTAGGTACCTACCACCCTTTCAATATCTTCCGGAATTTTGTGGAATGTTAATGTCCATTCATTGCTTTTCCTTTTGTTTAGACACCCGTAGACACAGCAGTATCTTTTATACGGATGAGATCGTTTAGTCATCGTGCAAAAATCACAAGAAACGATGTATACGAGATCACGATAATTACGCACAATGCGTCTAGTCCGCGAGCCGAGCGAGCGGAACGTGGCAACCTATGTCGCGCGCCGCCTCAGGCGGCGCGCGTCCGATAAATACCTAAAGTTAGAAGTGAGACAGGCCTGGTATTACGCCTTCATACAAACAGTTCGCAACGAGGCGCTTTGAAATCCCGGTAAATTTCGGTACACAACAGTCGCGAGTGCGTCGCAGTTGCGTACGGACGTGAACGGGCGATGAGGTGAGACTGCGATGTTTCGTAAATATGGAACTTTAAAGTTTTAATTTATTAAAGCAAAAAAATACAAAATGCATTTTTAGAAATCAATTTTTAGGCCATTTTCTTTATTCTAACTTACAATATCTTTCAAACTTGAAAAAAACACAAGTAGAATCGTATAATTAGTTTTAATTAGTTCTACCACAGAATACTAGTACGGTTCTACTTGGCCTTTGTTTCAAACTTTTTATTTAACTTATAAAATTGATAGTAATATTTAGTCAAATAATAAATGACAATTTAATGATTTTATCACACTTCTTTAGGTATTTTGTATCTTAGGCATTTTGCTTTTTAGACATGACATTATAAGCATTTTACTTCTTAGGCAACTTAAAATTAGACTTTCTGATTAGGAAGCAATAACCCAAGAAAGACAGCCCTAGTGCGTGCGGTCGTAGGTAATTATTTTAATTACATATCTGAGACAAAATACTGCTTTCATCTATATTGTGCCAAACCTAACCAGTAAAAAACATTATAACCTCGATAAGAACCGTGAAATGTAACAAAGAAAATTAAATAATCTTATTTAGGGACAGGTAAAATCTTTTCATCCTCCGCTGAGCTTTGTAATCCCGAAAAATGGTGACCGTATTTAACGTTGACCGCTCGTAGTCTAAAACAATAAATTTTCAGGCATTTCTTTTAAAATTAATTATACAAAACCTGGATGAGACGTGAACCATGAAAATTACATAAACAAGAACTGGCTCATAGGTATATGTATGGAAGAGCCTGGAAGAGATCGCTTTAAGCGATAAGGCCGCCAATTGTTTTTACCTATGTTTGGATAATTTATACTTAAGGTTTCTTTGTGGTAAACAATAAAGTGTAAACTATCTATGTGACGACCTCTGTGGCGCAGCGGGTGAAGGCCCGCTTGTGACGCAGGAGGTTGCGGCTTCGATCCCCGCCGCGAGACAAATGTTTGTATGATCTGCAAGTATTTGTCTCGGGTTTGGGTGTTTTCTATGTATATTATGTATGTATTTACAAAAAAACATGTATTTAAGTAGTATATCAGTCATGTGGTTCCCATAACACAAGCTCTGCTTAGCTTGGGGCTACATGATGCTGTGTGAAATGTCCAGCATTATTATTATTATTATGTATGTAAGTTTGTATGAGCTAGTGGCTGATTCTGGTGACGGAGTTTTTAGGCCGCCCGGAGGCTCCTCCCGTCATGGCTTCAACATCATCACCCTTCTCAGCGGTCCCGGCTTTTACAACAACACGGTTTAGGATCTAGGTACGCCTTTACATCTTTACGCATATAAATTGTGCACATAATCATTTATCGAAACGAAAAATCCATTGATACACGGCCAGGATTCGAACCCACGACCTTCGGATCGAAAGTCGAGGTACTAACCAACTCGGCCAACACGGCTCTAACTAAAAAGGCTCCTATTTTATAATTTCACCAGGTTGGAGGAACAAACATTTTGCCGAGAAGACGAGCCCTAAATAAACAAAGCTGAAATAGTCAGCCAAAACGCCCACCGCGTTAAAGGGGAGATAACACACTTGGGGATTTTTCAAATAAAATTGAATCACTGCTATATCCCCAAGGCACGGTAGACGTCAGATCTTCAGCATTCAAGAGCTTTTGTAGATGTCTAAGGCTGAGTGCACACCTATTCGCGCCGAATTCTGGAAGTACCTAGAGTTGGCGTCAGCACTTAAATCCTACGGCAAAAGCGGGAACTAATTGTTTTATTTACTTTAATATGCTCTTTTAGTCACGGTCGTCCAATTGTTCGTGTGTAGAATTAAAGAACATACAAACTTGCATAAATATGATTGTTCAAGCCTTATTTGGACAATTAGTAATTTTTACCTAACTTAGTTCTGTGATAGTAGCGCTGCGTCTATCGGACTTCAGTGCTGACGCCGACTCTACTTCCAGATTTGATCGAATCGGACGATTCGACCGCGGGCAGGTGTGCGAGGCTTTAAACGATTTCATAATAAAGAATTCTAAAATTCGTTTCTGTCGATTCGTTTCGGCGCGTTCGGATAGGTGTGTAGCCACCTTAAAGCACCGTTTACACGGTGCGATTTTCTCGCCTCGAAGATGCGATTATCGGACGCAAATGTCAAAATATGACAATGTAGTAAACTAAACATTGTTGTCATACGTGGAAGGTTGATAATCGCTTGCCACTGCATTTTCATGGAGCTAGTTTCTCGCATCTTCCAGGGAAAAAAACTCGCACCTTAGTTAATTAAATGGCGGCGTTCAATGAAAGGGCTAGCCATCCAATTGAATGGCTAATTCAACCAGTTGGCTGCGACATACGAGTATATACCTAAGCCCTAAGTTATAAAATAAATGCTCATAGAGGTAGACATAATCATTTAAAACTAATCTATCCTACTTAAATCGTGTAAATTCCCATTTCTCATGAATCATTACTAAAAACATTAGCCTTTTTTTTCCTATAATGGACGAGTAATTAAGTTAATGACATTGTGTTTGATCCTATCATTGGTGTCGATGGTATTTTACCATAAAAATAACATTGTTTTTACGAAGAACTGATTTTTATAAAACAAAACAAAACAGAAATAAATTGGCGCGGTAGAAATTCTCTCAGATCTTTTTTTAATCACGGTATAACTTTGTGCTAAAGTTTTTCTAGCGATTCGTTTAGACCATAGTTTCTCAACCTTAATTTGCCCACTGCCCACTTTGCAAATAGCTTTTTTTCAAGAGCCCCCCCCCCCTCCATACTTTAATGAGACATCTCAATGCCCCCTAATTTTCTCTTGGGTCTTCTACTGCCCCCCTGAAAGTCTCAAACGCCCACAAGGGGGCGTTATCGCCCACGTTGAGAACCTATGGCTTAGACTTACCAACGGCATATTCCTTTACAGATATTATTAAATCTAAGCTACAGAAATAGAACAGAACCATAAATAGAACCAAATAAGTTTTTATAGCAAAATTAAAATTAGAAGCTTACTAGGCACTAACCCGCAATCTACGTGATGTTACGTGGTCACGTAACAGAGTAGTAAAAAGGCATTAACTTGCTAAATTTATGTTCAGATTACGGGTATATTGACGGTAAAATTTAGTCAGGATTTGTGACACGCTACGAGTACATTGCGACACATTTGAAGCTGCATCGATGCTAACGTTGCTTGGTACTAAAATTTGAGTTTTCTCTTTCTCACTTGTTCAGCAAGGCTTTAGAATGTTTTTTTCTCTCTCTCGTGTTTAGAAGAAGAATATAGTTTATTTGACAACACACACACAGAAGACGGAGGACAGAGCTTAAAAAAACAAACATATTGTAGGTACCTACATAAATTAAACAATGTGCCAAATTATTTTGTTGCGTACCTACCTATATACTTAATAACTACCCACCCACCTAGATACATATGTAGGTAGATAGGGCGGGCCTATAGTAAACCGCATGCTCTGGTTGCTCCGTCTATGCCGGGGGTCGCCAAAGGGTCCAGACTCAGCTCTAAGCTAACTTCACGTGGATAATACCATGTGAAGAAGCACTGGTTTTCAGTCAAGGCCCTGGGAGTAGTGACGTCATAAACTAAAGAAAATAAAATACATATCCGCGAAAAGAAAAAACACTATGAAATACAAGTATATACTTATTATTACGTAAACATACAGTGTTAAGGTAAGTATGGCAACAGATTTTGCAGCTCTTGAGCTCAATGAAGTTTATAAGTAAAGCAGCGTCACCCTCGGAATAACAAGCGCCACTGCACCGTAGTCGCAACGCCAACACACACACACACACACACACACACACACACACACACACACACGGGTGTGTGGCTTCATTCTAACAATAGCTATATAAATTACTCAGTTAAATATTAATAATGAGGTTAATTTACTAGCAGCATAAAAAAGCCCAAGTAAATACCACACTTTTTAGAAGAATTTCAGTAAACCTAATTTTAGGACATGCTCCAATGTAAAAAGTCTCTTAGAGGCCCGCCTAAGAGGATAAAGCATTTACGTGTTATTTTACTTTGTAAGGAAAGGCTAACAATGTCGTCAGCCAATCAGCGACGCCGGATTTTGTGGGCTCGTGACGTCATATGGTAGCTCCTATGCCAACTTAGTGGACGAATATATAAATAGTGGGATTTTTCGGAATTTGATCTCTATATGGATGGGTGACCGCAAGTGGTATTACGAGCTGAGAGCTTCCGTGCTTCGGAAGGCACGTTAAATTGTCGGTCCCGGCTTTTAAGTCGTTAAGCCACGATGGAAGCCTAAAAACTCCGTCACCAGAGTCGGCCAGTTGCTCATACGGAAACTCATAAGTTGGTGTACTTTTATCCAAATAAAAACCAACTTCTAAGTTACTTTTCCATTCGGTAGAGATTTTCTCAGAAGTTCAATTCTAGTTCCATTCTAACTGGCTTTTGATGTTCTCCTTTGTTCATATAAATTTACCAAATCCTGGTTCAAATAACCGATTCAATAATTAAATTACAAATTAATTGTTGTTGCCGGATATTTCCAATCATTTGCAGATCCAGAGCTTAAATAATAATAAACACAATCCGTTATTCAATCCATATACATACATACATAAAATCAGGCCTCTTTCCCACAGGGGTAGGCAGAGATCACGGATTTCTACGCTACGATCCTGACACACCTCTTTCGCCTCATTCACTCTCATCACATTTTTCATACAAGCTCGCCGGTGGGTACTTTTGACCTGACCTATCTCTAAAACATCACGAATCTGATCCAGGTATATTCACCAATCTATATCTATACTAATAATAAAAAGAGGTAAAAGTTTGTTAGTATGTAGGAGGATTCGAAACTGCTCATCCGATTTCAAAAATTCTTTCACCTGTATTTAGAGACACAAAATTCATCCATAACATTTTAGGATTACATAACAAAAATACAATTTAAATTACAAAATAAATAAGTATAATAAACTTCTAAATTAAAATTAAAAGATCAGGGTGTCAATTCTAGTACCTACCGAACTTTTTATCAACCTCAAGCAAAACCTCAACTAAACCTTAGATTTTCGACTGTTTCTTATTCTACTAATGACAAACGACTCAGTTGTGGTGAGGTTTTAGCTAAGGTTTAGACTTTGGCAGAACAAATTTTTGAAAAGCTATTCTACTATTCACCAAATGGCTGACATTTATGAGATCGAACCAAAACGCAGCGGAATGATTGACGTTGTCATCTAGAAGAATTGGGGGGCAGAAGCTCAGGACATGGGCTCACCAGGACCCTAAGGAGAATTTAAGCCTTGAGGGTACCGTCGTAAGTTTCATATTCCTAGACTACTGTCTTGGTGATTAAAAATATCAAAACCAATATCTCGTCATAACGCTGCACTTTCTTGACAGTTAATTAAATCGAGCACTTAAACTGAAGATGACGGTATTGTGCCGGTATCTTGGACTATAAAGTTATTAAGAGCTATTTTGCTGCGTTCTAATATTAAACTATAGATAAGGCTACGTTCCCATTACACGAGTTACGATGCCCTTTTTTATACTGCTGGACATTTCACACAGCGCCATCTAGCCCCAAACTAAGCAAAGCTTGTACTATTAGAACCAGATAACTGATAGAATACTTAAATACTTTTTTTTGTAAATGCATACATAGAATACTTAACACCCAGACACAGAACAATCATCTATGTTCATCACACAAAATGTTTGTCCTGAGTGGGATTCGAACCCTTCGAATTCGAATGTTTGTTAGCACGTATCCCCATAACTACTTAACAGGGCTTTTTGGCGGGAATTTGAGAAGTCATGTTGTCGTTTTTGTTTTATTTTCCAAAACTTGTGTTTCTTCGAATGTTAATGTGTAATAATGGTGGATTATTAACCGTTAAGTGTTCGTGAATGTGCATAAGTGTGGGCAAGTGAAGCAAAATTGGATAGCATTGATTTTCGAGTTCTCCCAAAAAGTCCGTGTTGATGTTTCAGTAAAGCCCCACATCTTTACTGACGCACAAGGGGAGGGGTGGGGTATTATATTTATGTATTGTATTAAGTATTTATTTATCTTATATATCTATAAACTTGAATTTAATAATAAACTTGACACTGGCTGAATGCACAAGACGTGCGAAGCCAAAATAAAGAGAAAAAAAAAACTACTTAACATGATGTGGAATAAAGATAGTTTAGGTTCTAGAATAACACATAGACTACTTTTATACGGTATAAATTATACCGTAAATGTATGGTTCCCGTGGGATGAAAATGGTAGTCCACGCGGGCGAAGCCGCGGGCGTTCACTAGTAACTACTAAACTGATTTTGATGAAATTCGGAATGTAGATAGTTTGGGTCCTGGAATTACACATAGGCTACTTTTATCTCGGAAAAATGTATGGTTCCCGTGGGATAAAAATAGTAGTCCACGCGGGCGAAGCCGCGGGCGTTCACTAGTAACTACTAAACTGATTTTGATGTAATTTGGAATGAAGATAGTTTAGGTTCTGGAAAAACATATAGACTACTTTTATACCGGAAAAGTGTATACCGTAAGTGTATTTGGTTCCACGCGGGCGAAGCCGCGGGCGTTCGCTAGTTAATCAATATTTTTCAAAGCTGCGTTCAAAAGGTTACTAAGGAAAGGCGTAATAGATGTTTAATTACTTGAAGATAAGATAAGATAAGATAAGATATATTTATTTGCCAGAACATATGTATAACAATAAGGTCTTAAACTAGGGTAATTTCCATTTATGTTCTACCGTACTAGACAGGCATGCAAATATTTGTTAATTAAATGGGTCTTTAGGCGTTTCGCACCACGAACGATTCGGACCGCGGTGTGAATCGCCCCAGAGCTATTTTTGAATGGGTTCTTTCGCACCAGGGTGGTGACAGCGGTGCGAATCGCCTAAGTATCTTTTCAAATGGGTCGATTCGGACCACAGCACAGTGTACCAAAAGCCCATATTTTTTAGATAAATTCCCAGAGTGACTTTTTTGGAATGTTTTTGCATATTATTTTGGTTCAGTAGGGTCAAAGAAACCTATTTTAGAAGTTTAGCCAATTTGCCCCTCGGGGGGGCAAGTTGGCCCCCCTGTGGGGGCAAGATGACGGAGGCCTTTAGGCGGCCTAAAAAATCCGTCACCAGAGTTGAGTACTTGCTCATACGAAAGAAGCTAGATAACGGTTATGAAAAGAAGAAAAAAAGCGTTCATTTTCGTAGCTACCTAGTTACCAAAAAGTAAAAAAAAAAACAGTCTATTTCGTGGTTACTAAAATAAGAAAAAAAAATCCGCTTTTGTAGCTGGTTATGAAACACAGTTGTGTACCTACCTACATGGATTAAATTTAACCAGTGAAGAAAAAATCTTCTTTCGTAGCTAGATAGGACAAATATTTATGAAAATGGACCAAAGGCATTGCTGTGTTCAAAATTATCTATAAGGGTCTATTTACTATATCTATAAGTGTATAAACAAAACTTAGGTATCTCTCTAATCCTATTCCATTAAACGAGCAATATTTGTTTGTTTGATTGATGTTTGTTTGTCCTGAGTTTTAGTTTTAGTTTTTGATCTCACTAGATTAACGCCTTAGATTTAATTATCTGTAATGTTAGTCATAAGTTGTAAATAAATAATTGTCTAATTGTCTAATTGTCTCGAAAACAGCTCTAGAGATTTCGATGAAATTTGCAGGACGGGTGTTTACGGGAGTGAAAAATCGATCTAGCTAGGTCTCATATCTGGGAAAAGCCATTTTCTATGCATTTTCACGCAAAAAGTGCAATGTGGTTCGTAATTGAACCACTAGATGGCGTTCGTTGGTTGCCAACGAGCAGAGCTCGGTCGCCCAGAAAGGGCCATGCCGATTTTGTATGGGCGTTTGGTGCCTTTTTTATTTCGCGCGGCCATCAACCAAACATTAAAATATAAACTCTTAGGAGTATATCAAATAATATTGTGAGCACAGTATACAGCTTCACTCAGCCAGGACCGAGTTATACAGGGTGAGTTTTTAAAGAGTACCTCTATGGCCAAATCTGAAACTATTAGCAATAGCGAAAAACACTCAAAGGAGTGTCATAAGCGATTTTGATTAGAAGTAAAACTGCATCATTACATTTTAAAAATAATCATTTTCCTGGCCAGGAATCGAACCTGTTGGTTAAAAAAAAACTTTTTGTATTATTATACCATCCGATAGTGTAGATGATAAGGATCAATTTCTGAGAAAAGCTATATACGGCAAACTAATAAAAAAAAAGTTATGGGTAATCTACGAAATATTAAGAGTTTAAATCAGTTTATTAAAAATCAACACTTTCCGTTAGTTTGACGCATGTAGTTTCTCCTCAGAAATTGATCCTTATTATCTACACTATCTATGATGGTATAACAATACAAAAAGTTTTTTTTTTGTAACCAACAGGTTCGACTCCTGGCCAGGAAAATGATTATTTTTAAAATGTAATGATGCAGTTTTACTTTTGATCAAAATCGCTGAAGAGACTCCTTTGAGCGTTTTTCGCTATTGCTAATAGTTTCAGATTTGGCCCTAGAGGCACTCTTGAAAAACTCACCCTGTATAACTCGGTCCTGGCTGAGTGAAGCTGTATACTGTTCTCACAAATGCTGTTTGTTATACTCCTAAGAGTTTATATTTTAATGTTTGGTTGATGGCCGCGCGAAACAAAAAAGGCACCAATTTCGGCATAGGCTTTTATATATTATATTAGTGTAGATTTTTTTGTCCTATTATTTCATGCCTGGTTGTACTTTAAGAAATGTGTGTAAAACTATGTATCTTTGTCCGAATTCACCTATCTAAAAAGATAACTGTTTTGTTCCCCCTCAGCAGCGGTCCGAATCGACCCATCACAAAAAGTTCTGGGGCGATTCGCACCGCGGTGCGAAAGAACCCATTCAAAAACAGCTCTGGGGCTATTCACACCGCGGTCCGAACCGCTTGCGGTGTGAAACGCCTAAAGACCCAATTAAATTAGTACCTACATTTTAATAATCAATAGTGTCAAAATTTTATAGGATATCTTTAGTTATACATTATAATGTCAAAATTAAAAGAGATTACTAATAATAGATAAATTAATTAACAGTTGATTAAAAAAATATTTTAGAAAATTATTTTGTTCCTACATACTTAAATGAATTGTTACCTACAATAATTGAATATCTCTGTAGCAAAAAAATTCGTCAAGGGAATAATAGCACCTGTCCATCAGCCATTTCTTTAAAACTGTTTGTACACAAACCATTGAAAGTTACTTACATTTTATATTAATTACTTTCAAGTAGAAATTAATTTAAGTAAGCTTTAATTTAATTATGTTTACAGAACTAAATAATCGTAGAATAGATTAAGAAGGTATTTGCTGTTATAATACAACAATGAAATAGGTAAGTACCAAAGTAAATATTGAAAACGGCGAAAGTAATCATCAGTTACTGATGTGAAAAAAAAATCATAATTAACTAATAAACTGTACTATATTTTGGTCCGTAAAAAAATGCTTTTATTATTAACTAGTTACCGCCTGTGGCTTCGCTCGCGTGGTACCTGGATAAAAAGTAGCCTATGTTCTATTCCCGGTATTTTTATCTTCCTATATTATAACAAATATTTTCCGTCTAGCCCCAAACTAAGCAAAGCTTGTACTATGGGAACCAGATAACTGATATAATACTTATAAACCTACTTTTTATTGTAAATACATACTCATAATACTTTATAACACCCAGACACAGAACAAACATCTATGTGCATCACACAAATGTTTGTCCTGTATGGGGAATCGAACCCACGACCTATAGTGCATAAGGCAGAGCTACTACCAACTGAGCTAAGAGGCCAGTCAAAATTTTTATCTACAACATTGACCTAATTGGGTCGTAAATATGCATTCAAATAAATGTTATCCAAAAAAGTAATCTTAATTTTCATGCCGAAATAAAATTAATGACACACAGCATAATGGTTGCCATGTTCCAACTTTTAATAATTATGAGGAAAAATGTTATGATATTTACATCGGTGAGAATAGAAAATTATATAAATATTTTGTGTAAGTAGGTATAACTAAAAGACAAATTCGAAAAACTTATAACTAAAGAACTTAAAACTACACACAAAATTGGTCACCACTCAGCGTGGGCTACAGTAGCATAGAGCTACTGTAGCGCTGGTTTTCTGTGGTAAGAAAAGATATTACTGATATTTTATAAGTAGATTTGTAAATAAAATACTTAAATAAATAAATGATACTGGACATTTCACCCAACATCATCTAGCCCCAAAGTAAGCTAGTGATTTAGAAACTACGTGAATGAAAATAAATACATAGTAAGTACCTACTGCTTACATACTTTAAATACATTATATGATAAACATTAACAACACCCAGACCAAAGGCAGATATTTGATTCGCTCTCTGTGCCTCAGAGTTATCAAAAACAGTACAAATCAGGTGGTAAGAGGGTGTATGATATACCTTCTACAAATATTAAAATAATGTCTACTGTCTACAAATATTCAAGGCATATGACTTGTAATTTACGTTAAATGTAATTCGACTACCGATTTGAATTCTCTACCTTCATTTTAAAAGTCGGGATTTCCCCCAATACGCCATCACGACCATGGTAATATGCCGAATCGTTACGCTCAATCATGGTAATATTCGGATCAAAGTTATTACTAGATTTTTCATTTCCTATTCAACCCTAACCCCTCAATACATTCACAGCTTGCGGCAAGTCACGGGTTGAAATTGGGGATGAAAAAGGGATGCTATGCATTGGGTATGTTTTATGACCTCCGAATCAAAGTAGGATTAAGGGTTGTAGGATATTGGATGGATTTGTTTAATGTAGAGCCGTGTTGGCCGAGGGGTATAGCACCTCGACTTTCGATCCGTAGGTCGTGGGTTCGAATCCTGGCCGTGCATCAATGCATGTTTCGTTTCGAAATTATATGCGCATTAACACGAGTTCTAAACGGTGAAGGAAAACATCGTGAGGAAACCCACGGCCTAGTCAGCCCCACACGTATTGACCATGTCTTTCCTGTGGATATGGCCGGTTAGCTGAGAGGATGGTGTAGGTGCTACAAGCCTACTCCATCTCAACATTGTCCCAGGCACTACAGTGTCCCGATAAGTGTAGGCAAAGATTGCCTCCTGGCACTGTATAAATCATCTAGTAAAA
The DNA here is from genome assembly GCA_958496255.1 of Camptogramma bilineatum. Taxonomy (NCBI): domain Eukaryota; kingdom Metazoa; phylum Arthropoda; class Insecta; order Lepidoptera; family Geometridae; genus Camptogramma; species Camptogramma bilineatum. Next base: position 682,807 of record OY292472.1, read on the forward strand.
AGATGTAAAGGCCTAAGTTTATTTAATGTTTTGATTGTGGGGGTGTAAAGAACGAAAGATATTGGTAAAGGTTGCTTATTAAGGGTTGATTTCTTAGCTTTCACTTAAATAGCCTAAGATAACACAAATAACTTTATTTATTTGTAAATCATTAATTGAAAGATCCTTCAAAAGAAAGGTTGTGGTTAAAATTTGTTTTTCATTTTGAAAAAAATGAAATATGATTCCCAAGGATCTTTCAGATCTTTCAGATCTTTTTTATCATTTTTAGATCCTTTGAAGAGTCTAAGGGGCTAGTCAGAGGCATGTCCAAACACATTTGGTACATGCCCACATTTTGCAGAAGTTAACATTCCAAACGTGACAGGTTGCAAGCCCATCGACGCTATTAGAAAGCTAACTGGTTTCGACACGATGTTTTCCTTTGCCGTTTAGAACTCGTGTTGAAGCAATGTAAATTTTTCAAAACGAAAAATATATTGATGCACGACCGGGTTCGAACCCACGACCTTCTGATCGAAAGTCGGCCCACTCGACCCAATTGGCCAACACAGCTCAGTCTCTTTTGAAGTCGTCATAAAATTGCTAAATCTTCCGAAGTTATCTATATACAGGGTGTGGCAAATTCTTGGTCACTGAAGGGTAGCTACCTTTTCTCTTGTAGTTAGAAAGTTTTGTTCTTAGGAAACTTCAGTTATATTTTGAAGAAAAAAATAATTGCATTTTTAGATTTTTGAAAAAAAGTACAGTTAGCCTAAAAAAATACATTTGTCAAAAAAAACAAGTTGGTCTTAATCGACTCTATTTCCCACCAGGAACACTTCTTCCAAAGTAACTTATCAAATCAAATCGTAAGTTTTTGCAATAATTCAAAAAAAACACATCCCATACATTTTCTATGAAATTAGTAGTTGTAAACATTATAGTGCCACTTATTCAATGGTTATTAATTTAAATTCGTAACTGCTTCGGCATGCTGGGAGGCTATTGTAAAGCCTTAGGCGCCTAAGACAGAGCCACAAGAGAGAATGGTATGCATGGAGCATACCATTTGTACATCTGCATGGAAGCACTTTGTTCTAAATTTAAATACGCGCTTTACAATAGCCTCCCAGCTTGCCGAAGCAGTTATGAAAATAAATTAAGAACGATCGAATAAGTGGCACTGTAATGTTTACAACTCCTAATTTCATAGAAAATGTATGGGATGTGTTTTTTTGAAATATTGCAAAAACTTACGATTTGATTTGATAAGTTACTTTGGGAGAAGTGTTCCTGGTGGAAAATAGAGTCGATTAAGACCAACTTGTTTTTTTTTGACAAATGTAATTTTTTAGGCTAACTGTACTTTTTTTCAAAAATCTAAAGATGCAATTATTTTTTTCTTCAAAATAAAACTGAAGTTTCCTAAGAACAAAACATTCTAACTACAAGAGAAAAGGTAGCTACCCTTCAGTGACCAAGAATTTGCCACACCCTGTATAGGATGCTTTGGGCCCTATAGCGTTCATTAAAGGTGTTTCGAGTGTGTTCTTAAAGATAAAATCGTCCTGAGATCAACTTTACTGCCTATACGTTTTCCAATCTAGAGATTTCTTATCGGAAAATGTAGATCTGGGTATTAGCACTGGTGTTGGAGCTATCGAGTCGTCAGCGAGAGTACAAACCTCAATAAAAAGTGAAAATGAAAAAAAAAAAAATATTACTGTAAAATAAGATGAGAAGTTATAATATTCTTAAATTGTAGAAAATACATTGTGACAAGTTAAATTCTAAATCGTACTTTGATTTTTTAATTGAGAATTTTTGATTTTTGAATATAAATGTTTGTTTTGTGTCTGGGTGTTATAAAGTATTCTAAAGTACTAGCGGACGCCCGCGGCTTCGCCCGCGTGGACTACTACTTTTTTATCCCAAGGGAAACATGCATTTATTCAGGATAAAAAGTAGCCTATGTTACTCTCCAGCCCTCCAACTCCAAACAAAAAATCACGTCAATCCGTCTCTCTGTTTTGACGTGAAAGCAGGACAAATGAACACACTTTCACATTTATAATATGGGTACGGATGTTTTTACATTACTATAAAGCGCCCGTAGATTACTTATTCGTTGACTTCTTCTGACTTCTAGCTAGTAGCTCTATCTTCTGCGCTGTGGGTCGCGAGTTCAATTCCCATACAGGACAAACATTTGTGTGATTAACATAGATTGTTGTTCTGTGTCTGTAAATTATCTTATTTATGTTTTTACAAAATTTATAAGTATTCTATCAATTATCTGGTTCCCATAGTACAAGCTTTGCTTTGTTTGGGGCTAGATGGCGCTGTGTGAATGAGACTGAGCTGAGAGGCCAGTGTTTGCCTTGTATGCCCTAAAACTAGTGCTATAGGCAGGGGCGCGTAAAATTTTCAATTTTCGAGCTACGATGGAACGGTGATGATTTTAACATCGTAAGACGCTGTTGGGATATTCTCTTGAATATAACATCATTTTATAAAAATATGAAGAAAGGGTGAAATGAACGCTAGGTCATTAAATTTGAGTTTTCTTCATGGCTCTTAAATTAAAAAAAACTACTACACGGAGTATGTGCTACTAATATTTTTATTTTACGAACTTTTCTGTACTTCACGCAAATAAATTATTTCTATTTCTTTATTTCTATTTATAAAAGTACTTCCGAGTGAAATTAATGGATTTAAAAATAAATTAATATTAGGGGACTTTTCATACGCCGTCATCTATCCCCACACTAAGCAAAGCTAATATTAGGGAAACCAAATAACTGATTTACTACATGAATACAATTTGTATCATTGAAAATGAAAAAGTTTTATCAAAATGTTCGATTCCGACGGGATTCGAACCCGCATTGAAACAAACGACCCTCCTTAAGCCAGAGGTGCCTTAACCAACTCGGCCATAATCATCATCCGCAACCTGACTTAACCCACTGCTGGGTATAGGCCTCTGGAATCCTTATTCGTCGGGTCAAAAATCTTGGTAAGCTCATTAGTTTTTTTATAGCACCGATTATTACCACACATTTTTTTTGTTTTATTAATATTACTTATTTAGTTTTCAGTTTAAGCAGTAGGTACATAAGAAATCGCTTAGTTAACAATTTAAGTACCTACTGTATCAAGTAAATAAAATATTTTCATTCATAATAACAACCAGTTCATTCAGAAAACAATTTAACATAATCCGTATTAGTAAAGTACACCAACAAACTTTAACCTGATTCACTTTCTTGTTATTCAATTATAAGTTCTATTCCACTACAAATACGGTATTTAATGGGAAAAAAAACTATTCACTTTCTTGTTATTCAATTATAAGTTCTATTCCACTAAAAATACGGTATTTAATGGAAGAAATAAAAAACTCATCTAACGAAGTATGATAAGCTTTCACTTGTTTCTTATTCTACTTGTACTGACACGGAAACAATCGATTTCGTGACAGGAATGGATATTCAGGACCGATTAACTGTCAAATAAAAAAACTGATGAATAGATTATGGGGAGTAGGTTCTGGATATGGTGATTTGTTAATACTTTTTACAATAGCTGTCAAATCGCAAAATAGATTTTTAGATTCAGATAAAAACTAACCTAGGTATGTCAACGTGACAAGTCAAAATTAAATAGTGTTTGATATTGACATTATCAGAGTTGTTAAAATATACTAGTGGGTCTGTTAGCTGTAGACCTCGCGAGTCTGTCTTTATTTTGCATAGCATAAAACAGAATAAATGTGTGATTTTGATTTGAATGTGACTTTTTTTACTGTCGGCCCCCCATGCCCCTCCCAGAAGTAAATCCTGGATCCACCCTTGATTCCTTTTCTTTCGCGACCAAAACCGCAAAGAATCAGTACAGTAGTCGTAGTCAGACGGCCATTAGAAATATTTTCATCAATCCCCGTTGAAAGGCTCAATAACATACCTAGAGCAAAAAAATTCTATACTCACGCAAAAGCCAGCCTGAATACGCGTTCATTCACACGACGCGTTGCCGGGTTTTTTAAAAGAAACTCATTTAAACTCTCATTCATCTCAGGCCTTTTCATTTAGAGTGGTTTCGCACTGCATCCGATCCGAATTCGTGAAAATACGGATCCAGAGAATGTAAAAAAAAAAACTCGGACCGAATTTGGATATTGCTTACGAATTCGGTCCGATCTCTGTTTAATTTAATCCGATTAAATTAATTAATTTAATCCGATCTCTGATCCAAATCTAAGCACTACAGGGCTTCATTTTTGGCATATTGTGCATAGCTCGGATTGAAATCGGTCACAGTGCACAAGCGTTTATACAAACAGTACCTACCACAGCTACTGCGGTGCGTCAATATTCTGTTCGGATTGGAGACTCTCAGACGACGAAGAAAATCAAACGGCGGATCATGAAATCAGATCTAGGGCGTAAACTACTACACAAAATGGTTCTGACTACATGGGAACGTATTTTTATGGATTTGGTCACAAGTCCGATTGTGCAAAACCGCCCTTACTCTAACATTTAGAACGTTGAACTTGAAATATTTTTAATAAAATAAAAAATATGCTCACATTTCGAAATAATTTTAAGAAAGCTAAAAATAAACTTTTCGTCTATTTAAAAGCTTTGTCACGATCGAGAGAAAATACATTCTGTATTCTTAAATAAAATATTTAAACTGCTCGTAAAAACTCTGAAAATAAATTTAAAAGATGTTTACCAAGTGAAGTTGGTAATATAAAATGATTGTTTTATTTTATTCTCCAACAGTACCAGTAAAGAGTCCCTCGTTACATGCCTTGTTATATCTGTGGCTTTAGCATTAGTTTTTGGCGATATCGATTCACCTTTGTAAGTTGAGCTGTGGCAGAGTGGGAAAGTCAAAGTCAAAGTCAAATTAATTTATCCAATAGAATCACATAGTGTACCACTTTGAAACGTCTTAAGAGCTAGGTGATTCTACTGTTCCTTCGCGACCAAGACCGTGAGGAACCAAGGCAACAAACACGGTTTGGTGTTATACTATAGTGCCTTCACTTTCAATCCGAAGTCGTGAGATCAAATTCCATCCGTACATCAATGGATTTTCTGTTTCGAAATAAATACCACCTTTATCATACGCACTGCTCAGATCTGGAACTCGCTGCAGGCTTCTGTATTCCCCGAAAACTATAACCTGGGTCTCTTCAAGTCAAGAGTGAATAAGTGTCTTCTAGACCTTTGTGATCCATCGTCAGCCACATCGTCGCTTACCATCAGGTGAGATTGTGGCTAAAAAAGGTCTATCTAGAATAAAAAAACATTAAAAAAAATCATAAGTAGGTAGGTACTTCTTTCCTGCGAAAGTTTGTGAGAACGTATCAAAATCAAAATCAAATCAAATATCATTTATTCAGTAGGACCGTTATGACCACTTTGAATCGTCTTAAGAGCTAGGTGATTCTACTCCTGTTCTTTTGCGACTATCGATGTTTGTTACTCTTTCACTCAAAAACTACTGAACGGAATTCAATGAAACTTGGAATATACTTACATAGTTTATGACCTGGAATAACACAGGCTACTTTTTACTCGGGTAGGTACCACGCGAGCAAAGCCGCGAACGGAAACTATATAAATAACAGGTAGTCACGGTCTCTGTCGGTCGATCAAGTCGATGGCGACCAGTCGACAGTGTGCAATAGCCCTAAATGACATGAATATTTAATAATGGAAACGCAAACTTCCGAAGGTCATGAAAGTGATATCAAAAGTGTTTTAATTTCAATAACTCGTGCTCAAAATTCTGTAATGAGACTGAATATCGCTTTTGGGACATAAAATAATAAAACTGTCTAAGAGCGAGTCTGACCACGTCTGTTATGGGTTCCGTAACGACTTTCATCTTTTTGACTGTTATTAGATAAAAATATAGTTGGGTGGTGGCACAGATAATATTCTTTCAACTTTTGAACTAAAAGTTGCAAGTTCGATTCCTGGAGATAGATCCCGTAGATTCCTGTAGACGCCCTCAATATCACGAGTTTACTATTCTATCTATAATAAAGTATGGAGAATTTTATGGTGATAGCCCCATACTCTATGGTATATTTCCTCTTCCTATTCAACCATTCCAATGTAATCATGGCATCAAATTGTAATTTGATTACAATAAACCTAAATTTTCAGTTTTCTTTGACCATTTTATTCTTAATCAGGCTAAAAGGTTGATCAATAGATTTTGCGTTATTGAAAATCGAGTATATTGACACGAGAAAAAAAGATGTCTTAATATCTGAGAGAATAGCAACCTTGTAATTGGAGATTGATGAATTGAAGATCAACGATCAATCATGACAATTTGTGATGCGTTTTTCTATTACAATTTAGATGCGGATCTCTAAAAAGTCTAAAGAACGGTCCGTTGCCTAAATGTGCTTGGAAACGGTGAACTTGGACACTTTCCCTAATGACTTTTAGACTTTTTTCATTTTATTGCGTATCTAAGCTCAGTAACGACACCTGTCCTTCTTTGGAAGTCATTAAAATTCGTGTGACGGTGGCTACAACTCTAAAGGGCGCTACTCATACACCTGCCGCAGGGGCAATCTAGGTGGCAATCTAGGTGCGTGGCGGTTGTCGCGATATCGGGATTTAATCTCGATATCGCGACAACCGCCACGCAGTGTGAGTAGCGCCCTTAAAAGTGCAATGTTGGGCCAATCTAGGCCAGCTTTGGCGAGTGCGAGCGAAAAGACGAATCGATGCAAGGCCTGCGAGCCTGGGCCAACGTGTGTTTGCGCCTTAAAACCGCTACTACTTGCTGGCGCAGGCTCGCCGAGTGAACGCCAATGCCAACGTGTGGACAGTACCATTTGCCTTGCATTACGCTTGCCTAGCTGGCCGAGTGAATACAAGCGCCAATTTTCATTAGTTTGCAAAGACTCGCCAAACGTCTGCACGGTAGCACTCGTCTTGCGTCAATTCGCCTTCGCTTGCGCTGGCTTAGGCTCGCCCAACAGTAAAGGCGGATTAAAAGTGGCGACTGAAATGAGCATTTGCTCGCGTAATATCGCCGTCGCGCTTGCACAGATGCAATGAGCAAGCAAGAGCGAGCACGACGGCATTAATTTTCTCGAACACGCTACGATATACGACCATCTTACACAACTTTCTTCGGGATAAATTGTTCTTGCAATACTGGATCAGAAAGTGTCCACCATTTTCTTATCTGGCCCTCGGTTGGGTTTTTGTTTCAATTGATAATGTTTGAAAAAAAAAACAGTATATTTTTGTTTCCGTTGAATACCAAAATGTGAGTCTGTTTACCTCGAAACAATACTTTCATATTTTATTTACATTTACTGCGATCAACACTACGTAAGATTGTACTACGTACTCTTTTTGTCGCGAAAAACTCGCTTAGCTCGATCAAATATTAACTACAAGTAGGTAGTTTGCACTGGTAATGTCCCGTTGGACTCGTAATGCCTTTGGGCCGCGTCCAAATTAGGCCCCGTATAATATAAAAGTGTAATAAGCCCGGGTTGTCTAACATAAAGAGTTTCATAAATTAAGATTATGGCAGTGAAACGAATAACATAAATAAATAAATAATGCTGGACATTTCACACAGCATCATGTAGTCCCAAGCTAAGCAGAGCTTGTGTTATGGCAACCACATGACTGATATACTACTTATATACATTTTTTTTGTAAATACATACATAATATACATAGAATGATCAAAATAATAATAATTTAATAATAATAAGTCATTTAATTCAGATAACATAATCCATAGTTCATAATTTGGAATAATAATCAAATACACTCATTTTAAATATCACAAAATGTCAAAATGCAACTACTTAAAACTACAACAATTACAACAATTTTAGTTGTTTTTTAGAGAACTTCAAGAATTTTATGCGCATTTACACAAGCTCTTATCTGCAACACACATATTTCTTTATTTTAGTTATTTACAACACATTTTTCTTGTAAATCCGAAATCCCACGTAGCTTTAAAACTACTACATTCATTCTACGACGTAGGGCCGTAGGCGTTGTGGTCTACGGCGTAGCACGCCTACGAGGTTTTGTTACCTCAGTGCATTTTAAGTGCAGACTGTCTTGAATATTTTACTAGGTACTATAATTTGACATAATACACTATATCTGTACTACTTAGGCCGTTATTTCTAGAAGATAAAAACCTATAGATTCAGGAGGCTTTCAAAAATTCAAAAAACCGACTTTAATGTTATAAGCTGAGCAATTTTCTGCACACGATGCATTTCTGTTCATAACTCCAAAATTCCTCAACAGATCCTCACCAAATTTTTAAAAACCTTTCAAACAAAAAAATAGTTTTTCAAATCGGTATTTTGTTTGAGTAATCGGTGAACACATAAAAAAAGCACAAAAAAAAAGATTCCGATGAATTGAGAACCTCCTTTTTTTTGAAGTTCGGTTAATGACACTGACTTAATTAAAAAACTATAAATTAACTTTCCTCTAAGTATGTGCATCTTTCGAAATTACTTTTAAAAACTAATTTATAATTTGATCACATTAATATTAATTTCAGTCTAATTTACAGTTTATAGAAGAGTATTTAAGGCTTCACTTAACTATAAAATTGGTAAAGTTTTGAAGTTCAATGGACGCTGTGTCTAATAAACTAAAGTTATTTTTATTTTTACTCGACTGGCATCAGAAGGAGGGTTATGTTTTTAGTCAAGTTGAACATTAATTATTTCAAATGTATTTTTTAAGCTGAATAATTATTATTATCTTACAGAACTGTACTTACATCTAAGTTATTGCTATTACTTTTTTTTTGAACTAACAAACAATTTTGTAAAAAGGTTTTTTTCCATTCATACAAAATTAAATGTAGCGTTGTACTAAAGTTTTATGTAGGCGTGACTTTATTAACAAAATCTTTTTTTTTTTTTTTTTTTTAACGAAAATAGGTTCGCGTTTGACCACACCCTGCCTGATGTAAAGCAACAGTGTGGTCTAAGATGGAGCACGCTTACCTAGAAGGAACCTATTGACTCTCGATTTGAAGACACCCAAATTATACTTTTCTGGAAATACAGACCCCGGCAAGGAGTTCCACATTTTCTGTGAAATGAAAAGTCAAAATCTTTTTTTCTTTCATTTAGTTTCGTTTAAGTATATTATTTCGTTTATTATAGTAGAATTTGCTATAATGTCTACCGTGCTTAAGACGTCGTGATTCTTTTTTGTCCTACTAATATTATAAAGGTGAAAGTCCGTGTGTGTCTGTGTGTGTGTGAATGTTTGTTACCACGTTCCCATAATTACTTAACCGATTTTGATTAAATTTGGAATGTAGATAGTTTAGGTTCTGGGATAACACATATGCTTATTTTTATCCCGGAAAAATGTATGGTTCCCGCAAAAATAGTAGTCCACGCGAACGAAGCCGCGGGCATTCACTAGTTTTCTGTAATCCTATCTAAAAAATACTTTCAAGGTAGATTTTTAAATTCAAATATTTTAAATCAAGTGTGGGCGCTAAAAGCTTTGAGAGCCTCTTCGCTTTAGAACGGATAACGGTTAATGGCTTAGGGCAAGGGGGTTACACACCGACCGAATGTGGTTACTCGGTTGCTCCATAAGTATAATTGAAATTGGTCAGAATTCAGTGTTTATAAGCAATGAGCTGTAAAAAATTCAAGTTTTTTTTTTTAAAGAAAATAGGTTCGTGTTTGACCACACCCTGCCTGATGTAGAGTAGGATTTAGCACTCAAGTCCTACGGAAAATGCTGGAACTAATTGTTTTATTTACTTTATTATGCTCTTTTAGTCACGGCCGCTCAGTTGTTCGGTGTGTAGAGCTAACGAACGTAAAAACTAGCATAATTATTATTGTTCAAGCCTTATTTGGACTAAAATTCATTTCTTTTTAAAATTCTATTGTTTTCTGTATCGTTGGAATATAATATTTTATAGTTGTGGTCCTTTCTACATCTTTCAGTACTATTCGTAAAGTAACAGGCGAAAACTAACAAAAAGTCACGACGGAGGCCTTTAGGCGGCCTAAAAACTCCGTCACCAGAGTTGGCCAATAGCTCATACGAACTTCCTTTTTTACTAACAAAAAAAAAAAACCAATAGTCGTATTACCAACACGCAATGTTCAAACTCCACAAAAGGTTAATCAAAAACTTCTCAAACCAATCAAACCGAAAAGAGCGGCAATTATTCATTACTTAAAACAAGCAAAAATAAACCTTATTTTCACAGTCATATTAAAACAACTTTGGTTTCGCTTCGGTTCGAATAATTAAATTTCAATGAAAATATTCTTTGGGGCCACTTTGGCTCAATAATTGGTATCGCAGGTAGCTAAGGATTTTATTCCACTGGGAGCGAATAAGATGAACTATTTCCAGACGATTTTTCTAGAAAACGAATTGTAACAAGAATTTATCCCTACAGTACTGTAGATATTTTATCGTATAACAAGGTACATAGGCAACTTAAAATTATCCTACTATTCTACTAATATTATAAAGGCGAAAGTCTGTGTGTGTGAATGTTTGTTACCACGTACCTCCATAACGTCTAAACCGATTTTGGTGAAATTTGGAATGTAGATAGTTTAGGTTCTCCAATAATTATTGTAGAACCTATATACAAATACTTTTATCCCGGAAAAATGTATGGTTCCCGTGGGATAAAAAGGGACCGAACAAAACCCCACATATTTTGTGAGAGCGGCAGATCAGGAGGCCGATTCTACAAACGAACTTTTTATCTACCATAGCAAAACCTTAGATTTCATTTTCGGCGTCCATCAAGTGAATTCTCCGCTTTATAAAGTCCTTTCTGTCTCAAACTTGAAAGTGTCTATCCGTTTAAAATACACAGTAATGTAGTCCAGCAAAAACGGCAACTAAAATTTCAGTACTTTGGAAACCTTTTCTCTACTAATCTATGGTAAAGTACAGGTTTCTTGTCTATGGTACAGGTACCGAAGACGTCAGTCAGAAGTAATAATTTACTTGTAAAAGAGAATTTATCTATTTCGCGTATTTAGCTTGCACAGTGGCGCCCCCATTTATTTCTATTATTTTGTGTCGGACTATACTATAGTTCGTTTTGTATCGCGCGTCTTTCACTGGAAGACTATCCTGTGGTATTAATTGATTGCTTAAATTGTTACATTTTAATAATAACGGGATGCTATGAATATTAAAATGAAGACAGTGTCGGGACGCGGTTAGATGGAATACTGTTATATATTATACTGTAAGAAGTAGCACTTTAAGAAAGCGCTTAAATTTTTTGAGTAATTAAAAAATTAAAATGAAATATGATCACGAGACGCAGTAGACATTCTCGCAGATCTTTTTTACGTTGGTACCTATGGTATTTTTTAAGATCCTTTGAAGATGTCTAATAAGAGGTATGTCCAAATACATTTTTGGTACATGCCCACATTTTGCAGAAGTTAGCATTCCATACGTGACAGGTTGCAAGCCCATCGACGCTATTAGATAGCTTACTGGTTTTCTCACGATGTTTTCCTTCACCGTTTAGAGCTAGTGTTAATGCGCATATAAATTTTTCGAAACTAAAAATCCATTGATGCACGCCCGGGTTCGAATCTGCGACTTTCGGATCGAAAGTCGAGGCCCCAGCACCGTCTCTTCCAGATATTTACTTATAATTTATTCACTAGTATACCAAGTGACCGCAAGTGGCATTACGAGCTGAGCACTTTCGTGCTTCGGAGGGCACGTTAAATTGTCGGTCATGGCTTTTAGTCGTCAAGCTATGACGGAGGCCTTTAGGCGGCCTAAAACCTCCGTCACCAGAGTTGGCCATTCGAACTTACTTTTTTTATTAGTCATTACTAACCTCACGAAAACTTAATACAAAAGAAAATAAATTGAAGTGACGACTTCCAGAAAGCGCGAGTCGACTTTCGTTCAGAGGGTTCCGAGTTAGATTAGATTTATCGCTTTCCAAACTTTTAAGATAAAGTTCGGTAATTTCCGGTGAGTTTTCATTGCAACTTAAAAACTGGGACTCAATTACAACTAAGGCTTGATAAGGAATTTGTGAATTTTATTTCTTTACGCGCCGTCTATACATGTTTGGTGAGCCAACGCGAGCGAAGGCAAATGCTATCGTTCAGACGTTTGGCGAGTCTATGCAAACCAATGCAAACCATGCGGTTGTATTCACTCGGCCAGGCAAGGCGAGGGACACCGAGCGATGCCAAGGCAAGACAAATGTGCTGTCCAGACGTTGGCATTGGCGTTTACTCGGCAAGCTTGGGCCAACTGAAATTTATGTAAAAGTGTTATGCTGCCGGTTCGAGACGGATACCGAGACCGGAGACCGAGACCAGAGACAGAGACAAAAGACCGTTGTCTCTGTCACGCGCCCCTACAAAGCCTGTCTCTGCCCCTTGATTGTCTATCTTTGATAGCGATCAAAATCAGTCTCAAACTCTCAAATATGAAAGTTCAGTGACCATGCAAGTAGCTATGTCACTCTCATCTCAGCGAGACCGAACAGCTTGAGACTTTTGACAGCTTGAGACCAAATTGGTCTCAATCTGTCAAAACGATCTCTTACTATAACTTGTTTCAATCCACAAATTATTTGAGGATTGAAACAAGTTGCATAATTAGCCTGCTAGTGCCTTTACATAATTATTTTTCTTGAAACAATATTTCTTTTAAAGATTATTTTAAATTCATCACAAAAATTAAATTGTTAACTCCTTTCGTGGAAAAATCTAAGTTGTTTTGCATAACTTTATAGCTTTATTTTTATTTTTGGAAAGAGTGTAAAATTAAATTTTGAAATGTTTATTAAAATTTCTTACTAAAGTTTTTATTTAGAATTCTCGGTACTAGTTTATTGGTAATGAAATATCGTTGAGTAATTTGAGCCGAATTACCCGTTGTTTTATTTAATTACATTGTATTAGAAACTTGAGATAAGTAATGAATCTTTGTGGAATGGTTTTTAATTTGTTTATTTTAATTACTTACGATAAATAAGATAACTTGCACATAACCTTACTTTTAAAGTGTATTTGAACTCTAAAAGCCGAGTGCACGCAATTTCTGCACATGCATCAAGGGCACTCAATAAAAAAAACTTAGGCCCTTACATCTTTACTAGATGATTTATACAGTGTCAGGAGGCAATCTTTGCCTACACTTATCGGGACACTGTAGTCTGGGACAATATTGAGATAGAGTAGGCTTGTAGCACCTACACCATCCTCTCAGCTTACGGGCCATATCCACAGGAAAGACATGGTCAATACGTGTGGGGCTGATTAAGCCGCGGGTTTCCTCACGATGTTTTCCTTCACCGTTTAGAGCTCGTGTTAATTCACATACACCGTTTATTTTTGGTCAGTTTAAAGCCGGCGCCTACGTAATCTATATCGATAACCTTACTCAAAAATAATAATAAATATGAGATCTATTTTTTTGCAATTAATAATATCACGAAACATAGGCAGGATAAATCACGGAGATACGTGCTCTGTGCTCAGCTGTTGCTACGGCGTAGAGTCTACGCTACGTCGTAGTCATACATACATACCTAGGTCATTAGCTCTGCGCGCCTATGACACCTTACCAAGTGTTTTCCTCACTTTTGTTAATCTTTTCAACTATTTAATTTCGTATGAAATACTTATCAAATTCTAAAACTAAACCAACGACACAAATACGATTAAGCAATACAAGCAGTGGGTGCTGGCTTTAAACTGACCCAGAATTAACGGTGTATATGAATAAACAAAAAGAATCAGACCGGTCTGGATAATTCTTGCCAGTTTTATAAATCGTTTGATGATCTCATCCATCTCATTCCTAGTCTCAAAAATAGGACATCTATATGATGTCAACTTTACAAAAGCTAGACGTCTGGGTGCTAGAAAGCCTTTGAGTAGCTCTCGGCATTGTGTTGCCTAGATAGGCAACACAAAGCTAGATAGCTTGCCTAGTTTAATTTTCAACTTTTCATGTGCTATGAAAAACAGCGGTTTATGTTACCTGCCGCCTAAGTTTTTAGTATCATAAAATGCTGTACTAGTAGGTAGTAGGTAAATTAAAATTATGAAAAACTGACTTCAATGTCAGTTGCCGAGCTGAGCTGAGCAATTTTCTGGACTAGATTAAAAAAGCTTTTGGTGGAGAGGTGTTTTTATACAGTGGACGAGTTTAGTAGTAAGTCCTGATTAGGTACCTATGACTGATTAGAGTAAAATTATTGTTAAATTTATTTTTTGTTTTGTTTTGTTGTGTGACATTTTACTGCTTATGTACATTCTTTCAATTATTATTAGTATTTTTTTTTCTCCTTCTATTATCAATCATGTAATCCATTTTAATTCTATTTTAGTTATTAAGACGACATTCAAATACGATTGTGAAATTGTTTATGAATAAATGAAATGAAATGAAATGACTCTCGAGGTGCATTTCTGTTAATAACTCCGAAGATCCTCGACAGTATGGGGTTCTTCAAAAAGGGCGTTTTGAAATTTTTAAAGGGTCAGCAGCGCGAGTGTGACTCCTCTGGTGTCGCAGGCGTCCATAGGCTACGGTGACCGCTTACCATCAGGTGGGCCGTAAGCTTGTCTGCTACCTTAGTAGTATAAAAAAAAAAAAAAAAAAAAAAATCCTCACCAATTTTTTATGGTATCACATGAGGGGTACATTATTATTATTATCAGCCGTAAGTGTCCCACTGCTGGGCAAAGGGCTCTCCCCACACCCTCCAGACATCGCGGTCTTCAGCAACAACCCTCCAGGGTACATACCTTTAAAAAAAAAAAGAATTTTCCAGATCGGTCCAGGGCGTCTACGAGTACTTAATCGGGAAACATAAAATAAAAAAAGAAGATACCAACGAACTGAGAACCTTTTTTTCGACGGTTGAAAATAGCGAACACTGCATGCAACTCGTGGCTAGGTGTACCATAGTATAGCTAGGTATATAGGTGTCGAGTAGAGTGGCCCGGCATTGTGCCGCGCAAGTGGGCGGCCGACTTAATTATCAAGAATAGCCTTTGTTTTAGATGAAGGCAATTCTTACACTGAAATATTGCTTTCCGTTTTGTTACGCTGTTTTAAATAAATAAATATTGCTGGACATTTCGCACAGCGCCATCTAGCCCCAAACTAAGCAAAGCTATGGGAACCAGATAACTGATAGAATTATCTTTTGTAAATACATACATAGAATATTTTATAACACCCAGACACAGAACAAACATTTATGTTCATCACACAAATGTTTTTCCTGAGTAGGAATCGAACCCACGACCTACAGCGCAGAAGGCAGAGCTACTACCAACTGAGCTAACAGGCCAGTCGATAGTTTGTATTGTTTGTTTTGACAGCTGCAAATAACAAACAGAATATTATAGTTACGTGCTTGCAGCGGACAGATGCGCCTACAGGGTGTGTAAAACTACTCGCTATATTGGGGCTTTTGTTATTATGTCATCAACAACATCATCCGAAACTCGATTTAAAATTATCGTGTACCTAGAGTCGTATTGCTCATTATACGGACTAAAAGTGAAGGAAAAAATGTCATTTTTCCTTCAATTTTGATTAGTTTTGATACGTTTTATGTCAAAATTGAAGGAAAAATGACATTTTTTCCTTCACTTTTAGTCCGTATAATGAGCAATACGACTATAGTATAGTGTGTATAATGCTCGAATTTAACGTGTTTCAAACACTGGTTACTTAAAATAAAATACACTACTAATAGACATAAAACAAACAAATGAAATATGAGCACGACTGTGTCCCCAGGCGCGGTAGACATTCTCTGATGATGTCGAAAGGGGTAGTCAGAGGTATGCCCAAATACAAATTTGGTACATGTCCACATTTTGCAGAAGTTAGCAGTTTATACGTCAGATTGCAAGCCCATCGACGCTATTAGAAAGCTAATGTTTTCCTTCACCGTTTAGAGATCGTATTAATGCGCATATAAATTTTTAGAAACGAAAAATCCATTTTTTTTTTCAATTTCAAAAGTTCTTTCAATCCAAATCCAAATCTAAAAATCCATTGATGCACGCCCGGGTTTGAACCTGCGAACTTCGGATCTAAAGTCGAGGCACTAACCAACTCTGCCAACACGTCTCTTATAGATATAGACATAATACTACTTTTGTGCTGCTTTTTAAACCACAAACCCTTCTGTCGCCAGTTTCATCCCTTGTCAATCGTCCAAAAAAGATATCTATTTTAAAACGGCACCGTCCAATCACGCCGTATGTCACCAGCTAATTGTCATTCCCCTGAAAACGGGCGTCGGATTCTTAAGTTAATTACCCGTGGGCCGGGATCATCCCCAACTTTCGACAGTATACTACAGAGTACGATTTTAATTTTCACTTGTCATACTCATACGAATCGCTCGTAGCGTAGCGTGCTGAGACGTTCTTGATTGATCGTTGAAGTTAAGCAACGTTGTGCGCGGTCACAATTTGAATGGGTGACCGCAAGTGGCATTACGAGCTTAGGCTGGTTTTACTGTCACGCGTACCGTCGGCGCTGAGAGACGAGTGATCTTTATTACATTGAAACAAGGATACTGATTGTTTAGCAAAAATGGCAACGCTGATTGCACTTGTCAGTGCTGCACAATCAGCATCCCTATTTCATTGTAATAAAGATCACTCGCCTACTAGTTAGCGTCGGTAGTGCCGACGGTACGCGTGATGGCTGATTTACACAGGGTCAGTAACTGACTACAAATTCGAGGCAAGTCAGTGCTGACCCGAAAAAAACCCTGTGTAAACTGATTGGAAGTCAGTACAGTGGCTTGAAGTCAGCGCTGACTTTTAAAGTCAGTTGGCGCCCCCCGCCACCCGCGCACCCCCGCGCCAGCCAAATAAACCCCGTGTAAACAGACAAGTCAGTGCGTGGTTAGTCACTGCCGCTGCGTTGTAGAGTGACCACGTTTTTTACGCTGGCGATAAAAATCATGTCGTTGAATAGAGCTCGATATCATTGACAGCAATTCGTCAACATTCTGTGGTGACATTTTTCCCACTGACTTCACACACGTGTGCTCACCGTGAGAAACGCACCACTATTACTTACTTCATGTAAACAGTTAAAGTCAGTCGCGGCGCCGACATTGGCGCTGCGACTGACTTGTCTACTGACCCTGTATAAATCAGCCATGACACTAAAACCAGCCTTAGGCTACTACTTGGCTCGGCGCGCAGTACACAACAACATTGATTTGTTACAATCTTAAACCGCGCGTCGCCACGCGTTCATCTGAACTTAGCATAAATTGTATTTTTTTACTTTTTAAAAATAATCAACAGTAGTAACATAACTGATCTCATTAAGCTATTAATCAACATCTGATAAAATCAAAATCTGACACCACAACATGTATTTATCATTCTGTGTCATAATTTTCTATTCGATACCTACATAAAATAAACTGCCATATTTTATCAGCTTGGTGATTGATGAACTTGTTTTTACAGTAAATAGTAAAAAAATAGCATTTACTGAAACAGTATCTATATCATAGGTTCTCAACGTGGGCGATAATGCCCCCTTGTGGGCGTTTGAGACTTTCAGGGGGGCAGTAGAAGACTCAGAGAAAATCAGGGGGCATTGAGATGGCGCATTTAGATATGGGGGGGGGTTCTTGAAAAAAATATATTCTTAAAGTGGGCCCTAGGGGTTCGCCATTAGATGGCAGAGGGTTCGCCACAAGATTTACGTAATGATGGCTGGATGCCTAGCAGCTAGTTTGAGTATGGTTTTATAGCATTTAATTTTTAAAATGGCCTCTTATCGTTAAAATAAACTGTAGGTTTAACCGCCCAATACGAATTTATTTGCATAACATTTCACAATACGTAGGTACTATTAAGCAGCAGGAGTTATTATTAGAAATGTCCGTCGATGAAACTCTTCAAGCTGATTTAAAAAGGATGTCTTTGATAGATTTTTGGGCATCGAGACAGGAAGAGCTCGAAACTCTCGAACTCTCATGCATAGCGGTGAATTTTCTTTTACCCTTTGCTAGAGTGGGTTTTCACACCTGGTCATGATAAAAACGAAATACTTATAGAAATCGACTTGATGCCGAGTTACCCCGGCACCACACGTTGGGGCCAACGTTGGCCACAATGCCTCTCGCCAACGTGTGGAGCTGACAAAATAGCTTGGCGCCAACGTTGGGGCCAACGTTGGGGGCTGATTTTGTTAGATCCACACGTTGGCGAGTGGCATTGGGACCAACGTTGGCCCTAACGTGTGGAGCCGGGGTTATTGGCCTTGTTTCTGTTGACCCGCGTTCCAATTGACCTCAGTCTCCTATAGTAATATAATAGTAGTATTATTTTAGTAGTTATATTACACCCAGTCACTAAGTCACATTTTAGTAATTGCCATTCTTAAAGAAAAACGTTTCTAACAAATGAGTTGACAACTACAAAGCGCTAAGTGCTGCCTTGTTTAAGTAGTTGAAGTTTTAGCTGGGGTTGTGGTATTTTCTTTTTGAAAAAGAAATTGGAAAAGTACGGCGTACTTTAAGTTAACCACGATTATAAAGATTTTCTCACTTCGAAGCTAGTAGGTAAACCTTGGTCATGCCTTAGGTTTTTAGGTGGGAAGGAAAAAGTCAGAATTTGATGTAATATAGATTCGTCCCCCCCCCCCCCCTCTAAAAGCTAAACTGCTCGCTTAAAAAAATTGTAAAAAACCATTTCTATTTCTACTTCTCGCAGCTATACTATGTCAGACATCATACAAAAATTTTATAGAGCCTTTGATAAGATATTCTATCACTTTTGGTAGATGGCGTTAGTATGTCATCTATCAAGGATTCCGAACATAGACCCTGAAACATTTGCCCTTATATCGCTCAGCGGACAATTCACACTTACACATTCACATTTACAATTCAGCTAAACCAATTCCCCTTTAATTTCGTAAAATGTTAAAACCAACCAGATTATTTTTTTCATGTCACAATGATTCTGCTGTGAATTGAATTGTGTACAATTCAGCTATTTAATTGTAAGAAGATTCACACTTGAGACACGTTGTGATTCACGAATATGACCTTTGTAGCTCCGGTGTAAAGTGAAACAAGCCAGTGTTAGTTCGTTATAATCTGTGTCAGTATTTAGAGACCGGGTACCAGGGGATTTGAGGTGTGAGCGTGAAATATTAATGTTTCGGGTTCCGTGATAAAAAGTAACAGCTAAGCTCGGGTTTTCGCATTAAAATAGTGGTTTATGTGGAATTGTGACCGTTTTTTATTCCCTATCGTGTGCATGGGTATTTTATGATACGTTTGATTGAGTGCCACCGATTTGTTAGGCTTAGTTAGGCTGGTGCTGCCCTCTTTCAGAAAGCAACGTGTTAAGCTATTGCAGGCTTGGGTTAGAGAGAAAGCACTTACTACACTGCTGGTTCCAATCCCAATAAGAGTCATAAAGTAATATCGTCACAAAAAAGAAATATAAAAAAATAAATAAAAAATGTTGAAAAGTACCAGACTGGGTGAACATTAGTGTCTTATGCACAAAAACTAGTGCGCCGTTACAAGATCAATAAAGCGTTGTTTCTAATGGTAAAAAAAAAACAAACAACACTCTAGTGAGCTTGTAACTTTTATGCAAAATACACTTAAGTTTTAAGCAGTATTTATTTTACAACCAGTAGCAGTAGATTTTGATCCAAACCCACCCTGACGAAGATAACAATGATTTTTTTACTTAAACCAAGAATTCTTAAGTAATCGTAATTTACGAATCAAATATGTATGAAAGTCCATTGACAACGTTTTATAGTGTTAGGTTGCTTTCAGACGAAGCGCTGATTCAATTTTTTATCTGTTATTTTATATTAATAAAATATACTTAGCAGGTTTGCCTAAACGGTTAATGCCATCTAAAGCTAGCTTTAATCTTGGACCAAATTGGTGGCATTTTTGAAAAGTGTCAAGTCAAAAGTAGCCGCTGGTAGAGCTTGTTTGAAAATCGAAATGAAAGTAGCCGTGTCCACACAGAGCGAGCAGCCTCGCGAGGCGTTTGCCGCGCGAAGCAGCTCGGTTAGTATGGACGTGTGGCTCGGGCGCTCGGACGCTCGCCCGCGGTACCGCGCGCCCGAGCCACACGTCCACACTAACCGAGCTGCTTCGCGCGGCAAATGCCTCGCGAGGCTGCTCGCTCTGTGTGGACACGGCTAATGAAAATGATAAGTCTCATTAAAATTTTCTATTCCGGAGGGATTCGAACCTGCATTGATACAAGTGATTCTCCTCAAGCTGGAGTGCCTTAACCAACTCGGCCACAGAATCCATATTCGTCGGGACGAAAATCTAATAAGCTCATATTTGTTGGTTATATCACCGATATCTAAGTATGGATTAACGTTATAAAAATTAAAAATTATGAAAGGAAATGAGGCGAAAAATATTTGTCTGGATCGTAGAAAATGGAAATCTGTAGTCTCTGCTTACCCCTACAGGGAAAAAGCGAGAAGTAATTCAATGTTCTTTCAAATAAATGTACTTCCCTTCAATATTTAATTGTTTTCCTTCTAAGTGATGGTAGTCACCTTCATGATTATGGTATACGGCTCAATTCAGGGCGTTATAGTTATAGCGCGCCGTGTGAAACTTCCTTAGGACAGTTGGCCAGCTGGCGCTATCGATCGGCGCTGGCCTTGCGCCGCATCTGTTCGATACGTACTATCAGGCTGTCGCTGTTTCTGTCATCGCTTATTCTGTCACCTGTATCTTGGGCACTTTGTACCACGCCGTGTATTGGATGCCACATACGTGATTTTATAAACGAATGAATGAAATCCTACCATCCTACTAATATTATAAAGGCGAAAGTCCGTGTGTGTGAATGTTTGTTACCACGTATCTCCCTACTAAACCGATTTTGATAAAATTCGGAATGTAGATAGTTTAGGTTCTGAATAATACATGATTACCAACAAATTATGGATCAATGTTATCCGAAATAAAATGATTTAATTTTTTTTTTTTTTAATAGGCTAATCTGACCGATTTGTAACCACGGGTAACACTGCGGGGCGCAACTAGTTTATTATACAACAAAAAATAAATAAGTGACAGGACGCCACCTTTACACTGGAGTGAATGCAAAAAGGGGAGAGAGGACTTTGCCCAGCAGTGGGATCTATTGGGCTTATTATATTAGATTTTAAGCGGATGGATCACCGAAAAGAAAGCTAGACCCCATACCGTGTTTGTTGCCCTGATTCTTCACGGCGTTGGTCGCGAAAGAACAGGAGTAGAATCACCTAGCTCTTAAGACCATTCAAAGTGTTCATAGCGGTCCTACTGAATAAATGAAATTTTAATTTTGAACTTCTTTTGAATCCGTAGGGAAAAATGCCTCTGTGCGAACATAAATTCAGAAAGATTAAGAAATCTTTGGATGTTGCAAGTCCGGAAACTTTGAACTCATGAATAATTTATACAAAGCTTCGCCCAAACAGATGCAGCTAGCAAGGAGTTTAAAAATAACTAACCGTTATTTAGCTTATTCCGAATCTGTATTAAACTTATTTTGGCAAAAACTGACTTAACTGTTGTCTTCGATAGCGCGGCAGTATACCGCGCCTCGGGGATACCCGTTGTAATCATATTAAACTTTTTTTTCATATGAAACTTACTACCACATATCCCTATAACTACTAAACCGATTTTGATGAAATTTGGAATGTAGAAAGTTTTGGTTCTGGAATAACACATAGACTACATTTTCCCGGAAAAATGTATGGTTCCCGTGGGATAGTTTCCGTAGTCCACGCGGGCGAAGCCGCGGGCGTTGTCTAATTATTCATAAACAACTAACATAGCAAGTTTTGGAGAGTGATGTTTTATGTCACTCGCATTGTATCGAAAAAAAGAAAGAAAGAAAAAGCATTTATTTAAGACATAAAAAAAAACAAAGATAAAAGTACTATAACTAAGCTATTAGCATTGTCTCCCAAATTGGTGTCCAACTCAGCATTTGTTGTTTTGCACATCAAGACAACGCTGATCTTCCGTTGGAACCTTTCGTGAGTCACAGATGTCCCTTTACTAAAAGAAAACAAGTAAAAAGATATGGCAATAAGTTCATTATGAATAACAAAGTTCGTAAGCTTTTAGTCATGAAAAACAATGTTAATAAGCTAGTGCCCAACTCTAGTGACTAAACAGACGAAAAAGCTAAGGCCTGTAACTTCCAAACAAAATTTTAATCTCTGTAACGTTCATATCTCCCGCGTCGGTTGAACGTAGCTTTACAGAAATTTATGAAGCGATGTATCTAACTTTAATTAGGCGAGTGAATCATGAGGAAAGGTTGTAGCTGACATGTCAACTCCGCACCCGCACCGCACCGCATCGCCTTGTACTTGCCCTTGGTATTTATTTGTCAAAGTCAAAGTCAAAGTATATTTATTGCATAATTACATGTCTAAGGTGTTACAGATTTTTTTAAGTTCAATGTAATCTACCCTATAGGGGCGTGCAATTATTTAAATTTGTATTTGTATGGAATTCTATGGACCAACGCTCAATACATCAACTACCTATCTTACGGCGTTACCCAATCGCCGCATCGCAAGCTGTCAAGCCTTTCTATAATTTGCTAACACTCGAACAAGACGTTTCATTGGTCGATCATAAGGTCACGTGGTCTTCGTTACTTTCCACCAATGAAACATCAGCAAAAGTTAGCGTCATGTAGAAATAGAATCGATTGATGCCACTTGGCCAGAAGTGTAAGAGTTGACATAGTGAGCGTTGATTCATAGAAATCCATACAAATCACACTATCACACTTCACACTATCACACTATAATATTATAATATCATATCTAATATTATAAATGCAAAAGTTTGGATGTTTGGATGTATGTTTGTTCTTCTATAACTCGACAACCTCTGAACTGATTTGGCTGAAATTTAAAATATAGATAGATAATGACCGGGAGTAGGACATTGGCTACTTTTTATCCGGGTACCACGCGAGCAAAGCCGCGGGCGGCAGCTAGTAATACCTTAACCACGAGGCGATGCGGTGCGGTGCGGGTGCGGAGTTGACAAGTTAGCTGCAACCTTAAATATCATCGCTGTGGAGTTGTTGAAAGTAGGTAATTAATTTATGGGCAATTAAACGCTCGCCGACTTCGGAGGTCGGAGTAATAGAGGGAAATGTAAGAAAGTGGTTTAAATTAACATAAGAGAAGAAATTATTATTATAAAATGAAAAACCAACTAAAAAATTTTTTAATAATTTTTAATAGTAAAAAGAAAGAACAGATAAAAAGAAAATTAAAATATTTTTTTTGTCGTTTAATTTTTTAAACTACCTATTATTAATTTTTGACTTTTCAGATTTGTCTTCCTTTGACATGGTAGCCGTTTATAATTTTTCTTATTTTTATGATTTTTATAAAATTATTGTATTATTATTGGCCCTTTATAAGTGTGCCAATTTTCAAAATTAATAACATCCAGTTTCAATATTCTATCTATCTCTGGTTTGTTCTGAAACGCTCGAGGCTTAGTTGACTCAGACGCTCCAAAAAAGTTTAACTAAGCAAAACTAAGCACGGAAACGTTTCTCTATCATACCATCGTCCATTCAGCCCTTAGAGAGATGCCACACGGGCGCTGCCGCTGCACTGCGTCGTCACCGCGACGTCGCAGCGTTGACGCTCCGTAGTTCTACATACAAATCTGCCCGGCATGCCACACGGTGCGCTGAAACGACGCGCTTTGACAGAAAAAAAAATATAGCGCTGCGACAACGCAACGGAGCGGCAGCGCCCGTGTAGCATCGCTTTTAGAAAGTTACAATTTATTGAGGACAATAGATGTTACAAAATCAATTCTCTATTGCAACAGACGAAATTAAACGCAAGTCCGATGCGACGTCATTGGTTCAGACAACGGCCTCCTGTTTATACACGAATAGACACGTCGCGAGGCTTTGACGACTGATTGACGTAGTATTGGTAGTATTCAGCTATTTAGAGGCTTCGCATTCAACTGATAGCGTTATATTACGTTACTAGCTACACCCTCGGGGCGCAACCCGCGTAGTGATAGTAGATTTGGTGATGATGAAATGTAGCCTATAATCTACCTCAAGAGTACCTTTCAAATACAGAAATAATTTTTCAAATCAAACTGCTAGTTGAGATAAGATCGTTCAAACTAAAAAACAAAGAAACTCTTCCGCAGATCACGGTATAATAAACAATCAACACAATAATCTTATTACTTTAATTTTATCTGAATTATAAGTTAAAACACTGACATTTTTCACACGTATTCGTCTCTCATATTATCTGTCGTAATGATAATCTATTTAAGTCTATATTTATAATCTTTGAATCTATTTAGTTATATGGAGGGGCCCATAACCTGTGGAAATTAAATAAAAAAACGGTTATATTGGCCAAAAAGAATTGACATTAACAGAATAACAAAACCGCTACAAGTGATGAGAAAGGGAATACAATAGTGGTTGCGATCCAAAAACTAAGATTTATTTTTAGCATTCCGACAGTTTTACGTACGTCATATAACACTAGTATTTTTCGAGTAAATCAAGATTCGTGGTCTAATTTGAGAAATGACAGATTATTTGTTTTGATTCACGTACGTTAGTAAATAAATAAATAAATAAAATTTGTTTATTATCAGACAACTACATGGTCCATAGCTTGTTAGTAGGTACTTAAACTAAAACTTATCAACTAGGGTTAGTAATATTTAGGTAATATACACACACGTTAAGAGGCATACCCTCCGCACAAGGCATCGCCAGAAAGGAGAGGTATAACTCTCCGCAACAGTATTTAGGATGGTGTTGCGACTACCTCGTATTCTGCTTATCAGGGATGCAGTTTTCTTGCGCCAGATGGCATGAAAACCATCTGTGTGGTTCTGTGCAAACATCCCTGAGGCGCTACAGAACCGAGGCAATCTCAACAACATCCTAAATATGTTATTATATTGGATGCGTAGGGTGTCTAGCGATCGTTTGGTATGACTGACCCATAGGTTTCCCGTGTACAAACTCTGACAAAACGCTTTGAACAGCGTTATTTTCACTTTGTCAGTACAACGGGAAAACCTACGCGCCAGCATATTTCCACGTACCGCCAGAGCCCTACGCT
Source organism: Camptogramma bilineatum (assembly GCA_958496255.1). Classification (NCBI taxonomy): domain Eukaryota; kingdom Metazoa; phylum Arthropoda; class Insecta; order Lepidoptera; family Geometridae; genus Camptogramma; species Camptogramma bilineatum. The sequence continues at coordinate 708,039 of OY292472.1, forward strand.
CCCTTTCAATGTCAACATCGTCTTTAAGGTCATCGGTAAGAAAATGTCCCAGATATTTAAATTTAGACACTTTTTTGAGAGCACAACCATTTAGTGTGACTGAGTGTGTGTTGTCAGGACATTTACCGATGGCCTTAAAGACCATGTATTCGCTCTTTTTTACATTGTAGGAGAGACCATGCTGCAGCGCATATCCCTCACAAAACCTTAGCATTTCTCCGAGACCCCTCATAGTTGGGCTGAGCAGCACCATGTCGTCAGCATAGCTGATGTTGTTTACACTAACACCATCCATCCGACATCCTACTCGCATGCTGCTCAGCCCCACTATGAGGTCATTTACGTACAAATTAAAAAGTTTAGGAGAAGTAATCCCCCCCTGCCTCACCCCGCACTCCAACCTGTACGACTCAGACAATGCATTTGACCATTTTACAACATTGGTCTGGTTCATGTACCAATATTGAAAAATGTCCAGTATCTCCGTCGGTATACGCCTGTCTCTCATCTTTCTCCAAAGCACATCATACGAGACGAGATCAAATGCTTTGGAGAGGTCGAGGAAACAGGCATACACCGGCGTCTTGCGATCTGTGTAGTATCGGACAGTATGCTTTAAACTGGCGATTGCACTCTCAGTTGATAGCCCGGGTCTGAACCCGAACTGTGCATCATGAAGGTCCAGATAGCCATCCAACACAGTATCAAGCATACTGTCCAACACTTTAGCCATAATAGTCGCTAGAGAGATTGGACGGTAGTTCCCACTATCCGAGATATCACCAGTCCTGTTCTTCACTATGGGCACAACAGTAGTTTTCATTAAAGCAGTCGGTAAGTAAGAGTGACTAATACACATAGAAAAGAACAGGGACAGCACCCTCGGCAAGTGGAAACCCGCATATCTCAGGTGCTCGATACTGAGCCCGTCGTGACCAGGAGATTTGCCGCCGGTCATTTTCTTCATAGCCGCCCTCACTTGCTTGGCAGTGAAGTGCAGAATCGGCCTCTCTCCCCGACACTCGAGCTCAGTTAGTGTTTAGCCCTTGTTGGTATTGATAGGTTTGTATTATTGTTTATTTTACCCCGGCTCCACACGTTGGGGCCAACGTTGGCGCCAACGCCACTCGCCAACGTATGGATCTAGCAAATTCGGCGGCAATTCGGCAAAGCAATACACCTTAAAATCTATTAAACAGTAGCCCCGGCTCCACAAGTTGGGGCCAACGTTGGCGCCAATTTTGCTACATCCACACATTGGCGAGTGGCATTGGGGCCAACGTTGGATCCAATGTGTGGAGCCGGGGTTACCGTTTAATAGATTTTAAGGTGGGTATGCATTATGTACGAGCACTTACTGCGCGTTACGGTCTCGGTAATAGGTACGTTCACAAACATGAAGCGTGCAACGTTCGCGAACGTTGGGTACGTTTGCGAACGTTGCACGCCACTTATGTTTTTTAAGTAAAACTTCTGCGCATGCTTGACTTGGGGAGTAAGCTGGTGAATACATGACGAGAGCGTTACGAAAAGTGAGATCGGGCGAGGCGAACGGAAGTTTTACTTCACTCGTGTGGTATAAATAATTACCACACCTTCTCGCCTTCTATTATCTGTTCTGTCCAATCCATCCTAGGTTGCCTGGAAGAGATCACTTTAAGCGATAAAGCCGTCAATTGTTTTTACCTATGTTTAGATAATTTACACTTAAGGGACCGGCGAACGTACCTACGTACCTAGGAACGTAATACCAAAATAATTTAAAATTTGAGCATATTTTTGTAACTTTATGTTGTTATTTCGATAACGGCAGTATTTATCTAGGTTCCTGTTACACTTTTGTTCCAAAAAACTTACTATAGAACAAATGAAAAGAAAAAATGTAATTTTTGGTGTACCTACAAAGATTTCAATTCAATTTGCTTACATTTCTTTTTAGGTAAGTTTTTCGGAACAAAAGTGTAACAGGAACCTAGATAAATACTTACTTGTTAAACTTTCGCGATTTGTTAACATAATGATAATTATTATTATCATTTTAGCGTTCGTGGTCATCCCGTGACCACGAACGCTGCATAGTGTTCGAAACGTCGGGAAACAAAATAAATAAAAGGTACGCGATAAAATCCCGTAATAATAATTATCATTAAATACTTACTCTCTTAATCTAACAACATAAACTGATAAAAATATGCTTAAATTTTAAATATAAAACATTTTTTTTTATTTGAATATATTAGATTAAATATTTTATTTAAGTATGTGAACTCATATCATATCATATCATATTTATTGAGGAACAGTTACAGTGGCTTACAATATTAATGAAACGATGATACCTGCAGAAGTTTGTAAAAACTGTGTCGCAGGCACCAACGCCCTCCTCCACACATTGTATTTGAGTTCCAACCAAATTACAGTTACTTACTTACAAAAAATATATTTAAACTAGAAAATGATTTCGGTATTACGTTATAATAGAAATTCGCCTGTCGCAGGCCTCTTAAGGTTTCTTTGTGGTAAACAATAAAGTGTTATCTATCTATGTACTTACCTATCTATCTATAAAGCACACTCGTTTTTTTTTAATTCTTAATTTAGCCACTTGCCTATTTCGTTTTTCCAAGCTAAAAAGGAACTCGCTCCCTCTCCAACCGTACCCTCTTGAAACAAAATAGAACAACTTTTAACCAACACCTGCGCCATCCGATATTCAAAGATATCAATAAAACAGTGCGGGTGCTTTGAAACATAACTTTTACAACAACTTTGCTAAGTTATTTTCAACGAGCTACTCGAAGTCAGTCAGCTGATCTACATATGAGGAGCTAATTTTGCGGCTTTTTGCCCGATAAAGAGGTTACGTATTTGACTGTACGTATTTCTACGTCGGCGTCCGCTCGTAACTGAACGGCTCAACCGGTTTTGATAAGTAAATAATACATACATCAGATTTTTTTGATAATTCCAAAATATCTAGTAGGTAAACCTCCGCCAATCTATACCAAAAAAGTTTCTTCAAGAGTGCCACGCTCACTGGTATAATCTATCTAAATTTTAAATTTCAACCAAATCAGTTCAGTGGTTGTCAAGTTATAGAGGAACAAACAAACATCCAAACATCCATCCAAACTTTCGCATTTGTTATTAGTGTGATAGTGTAAAGTGTGATTTAGATTGTGACAGTATTTATCTAAGTTCCTGTTACAATGTTACTTTTTTTTTTTAACGAAAATAGGTTTGACCACACCCTGCCTGATGTAAAGCAACAGTGTGGTCTAAGATGGAGCACGCTTACCTAGAAGGAACCTATTGACTCTCGATTTGAAGACACCCAAATTATACTTTTCTGGAATTACAGACCCCGGCAAGGAGTTCCACATTTTCGCCGTGCGTATAAAAAATGTAGAATCAAAGCGCTTAGTACGAACACTGGGAATATCAACCATGTACAAATGGCGCCTTTGGTGTCTGGAAGTCCGATGGAAGAAGGGAGATAGCGGAACCAGATTATGCAGTTTCTAAGCACACTCTCCGAAACTCCTGTTGCTTCACGATCATACCATAAAGCCTGACTAAAGCCCTATCGTCTAGCTCCAACAGGTTTCCTTAGAAGCTCGTGGTCCCATTGCAGTCCCAAAGCAACGGTCATCTAATCCAACATAAAGGGCGCAGAGCTACAAAAGTTTTAATATTACACCACAATCCCCACGGCTTTTCAATTAACTCGGTGGTAATGGACGCCGCGCTCGGCCGAGCCCGCCGTTTATCGGGGGAAACACTAGTCTTTTTAATAGTCTGTGGTGGCTACAGGTAGTTTATTTGGCTACTAGATGCTTGTCATCTATATTCGGCTTAGCCTGGATTCGACCAAACTGGATTAAGTTTTTACTCGAGAGTAAACTACTGTTTGAATATTTTGACATTGTAAAGCTGACACCTTATAACCAGGGGCCCTAGCCATATTACACGATCTATCGTCGCTGTAGAATAGAACACTTCAAAATGTATAGGAATTGACGTTCTGACCACGTGACTCATCTACTTGAAACGTCAAATCCTATACATTTTGAAGTGTTTCTATTCTACAGCGACGATAGATAGTGTAATATGGCTAGAGGGGCAGGATCATTTGTATGCACAAAATAATGTTCGGTTGCGCTTCCTTCTCAACTTTAAAATGTCAAAATATTCAAACAAACAGTAGTTTATTCTCGAGACTAAACTTAATCCAGTTTGGCCGAATTCAGTTAAGTTAATTAAATTAGGCTGAATTCGACCAAACTGGATTAAGTTAATAATTAATTGGTTAATAATTAATTGGTGTTAATTTTTGCATGTAGGTAGGTCTTTGTACCACGGAGTATGTGCTTCTTATATTTTTATTCTAAGAACTTTTCTGTACTACCATACTTCACGCAAATAAATTATTTCTATTTCTATTTCTATAAAGGTTTCAGGACCGAGGTCCTTTTTCCAGCCTCCGTCCTCATCCCAGTGACGACCGTAAAAATATAATTTGACTATTTTAGTTGTTGGATTGTGTATTTTACTCGGCCATCTTATTCTTTTTTAGAATATGTTTTGCAGTAAGTATTCTTCTTTTTGTTACTTACACCTTGTTTATTTTTACGTATTGAAAGATTGATATTATGATTCAATATTACTCATATTCATTAAATCCTACTATCCTACTAATATTATAAAGGCGAAAGTCCGTGTGTGTGTGTGTGTGAATGTTTGTTACCACGTATCTCCATAACTACAGAACCGATTTTGATGAAATTTGGAATGTAGATAGATAATAACCGGAAATAGGACATAGGCTACTTTTTATCCCGAAAAAATGCACGGTTCCCGTGGGATAAAACAAGTAGTAGTCCACGCGGGCGTAGCCGGGGGCGTCCGCTAGTAAGTAATATTTAAATACCTATTCAAGAAGAGATTCAAAAAGATTCAGACTTTGTATAAGACCCTCAAAAATAATCAAAAATATAGTAAGTATCGATACAAACGCGTAGCTCAAAAACGAGCTGCAAAAACCGCAGTGTGGCCACTCCCTAGTGAGAAATTCGCTATCGAATAACTAAGTAACTCCATCTTGTCAAAGTCGCGATAAGTTATCAAATTAAACTATAGACAAGTTATCGATAAGTTGTCGATAGGTTTGTAAGTCTCTGTCAGGATAAATAATATCAAGTTGTTGCGTGACCAAGTTTCACTTCGCCTCACTTAACTGACAAACTTAGGCCTTTACATCTTTACTAGATGATTTAAATAGTGTCAGGAGGCAATCTTTGCTTACACTTAACGAGACACTGTAGTGTCTGGGACAATGTTGAGATGGAGTAGGCTTGCCCAGCACCTACACCATCCTCTCAGCTTAATCTGTCATATCCACAGGGAAGACATGGTCAATACGTGCGGGGCTGACTAAGCCGCGGGCTTCCTCACGATGTTTTCCTTCACCGTTTAGACTGATAGTGTGCATTATACATTTTTCGAAAGAAAAAAATCCATTGATGCCCGGCCAGGGTTCGAACCCACGACCTTCGGATCGAAAGTCGAGGTACTTACCAACTCGGCCAACACGGCTCTATCTCTACCTATAGACATAACCGTATTAGAATTTCCTAATACGAACTTTACTTAATTTTACCAAATACAATGTCTTTTTTCAGTTTCAGGTTTTGTTCAGCCATCTAAAGATCATTGCAGACGATCTACAGATAACTTTATCCTACATTACAGTTCAGTTTTATTTACGCGTTCTAATTACAGCTTCTCGAAGTTGATAGGGATTTCTATCTCATTACTAAGCTAATTTGCATCTTAAGAGCTTTAAGAGCCAGATAAAATGCTTAAAAGGTCTTACATTTCTATACATTTACTGAAGTTAGTACAATCTTCTCTGGTTCCGATCGCTGAACGTTGCTTAACTTTAACGATCTTGATAGCGACCAAAATCGGTCTCAAACTCTCAAAAATGACAGTTCAGTGACCACGCAAGTAGCTCTGTCAATCTCGTCTCTGATGGCTGATTGTCTAATTTGTCTCAAACCTCAAATTGGCCTGAAAAGGCCTTACTTATAAACTTCAGCACGGGTTAAAAAATGCTCAAGATTCGCTCTGTCACTATCTGGCACTATCTAACAAAAAAGGATGGCAATTTTTTAAATTTTGTGCTAGTATTTTATAAGTAGAGGGGAAACTGTCATAACGATCACGTAGGTGTCTTTTGTCGCGTTCGGTCTCATTGAGATGAGAATGACAGAGCTTCTTGCGTGGTCACTGAACTGTCATATTTGAGTGTTTGAGACCGATTTTGGTCGCTATCTAGGTCTCGGTCTCGGGTGGGAACCGTCACCAGTGCTTTTATGATGATAGTAATGATGATGATATATACAAATATATCCCCAATTATGCTGACCGGCATTAGTCTAACACAAAATGTAATCGAAACCAAATCCCCAGATAAGATCGGGGTCACCAATTAGTATTATAAATTAAACATAAATCCAGTGATTATTGTGATCAATTTTCATTGTAGGGTGCCCACAAAAGGTTCTAATAATACCCTTCCGATGTTGCAGTGAAAGTTGGAAGATATTTAAATTTGTTTTAAGTGAATCGTCCTTTCACAATATGGGTTCGAGGCTATCTAAACGAAAGCTTCTTTGGAGGCAAAATTGAGTCTAACAAGTGAAATAAGATTGAGTAATGTTTTTTTAATTGTGTATGTTTCGAACTAGGGTTAATATTCTAGGCATTTTTCAAAAATCTGGTCCATGGAACCATCTATATAATAAACCGTAGCGTAAAGTACCTACTTTAGGTACTAACAAAAAATTACAAGAACAAATCGTAACTTATTTTCAATATTATTGTTTTTAAATACATAAATAATTAATCCCAATTATGACCTACGGTGCTCAAACTTGGTCCCTTACTCGTGTTCAGAAGACCAAACTCAAGGTTTGTCAAAGGGCAATGGAGCGAAGCATTCTCGGGATAAAACTGACGGACCGTATTAAAAATGCCACTATTCGCTCCAAAACACAGGTCGCCGACGTAGCTGAAAAGGCCGCGAAGCTGAAGTGGTGCTGGGCGGGGCACGTCTGCCGCATGCCGGATGAACTGTGGGCCAAAACTACCACTGACTGGAGCCCTGAGACAGTGAGACGGCGCGGTAGACCACGCAAGCGATGGCGAGACGAGCTAGACACCTTTAGCGACTATCAGTGGCAGGCAATGGCGTTAGACCGAACTACCTGGAAGACTTGAGGGGAGGCCTTTGCCCAGCAGTGGGACAATGCAGGCTAAAAACAAACAAACAAACAAACAAACAAAATAATTAATAATAAATAACGACTGGTAGTTCCTGAGATTAGAGCGTTCAAACAAACAAACAAACATTTCCGCTTTATTATTGGTATGGATATTGAATTCTATTTATTTACAGAAACTAAACTTCTACATAATTAAATAACTTAACAAAACCATATTTTTAACCTTTTCTAACCACATTAAAACCATACTTGATCTATGCATCATTCAAGGCTGATGTATTTTTTTACAAAAATAAAATAGATAGGTAAGTACTTATTTCTTTTTTAACTTGGACTGAACTTACAAAGTACATCACGACATCTTAAGAGACAAAGTACTTTATTCAAATGAAGGAAGGAATAAAATTGAAAAGGGCAATCCTTTTACACCGGCTTTTAGTTTTTGTTTGTACAAAAGCTTTTTCTGAGAATCAACTTCTACGTTTTATAAAACAACATTTTCGTAGACTTACTTTTGTAATAGCTGTGCCCCGCGGTTTTACCCGCGGTCAAAAGTCAATTTGGGGAACAGGGTGGAATCGTTCCCCAAAGGCAGAGTAGGTGGTTCTCTGCAACGGGCCGGCCCATCTGGCCCACTTGCCCGTGGTCTTTCGACCGACAGGTGTTTTTTTTTTTTTTTTTTTTTTCGGACGGACTTTTATGTTGACTGGTCACGTGTCGACCCTTGCAACGTTACCGGACTATGGACCGACAGGTGTTGTCGTTTGGCCGGCTATATGTCTATTGGTGGCGAAAACTTTGCTTGCGAGTTCTAGACATTGCGGTTATGGCGCCATCTAGTGGCTCATCTCTCTGGCTCTTAGTGAGTAGTATGTCTATGTAGTTCATCTAGCGACAGGTAGATGTTGCTACAGTCAACATGAGATGATTAATTGATTTTCTAAAATAAGATTAGCCTTTGTGTTATTCCAGAACCTAAAAACTTAGGCCTTTACATCTTTACTACATGATTTATACAGTGTCTGGAGGCAATATTTGCCTACCCTTAACGGGACACTGTAGTGCCTGGGACAATGTTGAGATGGAGTAGGCTTGCCCAGCACCCAAACCATCCTCTCAGCTTAACCGGCCATATCCACAGGAAAGAAAGACGTGGTCAATACGTGTAGGGCTGACTAAGCGGGTTTCCTCACGATGTTTTCCTTCACCGTTTAGAGGTCGTGTTAATGCGCATATAAATTTTTCGAAACGAAAAATCCATTGATGCACGGCCCGGATTCGAAACCACAACCTTCGGATCGAAAGTCGAGGTACCAATCCCCTCGGCCAACACGGCTCTAGTGGACAAAAATTGTTGTGCTATTCCAATACAAGCTATATAGATAGTCGTAGCATGCCAATGATTGCATTAAATTCTAAACATGGTTTGAGTAACGTTGACCCAGTTTTCATTTACAAAAGTGGTTTCATGATCGATGCGTGCGACTATTGCATACATACTCGTACATGTAAGTAAATTTTTCCTCTTTCCCATTCCTTTTTCCCATAAGGGTAGGCAGAGTTCACAGGCATAGAATAGATAATAATACTACGTATAGAATGGCCACTGCCCCCCCCCCCCCAACAATCGGGGCTTCCTCACCCCGCGACCGAATTTGAGCTGGCGAGGGGCTGACTTTGAGCTAGGGACGCGCCACGCGTGCAGACACGACGACGAGACTGAGACCACAGAGTACAATAATTATTCATGCGGTGACAACCTTATTTCACGCACACAATTGCGCGTGTACAAAACTGACATTGTGTAGTGTGTATGTAAATAGGTAGTTAGACGCCGCTTTTGCATAGAGATTTCGTGCATCGCTATTCTCATTACATTTTTAATAGGGTACTTTTGATTTGACCTTTACGCGAATAGTATTAAAGTAATTTAAACTGCGGAGACTGTAATGTCATCTAAAACATCGAAGTAAATAAAATGTTTTCATTACGCGATTCATGCCCGAGTACCTACTAAAACCCTACTTAAATATTTGAGACGTAGTTATCGTAGTAAATTTTGATTTACTAGATGATTTATACAGAGTCAGGAGGCAATCTTTGCCTACACTTAGCAGGACACTGTAGTGCCTGGGACAATGTTGAGATGGAGTAGGCTTGCCCAGCACCTACACCATCCTCTCAGCTTAACCGGCCATATCCACAGGAAAGACATGGTCAATACGTGTGGGGCTGACTAAGCCGCGGGTTTCCTTTTTTCTTCACCGTTTAGACCTCGTGTTAAAGCGCCTATAAATTTTTCCAAATGGAAAATCCATTGATGCACGGTCAGGATTCGAATCCACGACCTTCAGATCGAAAGTCGAGGTACTATACCCCTCGGCCAATACGGCTAAAATTTTGATTAGACTTTTCATTTTCAATGAGATGTTATTATTTTCTAGTTTCAAACTTCCACAGCAACATGATCATTAAGGACGAGTATTGGATATTTCGAAGGGAAATCAAAACGCGGGGTCAAAGTTGTTTTCTACATTCAAATGGGCAAAGAAATGATATTGGGTGGGACGAACGATGGGACGAACGGTGGGACGGTGGCTTTCCTCTATAGATTGTTTGTAAAAATAGCCTGGTTTGTTATGCTTGGAGGAAAACTTGTTTTTGTTTTTTTGTATCAGATTGGAAGGGTTAAAGTGAAAACATAAAATGTCAGGGGTTAATCAGATGAATTCTTGTTTTTTCATGATAGAAAATCACAATACACATTTTCTAAGACCAAATTATAGCTAGTACTTAGGGCCCTCCCTTTTGACATAAAAAGAGTCAGTTAAAATGGATTACTATTAAACCACTTCCCCACTGGTAGTAAAAAGGTCTCCTTCCATTCCTTCCCAATTTCTTTAAGAGATTGTCAATGTTCTTGTGCTAACCGAGTTCAAAGAAGCTGAATTGAATACTGAATAATCTAAGTATACCTACATTTGAACACTTATTTATACCTAGGTATATAAGAGAACTGCAAAAGACCTTTGCTTATGTGCTGCCAAGGTGGGTTAAATAAAGGTTAAAAAATTACTAAGAGAACCAATTGTCTACCTAGCTAGTTAAACCTAAACACTAAGGGTCAATTTATACTAGCACAGAGTTGAAGCGCATCAAAGCGTCTATCCAAAACTGAACATAACAAATTCAACCTTAACTCCACAGCGTAACGCTCACATTACTTCTGAGATTTGAAAAAGACGCGCGCATTCTTCGGAATTCGCGCGTCTGCGCGTGACCAACGCTGATTGGTGCGCGCGCATTCTCGCGAAGTAATGCGTTACGCGGTGGAGTTAAGGTTGAATTTGTTATGTTCAGTTTTGGATAAGACGCTTCGATGCGCTTCGACTCTGCGCTAGTATAAATTGACCCTAAGGCTAAGTTCAAATGAACGCGCGGCGACAAGCGGTTTGCTCGACGCGCGGTTTGAGATTGTAACAAATCAATGTTGTTGTGCACATGACCGCGCGTCAACCGCGCGACATCGTGACGCCAACTGCCAACAGCCAACCGCGCGTCGCCGCGCGTTCATCTGAACTTAGCCTTATGAATGAATTGTGTTTTTTTTTATTTATTTAAGGTCAATGCGGGGAAGACTGGCATAGTTTTTTCAAAGTTCAGTTTGAGTTATCCTATCTTAGTCACTATGCATTTTTCTGTAAAGTTAAAGATATTCATCGTTAGCAAATTTATCCAAGAATTAGAAAAAGCTATTTAACCTTTAAAACTATATAAATTTAACAATAAAATCGGAGGTTTTTAAAATTCGGGCAGTAGACGGTCTTCCCCGGCTAAATGAGGGAAGTCCGTCTAGGAGTTATTGTAGGCGACAGGGGATGTTTAGAAGAGTCTAAAGTAACTCACAGCATGTATTACATCTTAACAATGAATTTTATGTCTTCAGCGATTCGAAATAAGGTCCCAATCCAAAGATATTGCCAAAAATGTGTAAAACGGGGTAAGTCCGTCGCATTTTAGGATTCAGGGGTGGTGAACATTTTGCAACATTTTCTTGAAATTAAGTCCCTACCAAAGCATCCAATTCTTTGGTAGGGACTTACTTTCAAACTAAGAACCATTATGTTTCTTATTAAACATTTTAGAATGCTTAGAAACATAATGGTTCATCATGGAAACATTATTTCTATAAAAATAATATTATTATTGTAAGATAATTATTGTAAGAAAAATGCACGGTTCCTGTGGGATATGAATACTTATGATTTTTTGTGTTAACCACTCTATTCTAATTTCAATTTATTAAAATTATTAAAGTAGATAGGTAGAGTACCTGAGTAAATAAAAAAAAAATTAGTAAATTTAAAAATCTAAGCAGCACTATAACATTCTACTAGAGCTAGCAATCGCTAATTTTAAAGTATTTTACTAGGTTTGTGATTTTTATGTGTTTACCTATCTAATAGTAGGGACTAGGTACCTACATAGCTAAAAACAGAAAAAAAAAAATATAAGTAAGTACCTAAAGACTTTCTAGTTATGTAGTTTAACACCTATTATGATAGTCAACCCTCTACTATATCATAATTTCTTGCAGGGCCAAACCATACAAGATAATAGAAAGAAAATAAGGAACAGTTATTACTAATTTTAAAGAAATAAAAGACACCGTCAAGGGGTCATTACAGGTCAAGGGGTCATGTGAGGTCAAAAGGTCATCAAGAGATCATATCCAATAAATTTGGAATAAAAAGGTTTACGATTTCTGATTTGAGGCAAGGCCGGCATATGCCGGCGTTGCCCCGCGTAAAGTAGACGGACTTCCCAACTTGAACTTTTGGAAGGTAGATATTTTTGGATGCGATTATCTCAGAAGATATGGCGTTCTTTTGAAATTCGATAAGAGAAATAGGAGGGGGCAATATTATTAAAAAACTCTTATCATAATTAAATCCGACAACTTCACTCTTTATATTTAAAATATTTGTTTCTGTCACCACACGTCTATCTCGATAGTCGAGTTAAAATTACACGAAAAGTTTGTGAACGTTTTTTCGCGAACTGTTGCGACATAGAAACATCTATTAGAGTTAGCTGAAACCAGATGGATTTGATTGATTTGCCAATATAGGTAAAACATGCGTAGGGTGCATAGTTTCGTCAAAAAGCTCAGTGTACGGTCTTGCCCCGCAGACGGACTTCCCCGCATTGACCTTACCATAGAATCTACAGCACTTAAACATTTTAAAACAAACAATATGACAAGATTCTTACTTTTTAAAAAGAAACTAAAATAATCGCTTGGTAGATAGAAAATAAGAAACTTTTAGAGAAAAGTACGCAAATTACATGAGTGTGTGTTTTTATAAACCCTACAGGTAGGGATACTTGGGAAAAAAATCCAACTATCCCTACCAGTAGGGATAGCTCAGTAGGGATACTTGAAACAGCTCAAAAAAAATGTATTGTTTGTTTCAGAGCGAGGCCCTACATGCATCTAGGGCGCGGGGTGCGGGCGATGCGGCGCGAGGTCGCGGCGCGCGCGGGGGGCGGAATATGCCACTGAACGCTACTGCGTGCGCCGCTCTACACGACCAGGTAAGCAGGGGCAGGCAGGGACACGTCCGAACGGTTCTTTCTGTCCATATATATTTGAGAGTTTGAGACCGATTTTGGTCGCTATGGGCTGGTGTGATGCAAGCAAATGGCATACTTGCAAATGTATCCTCAGTGTGCCTTTTACTGGCTATCCCGTAAACTTGCATGCAAGCTGCTGCTCCATCAGGCAAACTTGGCTTTAGACCGAGTTCCCAATACTGAGATCCAAAGACGAACCAAGGTCAAAGATGTCGGTATACGGGTCATGGAACTCAAATGGAGTTGAACGGGATACCTGGCGAGACGTGGTGATGACAGGTGGTGTAAAGCGTTGACGGAATGGTGGCCGAGGACTGGCAAGAGGTGGGACACCCGGCGGCACGATGGGTCGACGATATTGTTAGCGTCGCGGGCCGGCAGTGGATCAGGCAAGCGCAGGGCCGGGAAGAGGGGCAAAAACAAAGGAAGGCCAATACGAGAGAGAGAGAGAGAGAGAGATGGGAGAGATCGAGATGATGATGATGATGCCTCGGCTTTATCCAATTTCCAACCTGATGAATATTATTTTCTTGCAGGTGCGCTGGGACGAGGTCACCAGCTTAGTCAGTTTGGCCATCCTTGCCCTCATCGACGTGCTTGTTATAGCAGGTAAATACCATACACACTTTTTTTTTTTAAATAGAAAATAGATCTATGTTTGGCCACCAACTCGCCTGATGTCAAGCGACGGTGTGGCCGAGGATGGATCACATCGATCTATAAGAAATCTATTCACTCTAGCCTTGAAGGCACCTAGATTATAGTTTTCAGGAAACAAGTAGAGCGGCACGGAGTTCCATTCATGGGCACTTGATCAAAACTAAGTTCGGTAGACACCTTTTTATTTATAGTGTGACGTCACACAGCCTATAATCAGCGGATGATGGAGACGCTTCAAATGATACCTCGTTTGTCAAATTATGATAAGTAGTTTAGAAGTTACGAGGGAACAGATGAACGTACATACATACCGGTCAAAATCATAGCCTTCCTTTTTGCTTCGCCGGAGTCGGGTAAAAAAAAAATTCGTACCTAAACTGTACTTCTCGCATTGAATTGGAATCGAATTTCAACTGCATGAATGGATTTTTATCCGAAAATTTTAAAATATGCATTAACACAAGCTCTAAACGGTGAAGGAAAACATTGTGATGAAACCAGCTAGCTTTGTAATAGTGGTAGGTAATGGGCTTGCAACATGTCACGTATGGAATTCTAACTTCTGTTAAATGTAAGCCTGTTCAAAATTTCTATTTGGGCTTAATCTCTGATTACCCTCAGCGTAACTAAAATGGTCGCTAATGCAGATTCACAAATGATTTGCGTCGAGATTCTCGTATTAGAAATCACAAAGTTGACAATTCCGTACCCGTAATATCATCCTATTGTTTGACAGTTTTGTGGAGAATCGTAAAATAAAATGGCCACCTATGAATTGGAATTGCACTAAGTGTCAATCAAATATGATTTATGTTTAATAATGATAATAAAACATACTAAATACTTACTTAAAAACCAAATACTTATTTACAGAGTATTAGTAGTAATAATACGATGCAATATTAAATGAAAACCAACCGGGTTATTTTTTTTCGTGTGGCAATTTAAGGCCTAGCATGTGATTCTGCTGTGAATTGAATTGCGTGAATTGCGTACAATTCAGCTAACAATATATTAAAGATGAATTGCTTTAGCAATATCAATACAAATCACCCGTGAATCATATTATTGTGAATCTGCATTAGCGACCATTTTAGCTCTGCTGATATCCATATCTGTTTTATCCATATTTATTTTAAGAAAAATCAACAACTAGTAAAAGGATCTAAAAATAAATATAGGAAAACCAACTTACACTAATAAAATAATCTAAAAATATCTAAAGATCAGAAATAATCTGTATACCGTACCTTGCAAATACAGTCGTTATCATATTTGGTTTTTATAATATTCTTAGATCCTACATTCTATTAATATTCTCAATATGTCCCCAAGCAATAAGGTTTAGGTAGGTACTTATTTTATTGTGTTTCGACAATGCTCGGACAAGTATGCTATACTCGACAATGTGGTCCAGTAAGCTCTACTTGATGACAGGGGCGGATTTAGAAGGGGGGGGGGGGCACAGGGGTACGTGCCCCCCGTGAAAAATGTCCAGTGTTATTATTATTCTTTATTGTACTGTATTTATTCTATTGTATTGCCAAATCTATTATTTGTTATTTATTTAAACTTAGCTAGTAGTATCAGCGACGTATCTTTAAGTCCCCTATAACCTATACTTATTATATTTTAAATTTTAAAATAAAAAATAAAAAAATTGTTAAACACTTTTTTGTTTGAAAGTGTACACTTTTCGATTGATGCCACAAAAACTTGGTGAGGATCTGTCGAGGATCTTCAGAATTATGAACAGAAATGGACCTCGAAAGTACAGAAAATTACTCAGCTCGAACATTAAAGCCGGTTTTTTAATTTTGAATTTAGCTACTAAACTTGTTTTCAAGTAAAGTTAAGTTTGTACTCCAATCCGACTTAACTTTTACCCTCAGTACACGAGAATCAAACTAACACTTGTCGATCGAGCGAGCGAAGCGAGCGAAGATCTTAGTGGTAAGTTGGGCGATTTTGCTTTGTATGTTTGTATGTTTCACGAATTCTTATTCGCGCGTAACTGTCGAACTGTTCATCTAATTTGCATGAAACTTGGTATTAAGTATAGGGGTAGTCAGAAAGAAGTCCAAATGTAAGCCATTTACGGTGTGCTAGATCTCAGTTCGGGGCGAACTACTAGTTTTATTTCTAAGTGCTAAATCGAACTTGCGTCCTTGCAAATTACCTTGCCACTAGGCATAAGGTCGATATTGCTTTGATGCGGGATCGACATCAGATATTAAGATTGTAACCCTCCTCAGCATAAGTCAATATGATTTGGATAACGGACGCAATAGCTATCACTTAGACATCGAAAAACTATTTAAATACTAGCTGACCAGTCGAACTTCGTACCGCCCTATTTATTTTATTTATATATTACAATATTGCAATTTTCTTGTAGATCTCTAATTTTTTTGAAACTGTATTATAGCTTATGCTATCCCCTGATAATGTAGCTTTCTATTGGTGAAGGAATGTTTGAAATCAGTCCAGTAGTTTTGGAGCCTAGTCGTTTCAAACAGGAAAACGAAAAATTTTTCCTCTTTATAATATTAGTGTAGATTAAAAAAATAAATAAATATCGATGGAGATTATACAGGGCGTCCCACGGCTATGCCACATGGATGGATAGTATCACACTATCACACTAATCACACTATCACATCACATCACACTAATATTATAAATGCGAAAGTTTGGATGTTTGGATAGATGTTCCTCTATAACTCGACAACCACTGAACCGATTTGGTTAAAATTTGAAAATTATAATATCCGGGAATAGGACATAGGCTACTTTTTATTCGGGTATCACGCGAGCGAAGCCGCGGGCGGCAGCTAGTCTTAAATAATGGAGATAGAACATTTTACTGAAAGAAGACTTTATTTTGATTGAAAAACAATTCCAACTGCATTCAAATTATCTCCTATCTGTACCGGGAATTGAAACCGCCAAATTGTAAAACAAAACATCCTGTTTGATGAGGTTAGGTTACTCTGTTGTGATGACGTTTTCAAACAAATCACCCATTGGTGATTTGTAAATTACTGTCATTTTGGAGAACGAAACAAAACGCAGTACGATACCGGAACCGGTTGAGTTGTAAATTAGAGGAATTGAGGCCCTGGTTACGCTATAGTCGGATTGCTCATTTTACGGACTAAAATTGAAGGAAAAAATGTCATTTTTCCTTCAATTTTGACATAAAACATATCAAAAATAATCAAAATTGAAGGAAAAATGACATTTTTTCCTTCAAATTTAGTCCGTATAATGAGCAATACGACTATAGCTGCCGGGCAATGTAAATAGATCGTAAAGGCGCGGACCAACCGCGACTCACGGAGCGGCTACACACGTGCGTCAAGCTTCGCTTTGCAGGAGACTGTATGTAATTTTGTCCACGGCAACTCACAGACACGATACGCATGAATTGACGTCATTGATACACGCGTGGCTAGCTCGAATATAGCGACCACGCAGTTCAATTCTGTCCACGCTATGCACGCGGTACACGAAATTATGATTAGTATGAATTCAAAACTGCGCTGTGCTACAGTTGTAAATAAAAAAAATCATTTCTTTCAGACAACTTATAGATAGTTACAGATCTTATTTAACTATTCTAACGGTCCATATTAATATATACCTTACAACTAACATATATATTTATACCTAGAAACTATTCACTTATTATTTTCACGAATTGTCTGTTCGTGACTCACTTGTGTTGTGTTTAACATAGTCGTGGGTTCATATTCGTGTACTGCAGTGTAAACGTAAACCCACCGTTGCATTTTAGCTGCGTGGGTTCATTTGTTTGAACAAACCACGCAGCTAAAATGCGCAGCGTGCCCGCGCACAGCATTTATTTTTATTTATTTATTTATTTATTTAATACAGTTGTGACGGAAAGCTTACAGTAAGGACCAAAGCGATATCTATCTTAATTAAAACTTAAATACATTCTCAGAGAGTTAAAAGTAGCGGAAGGACTGTCGTTAAAGATGTATATATGTTGGACCTCGTGTACATTATGCATTCAGTAGAGTGAGCGCCCTCATGCGCCGCTGTGGGTCCGAGCCTTAATACTGCACGAGGACGCCCACTATGAAACCTACGCAAATACTCGTACCTCTATTATTACGTACATATTGAATGCTTTGCAATGAAGCGCTCGTAGCGTGGCTTATCACGGCTGAACGCACACCTACCCGCGCCGAATTCTCGAAGTACCGCCATATTGACTGGCCTATTAGCTCAGTCGGTAGTAGCTCTACCATCTACGCTGTAGGTCGTGGGTTCGATTCCCATCCAGGACAAACATTTGTGTGATGAACATAGATATTTGTTCTTTGTCTGGGTGTTATAAAGTATAATAAGCATGTACTTACTAATATACATATAAGTATTCTATCAGTTATCTGGTTCTCATAGTACAAGCTTTGCTTAGTTTGGGGCTAGATAGCGCTGTGTGTAATGTCCAGCAATGTTTTTTTTTTTCAGTCAGATGCGACCGCAGGCAGTTGTTCGAGGTTTCAAACGATTTCATATTTGAAGAATTCTAAAATTCGATTCGTTCCGTGCGTTTGGTGAGGATAGGTGTGCGGCCACCTTTAGACGTTCTTGATAGATCGTTGAAGTTAAGTGACGTTCTAAGCGCTCACAATGGATGGGTGACCGCTTGTGGCTAAAACAATCGAGCGTTTCTGTGCTTCGGGCACTTAAACTTAACCTAGCTGTATAGCTGTTGAGCCATGATGGAGGCCTTAAGGCGGCCTAAGGACCCTAACTCACACAAATTCATTTTGAGAACATAATTATTATTTTATAATAATAATTTTTTTTTTTTTGAGTTGTTATTGTGTTATTAATTTGTGTGAGTTAGCGTCCTTAGGCCGCCTTAAGGCCTCCGTCATGGTTCAACAGCTTTTCAGCAAGGTTAAGTTTAAGTGACCGAAGCACAAAAATTATGTACCAGCAAAATTAGATATCAAAAGCGTAGCAGCTCGCTACGAGCTCGTAGCAATTGCTACGGCTCATAGCAATCGTAGCGTAATCGTAGCTGCTCGTAGCGGGTGCTACGTGCAATACTACGTGATTGTGATGAAGCTTTCAATCAAGACTAATTCGTTAAAGCATTTACGTACTTGCTGCAGTTACTGGTATAGTTCGAAAGTAGTACATAATGACAGTTAATGTCAATAATAAGCACCACTTAAACTAAGTAGCTCTTCAGTATGGAAATGAGCCCCATTACTTTATTTTGTGAATTTTAAACACATTTTTCATAGTGAAAATTTTTTACTTTGTTCAAATTTAACCGGATGTTGGATATTTGACAAAAGAAATGATAAATGAAAGGAGAATCCAAAAGGTTGGAATTAGCTGTGACAGGCACCTGCGCCAGTGTTGCCAACTTAGAGATTTTACCGACGAACTAGGTCAGTTTGTTAGGTCGGATAGTTATATAGCAACATAGAACTGTGTTGGCTAAAGGACTGTTTATACTATAAACAGTCTTGTATTTCTCTGTCAAGTGAATTGTATTCTTTGGAGAAATAAATGTCTCAAACCACAAACAGTCCTTTAGCCAACACTATAAACAGTCACATAAACAGTTATAACACTATAAACAGTTATAATATAACAGTTATAACACTAACTAGTAATATAATATGGAGTAATATATCAGTTATTTACTGCTCCATCTAAACCAGTGATTCCCAAAGTGGTCCAGGTGGACCCCCAGGGGTCCACGGGAGACTCGAAAGGGGTCCACGTTGGCGAGAAATTTTGGTAATACGGTATAAATGTAGCAGCAGGGGGTCCACCGAAACCAGTAAATATTTGAAAGGTGTCCATGAGGAAAAAAGTTTGGGAACCACTGATCTAAACATTGTCCCAGGCACTACAGTGTCCCGATAAGTGTAGGCAAAGATTGCCTCCTGACACTGTATAAATCATCTAGTAAAGATGTAAAGGCCTAATATAACAGTTATAGCACTATAAACAGTTATACTATAAACAGTCCTTTAGACAACACAGTTTAACATAAACATAAACTTTATAGCTACAGACATTGAGCGTAACAGACGCGTAGCGTGGCAGACAAAATAATATCCGTACCCATATTATAAATGTGAAAGTGTGTTTATTTGTTTGTTTATTTGTCCTGCTTTCACGTCAAAACAGAGCGACGGATTGACGTGATTTTTTGTGTGGAGATAGTTGAAGGGCTGAAGAGTAACATAGGCTACTTTTTATCCGGGTACCATGCGAAGCAGCGGGCAGCAGCTAGTTATTCTATAAATCTATACAGTTTATAAGAACTTATTCATATCTAACGTAACGTAGCAGCACAGACACGAACAGACAAAGTATTAACAGACGTAAAAGTTACGATTTCTACGGGATTCGAACCCGTATTGATACAAGCGACATCTTTTCGTCATTTGATTCTGAATATAGGATAGTAGAAGTTTCCCTGTAGATGGCGCTAATCGGTGATTTATCTTTTCATTTTCAAAAAAATATTATATTATCCAAGTGTGGATATTAGATGTCTAGAAGAGCTCGTGGCGTAGCTTGCTTGGACGTTCTTGATTGATCGTTGAAGTTAAGCAACGATGTGCGCGGTCACTTTTAGGATGGGTGACCGCAAGTGGTATTACGAGCTGAGCGCTTCCGTGCTTCGGAGGGCATGTTAATTGTCGGTCCCGGCTTTTAAGTCACTAAGCCATGACGGAGGCCTTTAGACGGCCTAAAAACTCCTAGAGTTGGCCACTTGCTCATACGAAAGAAGAAGTGTGGATTTTACTATAAAAATGACAATTATAGTAGAAATCTGTCTAAAAGCTGGCAACACTGACCTGGAAATTAAGACTTTATTGGCTGAAAGCTCAGAAAGGGACGCCGTAACAGATTCCTATCCCAGATTGAAATCTTCAGCGATGTTCGGTAATGGTGCGACTGAGTTGTTAATGATTTTATCAGGTAAGAATATTCAAGATTTTTACGCAAATTAATCGAATGCAAAATTGAGGGGTCTAAAGGAAATCCGCCTCTATCTATAAAATTGAAAAAAAATGTTTTTTATTGCCTGGTGATACTCAATCTCTTTGTCCATGGTTCCGTAAAATCAGCAGGCTGATTGTCTAACTTGTCTCAAACCTCAAATTGGTCTCAAACTGTCAAAACGATCGCGTTGGTATATTTTGTTGCGTTCGGAGTCATAAACCGGATCCACACCGGACGATCCAAAATGGATCGGCGATCCCGCGATCCGCGATCCAAGATCGTGATGCGTGGAGCGTGGATCGTTCTAGGTCGATCCAACAGCAATCTTTTGCGATCCTGACTGGCTGTTCCATCGCGCTCCTGCCGATCCATACTGAATCAGTACATACTGAATAAAGGCGGATCACGCGATCCTAATCACAACCGTCTAGACTGCGCGCGCCAAGCGACTGAGGCCTTTGTGCGTGACCAAAAAACCGACAACAAATGGATTGCACGTGGCGAGGAGCGCGCGCTCTCCGCCGCGCACATGGATCGCGCGCGGCACGTCTACACTTTACGCTCCGTGGAGCGCGCTCCATGTCGCGCGCAATCGGAGCGCTTTAGATCGTCCGGTGTGGATCCGGCTAATGAGATCAGTGACAGAGCTACTTGCATGGTCACTGAACTGTCATATTTGAGACTTTGAGACCAATTTTGGTCGCTGTCAAAGATAGACAATCAGGGGGCTGGTTAGATCTAAATCGCCTCTATCACATACAAAAAACTAAAACATTATCAAAGTGTGATTCAAAACCTACACTATTGTACGTAGTATGTACTATTTTGGAAAATTTGAAAAAAATATTAACAGATTTCTGATAGCTTTGTAGACATTAATAAGGCCAAAATAAAAGGGAAAAAAAAAGATCAGTTTTGGAAAATATAACAAAAATAGCGAAAATTCGATATGAAACATTTACAAATATCCCCTCCAATTACCTAGTGAAAAGGGTTTCCATCTCGAAGCTGGGATCTGCTTCTGTTCTCACCTCGTGTATTCATTTATACGGACGTACAGGCGAGGGAGATACAGCTAGTTCATTGCGAAAAAAATAACGACTGCAAAATGTTTGTAGAATCAAAAATAATTTTCTATTTCACTAAATAAATGTGAAAATTTGTATATTTGTAAGTGATTGTCTATAAGAAAGCAAGTTCGTATGAGCTAGTGGCCAACTCTCGTGATAGAGTTTTTAAGCTGCCTAAAGGCCTCCGTCATGGCTTGACGACTTAAGAGCCGGGACCGACAATTTACCATGCCCTCCGAAGCACGGAAGCGCTTAGCTTGTAATGCCACTTGCGGTCACCCACCTAAATTGTGACCGCGCACAACGTTGTCTCTAAAACAGCTGAATACTTAGAATACTAACTAATTGAATAGGTTCTAGATTTTTCATTGATTTTACCCAGGGGATGACAGAAAGTTACTAAAAATTATCTAGTGAAACCGCGCAGCAGGTAATTTCCTTGTCATCATTTTGTACGATTTTTATTAGGTATTATTATATTTTATCGGTTTTTTTTTTGAGCGAGTCAAACTATTTACACGCAGCGTCATCAATCAGTATCCCCCTAAAGTCTACAATAATTATTTTCATATTCTATCGGTCTATTTTGGAGCGAACCAAACCTATATTTAGCTAGTAAAAGTTCGTTCAAGTAGAAGACAAATTCTTTATTCAATAAAGAAGAAGACAATTCCAGTACTAAATAATGAAATTCTATTGTTTGTTTAATTAAACACATCTCCTCTCGTCTCCGCTTTGGTTGGTTTTGGCCTAAAGCTATAAAGTAATCTAGCTCTTTGTATATAAGCTGTGCACTCCGTATTCATTTATACAAAGCCGTGGGAGGTCCATTTGCCGATTACATCGTACCTCAATGCTGTTAGCTAGGGCTCGTTGTAATACAGTCAACGTTATATGACGAACGTCAATCTAACTTAAGGTCGCTGCATACGTAATGTGATTTTTCTCGTCCCGAACGGAACGTGACGATTTCTTGACATCGTTTCATATGAAAATATAGTAACAAAATACACGTCACGAGAAATCGGACGGGACGGGCCGGGACGGGATGTCAGGTGAAAAAACATCGTTATGGACAGTGTTCTGTGTTAAGGACGATGTTATGTCACGTCTCCGTCCCGTCCGAGGTTTTATCCCGTTACGTATGCAGCGACCTTTAATTAGAGAGATGCCACACGGACGTCACCGTTGCGTTGCGTCGTCGCAGCGGACGACAGAGCGGTGACGCTGCGTTGTTTTTCATACTAATCAGAACGACATGTCACACGGTGCGTTAAAACAACTCGCGTTGACAGAACAAAAGTTATACGCTGTGACAACGCAAGAGGCATCTCTCTTAAGGCTGAATTACACCAGGGCAACAACGTGTGACAGTGCCGCATGCTACATATTGTGACATTGACATCTTGTGGCATACTACAAATAGCAAGCAGTTGCGGTATTAGTAGCATGCGGCAGCCTATTTTACGCCGAGGCAACATCGTGCTTGGGTCAGTCTGCCACATGACGCAAGGTGTTGCCATGTCGCACGGTTCTTGCCACAATGTGCGACATTTTTTATTCTGTAGCATGCGGCCTTGTGGCATGCCGCAATGCCGCACAGTGTTGCCCCGGTGTAATCCAGCCTTTAAAGTTAAGTAGTATGCACTGCCTGTCAAATGCATTAATGTCAAATGACGGTTACCGTAATACGAAAATCTGGACTTGTTGTTTAAAAATACCCTGAGAGTTACGTGAGTATGTGACAAATGACGAAGCTCTGTAGTGGCGTGGATGAAGCTACTATTAGGCTCGTATAGCAGAATGCTACTTGAGTTACAGTTGTGAATGCAATTCGTTTTCAAAACTTTCCTTAGTTTTACTAGATAAAATCGACAGAAACCGGTTCACAACTTTCTCCCCAACTACATGAATTATCATGTAGTTTGTGGCGAATTACTAGTTGTAATATTAATTACAACTAGTAATTCGCCCCAAACTGAGATTTCGCGCACCGTTGCGTTGATTAATAGACTTAAACTTATAGGGGTAGTCAGAAACAAATCCAACTACCCCTAGTTCTGACTACCCTTATAAGTTTAAGTAGATAGAATAGAAAAAAGTTTTGTAAGTGCTACTTCTGCTGAGCTTAGGTGGTTAGCATAGTGAAGTTTTTAATAAATTTCGAAAAAAATAATAATAAGCCGATACCTAAATACCTACTGAAGGTTTTTTTCTCCCATTACCCAAGCAGCAACATTTTCAATGACATAACCAAGATAAAACCATGATAGCGTAGAGCAGGGGTGCCCAAACAATCGATCGCGAGCGCTTTTCGAATCGATCGCCAGCAATATACCTATTATTAGTTGGTACTTATTCCCAACATAATAGGTAGGTATAGTACTTCAAGCTCTAAACTGGATCTCGGTTATTCCAGTGTTTTTTCCGAATACGTTCGACAGCAGTGTATGATTCCACAAAACAGAATGCGACAGCAGCTCTAATTTGCTTTCCTTAAAAATGACATTGATATTTATTTGTTTGCGATAAAGTTGCGATATGAGTAATTTTCATTTCCAAATGAATGACTTTTCGTTAATGGTTTTTGTAAACGCATTTTTTTTCTGGTTTTACTGTACATTGAACGCGGCGACAAAACGTGAACGCGAAAAAAGTGTAGTAAAACCATATTTAAAAAATGTTTTCTGTACAGTTGTTCTATCTCACGAAGTCCGTTTGGTCTTAATTGTATGTGTGTGAATCGGCCCACGCACACAGAAACAACGTGCATGTGCATCTACACACACAATTACGACCAAACGGACTTCGTGAGATAGAACAACTGTACCTACCTACTACGTAGTTTTCTTTCAAAATATTTTTTGGTAGATTGCCGAAACTATAAGTTTGAGCACCCCTAGCGTAGAGTATCCTCTACGTAACCCCTCAAAACTCTCCGTATCACTGGAACTATCAATAAATTATCACTGCCTGGGGGGTACAATAGGCCCTACATTATACCTTATCCCTGACACAGAACCAATAACACTCTATCGCCTGAAGCTTTAATGACTACACTACGATTTTAAATATTAATTTGTAAAGTCCACATTACTACAAGATTTTACGATTCTCTTAATATTTCAAAAAGGATCAAAAGCCTAATGACACTAAGTGTCAATTCACACGTAACACAACCACACGACACCGACAACCACACCACAACGACGCGATGTGGTCGGGCGTATATTTGTATTGAAAATGAATTTACAATTCACACGTACCACATTTTGCCGTTGTTATCGACCACCTGTGTAATACGACCACATCGCAACCACATCGCAACCACATCGCGACGACATGACGTCATCAACAGCGCGCGCCTAGCTGGCGCCTGTCACATCGACATTTTGTCGGTACCACAACGCAACTGCAAAAAGTCGCTGCGACACTATTCACACGTAACCACAGCTGGACCACATTTTGTCGGTGCGACGTGGTGTGGTTGTGGTACGTGTGAATTGACACTTAATCGTATTTTTTTTCTATGTCACATATACAATACAAACAACAGCACTATAAACATAGAGTAGGATTCAGCACTCAAGTCCTACGGAAAAAGCGGGAACTAATTGTTTTATTTACTTTTTTAAGCTCGCTAGTCAAGGTCGTTCAGTTGTTCTGGTGTGTAGAGCTAACGAACGTACAAACTAGCATAATTATTATTGCTCAAGCCATAATTGGACAATTAGTAATTTTTTACGTAACCTAGTTCTGCGATAGCAGCGCCGCGTCTATCGGACTTCAGTGCTGAATCCTACTCTACAATGTAACATGAGTAGATATTTATTGGTCGTATCTATGACTATACTCGTAGTTAAAAATTTTATCAGTAGGTACCTACTTTATCACGTAAAGAAATCATTTTAGTTCATTATAATAACAGTCATAGTGAACACAAGTTTAGTAGACTGTATAGTGTATACTATGTCTGGTGAATCCAATAAATAAATAAATATTTTTTATGTAAGTTCATCGATTACTCGAAGACACCTAAACCGATTTGAAAAATTCTTTTTTTGTTTGAAAGGGTATAGTACTTTTCAATTGGTGCCATAAAAATTTGGTGAGGATCTTCGGAGTTATGAACAGAAATGCACCTTGAGAGTGCAGAAAATTGCTCATAACATTGAAGTCGGGTTTTTAAATTTTTTTAATTAGCCTCTTGTGATATAATAGCTTTTTGATTTTTTTTTACTTTTGCACGTAATCTTCAAGAGTTTCAGTAGTCATTCGTAGCTGCAGGCGACAGTGCTTCTGAAGAATCACTTTCAGTATCCCGCAGGAAGATAAAGAACTAGGCCAGACGTGTAATAGACGTGATAAATAATACCACACAATGGCTGTAGCTAAACTTGGCATCAATAGAACACTATACATAGCTACACTATAGTAGGTAATTGATACTATGATGGCACATGCCATCGGGAAGAAAAAAACAAGAAGACATGACACAAAACCAAGCTTTGTTTTTTTTATACCTATTGTTTGTGTGTGTTAAATAATGTTTCTATCACAGTTATACGTTTAACGCGTTCAGTGCCCATGACATAATGCTCCGAGTACAGCTTGTGCTATTACGGCAGAGCACCGCAGAGCAGAGGCAGAGAATGGGTTAAAATCTGTTTCCACTATGTTTTCAAGTTCCGCAAATTAATAGTACCTACATCCAAATTATAACACAATAGCATTTTTGTTGTTTTTGTGTTACACGTGACAAACAGCGTCTAAGTATGTCGTCGCCCTGCTTGACGCAGACTAAAGACAAGTCGTCCCAATTAGGACGTTTTTGAGTCTTCACTTTGCGCGTGCTAGAAAAATATCGATTATTTTTAAATATCATTGATAATGTAATTATTTTGGCGCGCTTTACTCAGGCCTACTTATCCTCTTAAAATAAAAGTCAGAAAAGCAAAATTAATCTTATCCATCTAAACATCTTTATTCGCAAAAGTTTCTCTTAAAAATGCCTCCCTCGTTCCGAAATAATGTACAAAAATAACAATATCCTCCAGCCAATAAAAACTCCTCCGATATCACAGCTGAGGCAGAAACAGCTTCATCACAACAAGCATAACGCCGGACTGGAAGTCAAAGTGCGCGGCAAGTTGTAATACTGATAATTGTAATAGGGCGTGCACACAGAAATTTCATAGGTACATAATTCACTGAGAATGTGTGATTTTTGTGATTTTGAAAAAAAAATATCCATAGCACTTTAAAATAATTAAAAGCTAGCAAAAACTCATAAGCCAACAAGACGTAAGCTCTTTGGGTCTATAATAGAGTATTTCGTTAAAATTCCGTGTCGTATCATTTTTGGTCGGTATAGTGATAATATTCCAACGCACTTAATATTATCCAGCCAAACGGAAATATTAAGTACCACAAGTTTAAACTGTAAATACCACCTTCTTAAGTATATTTTTTTTATTACAGCTTGTTACACAAAATACTAGTGTAGAACTTTTATTTTTTTTTAAATGATAATTGTCTTATAATAATCGCTTGGCATACTCTGTTTAATATTGGTCTCTCTTGGAAAGGATTTTTATACCTAACATGGTACATTTTGTACTTACCTAGCTGAGTACGTTAATGAGCTATAGTAATACTTAACAAGGGATTCGTCGGCCGCATGGTAAAAACCTATATCTGCAATTTTGTTAAAATAGGTTTTTGTGAAAATTAGGTGTTAGGGGAAGTCGTTTGTATGTGGGACGAATAGCTTGGAAGAGAGAGAGAGAGAGAGGGGAAGTCGTTTGTAGAAACCCTTTTAAGGGTCCCAAGTTTGCATAGCTTGCCAAGATTGAGTCCGCGAAATGATTATTTTCCTTGGATTTAGATAGGCTATTGAATTTTCAGCAATTTTGTTGTGGGTAAACAGAGACTGGGAATAGGTGAATACAACAATAAACATAATGTATCCCTACCGGTAGGGATAAATGGAAAAAAATCCAACTATTCCTACTAGAGTTATATTACCACTAGGGATAATTTGAACAAGGTTTAAAAACAAAACGAATTCAGGATAAAAAAAATTAAATACTTACTCAAAACTCTTAACCGAACTTATAAACAACAACTGAAATTATTTTAAGTATATTAGTTTTTTGATGAAACAACTGAAATTGGTTGTAATACTTAATTCAATTTCTATTTACAA
The DNA here is from genome assembly GCA_958496255.1 of Camptogramma bilineatum. Classification (NCBI taxonomy): domain Eukaryota; kingdom Metazoa; phylum Arthropoda; class Insecta; order Lepidoptera; family Geometridae; genus Camptogramma; species Camptogramma bilineatum. The sequence continues at coordinate 735,920 of OY292472.1, forward strand.
AAAAATATTTGGTGGGAATAACGCGAATTTTACACAATTTTTATATTGTTTTAGATAATAAAGTTTTCCTTCGATACGTCGATAGTACCCGTTGTTCAGATGCCGTCAACGACATCTGGCGGTCACTTTGTAAAAATAATTGATCACACTTCCGACTTTGTAACCTAACAAATGAGAGTTTTTCAAAGTTTTAGGATGTTAAAAGAAATGTACTTCGTTGGGGCCCATTAGGCTGAGACTCCACCAAAGCGGAGATGTGTGAAACGTGTTTTAAACAACCAATAAAATTTCAAAAGACGAGATGACATTTGAATAACGAAATTCTATTGGTTGTTTAAAACACATCTCACACATCTCCGCTTTGGTGGAGTCGCAGCCTTAGGAACAAGAAAAGTATTTGTTTTAAACCATTATTCAATTATTTATTCAAACAAACATACATAAACAAATATTTGGCTGCTGACTATGAGACAAATTTATAACAGTAAAAAAAAATATCTGCGATTGAAATATCGTAATACCTAATTAGAGAATTGTGGTTTTTCACATCTGTTAGGGATGCGATTATCACAAAACGAAATCCCTGTTGAGAATGAAGAAAAATCCAGCGATTTTTTCATCGCAGTGCAGAGAATTTTAAAATCGTATCTCAAAAAATGAAATCGCCTCAGGGTAAAATGGTTTGTTTTCCTTAAAATTGGGGAATTCGGAAAAAAGCTGCAAGTACTTTTTCAACTGAATGTTTAAGGACTGAAAAAGAGAGAAGAATAAAATAGTGAATTTTGAAAAATCAATAGAAAATGAAAAGTCTTATTATTATGAGGCGAAAGAGGTGTGTCAGAATCGTAGCAAGTGGAAGTCCGTGGTCTCTGCCTACCCCTGTGGGAAAGAGGCGTGATTTTTATGTATGTATTATGTATGTAAGTCTTATTAAAGTTTGCGTTTCCGACCGGACTCGAACCCGCACTGATACAAGCGATCCTCCTTAAGACGGAGTGCCTTTACCAACTCGGCCACGGATCCATATTCGTCGGGTCGAAAATCTTGATAAGCTCATTTGTCGGTTAAAGCACTGATTAGTAAAATACCTAAGTATGGTCCTTGGGAGGGCACGTTAAATTGTCAGTCCCGACTTTGACGGAGGCCTTTAGGCGGCCTAAAAACTCCGTCACCAGAGTTGGCCACTTGCTCATACGAACTTACTTATTGTGGTTTAACACTATAAAAATAAAAAAATATTGAAAAATCTAATCAATAAAAACTTAGGCCTTTACAATCTTTACTAGATGATTTATACAATGTCAGGAGGCAATCTTTGCCTACACTTATCGGGACACTGTAGTGTCTGGGACATTGTTGAGATGGAGTAGGCTTATAGCACCTACACCATCCTCTCAGCTTAACCGGCCATATCCACAGGAAAGACATGGTCAATACGTGTGGGGCTGACTAAGCCCCAATCAATAGCCTTATTATAATTCCTGGTATTTGTGTAACTAAGTTCTTCTCAAGTTATTTGGGACAAAACCACTAACGAAGACGTTGAAACTCTTTATTAAAACCTACGAACAGTTTACGTAAATTAAGTTATGCGTTGGTTAGCTACGGAATTTTCATTATTCAAATAAACCTCACCCGAAATTCGAGGTTCGAGTAAAATGAGTACTTGAGAGCCCTTACCTTTAAGAGAATGTTGTCCGGGCAACAAAGTTCTCTCAATGGAGAACTATAGAAAAAAACAAGTAGTTATATTAAAATTAAAAAAAAACAACTTCAATGTACCTACCTACAAGCTAGCACAATGTACAACAAGCAACGCAATTTTTTGCTGAGACTTTTTTACTTGATACAAATATTTGCAGATCACACAAACATTTGTCCCGCATCACACCCATAAACATCTTCTTCTAGTGCCTCTCCATTACTGAAGATTAACTGTCATCCTGGCAAATTTTTCTTTGTCTAGTACTAGCCTAACCAGATCTTTCGCTTTCTTGAATCCTGTCCAATCTCCCATAAACCCATACCCATAAACATGGTTCTCTTATTCAAATGATATTTTCTACTTTTTTCATGACTCGTATCTTTTCAGTCCACAATTCTATGAATACCATTGTGATTCATAAGTGATGGAAAACGAAACAATTCGATTTGGGCGGCCGGTCATCGGAATCGAATGATTTTCATTTGATTCGCGTATCTGCGTCGCAAATACTTTTTGTGGACGTTTCCACGGCAGTAAAAATACAGTTTTGGAACGGCAGTAAAAATAGATTTATTTACGGATTTTTATAATTCTAGCGTTTTTTGTTTTGACGGTATTAACACGTTGAGTGCCACTGACGCACATGTTCGATTCACATCACAATAAAATCAAAATTGTCAAATGGGCATCTATATTTTGGTTTCGGCCTCATGCATGCCTATCAAGAACCGCGACTCCATAGTCCCGAGATGTTAAACATCATCATCATCATCATTATCCATAGCCCGATTTAACTCACTGCTAGGTATCATCTCAGCTGTAAGACATCCACTGTTATACACAGGCCTCCCTCAAAAATTTTCATGCATTGCGGTTGGAGGCGGCCTGCATCCACCGCCAACCTGCAGTTTTTAGAAGGTCGTCTGTCCATCTTGGCGGTGGACGTCCAACGCTGCGCTTGCCGGTATAGGCCTGCTGAGATAAGCCTCCCTATGTTTGTGCAATCCACCAAGGTTTTGTGCTAAAAAATAGCTCAAAACAGTGTTAAAATAAAATATCTAATTTATGTATTAATTTTCAGGTAACTGTCTGGTGATAGCAGCTGTCCTCTGCTCGTCGAAGCTGCGCAGTGTCACGAACCTGTTCATCGTGTCTCTGGCGGTGGCAGACCTGCTCGTCGGGTTAGCTGTCCTGCCTTTCTCTGCCACAAGGGAGGTTTTTGAGGTAAGTTGGCAGATTCTTGCTAGTAATTTTTTGAGATGTCGTAGAAGCGCTCGTGACGTAGCTTGCTTTGACGTGCTTGATTGATCGTTGAAGTTAAGCAGCGTTGTGTACGTTCACAATTTGGATGGGTAACCGCAAGTGATATTACGAGCTGAGCACTTCCGTGCTTTGGAGGGCACGTTAAATTGTCAGTCCCGGCTTTTAAGTCGTTAAGCCATGACGGAGGCCTTTATAGGTGTCGTAATCTTAGAAAAAATGGAACCCTTATTGGAAGACAATTTCGTTGTCTATCTGTATTCTGTCCATTGAAAATTTTTATTTTAAACTTAACTTTGAAAGTGAAAAATATTATCTGTAACGTAACTAGCAACAAGTTCGCCATTTAGATAGAAAGCCTACCTAGTTATCGCGTCATGAACTACCAATAAGGAAACACACAACGCGATGACGTGATAGTGATAGTGCGCGCTGATTGGTTTATTTATGTTCCCATACCCTGCTATCCCTGTCTCTGTACTTTCGTTCAAAGATTACATTCTCCATTTTGTTATACACAATGAACATTGCATTTCTTAATTTCAAAATTCCCTATCCATCCAAATAAGTAAGAAAGTTAAAGTAATTCAAACATCGTTGTGTTGCTATCACGCCGCTACATAATCCTCCAGGCACTCAACAAAAGATACATAAAGATCATTTTTGTTTGGCCTATAAGCTATCGCCAATTTTAAAATTTAGAACAGTTTCAAATACAGACTTGTGGTTATTGAAAACTAAATACTGAAAATTCACAAATATCCGACCTTTATCCTAAATAACTTCTAAAGCTGACGCAGTAAACCCAATATTTTGCGCAAAAACAGGCTCTATCTTAAAACGGCCCTTATCTTATAAGAGCCATCGTTATTTTTTACTTGCTTCATAAGACTCTAGTATCTGAGTAATCGGCCACCGTTATAAGAGGATCGAATTCTTTGTTACCTACCACACTTTCTCTGAAGCCCCACTTTGCTTAGACGTTTTTGATAAATCTTTTGAATCACTTTGTACGATTCAAATCGTGGCGTAGCTTTCTTGAACAACCAGGGCCTTACTTATGAAAGATTTTTAAAGTGAAACACTGGTTAAACAACGTCCTGTCTTTATTTGTGGATAGTGACAAACAGAGACAGGACGTTGTTCAACCAGTGTTCAATTTTAAACATCTTTCATAAGTAAGGGGGCCAACATTTGAGTTAGTGCCATTAAGAACTGAGCGCTTCCGTGCTTCGGAAGGTACGTTAAGTTGTCTTGGCTTTTACGTCGTTAAGCCATGACGGAGGCCTTTAGAGGGCCTAAAAACTCACTATAAGGTAGCAGACAAGCATACGGCCCACCTGATGGTAAGCGGTTACCGTAGCCTATGGACACCTGCGACACCAGAGGAGTCACACTAGCGCTAATGACCCTTTAGAAGAGAAATCACTGCGCCGACAACACAATGGACAAGACTGGTCCACCAGTTGTCACCGCAGCGCTTCCTTGCAGAGCTCTTCTTAGGCTGGTTTTAGTGTCACGCGTACCGTCGGCGCTGATAGGCGAGTGATCTTTATTACAATGAAATAGGGATACTGATTGTTCAGCACTGACGAGTGCAATCAGCGTTGCCATTTTCGCTAAACAATCAGTATCCTTGTTTCAATGTAATAAAGATCACTCGCCTATCAGCGCCGACGACGGTACGCGTGACACTAAAACCAGCCTAAGAAGAGCTCTGCAAGGAAGCGCTGCGGTGACAACTGGTGGACCAGTCTTGTCCATTGTGTTGTCGGCGCAGTGATTTCTCTTCTAAAGGGTCAGTAGCGCTAGTGTGACTCCTCTGGTGTCGCAGGTGTCCATATGCTACGGTAACTAAACCAGCCTTACTTTGTTTAAAAATAAACTGCTCATTTATTGTAAAACAATAATTGAACAAAATAATCTCGAGAAACTTGAGCATCCCTAAGCGTTTTATGACGTCATAATAATATTTACTTTTAAAAGTAGAGCCTCAAGAAGTACAGAAATAGCTTCATAGACTACCTTCTTACTGTTATTAGAATCTCACTCTGTTATCTAAAAATGAACTTTATTCGCGTAGAGTTATGCTTTACAATCCTTTAGCAGGAACATCAACCGCAAAAAAAGCAAACCTCAAGGTGAAAATGACTTCTTTATCACACGTGATAGTGTTCAAAATATCTATGAGTTATTTTCATTATTATATGAAACTAAAACGACTTTTAGCTGTATTAAATTAAGGTTTAAAGTCGTATTGTGTTCAGTAGAAACCCTTTAGCAGTCACATCTGCCGTGTTCTGCCTCCAAGTGCCTAATTACCGGAATGGAAGAGCTTGTGCACAGTATAGTAATATGTACAGTAGACACTTAGCATAGAATGTAAAGGCAGTAACTGATTTCAAATTACAAGCGTTTTTCTGCAAACTAAGTTTATTTTGGTAAGTACGTAAGTGCACTTATAAATATTTTTAGTGAGAAGTCAAGAGAATTTTAAACTCTCTACTCTACCTCTCATTAAACATTAGAAAGAAAAAGTAATGTTGCAATTGACATAGGAAAAACATAAAAATACTTTGTTGTTAACTGTCATATTCGAATACACAATCAGGGCGTATTATGATTTATCATTTTTAACCGACTTCAAAAAAAGGAGGTTCTTAATTTATCGAATACTCCTAACTAAGGCACCTGGACTGATTTAGAAAAATTCTTACTTTGTTTGAAATGGTTTACTTCCTAACTAGTGCTATAAAATTTGGTTAGAATATTTTGAGAATCTTTGGAATTATGAACAGAAAAGCACCCCGAGAGTGCTGAAAATCTCGTATAACATAGAAGTTGTTTTTTATTTATTTTTAATTTAGCCACATGTAATAATTAATTTACTTAGATACCTGTTTTAATATCGACGTGTCGTAGTTCACTTACTGCTTTAAGAATTTCATTCACTGTGTAAGTTTGTGCTTATAAAGGTGTTTCCGTGCGATTAGTCTCGCCATTTAAGATACAAAGGAGTTTTTAGTTGCTGATTAAGTCTAAGAAGTACGCTGCGAAAGATTAAGCCTAGACAGTTAAGAAATGTTACTGGTTTTCCTAAAGCTTAAGGCTTGTTTCACTCTTCAGCGCGTCGCCGGTCGCGTACGCGAGTTGACCATTCACAGCACATTTCTCTGTGCTGTGAATGGTCAACTCGCGGACGCGACCGGTGACACGCTGAAGAGTGAAACAAGCCTTAAGCGTGCAAAAGGCGGCGATGGTCTTGGAATCTGTCACGTATGGAATGCTAACTGTCTAATGCTGTCTTTATCTCTGGTCTCGGTCTCTGTCTCATTAATGAACCAATCCAATAATGTTGGATCGATCGCTTAATTTATGTCGAATGAAATTCAAAATCAGAAGAAAACATGCAATCAGCCGCTCACTGAATGAGTCGGCAAGCGAAACGCCGCAATCTGCGTACAGCAGAGTCATTCTGTAAACTCACTTCGAACGTTGAAGAGCTGAATCCGCTGTGAGATTTCAAATTTCGTATTCTAAATTTGAATCTCACAATACATTCTTGTGTATTTAGTGAGCTCGGTCACTTGAGTGAATTCGAAGTGAGTCTACAGAATGACTCTGCAGTAAGTGCGCGATGTATGGACACTCCATTTAAAAACTAGTGATGAGAATTGAGAAGGGTATGCTAAGATGGTTCGGTCATGTTGAGAGGATGAATGAAAGTAGATTGACGAAACAGGTCTATAAGGCGGGTGTGAATGGGACCGTCGGAAGAGGAAGACCTAGGCGCACATTCCTAGACCAAATTGGCGAATTATTGGAAAAAGGCCAGGTCAAGAGTACCCTAAACCGACGAGCTTGCATAAAGAATGTGATAAAAGTGAATGAAGCGAAAGAAGTGTGTCAGGATCGTAGCAAGTGGCCATCTGTGGTCTCTGCCTACCCCTATGATGGGATACAGGCGTGAGTTTATGTATGTATGTATTTAAAAACTATAGGGACGCAAACTGAAAACAAACAGTTAGCCGCACACTGTTCACCTAATCGGGCCGCGCCCTAAATAAACATTGGGTTTATGCCCACTTTTAGAGCTTTAGTCGTGGAAATCCATTGATGCATTGCCAGGATTAAAACTCTATCTTCTGATTGGATTGCATGCAGACTACGCTGACCGGCCAACACACAGAAGTACGATATCGTTATGTTGAAAGCTTAACAGATTTGAAAAGCTCCTAAAAAATATATTTATGTGCTTAGGTAGGTATCTATATAACGAATTCAAGCTTTCGTTTCTTCGAATCAAACAATTGTTCCTCAATAAACTCAATTAGGGTTGTGGGCATCATGTCCACCGTGCCCATATGGGTGGATCCGCGCCTGTACGCTGAGTATTGCTACTCTAAAATGTATCACAACTAACTATTACAAACCCATTTTACCTACGCATTAAAAGTCATAGCAACAGTTGCCTCCTCGCGCGAACCTCACCGCATCGCCTCGGTACCTAGGTATTCTTTGTATGGAATTTTACGGACGCTCACTACATCAACTTCGTAACGTCACCGAATCGCTGCATCGCAATCCAAAAGTGAAGGAATAAGTAAATGCCGAAAAGGCGATGCGGTGCGGAAGCTACTGCAGGCTCATTGTCCAACTTGTCTCAAACCTCACATTGGTCTCAAACTGTCAAAACAATAACGTATCTTTTGTCGTGTTCGGTCTCCTTGAGATGAGAGTGACATAGCTACTTGCGTGGTCACTGAACTGTCATATTTAACTGTTTTAACAATTTTGGTCATTATCAAAGATAGACAATCAGGGGGCTGGTCAGCTAATAACCTTTAGATTGTAGGTTCTAATTTGGGGTACAATACTTTCAAAAAATATTAATATATAAAAAAAAAATCAAAGATATTATCTTTGTTTTTTTTGTATTTCAAAGTATTGTACCTACCCCAAATTAGAACCTACAACATTCTAATCAAAAGTCGCTACCAACCCACCCAACTCGGTTTTATCTCCATATTTTTTGCTCGCTATAAAACAAAGGTCTAAAACCTAAATTATAAATGTTCACTGAAGCAAAGAATGATATTTCCCTAAGTGGTCCCCAGCTTGATGGATAGACTTGTAAATCAGATGTGAATGCGGTCAAAAACTAGCGTTACCCAAAAAGGTCCACAAAACGGCCCCTTTGATTTAGAAGTATGGAACCCAAAAGGTACAAAAACTATTCGTCGAACGAATGGCCATGTATCGGGTTTATTGACTACCCTCCATTTCAGTGAAACTTTTTTCTTGGGATATAGAACAGTATGGTTTGGTGTAAAGTATAGGATTTCAGGGAATCGGACTAATTTAATAAATTGTGAGTTACTAGAGAAAGGCTGAAGAAAAAGTAGTTGGATTGTGAGAAAGAGAATAAAATTAAATGAATTTAAGAGACTGGGACTACGGAATGGTGGCCCTTATAGAGGAGAAAATAAAGTTTTTTCAATTCTATTTTATTCCATAGATCTTCCACAGGCTGCGTCTTGGACTAGATGACAATGCGAATGCCAGGAAAGCGTAGTAGAGGACTGTCCTCTACTACGCTTTCTTGGCATTCACAATGTCATCTGGTCCAACATTCCTGTCACTCAGTAACGCAAAAGAGTGGAGTTCAATCCAGTTGCAGGGTCCAGAGTGAAACTGGACTAAGAAAAAGAAAAATATACCACCATAAGCTTATAACTTGCACCACCGCCTCTCGTCTCAGGCGAGTGCGCCCGTCGACTGTAGAATGTAAATCTGTTCGATTACAGGAGCGATGGTAGGTACCCGGCCTCCAGATTACAGACAAACATACTTTGTGTGGATATTACTGTGGAGCAATACCGGCTAGATCGCATATCTATATCCTATTCTATTATAAAGGCGAAAGTCCGTGTGTGATGTGAATGTTTGTTACCACGTATCTCCAAAACTACTAAACCGATTTTGATAAAATTTTAAATGTAATTACTTTAGATTCTGGAATAACACATAGGCTAATCTAACTGATTTTTAACCACAGGGCGCAACTAGTAAAAATAAATATTGTTATCAACGGGATAATTACCATGATTATTTATGTTCGTAACCATGATAGTTTCAAAAGTAGTAAAAATAATATTTATATAAAATACAAAAAATAAAACAAAATGGCCGATTCAAATTACGCCCCACAGGATTATTCTAATGGAGCTGGTGTTTCTGTCGGTTTTTGTTACCGAAAGTAGAGTACAGGCTTATCTTGAAAAGGGTCGCGACCTTCGACTTATGACGGATGGATGTGCCGACTTTGGTTAAAGGTGGCTATGTTAATCGAAGAATTGAATTAATCAATCATACAAGTCGAAAACAGAATATCAATCATCAAAATCGAATGAAATAAACAAACGCACTTCAGAAATCGGTTCGATCGGCATGGTAGGTAATGACTTTGGTACGCTTTTTAGGCAATACCGCATCGCGTAGCCTTTTGCTGTTAGTTAGTCTTTGTATGGCATTCTATGAACCAAAGCTCACTTCATCAACTTCGTAACGTCACCAGATCGCCGTGTCGCAACTGTCAAGGAGTTGAAGTAATGAGCTTTGGTTCATAGTATTCCATACTCGGAAACCCGTGGCTTAGTCAGCCCCACACGTGTTCATGTCTTTCCTGTGGATATGGTCAAAGCTGAGAGGATGGTGTAGGTGCTGGGCAAGCCTACTCCACTTCAAACAATGTCCCAGGCACTACAGTGTCCCGTTAAGTGTAGGCAAAAGCCTTGTGATACTGTACAAAAAACTTAGGCTTTTACATCTTTACTAGATGATTTATACAGCGTCAGAAGGCGATCTTTGCCTACACTTATCGGGACACTGTAGTGCCCGGGACATTGTTGAGATGGAGTAGGCTTGCCCAGCACCTACACCATCCTCTCAGCTTAACCGGCCATATCCACAGGAAAGTCACATCACATGACACTGTATAAATCATCTACCTAGTAAAGATGTAAAAGCCTAATTTTTTTTTCTTAGTGCAACATTGCGACGCTCTATCTATAGTTTCAAGTCCACACATAAGCGACTCCTCGTTATTGCGTGTTAGAGCATTACTAACACTGAGCTGTACAATCTGGGCTCCGTGTTCCGCTAATTCGATTCTGATTGCGTGACACAGTGCGAACACTTAAAGTGAGCGAAGTACTTTGCAAGTATTGGTCAAGTTGCATTTCAAGTTTTCCACTTGGGTAGTACTTTCCCATTGAAGATTTATTTTCTTTTCATCCATTCTTTTACACAGATAATTGGAAAACCCTAAACTATTTTTTCCTGGTTGATATGCCCTTTTCAAAAAATTTATATGATGATGATGATGAACAAAAACACAGCTACAGAAACAAATCTACTACATATTTTACAAAACTTTACAAAATATTTGTGTGAGAGAGGACATGTGTGTGAAAGGAGTGACTACTGAGATGACGAGTGATAGGAGGGAGTGGAAGAGGAGAACATGTTGTGCCGTCCCCACCTAGTGGGAAAAGGGCAAGGAAATAATGATGAACTTTACAAAATAGACCCAGTTGAACAAACTAAGGGTCATTGTAAACAATCCATATATTACTGGTCCAAATCACTGCCAGTCTAAAGCGAGCCCAAGATAGGTTCTGACAGAATGGCAATGCTGATCCGTTGAGCCAAATATATGCCAGATCCAGTCATGCGTCACTTCGACCAGACCGCCCTGATGAGAGAATTTTGAAAACGTTTGATTTTTTTTTTTTTTTTTTTTATACTACTAAGGTAGCAGACAAGCATACGGCCCACCTGATGGTAAGCGGTTACCGTAGCCTATGGACGCCTGTGACACCAGAGGAGTCACACTCGCGCTGCTGACCCTTTTAAGAATTTCAAAACGCCCTTTTTGAAGAACCCCATACTGTAGTCACTGGGGAAAACCGCGGCAGGTAGATCATTCCACAACCCAACTGTTCGCGGGAGGAAATTCCTCTGAAACCGCACCGTACGTGACCACATTGGTTTCAAGGTGTGAGGATGGATCCCCTGCCGATGGCGAGCATTGCGATGGTAGAATGGAGCTACAGGCACCATTTCAAGTACCATTTGAGTAAAACTGATTTGGGTAGATTAAGGCAGTTTATATCTATAGGTTCCACTTTTGTTCCAAAAAAATTACCTACCTACAACAAAATGTATAGGTACCTACCTACCTACTTACAAATTGAATTTTTAACATTTTTACAGCGAATATTGTGTCAAGTTTTCTTTTCATTTGTTCTGTAGTAGGTAAGTTTTTTGGACAAAAGTGTAACAGTAACCTAGATAGTAATACTCCCTTAATCTAAATAATAGCATAAAGTGGTGTCAGTAACACTACTTACATAAACCATCGGTTTATGTAAGTAGTGTTACTGAAACCCATTAGCTGTGTCGTGAATTTGGCGCAATTCAGTCACGCACCGAGCAAGTAACTCGTAGATTTGCATCGGGGAGGAGTATCGATTACAAACCAAGCTCTATTTAATCATGAAATAGGGCTGTAACTCCTTTACCTAACTTGGCTAGGGGCCTGTTGGACTTTTTTATGTTTTCCTTCTCCTAAAGATCGTGTTAATTTCCATATATTTTTTTAGTCGAGGTACTATCCCATTCGGCTAAAATGGCTCTTAAATGACACTAATTAAGTATAAATGCGAAAGTTTGAATGTTTTGATGGATGAATGGATGGATGTTTGTTCCTCCATAACTCGACACAACCTTAACTTTGCTACAAGAATAGGTATGTTATCTACAAAATAAAACGAATCCTATTTCATAAGCCCTTTACTACGCCGCAGTGACATTAAAGGAACCAATATCACAAAAAGAATATTTACGTCAACAGTAGGTATCCATTCATCTTTACACCAGAATGATAAAATACCCAAAACTCCCGCTAAGTGCTGAAATTAATTAAAGATATTATAATTAAATTGGATCGGAGCAACATCTGACGCTTCCGTAGCCGTTACGATGCGTTCTCGATTCAATTTATTTATTGTTAGGATTTATATAAATTATGTCCGTAAAAATGTGTCAAGTGTAAAAGTGGCGGTTCGCGCCCGAGACCGAGACAGGAGACCGAGACCGAGACAGGAGACCGAGACCAGCCCCCTGATTGTTTATCTTAGATAGTGACCAAAATCGGTCTCAAGCTGTCAAATATGAAATAGAAATAGAAATCGTTTATTTTGTGTAAATAGGTATAATTAAAAGACAAATTCGAAAAACTTATAAAGTTATAACTAAAGAACTTAAAACTACACACATAATTGGTCACCACTCAGCGTGGGCTACAGTAGCATAGAGCTACTGTGTCTGTAGCGCTGGTTTTCTGTGGTGTTGTCTGTGGTGACTGGGTTTTACGTGGTCACTGGCTGAAGATGGTTTTAACGTAATCGACTTGAACACGTTTTTAATTGCTGGTCCTGGATTTTTAGTCGTTAAACCATGACGGAGGTCTTCAGGCAGCCTGATAAATCCGTCTCCAGATTTACCCACTAGCAGCTAGCTACTAGCTCATTCGAACATACCACATACCTAAGTATAGATTTTTTTTTAAACACGATTAAAATGTAGGTATTATTTCCTTTCAATATCCCAAGTCGAATTCGAGAGCGAAAATCTCATTATTCGACATAACATTAGTAGGGGTAGGTTTTGAATACGAAAATAGGTTTGTAGGTGTATTATTATGTATATAAAAATGGCGTGTGCTTGCAGATGTCACTTCACAAATTATGAATGCTTACTTAATTTCTACCTACAGCCTACACGGAATTAAATATTAAATTTAATTTTAACTATGACCTGTTGCCATCACCTGTTTCACAGATACGCCTTGTTCGACTGACTCCCCACAGGAGTTTGCATTTAAGATTAGATGATGGATTTTCGAAATGAAAGCTAAGGCCCCATGCCGTGCTTGTTGCCATGGTTCTTTTTCATGGTGTTGGTCGCAAAAGAACAGGAGTAGAATCACCTAGGTCTTAAGACGTTTCAATAGCTCCCACACGGTAAAGTTCGGACCGATCGTCTGGACTGCCTGCGTTCCAAACCGCGGATGGATCTGTGCAGTTTGGACCGCGGATCAAACTGTCGTGCTGATTACGATAAAAAATGTGTCCACGGATTGGAACGCGGGTGAATCTGACATATTCAGGCAAAACGATCAAAACTGTGCGTGTAAATTGATTTTCAAGAGTTTCGACCGCAGTTTAGACTGGCGCGTGGAACTGTATTTTTAAAAGTTTTTTGATGGCTGATCGAACTGTCAGCCCCGCGCATCTACATGTACGTTTCGGAGCGAGGGATGGAACGGCGCGTGCTGTTTCCCGCGTTCCGAACTTTACGGCCGCTAATGTGACTCCGTGACGGACAAGATAAGATTCTTTTATTTGCCAGAATATTCATCAATCAGATCTTAATTGAAGATACTAATTACTTACCTTTGTTTTTTAAGGCGAACGGTAGGTAGCACGCAAATTAAAAATTTTCTTACGTTTTTAGCAATTTACAGGACTGTATCAGTTTGTATCTCGATCAAAAATGATTCGCGAAAATAACTGTAGGTATTTCTATATTAATATACAAAATAGTCATCAATAATTAATCTAAAACTGTAAATTTAGATGACTGTACCAGGTTATTTTGGCAGTAAGTATACGTGAAATTCATCTGAAATATGACATTGTATCCCGGGTCAATATCCAGGAAATCCCAATAAGGTCTCTTGGAGCCATTAACCCTCTTCAAGGCGACACCTTATTTCCGGTCCTTTGACGCCACTGTATGAGGCTGTGCGTGTCGCCTCTTCAATTACCTGTGGTGTGGAATTTGAAGAGTTTAGGAATATGGTCTGGTGTAGGGTATACGCTTTTGGGGCGTTTGTTTTTGGTTTTCATACTAAAAAAAAATAACACACCTACTTACTAAATTAAGGCGAGTATACCCCTAGATATGAAAAAACCAGAACAGCTGTATCTTAATAACCATAAAAAATTCTACTCTGGAATTTATACATATTAAGTAAAGTTAAGGATATTACCAATTAAATTTAAAAAAACCGACTTCAAAGTTCAAGTTGAGCAACTCTCGACTCGAGGTGCATTTTTGTTCATAACTCCGAAGATCCTCGACAGATCCTCACCCAATCTTTATGAAACCAATCGGAAAGAACATACCCTTTCAAACAATTTTTTTGTTCATATCGGTCCAGGCGTCTTTGAGTAATCGGTGAACATTTATAACACTGAAGTAAGTTTACAAAAAAAAATTTAGTCACTTGATCACATTTACCTTCACTTTATAATTATACTAGCTTTCGCCCGCGGCTTCGCTCCCGTGGTACCCGGATAAGCTTATGTCACTCTCCAGCCCTCCAACTATCTCCACACAAAAAATCACGTCAATCCGTCGCTCTGTTTTGACGTGAAAGCAGGACAAACAAACAAACAAATAAACACACTTTCACATTTATAATATGGGTATTGATTGCTCAGCGAAAGGCCCTGTCATCATCGTCATCATCAATAGTCACTGCTTCTGAGGAATAGCCTATTTTAAATAGCCTCAGCTTATGACATAATGCCACAATTACTCAACAGTTGAGTACGTAGTTTAGAAGCCCCCGCAAACTTAACTATTGTCGCCTTAATATATGATTACTTAAAGCCCCTTAATTAAGTAGTCTTCGCTTTGGGCTAGCGTTGGTTTTCAACTTGTTTACTTAAGTTTACTTAAGAGATGTAGGAGTTTTAGGTAAATAGATAGATAAACTCTTTATTGTTACACCAAATTATGTAGGTACTGACAAGAAAAACTTAAAGACTATTACATGGTGGCACAATTTTACTTTACTTTACTTTTACAATAGGCGGCCTTATCGCTCAAAGCGATTTCTTCCAGGCAACCTTTGGATGGACTGGATTGAACTAGTAGAAACATTTGAGTAGGAAGAAGGTACCTAGAGGTAGAAAGTAAGATTTTTCACTCAAATAAGATGGAAAGCCCTCGACTCCGATGACAATTTAGCGTTATTTTTACTATATTAAATATTTTTTAAGATGGTTCATTGCATACAGGCTGTGATACAGGGTTAAAATTTTATGTAAGTTCGTATGAGCTCTGGTGACGGAGTTTTTAGGCCGCCTAAAGGCCTCTGTCATGGCTTAACGACTTAAAAGCCGGGACCGTCAATTTAACGTGCCCTCCGAAGCACGGAAGCGCTCAGCTCGTAATGCCACTTGCGGTCACCCACCCAAATTGTGACCACGCACTATTTTGCTAACTTCAACGATCAATCAAGAATGTCTAAGCAAGCTAGGTACTCCACGAGCGCATACATTTCATAATAAAAAATACCTGAATCAATTAACGATCAAAATGAAGTTTTTAAAATTTCAACGGTATTATTCATCATCATCTCAGCCGTTGGACGTCCACTGTTGGACATA
Source organism: Camptogramma bilineatum (assembly GCA_958496255.1). Lineage (NCBI taxonomy): Eukaryota > Metazoa > Arthropoda > Insecta > Lepidoptera > Geometridae > Camptogramma > Camptogramma bilineatum. The sequence continues at coordinate 751,412 of OY292472.1, forward strand.
GGCCTCCCTCAAAAATTTCCATGTGTTGCGGTTGGAAGCGGCCTGCATCCACCGCCGACCTGCAGTTTTTACAAGGTCGTCTGTCCATCTTGTTGGTGGACGTTCCACACTACGCTTGCCGGTCCGTGGCCTCCACTCGACTCATTCTTGAGGGGTTGTTGCTAACTCGCCACGCTTGGCAGGCGGGTTGGCGAGCGCAGTATAAGTTGCTGAGACACGAAAAGATGCTGCTGCCCATCTTCCGGAGACGGTATTATTATATTAAAAAAATCTATTAACATCAACATGCTTCTGAAACGAAAAGTGGTAAGTAGGTACAGTCAGCGTCATCAATCGGTATCCCCCTATTGATTTTAACAAGGACCCTTTTCATTTCAACTTTGGATTTCAGTCGGATTTGCTAGTATACTTATGGATATCTAATTTGGCTTGAGTTCCTATACTAGAAAATCCGACTGAAATCCAAAGTTGAAATGAAAAGGGTCCTTGTTAAAATCAATAGGGGGATACCGATTGATGACGCTGACTGTACCTAATCAACTTTTATAGCTGACAGTACCCCACTACCTGCACAACATGCAATATTGTAACGTTGTATTGCGTCAGCGTACCACCTGGGACACAATAAATCTATCCGTACTACCTAGTTGTAACGCCGACAAATTCCTCATGAACACAGCAATGCGTTACAAATTAATTTAGTACCTAGCTTTGTCTTCGGAATGTCTGAATTCTCCTGTGACAGATGGTCTTCAGGCTAAGCTAGATTTTACGCATGCACTAAACTCACTGGAGCTTTGCTTGTCCAGCAGAGGCATTCTGTACTAGACTCACTTCGAATTCACTCAAGTGACCGAGCTCACTAAATACGCAAGAATGTATTGTAAGTGTTTGTAGTAAGATTCAAATTTCGAATACGAAATTTGAAATCTCACAGCGGATTCAGCTCTTCGACGTTCGAAGTGAGTTTACAGAATGCGCCTACAGTACTGTGTCATTTAAGATGTGCTTCAAATAAGACATAGAAGCGCTCGTGGCATAGCTTGCTTGGACGTTCTTGATTGATCGTTGAAGTTAAGCAGCGTTGTGCGCGGTCACTTTTAGATGAGTGAAGTGGTATTACGAGCTGAGCGCTTCCGTGCTTCGGAGGGCACGTTATGTCGGTCCCGGCTTTTAAGTCGTTAAGCCATGACGTAGGCCTTTAGGCGGCCTAAAAACTCCGTACCAGAGTTGACCACTTGCTCATATGAAAGAAGAAGAAGAATAAGACGTGATTGTTGCAAGTAGCTTTTGACAGCGGCTTCGCTCGGCAGTAGCAACATTTTAGATTGGATACTGTTCCAGGTCACAATCTACATCTATTCTAAATTTTATCCAAATCGGCGTGATTGAAACACAAAAAAACTTAGGTAGACCTTTACCTACATCTTTACTGGATGATTTATACAGTGTCAGGAGGCAATCTTTGCCTACACTTAAAGGGGCACTGAGACATTGTTTAAGATGGCTTTTGTCTAAGAAGCACCTAAACCATCCGGCCATATCCACAGGAAAGACATGGTCTATACGTGTAGGGCTGACTAAGCCGCGGGTTTCCTCACGATGTTGTCCTTTACCGTTTAGAGCTCGTCTTAATGCGCATATAAATATCGAAATGAAAAATCCATTGATACACGGCCAGGATTCGAACCCACGACCTTCGGATCGAAAGTCTAGGTACTACCAACTCGACAACTACCTAACAGTAAGATTTTATTGCCTTTGATTCTGTGCAACATACTGATGATCAACTTTTAATTGGATTGCTGCAATTTAGTCATCCTAATGAACTAATATTGATGTTTATAATTATCAAATAGCAATCTCTAGTGTCATGAGTTTACGGGTAAAAAAAATTACCAGTCCATGGGTCATCAAAACGATACCATTTTCATTTAGTGGTGAAAATAATACATCTAATCTCTTCAATTTTCATGGGAGTCAAGACATGCCATCTTGGGAACCTATACTTGCCACTGACTGTCCAGCTGTACCTACTCAAATGTGCCACTGGTTTTTGCCTACCAGAGTCGCCTACCTACTAATACTAACATAGTTAATTAAGTCACTATAGGTACTAACAACATATGGATGAAAGTCTGAAATAAAGAATACATACTCGTACAAACATACATAAAATCACGCCTCTTTCCCACAGGGGTAGAGACCACGGATTTCCACTTACTACGATCCTGACACACCACTTTTTCCTCATTCACTCTCATCACATTTTTCATACAAGCTCGCCGGTTTAGGGTACTTTTGACTTGGCTTTTCTCCAAAACATCACCAATCTGATATATTCGCCTAGGTCCTAGAAATAAATTTTATTTTATTTGATTTATCTTCCAGATATGGATATTCGGCGACGTCTGGTGCTCGGTATGGCTAGCGGTGGATGTATGGATGTGCACCGCCTCCATCCTCAACCTCTGCGCCATATCGCTGGACCGCTACGTGGCTGTCACGCGGCCCGTCTCCTACCCCAGCATCATGAGCAGACGACGGGCCAAGGCGCTGATCGCCGGCCTGTGGGTGCTATCCTTCGTCATATGCTTCCCACCTCTAGTCGGTTGGAAAGACAAACAGGTATTTTCGGACGCTAAAAATAGGAATTGCAATAGTCGTTCTTGTCACTCTCAGTAACTTCTGCAAGGGCATGTACCAAATATGTATTTGGACATACCTCTGACTACTCCCCTTAGACATCTTCAAAGGTTCTTTAAATGCCTAAAAAGATCTGAGATAATGTCTACTGCGCCTTGGGATACAGTCGTTTCATTTATTTATTTCATTTTTTCACTCTCTGTCAATGAAAAGAGACAGCATATAGTTCAATTCCTATTGTGATTCTGTTATAAAGGCCGTTTTAACCCCGCTGCACTGTTGGTGTGGTGAAGTTTACCAGCTATTTTAATGCGCTAATCTCTTGCACTACCAATCGGATTTGAAAATTCTTTCTGGCATTTTTGAAGGACTCAAAATCAAAATCAAAATCAAATATCATTTATTCAGTAGGACCGTTATGACCACTTTGAATCGTCTTAAGAGCTAGGTGATTCTACTCCTGTTCTTTCGCGACCAACACCGTGAAGAATCAGGGCAACAAACACGGTATGGGGCCTAGCTTTCTTTTCGGTGATCCATCCGCTTAAAATCTAAATAGTCAAGTTCCAGTGTGGAGCCAGTCAAACAATGTGAGTCTCGTCAAAGTCGTCAAAAGAAAAAAAAGGAGGATTAATACATCAACAAAAATTCGCCCGGCATCACACGCTACACTTGGCTAACTTAGGTGGTACCTAGCAGTTACCTACTTGAAAATAATTATAAAACTAAGCAAGATAGTAAAGACATTGCACAGTACACATCAGCTGTCGAGGGGCAGAGCGACATCAGGCCACGCGACTTTATCATTAATATAATTATCAAGAGAATAGTACGCTTTCTTAACAAGATTATTCTTTATGTATGTTTTAAATCTGCGAATGGGAAGTTTTGTTGCGTTTTCTGGAAGTTTATTATAAAAGAGTACAGTATTTCCCATAAAAGAACCATTTACTTTTTCTAGTCTAAATTTAGGCACACATAGTTTATTCTTATTTCTAGTGTTAATATTATGCACTTCTCTTTTTTTCTTAAAGTTGGTTATATATTTGTGAGTGTGCAATAAGTTTTCATAAATATATTGCGAAAAGACTGTGAGAATATTAATTTCTTTAAAACGTTCTCTCAGCGAGTCCCGTGGTTTTAATTTGTAAATAGCACGGATCGCTCTCTTTTGCAAAACAAAAACAGTTTGAATATCTGCTGCTTGTCCCCAAAGAAAGATACCATATGACATCACACTATGGAAGTAACTAAAATATACTAACTTAGCCGTTGCTTCATCAGTCAGTCGCCTGATCGTTCGAACAGCGTAAGCAGCGGAGCTAAGTCTATCTGCAAGTGTATCAATATGAGGACCCCATTGCACTTTGGAATCAATTGTTAGACCTAAGAAAATAGTTGAATCTGCAAGATTAAGTGCAACTCCATTTAATTCAATTTTTGTAGGTCTCTGAACTACATTAGGCAATGTGAATTTAATACATTTAGTTTTTTTCGCGTTAAGCAAAAGATTATTAGAAGTGAACCAGTTTAAGACTAAGGATAGAGACGCATTAACATCATCATAGTTATCTTTGGACCTATTAACTTTAAAAACCAAAGAGGTATCATCAGCAAAAAGAACAATGTCGCACATTTCATTTACGAAATAAGGGAGATCATTAATATATACTAGAAATAAGAAAGGGCCTAATATCGAGCCCTGAGGCACACCCATATCAATGATAGACCCTGACGACCTTTCACCTCCTACTTCAACTTTAAGGACTCTATTGGAAAGATAAGATTGAACAAGGTCAATAGCTCGATTGTTGACGCCATAATATTTTAACTTTGAAATCAAAGTCGCATGACATACGCAGTCAAACGCTTTCGACAGATCGCAGAATACTCCGATAACATCTTGTGATTTTTCAAAGGCATCATAAATGTGCTTTAGAAGCAATGTGCCGGCATCGGTTGTTGATCGACCTTTGGTAAATCCAAATTGATGCATATGAAAAAGTCCGTTAAGATTAAAATAGGAAAGCATTTGATTAAGGATTACTTTTTCAAAAATTTTACTTAGCGCAGGCAGAACCGAAATTGGTCTATAATTAGCGGGATCGGTTTTATTGCCAGATTTATACAAAGGAATAAGTTTACTAAACTTCATTAGATCAGGAAACACTCCCTCGTCAACACATCTGTTAAAGATATATGCTAGACATGGGGCGATATCACAAACAATAGAAGCTAATATCTTTGTTGATATCCCCCACAAATCCTCAGTATTCTTTATATTAAGAGTTTTAAATGTTTTGACAATATCGTCTGCGTTAATATAATTAAACTTAAATTCACACTCACACCGATCAACACTAGATTCTAAAAGAGTGAGTGCGCTAGAGACGGAAGAATCTAGTGACTGGGTCACAACATGAGGTATATTAGAGAAAAAACTATCAAATGCATTGGCAACCTCATTACTTTTAGTTAATAAATTATCATTAACATTTAAATTTATCTGTTTGGGGCCAGTTCTTGATTTGCCTGTCTCATTACTAATCATTTTCCAAGTGGCTTTAATTATATTAGGTGCCATTTCAATTTTGTTCTTTAAATACATTGATTTAGCTGCCTGACATACTTTTTTGAATACTAGACTACTTGACTCCAAGACTAAATTAAATGGCTGGTGAAACCGGGTGAAGGTAGTAAGGCTAAGGTATAAGGATAAGGCCGGCTTAACGTAGCTGCTTAACTAAACATTGCCCTAGGCACTAAAGCGTCACGTAGGTTGAATAAATAACACCCAACAGTCACACTGTGACACATACTCAGATTTGTCACTAGGATTTCCTGTGTCCTTGAACTATGAATCATGTTATCACAACCCAGACCTGCTTTATTTGCGTTCACTGAATATCTTGCAAATGTCTCGCTGAAGTCGAAAAGAAACCTCTACGTCAGAGCCAAACACTGTCCTGCCACGCCAGCAGTGGTAGCCTATGACACCAGGTGATAGATCTTTTTGAGCCTCACCCCACCTCTTACTTAATGTCAATTTTGTACAATAGTGGGGTACAGTTAATATTTAGACGTGTTGGCAAAGTCGGTTATTCAAAAATTCATATGCGCATCGCGAGCTCGAAACGGTGAAGGAAAACGTCGTCGAGAAAACCGTTCGCTTTCAAATAGCGTCGATAGACTTGCATCTTGTGAAGCATGCCACTCTATGGAAGTCGCCACTATACAAGAACACTTGGAAACTTCATAGATTTACATATTTAGCTCCACTGAACTCGTATCTATCGCGTTATTTGTTCCATGTTCACCCCGCAGAGTTTTGCCCCCATGTAAAATTCCACGTTCACCCCACATTATATTCCTTGTCTGCCCCAAAAACATTGTTTTACCTCATCATCATGATCATCATCATCCACAGCCGGGTATAGGCCTCCCCTAGTTTTTGCCATTCGTTACAATCCTGCGCCAAAATCCATCTTTTTCCCGCGACTCTGTCGATGTCGACTGCCCATCTTGCCGCCGGACGATCATCATTTCTGTATCCTTGTCTCGGCCACCATTCAGTTAGGCTTTACTCCACCTGACATCACCTCGCCTCGCCGTGTCCCGCCATGGTGTTTTTCCCTACTTTAATAATTTTGTTCCACGTTCCTCAGCCGAACACTCGCCTGTCACTGTAGTGTCACTTAGGTTTGTTCCAAAATTCTTCTCTTCTTCAGGAAGAAGGCAAAGACCCCGACCCTCCGTGCCAATGGACATGCGAGCTGACCAACGACGCAGGATACGTGGTCTACTCAGCACTCGGGTCTTTCTATATCCCCATGTTCGTGATGCTGTTCTTCTACTGGCGGATCTACAAGGCCGCTGTGAGAACCACTAAGGCTATCAACCAGGGCTTCAGAACTACCAAAGGTGAGGTAGAATGAGTATGTATGTAAGGATGTGTGAGCTATAATAGTGGCTAAACACTGGTGATGGAATTTTGAAGTGACGTAATAGCCGGGACCGACCGGACCGAGTAAAATTAGTTTACTTCTGTAATTGCTACTCTAGTTCTATAAACTCGTTGGTTATTCTCTAGCTTGCAATGACTTAGTTTACCTGAAGAATAAAATGAATAAATAAATCTCTTTCAACTCAATCAGCTGATTGGCTGACTACTAGTGGCTTGATCATTTGCTGAAGCGAATTTACATTGTTAGATTTTGTTTAAGATCATTTTCACATTATCTCACTTTGCTATGTATTCAGTAAGTAGGTACTTAGAAGGAAACTTTATTGTTTTCATCATCATCTTGTTTCCCTTGTTCTACACTACATGGGATCGGCACACCATTATATTCTCTTCTATTTCCTTCTATCAGCAGTCATCTCAGTACTCACTCATCATCATCATCATCATCATCAGCCTATAGCAGTCCACTGCTGGACATAGGCCTCCCCTAATGAGCGCCATCGCGCCCTGTCTTCAGCTTGACGCATCCAACTTGTGCCGGCAGCCTTTCGCAGATCGTCACTCACTCCTTTCACTCATATTATTTTTTACACAACCCATCTATATTGTTATTGTTTTATTTTTTCCAATTCAGATGTTTTAACCACTTTCAGGACTTGCACTTGCACTTTCAGGTCTGGGCAACCGTTTCGACGACAATCGCCTAACATTGAGGATACATCGTGGTCGGGGCTCGAACAGACCCCATGGCTCTCCGCTGTCAACTGCCTCCAACCATTCTACTAGCACATCTCTTAGTGCCTCCCCTGAAAGACTTAGAAGGTTAGTTTTCATCTAATCAAATAAATTGATCACAAGTCCCTTGTGTCCAACCATTGGGCAAAGACCTCCCTCCATAACTTCCACACATCACGATGTTGTAGTTGTCCACTCCGTTTCATTCTGCCGCGTCACCTTCTCGCTGGGTCAGGGCACCACTCCGGTGACCTTTGCTATCATGCGACTGACGTGACCAGCTCAATCCCACTACACTATGCAACCTAAACAAAAAATTGATAGAAAACGAAAATAATTCAAGCTTTGATCCCTTGCAAACACACGAAACGGCACAATTATATCATGAATCACAAATTGGTAAAGCAGAATTAAATGGCTAGATTCACAAATCCATCATTTCATCATGAGGACGTCCCCAGCGGCCTTAAAAAGGTCGCTATTGCAGAATCTCATTAAAGGTAGGTATTGAACTATTGCCTTTTCTTTTTATTGACTGAGAATGAAAAGAAACGGCATTATAATTCATTTCAAATTGTGATTCAGCTTTAGCTACCTTTTTAGGTCCGCTGAGCTCTCATACATTCGAGATTCTTTCTAGACTAGAGGTTAAATCAAAGGCATAATTCATTCGTAGCACTCGTAGACATTTTGCGATTCGTCCTGCAACTTTACTGAGTAAGAGAGATACTTTTGAGAAACAAGGAGTTAGGAGTAACAAACTTTAAGGAGTTCATGCGAGGATTGTTGCTAGACCCACAAACAGTCTATTTTGTAAGAAGCTAGAGAAGTAAAATTCAATGATACTCGTTTAGCTTGAACCAATGCCGTAGCAGCACCATCTATGTAGCATAAAATCTCACTATGGCTTCTAACTGGTTGCACCGTCTTAGACAGCTTTAGAAGAAGGCATCTGAATTGATCCTCAGTCTTCTCATATCCAGGCACTCCAGCGCGAGACGCGCGCATGAGAAGGTCAAGATCTCCGTGTCCTATCCATCATCAGAACAGATCTGCCCCAATCATGAGAACTCGAGGTCACCTAGTCGATCTCCAAGCCCAAGGTGAGGAGCTACTAGGTGTCAGATAGCCAGATACTGTGCTATTTGAACAATAGAGCCAAACGGCTTGTCTGTTAAAAAACTGACAATCAAGAAAGGCTGAGTAAAATGTTTTTTTTTTGCTTCTCATGACAATGAAAAGAGATAATATCAGATAGAGCAGCTGCATAAGCGGTTGCCTATACACCAAATACGAGATAGATCATAAATAAATAGTTCAAATAGTATCCTCAAAATACGAGCGAATAGGTAAGACCATCTAGACGCGGGACACACAGAAAAGACGTAAGACGCAGACGGGGCGCGGACATTTGTCTCTTCCGCGTCCCTTTCGTATAAAATGGATAGAAGCGTCACGACGCAAAACATACAGAAGAGACGGGGCACGGACGCAACACTGTTCGCTGGCGCCCTGTCCGCGACGCGTCCACGTCTCTTCTGTCTGACCCGCGCCCTAATCTAGCAGTAGTAACATAAGTGCGCTTAAAAACCAGAAGTCAATACCAAAGCCCAACCACTTCTTTCTCTAGCTTTAAAAGTTCTCCAAAAAGTTCCTTTGGGTTCAGTTTAGGTTTCAGAATCATCCTTACTAGCCAAAACATTATACTTTTAGTCCAACTTGGGTGCAATTTGAAATTTAAGTTAGAGGACTTCAGATGCTCTTAAAGATCACCAGAATTTCCCACTAACCTACACCAATACCTTTTTGCTTCCAGCTTGTATGCCGTCCACTATGAGCGAGACGGTAGAGAACTGACCGAGAGTAGACTGAGGGTTCGGAGTCACCACCTGACTCCAGGTCCTCTGTACGACGAGTATGATGACAAGCCCAGGACAAGGAGAATGGGCAAGAGGAATATCAAGGCTCAGGTATAGATCAAGTTTCAATATCCAACCAATTCTAAAGACGTCGGCTTCTAAACACTATTTGTATCGAGGCTGATACCTACCAATTACATAAAAACCATAAAAACAACATAAATCGAAGCAGCAAGCAGAAATTTTTAGTTATTAGAATAATTGAACATAAATCCCCAAAAACTGGGCATGTACTTTCAAAACGAAACATGATCACAACCGTATCCCCAAGGCGCGGTAGACAATCTATCAGATATCTCATCAAAGATCCTTTGAAGATAATAATAATAAATCTAAGTAGGTATGTAGAGAATTTCAAAAAGTGATTGAATCGAAGCTCGCGTTATTGACATCGTCAGAGATTGACACCTTCCCTGCCGTAAATTCCAGGTGAAGCGCTTCAGGATGGAGACTAAGGCGGCCAAGACCCTCGGCATCATAGTCGGCGGCTTCGTGTTCTGCTGGCTACCATTCTTCAGTGTTTACGTGGTGCGCGCGTTCTGCGAGGAGTGCGTGCCTCCGCTGCTGTTCTCTGTTCTGTTCTGGCTGGGATACTGCAACAGTGCCATCAACCCGCTCATCTACGCGCTCTTCTCTAAAGACTTTAGGTAAAACTTGCTCAAAGTCAAAGTCAAATTAATTTATTCAATAGGATCACACAGTGTAGGTACTTACCACTTTGAAACGTCTTAAGAGCTAGGTGATTCTACTCCTGTTCCTTCGCGACCAAGACCGTGAAGAACCAGGGCAACAAACGCGGTTTGGAGCCAACAATCAATCAAGAACACACTATCTCCAATGGTAAGGTGTGCGGGGCGCGTTGCAGTGGGTAAAACCGCCGGGTTGACACGATCCTAGTCAACTAGGACCAAGTCCAACTTGGATGACTCGGACCTCGGACGACGGCGTCCAATCAGAGTCATCCGAGTTGGACTTGGTCCAAGTGTAGGTACTTGGATCGTGTCAACCCGGTTTTAGGCCGGCTTGTGCGATCCGGGCGTTTGTTCGAAGCACGGAAGCACTCAGCTCGTAACACCACTTGTCACGTAGCATGCTCGTCACCCATCCAAATAGTGACTCAACGACAGTGAGAACGTCTAAAACCCTATGAAACCTGTATGAAGCTGGTAAAAAAAAGAGCTTGTTTTTGCTCAACTTTGGATGATATTCACTTTCAGATTGGCTGATCTATTCGACTTTGCGCAGGTACAGTCAACGCAATTGCGGGGAGGTGAAAGCGGTGAGGTGCGGGGCTAGGCGGGCTATATAGATACCTAAAGTTTAAATATTCTATTCTATTGTGTTGACTGTACCTGCGGACAGTCGAATCTGCCGCGCACTTCAGCCGCCATAAAGTTTGCGGCGAACTATACCTACCTATAGGTACAGAAAGCGTCATTAATTGGTATCCCCCTAGTAAGAGGTCGGTTTGCAAGCCGTTGATCTCAACTTTTGTAAAAACTTCCTTGCTTACTTATGGATATTTAATTTCGCTCGAGTTCCTAAACGAGCCGATGCAATAGCTGATATAATACCCGACTGAAATCAAAGGTTGAAATGAAAAGGGTCTTTGTTCAAATCAATAGGGGGATACCGATTGATGACGCTGACTGTACATGCTAGGTAGGTAAGTGGTATTATCTTGATTCCAGGTTCGCGTTCAAACGTATAATCTGCAAGTGCTTCTGCGGCAGCGGCGGCGCTCGGCGTGATTCCGAGGAAGGCGGCGCCGGTGGCTCCCGGCGTGCCAACCACCGTCCGACGCATTCGCACTCTCTCGAGGAGCCAGATAACACGTGCTTACACGCCACTACTGCCGCTGACAGGTAATCATGAATCAGTGATGTGTAGCATAGGAAGAAACGCGTGAAGTAAATGCAGCAGAAGTTCCCTTTTAATCACAGCGCCATCTATGACTTATATGGTGAACTAAAGCAAGAAAGTAAAAATTTTATAACGACCGTGAGCTTTCCGTATTTTTCGCTAGATGTCGCTAGCCAATCATAAAATTAAAATAATTTTAATCTTTTTGCTAGGTACAGTCAGCGTCATCAATCGGTATCCCCCTATTGATTATAACAAGGACCCATTTCATTTCAACCTTGGATTTCAGTCGGATTTGCTAGTATACTTATGGATATCTAATTTCGTTCGAGTTCCTATACTAGCAAATCCGACTGAAATCCAAAGTTGAAATGAAAAGGGACCTTGTTAAAATCAATAGGGGGATACCGATTAATGACGCTGACTGTACCTGAACTTAAAATTTTCTTGAAAAACGAAATTTGTTTGCTGATTTTTATTTTTTTATTAACTTTCAGGTGACGTCAAACAATGCGACGGCAAAACCCACAGTTCCAGTCGACCGTCGCATGTGTTTAGCAATAATTAAAAAAAAACGTAATAGTGATGTGGTGTAATAAAAATCTAGTCGTCAGCTTGTTATCAAAATAACGGGTATTGAAATAACGTCAATCTAATAACGTGTTTAAGTGTAAGTAGCGATAGGTATTATTTAAAACTATAACCTAAGCGTAGCATAAGCATAACTAAATTCAGTTATTTATGAAATCTGAGCTATATTAAATTGGAGCTATTAGAATTATTTGTAAAAATGTTTGAAGAATTTTTTTATTGAAAAGACTGTCAAGTAATGTTTTATTCTACTTATTATGTTATTAAAATGTTTATAAAAATACAATTCATAGATATTGTACTTAAATACCTAAATAAAGATAAGCAACTATAAATTATTAGAAAGATACCGATTGTATACATTTTGTATCCTCCTAAATTTATTATATTGGAATATTTTTAAGCATGTATAAAATTTAAATGTACTTCTGTTCATTATAACATGGCTTACACAAATAAGTTATTATACCTACCTACTTTTAAAAATGCCCTTAATGTCCCAGTAATATTCTAAGTAGGTAAGCTAGTTGTCCTGTGTAGTTATGCTCTTCATTAATAAAATTAACTGACTTACAACTAATCGCCTTTCTTCCAAAGTTTTGCATTACTACCCCTAAAACATCACCAAAGAGTGTGATACTAGTTATTGTTAGATTCTAATTCTGTCCAATTTTTGCATAAAAGTACCTTCATAGGTTTTATTGTGATAATAGCCTCCTTGGTAGGTGCCTACCTCCACTTTTAAGAAATGTATTCAATTCAATTCGATCTTAATAAACTCTCTTTTAATATCTATTAAATAAATTAACCCACAACTCATGTACAATTTTTGATGGATAAACAAATGGATTGACAATAACAAACCCTCTATCTAACGAAAAATACCCACCTACTTACGGTATCAATGTCAATAAGACAAAATTATTTTATACTTAGTTGAAAATTTAGAATAATCAAGAGATCTCAACGTTCCTCAAACTTTATAATTCAATGGTGTACTCAGTGTTTAAATAATGTAAACATTTGTTAGGTGAGCTGTAAGTATGTGTGGATGAAAACGTATTGTATAAAATATACGAAATGTTACATAATTTGTGTGTTTCATTTATTTCTTCCAAACGTTGCTAGGCAAAACATTGCTATAGGGTAAAAGCGGGTATCCCCGGTCAGGCGACAATGCCGGTCACCTCATTATCTTCCAAAATATAGCGTATATTCTCACATACGCACACATAGAGGGTGGCGTGAGTATTCCCTGTGCCAACGCTCCTGCCCCCGCTCAATTCCGAGCACGCGTTTGGGAGCACCATACGTTAGTATGTTTCGCGAAGTATCGTTGTAACTTTTTGGTCGCGGAACATAAGAGGTGAGTGTTTTGATTTCCATGTTTCATTTATTTTCAGTAGTGATTATAGCCGAGTAGCTATTTATCTACCCATGTAATCACAAGATTCGAGCACTTTGCACCAGGTTTTCGTTAAAAATATATTTGATCTGAAAAGTATACGTGCGGCTAATGCCGGTCATGCTGACCGGTATTTCCCGCAAGTTATGTTTGCAAGTATTTAGATGATATTTTTGACTTTTTGATCTGTTGTACCTAATATTATTATTACCCGACTACACGCAGAAAAGATGGTTATGTTTTTCGAGTGTTTGTATGTATTTAAGTAAGTATGTTCTTAAGTATGTATACATAAATGTCTATTTCTTTGTGCCGCTCTACAGCCTAAACAGTTCAATTTATTTTAACGTATTGAGGTGTCATTAGATTTGGTTTGGCTATGGGAGTGCTTTAAATAATGTTATTTAGGTTATAAAAAATACGTCAACATTTGTTATGTTAGGTTTTTCGTTTCAATTAATAATTTTTGCTTATTTTCTTTTACAGGATATCGGGAATTAAAGTAATACTTAAGTCTCGAAGGGGAAATGGAGCCAAAAAGCACAAAAGTATGCGATTTGTGCCGCTGAAAACCTTGACCGGCATTGCCAACCTACTGACCGGTATTACCCGCCATGTCGGGTAATGGCGGTCAAAGCCAATTTATTTTAAAAGTGTTTTTTTTAGCCAAAATTTGAATAGTTCTGATCTTAATGGTTGTGATTGTGTTAGAAGAATACCTAAAGTTACCTCTAATAAGAGTTTTTTTAATAAACATCAATTTTTGAATGAATAGTAGTAATTCTTGCTTAGGTGACCGGCAATACCCGTTCTTACCCTAAACATTAAAATGAAATAGAGATCAATTATAATAGCATAGATTAATAATTACCAACAATATTATTATGTAATGAAAATCGCAGCGCAGGTAATATTTACCAAGTAGGTAATATCTTGTGAATCTTAAGATTAGAGACTTTTAATTAATAGTGCCCGCGGTACACGCAACGGTTATACGGAATATTTCTATTTTGACTCATCTATCTAAGTAGGTATGCGGAAAAAATCAATCGTTCAGAGGCCTGCGACCGGCGAATTTCTATAAAAACGTAATAGGTACCGAAATCATTTAAAATATAAGCATATTTTTACCAGTTCATGTTGTTAGATTAAGAGAGCAGGTATTTATCTAGGTTCCTGTTACACTTTTGTTCCGAAAAACTTACCTAAAAAGAAATGTAAGCAAATTGAATTGAAATCATTGTAGGTACACCAAAAATGGCAGTTTTTCTTTTCATTTTTTCTGTAGTAAGTTTTTTGGAACAAAAGTGTATCAGGAACCTAGTTAAATACTGCCTTTATCCAAATAATAACATAAAGTGATAAAATATGCTAAAATTTTAAATTATTTCGGTATTACGTTCCTAGGTAAGTAGGTACGTTCGTCGGTCCCTTAACGTTATTCTTAAGCAGGCTATTTATAATAGGGCCTCCAGACTCTCGAGAGAAGGCTCGGCGAGAAGTCTCGCCCGAGACTTCGCGAAGAACAAACAAGCTATCCACACTCTCAATTGTTCTCAGTCGTGATCTGTTGCTTATCTGGTATGGACGTCGATTTTGAAACTGCACCCGGTTTGGCTCTGTGTGCCATTGCATACTGTAACTTTGTGAATGTTGTAACTAAAATTAATGTTAAAAAAAAAAAATACTTAATGTAAAAAACTTTTATCTTAGTAGTTTCGATATTTAGCATCCCATAAAATAGGCTCAGATTGAAAAAAATCGATAAATTTCAACTCTATTTATTATTCCACATTTTTACGAAAGAAAATTCTCGAAAAAAACAAACAATATGGATGTCTGCCCACCGCCGCTCATTAATCTGCAATGAGACAAAACGTGAGTGTAGGACCCTTCTCTTTTCTCGCCCGAGAAATCCTTTGGCTCGGCCAAAAATACCGACACCGATCGGAGAACAGGCGAGCCAGAGAACGAGAAGGCGAGAAGCTCTTCACACTCACGCTTCTCGGGTGTTCTCGGGGGTTCTCTACGAGAGTCTGGAGGCCCTATAACAGCTATGTTAAACCGATAGCTAATGTCATCTGTCGATGTCAAAATAGAATCAACCTTCACTTCCCAAGAAAGAACGTCAAACTCAACATTCAAGATTCAATCAGTGTGAGGGCCGCGTTGGCGAAGAATACGTGTTTATTGGACTAAACAAAAACATCGTGGTATAAATCGAAAAGTTTATTTTGTTACATAAAGTTTTAATATCAATCCTTTAGTCAGTTAATTTTCACTAGTTGAAATGTATTTTGGAGGTGTAGAAGGGTAAGTACATGTTTTTTTTGTAGAAATAACAATCTTGTTGTACCAAGCGTAACGTAAGAGTAGAAAGGCTTGCCTTGAGCCATTCAGGCAATATAATTTACATTTATTAATTAGTAAATTAGCAGAGCATAATTAAGAATCAAAACTGTTCACTCAAAATTCTAAGAATTGTAGGTAGGTAGGTACCAACCTATTTTTTAATGTTTACCTAGGTATGGCTACAGAGTTTTTTTTTTAAAACGCTATGAAGAATAGCTAAATGCCAATGCCAAACTTTAATCGTAATTTTAAATGAGGAATTTATTATTTCAATAGATTATTAAAATTAGATTTGGATGCAGTCGATTAATAAAGGATAGTAAATTAAATCGTCCATGTTATTTTTCACTATCATTACTATGGTTTAGTTATTTCGATCGTGAACTACCTACCTACACTTATGAGGAAAAATTCGGTAGGACCTACATTATTAATAGGTGAGAAGGAGAAGGTATAATACCGAACTAAGTACCTAATACCTACCTTCAGTAACAATTAGGTAGGTACCTTTATCTTATTTCACTCGCAAATATGACCCGCTCATGACCCTTGTTTACTTACCCCGCATCCACACGTTGGGGCCAACGTTGGTCCCAATGCCTCTCACCAACGTGTGGTGCTGACAAAATAGCTTGGCGCCAACGTTGGGGCCAACGTTGGGGCTTGGCCGTGCCGTGTCGGTTTTATCAAAGGAAGTTGGCGCGCCAACGTTGGGGATCCGTCCACACGTTGGCGCTATGCTCAGTCCCGTTTCGACGCGCATCGTGAGCGCACGTGTCGACTGACGAGCGAGAATGTCATCGTATTCCTTATTTATTGTGTTTGTAGGACTATCGGGCTGAAATTTTGCACACTTATAGATTCTCGGTGACAATGAAATATTATGGTATCAACAAGCTGATCTGATGATGGAGTCAAGAGCTGTTCAACAGAACTCCTCAGTAAATAAGCCGATTGAGTTGAAACTCGGCATATTTGTCAAGTTCTGACTACAATGTAATAATATGGTGACAGCGAGCTGATCTGATGATGGAGTCTACTATTTTTTTTTTATGTTACTGGAACCGTGCAATTTTTCGGAATAAAAAGTAGCCTATGTCCTATTCCCGGTTATTATCTATCTATATTTTAAATTTCAACTAAATCGGTTAAGTGGTTGTCGAGTTATAGAGGAACAAACAAACATCCAAACTTTCGCATTTTCAATAGGTAGGTAGTTTATAATCGCAGTGTGTTGTGTGAAGTGTGATAGTGACATAGTGTGATGTGATTGTGATAAAATTGGCATTCAGTAATGTAAAATCACTTTCACATGATTGCTCCCCGACATTTTATATTTGTCTATCTGTGTACCTATTTAATATGTTAAACAGGTAGGTACTTATTTATTTCAAAAGTATTTATCTCGATAGATTAAAAATTAAAACACCGAAACCCCAAATAGATAGTTGTAAATAGCTAGGTAAACTCGGGAACTAGATAGCACGCCTGAGCTATTTTTACGGAATACCTTGTTGCGATTTGCTATTAGAAAACAAGCAGGAATATACAAATTTTAGCGTTTCAAAACCATATGTTGTTTCAGCGCAATAGACTCAAATCTGTAAATGTTATATATTTAAAACCTCAATTGAATATTAAT
Source organism: Camptogramma bilineatum (assembly GCA_958496255.1). NCBI lineage: Eukaryota > Metazoa > Arthropoda > Insecta > Lepidoptera > Geometridae > Camptogramma > Camptogramma bilineatum. The sequence goes on from OY292472.1 coordinate 768,529, forward strand.
CTTCCTTAAATTGTCGAAAATATAAAAATCAGAGCTTTAAATGAATTCAATATTTTAGAAAACAAATTCCCCAAATCAGCGCAGCGCCAAAGTAAATTATATCCAAGTATTCAAATTTTCTATCCGTGTATTTATTATGTTAAATACCTATGTATTTATTTAAAAAGTATTTATCACGATAGATTAGAAATTAAAACACCCAAACCCCAAGTAGATAGTTGTAAATAGGTAAACTCGGGAACTAGATAGCACGCCTGAGCTATTTTTACGGAATACCTTGTTGCGATTTGCTATTAGAAAACAAGCAGGAATATACAAATTTTAGCGTTTCAAAACCGTATGTTGTTTCAGCGCAATAGACTCAAATCTGTAAATGTTATATAATTAAAACCTCAATTGAATATTAATCTTCCTTAAATTGTCGAAAATATAAAAATCAGAACTTTAAATGAATTCAATATTTTAGAAAACAAATTCCCCAAATCAGCGCAGCGCCAAAGTAAATTATAGGTATCTAAGTATTCAAATTTTCTATCCGTGTATTTATTATTTTAAATACCTATGTATTTATTTAAAAAGTATTTACCACGATAGATTAGAAATTAAAACACCCAAACCCCAAGTAGATAGTTGTAAATAGGTAAAATGGGTAGTAACTAGATAGCACGCCTAAGCTATTTTTACGTAGGTAACAGAAATACCTTGTTGCGATTTGCTATTAGAAATGCGACAGGCGAATTTCCATAAAAAACGTAATACCTACCGCAATCATTTAAAATTTAAGCGTAGTTTTATCAGTTTATGTTGTTAGATTAAGAGAGTATGTATTTATCTAGGTTCCTGTTACACTTTTGATCCGAAAAACTTACCTAAAAAGAAATGTAGGCAAATTGAATTGAAATCTTTGTAGGTACACCAAAAAATGCATTTTTTCTTTTCATTTGTTCTATAGTAAGTTTTTTGGAACAAAAGTTTAACAGGAACCTAGATAAATACTGCCTTTATCCAAATAATGATATAAAGTGATAAAATATGCTCAAATTTTAAATTATTTTGGTATTACGTTCCTAGGTACGTAGGTATGTTCGCCGGTCATTTTAGAAAACAAATTCCCCAAATCAGCGCAGCGCCAAAGTAAATTATAGCCAAGTATTCAAATTGTAATTTGAAGATAGAAGTCTTCAAAAATCAATTAATTTTACCTACATTAATTAAACCCAACTCCAAAGAATCAAAACCTATGTAGGTACCTAAATTAAATTGAATTAACCCGCAATCTATAAACATGACTGTAGGTATACATTACGATCCAGAAATTTCAATTTCTGTATCGGACGCGCAGACATCAGACGTCCTCACGTTGGCTCTGACGGAACAAGACTGGTGTATCGCCAACGTGTGGATGGTTCACGAAATCTTGGCGCCAACGTTGGGACCAACGTTGGGGCCAACGTATGGAGCCGGCGTTATAGCTGATAGTAAAGTAGAACATTATTATACTTGCCTAGACTTTTTATGAAATTAACTTCATTCAGAAGTTCATTTCATAAAAATAAAAAAAAATAAAAAAAAAAACTCATGTCATGATTCCCTAATAAAAATAAACTAGGTACCTAGGAACCTACCAACCTACTAACCCTGTGACTTGACAGTCAGCCGGGTGAAAAGATAACTAGGTAGGTACCTACTCCTCAAAAACATGCCTATCATTTATTTTATTCATTGCCGCTTTTTACCTACCTACTGCAGAATAAACTGACACACCTACCTACAGAAAAATTAAAAACAATACCTACAACATTCATTGTAGGTATTGCATAAGCACATGGTTGCAATCACCAGCAACCAACCAATCAGGAGCCATTATTCAATCGGCTTGTCAACCACACCGACGAAACTAAAACACTGAATTTCAAGCCCTATTGTGCCAACAACAAGGTTGATATCAGGATATACAAAAGAATGTAAAGAATTCAAACAATTTTATAGGTTGATGGCCTTGAATTTTTATAAGTTTACTCTCGTATTGAATTTATGTTAATGTCAGACAGGTAACCTGTTATCGTTGCACTGGAAGTGTTATTAATTTGTTGTATTGTTGGTAGGGAAAGAGGCTTAATGCCCAGCAGTGGCTATTAAGCTGATGATGATGATGATCCCAAAAAACCATCCGAAAATCAAATAAGAACGTTATCTAAGTAGGTAGTAAACATAATTAAACCATGACACTGCAAAAATCGATACTTAAAGGTTATTTCCCTGAAGGATTGCTATCACCCGCATATCTGATACCAGATACCTACCGACTCTGATAAGAAAGTACTTCCCTACCTACCTACTTATTTATCAGTATTGAAGTAGAACTTGTGAAGATAGACAAAAAAAATTGAAATAGGTAACAGGAAGCAGGTACCTATAACAAGAGGTACTGGGTATAGATCGAATAAGTATACTTCCTTAACAAGCTCTCTTTATTAAACTACTAATAGAAGGTGGTCTTAAACAAGATGTATTTACAAGTTAAGTGCTTATGTAATACAAATCGAAACAGCGCAGCGGATTCCCTTCCATAATGCAATGTAAATAGCTTCGATAATAATGTCGAATCTAAACCAGATCAAACTGATGATGGTGATCTTTTTAGTTGTAGTACCTACATCAACTGTTGAAGTCAAAGTAAAGGATATTTCTATGTTAGCGACCAATTCTAGAGACAGTTTTTTAATCTGCCTGAATTCTTCTTAAATAAATTAATCAATCATGCATGGCTAAAATACTTTAAAGCAGGGACAGTTTAAAATACCCTAAGCATAACGCCGGCTCCATACGTTGGGACCAACGTTGGTCCCAACGTTGGGGCCAAGATTTCGTGAACCATCCACACGTTGGCGATACACCAGTCTTGTTCCGTCAGAGCCAACGTGCAGACGTCCGATGTCTGCGCGTCCGATACAGAAATTGAAATTTCTCTAAGTGATTTTACATTACTGAATACCAATTTTATCACAATCACATCACATCTTGTCACTATCACACTTCACACAACACACTATATTATAAAAGCGAAAGTTTGGATGTTTGGATGTATGTTTGTTCCTCTCTAACACGACAACCACTTAACCGATATGGGTGATATTTAAAATATAGATAGATAATAACCGGAAATAGGACATAGGCTACTTTTTATCCCAAAAAATTGCACGGTTCCCGTAACATAAAAAAAAATAGTAGACTCCATCATCAGATCAGCTCGCTGTCACCATATTATTACATTGTAGTCAGAACTTGACAAATATGCCGAGTTTCAACTCAATCGGCTTATTTACTGAGGAGTTCTGTTGAACAGCTCTTGACTCCATCATCAGATCAGCTTGTTGATACCATAATATTTCATTGTCACTGAGAATCTATAAGTGTGCAAAATTTCAGCCCGATAGTCCTACAAACACAATAAATAAGGAATACGATGACATTCTCGCTCGTCAGTCGACACGTGCGCTCACGATGCGCGTCGAAACGGGACTGAGCATAGCGCCAACGTGTGGACGGATCCCCAACGTTGGCGCGCCAACTTCCTTTGATAAAACCGACACGGCACGGCCAAGCCCCAACGTTGGCCCCAACGTTGGCGCCAAGCTATTTTGTCAGCACCACACGTTGGTGAGAGGCATTGGGACCAACGTTGGCCCCAACGTGTGGATGCGGGGTAAAACCCTTATGGAATGAATGCCACTAGCAGTCACATCCATTTTGTGAGCACGTAGAATGTCTTATAACTTGGACAATCTATCAAAACTAAACAAGCTACGAGCGCTCAATGAATATAATCGATCACACCACTCATGCAGCTATCAATAACCTATCAATCATCACGTTATTAGTTGGTGATAAGGAGATTCTTTTTCAATCAATAATGAACCAGTCTATCTTATCATCAGCTGTTACCCTTCCGCAATGATAACCATTGTAAATGTTTACCTCAAAACAAAAACGGAGGTGAATAATTTACACTACATAAGCTAAGTAGGTAGGTACAACAGGTATATTTACGTATGTAAACACAATAACCAGTTTATGCTAGTTCAGATCACTGATTAGATTTAAAACAAGATTGTACTATCACGCAAAATGACAAAAATGTGATTGAGATAATGGAATTTTAAAACTTTATAATCATCAAATAATAGTATATGCAATAATTAGACATTATTTAACACACGGGAATTACTCACGTAAAATTATCGTCGATTTAGATACCGTAGAACCCCGGAACTTTGCCTAGTGTAGGTAACTTTGCCTAAATTATAAAAAGTACGATATTTATTTTCCTATCACGACAACACTTATTTTTGTTCGTTGGTAGAAACCCAAATCATAAACAGCCAATACTGCACTATTTAACTTTAAAATAACGGCAGCCATTTCATAGTAGTTGCAAAAAGTTTTCGGTGGAAATCGCGCAATTTTTTGACTTGTCCCACAAAATTATGTCATTGTGAGGAACTGGTTTGAGGTACGTCTTTCATATCTTTACAGTAGTTGGCAAATATGATCGGCTTTCGAAACACAATTATCTCATCTAAATACTATGATTATTGACAGAAATATCTGAGAAGGCAAAGTTAGGCGCAATTTTTTGAATAAAGTTTTCCAAACTTTGCCTACCCTAGGGTTGTCAGTTTTAGATTTAACCAACAGAACAAAATGAGGGTTATGAATTTCAAACCACTCCCGTCTGTTTTCTTTTGGTATTTTTAACAAAGACATTGCTACTTTAGCACCAATAAAAGCGGTTAGATGTTCGTTACTTTTTTCAATATTTTACTATCCATCTATGTACCTACTTTTATTGTTACGACTTGAAAAAAGTAGTGTAGGACACCCTCTGGCTAGGTGGAGTGATGATTTTCCAAAGGTCGCCGCGCCGTGGATGCAACAAGCCATGGACAGGATAAAATGGCGCAGATTGGAGGAGGGCTATGTCCAGCAATGGACTGTATAGGCTGATGATGATGATTACTTTTTTGTGACAGCCCTGACTTTTGGCGCATTTTGTCGGTAAATGATGCCCTAACTTTGCCTGCCATCATATAAAGTTAAATATAATTATTTGGAGTAGTATTGAGAATATAATCTATAAATGGTTAAATATATGATTAAACTGCATTAAAATTTATATGATTTACCAAGTTTTACAGAAAATATGGACCTCAGGCAAAGTTAGGCTCGTTGCCCTAACTTTGCCTACTTTTTTGACAGCCTCTACTGTCAAGGTTTTCAATGCTGTGAGCCTAGCACACACACACATTGAAAGCCCTTTAGTAATTGGTTGACTTCAGCATGACAGAACCGATTATTTATGATCAGTTTGGCGCAAAATTTAAAAAAACTCGAAAAAGTAGGCAAAGTTCGGGGGCTCCACGGTACCGACAATGTTTCGATTCATCCGGAGAATCTTCATCTGGGTAAGGAGGGAGTTGCGGCAAGGTTACTCCTCCCAGCTACTTGCCGCAACTCCCTCCTTACCCAGATGAAGATTCTCCGGATGAATCGAAACATTGTCGGTATCTAAATCGACGATAATTTTACGTGAGTAATTCCCGTGTGTTAAATAATGTCTAGTACAACTCACGATAGTTTTGAAAGTGAAATATGCAATAATTAGTTTAAACTGATAAACATAACATTCTATACATACATACTTAGTCTTATTTAAAGTAAAACTACTCTCTGTTTAAAAATAATTATTTAGACACGAAAATTAGGCCACTTGAAAGTGCCACTAGTGGTCAGGCATCCAAAATGTGACCCTATGATCTATCAAGAAACGTCTAAGCAAGCTACGCCATGAGCATATCGCGCTAAGAAATACTTTCGCATATTTGCAGAGGGGCAACCCATTCCAATCTCGTCATCTGTGACGAGAATGGCGTGGTGGTTGGCAAGTCGAAAGGACCGGGCACCAACCACTGGAGCGTCGGCATTGATGAGTGTGCCAACAGAGTTCTGGCCATGATTCATGCTGCGAAGGAAGATGCTTGCATGGCGAAGGATACGCCTTTGGATTCTTTGGTGAGTCTTTTTATTATTACCTACCATCTTGGGACTATGAAGCCCCGGACCTTTGATAGGCATGAACACGATCGAAGTCGAAACCCGTTGACAATTTTGATGTTTAATGGAGTCACTATACCAGTGACTATCCCTGTATACCACTACAGACTGCAAGTGCAAGCACTTCATAATTATACCTAATCAATGATTCACTTCAATAAGTCAAATAATTTGACCCCTATAAAGTCTGGCGTCCCAACGCAAACCTGTTATTCTGACCTTGACGCAAACAATGAATTCCCAACACGATTTATATTTATAACGATCAAACGTTTTGCCTTAGACCAACTCTCTAGTGAATGCTGATGACGAATTTTTAATCCAATATACCTAGTTCAGTGCAAATAACTTTAAATGGGCAAAAGATTAGTTACATTAAAAAAAACTTAGGCCTTTACATCTTTACTAGATGATTTATACAGTGTCAGGAGGTAATCTTTGCCTACACTTATCGGGACACTGTATTGCCCGGGACATTGTTAAGATCCATATCCACAGGAAAGACATGGTCAATACGTGTGGGGCTGGCTAAGCCGCGGGTTTCCTCACGATGTTTTCCTTCACCGTTTAAAGCTCGTGTTAATGCGCATATAAATTTTTCGAAATGAAAAATCCATTGATGCACGGCCAGGACTCGAACCCACGACCTTCGGATCGAAAGTCGAGGTACTATACCCCTCGGCCAACACGGCTCTCACTTACATTAACGACACATATAACTCCCGTTTACCAGAGATTACAGACTTGCAATCACTACGACCCTGACCAATATTTTTTACTACCATTGCCTTTGTGGCTGTTTCTAAATCTATCGATTCAACTCTTCAGCTCTCTGCTAGTAACTGTTCTGCCCCGCTGATTTCTATCTTATTCCCCCAGGGTCTAACACTGTCCGGCTGCGCACAAGACAGCAGCAATGCAGAACTGGCTGCTCGGGTCACTGACAAGGATCCAGCATCTGCTAAAGCTATCTATGTGGCCACTGATACAGCCGGATCCCTGTTCACAGCTGCTCCAAATGGCGGCATGGTTATTATTGCTGGTAAGATACATGATTTACTGTAAGCTACAAGATCAACATTCCTGTTTGTTGGTGGGTAATCACTGGCTGAAGATCTATTTGTAGTTCTACACGCTATGGGAGCATTGCTAGTGGCTCAATTAGCGGATATGATATACGATGATTATAGCGATGGACTGATTAAGGTGGTGACAACTTTACTGCCATTAACATGCAGTACAGAGTTATCCCAGCGGGCTTGCGACATAAACTATCCTAATATTAATGATGAGAAGTCTGCAATGAGAACATTATCACTAAGTTCTACTTAATTCATTGAATTAGGTACTACTACAGTTGAAGATGTTTAAACGGCGTCAAAATTCCATAACAGTTTTGTAGAGATGTTCATATTATTTTGAAACTTTTGAGCGCTCGACATTTTAATCAGGAAGTCATCGAGTTGACCCTGACACCTTTACTGCTGCTCATTCAATGCTGATTTATTTAGATTTTATCTCGCGCATGATACCTATATCCAAACACAAACTATGAACCCTAAATGGAATTGTGTGGGTAGGTAATGAAATTAATGTTAATAGAGATGTTTTGTGAACATCTAAATTCAAAGGAGTTATGTAATTTAGTGTTAGAAAATTAGCTTCTGGAAAATGTATCGAGAAAACATCACAAAACAAATACTCTTACAAATTATATTATTGTTAATCTGTATTTTTGATGACGATCCAATAGTGAGAGAAAAGAAAACTAAAATGTAAGTAGGTATAATATACCTACTTACATTTTAGTTTTCTTTTATTATATTATATATTATTATATTATAATAATGGGCAATAACCTCTTTGAACGACTTCAACGCTTGCATACTAAGCAGTTTTTCCCTGTTCAATTAAAATTGGTAACAATAAGAATGCCATAGCAAGGATGAGAGCGATACAAAAGCCAAAAGGTATAATCTTAAAAATGAAATCTCCCTGAATCTAAGTATCTATTCAATTGAGAATAATGGCTGTGACTTGCAGACAATGAAGCAATTTGTCTGTTTCAATGCTTTAAAGTCCTATAACGATAAATAATTGAAAACAACTGGAACTATGTCAAGAAACAGGGCCGCACTATCAGGTTTTCAGATAACCTCTCACCCTGCCAGAGGCTGAGTGATGTAAACATTGATGATTAACATTTTTTATGTTGGGGTTATTTTTCATGTTTTTTTATGAGTAAAAAATCTATGGCATCTTCAAAGGATTTTGAATGCATAAAGGGTTGAGAGAATGTCCACCGCGCCTTGGGGATGAAGTTGTGATCATGTTTTATTTTTTCATTATGCATTATGGTATTATTATTAACATTGGGATCATTTTAATTTTTTATAAGCTATAATGATTCTACTTTTGGGCTTTCGCGACTAATAAGTACAATGAAGAATCATTGCAACAAACACTATTAGCTTTTTTACTTGCTTTCCGACATTTCCTACTAATTTAAATATTTTGAGCATGCTCTTACTCATTTAAATTAATATTTCCTTTGCGAATTAACAAAAGTAAACCCTGTTATTAAAACTGCATTATAAGACATTCACATCATTGTTGCACTTGTCGTTAAACTGAGATTGTGGGAATTTAGTTAGAATTTTTGTATAATTTTGAGCACTTTTGTTTTTTTAATCACAATTCTTACAACCTAATCATGAAATAATATGATTTATTTGTAACATAAACAGCATAAACACACACAGTACAAAATTACTACATAAGTAATAGTAATACAAAGCTTATGTTACAATGATGCTGACTCAGCACTATGTTACACATTTACACATTGACACGAGAATTAATCGTGTAATTTGGCTTATTTCACTGCAAAAACCAAAATTTTGCGATGATTGAAGGCCTTGTTAAATACAGCACGAAGTGTTTTTATTTTGGAATGTATGGTATTTATATCCATTACCCATCCTTTGAATAGTTTAGATAGGTAGGTACATTCGATTCGGTTTAATTTCGGTTATTCGCGCTATGTTTGAAAGGGTCTTTAATGTATTTTCGTAATTAAGTGATATTATCATGGTAACCTCATAATAACGCATCTGTTTTCATAAAACAACTCCCACATTATAGTTTCCAATATGCCAGACAACTGCGCAACAGTTCAAGCGGTGCCAATGTACTTGATAACGTGTACCATCCGGTTAGATGTATGCTAGCTATTGATGGTTATTACCTACTTTCTCTTTGCGCTAGCTAAGATGACTAGTGGTAAATACTTAGTAATGTTTCATGTGCTGGCATTTGCTCCAAAAGTTCCAAGAGATCAAAATCTTAAATGGAAATTCTTAATAGATTAGGTACCTACCTACTATTAATTTCAATTTTCAATTTCAATTTATTTATTTTGTCTGTGAACCTAAGTAACAAATAGGTGTTTGAGCTGAAATTAGGTCCTGCTTATTAGCATAGGTACAAACATTTAGTTTTTAAATTAAAATAAAAATTTAAATTGCGGGGAAGCCTACTAATTTTCTCGTCATTTACATTTTGGTAAAGATTTGATGAATCATAAATCATTATTATTACGGGATTTTATCGCGTACCTTTTATTTATTTTGTTTTTCGACGTTGATGAATCATCTCGACTCTTTTAATCTATGAAAATTAAAATCACGTTTTCATAATGAAATAGATGTAACTATATACATCGTGTTCATTATGAGAATGGGAACTAGAGCTATCTGGTTTACCGAAGTCTGTTTCCTGATTCTGGACATTTTAGAATTGTTACATTAGATGCCAAATGTATTCAAATCGGCGGCAATAACATAACGAAACTTGATAACGATTAGATAACGTTTTCATAAGACACTGTTGCTATTCTCTCAGCTTATCATGTTCATATCGAAAGGGGCATTATCCCATTCACGTTTTTTTTAAAAAGACAAGAAAAAATGAAATACTTAGGTAGGTACCTACCTACATATAAAATGAAAAAAACTAAAAAATAATCGTGACCGTATCCCCAAAGCGGTAGGTCTCTTAGATCTTTAGGTAGGCATTTAAGATCCTTCGATGATGGCTAAGGGAGTAGTCAGAGGTAAATTATAACGAATAATGTGTTAATTCCAGGAACTGGTTCAAATGCCCTGCTGTTGACGGGAGATGGTGAGAAGCGTGGATGCGGTGGTTGGGGCCATTTACTGGGAGACGAAGGCGGTGGTATGTTAAATTGATCTCTGATATCATTTGGTTTAGATTATGATTAGCTTGTCCTCGCTGTTTTTTCTTGAAACAACCAAATTGGACTTTAGGAACCTCCTATAATATAACAAAATCCAATCATACGTAAAAAAAATGTTCATTCAGAACAAAAAGTTTTGAGAGCTCTATTTAAAAGGGTGTCCTACCTATACTACCTAGGTTTGTGCGTTTCAAATTGTATTTTATTTATAACTAGTAGTTCGCCCCGAACTGAGATCTCGCGCACCGTAGATGGCCAACATTTGGACTTTCTTCTGACTACCCCTATAATTTCAAGTGCTACTACTGCCGGGTATGCCTATTGCACTAGCGCTTCATGGTAAAAAATACTAGCATGCATGCAATACATAATGTCGTGTCTAATTTTTCATTTATTTCATATTTATGAATTCTCGTCGTATTTTAAAAGTATACGTCCTAGAATAAAATAATAACTATTTTAGAATGTACAAATAAAGACCTTTCATTTGACACCGCACTCAATATATTTGTTTACTTAACTTTTTTTACCCCAATTATTTTCATATTTTATCAAAAATTTTTTTATCATGAAAATAAATCAAGTAGCATCTAAAATCATTGCAAACCAAACCGCAACGATGCCACTCTCTTTTTAAGACTGACCAGTCAATGAGCTACGAAGACATCGAAACTCTATGAAACGGGAGCTCTTGCAGCTCTGGTTTCGTAGTTTTTGGTCTTTGGTCGTATTTCAAAAAACTATACATCCTAGATTAAAAATAAAAACCATTTTGGAATGTACAAAATAAGCCCTTTCGTATGACACCCCACTCAATATATTTGTGTAACTTTCATAATTTTTTACCCCCTTGGGAACCCAATATCTTCACAACCCCTTCATCGATTAAGCTCATATGCTCCACCGTAAATTTCCTTACCACAACCTATTGACCTACCAAGTTTCATGCAGATTGGATGAACGGTTCGACAGTTATGCTCGAACAACAATTCGTGAAACATACAAACATACAAACATACAAACATACAAACATACAAAGCAAAATCGCCCAACTTACCACTAAGATCTTCGCTCGCTTCGCTCGCTCGATCGATAATACCTTTAGGCAACGCACAGTCACCAACGTTTAGAAGTTCCCTTTAAAACCTGGTCCTAGTTGGACGGTTAGTAATTATTTTTCTTAACCGACAATCTGGTTTGTCTTTGATTTTGATATTTTCCTGCCTTCAAACATTTTAATTTTTTTTTTCTCTTATCCATCGTATTTGCCTATAAACCCATACAAAACCTTATTTTCTCTTCCCCAGCATACTGGATAGCCCATCGCGCAGTAAAAGTTGTGTTCGACGAGATAGACGACCTGCGCTCAAGCCCACACCCCATACAAGCCACATGGGATCTCATCAAGGAACATTTCGGAGTGGACAACCGAGACGACCTGCTACCACACGCTTACAAATGCTTTGACAAATCCAAATTTGCTGGTGAGTGATAGCATGTTAGAAGCAGCTAGAGTTTATCAGCTGCAGAATATCTGTGTAACTTCTGCTTTGGGCAAGGTACCATAATATACCTAGCGTAGGATATTCGTTCATGACCTAAGTAGTAAAACCACGTAGTACCACGTAGTACGTAGTACCTACTAGTATTCTGTGGTTAAACGTCCTACATTAAGTACGAAACGTCTAATAAGCAAAACATTCATGTCGCAAAACGTCCAACTTTGTGTCCCTTACACATCATCAAAGGATCTTATTTATTTATGTAGGTATAGTATTAATGGCATAAAGATCTGAGAGGTCTGCTGGGGTTCTACACTCGCGATCTTGTTTCGTTTTTCGTGAGCAAACCAGAGAGGTTTAGAAAGTTTGTCTAAAAGATCTTTGGAGCAAACATCAAAATTTATCGATACTGTTTCTCTTCCAGCATTAACCGTGAAGCTATCATCACTAGCATACCATGGTGATGAGCTATGCCGGCACATATTCGCGTGCGCTGGCGGAGCCCTAGGCGCTCACGTGGCGGCACTAGCTAACAAGGCTAGGGCTCCACGCCTGAGGGTAGTCTGCGTCGGCTCCGTGTGGAACAGCTGGGATCTGCTGAAGCAGGGGTTCTTGAATGAGTTGGCTTTTAGAAAGGTGAGTTTACTGGTAGAAATTCGTTTGAGCTAGATGCTAACCCCTTTATTCATAAAGGACTTACAAGGTTCCTAGAGCTTGAATGGCTGTTAAATCTCCAGCCACCTCTTTTGATTGAAATTAAACCTTTGTTAATGTACCTAGGTACCTACGTAGGTAAATCATAAGAAAACAGTAGGTGTTGTTAGAATTCAAAAATTCAAAATTCCAAATTAAAAATTCAAATATCATTTATTCAGTAGGACCGGACCACTATGACCACTTTGAATTGTCTTAAGTGCTAGGTGATTCTACTCCTGTTCTTTCGCGACCAACACCGTGAAGAATCAGGGCAACACGGTATGGGGCCTAGCATTCTTTTCGGGGATCCATCCACTTAAATCTAAATAGTCTAGTAGTTTTGATATCTTAATAGAAATTTAGGTAGGAATATAAGAGGATGTACCTATTTGTAACAATATCAGTGTAAGAATTTGGTTTGCGTTCTTAATAATTTAATAAATCAACAATTTACAGGTGACCACAGAACTAGAGCTAGTCAAACTACGAGTGACCAGCGCAATGGGAGCTGCGTGGCTAGCAGCCAGACACGTTAATTACAATCTGCCAAGGGATGATACGGCGTTGTGTCAAGTTTTCTACACATTCACACCTGAAAATGGCCTAAACGCGACCGAAATGACAAACGGAACAAAAAACGGTGTTCATAGTAACACGAATGGGGTTAATTGTAACATGAATGGTGTTGACGGTAACAAAAATGGGATTGATGGTACAGTAAATAGGATTGATGGTACATTAAATAGGATTGATGGTACAGTGCATGGGTTGAATGGTAAAGCTGAGAAAGCGAATAGCGCAGATTGTGGATGCGACAAATGGAAGAATTGGAGTTTACTGTATTAAACTGTTGTTATGTAAATTCTTATTTTAAACTTTTGCGATCTGTAGACGTAATTTTAACGAACTAACGGGACTTTATCGCGTAATTACCTTTGTACCAATGTAATTACGTGACAGTCCCCTAGTAGGTATGTAAATTCTATAATAAGTAAATGAATTTGTTTAAAATTAGAAAATTGTAAAAAACTGTGAGGATCTGATTGTGCCAAATCTAATTTTGTTGATCTGAATATTGGCTGTATTTTGGAAGAGTTGTTAGTACCTACATAATTATGTAGGTAGCTTGATTTTATCTAAATGTAAGCAAAATAACTAGGTAGGTACTTATTGTAAATACATTTAATGTAGATTAAGTAAGTTCCCACATAAAATTGTAAGTTCCAGTTAGATAGGATGCGTTTCCACTGAGGCTGAGTGGAACGGAGCATAGTGGCGCATGAATTTGACCGATCACTTATAGTAATTATCAAGCGATGAAATCGAAACGCGACAAATTGCACCCTGATTGGTCAATTCATGCGCCGGCGGCGCTCCGGCTCTGCTTTCTCTGCTCGGCTCTGCTCCACTCAGCTCCGCTTCATTGGAAACGCACCTTTATCCTTGTACATATCAATATATTATATAATATAATTATTTTATAGTATGTATACCTAGCTTATCCATAAATTATATTTTTAAAACTACTTTGGATAGGTAGGTAGGTACCTACTCTATGTAACTGAATGTGTAAACGGTAAAATATAATTTATTAATTCAGTAAGGATCTCTTTTATTATTTGACTATGTACCTCCCCTCGTACGTAGGTACTAGGTACATCCTACATTAGGTAGGTAGGTACACTATATTAATAGGTAGGTAGGAACTTGGTTTACCTCTACCTAACGAAAAATACGTAGGAAACAAATAATTCTCACTCTCATATTTTTGCCTCCTTGTCCTTGAATTAATTTATTGTGAGAGGAATCAATTTAAAAAAACTGATAATGCAACACAAAAATATTCACGACTACACAATAACCGTTATTATCTTCCCATCCCTAGCTAGCTTTAGGCAGGCTTTCGTACAGTGCCACAAGTATAACTTGGCGCGGCTGAGCGCCACTGTGTTCAAAAAATATAATTAATTGTACAGAAAATACCACGAAATTTGGGAAAATATGTAAGAAAGATTTAATCATTTGCGTATTTGTTTATGATAGTTTAATGATATTTCGCATCATAATACTCTTTTTCCGTTTTTCCGTTTTAGTTCCTCAAATTGCCACCGCCAACTTATACTTGTGGCACTGTAATGTCAATGTCAGTCAGTCCAGTCAGGAAAGGACACTTTGGGGCTTTTTGGCGGGAATTTGAGAAGTCAAGTTTCATTTTTGTTTTATTTTCCAAAACTTGTGTTTCTTCGAATGTTAATGTGTAATATTGGTGGATTATTAACCGTTAAGTGTTCATGAACGTGCATAAGTGTAGGGAAGTGAAACAAAATTGGATAACATTGCTTTTCAAGTTCTCCCAAAAAGTCCGTGTTGATGTTTCAGTAAAGCCCCACATCTTTACTGAGGCACAAGGGGAGGGGTGGGATATTATATTTATGTATTGTAATATGTATTTATATATTATCTTATTTATCTATTTTAAACTTGAAGTTTATTTAAATACTTGACACTGGCTGAATGCACAACCGTGCGAAGCCAAAATAAAGAAAAAAAAAAAAAAAGGACACTTTGATTGACATTTCAACAATCATAATTTCAATTCAATTTTTGTAACATCAACAATGATAATTTCAAGATTTTCTCGCATTTTCAAACTAAAACCTGTGCAAAATGTGAACTTCAGATGTGTCTCCCGAGTAGCCCCAACGTTTAACAACCAATACAAGGACAGTTATCATGAAAAACGCTATTATTTTAGTGGTGTTCTCGCGGTGGCCGCTGGGCTGATAGGTTACCATAGCTTTAGGGAAAATGTGAGCGCTGCGTCTATTGTAAATGGTTTAAAAGGTAGAAGACAGAAGTATAATTTCATCGCGGATGTGGTGACGGTTTCCGCGCCTTCTGTGGTCTATATTGAGATAAAAGATGGCAGAAGACTAGACCTGTTCTCCGGACAAGCTATCACTATTTCGAATGGATCTGGATTCATCGTGAAGGAAGATGGGTTGATTCTTACGAATGCTCACGTCGTGGTGAACAAACCTAACGCCATAGTCAGTGTCCGGCTACATGTAAGTAGAATTTTTCTTGTGCAATTTTGAATTCTGGAGTAATTGTTGTGAAATTTTAAACAGCTGGTGATGTAATTTGGCGTCACTTAAATCACACTAATAATATAAATGAGAAAGTTTGGATGTTTGGATGCATGTTTGTTCCTCTATAACTCGACAAGCACTGAACCGATTAGGTTGTGTAAGTTATAGATAGATAATGACCGGGAATAGGACAGAGGCTACTCTTTATCCGGGTACCAAGTGAGCGAAGCCGTGGGTGGAAGCTAGTGTCATTGGGTGTTTCGCAGGACTCGTGTTTTTGGCATGTCCGGCCTTGCGAACCTATTAAAATGACCAGTTTCAGTATTGCTGTATTTTTATTTGGAAATAGTATACGAGTACGCTATTATGGCACTAGTAATATCCTCAATTATATACATAGGAAAGCTGTAATTAATTTCTAAAGTCGTGAAATCTAAGTTCTCTGGTGTGTCCGCGACACCCCTATCTGCATTCAATTGCTTATTACGCAATAATGAAATATAAATTGACACTTTTTATAACGTTAACGTTAATATAGATACTATTAGGTAGTGGTGAATCAAATTTCATGTTATTTTAACTCCACGTTACTGTTTTACAAAGCAAACAAATGTGTCCGCGATAAAAAACTAATTTCTCTGTCGCTAATTTCTTTGGCATTTTCCTAATTTCTCTGGCATTTTGCTAATTTCTTTGGCAGTTTGCTAATTTCTTTGGCATTTTTCTAATTTCTCTGGACCAAACCTAATTTCAATGGGCACGAATATATTTAAACCACTAAAACTTCAAAACGGCTTTATCAAATTGAGGGCCGCTAACATTAAAATGCATGTCTTTGAGTGCTTAATTAGGTATGTTATTTTTTTTTGAAAAATAACCAAAAAAAAATTGCGAAAATGGGGTACCGTTTTTCGGACCGCTTCTTGCGAATCATCCATTAGGTAGTGGTGAATCAAATTTCATGTTATTTTAACTCCACGTTACTGTTTTACAAAGCAAACAAATGTGTCCGCGATAAAAAACTAATTTCTTTGTCGCTAATTTCTTTGGCATTTTCCTAATTTCTCTGGCATTTTGCTAATTTCTTTGGCATTTTGCTAATTTCTTTGGCATTTTTCTAATTTCTCTGGACCAAACCTAATTTCAATGGGCACGAATATATTTAAACCACTAAAACTTCAAAACGGCTTTATCAAATTGAGGGCCGCTAACATTAAAATGCATGTCTTTGAGTGCTTAATTAGGTATGTTATTTTTTTTTGAAAAATAACCAAAAAAAAAATTGCGAAAATGGGGTACCGTTTTTCGGACCGCTTCTTGCGAATCATCCCATTATAATAGCAAGATATTTTAAATAATTATAACTAGCAATTGTAAAATATGGGCATGTGCCTTTATATTTGCAAATGAAAATTAGCTGTTACATCATAAACATAATAATATAGCATCTTATTTGAATATCTGAGATAGTTACCGTTGACTAGACGATGGTTGACATACCTAAACCCTTTTGGGTTTATTTAAAACTAGCTGCACCCTCACGATGTTGCCTGCGTAGGGATTTTATGCGGTGATGATGATGATTAAAGTAGCCTATAACATTTCTCAAAAGTTAGCTATGAAATGTAGAAAGAATTTTTCAAATCCGACTGCTAGTTCCATTAGCGCTTTCAAACAAACAATCAAACAAAAAACTTCTTTTGCTATTACTTAATGGATGGTTAGGGGCTTTGTTATCATACTTTTCCTAGTTTTATTCGTCCATTCAATGGAGCGGCGCCTGAAAACAAACCCGACCAAGAACAGATCTGATCATGGCTACACAGCCAATCGCAGATGAAAAAGGGGAGAAAAAAAAAGTTTTATTTGTACCTATTCTAAAAGCAAAAGTTTTTTGTTTGAATCTTTATTTCTGAATATAAAATCCAACTATCTGCCACAATCAGGCAAATGTCAGACAGTAATTTACCTAATCTATGTCAGGATGGCACTACGCACACAGGTTTCGTTGAAGACGTAGACCTGAAGTCAGACCTGGCGACACTGAGGATACCCGTCAAAGGCCTGCCGATCATGAAGTTGGGGTCCTCTTCTGATATCCAGCCTGGCGAGTGGGTTTGTACAGCGATAAAATAAATGTTTTCCTGGGTACCTCCATCCTTCTAATATTATAAAGGCGAAAGTCCATGTGTGTGTGTGTGTGTGTGTGTGTGTGTGTGTGTGTATGTTTGTTACCACACGTATCGCCATAACTACTAAACCGATTTAAATGAAATTTGGAATGTAGTTTAGGGGAATAATACAAAGGCTACTTTTTATCCTGGAAAAATGTATGGTTCCCGTGGGATAAAAAGAGTAGTCCATGCAGGCGAAGCCGCGGTCGTTCACTAGTAATCTATATAAATAAAAATGAATGTTTGTAAGTTTGTCCTATGTACAGTCAGTGACAAAAATTGATGAATATTTTGAGTTTTTAATTTTTATTTTTCTACTAAACTAAAGGAGTTAAAATCAAAATTTTAGCTAATAGTATTTGCTTTGCCCTTCTCTATTACTACTTTTAGACAAAAGTTACCAATTTCGCACACTCTCGTCACGCATTCACCAGCTTACTCCCCAAGTTGAGCGTGCGTAAAGAAGTTTACTTCAAAATATATTTAGGTGTGAGCAACAAAGTAAAGCAATACAATTTGACTAGCCTCTTAGCTCAGTTGGTAGTAGATCTGCCTTCTGCACTGTAGGTCGTGGGTTCGATTCCCACCCAGGACAAACATTTGTGTGATGAACATAGATGTTTGTTCTGTGTCTGGGTGTTATAAAATAAGTACCTATTCCATGTATGTATTTACAAAAAAAAAGTATATAAGTATTCTATCAGTTTTATCTGGTTCCAATAGTACAAGCTTTGCTTAGTTTGGGGCTAGATGGCGCTGTGTGAAATGTCCAGCAATATTTATTTATTTATGTATGTGACAGGTGGTGGCAATGGGAAGCCCACTGGCTCTCAGCAACACGGTCACAGCTGGAGTGGTCAGCTCAACTCAGCGAGGCAGTGAAGAGTTGGGCTTGAGAGGTATAAAACTTTTGAAACTATCACCCCGCATCCACACGTTGGGGCCAACGTTGGCCCCAACGTGTGGATGCGAGGTCATGGTTGTAAACATTGTAAACACTATAAACGGGATATTTACCATGATTTTTGGATTTTTGAGTCTCCCGATATTTCACAGTTGCATGCGCCATGATCACGGTAAAATATCGGGAGACTCGAAAATCCAAAAATCACGGTAAATATCCCGTTTATAGTGTTAACAATTGAGAGGTATAATTAAAATCAATTCTTTTTAGTCAACTGCAAAAAAAGAAGGTTCTCAATTTGTCGGAATTTTTTTCTTCTTCAATTACTCGAAGACGCCTGAACCGATTTAGAAAATTCTTTTTTTGTTTGAAAGGGTTTAAGTAAGTACCTACTTTCCAATCCAATGATATGTGTGTGAAAGGAGGGAGCACTGAGATGACGAGTGATAGAATGAAGTGGAAGAAGGAATCATGTTGTACCGACCCCACCTAGTGGGATAAAGGCAGGGAAATGATGGTATACTTTCCAATTGGTGCCATGAAAATTTGGTAAATATCTGTCGAGGATCTTCGGAGTTATGAACAGAAATGCACCTCCATAGAGCAGAAAATTGTTCAGCTTTTTTTTTGGATTGAAGTCGGTTTTTTTCATTTTTAATACATAATAGGTACGTAATACTTATCTAAAATATACTTATCATAATTTTCAGGAAAAGACATGGTGTACATCCAGACGGATGCGCCGATCACCTTCGGCAACAGTGGGGGGCCGCTAGTGAACTTAGACGGCGAAGCGATAGGGATCAACAGCATGAAAGTCACTTCGGGGATATCTTTCGCTATACCTATTGATTATGTCAAGGACTTTTTAGATAAACGTAAGTACATATTCTACCTACTATCAGGCCTGGCTCACTTCTCACTTTAGGTATTTATCGGACGCGCGCCGCCTCGGGGGGCGCGCGACATAGGTTGCCACTTGCCGCTCGCTCGGCTTGCGGACTAGACGCGTTGTGCGTAATTATCGTGATCTCGTATACATCGTTTCTTGTGATTTATGCACGATGTCTAAACGATCTAGTCCTTATAAAAGATACTGCTGTGTCTACGGGTGTCTAAACAAAAGGAAAAGCAATGAATGGACATTAACATTCTACAAAATTCCGGAAGATATTGAAAGGTTGGTACCTACTAAGCTTTTCTATAATTTGTTGTAAGTACCTATTTAAATAAATCATCAATTAATACCTAGGTAGGTACTTACTTTTACTCTGTAACTGTAGGTGCATAATGAAAACGAGATTTTATAGGTACCTATTCGATTCCTTTTTGATTGAATACCTACCTGTTTACAAATAAACAAACATAATACACCTACAAAACTACCTACCTACAAAACTGTAGGTAGGTAGGTACCTACAGTTTTGTTTATTTACCTAGGTACCTAAAAGTAAACGCTTTAGAAATGAAATGAAATGAAATGAAATAGGTAGGAGTGATGATCACGCACGTCTGTAGATATCCTCGAGGCGCGATACACATTCTCTCAGATCTTTTTTGGCATTTTAAGATCCTTTGAAGATGTCTAAGGGAGTTGTCACAGGTATGTCCAAATACATATTGTACCTTCCTACATGCCCACATTTTGCAGAAGTTAACATTTCATACGTGACAGGTTGCAAGCCCATCGACATTAGGTACATTACATTCATAGAGCCATGTTGGTCGAAGTGATTAGTACCTCAACTTTTGAGACGAAGGTCGTGGGTTCGAGTCCTGGCCGTGCTTTAAATTGCATAATTATGTGATTGCAAACCTAACATTAAAAGGGTGATTATCGGATAACGGCTCCCGGTCTAGTTGAGTGATGATGATTGTGTGTGTCTGATCGATGTCTAGGTAGGTATGAAGGTATAGATATTTTGAAATGCAATTGTTTACAAAACGAACGAGATAATAATGTAACTACCTACTTCACCTACCTACGTACAATACGTAGTACCTACTTACTACTATTTATTCCGTGGTAACGGTAGATTAAATTATATTTAGGCCTACTTATTTTAGAACTTAAGTAGGTAGGTACTGTTTTTGTGACAAATAAAATAAATTAATTTATTTGTGTTGTCGCAAGCGAAAATTCGACAACCCTTACGAGTTGCGTCACACCGCGCCAGACAGTGACACAGTTACGCATTAGAGCAGGATGGGAATGTTTAGGCAAATATCTCGATAGGTAATAGGCCCATAGGCGAGTTGAATTGCACTTTATAGCTTCGCCGCGAGAGTCTCTATTTAAACAAATTTACTCGCGAAGTGACCCTTCTGTACGTAGTACTCTAGTATTCTGTGCTACTATACTATACTATTTCTATTCTATTAAACGAGCAATATTTGTTTGTTTGTTTATTTGTAGGTACTCATGTTCTCGAAAACGGCTCTAAGGATTTCGATGAAATTTGCGGTACGGCGGTTTACGGGGGCGAAAAATCGATCTAGCTAGGTCTCATATCTGGGAAAAGCCGTTTTCTCGGCATTTTCACGCAAAAAGATTTACAAGTGCAATGTGGTTCGTAATTGAAGCACTAGATTGCTCGGATGCATACTTGTGCGCATTGACACGAGCTCTAAATGATGAAGGAAAAAAGCGTAAGGAAACCCGCGGCTTAGTCAGCCCCACACGGATTGACCATGTCTTTCCTGTGGATATGGCCGGTTAAGCTAAGAGGATGGTGTAGGTGCTACAAGCCTACACCATCTCAACATTGTCCCAGGCACTACAGTGTCCCGATTAGTGTAGGCAAAGATTGCCTCCTGACGCTATAAATCATCTTGTAAAAGATGTAAATGCTCAAGTTTATTTTTATAACTTACCTACCTACTTACTTTACCCCATCCATACCACTAAATAAAGCGAAAGAGCTTTTTCAAAGCCTAGTTAGTATGTAAAGGACAAAGTTTGTAATTATTTGCAATATTTTCACAGGAACAACAAAAGCCCCGCCAGTTTCAAGAAGGTACTTAGGCATCACAATGCTGTCACTGACGCCCAATATTCTGATGGAATTGAGGATGAGGAATCCAGAGGTAATACTTGATCCTATGATTATTTTTAGTGCTAGTACAATATTATTATAAGTAGGTAATTGTTGTAAGTAAGATGTTCGACTGGCCTCTTAGCTCAGTTGGCTCTGCCTTCAGCACTATAGGTCGTGGGTTCGATTCCTAGGACAAACATTTGTGTGATGAACATAGATGTTTGTTCTGTGTCTGGGTTTTATAATGCAGTCTATGTATGTATTAACAAAAATAAAGTATAAAAGTATTCTATCAGTTAACTGGTTCCCATAGTACAAGCTTTGCTTAGTTTGGGGCTAGATGGCGCTGTGTGAAATGTCCAGCAATATTTATTTATGTTAAATAACTTAAACCTTTTTCAGATGCCGACAGACATAGAACATGGGATTCTAGTGTGGAAAGTAATCATAGGATCACCAGCTTACAAGTAAGTTTAATCAAAGATCACCAGATTAAACTAGTATTTTATTAACTGACTAGCAGCGCCCTCGCGGCGTTGCCCCCGTAGTGATAGTATATGATGATGATGATATAAAGTAGCCTATATTATAACCAGTGATCGGAATGAGGCGGGCTAATATACCTAAAGTTCGAAAAATAACAGAGACAAATGGAGACGCCTTAGGACTAAATATTTTTCGACCCAATTGTTTCCGTTTCCGGGACATTAATAAAGAACATCTAACATTAAGGTGAATCAATTTTTTACCTGAGTTAATAACAAAAATTAAAATGTAAATTATAATGAAAAGTTTTATGGACACGGGATTTTATCGCGTAATTTACCTTATTTATCCCGACGTTTCGGCTATGTTGCGAATGATTGCTATGATCGCGAAAGTTTAAAAAAGACTATTGTAAATTATAAGGATAAAAAACTTTTTTCCGTCGGTCAAATAGAAAAAAATATTTGAATTAGTTCACAATATTATTAACATTAATTTTAAATGTACCTACTTACTGTGAAAATTGTGCCAACTTTCAATAAAATTCTTACTTACTCCCTTAAGGAAGTCTCCCCTTTTTTGCCTCTGTTCTTTGAACTTTAGGTATTTTAGCCCGCCTAATTCCAATCACTGATTATAACCTTCCTCATGAGTTTAGCTATCAAATGCAGAAAAGTAGCCGGCGAGCTTGTATGAAAAATGTGATGAGAGTGAATGAGGCGAAAGAGGTGTGTCAGGATCGTAGCAAGTGGAAATCCGTGGTCTCTGCCTACCCCTGTGGGAAAGAGGCGTGATTTTATGTATGTAAGTATGTATTTTTTTTCCAGCGGAGGCCTACAACCGGGTGATATAGTGACCCACATCAACAGTAAAGCGGTCTACGCAGCTAGCGACATCTATGCGCTACTAGAGAACACTAGCGGGAGTTTACGCGTCGACGCCGTCAGAGGGCGCCAGAAGATTGTATTGACTATTTCACCAGAGATACATCAATAGAAGCATTAGCACTTTAAGCTTCTGAAGTTTAATTGTCCTTGTGAAACCTCGAGTCTTGACGGAGGCCTTGAGGCGGCCTAAAGTCGCTGAAGTTGGTTCCTAGCTCGTACAAAAGTTTTTACACACTAGCATAGAATAGATAATAATACTACGTACAGAATGGCCACTGTCCCCCCAAACTGGGCTTCCTCACCGCGCGAGCGAATTTGAGCTGGCGAGGGGCTGACTTGAGCTAGGGACGCGCCACGCGCGCAAACGCATAGACGAAACCGAGACCACAGTGTTAGTATAGTACAGTAATGATTCATGCGGTGACAGCCTTACTTCACGCACACAATTGCGCGTGTACAAAAATGACATTGTGTAGTGTCTGTGTAAATAGGTAGTTAGACGCCGATTTTGCATAGAGATTTCGTCGAGTGTCCGGGGTGTGACGGGAGTTAAGAAATTAAAGAAGCCAAGTAGGTATAGCTTCCAATAACCTTGAAAAACTTAACACTATCGACATCTAATGCCCGGAAAAGACTTATGTTTTACTTAATAGTATTTAACAAAGAGTAAAAATTTCTTTTGAAACTATCATGGTTACGAACATAAATATTGTTATCAACGGGATAATTACCATGATTATTGAGTTTTGTTGCTTTTTTTTTTTTGTAAAAATTTCATCAAAATCAGTTCAGCAAGCGTAGGTATTTTGTGTTTAGAGATTGTTGATATTGTTTATTTGAATAGTGTTGTAAATAAATGTAAAATTGTTTCAAAATGTTTTCGAGTGTATAAATAAAAATTTTTAAAGTTAGGAATTTTATGTTTTACGTTGTTTTTATTTAATTTGTAAGGATGTATTATTTTTGATTGTATGTAATATAAGAGAGTCAAGTCTCATTTTGGTTTAATTTTCATACTAAGTAAAACAGCGGCTTGCCGCGACATCGAATTGATTATTCATTTAAGTAGGTACTTTTATTCTATTTAAGTAGGTACTACCTTCTTAGGTAGGTACTTATATATTTTTCCTTTTAGAGAATTTGTCAGTCTGTAGTTGCCGTTTTGGTACTAAGTACCTACCTACTTATAGTTAAATCAATACTTTAAAACATGAACAGAAAATCCAAATCAATAATTTCAATGATTGCATATAGATTTGAATTAGGTACCCCATCAAATGGATTTTACCATGACTATGTTGTTTAGATAACCGTACAAAATGGCTTTGATTGTCTAATTTGTCACAGATTTTTCTCTGTCTTTTCAGTAGCTTACCGTTATGATAAGGTTACTAATTTTAGTTGGAGCGGTGGTAAGAATTTAGTTTACCTACTAATTGTACCTGCCTATGCTATAAAAACTGTAAAACTAACATTTTTACAGCATGGATGATTGAAAAATGTGGAGGTGGATTGTAGGTTGGCCGGTTTATAGGGTGAATATTGATGAAACGAACGTTTTAACAATTTTAGGTACCTACTTACCTAAGTTTATCGCAAAGCAAACTTTACAAGATTGATTTACAATGAAGAATACCTACACGGGGAAAAAGTATCTTCCTGTATAGGTAGGTACCTACATGTAGGAATTTTTTACTACCTAGGTAGGTAGTATTATTTACTCTGCGGTATGCCCATACATGCATAATAGTTAGTAAGTA
The DNA here is from genome assembly GCA_958496255.1 of Camptogramma bilineatum. Classification (NCBI taxonomy): domain Eukaryota; kingdom Metazoa; phylum Arthropoda; class Insecta; order Lepidoptera; family Geometridae; genus Camptogramma; species Camptogramma bilineatum. The sequence continues at coordinate 793,440 of OY292472.1, forward strand.
TGTATAATGTAGTAGGTACCTAGGTATGACTCACATGACTCGACTGGTGTGAATGAATACTTCCTTTAATATTAGGTGCGTTATAGGTATTTAGGTATAAGGTTTTTTTATTTTTTTTACTTAATTTACAATTTATTATTCTCAGTCACCAATATGCTCCAGGCCCGGCTTTCGATCAAGTAAGTTTACGTACTCCCTCGATAGAGTTTCTTTCTAACGCACTAAGTCAACCCTGCGGGGATGTGATTTTACTTTTGGTAGATAGGTACCTACCTATTGCCCGTTCTCCTTTACCTATCTGCATGTCGACAGGTGTTATGCACGGAATGAAGCCGATACTTAGAATGGCTCCTGGCGAAGCACAGAACTTGGAAGGTAGTAAGGAGTTAAAAGAACCGAAATGGGTCACGAACCTGCGAAACAACATACAGAAACAAATTGGCGAGACTGGGTTTGATGACGCGAAACCAAGAATAAAGAATCTAATCGAAGGTGAGATCTTGCGCGAAAACTTTAACCGCCATGCTCAGCTCCTGACGTCACTGCGCCTGTAAACGCGCCTGTAAAAACTTGAAAAAATTCAAAATTGCATATTTATAACTTGCCTCTGTAGTGATGATATATGGTGATTAATGATGATGAAAAGTAACCTATAACCTTCTCAAAAGTTTAGCTATCAAAATGCAGAAATAATTTTTCAAATCCGACTGGTAGTTCCTGAGATTAGCGCTAGCGTGTCCCGAAATTTTTTTTTTTGGATTTTCGTAACGCAATACCTCTCAGAATTTGCGTAATTGAACGTAGATTCCCAAAATAATTTTTAAAACCAGATAAAACTATATCTTTAGGGCTCTACCTATCTTCAAAGTTTTGAAAAATTGACATTTTTTTGGAAATATTTCGTTATCTATAATTTCAGCTCGTGAACTAACTGTACAAAAATTTTAATTTTTTCTTCTATAAGTATATTTTATGTAAAATACATACACGATTTTTTGATATGCATGGAATAACACGTTACCAGCGACTTTGGATTTTTTAGGTTTCAACTTGCAAATACCATAAAGTTTCATCTTGTTTTGAGGACTTTGTTAACTTGACTCGCGAGTGTTTTCTTCGTAGCCAAAGCAATTTTAATGCTTTATAAGAAAAGTTGCGATTGTTATAGAGTTAAAAGCGGATATTGTGATTTTAAAATAATAAGTTTTAGGCGTACTTGTGCTTTATTGGGACCATACAAAGAACTTTACTATCGGCAGCCGCCAATTATAAAGGTCTTCATTAAATACATTTTATTTTCTTAAGACCGAACTCAAATTGAAGTATAATGGAAAGGATCTATCCAATTCAGATGTTTATGCGATTGTTTATGAAGATATCAGCTGACTTACCGAAAAATGTGGTCAATAAACTAAGAACCTTAGGATCAAAAATATCTCAATGAGATTTGTCAAGCTGTGTCAATTGTTTCCTGTAATCCATAGCTGGATAACTCAGTCACCCTGGGAAATACTTGAGATGGCTTACTTCTACTAATTTTAGGCTCAAACATTACTAAATCCTTCAGTAAAATTGCAATTTCTTTCTTGGCAACTACGTGGTTAAAGTAAACGCGCCGATTTGGTTCCTAATAAAGCATAATACATCTTTTAAGGACGGATCCAAACAGTTTTTGAATTAATTTTGTACTCCCGATTTATAAACAAAAAGCTGAAATCTGTTCTGGATTATATCATCGAAAGAAATGATTTTTTCGCGCACCCAGAACATCTACAGTGTCAGTTTAATGTTTGATGATAGAGATCACTTTCGGGAGCTGACATTGCGAAGAATAATAAAAGCTAGAGAAGCTGAAAGTAGCATTAAACGCAGGATATTTAAGCCACCAAAAATTTATAGAGGTTACACCAAAATGATTGCCAGGGTTGGGTGTCAGGTTACAACACCGACGGTTCTTCGGCATATTTATAACTAGTAGCGCCCTCGAGGCGTTGCCCCCGTGCTGATGGTATATCGTGATGATAATGTTGATGAAAAGTAGTTTATAACCTTTCTCAAGAATTAAGCTATCATATGCAGAAATAATTTTTCAAATTCGACAGTTAGTTCCTGAGATTAACGCGTTCAAACAAACCAACTCTTCCGCTTTGTAAATTGGTAGAGTTAAGGTCCTTCAAATCATGAAAAATTATAAGAGCTTGGAAAATGTTGACTTTTCTTATCACACAATGTGTAGAAAGATGTGTTAAACTGTTAACAGAAGCCCCACAAAGTGTACCTGATGCTACTTCTAGAGATGGCTTGATTAGAACCAGGTTGCAATCTCGAGCTAAAATGCTAAGTTTTGGACCTAAAAATAAGTTTAAATTCTAAGTTTCTATCTTTTATTATAAACTCTATTTTGTTTATTTTGATTTAGTGTGCTTTGTTTCATTAATTTCAACAATGAAATAAGGTCAATGCGGGGAAGACCGGCATACTTTTTTCAAAGTTCAGTTTGATTGATCATATCTCAGTCACTATGCATTTTTCTGTAAAGTTAAAGATATTCATCGTTAGCAAATTTATCCAAGAATCAGAAAAAGCTTTAAAACCTTTAAAACTATATAAAATTAACAATAAAATCGGAGGTTTTTTAAAACTCGGGCAGTAGACGGTCTTCCCCGGCTAAATGAGGGAAGTCCGTCTAGGAGTTATTGTAGGCGACAGGAGATGTTTAGAAGAGTCTAAAGTAACTCACAGCATGTATTACATCTTAACAATGAATGTTATGTCTTCAACGATTCGAAATAAGGTCCCAATCCAAAGATATTGTCAAAAATGTGTAAAACGGGGTAAGTCCGTCACATTTTAGGATTCAGGGGTGGTGAACATTTTTGCAACATTTTCTTGAAAGTAAGCCCCTACCAAAGCATCCAATCCTTTGGTAGAGACTTACTTTCAAACTAAGAACCATTATGTTTCTTATTAAACATTCTAAAGAAACATTATTTCTATAAAAATAATGTTATTATTGTAAGAAAAATGCACGGTTCCCGTAGGATATGAATACTTGTGATTTTTTGTGTTAATCACTTTATTCTTATTTCAACGTATTAAAATTATTAAAGTAGGTAGGTAGAGTAGGTACCTGAGTAAAATAAACAAAAAACATTTAGTAAGTAAATTTAAAAATCTAAGCAGCACAATAACAATCTACTAGAGCAAGCAATCGCCAATTTTAAAGTATTTTACTAGGTTTGTGATTTTTATGTGTATACCTATCTAATAGTAGGGACTAGGTACTTATCTAAAAACAGAAAAAAAATTATAAGTAAGTAAAGACTTTCTGGTTATGTAGTTTAACACCTATTATGATAGTCAACCCTCTACTCTACTATATCATAATTTATTGCAGGGCCAAACCATACAAGATAATAGAAAGAAAATAAGGAACAGTTATTACTAATTTTAAAGAAATAAAAGACACGATCAAGGGGTCATGACAGGTCAAGGGGTCATGTGAGGTCAAAAGGTCATCAAGAGGTCATATCCAATATATTTGGAATAAAAAGGTTTACGATTTCTGATTTGAGGCAAGCCCGGCATATGCCGGTCTTGCCCCGCGTAAAGTAGACGGACTTCCCAACTTGAACTTTTGGAAGGTAGATATTTTTGGATGCGATTATCTCAGAAGATATGGCGTTCTTTTGAAATTCGATAAGAGAAATAGGAGGGGGCAATATTATTAAAAAACTCTTAGAATAATTAAATCCGACAACTTCACTCTTTATATTTAAAATATTCGTTTTTGTCACCACATGTCTATCTCGATATTCGAGTTAAAATTACACGAAAAGTTTGTGAACGTTTTTTCGCGAACTGTTGCGACATAGAAACATCTATTAGAGCTAGCTGAAACCAGATGGATATGATTGATTTGCCAATATAGGTAAAACATGCGTAGGGTGCATAGTTTCGTCAAAAAGCTCAGTGTACGGTCTTGCCCCGCAGACGGACTTCCCCGCATTGACCTTACCTTTTAAACTTGGTTTTTGTATTATTTTAGTCATACAGCTTAGGTCTGTAAAAACGTAAAACTTACAAAACTTCAAAGCGTGGTAGAGCCCTCAAGATGATACACAATTCTAATTTTTTTATCTTTTCCGTAATCTGTGTAAAATTACGCAAGTTTTGATACCTATTGCGATAGTATAGCTCCATATTTTTTTTTTCCCATACAAGGACGGGACAGCCTAATTAGCGCGTTCAAACAGACAAACAAACATACTCTTCCGCTTGATATATTGTTAAGTATCGATACATTTAATTTTCAGAAGCGAACCAAGCAATCAACGGAAACAATCATGATCAACGATATCCAGGTATACCTACCTACCTACCTACTCTAATTCGTACCTACTAATATCTACCTGTCATTATCTTATCTTCAGTATTTGTAAATCTCGCTATCCCTCTGTTTTGACGTCTGAGCAAACCCCTATCACCCCCAAAAAACATATAAGTACAGAGAAATCGCGTCAATTCACACGTGCGACTACCACACCACGTCGCAGCGACATAATGTGGTCCAGCTGTGGTTGCGTGTGAATTGTGTCGCAGAGACTTTTTGCAGTTGCGTTGTGGTACCGACAAAATGTCAATGTGGCAGGCGCCAGCTAGGCGCGCGCTGTTGATGACGTCATGTCGTCGCGATGTGGTTGCGATGTGGTTGCGATGTGGTCGTATTACACAGGTGGTCGATAACAACAACAAAATGTGGTACGTGTGAATTGGAAATTCATTTTCAATACAAATATACGCCCGACCACGTCGCGTCGTTGTGGTGTGGTTGTCGGTGTCGTGTGGTTGTGGTACGTGTGAATTGGCACTGCTTGCAGCTGAGTGTACTTTGATAGAATCACATGGGTCGCTGCGTTACTAAAGTTTAACTGTGTTGTAGTGTCCATTATTACTTAAGTAGATTTCAGCTACGGGAATGTGCTTGTACATCCTACTAATAAAGGCGAAAGTCCGTGTGTGTGTGTGTGTGTGGTGTGTGTGTGTGCGTGTGTGTGTGTAAATGCTCGCCTGAAACACATAAGATTGATTCCCGCCGCAGGGCAAATGTTTGTATGATCTGCAAATATTGGCCTCGATTTCGATTCTCGTTGTTGACGTGTTAGCGTCTTATAAATCGATGAAAACCGGCTGCACGCACGAAAAAGTGTCTCGTTCCGCCTACGTGATGTAGCGCTGCTACGAGAAGTAGTGAAAGCTACGGTTCTCGTAGCACTAGCTACGAAGTAATTTATTTTGGTAAATAACCCGATCCGCACGTTTCGTTAACACGTAAAAATATCGTCCGTAAACCGACTTTACAGACAACCATATTTTTATAGCAATTCGTGTGCCTATAGAAGAACCACTGAGATCTGGATCCTTTAAGGGTAAGTTTTGAATATTTTCTTCACCGAGTATTGACAGTGATTTTTATTAAAATTCAAATAGATCATAAGAGTTACAGGCCAACGTTGGTGACGGAGTTTATAGGCCACTTACTAGGCCTCTTTCATTGCTAACGATGTTCAGGGCGTCGATTCTGATACCGAACTTTTTATCAACCTCAACCAAAACCTCAACTAAAGCGACTGTTTCCATGACTACTAATAACAAACGACTCAGTTGTGGTGAGGTTTTAAACTTTGGCAGAACAAATTTTTGAAAAGCTATTCTACTATTTCACCAAATGGCTGACATTTAATGACATTTAAGAGATCGAACCAAAACCAAAGCGGTTGTCATTTAGTAGAATTCAGGCCCTGCCCTGTTGACACTTTATTTCTCAAACAACAGTGAAAATATGAACTACCAGTTTTCTCCCGCAGCTTTACTTACCCGTATAAAAAGTAGCGTATGTGTTATTTAGGTCATAACATAAACTATGTATACCTACCTATTCCAAGTTTCAGCCAAATCCGTTAAGTAGTTTTTGCTTGAAAGAGTAACAAACATCTAAACATCCTCACAAACTTTCGTATTTATAATACTTATTAGTAGGAAGTAGGATTTATAATACTGACGACCGACGGAGTAATTTAGGCCTAACATTAATACTTTTGTAAAATAGGTCCAACGTCTAGCTTAAGTTGGGAGAAAGATTTGAAATTCTACATCAAAGAACTTATTGCTACTTACGGAAGGACTAATTTGGATAGCTACGTCAGACCTGTTGTAAATTGTAAGTACCTAGGTATTTATCTTGTCATCATGGAATCCTGTTATTAGTAAATGCAGTGCACGTCGTAATGTGACTTTCCGGTGTGAAGATACGGTTAGTGTAGTGTGTTGCGGTGTAAATGCAGCCGATCCGGAATCTGAAGATCAGTGAGGGTAGTTTTGGATACTACCGCCGCCGATTCATGATTGCCTTCACTCGGCTAGTGTACATTGTCCCAGCAGTTGTATGATAATTGAACAAGTCGCTGAGTACCCTTACCTTGGCTTAATAATTGACAATAGGTTCAACTGGGCTAAACACATTGATAAGGTATGTAACAAACTTAGAGCAATCATGGCAAAGTTCTATATAATTAAACGTAAAGTGCCGTTTGATGTACTCTTATCAATGTATAAAGCCCTGGTAGAAAGTATATTATCGTATGGTTTAAGTAGCTACGGTCGTACATATAAAACTTACATAGATCAAATATTCAATATCCAGTACAGATTACTTAAAATAATAGCTCCTTCAAAAATAAAAAATAAATTTTCGGAAAATCCCATGGGACTGTTTAAGTATTGTGGGATGATACCTATACAGAGAAAAGTAAAACTTAATCTGCTTACAGAACAATTTTTTAATACAGAAATTCAAATTCCGCTACGTCAACGAGTGGTGACTAGAAGCATTACAAATAAGAAACTAAAAATACCTAAATTTCAAAACGAGTATGGCAAAAGAACCTCTCAATATTTAATTCCAAAACTTATTAATAATTTACCCTTAGAAACTAAAAATAAAATAACACAAAAGAATCTTAAAACTGTACTTAAAAAGCATTTTCACAATTCATAATTACTTCATTTACATACATAAATATTTTGCAAAGGTAGTGTTAAAATGGAGCATCCTGTATGAGCTAGTTGCTAGAGCACGCACACAAGTGTAGCAATTGTGCGTGCGCATCACTTTTTATCCTCGAGCATATAGAACTCTTTTACCGACCGCCCCGTACGCCGCTGTGTGCGTGCGCAGGTAACTGCACACACTACTAATTAATGACCCGCACCGCACAGCTGACGAGTAGATTATTAAATAGTAGTTTCACCGATAAGAAAAGCTTTGCGAATTTGTAATGAAAGGACGTCCCTGTGCGCGCTAGCTTCTTATTTAGTTTATACATATACCTAACTACTTAAAGGTTGAAAGAACGTGTGTCTGCTCCTATTTTTAAAATCCAGATTATGTGTTAAGAGAACCCTAGTGTCTAGTCAAACCTTACATAGGCTTTAAGACACTATTTAACAGTCAAATGTATTGTGTTGATGAATAAAATATCTATCTATCTATCTATCTATTCACAATGGACCTTGAAAACATACTCCAGTCTGCCCGCGACCACGGCTATTGCAACATAGCCGAAACGTCGGGATAAATAAGGTAAATTACGCGATAAAATCCCGTGTCCATAAAACTTTTCAATATGAATAGTGATCGCGAAAGTTTAAAAAAGACTATTTATATCTATTGCCTCCTAGGACTAGTCCAAAGGTCAAAATGTCAAGGTGATGAATGATGCCACTTAAAGAAACATTGGTGATAAAAATATGCTTACAAATGATTTTGGTATAAAAACGTATTGTACTTTGTATGGACATTCCGTCTGTAGCTGGCCCCTTAAATAAGCACTGCATAAAAATGCTTATAAAATAGTTACTACTTAACCTAACTTGTTCAAAATTATTTGTCTCAACCCACTAACATTATTTTTAAGTTGTACTAACATTACTATGGATCTCTGTGTCTGAACAATAACATTTTATTATTATTATTATTATTAAAAAGATTTAGGTACAAAAAAATCCCCTCTAGCACTATTAGGCAGTTCTCACACTGCAACGCACCCCGCTGAGTTGTGCGTGTATCTCAATTTGTATAGAAAACACGCGTAGTAAAACACACTGATAACCAGTGATCGGAATGAGGCGGGCTAAAATACCTAAAGTTCGAAAAATAACAGAGACAAATGGAGACGCTTTAGGACTGAATATTTTTCGACCCAATTATTTCCGTTTCCGGGACATTAATAAAGAACATCTAACATTTAGGTGAATCAATTTTTTACCTGAGTTAATAACAAAAACTAAAATGTAAATTATAAGGATAAAAAACTGTCGGTCAAATAGAAAAATTATTTGAATTAGTTCACAATATTATTAACATTAATTTTAAATGTACTTACTCACTGTGAAAATTGTGCCAACTTTCAATAAAATTCTTACTTACTACAAGAATAAAATTCTTGTAGTAAGGAAGTCTCCCCTTTTTTGCCTCTGTTCTTTAAACTTTAGGTATTTAAGCCCGCCTAATTCCGATCACTGCTGATAACGCATCGACGTGCGGGATATATAAAATCTGCAGACCGCTGCGGGGTGCGTTGTCAGTGTAAGAACCGCCTTTTACTGGGCCCTCAATTATTCTTATTTCATACCCGTGGTCGGGTTTTATTTTAATTATTATTGGTTTTTTTTTAGCTATCGAAAGAGATAACCAAATCGTAATACAGGATATCGATGGTATGTTAATATTTTAATTTTTTTCTTCTTAATGAATAAGTTTTAGTAATTTTAAGGTAAATTTTTAGTAATAGAGAGATTGGAGTTGAGTGGAGAAAGATGTGCCTACCCTACTTAGGTGGAATGATGATGATGATTTACTTAATTATTTTACTTTTCTTACTTTAAAAGTAAACATGCACCTATTTAATTATTTTTATAGTAAACCCGTATGGTAAGGTTTTATATCCCTAATGTTTATCAATAGCTTAGTAAGCAGTAAACTCAAAAAGTTAATTATTAAGTACTAGCAGCGCCGTCGTGGAGTTGCCCCAGTAGTGATGATATATGGTGGTGATGATGATGATGAAAAGTAGCCTATAACCATCCTCAAGAGTTTAGCTATCACACGCAGAAAGAATTTTTCAAATCCGTCTGGTAGTTCCTGAGGTTAGCGCGTTCAAACAAACAAACAAACTAACTAACTCTTCCGCTTTATAATATTAGTATAGATAAAACAAAATTAATCATTTAAATACTTTCCACAGGTGACATCACTCTAAGCTACGTCCGTAATAATGAAAATCCTAGTAAGTAATAAAATGTTTCGTGTTTGTGGCTGTTATTTGAAGATTAGGTAGGTACTAATATAATAAAGCGGAAGAGTTTGTTTGTTTATTTGAACGCGCTAATCTCAAGAACTACCAGTCCGATTTATAGTCGTATTGCTCATTATACGGACTAAAAAATATGAAAAATGACATTTGTTCCTTCAATTTTAGTCCGATTTTAGTCCGTATAATGAGCAATACGACTATAAATAACTGTTTGCATTTGATAGCTAAACTCTTGAGGAAGGTTATAGGGTATTTTTTTTCATCATCATCATTATCACTACGGGGAGAACGCCTCGAGGGCGCTGCTAGTTACTAATAATCTTCAAATAACAGCCACAAACACCAAAAATTTTGTTTTTTGAGTTTTAATGTAGGTAACGCTGCTGGCTATAACGAAAAGAGATACATCAAAATAATGTAATAGGTATTCTACCTACATCTATTAAAGATCTGCAAAACAAATTAAAATATACTTACTGTACCCCTTTACTGGGCTGACTGGCCCTCAATTATTCTTTTTTCATACTTACAGTCGGGTTTATTGTTTTAATTAAGCACATAAGTAATAATTCTTGCTTGTTTATGTTTTTGGTATCACAAAAGTACCTACCTACCTACATTTTCATATTTTAAGGCGTTAAATTGTCGGTCCCAGCTTATAAGTCGTTAATCCATGACGGAGGCCTTTAGGCGGCCTAAAAACTCCGTCACCAGAGTTGGCCATACGAACTTACTTAGGTAGGTTTTATATTCTAAATTGATATTTTATCAAAACCGTAAAACCAGTTCTGTAAGTATTTATTACTTTGGCAAGTGTCAATTTGATAATGATTGATGAGGAAGTCCCCCTTGGTACCTACTTCAATATTTTCGTAAAACTCTCTGATATTTTTATTAAAAATATCTGGGCGGCCGAGCTCCGCTCGGGTGCAAATAGAGAAAAATTAAAAGACAAAAATTAACAAAGACAAAAAGTTTCTTTGGCTGAGTTTCGAACTCGAAGCTTTCGATTAAGAGGCGGACACCTGACCACTGAGCCACTTTTGTCTTAACGAATGATTTCGCCCCCGTAAGCCCCCGTACCGCAAATTTCATCGAAATCGCTAGAGCCGTTTTCGAGAACGTGAGTACGGACAAACAAACAAAGAAATATTTCTCGTTTTATATAATAGGATTATTAAAGAACCAATATCAAATCTGAGTCTGGTGATAAATCCTACTTAATATTATAAATGCGAAAGTTTTTGAGAATGTATGGATGTTTGGGTTTCTTCTCATAATCCCCACTAAGCTGTCCCCACCAGGGCATTATAAGATTATTCAAAAAAGGTATGGCGTTTTCCCCACTAACCTTAACTAAACGGATTTTAATAAAACTTGGAATATTCTTATATGACGCCTTTTGGCGTGTTAACGTTCTCAAATCGATGAATGCCGGCTGCACGTACGAAAAAGTGTCACGTTCAAAATAAATTAATTCGTAGCTAGTGCTACGAGAACCGTAACACTAGCTACGAAGTTATTTATTTTGGTAAATAATCCGACCCGATACATTAATATAAAGAATGTTACTTATTTAGATAATGTTGACAAAAGAAAATTGAAATAGATTTAATATAAGTATTTGACAGTTTTCATCAATGTTTTTTTATGACGTTATCACGTAAAATTATCGTCCGTAAACTGACTTTGACCATTTTTTAGTAAAAGTAGATAAAAAATAAACCATTTTTTAGTAAAATTGGATGTTGCTGCCTTTGTATCTAGTAGACTCATTATTTTATCTATCTAAGCAGCCTGTAACACCCACTGCTGGGTAAAGGCCTCTTCTCTATCACGCCACTCCTGGCGGTTTTGTGCCTTATTAATTTATTAATAATGTTTAATTTACAGATTTCCCCGTTCCCCCACCGCGTCCGCTAAAGGGTCAGATGGCACCACGATTCACCGTTGGGCCTGATTATAGAAGAAAATAAAAGTTGTCCATTTATTGAGCAATGTGCCTCTTTTTTTATTAACCGACTTAAAAAAAGGAGGTTCTCAATTCGTCGGAATCATTTTTTTGTGCATTTTTTATGTAGGTATGTTTACCGATTACTCGAAGACGACTGATTTGGATTTTTTTTTGTTTGAAAGGCTACACCTACATTCCGATAGGTCAACAAAAATTTGGTGAGGATCTGTTGAGGATCTTCAGAGTTATGAACATGCGCACGAAAGTACCTACTAGGCCTATTGTTTTTTTTTTATTGTTTGTTTTTTTCTATGGAAAAATATTTCGTAATTAAAAACTTTTGTGCGCGATGGTATTAATTTGCCTACTTTTTATAAATTGCTGACAGTCAGCTATCTTTTCTGGAAGAAATCGCCTTTTGCGATAAGACCGCCATTTGTAACATTAGATATATAAGTACCTAAATGTATTTGTGTTGCAATGCAATAAAGCTTTTTCATTTCATTTCATTTTTGCATGACGCAAACTATAATTTTAGGGCTTGTGTCACTACCTCCGAGTAAAATCCCAATTAAGATAACTGTCAGTTAAAGTAAGGTTAATAGCTCATTGGGGCCACCCGGCACCCGACCACCTACTTTTTTAATATTTGGGATCTCAATTTTACTAAAAGATTTCATTCTTTATTTTAAAACAAAACTTGTTTTCTTCAACAAAGTTACAAATGGAACATGAAAAACAGATTTTCCCTGTACTTCCCTTCCGGCTAGGCCTAATAAGGCCCATAATTAGCGTTGGATTAAGCCAACACGGTCTAAAAGGCCCGGTACGCTCAGCAACAGAAGAGTAATCGAATGGATCACCGAAAATAAAAAAAAGCTTCCTTTTCGGTCCGAAACCGTATTTACCCGACTATGAAGCCCAAAAGGAGGGTAGAAGATATGTGTTTGACCTGTATATATGTATGTGTCTGTGTGTATGTCCTTATGTCCGCTCTTAACTACTCAACGTCTCAACCGATTTTGATAAACGATACGTCATCAGATTCGCCTTGATGGCGCGATTGTCACTGAAATTAACTAAATTCAATAAATAAGTCAGATATAAGTATAAAGGATTTTATGCGTTTGACCATCGAGGGTACCTACTTTAAAAGGCGAGTTTGAAAATATTTTTATCACAGGTAGAAAGGTACTATTTAATAATAATTATTATTATCGGCTATCAATATCCCACTGCTGGGCAAAGGCCTCCCCCTACTCTTTCCATTCATCCCTCTCCTGTGCTAGTGATGTCCAGTCGGCACGGAATTTGGCAAGCTCGTCTCTCCGTCTTGTTCGCGGTCTATTTAATTCATTTAACTATTATGTACCTTTGTGTTTTGTCTGTGTTTATATTTTCACTTTTTTAATCTTGTTTATGTAATATTGTAGGGTTGTTTATAAATATTTTAAAACGCTTAGGTACAGTAGTGATCTTCCATTTGTTTGTTGTTTATTGATTTTTATGCTGGACTGTACAAGGAATGTCGGATTAGGTACTTCAAAGACGACGTACTTTTCTTCGAATCCTTTTAATGCTTAAAGTTTGCATGTTAAGAAACCTTGCTAGGCCTTTAAACCTTATTTTGGGTAGATTCTTGCTAAGCGAAGTCCCGGGTTCAAGTAGTATGGAAGTATTCCTTGCGCTTGAAAATGACCCAACGAAAAGTGTGCTGCGGTAAGTGGGGCCTGAAAACTGTGCTGAAAACAATTAAAACCCAAACGTCGAGGGAATAAAGTCGGATTTCGATAGAAAATGACCCAACGAAAAGTGTGCTGCGATAGGCGGGGCTTGAAAACTGCTGAAACCAATTAAAACCCAAACGTCGAGAGAATAAAGTCGACTTTAATAGAAAATTACTCAACGAAAAGTGTGCTGCGGTAGGCGAGGCTTGAAGGCGGCTGAAAACAATTAAAACCCAAACGTCGAGAGAATAAAGTCGACTTTAATAGAAAATTACTCAACGAAAAGTGTGCTGCGGTAGGCGAGGCTTGAAGGCTGCTGAAAACAATTAAAACCCAAACGTCGAGAGAATAAAGTCGACTTTAATAGAAAATTACTCAACGAAAAGTGTGCTGCGGTAGGCGAGGCTTGAAGGCTGCTGAAAACAATTAAAACCCAAACGTCGAGAGAATAAAGTCGACTTTAATAGAAAATTACTCAACGAAAAGTGTGCTGCGGTAGGCGAGGCTTGAAGGCTGCTGAAAACAATTAAAACCCAAACGTCGAGAGAATAAAGTCGACTTTAATAGAAAATTACTCAACGAAAAGTGTGCTGCGGTAGGCGGGGCTTGAAAACTGCTGAAAACAATTAAAACCAATTAATGATGTGTCTATGTCTATGTCTATGTCTATGTCTAAAACCCAAACGTTGAGGGCTTAAAGTCGATTTTTAACTAAGAGTCTCAGGTTATTTAATTTTTTTTTAATTTATAAAGATTTAAAAGAAAATATTTTTTTTTTAAAGTTTGGACGTATGAGTTTGTTTGAAATTTTGTTCCATATTTCGAGCATATTTACCTTGAAGAAATACTTCCATTTTATTTGCGTTCACTGGGTCCAAGACATATCTAAGAGGAGATTTATAACATAAGATTAAAAACCATTTATAGGGCCTTAAATCGCAAGGTTTCGCTTATATTGGTGGAAACTGAATTCTGAATGTTTCACCAACTTACGCTAGGCTACGAAAATTATAGATAAATAAATATTGATGGACATTTAACAAAGTACCGTCTAGCCCGAAACTAAGCAAAGCTTGTACTATGGTAACCAGATAAATGAATCAGTGATCGGAATTAGGCGGGCTAAAATACCTAAACTTCAAAGAATTGCCAAATGGCCCAATTGGGCCGAAAATTGCAACAATTTTCGCAGTGAGTAAATACATTTAAAATTAATGTTATTAGTAATGTGAACTAATTCAAATCATTTTTCTATTTAACCGACTGGAAAAAGTTTTTTATCTTATAACTTACATTTTAGTTTTTGTTATTAACTCAGGTAATAAATAGATTCACCTTAATGTTAGATGTTTTTTAGTAATGTCCCGAAAACGGAAATAATTGGGCCGAAAAATATTTAGTCCTGAAGCGTCTCCATTTGTCTCTGTTATTTTTTGAACATTAGGTATTTTAGCCCGCCTAATTCCGATCACTGCTGATAATTCACCTAGATCGTACATTCTTTCTAACTTGCTACGCCGTAGCACTCAATAGGATGACCTACATACTCGTAGCAATTCTCGTAGCCGCGTAGCACAACGTAGACAATTTTATTATGCTGTCATGTCGGACATCCACGTCACACTGCATGCATACTGACTATACTTTCTTGCAAAAAAATTGACTAAGTACCTAAAGGTTTTGCAACCTTATTTTTATGTAAAAATAAAAATACGTAAAATATTTTTTGTAATTCTTACAAAAAAGCATTTAATTAAACCAATTATTTTGATTTTTCTTGATTTGTTTAGTTTTTCTCTATAAGTAATTCAGAAGTTATTTGATTACCTATTATACGTCTGAAATTTTAATAATGAAATGTGAACCAGATAACTTATAAAATACGTATGTAATTTTGTAAAAACACACATGAATTATACTTTTTAACACCCAGACACAGAACAAACCTCTATGTTCATCACACATGTTTGTCTTGGAATCGAAGCTACGACCTACAGCGCAGAAGGCATCAAAACTTTCAACTGAGCTGAGAGACATTATTTTAAATAATTTTAATTTTTTTAAGTGTTAAACCACTCTTAGGTTTCATTGAAATTAAAAAGTCTTATCATTGCGATTCCGACGGGATTCGAACCCGCACTGATAAAAGCCGGAGTGCCTTTACCAACTCGGCCTAAGAATCCATATTCGTCGAATCGATAAATTTTAAAAATTAAAAAATTTTAAATGTTGTAAAATATTAAAATATGCTGCAATTCTGAAAAATTTAAAATGTAAAATATTAAAATTTGTACCAATTTTTCTGGCCCCGAGTGTAAAGTGTAACCGATTCAAACAGTTGTCAAAGCTCCTCGACACGATAGGCGGAAATTATAATTGTGCTCCGTGGACATGTGCCAGGCGGACAACAAACTTGAATGAAAATGTTTGTAAAGAACGTTGCGACATTTTGGGCCCCCTTGTCCAACAGTGATGAAACATATGTCATATGAAAGCTCTTGGAATGTACTTTATTTCATTCTATTACAGCTAAGTTCAAATCGAGTGCGAAAATGGTGTTTTGGTGCAAAAATGGCGCGATAATGGTGATTTCTTGAACGAAACTAGAAAGCTGAAACTTGGAATTTAGCTTTCTTTTCTAGTAAAATCACCCACTAAGGCATTTAATTTTGGAATTTCAACCCCTAAAGGGGTGAAAAGTAGTAAAAACGTTTGTATGAAACTTTTTAACGCGTAGTATGATTTGCTTAAAACTCGGTTCGCATACTTAAAATGCAAAATAAATGGACACGTATTTCAGGATTATTCAAAACAACCCTTAAAAAGGAGCAAAATGGGGTGTCAAAGTTTTTATGTGTACTTTTTAATAGGTTGTGCGATTTGCTTGAATCTGGGTTTGAATACTATTGATGACAAATAAATGAACATATATTTCAGGATTTTTCGAAACAACCCTTAAAAAGGGGTAAAATGGGGTGTCAGAGTTTGAATTGAAAGTTTTTAAGGGCGGTGCGATTGGCTTGAGACTCGGGTTGTATATTATAAGTGCAAAATAAACGGACATGGTGTTTCAGGACTTTTCGAAACAACCCTTAAAAAGGGGTGAAATGGTGTGTCGAAGTTTGTGCTGGAACTTTTTAAGGACAGGGCAGGCAAGTACCGGCGTCACTTGCATACACTTCGCCACCGGCTACCCGGCACTGATTACCCGGTCCTTTGGTCCATTTTTGTAACTATTTTTCACAACCAGTTACGAAAGAAGATTTTTTTCACTGATTCTTAACTGGGTATTAAAAATAAATATTTATTCCTTGTACGTAACCATGTTTATAGCCAGCTACGAATTTTATTAGTAAACTTTATACAGTACTTCCAGATAAATAATGGTTATCGAAAAACATCAGGAATAATCGCATAATCGGCCATTATTCGGAACACACAAAATTAGCCAATGCCTATTATTTATCTGGAAGTAGTACATTATTTATTTTATTTTAGTTTTTCAATTTTAGGAAAACTTACAGCTAGACAACAGATTAAAAGAAGACATAGATACTTAAGGCTAATAACAAGTTTCCACTTATAATTTTTGAATAGTATAAACAAAACAGTCTCTATTATCGTAGACGGTGATCGAGTGAAGAAAAAAAATAAACAAACTATAATTATATATCGACATCATAATATCAATCGTCCTAAATGTTATAAAAAGAAGAAAAGAAGCATCCCTTTTTGTAGCTAGATAACAGTTACGAAAAAAGAAAACAAGGTTCCATTTTCGTAGCTAGTTACGAAAAATGAAAAAAAACCATCCATTTTCGTCACTGGTTACCAAAACATGAAAAAAACTCATATCTGGCTATGAAACATGGTTACGTATATGGAATAAGTATTCCTTTTTAATAACCAGTTAAGAATCAGTGAAAAAAGAAATCTTCTTTCGTAACTGGTTGTGAATAATAGTTACAAAAATGGACCAAAGGACCGGGTAACCAGTGCCGGGTGGCGGCGAAGTGTATGCAAGTGACGCCGGTACTTGCGTGCCCTGTCCTTAAAAAGTTCCAGCACAAACTTCGACACACCATTTCACCCCTTTTTAAGGGTTGTTTCGAAAAGTCCTGAAACACCATGTCCGTTTATTTTGCATTTATAATATAGGTACAAACCGAGTCTCAAGCCAATCGCACCGCCATTAAAAAGTTTCAATTCAAACTCTAACACCCCATTTTACCCCTTTTTAAGGGTTGTTTCGAAAAATCCTGAAATATGTGTTCATTTATTTGTCATCAATAGTATTCAAACCCAGATTCAAGCAAATCGCACAACCTATTAAAAAGTACCCATAAAAACTTTGACACCCCATTTCACTCCTTTTTAAGGGTTGTTTTGAATAATCCTGAAATATGTGTCCATTTATTTTGCATTTTAAGTATGCAAACCGAGTTTCAAGCAAATCATACTACGCGTTAAAAAGTTTCATACAAACGTTTTCACTACTTTTCACCCCTTTAAAGGTTAAAATTCGAAAATAAAATGCCTTAGTGGGTGGTTTTACTAGAAAAGAAAGCTACATCCCAAGTTTCAGCTTTCTAGTTTCGTTCAAGAAACCACCATTATCGCGCCATTTTTGCACCAAAACACCATTTGCGCGCTCGATTTGAACTTAGCTGTAATAAAATGAAATAAAGTACACTCCAAGAGCTTTCATATGACATATGTTTCATTGCTGTTGGACGAAGCGGGTCCAGTGTTCAAGCAACGATGCCCATGGTTCTTTACACTGAGAGCGTTGGGGATCATTTCGTGCCAATGCAATGTGTACCTATGTACTCTGGTGACAGAGTTTTTATTCTATTTTGTCTAATTTTTCTTATATTTTTAACCCCCGACGCAAGAAGAGGATAAGTTTGAACGCTATGTGTGTCTGTGTGTGTGTGTCTGTGGCACCACCCCAGCTCTTAAGTCGCTAAGCCATAACGGAGGCCTTTAGGCGGCCTTAAAACTCCGTCACCAGAGTTGGCCACTTGCTCATACTTACTTACTTTGTGGCACCGTAGCTAACTCGGTGCGGCACTCGTAGCTTAAACGGATGAACCGATCGGAATACATTTTTTTAAAGCTGATTTTCCAGCGATGGTTCTTATGCATGTTTCATCAAAATCAGTTCAGCAGTTGAAGATCATCAGCTCTTTTCTAGTTTATCAAGGGATATGTCGGGGTTATTAAACATGTGTAAGTAATGTTTTCTTGTGATATTTTTGCTGTATTAGTTGATTTAGTTTTTGTTTAATAATGTAGTGTAGCTAGTTTTTTTTTTATACTACTAAGGTAGCAGACAAGCATACGGCCAACCTGATGGTAAGCGGTATGTTATGGTAAGTATGTTATGGTTGCCTGGGCTGTACCTATACTTATCTTTTTAGTAAATAATGTACCTACCTACTTACATCTATATTTTAAGATAAGTAACGATAGACAGGAACTATAATTGGGTTCTATTAGTCATGTCAACAAACTCGAATAAACAAAATTGTAAATGTTGACTTTACGAAAGCGTTGGGGCTAATTTTGTGCCAGTAATCAAGCAGTATAGTATTATTTATTTATTTGTTTAAGTTGTTGCTAAATCAGTGAAGATATGAAATTTTACGCTTCCCTCAAAATTCTGACTAAATTTTTATAGCTGCTGCCCGCGGCTTCACTCGCGTGGTACTCGGTTAAAAAGTAGTCTATGTTACTCTCCAGCCCTCCTACTATCTCCACACAAAAAATCACGTCAATCCGTCGCTCTGTTTTGACGTGAAAGCAGGACAAATAAACACACTTTCACATTTATAATATGGGTACGGATTATGACACTCACATTTAAGCCAAATCTAATGACACCTCATACGTTAAAATCCATCGAGCGGTTTAGGCTGTAGGTAGAGTGACACAAGAAATAGATAGGTATACATACATACCTACGAAAAACGTAGCCCTCCTTTCTACTGGCAGTCGGGTAAAAAAAGTGTGGAATTGAGACCTACAACATTTGGACTCAAAGAATGTCTCTTTTTTATGACCACCAAGAGCCCTGTTCCACAATAATTGCCACCGTTCCACTTACCGGTTAATACCCAGCTTACTTTATGCAACAGGCCCCAGATGGTTTAAAAGCATACCCCTGTTGCGAGTCAGACAATAAAGCCTTAATAAACCTACTTTACAGAAGAAATGTTTATATTGTAGATACTACGGGACTAGTGTTGACTGTGACGTGACTGAGGCGGCTCTTTTGTCCCGTACGAAATTCAACTTTGTAAGATCGGCTCAACTTCTACAAATCATCATCATCAGCCTATAGCAGTCCACTGCTGGACATAGGCCTGCCCTTGAGCGCCATCGCGCCCTGGCTTCAGCTTGACGCATTCAACTTGTGCCGGCAGCCTTTCGCAGATCGTCACTCCACCTGGCAGGAGGGCGTCCTTCACTATGTTTACGTTAGTTCTACAAATGTCATACTTCAATTCAAATGTCATGGTGACCGTACACAATATGACAAAATCAGAAAACATGACTTTCCTCAAGCTTCATTCAATCTTCAATCGCTCCTCGCTTGAGAATGACAAGAAAGAATGAACTGACCGGACAAAATGTCATGAAAATGAGTGAGTAGTCTGCCAAAATAATGAACAGTCAATTGAAAATGACCGGCTCAAATGAACCGGCTCAAAATGAAATGAACCTACTCTTACAAAAGTCAATCATGTCATAGATACCCAACACTAAGAGATATTTCCTCTGTTTATACGCAAATAAACAGAGAATACTTTGGAACTAACTGACGCACGCGATGTTACCCGCGTTCTGGTTATTAAGTATAATTAGGTAAACAGATGTTTTCTTACATACCACGCTAAGTCAATGTGAATTCAGGGTTAAATTGAAATGTATTGTAGGTACACTAAAATATTTCTGATTCTGATTCTGATTGCTATCTTCAAATATCAAATCTTTTACAAACATTGACACCCCTTTTCGCACCTCTTGAAGAATTGATTTGAAAAATCCTGTTACACATATCCATTTATTTTGCGTTTATAGTATCCAAACTACTTAAGTTTCAAGCCAATCGCACTGTTATTATTATTATTTTTATAATAAAAAAATGAAATCTTTTATTTCAGACACCAAAAGGAGGTCCATATTTAAACCAGTTAAGTACCTACTCTATACAGCCTTTATACAGCCAGCAAGGCTTTTAAATAATAATAAATCATTGGACAAATGAACGAGCATAAATCGAAATTATTTGAACAATCTTTTCCCCCATTTGGCCGACATTTTGGCGGTAATTACTTATTTAAGATTGATTGTGGACCAATTTAATAGTAATTAATCATTGTGATGACGTGTACAGTTGGTAAAAAGGGATTTTTTTCTAATACATATAATTAAGTAAGTAGGTAGGTACTTACTTAGAACCGTACCCATTATTATAAATGTGCAAGTGTGTTTATTTGTTTGTTTATTTGTCCTGCTTTCACGTCAAAATAGAGCGACGGATTGACGCGATATTTTGCGTGGAGATAGTTGGAGGGCTGGAGAGTAACTTATGCTACTTTTATCAGGGTACCACGCGAGTGAAGCCGCGGGCAGCAGCTAGTTAAGCAATAAGAGAGAGTGTTGGCCGAGTAGTGCTTCAAATTTCAATCCAAAGGTTCGTTGATCCTCCATAGGGTCTTTATTCATAGTGACTGGACTTTTCATGTTGCCCGTAACATACTAGTAGTTCGCCCCGAACTGAGATCTCGCGCACCGTAGATGGCTTACATTTGGACTTTCTTCTGACTACCCCTATAATTTCAAGTGCTACTACTGATACTGCCGAGTATGCCTATTGCGCTAGCTCTTCATGGTAAAAAATACTGGCATGCATGCAATACATAATGTCGTGTCTAATTTTTCATTTAGGTATTTCATATTTATGAATTCTCGTCGTATTTCTAAAAGTATACGTCCTAGAATAAAAATAATAACTATTTTGGAATGTACAAATAAAGACCTTTCATTTGACAGCCCACTCAATATATTTGTTTACTTAACTTTTTTTACCCCAATTATTTTCATTCTTTATCAAAAATTTTTTTATCATGAAAATAAATCAAGTAGCATCTAAAATCATTGCAAACCAAACCGCAACGATGTCACTCTCTTTTTAAGACCGACCAGTCAATGAGCTACGAAGACATCGAAACTCTATGAAACGGGAGCTCTTGCAGCTCTGGTTTCGTAGTTTTTGTTCATTGGTCGTATTTCAAAAACTATACATCCTAGAGTAAAAATAAATACCATTTTGGAATGTACAAAATAAGCCCTTTTATATAGCAATGTTTTCCTTCATACCAAATTAAACATTACCTACTGCATACAATGTATTTTTAAAACCCAAAAACACATTTCCTCACAATTAATGTTACTTAAAAACCCAAAAATAGGTCAGTACATAATTTAGCATTAGAAGCTCGTGATGGAATCCATGGTCATTTATCAAACGGCTTCCACAGACTTCAGCTGTCGGTCTCCTACGCTGTAATTTATGATTTCATTTCTAGTATAACCAGGAAAATACAGCTGCAATTTACACTTTAAGTTTTTCTATTTATTTTACACTAGCTGCTGCCCGCGGCTTCGTTCGCGTGGTGCCTGGATAAAAAGTAGCCTATGTTACTCTCCAGCCCTCCAACTATCTCCACACAAAAAATCACGTCAATCCGTCGCTCTGTTTTGACATGAAAGCAGGACAAATAAACAAACAAATAAACACACTTTCACATTTATAAATGGGTACAGACCAGTAAGCCGATTCTATTAAAAAACTTTTTATGAACCAAAGAAAAACGTCAACTAATTATTTTGTTTCATAATCTACTAATGACCAATGAGGTTAGGTTACTGTTGTGATGACGTTTTCAAACGAATTACCAATGAGGTTTTGCTGTCATTTTGGAGAACGAAACAAAACGCACCGGCAATGATACCAGAATGGTTGACGTTGTGAAATAGAGAAACCGCACAGCAGGGTGCTGTGCGGTTCAGTTCAGACCATCTCGGAATGTACCTATCCTGAATTCGGTAGGTAAGTGACGTTTATTCGCTGAAAAAACGTTAACTTTCCGAAGATAATCATCGAATCGGATAAATTTTCGAAAGTCTGAATAGCACTACTGCCCTGCCTTCTTTTTTTTGATCCAATAGCTAGGTACCACCAATTTGGGGTCACCAATTTGGGGAACAGGGTGGAAGAGTTTCTCAAAGGCAGAGTAGGTGGTTCTCTACAACGGGCCGGCCCATCTGACCCACTTGCCCGTGGTCTTCGACCGACAGATGTTGTCGGTTGGTTGGTGTTATGTCTATTGCTCTGGAAATCTTTGCTTGCGAGTTCTAGACATTCTGATGTTGAGTGGTGCCATCTTCGCTGAAGCTCGTAGTGCGTAGCATGTCTATGTATCATCTAGCGACAGGTAGATGTCGCTACATGAAGGTTGCCTAAAAATTTCATCGAAATCGGCCCCTCCGTTTTCATCCATAGAAAACAAACACACATACACACATCGAGTTTTCTAAGGATTTGTTGGAGATTGTATCTAGATGGCACTTTTGAAAATTCCACCAACTTTTTTATGGCCAAGTAATGTATAGTAATAAACAGAAATCCATTAGAACCCCTCGACCTTGTCATCCAAAATCTGCGGCAGAAAGTTTCCGAAAGTTGCTTCAAGTCCTGAAGTGTGACAAGACTAATGATGTGTGAAGAGGTAAGAGGTATTGGAGACTCCAGGGGGAGGGGGAGAGGGGATCTTACGTCATCGTCCATCACTGAGTCACGTGACCACACATGGTCGGCTAAATTCGAAAACCTCGTAACTCCGTCTTTTTACCCGACTGCGCAAAGCAAAGGAAGGGTAATGTGTTTTTATGAAAATGATTTTTTGATGCAGTTTGGTAAATAATTAGATTTTCTACCAAACTGCATCAAAAAATCGGAAAAAGACGGAGTTACGAGGTTTTCGAAGTTCTCGAGTGGAGACCACGTCTCGGCAAACGTAGTGTAGGACGCCTTTCTGCAAGGTGGAGTGACGATCTGCGAAAGGCTGCCGGCACAAGATGCGTCAAGCTGAAGACAGGGCGCGATGGCGCTCATTAGGGGAGGCCTATGTCCAGCAGTGGACTGCTATAGGCTGATGATGATGACACCATCATTTTAGCAAAATAGGCCCGAAGGAGTGAAATCACAGCGAAATAAGAACTATTAATTCATACGATGGATTCTAAATGCGGTGAATACGGCCCGTACGGTGCTACCGTTGTGTGCTATCACCTTGTAGGTACACTCAGTTTAATGGTAGGGTTGAGTTCGACTCATTATTTCGATAGCCAAATATAATGATCTATCTTAAAATACGGCTGGAACGTGACCGCAGCGTTTACTATCGTATAAAGCCTTACTTTCTGAAAAAACGGTATATGAGATAGCGACCGTATTAATATTTAGTTATATTTTTATTTTGTATTTAAAAAAAAATTTAAAATCTTGACTGCATGGCGATATTTCAAAAATATTTTAAATATTCTCCAATTGATATTATTTTTATACACTTATATTTTTATATTATATTCATAATGAGTTAGTTACTTTTTAACTAAGAAAAAGGTTAGGTTAAGTTAGGTCCAATATTTAAGTTCACTATTCAAAATCAAAATCAAAAATCATTTATTCAGTAGGACCGTTATGACCACTTTGAAACGTCTTAAGAGCTAGGTGATTCTACTCCTGTTCTTTCGCGACCAACACCGTAAAGAATCAGGGCAACAAACGCGGTATGGGGCCTAGCTTTCTTTTCGGTGATCCATCCGCTTAAAATCTAAATAGTCAAGCTCCAGTATTAATTCAGCATGGCTTTAGAGACTGTTTTTGTATTGTCATTCTCAAGAGATTAGGTACCTACAACAAACCAAATACAAATTAGGTTTGAGACGAGAAGGCCTGAGAAGCCACTAAGAATCATTATAAATAATAAGATGTTTGTAAGATAACGTCAGCCGTTTTTCAGAAAATTCAAACCTTCCCAAAAGCCAAACACTAGAGACAGCCAAGCGGCAAACAAACTGACCGCCTAATGGCTCGGCCATTCGATATATTTGTTTGAATTTGGCATTAGATACACTTTTGTGTGGTAATTCGTATGAGCTAATGGTGAACTATGTTTATGAAGTTTTTAAGCCCCTGATGTCGGTGCCGGCTTTTAAGTAGTTAAGCTACTATCTGATATGGCTTAACTACTTAAAAGCCGATATAATTTAACGTGCTCTCCGAGGGACGGAAGCGCCTAGATTTTATGTTCATTATCTAAGCGTAATAATGATTTATTATTTATTTGATGGTGGGACTCGGCGAGGATAGAGACGGTTGGGGGAGACCTTTGCCCAGCCGTGGGACGAAACAGGTTAAAAAGAACAAATTATTTGAATGCCAGTAGCGGTCACCCATTCAAATTGTAACCGCTCAGAACGTCACATAAGAGCTACGCCACGAGCGCCACCGCTATTTAGAGTTTCGAAAAGTGCTACGAGGCTACGGCGTAGCAATGATTGTGCTACGGTGATGCTACGTTTTTTGACCAGCAGATTTAATAATTTTACTTCTTGAGTAAAATTGTTTGAAATATTTTGGCTATTTAGGTACTCGGGAATATTGAAATAAGCCATAAGTTAGATTAGAGTATGTCGCTATTTTGGTGATTCTAGCAATTTTTTCATATTTTGGTCTTCAGTTATTATAAAGTAGGTATTGAGAAGTTTCAATAACACATATACATTCTTTACACAAATAAATTGTTTAAACAAACCGTTATTTGCCCAAACATTAGGTACTGAACTCATTACCTCTAACGGCAAGATATTGTGTAAGGCTTTGATCCTATTTGCCTGCATACAATCGCATTAATCGCAATCGCACAATCGCCCACAGATCTCCCGGCATGCGGCAGGCCCAGCTAAGTCCCATTTCAGTTTTGCGGCTCTCTCTCCTACGTCGGCGATTTTAGTCTTAGAGCGCAGTATGGTCACAGAGAAATGAACAGAGAAACAGCGGTCTAACATTGACTTTTATAATAGCCTATTCTTGTAGGGCTGTCACTTATGGAAATAAACTAACTGCGCCGCGCGGTGTCACTCGCGTAGTGTTAAAATAATAAACGGACAGCTGGTACTGCTGACGGACGGATGGTATTTGCTCTGTAGGTACTCTGGCAGACATGTCGAGTTTCAATTCAATCGGCTAATTTACGGAGGAGTTCTTTTGAACAGCTCCTGACTCCATCATCAAACCAGCTCGTTGTCACCATGTAGGTACCTAATTACTGTGTAGTCGGGACTTGACAGACATGTCGAGTTTTAACTCCATCGGTTTATTTACTGAGGAGTTCATGATCAGCTCGAAAATACCAAATTATTATAAGTTTAGGTATCCGAATTACATACAAATGCAAATTTTCAAATCGATACGACAATGAAAAGTACCTACTTACCTAGATTAAAATCGACTTTAAATATTAGTAAATAGGTACCATTACCTACTTATTAGGTAGGTAGGTACTTACAGAAAATTACTTCAATAATATTTCAATAAAATGGTAGTAGGTAGCTAGGTACCTACGTAAACTTACCGGTCACGTTTTTTTGAGTAGGTAAGTAGGTAGGTATGTGAAAAATTATAACTTTTTATTTTTCTCTGCATGACTTTGCCTAGCTAGATGTAAGTACCTACTCACCTTACCTACTGGCTGAATGAAAATGAACTCGAAAAAGACCGCGCCACAGATTCATTAATAGTTACTACGCAACCCGCGCGGCCGCCGCATACTCGTAGCATTCGCGGCCTCCGAGCGTCCCTTACCGCATAGCCGCCGGTCGGCCGCCGGAGTTTGCCGAGACTGGCCGAGAGCTCACGAAGCGGCCGCCCGCCGCTCGTAAGTGAACCTGTCCGTGAACGCGCACGCACACAACGCTGCGCATGTAGTGAAGTACCTATTATCGCGCGTTGTTTGAGTTTGTCTCTCTGGTTACTCGGTGGTATGGTGTTTCGAACGCGGTCCTCTTTACTCCTAGGATACGCTCCATCGCCCTTAGGCTGATTTTAGTCTCATGCTCACCGTCAGCACTGACAGGCGGGTGATCTTTATTCCAGTGAAATAAGGATACTGATGGTCCAGCACTGACGAGAGCAATCAGCGTAGCCATTTCTGCTCAACAATCAGTATCTTTATTTCATTGTAATAAAGATCACTCGCCTATCAGCGCTGATGGTGAGCGTGAGACTAAAATCAGCCTTAGTGTACGGGATACGGGCATATAATGCTGCACCTAAGTTCCACATTTGTTCTAACTTTTGTAATTTGCTGAGAGGAAGTCGTTAGAGGCAATGCTAGAGTTTTTTGGAAATAACAAAAGTTAGGGGTTAAGTTGCAATAACAGAAATAAAGGGAAGTGTGATTCTAATTCATTGACTGAGAATTCCGTACAGCTTATTATGATGTGGGGATCTCAATGTTACTTTGGGGTGCACGAAAGAAACCTTCTCGTGGTGCACTCTGGTAACAGTTATATCCGGTAACACAGGGTCTAGTCTGGCCAATTCTTTCAACACAATGGTACAACAACAACAACAAAAAAGTAACAACAATGTTACTTTTTTTTCTTATAATGTGACTTACTGTTGATAAAAATGTTGTTTGATGAGTACCTAGTTTCACATATCAGTGCCTCCAGTCAAAAAGGACATAAGTCGAGTTGTGCCCTTTTGTTTTTATTGCATTATCGTGATCTACGTATCCAGTTACATAACATATCAAAAATTCATAAATCTAGCTGCATCCTAACCTGGTTTTTTCAACTACATCAAGGGTATAACTCAACTGTCAGAAAGGGAACGTCTTTAGTTATCGACAAAATTTCCCAACTAAAAGGAAATAAGTAGCAGTAAGCCCAAAACATCATCGAACATGAAGGCATAATTTCAGTTAAAAAAATATTACAATGAAACAAAACGGCATAACTCATGATGTTCCAATGCATTAGATAAAAAGAGTTAGAAATAAATGAAGTTGATCCATTTGTTATGCATGTTTCTAAGGGAATATCTCTATTTGTTGCTTTTGGTGATTATAAGCATGGATAATAATGAGACATAAATGTATCTTTTACGTAGTAAGTATTATAATAATCTGTGTATCGCTGGTATTTATTGATTTAATGTGATGAAGGAAATAAGTCTTAATTTTTGTTTTTTAATGTAATTGATCTCGTTCTGCCTTCCAGTATTACCAAATTGACGATTTTTGTTCAAGTTTTAGAAAAAGTTTTGATGACCACCACATGATACGAGATACTTATTCTACCATAATATCGTGTGATAAGATTCCAAGACAATCGACATCCCGGAAACACTACAAAATACAAACACATGAAAACTAATCTTATCTTATCTTATCTTATCTTACCTATGACACTAGGCTCACGCAGTTCCATTTTCCAATCAGCTGCCACTGCTATCAAAACGGAGAGGTATAGAAGACTACGGCATAGTAGTCCCCGAGATAGTACAACAACACTCAGAGCACTGGAGAGCCAAAAATGCAACTCCAAGCGCATATACGAATGTCACCTTTCCCTTGAAAGTATCGCCGCAAAGAACAGGGTAACTCTACAATGGATCAAGGGACACAGTGGATCACTGGGAAACGTCGCTGCAGGTAAACTAGCCAGAAGGGGCTCGAAAACACAAGTGGAATACCCAGCCCCATTCCTTCCTCTGACGTTCTCCCAGCTACGCACCTGGTTACAGAACACACCCAAAACCTTCACAACGATCGATGAACACGGGCGACGGACTACAGACAGTCCAGAGCAGCGATAACAGCAGCCACACCACGACTGACACGTCGCCTGATGAACCTACAAAGAAAAGACATCAAAATAATCACAGGGACGCTGACAGGACACTGTACCCTCAATAAACAGCTGTACAACATCGGTGCCACAGACATCCCACTCTGCAGGGGATGTCTAACCGAAGAAGAATCAGCAGCCCACGTAGTCCTGGAATACCTGGGCGTAGCAGCACAACGGCAGCATATCCTCAACAACCTGAGGTCGCTCCTCGAAGCATGTGAAGACCCCAGGAAACTTCTGAGCTTCTGGGAGAAGCTAAGTTGGCTTTATAACTAGTGAGTCAGGTTATCCCCGCGCATAAAGGATCTTCCATAATTCAAGATTTTTATACAACTTACTGAATTCTGAATTAGAGAGAGCTGAAGACGACCCCGGTGTGTGCTTTATACCAGAAAATGAGGAAGTAAATTAAAATACCGAGGAATACTTAGAATTTACTTATTAAAACATTTGTCATAATGTTGATTTTTTTGAAATAAATATTAAAAATATCATAATTATTGTTTAACTCTAGATTCTATTTTCATAACTACAGCTCTCGACATCAGTAATTGATCGAAATAAGCCGTTATTGTCATAATAAGTATTCGTTACTAATGGATTATGTCTTAGAATTTCTTTGAATAGGAGTAAATCGACTAGTATTGATAAAGTTATTCCATTATTCAAAAGGCACAAGTCGTAATATTTCTTTTAGTACGAGTAAACTGACTAGAATAGTTAACGTTATTCCATTACATCTGCGTTAACAAAGGCACAATCCAAGTAAAACAAGAAAAAAATATAGAAATAGTAAACGAACGTGAAAGTGATTACCATTAAATGAAAGGGCTATTTTTTGTCTACAATTCTGTATCAATAGAAATTTTGATTTCACTTGCGAAATAGCAAAAAACATTAAAAGTTTGGTTTTTTGGCTCTCCTGAAAAGTGCCGAATTTGAGTTGTGCCCTTTTTGACTGGAGGCACTGATATTACAGCGAGGTTACAATAAACACAAAAATATCGAAACAAGAAAGAACAACATTCAAAAACAAATTCGCTTATCAACTAAAAACGCATGGCGTATATACGGAATCATAACACAAGATCCGCTTACTTTGGGGCTATGATGCTGTGTGAAATGTCGAGCATTATTTATTATTAATT
Source organism: Camptogramma bilineatum (assembly GCA_958496255.1). Classification (NCBI taxonomy): domain Eukaryota; kingdom Metazoa; phylum Arthropoda; class Insecta; order Lepidoptera; family Geometridae; genus Camptogramma; species Camptogramma bilineatum. The sequence goes on from OY292472.1 coordinate 822,637, forward strand.
TAACTGATCCCCAAGGCATAGTAGAGGTATTTAGGCATTTAAAATCTTCAAAGATGCCTAAAGGGTTAGTCAAAGGAACGTCCATATTAATCAAGTATTTAAGAACTAGAAAATTATACAGTACCCTAAAACATTGTAAAGTTGCAAAGTTACTAAGCAATTTGCAAAGTTGTCTGTAAGCATACTTGGCATTTAAACTGCCTTACAGTTTTACATAGTAAAGGCCCTCTTGATGTAGTAACTACAGGGTGTCTCAGTACTATCCTACAAATATATGATTAACTAGCTGATGTCCGCGGCTTCGCTCGCGTGGTACCCGGATAAAAAGTAGAATATGTTACTCTCCAGCCCTCCAACTATCTCCACACAAAAAATCACATCAATCTGTTGCTCTGTTTTGACGTGAAAACAGGACAAATAAACAAACAAATAAACACACTTTCACATTTATCATATGGGTACGGAAGTACGGATGTACATAAGGTATATATATTTACCCGAGCGGATCTCTAGTCTAAAATAAATTGAGAATGATTATTATAAATTTTTTTGTGTAAGTAAATATTATGGGCTAGATTGGCGCGAGACAGGGACGAATGGCAGAAACGAAGAGAGGCCTATATCCAGCAGTGGGATGAGAAAGGCTGATGATGATGATGATGATGAAGTAAATATTTTTAATTTTATATGGAGTACCTATGAGACAGCTTGTACAGTGTAGTGGGTCGTTCTAATTCGAGTTAATTTAGCGACGCTCAACGACATTCCACGACGTCACGAGTTAGATAGATGACCACTTACTGGCATTAGCAACTGAGCGCTTCCGTGTGTATTCCGTGTATGCTAAGATATTCTATAATCCTATCCTTTAAGGTGGACTTAGGGAAGGGTGGGGGGAAGGGGGGGGGGGGGGGGGTTGCACGGAAGCTCGCCCAAGCAGTAATTTAAGCTGTATAAGAGCTGCATTTCTGTTCGTGATTACACTAAGAGTCAGTAGGTGTCTGGGGAGGGGCAGAGCGAGTACCAAGCAGCTCTGTCACTCTCATCTCAAGGAGACTGAACGCGACAGAAGATATCTAACGAGTTCTTTGAATGTCAGTTTGCACGCGAGCGTGTGAACGCGCCATAAGGTTATTAGCGCCATGCGTTTCGTTTACAACACAAATTGAGCTAAACTCGATCTCGTATTAATTTTTCGAAACAAAAAATCCATTGATATTTTGTTCCAAATAAACGCTTGGAATTGAATTAAATTGAATTGATGCACGGCCAGGATTCGAACTCACGACATTCGGATCGAAAATCGAGCTATTATCTCCCTCGGCCGCCGTCGCAACTTAAATAAAGGTTTGTAATAAATATTATCTAGTATAGATTTAATAAACAAAGAATAAAAACTAAAATATCCTCAAGGCACGTTTCGCGTCGTAGTTAGGTACACTTGTTAAAAAGTTTGTTCAAAAGTGCTACAGCCTTTGGTCTCGACGCCTTGTTAGCGCAATTTTGAAAGTTTCTCTGTAAAACCGCAAGCAAAACAAAATGAAAACAACGTTGTGTCTCCAAGAATAGTAAATCAGTGATAAAAACCTTTGAACTTTATGAAATATTCATTTTACCCAATTCTTTGGAGAACTGTCAAAAAAGTTTTGTGATAATTATGTTTATGTTTCATAAATGAAGCGTTTATGAAACATATTATGAAGCATAATGAAGCAATATCATGAAACATAACGTATATGAAACATAATTAAGTACCTAAGTATAATGGTCGCGAAAGAACAGGAGTAGAATCACCTAGCTCTTAAGAGGCCTGCGACAGGCGAATTTCCATAACAACGTAATACCGAAATCATTTAAAATTGAAGCATATTTTTATCAGTTTATGTTGTTAGATTAAGAGAGTAAGTATTTATCTAGGTTTCTGTTAAATTTTTGTTCCGAAAACTTACCTAAAAAGAAATGTAAGCAAATTGGATTGAAATCTTTGTAGGTACACCAAAAATGGCATTTTTTTCTTTTCATTTGTTCTATAGTAAGTTTTTTGGAACAAAAGTGTAACAGGAACCTAGATAAATACTGCCTTTATCCAAATAATAACATAAAGTGATAAAAATATGCTCAAATTTTAAATTATTTTGGTATTACGTTCCTAGGTACGTAGGTACGTTCGCCGGTCCCTTAAGACGTTTCAAAGTGGTCATAACGGTCCTACTCAATAAATGATATTTGAATCTTGAATCTTGAATCTACTCGTATATGAAACATAAAATAAAACATTATATTATAAAACATCTCGTGATTTTGTTTTCATTTCATTTGAAAATTGAACTAATTCGCCGAAAATTCGTCTTCCGAGTAATTTAAAACTTCTTACATTTTATTACGTACATTTTATAATACTCTCTTCACTGTAAATCATCTTGAATTAAACGTAAAGGGCAAAAGGTACCTAAAAAGACAACCTTTACCCAATTAAAAGCAATTAGGCCATTGTTATCGAAATAAAGGGCAATTTGTATTATTTATCGCAGCGCAGTGCAGATACCCATTATTGTAATTAATATTGACCGGTATCGCACTTGTTCAGCGGACGCATTAGCCGGGTAAAGGTAAATTACTGAATTTGATACTACTAAAAACTCAACGGAAGCTTTTAAACGAAAAAACTTAGACCTTTACATCTTATACTAGATGATTTATGCTATGTCAGGAGGCAATATTTGCCTACACTTATCGGAACACTGTAGTGCCTGGAACATTGTTGAGATGGAATAGGCTTGCCTAGCACCCATAACATCCTCTCAGATTAACCAGCCATATCCACGGGAAAGACGTGGTCAATACGTGGGGGGCTGAATGAGCCGCGACCAACGAAATCATCACAAAAAAAAAGCATAAGAAATGGTTTTACTCGTACACAAAAAATCCTACTAATATTATAAAGGCGAAAGTCTCTGTGTGTGTAAATGTTTGTTACCACGTATCCCTACAACTACTAAACCTCGAATAAACTAGTAATCTCGAATTTAAATAAAACTAGACACCGAGAAACCAAAATATCCAAAATAATAATTGAAATAGATTATTATGATTGTCGGATTTTCCAATCTTGACGTCTGAATGAATTAAATTAACTTTTCATTGCTCTACTGGCTAATTGTGGATATAGAAATGTTCTTTTCTCGGTGTAGTTAAAATTTTAGGAGCTTTTGATATTTCACTCAACGAATCATCTAAACAGAATTAAATCGTAAACCGGATAAGTATATTAAACAGTAATTGGCTTGATACACGGTTTATGTGAGTAGTTTAAGACATCTGTATAGTCTGATCTGTATTATAGTTATTTCTTAAATTAAATCGGCGCCAAAAAGAGTTGGCCAATTGACCAAAGTTGGCCATTTGCTCATACGAACTTACTTAGCAATCACTACGCAACCGATCCAAAAATATCACTAAAAATCGTATAAGGCTGATTTTAGTTTCACCTCACCGTCAGCGCTGATAGGAGTGATCTTTACTACAATAAAATAAGGATACTGGTTGTTTAGCAGAAATGGCTACGCTGATTGATCTCGTCAGTGCTGGACAATCAGTATCCTTATTTCATTGTAATAAAGATCACTCGCCTATCAGCGCTAACGGTGAGCGTGAGACACGGAAGCTAATCGCACGTCTTTTATTTTTATTTTTATTAATATTGCTGGACATTTCACACAGCGCCATCTAACCCCAAACTAAACAAAGCTTGTACTATGGGAACCAGATAACTGATAGAATAATTATTTACTTTTTTTTTGTAAATACATACTTATAATACTTTATAACACCCAGACACAGAACAAACATCTATGTTCATCACACAAATGTTTGTTCTGGATGGGAATCGAACCCACGACAGCGCAGAAGGCAGAACTACTACCAACTGAGCTAAGAGGCCAGTTAATTGCTCGGCTATTGTAGTCTACTTGTGTTATAAGAATGTAATAAAGACTAGCAGCGACCTCGTGGCGTTGCCCCCTTAGCAATGGTTTATGGTGATGATGATGATGATGAAAAGTAGCCTATAACCTTCTTCAAGAGTTTAGTTATCACATGCAGAAATAATTTTTCAAATCCGACTGATAGTTCCTGAGATAAGCGCGTTTAAACAAATATACCCTTCCGCTTTATATAATTAGTATAGAAGTATAGATAGGATAGATATAGATATAGATGTAAAGCCCTAAGCTTCGATCTAAAACCATACACGTGTAGGTAAATAAATGATTATGATATGATACGTGTATATTCTCCTACTTAATATGCATAGTGCCTAAACTATTTAGCTATGCAGTATCAGAACACTGGCGCATACTCCGAGTAATTATTGGCACGCTTGTAAACAGAGCCTAATTTATCTACACAAGGGATTATAGACCGTATTAGTGGAACGTTAAGGCAGGAATTAGGATGATGTAAAAGCTAGGTTACCCTATTCAATGATAGTACAGCGTTTATGAATTTACATAGAAATGTAATTCGTTAAAATACAGTCAGCTAAGTACAAGTATTTAATGTTTGTGAGAGGGTCGTAGGGTAATGTAGCAAGGCAAAATTATTTTTGGAAGTCTGGAAGGCGTTTTCAACAAAAAACAAACATTTTACAAAAGCAAACACAAATTAAAAGTTTAATCCTACAAATGTGAATGTTTGTTACCACGTATCTTCATAACTACTGGACCGATTTTGATGAAATTTGGAATTTAAATAGTTTAGGAGGAGAATCTGGAATAACATAAAGGCTACTTTTTTCGGTCTATAATCCCTTGTGTAGATAAATTAGGCTCTGTTTACAAGCGTGCCAATAATTACTCGGAGTATGCGCCAGTGTTCTGATACTGCATAGCTAAATAGTTTAGGCACTATGCATATTAAGTAGGCAAATATACACCATATCATTATCATAATCATTTATTTACTTTTCATCCCGGAAAAATGTATGGTTCCCGTGGGATAAAAAAAAGTAGTCCGCGCGGGTGAAGCCGCGGGCGTTCACTAGTAAGTCATGATTTTTATGCAATTTACTAAACTTCAGTTTTTCAGTTGTATGTAGGATGTGAAATTGTAACTTTGTAACATTTTTTTTAAATAATCGTGTATAGAAAAGGGTACGAACATTTTTGTATGGAGCCTGGCATACCTATGTTTATTTATTTATTTATTTTTTCATACATAATGTTCCATCACTGGCTGAAAAATCGAGGTTTTTTCAAAATGGCGGAAGGGTAGGTATGCCAAAATGTTCGTTGCTGTTTTGAGAGTTTTCAAAATGATTCTGTGACTGTACTAAATACGTTCTAAAAATGAGCAAAGCCAAAACAAATTTACCCAAAACTTTGCTGAACGGTCGAATTAAGCTGAAAACAGTTTCGGAAGCTAATCCACTAATTACTTACACCTGCAAGTTGGGGCGGATAGTTTGTTACGCGCTCACAGTAATATTCATGATTTAATGATATCTATAGATATCACTTCCATTTATAAATATCATTTTAGTGAAGTTTTGGGTGAAATGTTTGTTTTGGCCTTATTTATCTAGGTTCCTGTTACACTTTTGTCCCAAAAAACTTACATAGAACGAAATGTATGCAAAAGCCGGATCCACACCGGACGATCCAAAGCGGTCCGATTGCGCGCGGCATGGAGCGCGCTCCACGGAGCGTAAAGTGTAGACGTGCCGCGCGCGATCCATGTGCGCGGCGGAAAGCGCGCGCTCCTCGCCGCGTGCGATCCATTTGCTGTCGGTTTTTTGGTCACGCACAAAGGGGCCTCAAACGCTTGGCGCGCGCGGTCTGGACGGTTGTGATTAGAATCGCGTGATCCGCCGTTGTCATCGAACAGACAAAATTCAACTGATTCAGTATGGATCGGCAGGAGCGCGTTGGAGCGGCCAGTCAGGATCGCAAAAGATTGCTGTTGGATCGACCTAGAACGATCCACGCTCCACGCATCACGATCTTGGATCGCGGATCGCGGGATCACCAATCCATTTTGGATCGTCCGGTGTGGATCCGGCTTAGAATTTTTAACTTTTTTGCAGCAAAAATGTCACGTTTTCTTTTCATTTGTTCTGTAGTAAGTTTTTTGGAAAAAAATCTAACAGGAACCTAGTTTAATACTGCCTTAATCTAAATAGTAGCATGAAGTGATAAAAATATACTCAAATTTTAAATGATTTTGGTGAAACATTTGTATGGACATTCTGTTTGTCGCCGGTCCCTTAAGCCAGTATTCCGCAAATTTTTGTGTTGAAGGTACCTACATCTAGGAAATCGGAAAATTTTGGAGGTAGGTCCACCATAATTGAAAAATCTTTTTTTTGTATGCGAAACATGAGATTGTTTAATTGAGGATATGCGGTCCAAAAGAGTACCTAGGTAGCTTTACTGAGATAACCTTATTTTTCCACGGCACCAACTAATGACCACGGTACACCAGTGTGCCGCGGCACACCCTTTGCGTAACACTGCCTTTAGCCATGAGGAAAACCTTTGTATACTGCGTAAATGTCTAAATAGTATGTCTACTCTACTGTGAAATACTCGTATCTAACATCTAAATAACTTCGTTTCAGCCACAGTGCCACACACTCACTTTCTTCTTTGTTTTACACACGGAACATTATTTTGGCAAATGTTAAACCCCTTACTAGGCCAGAAACTTTTAAATTTTGTACCTATACTAGATGTTTTATTTCTAACTGTTTGGGAAAACATCGAGAGAAAATCAGCGGTAACCGGTCAATGAGGAATACGAATTTCTACAAAATGCAAACAAATGAGTAATGAGTATCTGGACGTGGCACGAATACCTTCTTATGGTAGCGGTTCGCATCCGAGACCTATACGGAGACCGAGACCAGAGACAGGCTTTGTAGGGGGGGGGGGGGGGGGGGGGGGGAATTGAGACAGAAAACTGTCAGTTTATATGACAACGGTCTCCTGTCTCGATCTCCACAGGCTGATTGTCTATCTCAAACCTCAAATTGGTCTCAAACTGTCAAAACGATCGCGTAGATTCCTTTTGTCGCGTTCAGTTTCGTTGAAATGAGAGCCATCTTTAAATATCTTCGAAGTAAATGCCTTAAGATCTGAGGCAGTATCTACCGCGCTTTAAGGCTATAGCCGTGATCATGTTTTTTTTCTTTTTTAAGAAAAGAAAACACGGAACGTGATACGTTTTCGTAGATGCAGCCGGTGTTCATCGATTTATAAGATGCTAACACGTCAAAAATGGGTACTTTTAGGCGGGAGCCAGACAGACGGGGTGCCCCGTCTAATTCTGTATGTTTTGCGTGGCGAAACTTCTATACATTTTGTATGCAAGGGACGCGGAAGAGACAAACGTTTGCGCCCCGTCTGCGTCTTATATCTTTTCTGTACGTCCAGCGCATAGGATATTTTTTGTGCATGTGTGTCGCATCGCAGAATCTCTTTCGCCGTCTCCACCAAACATCTAATATCCGTAGCAAGCGCCCGTCCATTTGTGTAAACCGACCCGGCCCGGGGCGCGTACCTCGCATTTGTGCTCTAACTAAATATCTTTATTTGTTTAAATAAACTGGTTTGTAAGGTCGGTTTACGGACGATAATTTTACGTGTTAACGTCATAAGAAAACATTGATGAAAAATTGCATACTTTTAAGAATTATTGCCGAACGCTTAGGCCGATCGTGTCTCTCTATCGCTTGTTCCGCGCTCTCGCTTGCACGCTCGGCTCAGGCGGAACGTGACTTTATCGTGCGTGCAGCCAGCGTTTATCGATTTATAAGACGTTAACACCTCAAAATCTTGTTTATAATTTGGAAGCCGTGGTGGTTGAGTGGGATTCGGGATCTTTCGATCGATTGTGAGTTCGAAGTACCTAAAATAAAGGACTTCTAATTTCTGAAAATTAAGATTGATTTGGGACTTATATCGGGAAAAATGTTCCTGGTGGGAAATAGAGTCGATTAACCAACTTGTTTTTTTGTCAAGTGTAATTTTTTAGGCTAACTGTACATTATTTCATAAATCTAAAAATTAAATTAAAATTTTCTTCAAAATAACCCAATATTTCCTATGAACAAAACTTTCTAACTACAAGATAATAAAAGGTAGCTGTCCTGAAGTGCCTAAAAATTTGCCACACCCTGTATAGAAAATCTGAACTGTTATTTCTTTGGTGTGCAAATAAATCTTTTTGTATTTGTATTTGTATTGGAAGTAATACCACAGTTTAAAAACAGTACGTAATAAAACTAAAAATAAAATTGGTGACCCTATGAAATATAGCGTAATATATCATACGATATCTTACCCCGTCAAGAGTCTGCGGTTCTTAGTACATTTGAATATTACATTTTGCTCGGAGCTATTTTCCATACGAAATTGGACCAGTTCGAGATATTCGCACAAGGTTCTAATTAGGTTTTTGATTTGATAAGATGACAAAATTATACGTCTTTTCGTGTATATTTATGAAGTAACTATTGTTTAAGCTGTGCCTGTAGAATTGTGTAAATTCGCTTCTACTTAAATATTTATGGTACATTATTTGATTGAATCGAAACAAATGTTTTGAATTAAACTGAGCTGTGTAGTATCAAAACAAATGTCTAATCTAGATCTAGATAAGGCCTAATCTAGATAATAGACTTTTCGTATCTATGCTATTCTCAACCTAATCTTTACATCTTCATACAAAAATTTGGATCGCGGCGGGTATCGAACCCGCAACCTCCTGTGTCTCAGGTATACGTTCGCCCACTGCGCCACAGAAGTTGTCAATTTTTAACTCGCTAGGTTCTATATTCTAAGCCAGTCTTAACCAGCAGATATTTAGTACTTGCCCGCACATAAAATGTTTAACATCTTCACGGCCGGCAGTAAAGTGTCGGGTACCTCATAAAGTCTATCTATTTAATTGACAATCTATAAAAAAGCCTTCTCACCTATGTAGTCAGAGAGATATTCGTAAATTAACAGTTTTCATTTACACAATCTGGAAAATATTTATATCCAGTGTGATCCGAATGGGGAATATCAATATTACCTACTCGTATTTTTATTATCCCAATAACCTTTAAAAAAAAAATTGAATTCTGTAAAAAAACTCTAAATTTCTCACTTTTTGTATTTAGATTACTCGCTATGTAATATCGTAATATCTATATAATACATACTACATACATCACAGGGGTAGGCAGAGACCACATATATCCACTTGCTAAGATCCTGACAAATATCTTTCCCTTCATTCACTCTCATCACATTCCTTAACATGCTCGTCGGTTTAAGTTCTTTTGACCTCCAAAATGTCACCTATTTGGTCCAGCTATGTTCGCCTAGGTCTTTCCTTTCCAGCTCTTCCATTCACACTCGCCTCATACACTTGTTTGGTTAAACGACTTTCATTCATCCTCTCTTCACGCTCAAACCTTAATATACACCGTTTATTTTTGGTCAGTTTAAAGCCGGCGCCTACGTAATCTATATCGATAACCTTACTCAAAAATAATAATAAATATGAGATCTATTTTTTTGCAAATAATAATATCACGAAACATAGGCAGGATAAATCACGGAGATACGTGCTCTGTGCTCAGCTGTTGCTACGGCATAGAGTCTATGCTACGTCGTAGTCATACATACATACCTAGGTCATTAGCTCTGCGCACCTACGACACCATAACAAGTGTTTTACTCACTTTTGTTAATCTTTTCAACTATTTAGTTTCGTATGAAATACTTATCAAATTCAAAAACTAAACCAACGACACGAATACGATTAAGCAATACAAGCAGTGGGTGCTGGCTTTAAACTGACCCAGAATTAACGGTGTATAATACCTACAACAGTAGGCACATAGCGGTGCATCTAAGGCGCAGGCCAGATAGGAGAGACGGGGCGCAGACATTTGTCTCTTCCGCGTCCTTTTCATACAAAATGTGACGGCACCCCGTCTCTTCTGTATGTTTTGCGGCGCGACGCTTCTATACATTTTCTATGAAAGGGACGCGGAAGAGACATAATTATGTCTGCGACGCGTCCTCGTCTTACGTCTTTTCTGTATGTCCCGCGCTTAACAATACATTACATAATATAAATCAGCTTTTCGAAAATAGTTGCATAATTTTACTGCTCTCTCCCTAACTTAACGTATTAGTAGGGTTTATCGTCTTTTGCCAGCCAACCCTTGTACTACAAACATACCTTTACGAGTTTATCACCTAGACGCGAGGTATATTACCTCAAATCGCTAGAGATGGAACATAAAACGTGGATATTTACAGGTTGACTTTTCCTATCTTACCTATTGCGGTTGTGTAGGATGTCCTCTTGACTATGGATACGAAGGCCGTAAGTTCAAATTCTGGATACAAAATATTTTTAATACTACTAATACAAATATTACTGATGGTCCCCGCACTAGGGCGAGCCTGTATCGCGGGAGACCGAATAACAAAAACGATTACCTACTACAATACAGAGAGGATAACACAAGACAAGGCAAACCACAGAGGACAGACTAAAGAAAAGAAAACGACAATAGTGACAAGAAAAAGACAATTATAAAGGCGAAAGTCCGTGTGTGTCTGTGTGTGTTTGTGTATGTGTGTGTGTGTGTGTGTGAATGTTTGTTACCACGAATCCCCATAACTACTAAACCAATTTTGATGAAATTTGGAATGTAGACAGTTTACCTTCTGGAATAACACATAGGCTACTTTTTATCCCCGAAAAATGTATGGTTCCCGTGAGATAAAAAAATATAATAGCAATATTACAACAGTCATGGTCGCGGGCAGACTGCCCGCGACCATATAATTATCTGTAAAATGTTGTTCTTATGTTTTTCTAAAGGCTAGATCAAATCTGAATATTGATTTTCCATAAATAACAAATCATCATCATCATCATCATTTCAGCCCATCTCCACCCACTGTTGGGTATAGGCCTCCTCTTTATCACGCCATTCTTTCCGATCCTTCGCGAGTCTCATCCACTGATTCCCAACCACGTTTACTATATCATTCGACCATCGGGCGGGTGGTCTGCCTCTTGGTGGTTGAGCTTCCCGGGGCCACCATTCAGTTACCGCCTTTGTCCATCTTCCATCATCCCTTCTAGCCAAGTGTCCCGCCCAACTCCACTTTAGTCTCGCGATCCGCATACCTACGTCCACGACTTTTGTAACAAATAACAAATAAAAAAATATATATATATCCACGACATAATGGATACTTATTTTATTTATTTATAGATCTACCATCTCTATTTTTGAATATTCTCACGATCAACATACCACCACCTGAGCACCTTAACTCACAGAGATACGTCCAATAAATATGTCAATTCAACAAGGGATGATTCATCCCTGGAGTTTTACAACCCTTTCTGGAGATGAAAGGACTACTTTTAGAATAATGACTGACTTGGTAGAAAGGAATTCTTTGAGACTACTTTTATTTCTTTTAAGTTTGAAATAAGTATTATGATTTTTTTTTTTTTTTACTAAAATATGTTCGCGTTTGACCACACCCTGCCTGATGTAAAGCAACAGTGTGGTCTAAGATGGAGCACGCTTACCTAGAAGGAAAAGATTTGAAGACACCCAAATTATACTTTTTTAACGGGGTACTTTTTTAATTATACTTTTTTAGGTACCTTTTTTTTAACCTATTTCGTATTTTTTTTTACCTATTCAGTAGAAATTCGGGCTCTAGCAGACATGATAATTTTAGCATCGGCAATCGGCGATTTAGTAGCTTTTTAGAAGCAAAATGCAGCGATCAATATTTCAAGCGAATTTTAGACTACCTACGCTATAATAATAGATTATTTAGGTTTCATTTCCGTTAAAAGCCAATTTCAATTATTTAAACTGAATATCACGCGAAAGTTTGAATGTTTGGATGGATAGATGGGTGTATGGAATCAATAGATTTTTAGTTTAGAAAAAAGTATTTTATAGAATAGAATATAATAGAATAGAATATAATAATAGAATATAATAGAATAGAATTTATGATCTTTCAAGCTCATTTTATAAAGAAAGAAAGAAATAAAATATATTTTTTTAAATCAAAAATACCTACCTATATTTTTATTATGCATCTAATCACGAGCTATAAAACTTTGGAAGAATACATCGTGAGAAAACCCACGGTTTAGTCAGCCCTACTCGTACTGACCATGTTTTTCCTGTGGATAAGGCCGGTTAAGCTGAGAGGATGGTTTAGGTGCTGTGCAAGCTTACTCCATCTCAACAATGTACCAGGCACTACAGTGTCCCGTTACGTGTATGCAAATATTGCCTCCTGAAACTGTTTAAACCATCCTTTGTTTATACATATATGTAGGTACCCAAAGAAACCATCTATAGTAAAGATGTAGAGGCCTAAGTTTAGCAACAGAAAATCCAAGTCATTCTCACACAATATAAAAACGTTCCCGTTAACTTCCCTTATTAAGTCCAATGGGTCTTTTTATCGCATCCTCAGTGACCCCCAATTCCCCTGTACCCTATATATCCCTTGATTAGGGGCGCCCTTACTTTATATTGTTATTTTTGTACCCCTATTTCGTCATGTAATAGATAGCTGCGGCATCTCTCGCACTCTTACTAAAATTATACAGGGTGATCCTATTTGTACCTGATTTCTCGTTGTTTGATTCTTTGTGAATAGCAAGCAAGTAAGTTCGTATGAGCAAGTAGCCAACTCTGGTGACGGAGTTTTTAGGCCGCCGTCATGGCTTAACGACTTAAAAGCCGGGACCGACAATTTATCGAGCCCTTCGAAGCACAGAAGCGCACAGTTCGTAATGCCACTTGCGGTCACCCATCCAAATTGTGACCGCGCACAACGTTGCCTAACTTCAACGATCAATCAAGAACGTCTAAGTTACGCCACGAGCGCTTCTCTTGGAGAATAAAAAAAAATAGTTTGAGATTATGTTCGTTTTCCAGATCGGGATCTGACCTTCGGATTGGTCGAGACACTTACTTGGCCACCGCTATAACACTCTTACTACTATTATAAAATCTCATTGGCATAGCATTACACTAATTTCGTTAAAGTATAGAAGACATAACTTCTATTTAGGTAAAGGTTCTTGCTGACCAGTTACCTCCGCACCCAAACCTCACCGCATCGCCTCGGTATCCTTTGTATGGAAATGAAGCAACGCTAATTACAATCAACTCCGTAACGCCGCCGGATCGCCGCATCGCAATCCAAAAGTGAAGGAGCAAGTGAGCGGCGAAAAGCCGATGCGGTGCGGGTGGCGACTGGTCAGCTATAACCTTAAAGCTGTAGATATCTACCCAATAATTGTTTCAAAACTGCAACTAAATTGAACTAATCAGTAATTACGCATTTTCTGATTAGTTACCAATAGCCATCAAACAATCAATCCGCCAAACATTTGTCATTGCCAACCAACGTATTCAGACCCCGTCCTTAAAGGGCCTGTGTCACTTAGGCTGGATTCGACCAAACTGTCATCTTACTCCCAGAGTAGTTATTCTTTTAGCCGACGGAATTTGAAATACAATTGTTTAGAAAGCGCAACCGAACATTATTAGGTGCATTCAAATTATCGTTATAAGGTGTCAACTTTACAATGTCAAAATATTCAAACAAACAGCAGTTTAATCTGTGGTTTAATTTCCAGATAAATCTTAATCCAGTTTGGTAAAATCCAGCCTTAGGCGCAAAAGAAAAAAGAAAGCAAAGAAAGAAAAGAAAGAAATTATATTTCTCATAAATTAAAACTAGATGTCGCCTGCGGCTTCGCCTGCGTGGGAACCCCTTATCGCGGAAATTAGATTTTTTTCCGAGGTAGGTAACAAGTAGCCTATGTTGTGATGATGATGACGATGAAAAGTAGCCTATAACCTTCCTCAAGAGTTTAACTATTAAATGAATGAAATGAAATCATTTATTTGCTAGAAGCATGAAATAATAAGCAGAAATAATCTTTCAAATCAGACTGGTAGTTTGTTTCTTGAGATTACCGCGTTCAAACAAACAAACCAACAAACTCTTCCGCTTTATATCGAATATAAATTAATTAAAAAAAAGACATTGAAATTATGTTCACGACTGTATCCTCAGGCGCGGTAGACATGCCTTCACTTTATTCCCAAAATAATTTTATAATAGCGGAACCGCTTGTTTAAAATACTAATATTATAAGCAATTAAATTGAAAATTCAAAAAAAAAACCCCGACAAACCCATCAACTAGAAAAGTATTCAAACAAAAAAAAACCGCATCAAAATCGGTCCATCAGTTCAAGAGCTACTTATGATGCCCACAGACAGACACACAGAATATCTACCCCTCTTTTTCATTGGGTTAAAAACGAAATACACGAAAATAAGGCAAATGAAAAGCTCTTAGCTGATAACTCTCACCACTATCATCAATCAACTAATAGTGAAACATTTTCTAATCCCTACTACGTAATCCTCTCCGTCATAGCGAGAACCATTGCAGGATTGCATAGCCGAAGCCACGGCTCTCGTTACACTGGTCGACCCACCCGTGTTCAGTATCGTGGTACCCTTTGGAGAGGTCACACGTTTGAGAGACCCCCGCGTATTGAATACGTAAATAAAAAAAAACTTTGTGTTGTGAAGTTGCGTGCAGTGATTTTTGAAAGTTGGCGGTAAGTTTATGTAAAGTTTATCGGAAGTTGAAAAGATAGTGTGGAATATTTTTTATTGGATTTATTATAGGTACCTACCTACTCTAATTTCTGGGCTAATTTTAATAAAATTAGGTATTTCCATATATTTTAAGAAATTCTCATAAATCAAATACGAGTTTTTCTCAAGTTGAAAATTAAAATTAAAAAATGTTTATTAAGCAAAAACAAGTTTCGGTGAGAATTATTTTCTTAATTCATTTACGTGAGATTGATTTATTTAATTAACATACAAACAAAAGGAGGCCTTTAAACCCAGCAATGGGTGATACAAAGTTGTAATGATGATAATTATTAATTTTATATGGGTTGTTTTATCACCTGCACAAAAACTTATAATATTTATTAAAATAAAAAAAATACACTAGGGCAAATAAAGGGCATTTCTTTGGACTGGACTTCTGGACTTAGTACTTTGGACTACCTATTATTTTATTCTTCATTTTTATATTGGAGCTGTTTTTATGTTAAATAAATAAATAATTATTGCTGGACATTTGACACAGCACCATCTAGCCCCAAACTAAGCAAAGCTTGTACTATAGGAACCAGATAACTGATAGAACACTTAAATATTTGTAAATACATACTTATAATATTATTCTTTATAACACCCAGACACAGAAAAAAACATCTATGTTCATTACATAATGTTTGTCCTGAGTGGAAATCGAACCCACGACCTACAACGCAGAAGGCAGAGCTACTACCAACTGAGCTAAGAGGCCAGTCAGTTAAGCTCAACTTATTTCAGGTCTTTTACTGAATGCATGGGCGACCGGGGCTTCCATGCTTCGAAGACCATGTTAAATTGTGTCGTTAGTCATTACTTTATCATGCATATTTTAAGCATTTTACATGCATATTTGCATGCATATTTCAAGCTTGTTATGTTGCATATCTGGTCTCTAGTCATTACCGTTTAACAATTCACAAGAGTAGGCAACTAGTTCATAGGAAGATTCTTTAGGCGAGGACACTTAGTTTCCATCGAGAAATATACCTACTATTCAGTGTTTTTTTTTTGACATTGGAAATGTCATTTCGTTCACTCCAGTGCAGGCTCTGATTTCACGAAGTGGGATACCCTTATATCTCGGAGAGTTGTGAAGAGCCCCCCTTACTTATGAAACATGTTTAATGTTGAACACTGGTTAAACAACGTCCTGTCTCTATTCGTTACTATCCACAAATAAAGACAGGACGTTGTTTAACTAGCGTTCAACTTTAAACATCTTTCATAAGTAAGACCCATTATATTCAAAAAAGGCTCAAAAGATCGCGCCTTATTTACGAGAGCTGTGAGGTGCAAAAAGAACTATTCTAAAAAGTCAAAAACGAAAAAAAAATATTTTTTTCCGAATTTTTGATTTTGGAGCTCAATATTTTGGAAACGAAGAATGATATCAAAAATTTGAGAAAATTTCCTGGACAATTTAGTCAGCTGTAATTTGAGCCTAAGATAAAGACAATCGGGTTAAGGGTTTGCCCTGTACTGTAGCCTAACCTTTTTGAAAATAGTCAAAAAGTCAAAACAACGTAAGTAATAGGCATGATGACAGTAATCAAGTATCGCCAAAATATTTATCTGATCTAATGAAATAGGATTCAAAGATTTTGAAAAATGTATTTATTCTCTTATTAATGTCGAGATTACTAATTTATTTGCTAAAATAAATCTACAAAATACAACAATCCGCCATGATAGCCAAAACGCTCGCCGGTGTCATGGCGTCTGTCATTGCGTCTCGTCTCGGTAAACATCCTTTTATTTCTATAGTAACTATGTAGGCATCACTGGTTGATATACCGATTCGTGACGTAAAAACAGACGCCACCATGACACCGGCGAGCGTTTTGGCGTGAATTTGAAAATTTAAATTTAAATGTACTTTTATTGCACAAAAACCTTAATTTTCTACAGAAATATGATATATTTTAGACATAATAGATACTTCTGAATATCATAGAAGAGATTTTGAAAATTAGGATTCATGCCTAAAATAGTCGTGTGAGGCACGAAATCTGTGATTTTTTAAAAGGAAATCCGAAACCGTAAAAGATACAAAAAAAAAACGGACTGATATTTGGCAATTTCATAGTTTAGAACCATAATGAGCTTTTTATCCTTTTTTCTCAAACATCCGTGTCAGCGATGACTTCCTAATTCTGGGTTTTCCTCTACCTATTACCCAGTTCAAAGATAAACGAGTAAATCTATACCAAAATTTCCACTTTCTATACAATCCTGACACAGATCTTTCGCTTCATTTACATTTACATTCTTCAATAGGGCCGTCGGATTAGAGTACTTTTGATCTAAATCTATATGTTCCTAGAAGATTTCATCGTTAATGTTGTGCTATGTCAAGCCAAGATCCACAACTATCTAATTGGGCAAATTCGGACCACCCTCTACCAACGGGACGTAATCACCAGTACCTTCATTACGTACTATGTACACTCAGCAACAGAACTTAGTGAACACTTCACTTTCAATTGAAAATGAAAAGTCTTACAAAATTTTGCGAAACGATCCTCCTGAAGCCGGAGTGCCTTTACCAACTCGGCCACGGATTCCATATTCGTCGGGTCGAAAATCTTGACAAGCTCATTTATCAGTTCTACTTCACTTATTAGCTATGAACGGAACTCCCAAAGAATATTTGTTTCTTTCGTCTATTTTGTTTTGAAATATTTTTTTGGATTGAAATGGTATTAACGTTGCTCCACTCTACTTACGAGTATAAAATCCTCTCAACTTCTGTCAAAATTGAAACACTGTTTATCTATTGCCGTCCTTTTTTGTCAGATAGTGACAGTGTGTGACCACGAGTGCTCCAACGAAGTGAAGTCGGTTTTTAGTGTTTTTAAAAAATATCTAGTATAGTTTACACCAGGCCAGCGCTGGCTGCCAGTCTCACTGGCTGGCTTGGTATTTGCCTTGTGTAAACAGGAGGTGGAGGTCACTGGCTTAAAAATTAGACGGGCGCTCTATTCTGGCAGCCAGCGCTGGCCTGGTGTAAACTATACTTTATTCTATTAACTTTAAGTCACAAAATCTGAAACTATAACTTAACTTCGGTTGACTGTACTTATCAAGCACAAGTGATGTTGTACCTAAGTAACCAAATGCCCGATTAGATCCAGCTTCACGGCGGTACGCCTGATGAAAAGCCAATTCATTACTCATGTACACTCACAATTGAATTACATTGGGTTTTGGGATTTAATCAGTAACGAAGAGCTATTAGTAGCATTTACACGCAGAGATCGGCCCGCGGGAAATAGCACGCGCCATTCCAACCTTTGCTAAAAACCTTACGTGTAGATGCGCGACGCTGACAGTTCGATCTGGCAAAGTTTTTAGCACAGTTTTTGTGACAGTTTTTTGCACGCATCACCGTTCATAATCGTACTCGTACCACGCGCCAGTCCAAAACTGGGACAGTAATTAACACGACAGTTTTATCCGCGGTTATCTGTACAGATATCTGTACAGTCCAGATGCGTGGTAAAAACTTTACCGTGTAAAGGCCGCTATTACATCACTGTCGAGTTCCCGGCGACTTATTTGACAACTAAGGGAAGATTTAGGGATGGTTTAAATATTAGACCGGGCCGTGTCCGGGCCAACCTTGGTGTAGACGAGCGTCGTACGTTAGTAGACGGGCCCGAACGAGACACGGATCAGGCACTGTTTATAAACTGCTTCATACAAAATGTATAGTGTAACGTTTCAAATCCGTGCCCGTCCGGGCCACGTACACGGTACGCCCCGGCCACGGCCCGGTCTAATATAAATCTATCGGCCTTATATCTATCTATACAAGTGGCTAAATTAAAAATAAAAAAAAAACCCACTATTATGTTATAAGCTGAGCTATTTTTTACACTCTCGAGGTGCATTTATGTTCATAACTCCGAAGAGAATTGATAAAAAAAATGATAGTACCTTACAGTAAATCTGCTGAATAACCAACGGGGTTAAAAAGGCCGTTATAGAAGAATCATAATAGGAATTGAACTATTTGCCGTCTCTTTTCATAGACAGAGTAACAAGAAGAGCATATTTGCAATTCCTTTTGTGATTCCGCTAAAGCGGCCTTTTTAGCCCCGCTGCACGTACGAAACCAATCAGAAAGACTGCACAAAGTTACCGCTGGTCAAAGCGATACAATATGAATTGTATCTTATGAAGCAAAAAACTACACAGAAGTTTTATTTGGAAAATTGTCGAAAAACTGTGAAGTATTTTGACTACGGTGAATGGAACAACCTGAATATAAATAAATAAATTATGCTGGACATTTCACACAGCGTCAACTAACCCCAAAGTAAGCAGAACTTACTTTGGGGTTATCTATTTATTATTGTTTATTTATTTTGTAAACATTGCCAAACATAGATAAACAAAACACCCAGATCGATCAAAAGGTCGTGGGTCCGAATCTCGGCCGTGAATCAATGGATTTTTCGTTTCGAAAAATGTATAAGCGCATTAACACGAGCTCTATACGGCGAAGGCAAACATCGTGAGGAAACCCGCGGCTTAGTCAGCCCCACATGTAATGACCATGTCTTTCCTGTGGATATGGCCGGTTAAGCTGAGAGGATGGTTTAGGTGCTGGGTAAGCCTACTCCATCTAAAAAAAAGTCCCAGGCAGTGTCCCGTTAAAGTGAAGGCAAAGATTGCCTCACACTGTAAAAGATGTAAAGGCCTAAGTTTTTTTTATACGAACATACCTACACATAAAAAACTTAGGCCTTTACATCTTTACTAGAAGATTTAAACAGTGTCAGGAGGCAACCTTTTGCCTACACTTAACGGGACACTGTAATGCCTGGGACATTGTTTAAGATGGAATAGGCTTGCCGAGCACCTAAAACATCCTTTCAGCTTAACCGGCCGTATCCACAGGAAAGCCATGGTCAATAGGTGTGGGGCTAGCCGCGGGTTTCCTTACGATGTTTTCCTTCACCGTTTAGAGCTCGTGCATTAACACGATGGATTTTTTCTTTCAAAAAATCCGTTGAATTGGCCAGGATTCGAACCCACGACCTTCGGATCGAAAGTCGAGGGACTATACGCCTCGGCCAACACGGCTCTACACAATAGAGTCAAACTATAAATAACCTTTACATTTTATGCATCCAAAAGGTCCGCTTGAGGCCAGTTCATCAAACAGAGTACCGTCCACGCCCGCTGGCTGAAAATCGCATTGCGAATGCAGCGCCAATGAATAGCTCTTTCACGCGCGCCTAAAATATTCACCGCTGTCTAGAGATGCTCTAGCAGACATGCTTGGTTGTAGGGATGGACCAGCGGCAAGAGGAAAATATTAAATTAAATACATACTAGAAGGTTTAAAGAAAAACCACACAGTTACATCATAAAAGGTACACTACATAACGAATAAGCAAGGAAAATTAAAAGGAACGTTATAAAAGGAACATTTTTACATCTTTACTAGATGATTTATATCTGCCTGGGACAATGTTGAGACGGAGTAGGCTTGCCGCTCTCAGCT
Source organism: Camptogramma bilineatum (assembly GCA_958496255.1). Taxonomy (NCBI): domain Eukaryota; kingdom Metazoa; phylum Arthropoda; class Insecta; order Lepidoptera; family Geometridae; genus Camptogramma; species Camptogramma bilineatum. Next base: position 842,907 of record OY292472.1, read on the forward strand.
TAACCGGCCATATCCACAGGAATGACATGGTCAATACGTGTGGAGCTGACTAAGCCGCGGGTTTCCTCACGAGGTTTTCCTTCACCATTTAGAGTTCGTGTTAATGCGCTTATACATTTTTCGAAACGAGAAATCCATTGATTCACTGCCAGGATTCAAACTCACGACCTTCGGATCGAAAAGAACGTCGGCCAACACGAGGTAAGCCCTGCGGGAACCTGCCATCTCTTCATTGGTCTCATCAGTACACCTCATTTATATTTCTCTATCCTACTATCCTACTAATATTATAAAGGCGAAAGTCCGTGTGTGTGTGTGAATGTTTGTTGCCACGTATCTCCATAACTAATTAACCGATTTTGATGAAATTTAGAACGTAGATAGATAATAATCGGGAATAGGACATAGGTTACTTTTTATCCCGAAAAATTGCACGGTTCCCGTGGGATAAAAAAAATAGTAGTCCACGCGGGCGAAGCCGCGGACGTCCGCTAGTACTAATATAATAAAATCTATCGCGATAAAAATCTGTGCCCATGGATTTAAATATATTGAATCCGTAGATAGATAAGCGGAATATTACCTACTTATCCAATATTATTTATTTTTCTTTGTCCCTTTCCATTTCTTCAGTTATTATTCAACATCCGTTAAAGAAATTGTAATTCCTTCTAATTTCTTATTCTGGGCAAAAAACAAATACCTACCCTTTCGTCCCACTGCTGGGAAAGGCTTCTACTGCCCTGTCGTATCACTGCCAGTTCCACGCTTTCTCAAACTTCTCAACTTTTAACCCCTCAAGGCACAAGTTTGAATTCTAATAAGGTTAAATTGAAGTTTGTGAAACACAGACAGGCCCCTGACGTAAGCGCCCACGAGATGCTCGCGTCCTTGTCACACTGAAGTTTTGTTTGTAAAGTCAAATAAAATATATATCTACCTATAGTCGTATTGCTCATTATACGGACTAAAAATATATGAAAAATGTCACTTTTTCCTTCAATTTTAGTCCGTATAATGAGCAAGCCGACTATAAATAAACATTCCATGCTGTTTATATTTAAATGAAAATGGTTTTTAATAAAATGGTTTTAGGCATCGCTTAAAAACAACAAAACTGATTTGTAGAGTTCGTTAGGAAATGATGAAAGTTAAAAAAAAAAGTTATTTCGAACGTTACTTCAATTCAATACAATTCATTTTATTAATTAACAATATACAACATTGTGTTTGAATGTTCTACAATAAATTAAGTTACCTATAATACACATATACCTAATTAAAACTATCGACCAAAATAACACATAAATTTAAATAATAAATTAATAAATAAAAAAAATGTTAGAACAAAGATTTCATTTTTTTTGTAAGAAGTAAAAGATAAGCAATGAATTTCTTTAAACTAAAAAAAAAAACTGATTTTGTACAGAAATCATGCATTTTGTGGAAAATTACGAGCCTTACTTACTTACTCCATTGGCTCAGGGACCCAAAGTGAGTCTTAGCCTCCGAAACGAGAATTCGAAACAAGCATAAAATAAATTATTTTATAACCTGTCTTTATGCATTAAACTTAGTGCTCCGACTAACCTCCGAGCGTTGTTTCCAAAAACAAAAGAGCGTTCTAGCGAGCCTGGTCGGCGCACTAGCTTTTTATAAATAAGACCATAAGAAGCTACAATTTTTCAATTTTCTACTGACTCGATTGGCTCAGGGACCCAAAGTGAGTCTTGTCCTCCGAAACGAGAATTCGCCACTTCCTTCTGTCCATTGCTGTTTCTAGCCATTTGGCGGCTCCGAGGTCGCGCAGGTCAGCTTCTATTCTATTGCAATTTTCTATTCCTATTCTGTGAATCTTCTAAAAAAATAAATTCTGAAATGTCAATATAACAATGTTTCGCAACCCCAACCCTAGTGTGCAGTATTAGGTCAGATGATAGACCGACCGATGCACTGGGTTCCTTTGATTGGATGCCAGCCATCGATGGTTCGGAACTTGGAAGCCGAATATCTAATAATTGGATAGAACTTTGTAGGCTGGACTCGACCAAACTGGATTAAGTTTTTACTCGAGAGTAAACTAATGTTTGTTTGAATAAGTTGACACTTTATAACTAGTAGTTCGCCCCGAACTGAGATCTCGCGCACCGTAGATGGCTTACATTTGGACTTTCTTTTTTTTATTCTATAGATTTTTTGGGCCAAAAACCGTCTCGGGCGTCCTCAAAAGACCCTACTAAAGTTTCATCACAAACTGATCAATGGTTTAGGAACGTATAGAGGACAAACTTGCCAACATTCTTATTATTATAGATAGAATTAGTAGAATAATGCTATAAAGGATAATCGTATAAAGCTCTCTCTCTTCCAGATTGTTCTTGACATTACATTACTCTTAATCAAAAAAGAATGAAAAATATCTTGCTCCAAAACATTTATTTTTAGAAACGTGATTCCATCTAAAGTGAATTGTGCCTACTCACCTGATCTTTCATAAATACGCAAAAACAAGTCCGTAAATTTTCTGTAAATCCTTAAATTTTTTATAAAACATTGTCAGGCAAATGACGGACGTAATGATGGTTTTCATATTTGGAAGCGAAAAACTCTTGTCTAACTCATTAGAAACGAAAAATCTTACCAAAATTTTCAATTCCGACGGGATTCGCAATGATACGAACGATCCTCCTTAAGCCGGGTTCGAATCCCGTCGGAATTGAAAATTTTGGTAAGATTTTTCATTTCTAATGAAATAATACCAAAGTGTGGTTTAACACTATAAAAATTAAATCTTGTCTAACTCTTGACTAGGTGTAAAATCCCTTGTATCCTTGTGTCTTTACATTATCTAAGTTACGGACCTAAAAAGCATCTAGATGTACCTTCATTTTTTTAATACTATTGTGGTAGCAGACAAGCATATGTCTCACCCGATGGTAAATGGTTACCGTTGTAGCCTGGACGCCTGTGACACCAGAGGAGTCACACTCGCGCTGCTGACCCTTTAAAAGGACTTATTCAAGTGGAATTACTGCCGCCAACAACACAATGGAAAAGACGTTGGTCCACCACTTGTCGCCGCAGTGCTTCCTCACAGAGCTCTTGCAACCTTACTCACTACAAAAACACCATTCGAGAAGAATGATGTTATAAAAAAATCTTGAGTCATCTTCATTATCTATCTAACCTTCATCACTTCATCGCTCGCGATTATCTATCTGATTTTCGAACGTTAGATAACGTTGATAGATTTTTAAAAATCAAAAGCACAACCTCGGTTTTTCTTTTCACTCTACATTGGGGCACTACGGACCAACGCGCCCCTCATTTCTCACAAATATAAGAAACTTGAGGCCATTTTCTTTGCGTCGCTAAGAAAAATAAAGAACCGGTGAGGTGCGAGTCAAACTGGTTTACCTGAGAGTTCCGTACCTATACTTGAGATTGAATTGAGATTGAATTGACATGTTTGATGAAGTGTTTTTAAAATATTCTAAAAGGAACCCTATCATTGATCATCCAATTATTGATAGAATCACATTTTTTTTAGCTTTGTCAAAAACATCTAGAGATCAATTTGTTAAATACCATTTCACTCTCTGCCTGCGGGTTTACTCACTTTTATTTAAATCCCTTGGGTACAATATTTTTTTTCTGAAATAAAAGTACCCTATGTCTTTTTTTTCTCGTACCCCTAAGTAAGTAAGTTCGTATGAGCAAGTGTCCAACTCTGGTGAAGGTGTTTTAGGCCACCTAAAGGCCTCCATCATGGCTTAACGACTTAAAAGCCGGGACCAACAATTTAACGTGCCCTCCGAAGCACAGAAGCGCTCAGCTCGTAATGCCACTTGAAGTCACCCGTCTAAATTGTGGCCAATATTGTATTAAAATCTGTACCCCTGACAATGTGTATGCATAATTACAAAATTACCTACAAGCAAACCAACCCACATTTGATTTAGGGATAGATTAAAATACTTATTGGGATTTAATTTACTAGTTTTAAGTAGCCGTAGAAGCTATGATTATGACAAACTAACATCAAAGCTAGTTTAGCCCTCGCTTTACCCAAGTTCTATAAAAAAATGACGAGTCCCCTACGGTTTTTTTACTGTCACAGAGAACCCAAAAACTGTATCAAAGATAGCTGGACAAAGAATTTATCTGAGGCGGCAGTGATTCGATTAATCTTTTATATTGGCTCTGCCACTCTGTCCGAAAAATATTGATGAACTAATTTGAACACCCTTTGGGTGACAAATTGTCGATATTTTTCTTTATTGAAATTGAAAATATATTTATTCAGGGACCTTACTATGAACTTTAGAGCAATGTTAAGTTAAGATTTCTCTGATTCCGTACTTACATAAGACTAAGATACTTACATAAGACTTGTTCCGTACTTATGTAAGGCTAAGGTAAGGTTAAAGTAAGCCTAACGCAGGCCTAACGTAGGCCTAAGTTAACCTTGTTTTAATCGGTGTCGTCATCTTGGAGTGTCAAGTGTCAAGTCATTGACTCGATGCAGGACTGCAGCAGTCCTGCTCGATGTCATCAAACAGGACTTGCGCAGTCCTAACGCAGGACTGCAGAAGGACTGTAGCAGTAATAAAATAAGATTATTTTGGTTCGAATCCAAACAAGGTGGGAACAATCCTGCTTTAGGAATGTTGAAGCAAGCCTAACGCAGGACTGTTTTCACCTTGTTTTGACATTGCTTTAAGAGTTGGTGATACGCCCGCAGACATAATAATCCATTTTCTACTAAGAAGCTGTAACTTAAACTTGTAATCAGATAACTCAAATTAAAAATTGAGCTTTGGGGAGCTACTTTATCTAATTTGGAGGAGGTTATCAATTTTGTAGGTAATTTCTGGCGTTGGGATTTTTTTGGCGTTTCATGAAAAAATAATTGCTTCCTGATGGATAGAATAAGTTTTTTCTTGCGCTAATAATATTGCAAGATGATCCCATGATAATAACGTAAGATTCTATTAAGGCAATTGAAATTTAATTTCATCTTTGTCTCTAGAGATAGCCAGCTCATACAAACGAGAATAATTATACTATCTTCTTTGAATAATTTATTATTCAAAAAATATTATTCAAAGATGATATTATAATTAATCTCGTTTGTATGAGCTGGCTTTCCCTAGAGACAACTCTGCGAGGAAGCGCTGTGGTGACAGCTGGTGGACCAGTCTTATCCATTGTGTTGTCGGCGCAGTGATTCCTCTTTTAAAGGTTCAGCAGCGCGAGTGTGACTTCTCTGGTGTCATAGGCGTCCATTAGGCTACGATATATGTATTGAATTTCTCTATTTCAAGCATTGGCATTTCGGTTTTCGGACTTTTCATAATTATGTACCCCTAAATCGAACTACCGGGCAGTCCACGTCATGCTAGAAAGTAAAAGAAAACAGCAGCATACGGCCGACCTATCGGTACCACCACGGTAAGCGGTTACCGTAGCCTAATGGACGCCTATGACACCAGAGAAGTCACACGCGCGCTGCTGAACCTTTAAAAGAGGAATCACTGCGCCGACAACACAATGGACAAGACTGGTCCACCAGTTGTCACCGCAGCGCTTCCTCGCAGAGCTCTGGCAACCTTACTTACCGCAAGAACACAACACCATTCGAGAAGAATGTATTATTTGGTTGCGATATTCTGTAAGGCGGAGGTAATTCCCCAGTCGGGCTTTTCGAATAGAAAAAAATTTCAAAAAAAAATATAACCGACTTCATAAAATACTTGCACTAAAAAGCGAAAAATAAGACTACAAACAGATTTATTTTATTTGTTATAATGTTGAAATCGGTGTGCATAAAATATAGTCATTGTTTTACTTAACACCGACTTCAACATTATAACAAACATAAAATAACAAATTAAATAAATCTGTTTGTAGTCTTATTTTTCGCTTTTTAGTGCAAGTATTTTATGAAGTCGGTTATATTTTTTTTTTTGAAAATTTTTTATTTTTCCACTTTTAGTGTTGTTTCTTTATTCCTTGTTTCTGTTTTTTTTTTAATTGAGAAAGATGTTACTTTACTTATTGTGTTTCGCTCATCAAGCCCTTTCATTTGATACCCATATCACTAAAAAATTCCATGGAACAGGTCCTGACTCCATCATCAGATCAGCTCGCTGTTACCATATTATTACATTGTAGTTGTCACTTCACAGATATGCTGAGTTCCGAGTTTCAACTCAATCGGCTTATTTATTGAGGAGTTCTGTTGAGCAGCTCTTGACTCCATCATCAGATCAGCTCACTGACACCATATTATTACATTGTATTCGGAACTTGACAGATAAGCCGAGTTTCAACTCAATCGGCTTATTTACTGAGGAGTTTTGTTGAACAGCTTTTGACTCCATCATCAGATCAGCTTGTTGATACCATAATATTTCATTGCTCTCAAGAATCTATAAGTGCACAAAATTTCAGCCCGATAGTTCCACAAACACAAAAAAAAATTGAGGGTTTCCCTCGATTTCCATGGGATCCCCTCATCAGATCCTGATTTGGTGAAGATGGGACCACCTCGGAAGTATACCCTTTGTAACAAAAAAAGAATTTTCAAAATCGGTCCACAATTGACGGAGAAATCGATGAACATACATAAAAAAAAAAAAAACACACATACAGCCGAACATAGAACCTCCTCCTTTTTGGAAGTCGGTTAAAAACCCACTACACCCTCCTCCTGTATGCATAAAAAGACTATGAATTAATAAAGTAACGAAGAACAGAAAAGGAATATTTAATATTAAACACTTTCAAAGTGAATAAAACCAAACCACCCTAGTAAAATGTTTCTTTAAGCTTTGGTTATTGTTGAGATAACAACGGATCTCTAACAAAATAATCTACCTTTCGCTCCGTTGTCGGTTAAAATAAAATATGAACGCAAATCACTTCCCCTGAACAAAGAGCTTCGTGAAACAAGGTGTCGAGTCGAAAGCGCCTTATAAGAAGACACTTTTGTATAGAAAACAGGTTATCGGCAACTTACTGCTGTGGCATAACGACCCGCAGTGGATTTCTGCATCATAAACTAAATTACGCCAGGATTGTCTGTCCAATGCCATTTCATTCAATCGAGAACGTGAAGTTTGTATAGAATATATATATTTTTGAACTTCGTCGCTCCATCGGTACCTAGGACTATGTAAATAAAAAAGTTAATAGGCATCATAAGCATATTATCAAAATAATAATGAAGGAATAAAGAAAGATTTTTATGGAAAAGTATGAGACTAGCTCCCCGTGAGTTCAGTACCTACTAAATTATATTCAGTGGCAAATCAACCCTTAGATATTTTTCACTCGGGGTAAACTATTAATTTCATCAAAATAACCCGAAAATACCATAACCTATTCCCTGCACCGGCTTTGCTCTTTCCTTTGAAAGAAAGCACCACTGTACAGCCACCACCGAGAACATGTGCGTCATGAGCACTAAACCAGTTAAGTCCAACATTTTTTTCTGTGTAATTGCAGCCAATGAAAATTCTTATCTGAGAGCCAGTTTATTATTCAGGGTAGATTAAACGAAATCTTGAGGCATGTAACAACCAATTACAGTAGGCACTTTTTATACCATACACGTTGAAAATGTATGCGTGGGAATTTATCGCGGCATTTACATTATTTATTCTGCGGAAAATTCTTGCGAGTTATGCGAGCCTAGCATTCATGCTAATCTGAATACTAATTTCTGCAAAAAGTGGGTATGTACCAAAATGTATTTGGACGTGCCTCTGACTACCTCTTAGGTACCATCTTTTAGGAAACAGTCTCAATATACAAAATTTGAGGGATGCCTATACACACAAAATAAACACAAAGATTTGGTAACACTAAGGTTGGTATTACAGAACTACGCTAGTTGAGATGAGAGTGACACAGCTACGTGCGTGGTCACTGAACTGTCATATTTAACAGTTTGAGACCGATTTTGGTCGCTATCAAAGATATACAATCAGGAGGCGGGTGTTGATTAGTAATTGAGAGCCAATTTCTTGGCGTTTTTGAATGAATATACCTACTTATTTCAAAAAATCTCCAACACTTAAGTTTGAGTAGTATTCTTTACTAACAACTCAAGATTGTACGCTAATAAAACTAGCGAACGAGGCCACACGGGTGCTTATAGTGGGCTCGAAGTAATTTCCACATCCAGGTCTTGTTACAATACCCACGACTACGTTGTTCAGGAAGATGGGGCTCCCATTGTCACCCTGGCAGACGTCTGGTGACGACCATCCATTCCAGGAGGTGCAGAACATGGTGTTGGACACCACTACTGATGTGCCGATCGTCCTCTCGCACACGCGAGGGTTCAGGGTCTGAACTTGTCCTGTGCGCAGCTGCTCGGAATAGTGGCCAACCTGTTAACAACATGCTGTGTTATAACGCGTTCACTGCATTTCTGGTGAACCTTAGGCCTTTACATCTTTACTAGATGATTTATACAGTGTCAGGAGGCAATCTTTGCCTAACTTATCGGGACACTGTAGTGCCTGGGACATTGTTTGAGATGGAGTTGGCTTGCACAACACCTAAACCATCCTCTCAGCTTAACTGGCCATTATTCACAGGAACATGGTCAATACCATGTGGGGCTGCCTAAGCCGTGGGCTAATGCACATATAAATTTGTTGAAACGAAAAATCCATTGATGCATGGCCAGGATTCAAACCCACGACCTTGGTATCGAAAGTCGAGGTACTAACCAACTCGGCCAACACGTTTTGTACGTGAATAGAAAGTTGAGTAAAAGCTTGTAAAATCCTACCTCAGTTCTTCCCCAGCCGACGATCCTCACTGCAGTGTTATCAGGGATGCTAATAGTTGCATCTGTGGCATACGGGGCTGGCATAACTGTATTGGCCACAAAGAAAATGCCATTCGGGACAGTTCTTAACATGCCGATGTCGTTCTGATGAGTAATTGGGTTGTAGCTTCCATGCCAGACCATGGAGTCGAAGACCAGGATGGTTCCGCCGCTGGTCGCGAGAGAGGATCCCACTCTCGCTCTGACTCTTGAGACAGAAGATGGCCTATGAAAAAAATCAGAAATTCGAGCATTAACCTTTAGTCTGTCGGGATTCCAGACAGTAAAAAATCAAGTCTCGACCAGATCTGTGCTCCGACATACAACCGGTTAACAATTTTATAAATGATCTTGAACTGAGATCTTCATACAGAAAAGGTCACAACCCATTAGATCCAAGCACCCGAAAAGCATGTTTCTTCAGGGTCAGTTAAAAAAGTATCATTGGTTCTTACAAGCAAGACCCTGTTGTAAGAATGCTTCTAGTAGTGACTATGGTGCCTGCACAGACTGGTATGAAGAAAGTGCCGTCAACGCTTTGAAGTAGATTCGCCATAGACGGGTACTGTGCGATGGTTGTTAGTTGTCCATTAATTATTCTCTGCTCAGCCGGCAGCGAAGCGGCTGAAATAAAAAATGAACTTTATAAATAATCATTATAAAGCTGATTTTAGTCTCACGCTCACCGTCAGTGCTGATAGGCGAGTGATCTTTATTACACTGAAATAAGGATACTGATTGTTTAGCAGAAATGGCTACGCTGATTGCTCTCGTCAGTGCTGGACAATCAGTATCCTTATTTCATTGTAATAAAGATCACTCGCCTATCAGCGCTGGCGGTGAGTTATGTAAGTAGCCGTACTATGAACTCTGAGCAATGTTAAAACAAGCTTGAAACATGACAACGAATGTCATTCCTAAAGCAGTGAGCCTGTTTTAAGCTTTTTCTAACATTGCTCTAGGAGTTCATATTACGGCTACAGTACCAGTAAACGAGGGTGACTTAAAAACATGGGGCGAAGTAGATGATTACTCAAAATATTTGCTATTGTCTTAGTTGACCAACTGTTGCAGTCAACATCGACTTAAAAACATGGGGCGAAGTAGATGATTACTCAAAATATTTGTTATGGTCTTAGTTGACCAACTGTTGCAGTCAACATCGACTTAAAAACATGGGGCGAAGTAGATGATTACTCAAAATATTTGCTATGGTCTTAGTTGACCAACTGTTGCAGTCAACATTTGTGTCAACACAACTCAGCATCATGTTTATCTAACCACGTTTTTACTGCCGATTGGATCATGCCGACCGAGGCCTTCAAGCGGCCTAAAAACTCCGTCACCAAGCCACAAACTCATACAAACATACATGAAAATTCAACTAAAAACTTACCCGAAGCCGTAGCCAGGATTAAACTTATTGTTATTAACACAAGCATTTTGTAAATAAATTGCGTAGAATTCAATCAATTGATCGTTTATATATCTTTGCCTTTTTGCTTATCGATTCAGATTACCTTAGCCACACATTAACAATGATCATTCTATCAGAGATAATAAACTACTAGCGAACGCCCGCGTGAACTACTATTTTGTTCCCACGGGAACCATACATTTTTTCCAGGATAAAAAGTAATCTATGTGTTATTCCAGAACCTAAACTATCTACATTCCAAATTTCATCAAAATCGGTTTAGTATTTACGGGGATACGTGGTAACAAACATTCACACACATGGAATTTCGCCTTTATAATATTAGTAGGATAAGTAGGTACAATGTACTTACTTATCTATTTATAATTTATTATCAATTATTTTATCATAATGAGTGACCTGAGGAAGGTATTCCCTCTTATCTCTATGAAGGCCCCAACTTTAATTAAGTACCTATCAACAACAACACATAATAAGATACTAATAATAATAGGTAAATAATCTGTCATTCTGACATAAACTGTCATTTTGACATAATCTGTCCAGTTTACATAGGTAATCTGTCACTTTGACGTAATCTGTCAATATGAAATCTGCTATCATTCGAGGGCATTAAATTAATCAAAAACCAAGCAATCAATCAATCAATAATTTATTTGCAGAATACATTAGAATGGTAGGTACTTGTCAAGATCTTAAATTAGAATTCCTAAGAACCAGATGAATTAATGTTAAACCATGGTATGGTCAAAACAAATAAGGATCAAATAAAGGAATTTCTTGAGGGTCAATCTTCAGAATCAGCGTGTTTGGTTGATCGCTATGGTGCTTTTTTTAAATATTGATATTATTGCTTTTCTGTATTTTTATTTCGAGGAGGTGTCTTAATAAGCATAATTTCATATTGGCCCCTGAAGGGCAGAAAAGCAATAATATTGATATTTAAGGGGCGACATAGTGATCAACCAGGTGCGCTGATTCTGAAGATTCACCCTTGACTACCTGACAATATCACATTCATTACATATAAGATTCAATGAAATCAGAGAAAGACGAAACACGCGTATGGACGCTGACGAAGCTACAGCGTGGGTGTGAAACTAAACCAACAACAACGTTGTCGAGGATCACAGGGCCACCGTTGTCTCCTATACAGGCGTCAGGAATTGGGGAACCAATCCCGTTCCCAGTGGTGCAGACCTTGTTGAAGGGAATGTAGGCATTGGAGGACAACCAGGTTTCGCACTGACGGGAGTTCATAGTCAGAACTTGAGTGTGGCGCAGTTGCTCAGAGAAATGGCCAACCTGTCAAAAATGTAAAAATTGATCATCATTATCTTTTCTTAACCCAACAGGGGATCTAAAGTGGCCACTTTTGATGACAAACAACATCAGATTTTTCATCTAGTAAAACGTCTGATAAAACATCTAATTTTTCATCAAATGTTTCTTAAATGCTTTGTGAATCAATATGAAGCTCATATGAAACATCTATGAAACATTTGATGAAACATTTGATGAAAAATTAGATGTTTTATTTGATGAAAAATCTGATATTTCATCAAAAGTTAGTTTGTCACCGATCAAGGCAAGTTGTATCCATTGATACTGTGATCGGTTTTCCTTCCATATATGGGGTAGGTGGGGTAATTTAGATTAATGATACAATTAGATACAGTTGTCTATCTCACGAAGTCCGTTTGGTCTTAATTGTGTGTGTGTTCACATGCACGTTGTTTCTGTGTGCGTAAGCTCGGGAGCGCTCAGAATCGGCCTACGCACACAGAAACAACGTGCATGTGTATCTACACACACAACTAAGACCAAACGAACTTCGTAAGATAGAACAACTGTACAAGTTTCGTCTTGATCAGACTCATTTTGAAGGCGTTTTTATGGGCAGAGAGAAAGGAAATGGCATGTTGAGTAAAAGCTTGTAAAAATGAACTCACCTCATTCCTTCCCCAGCCAGCGATTGTTACAAGAGTGTCATCAGGGACGACGCTCGTGGCCGATGCAAAGCCTACTGGCATAACTGCGTCGGGAACGAAGGTGATGACCGTTTGTATGACAGCAATGTCGTTATCACGGGTAATAGGGTTATAAGATGTCAGGTGGATTAGGGTATTTATTCCCAAGACTGTACCGCCGCTGGATGCGAATGAAGATCCCACTCTTGCACGGATTAAGCCTGGTGAACTGGGCCTGAAAAGTTGTGAAGATTAATAATAATAAATAAATAAATAATGCTGGACATTTCACATAGCATCATGTAGCCCCAAGCTAAGCAGAGCTTGTGTTATGGGAACCACATGACTGATATACTACTTAAATACTTTTTTTTTGTAAATACATACATAATATACATAGAAAACATCCAGACCCGAGACAAATATTTGCAGATCATACAAACATTTATACCGCGGCGGGGATCGAACCCGCAACCTCCTGTGTCACAAGCGGGCCTTCACCCACTGCGCCACAGAGGTCGTCCAGATTAATTATAATCTGAGAGCTCAGAAAAGTATTTTGGTTGAGATTTTCAAGTGTTTGGAACGATGGGAGGGGGATCAGTGAGAAATAGACATATAAAAGGTTATAGCTGACCAGTCGCCATTATAGTCCGGTGAAGTTGCAAAGGTCGACATGAGACCAGTCAAAATAAAAGTCAGTTCGAAAAAAAAAACGCCTCCGCGCTGCACCGCCTTTTCGGTGTTCACTTGTTCCTTCCATTTTAGATTGCGATGCGGCAATCCTGTGACGTTACAACGTTGATGTAGTGAACGTTGGTCCATAGAGTTCCACACAAAGAATACCGAGGCGATGCGGTGAGGTTCGGGTGCGGAGGCGACTGCTGTAGTTAGGTAACTTTAGGCTTTTACATCTTTACTATAGATGATTTATACAGTGTCAGGAGGCAATCTTTGCCTACACCTAACGGTACACTGTAGTGCCTGGGACAATGTTGAGATAGAGTAGGCTTGTTCAGCACCTACACCATCCTCTCAGCTTAACCGATATCCACAGGAAAGACATGGTCAATACGCGTGGGGCTGACTTAGCCGCGGGTTTTCTCACGATGTTTTCCTTCACCGTTTAGAGCTCGTGTTATTGCGCATATAAATTTTTCGAAACGAAAAATCCATTGATGCGCGGCCAGGATTCGAACCCACTTTCGGATCGAAAGTCGCGGTACTATATCCCTCGGCCAGCACTGCTCTCCTGGGTAGGTAAGCAAGTAATAATACGGTAAATGCATTAGGGTACGTTCAAAACTTAGTTCTTACAAACAAGACGCTGTGGTCAAGATACTCTTAGCGCTGATGATGGCTCCAGCACAAGCTGGCATGAAGAAGGAGTAATCCTGGCTATGAAGCAGGTTTGCCATAAACGGATACTGCGAGATAGATGTCTCTTGGCCTCCGAGTATTCTCTCCACAGCTGCAGCTGAGGTGGCTGAAAATCAAAAGTTTACCTATTATAAACAAGATGGCGCTACTTCGATTATTCTTAAGAATTGAAACGAAACATTAATTTTTCAAACCATCGAATAAGTGGCACTGTAATGTTTTCAACTCCTAATTTCATGGAAAGTGTATGGAATGAGTTTTTTTGATTTATTGCAAAAACTTACGATTTGATTTGGTAAGTTACTTCGGGAGAAGTGTTCCGGGTGAGAAATAGAGTCGATTAAGATCAACTTGTTTTTTTAAGCAGAATTTTTTTAAGCTAACTACTTTTTTTTCAAAAATCTAAAAATTCAATTATTTTGTTCTTTAAAATAAAAAAGCACTTTCCTCAGAACAAAACTTTCTAACTGCAAGAGAAAAGGTAACTCCCTGATGTGTCCAACAATTTGTCACACCCTGTATAGTTACAATACGGTAGAACTTAGACGTATTGGGGTAGTCAAAAGCAAGTCCAAATAATGTAAGCCATCATTAGTGCGGGATAATCAGTTCAGGCCGAACTATTAAGTAGTGAAAAGAATTACTCACCCGAAGCCAAAGCCAGGACTAGAGAGATTACTAATGCTACACGCATGATGAACTGTTGTAAAATAACTGCCTTAATTTTGTTTAAATACTCAAAATACAGATTTATAATTACTACTATCTGATAATTTAATGGTTAATCAGATAAATTAATCAATTTACAATCTGTTTACATGATTTACCGTCCTCATACGGTTTCGTTTATTTCGTTTGGTATTATGAATAAAAAACTTAAGCCTTTATGTACCTACAATATTTTACTAGATGATTTAGGGATGATTTAGGATGATTTAGGGATGACGCGGCCCAGCCCGGACACGGCCTGGTCTAATTTAAATCATCTCTAAATCGTTCACTTCGTAAACAATCTTTATATGGCCCATCTTGTTCTAATGTAATGTGACCTGTGTTGGCTGAGTGGGTTAGTAGGTACCTCGACTGTCGAATCCTGGCCGTGCATAAATTGATTTTTCTCAAGCTCTAAAAGGAGAAGGAAAACATCGTGAGAAAACCTTACGTTAACCCCAGTTAGTTAGCCTAGTTAACCCGACACGTTTTGACCATGTCTTTCCTCTGGATATGGCCGGTTAAGCTGAGGCTGAGAGAATGGTGTAGGTGCTGCTACAAGCCTACTCGCTACATTGTCAACAAGGCACTACAGTGTCCCGTTAAGTTTAGGCAAAGATTGCTTCCTGAGTCCTGACACTGCATAAGGGATCATCATCATCATCATCATCATCATCCACAGCCCGACTTCACCCACTGCTGGGTATAGGCCTCCCTTAGTTTGTGCCATTCGTCACGATCACGAAGGGATAATTATTATTATTTATATGAGACCGGGCCGTGTCCAGGCCAACCGTAGAGTAGACGAGCGTCGTTTATTAGTAGACGGGCCCGGACGGGACACGAATCAGGCACTGTTTAATATAAACTGCTTCATACAAAATGTATGTAACCTTTCAAATCCGTGCCTCGTCCGGGCCACGTACACGGCACGCTCCGGGCACGCCCCGGTCTAATATAAATCTACCCCTATGCCTGTAGCACACCTCCGCTGCGAAACTCAAAGGGCGAAACCGCAACAGTTTCGCTGTGAGTTGTGAGTTCTTTGGCGGCGAAACAGTAGCGAAATTCCCTGCTCTAACGTACAAAACTGACTATGATGTTGTCTCTTTCTAACATGATTTCACTCATTTGCTCAGGCGATTACTACATCTCCGCCCGTTGTCCGCTATTTACCGAAGTACTGTTGCCCAGCGAAACTCGCTCAGCGGTTTCGCAGTTGTTGTTTCGCAGCGGAGGTGTGCTACAGGCATCAATAATAACTCAACTACTCCAAGTTACGGCCAGACGGAAGCATGCCCAAGACACTGTCGGCAACGCTGAATGGGAATGCTTATCCAATGAGCCAAATATGTGAACCTACCTACATTCCTCAGATTACAGTAGCTTCAAGACGCCCCCTTAAAATCAAGTTTAACAAATCAAGTTTAGCAAACTTAAAGTTTGCTGAATTAGTTTTGTCGAATACAATTCAGCCTTTGATAATACAGCTGTGATTTTCATGTAAACGTACTAACATACTTATTAACTAGCATACTTATTCACCACTTAATTATATGGAATTAATTTTTTTTTTTCACATTACAAGAATAAGTAGGTACCTACTTACACTTACTTTAAGTAGGTAGGTAGGTGCCTACCGGATATTTTATTTTTTGCACTTTACAAGAATAAGTAGGTAGGTAGGTATCTACCGGATATAAGGATATTGTTATCAATTGATTAAATTTGATATGAATTTTGGACGGCCTTAGTCATAGAGTAGTGTGATTGCAAATCCGACTAATTAGATCGAATCCGTATGGAAAAACCCTATTAAAGGTTAGAATGGTTCTCTAAAATTGAATAAAATATGGGTTTGGTACAAAATTTGTATTTTTGAAAGCATTCACCTAAAAAGTACTTAGGAAGGTAGGTACGTATAGTTGAAAATAAATATAATTCTGGCTTTGACTGGCCTCTTAGCTCAGTTGGTAGTAACTCTGCCTTCTGCGCTGTAGGTCGTGGGTTCGATTCCCACCCAGGACAAACATTTTTGTGATGTACATAGATGTTTGTTCTGTGTCTGGGTGTTATAAAGTATTATCGATCGAGCGAGAGAAGCGAGCGAAGATCTTAGTGGTAAGTTGGGCGATTTTGCTTTGTATGTTTGTATGTTTCACGAATTGTTGTTCGAGCATAACTGTCGAACCGTTCATTCAATCTGCATGAAACTTGGTAGGTCAATAGGTTGTGGTAAGGAAATTTACGGTGGAGCATATCGATACTTCGGGGCTCAAATGTCGTAAAGCACAAATCCAAGGTTTTCAGGAGGAGCGAAAAACAAAAAAATAAAAATGTTTTTCGTCATAGCTCTCTCATTTTTAGCGCTACATAAAAATGTTCAAGGAACAAAGTTATCAGATTTTTCCATAGTTTCATAAAGTTATTTCAAAATTTGTCCTAGTCTAATATTTACGGAGATAGCATGTGCTTTACGACCAAAAAAATAAACAAAATGTTCCTTACGCCCCACTGAAATACAGCCTGAGCAAGAGCACAAGAGCGTAAAGCCCAACCTGTCGTTATATCGCAGTGAAACAGGGGAGTATACAACACTTGCATGAACATTTAAGGTTGTAAAGGATGAATATTATAATGATTTATCTCAATTATTAGGTTTTGATCTTGAGTAAATTGATGACTTTTATTATAATTTGTTTGCAATTTTAGTCATGCATGAATGGGTAGCTTTTAAGATGTCAGATTAAGTACGATATTGAAAGAATTTAAGTAAATCACCTATTTTAAGAATTACAGAACATTTTATTTCACAATTTAGCGCAAAATACAAATGTTTTTGTAACTATTTACTAGACACGGGTCTTTGTCGCGTAAAACTTATATTATCCAGACTGTTGCGAATGTTTTAGAACAGCCGTGGTCATGGGTAGACTGAAGCACTCGCTGCTACCTTCGTCGCAGTTGTGAGATTAGTTTCTCCAACTACCCTTACTTTTGTTAACCGGATTCCATAACACCATAGTGGTGGATATCAAGAAGTACTAAAATTTTAACCGCAAAGATGGCTATAGACTCTCATAACCGTCTTATTCAGACAAGAATTGAGTATCCGGAAGTGTACAGCGATTCAGTCGAGGTAAAAATAAGTAAAAATAAAGTAGAAATAATCACTAGAACAACTAACAACAGAAGCAGATATTTTTGCACAAATCCTTAGAAGTTATTAACTACACATTATACATAACTATTTACTAGACACTGGTCTTTATCGCGTAAAGCTTCATATTATCCAGACAATTTAGACTATGTTAGAACAACCGTGGTCACGCGTAGACTGAAGTACTCGCTGCTACGTGGATAATATGAAGCTATACGCGATGAAGACCCGTACGTATACGTATCTAGTACTTTTAACCACGAAAACGGCTATAGATTCTCAAGTTTATAGCCGTCTTTGCGGTTAAAATTTGGATACTTGATATCAATCACTGAGGTATTATGGGATCCGGTTATCAAAAGTGAGGGTAGTTGGTGAAACTGTCTGGATGATAATATGAAGCTTTACAGGATAAAGACCCGTGTCTAGTAAATAGTTATGTGTAATCGCCAAAACTTTTGTATTATTTCAGTTTCAACTTTTGTATTTTGTAATAAATTGTGAAATAAATGTTTAAAAATTATCAAAATAGGTGATTTACTTAAATTCTGTCAATATCGTACTAAATCTGCTATCTTAAAAGCTACCCATTCGTGCATGACTAAAATTGAAAACTAATTATAATAAAAGTTATCAATTTACTCAAGATAAAAACCTAATAATTGAGATAAATCATAATTATGCTCTTGCTCAAAGTGAATTTTGCAGTGGGGTGTAAGGAACATCTATTTTTATTTTTTTGGTCGTAAAGCACACGCTATCTAAGAGTTTTGTACCAAACTGGGTTATACAACTTAGGCCGTTGTGTGTTGTCAGTTACATGCTACTTACACCCCTCATTTCCAAATAGATTGTGTTTAGACTAACTGAAATGATGGGTTGTATTTGTAATTTTTTTTTTTAATTTCGCAATTTTAATTATACAGTTCGATAGAGGATTAAAAACTGAGTACGATGGTGTAAATAACTCAAAAAGCCCAAAATGTGCTTTACGACATTTGAGCCCCGAGGTATATTATGAGCTTAATCGATGAAGGGGTTGTGAAGATATTGGGTTCCCAAGGGAGTAATTTTTTTTTTAAGTTACACAAATATATTGAGTGGGGTGTCATATGAAAGGGCTTATTTTATTCATTCCAAAATGGTTTTTATTTTTACTCTAGGATGAATAGTTTTTGAAATACGACCAAAGAACAAAAACTACGAAACCAGAAAAGTCAAAAGTCAAAAGTCAAAAGTCAAATTCGTTTATTCAATAAGATCACAAGTGTACCACTTTGAAACGTCTTAAGAGCTAGGTGATTCTACTCCTGTTCCTTCGCGACCAAGACCGTGAAGAACCAGGGCAACAAACACGGTTTGGGGCCTAACACTCTTTTCGGTGACACACTTTTTGTTTGTAATTTTTTTTTTTATATATTTTTTTTATGTAAGCAATTATTACAAATGTTACAATTATTATTTGTTACAATATTTTTATGATTTAATAATAACGGAGTTGGAGCATATTCAGTCCCAGGCGTTTTTGTCATCCAAGTAATCTGATATTTTATAATACGCTTTTTTATAGAGATGACGTTTAATTGATTTCTTAAATTTGTTGATTGATAAGTTTTGCAATTCGCCTGGGACTTTGTTGTAGAAGCGTACACATTGCCCTATAAATGATTTACTAACTTTCTCAAGCCTAATTGTGGGAACAGCGAGTTTATCTTTGTTTCTGGTATTAACATTATGATTATCACTTTTTTTCTTAAATAGTTTAATATTTTTTCGAACATACATTAGATTTTCATAGATAAACTGACAAGGCATAGTCATTATAAATATTTCTTTAAACTTATTCCTAAGTGACTCCCTGGGACCCATACAATAAATTGCTCGAACAGCCCTCTTCTGCAGCACAAACACGGTGTTAATATCTGCAGCACTCCCCCACAACAGAATGCCATAAGACATGATGCTGTGAAAGTAGCTGAAGTAGACTAGCCTAGCAGTATCTACGTCCGTGTATAGACGTATTTTTTTGACTGCGTATGCTGCAGAACTAAGTCTCTTCGACAATCCATCTATGTGCGGACCCCATTGAAGCTTATTATCTAAGGTTATGCCTAAAAATGTAGTGGTGTCCACGAGATTTATTTGTTCGTCTTTTATTGTGACTTTGCATTTTACTTCTTTAACATTTGGTAAAATAAATCGTATACATTTAGTTTTTTTCTCGTTAAGTAATAAATTGTTCACATTGAACCATTCTACAACCATAGAGATAGCATTGTTTACTTCGTCAAGGTTAACCTGTTGTCTTTTCAACTTGAATAAAAGTGAAGTGTCATCTGCAAACAGTACAATCTCATGGTCATTTTTAACTATTTTCGGTAAATCATTTATATAAATTAAAAAGAGAAATGGACCTAGTATTGATCCCTGTGGCACACCCATTGTTACCAACGACCCCGGAGAACATTTTCCATTTACGTCAACTCTTTGTATTCTGTCACTTAAGTAAGAAGTGAGAAGGTTAAGAGCAACACCCTTAACACCATAGTGGTGGAGTTTCCTTATTAATGTTTCATGATGAACGCAATCAAATGCTTTTGATAGATCACAAAAAATACCAAGCGCATCATGAGATTTTTCCCAAGAATTAAAAATATGTGATATTAGCTCAACACCGGCATCAGTGGTTGAGCGACCTCTTGTGAACCCAAATTGTTTGTTGTCAAGTAGGTTATTTTGATCAAAATGTCTTTGAAGTTGTATGAGGATTAGCTTTTCGAATATTTTACTAAACGTTGGTAAGACTGATATAGGTCTAAAATTGCTGGGGTCAGAATGACTACCTGATTTGAAAAGGGGTGATATTTTACTAGAGCTGCAAGAGCTCCCGTTTCATAGAGTTTCGATGTCTTCGTAGCTCATTGACTGGTCGGTCTTAGAAAGAGAGTGGCATCGTTGCGGTTTGGTTTGCTATGTCTTTAGTTGCTACTTCATTTATTTTCTTGATAAAAAAAATAATCTTGGTAATGAATGAAAATAATTGTCCGGGAACCTGAAAATAAATTACGTACATAGGTTACGTTAGGTAGGCTAAACTTGGTAGGTCAAAAGGTTGTGCTATAAAAATTTAAGGTGGAGCATAATGAGCTTAAACAATAAAGGGGTTGTCAAGATATTGGGTTCCGAAGGGGATAAAAAAAAAATTTAAACAAATATATTGAGTGGGGTGTCAAATGAAAGGTCTTTAGTTGCACATTCCAAAATAGTTATTATTTTTATTCTAGGACGTACTTATAGGTACCTAGGTACTTTTTGAAATACGACGAGAATTCATATAGGTACCTATTAAATGAATGAAAAATTAGACACGACATTATGTATGGCATGCATGCCAGTATTTTTTACCATGACGAGCTAGCGCAATAGGCATACTGGGCAGTAATAGCACTTGAAAGTATAGGGGTAGTCAGAAGAAAGTCCAAATGTAAAGCCATCTACGGTGCGCGAGATTTCAGTTCGGGGCGAACTACTAGTATGTATGTATTTACAATGTATATGTATTCTTTCAGTTATCTGGTTCTCATAGTACAAGCTTTGCTTAGTTTTGGGGCTAGATGGTGCTGTGTGAAATGTCCAGCAATACCTATTTATTTATTTAATTACTGCGAGCCTTTACCTAATGCCACATCCCGGACACTCGACGAAATCTCTATGCAAAAGCGGAGTCTAACTACCTATTTACACAGACACTACACACTGTCATTTTGGTACACGCGCAATAGGGAACATGCGTCTAATTCAAAAGCGGGTTAAATGTATTTTATTATGAACATTGTTGCTTTAGAATTATGTGTGTGTAATTATTTTTTAATATTAAATCATTTACAATTAGAAAATAAATTTTAAAAATTGCAAAAAATAGTAGGAATTTCTAAATACTTGAAAAGGATGTGACGTCACGAGTTCGTCAGATTACCGATCCATAGATAAGTTTTTTTTTTTTTTCACAATTCCTAATCTGTCAGTCAACAATAGCGCGCGAATTGTTTGATTTTCAATAACAATAACTTTGAGTGAAGATTAAAATGTGTATTTTTAACATTAGCTAAAGATATTATTAGTACCTACATTTGTATCGTGAAAAAGAAAAATGATTGTGTGGAAAATGACTGTGGCTATGTGAAGGCGCAATCAGAAAATTTACCAAAAATTGACGTGTTTATGTTGACAACATATTATTATTGTGCTTCGAACCTGGATTTTTCGTCTGCTGAAATAAAAGGAGTGAAAGCTGCAAGGTATTCATGTATTAGATAATGCTTATTTAGTCACACGACTTCATCCTTATGTCCACACTTCTCGGGACGAGAAAAATCACTTTTTCGGGTGCATTCCATAGTGTAATCTACAACATGGCACAATACAGTACATATAGGTCGGTTTCTTTTGTCGGTCCATGGTATGTTCAGCTATTTATCAAATATTGTTGAATCACAGATCGCATTATTATACTATATCACGTCGTTTTCACCCTAAAGTCCTTGTTTTCACCTAGTAGGTCCAACTGCATAGTCTGGTTCCGCCATCTCCCTTCTTCCATCGGACTTCCAGACACCCGGAAAGGCGCCATTTGTACATGGTTGATATTCCCAGTGTTCGTACTAAGTGCTTTGATTCTACATTTTTTATACGCACGGCGAAAATGTGGAACTCCTTGCCGGGATCTGTATTTCCAGAAAAGTATAATTTGGGTGTCTTCAAATCGAGAGTCAATAGGTTCCTTCTAGGTAAGCGTGCTCCATCTTAGACCACACTGTTGCTTGACATCAGGCAGAGTGTGGTCAAACGCAAACCTATTTTCGTTAAAAAAAAAAAGGTAGGTACTTAGGTAGGAACGGTTCCGTGACACTTCGAGATGACATGCAGCCATGGCCTTCGAGATTGTCTCTGAGTTCATCAGTTGAGAATTATTGTCACAGATTACTGTTGTAGTATCAATTTGCGACCTGTGACGTCACGCCCGTTTCAAGTGCATGAAAATGTTAGTAAATTTTAAAAATAACTTTTGTTATAAAATTTTAGTTTTTCGGCACTAGAATTTTTATTAAGGTAATTTGACGATATAACCTATCGTACAAAATCATTAAAAAAATTGTAGGAGTTCCCTATTGTGTGAAGTAGGTACCTACCTAAGGTTGTCACCGTATTGTAATTATTGTACCTACACTGTGGTGTCGGTCTCGTTGTCGCGTCTGCGTCCCTAGCTCAAGTCAGCCCCTCGCCAGCCCAAATTCGGTCGCGCAGTGAGGATGCCCCGATTGGTGGGGGGGGGGGGACAGTGGCCATTCTATACGTAGTATTATTATACGTATATATTATTATACGTCTATTATTCTACGTCTGACAACGTACTGACAATATTGAAAACGTGCTGGTCAAATCTTCTTCTTCTTGCGTGTCAAAGGTTTACAACAACTAGGTACTTAAATTAAATTCGCGTAGAACCTTGCCACCTTTACTCCCTCATCTGTGGCATTTATCAGGTCCTCCCTTGTGCAGGTGGCTGGTCAAATGAGTGCTTACCTACTATTGTAAAAGTTGCACACAGATCCTTAATAACATCTATCCTAGATAACGGATATCTATTGAAAGTTTAGTTACATTGTTTGCGAGTGAAAGAACTTAATAAAGCACTTTGATACCTACATTTAAGTCTAAGTTGTTTATTAAGCAGTAGGTGAGATTGTTTGTCGTGTTTACTCTTTAACGATATTGCATCATCCAAACTTCGTATAGGTCTAATAATGTTCATGTTATGGGCATACTGGAGTATTTAAGAGCTATCAAAGCATGAAGAAATGTCATTATCGAATATGATAAAATGCAAGGGTCCCAACAGAGATCCCTCGGGTACTCCAGACGGAATGCTTAGGAATAGAAAAAGAAGAATACCCGCGTAAAACTACAGTTTGGCACCGAATCCGAATATGAGAGCAGAATCAATTATACAAAGATCCTCAGGCATTTTCTTCATTCATTTCATTTTCTTCAGGCATTAAGATAATTTTAAAGATACATAATATCTAAGGGGGTAGTCAGCGGTATGTCTATACACATTAGTATATACCCACATTTTGCAGAAGTTAGCATTCCATACGTGACAAGTCGCAAGCCCATCGCTGCTATTATAAAGCTAACTGGTGCGCTCGCGATGTTTTCCTTCACTGTTTAGAGTTCGTGTTAAAAGGCATAAGACATTTTAAGAAACGAAAATTTTCGGGATTTGAGGGTTCAAGTTCAGTGTTCTCGGGTGAGAACACTGCTCTTGAACTCGCATCACCAGATAAATCTAATAAGTAATATGAAGTGATTTCAATTTCAATTTCAATTCATTTATTGCGTATTATGGGTTAGTAACAGATGGTTAGGTTAGTGTAATAAGACACGATGGTTGCCTTTAGGACCTTATGGTTGATTTCTTAAAATGTTGAATTCCTTAAATGTTACTCAGTTACGAGTATGAGCTGTAGAAAAGAAAATATGAAAACAAACACTGATAAAAAATAAGAAAACGATTTCGTGCCAATAAATGTAATTAATTTAATTTCTTCGTTTACAAAACATTTTCCTAAATTTACAAAATTAGATTGTAAAATGAATCTGGTTGAATGAAGACGAAAGGATTCCAAAGTGTTCTAGAAGCGCTTAAATAAATGATATGCAAAACAGATTTTAATAATAAAAAAATAAGGTTTTGTTGTTCAGTTCGATAACAAAGTCGTGAAATGAATTGTAGGGAAAGACTAAAGCAGTTAAGCAATTCTTACGAACTAGATGAAAACAGGAATAACCCGAATTTAATTAATGCACAATCAAGTAATGATTAAAACAAATACGAATCAAATAAAGGAGATGCTTGACTAGCTCACAATATTACGTATTCAGTTCAAATTGGATTGAATGAAAGAGGTGTGAGCCGACGTACGGGTATGGACGCTGGGTAGCTGGGAGCCACAACGTGGGTGTGCAACTAAACCAACAATAATGTTGTTGAGAATCACAGGGCTACCGTTGTCTCCTATACAGACGTCAGGAGCTGGAAAACCACTACTAGTGGTGCAGAACATATTGCTGGGAACGTAGACGTCGGGGGATGAGAGAGAGTCGCAATCACGGTTGTTCAGGGTCCGGACTTCAACGTGGCGCAGCTGCTCAGAGTAGTGGACGACCTGACAAAATAAAAACTGATTAATCATCTTTATTTAACAAAACTGGCCCTAAGTTCATCATCAGAACAGCGTTGTCTTTGTCTCCTTAATGTTACATTGTCATCGGAACTTAATAGAGACAGTATTTTTCAACTCTATCAGACAAATTTTGAAGAAATTTGGTTGTATAGCTCTTTATTCTATTATTTGATCAGCTCGCTGTCACCATAATATTGCTTTGTAAATGGAGGAGTAACAAATGAAAATGAAATTTGATCATGACTGTATTCCCAGACGCGCGGTAGACATTCTCTCAGATGTTTTTAGGCATTTTTAAGATCCTTTGAAGATGTCTAAGGATGTAGTCAGAGGTGTGACCAAATACAAATTTGGTACATGCCCACATTTTGCAGAGGTTAGCATTCCATACGTGACAGAGTAACAAGTATAATAAATTCGGAAATTGGTTGAAAGATAATTTGCAAATGAAACCCATGGCAAATTAGATAAAAGCTTGTAAAAATAAACTCACCTCAGTCCTTCCCCAGCCAGCGATTGTTACAAAAGTGTCATCAGGTACGACGCTCGTGGCCGATGCGAAGCCTACTGGCATAACTGCGTCGGGCACGAAGGTGATGCCATTCACGACCGTTTTTACGATCGCAATGTCGTTTTCCAGGGTAACCGGGTTATAAGATGCAGGGAAGGTCAATGTACTAGTCTCTAAGACGGTACCGCCGCTGAAAGCGTTTGAAGATCCCACTCTTACGCGGAATCGACCGAACGTAGTCCTGTTTGAAAAAGTGGAGATTAATTTAGAAATCTGAGAAATAGAAAAGCATGTTGAGATAGTTTGGACATTTTAAGGAGGATGAGAATCGTTTAACAGGTCATGTGACATTTAACGGTGGATAAGGTGAGTGTGTTTGGTGCAGCCAGGAGGGAGACCTAGGCGACAATACTTGAATCAAATTGATGACATTTTCGGGAAGGATCACGGTGCCGATTCTACTAACAAACTTTTTATTAACCACAATAAAACGTAAATTATGTTCTGTTTCATATTCTACTAATGACCAATGACTGTTGTGGTGACGTTTTCTACTTTTTCTATGGTTTGTTCTTCAGTAAACCGACTGTTCGATAAAGTTATTCTACTATTTCTACAGTAACGTTTTGGAGAACGAAACATAATGAATAGATCCTCGAATAAAGATGTAAAGGCCACTTATGGTGTTGCAATTCAAAACAATTTGATTCTTACCAACAAGACATTGCGGTCAAGATACTCCTAGAGCTGATGATGGCTCCAGCACAAGCTGGCATGAAGAAGGAGTAGTCGTAGCTGTGAAGTATGCTTGCCATAAACGGGTACTGCGAGATAGATGTCTCTTGGCCTCCCACTATTCTCCCCACAGCTGCAGCTGAGCTGGCTGAAATACAAAAGTTTACCATTTTGAAAAATCCATAATTCAATCTTCAAATTCAAATATCATTTTTTCAATAAGATCACTAGAATCACTTTGAGTTGTCTTAAAAGCTAGGTGATTCTACATCTGTTCTTTCGCGACCAACACCGTGAAGAATTAGGGCAACAAACACGGTTCGGGCCTAGATTTTTTTTCGGCTGCATTCCCCAAGGCGCAGTGGACATTCTCACAGGTTCTTGGGCATTTAAGGTTTTTTGAGATGATTGATTTCAGGCACACAGATTCACACTTAAAACATCTCTTTTTAGTCGGGGTTAAAAATAATAAATTAAGTATTTAAAGTAATATAACTCACCCGAAGCCACAGCCAGAACTAGAGAAGCTACTAATACCACACGCATGATGTCGGTCGATCAACTGTTGTAATAAATTGTAAATTATAATTTTGTTTATATACCTAAAACCTTGATAAGTAATTATTATCTGAAGATTGAAGCGTACTGATCAATGTACAATCTTTTAAAATTTCCTAATCTTCCAAATTAATTGAGTACCTAAGACCTGATTTGGTCTAAATTTAATTTTATTATTTAGTGCAGGTTTTGTTTACGGTATACTAATGAAACTATAATTGACTAGGTAACGCGACATACATCGTTCTGTCAAAAGCATACACGAGTTTTGTGCACTTAGGCGCAGGCCAAACTGAAGAGACCTAAGACGAGGACGCGTCGCGGACAGGGTGCCAGCGAACAGCGTTGCGCCCGCGCCCCGTCTCTTCTGTATGTTTTGCGTCGCGACGCTTCAATACATTTTCTATGAAAAGGACGCGGATGAGACAAATGTCCGCGCCCCGTCTGCGTCTTACGTTTTTTCTGTGTCCCGCGCCCACTTTTTAACCCTTCATTTATAAATTAACTACATAAGTAATATAATCTAAATACATATTATTATAAGAAATGCGTAGATAAGTAACGAACGTTGGAACTATTGGGATTTTGTTATCAACGGATTAAATTTGATTTAAATTACCGCTGACTTTAGTCATACATTAGTCCGATTGCAAATCCGGCTAGTAATGCCAATCCGAAAACCACAAAAAAAACGTAAAAACAAAGGAGACTGTTTTTTTTAATATGGGGAGTGGTCTATGAACCAATAGCGATACTGTAGTGGTATTTCTGTGGGGATACCTCAACTACATCCTTGTGCAAGGGGGCATCAAAATCCAACCCGGCAGTTTTGAGAAAAATAATACATTAGAATTCACATTTCTTGCAAAAATGTTTTTATTTTAGAAACGTTTTGAACGGTTATTGTGGTTAGTGTCTGTAAAGTTTGGACTGCGATGTAATAATATGGTGACAGCGACATGATCTGATGATGGAGTCAGGAGCTATTCAACAGAACTCCTCAATAAATAAGCCGATTGAGTTGAAACTTAGCATGTCTATCAAGTTTCAACTACAATGTAATAATATGGTAACAACGAGCTGATCTGATGATGGAGTCAGGAGCTTTTCAACAGAACTCCTCAATAAATAAGCCAATTGAGTTGAAACTCGGCATGTCTGTCAAGTTTCAACTACAATGTTATAATATGGTGACAACGAACTGATCTGATCATGGAGTCAGGAGCTGTCCAACAGAACTCCTCAATAAATAAGCCGATTGAGTTGAAACTCGGCATGTCTGTCAAGTTTCAACTACAATGTAATAATATGGTGACAACGAGCTGATCTGATGATGGAGTCAGGAGCTGTTCAATAGAACTCCTCAATAAATAAGCCGATTGAGTTGAAACTCGGCATGTCTGTCAAGTTTCAACTACAATGTAATAATATGGTGACAACGAGTTGATCTGATGATGGAGTCAGGAGCTGTTCAACAGAACTCATAAATAAATAAGCCGATTGAGTTGAAACTCGGCATGTCTGTCAAGTTGCGACTACAATTTACATTGTGTCACCTGTCCGTTTATTATTTTTGACACTACACCGCGCGGCGCAGTTTGTTTATTTCCATAAGTGAAAGTATAGGCTTTTATAAAAGTCAATGTTAGACGGCTATTTTTCTGTAGTTATCTATTAGGTGGTACGGACGAGAAACGACCAACAACGGTGCCCATATGTATGGATGTATGTATGTGGACTCCCTTTTCCGCATTTAGACTCAAAGGTGGTCCTTTGTGCGTGGGGATGACCTGGCTCATTAAAACTGAAGTCCGCCTAGCTCCTCCCAGAAGCACAGAAGTTTCCTGGGGGTTTCACAGACTAATTATAGTGTTGAGTTCTATTCTGTTCCACCAGGCAATAGCAACGTTTGTCAGTGTTGGTCTTATTCTTTAATTCTTTATTGTACAAATAAAACACATAGAACAACGACATAAAGTAAGGACATGTACAAAGGCGAGCTTAACCCTACGAAGAGTTCTCTTCCAGCAAACCCTTTGAGGCTAGAGAGAAGTGATATTAAATAGTGGGTTCATGTACAACTACAAAATAAGCAACAGTAACTTAAATCTATCTAAAATAGCTACCTAATTATAATATTATAAATGTATATATATATAATATACTTACATATATGATAACTACATACCTACATAATAATAATACATATCTATAAATATAATATCTACATATGAAGTAAACAACAATTAAAGAGATAGATAATGCTCTTTCACTTTCTTTTTAAAAACAGTGACAGACGGGCTCTCACGGATGCTATGAGGTAGCGAATTCCACAAGTTCACAGCACTAACTGTAAATGAACCACCGTAACGACTACTAAAATGAGGGGGAGTTTTAAGGAGAAGAGATTTAGCAGTTCTGCAAGGGACATCACGTTATTACGGCTGTATAAAGCCATTATGGTTATTTTTGGTGTTAAACCCCATAGGAGACTGTTTTTTTTTGTATAGAAAGTGGTTTATGAACCAATAGCGATACTGTAGTGGTATATTTGTGAGGATACCTCAACTACATCTTTGTGCAAAGGGGCATCAAAATCTAGCCCGGCAGTTTTGAAAAAAATAATACTTTAGAATTCACATTTCTTGCTATATTAAATTAAATAAATAATAATAAAAATATTAATTTGTTAAATTCCATAGCAGACTTATTCTTCTCGAAAAGCCGTTGTCATCAAATAATTGCTGTAGTTTTTCCCACAATTCTTTCGCAGTTGTTACATTTTTTACATGCATGTACAATGACTGATCACTATCAATTGTCATTATCAATTTTGCTCTCGTTTTCTGATCATCATAAAAGTTAGGCTATTATAAAAGTCCATGTTAGACGACTGTTTCTCTGTAGTTGTCTACTCATTTAAGTACACTAGCATTATTATTTTTATAGTTTTCGAGTTTGCAGTCCCTATTAGTTGCAGTTTCGCGTTGTTACCATATTATTACATTGTAGTTGAAACTTGACAGGCATGCCGAGTTTCAACTCAATCGGATTATTTATTGAGGAGTTCTGTTGAACAGCTTCTGACTCCATCATCAGATCAGCTCGTTGTTACCATATTATACATTGTAGTTGAAACTTGACAGGCATGCCGAGTTTCAACTCAATCGGCTTATTTATTGAGGAGTTCTGTTGAACAGCTCCTGACTCCATCATCAGATCAGCTCGTTGTTACCATATTATTACATTGTAGTTGAAACTTGACAGACATGCCGAGTTTCAACTCAATCGGCTTATTTATTGAGGAGTTCTGTTGAACAGCTCCTGACTCCATCATCAAATCAGCTCGTTGTTACCATATTATTACATTGTAGTTAAAACTTGACAGGCATGCCGAGTTTCAACTCAATCGGCTTATTTATTGAGGAGTTCTGTTGAACAGCTCCTGACTCCATGATCAGATGAGCTCGTTGTCACCATATTATTACATTGTAGTTGAAACTTAACAGGCAAGCCGAGTTTCAACTCAATCGGCTTATTTATTGAGGAGTTCTGTTGAACAGCTCCTGACTCCATCATCAGATCAGGTCGCTGTCACCATATTATTACATTGTATTCCGAACTTTACAGACACTAACCACAATAACCGTTCAAAACGTTTCTAAAATAAAAACATTTTTGCAAGAAATGTGAATTCTAAAGTATTATTTTTCTCAAAACTGCCGGGTTGGATTTTGATGCCCCCTTGCACAAGGATGTAGTTGAGGTATCCCCACAGAAATACCATAGCAGTATGGCTATTGGTTCATAGACCACTTAAAAACAGTCTCCTTTGACTAGTGTTAGTTTGTTAACATAAAGGATGGCAATACAGTTGTCAAGGTAAATAATGTTTTGTCAAAGCCTTTCGCCATAAAAATGTGTCAGACGACCAGTTGGTCGTCTGACACATTTTTATGGCTCAACCGGGCATAGGTATCCACAGGAAAGACATGGTTAGGTCAATACGTGTGGGGCTGCCTAAGCCACGGGTCTCCTCACTATGTTTTCCTTCGCCGTTTTTAGCTCGTGTTAGCATAATTTTTTTTACGAACCGAAAAATCTATTGTTGAACAGCTAGGATTCGAATCCAACACCTTCGGATCGAAGGTCATGGTATAATCCCACTCGACTACATAATTGTAATAACGTTGATACTAATTCAAGGACAAATAAAAGAGATGCTATCAACTGAAATAATGAAAAAAACAAACTTTAAAAAATTAAAAACAGTTATAATGCCAACAAAATATCATTACTTATTTAATAGTTTACAAAACATCTACATATTTACATATAACATAATTATTTAATTAGATTTAATAATACGAGTAAGTCCAGTAGAATGAAGACGAAAAGATTCCAAAGTGTTCCAGAAGTGCTTATTAATAATAATTTATTTCTTATAACATTAAAATACACACATACATAGGACAAAATAATAACATAGGGCAAATAATTTACAATGAACCCCGCACGAGGCAAAGCCAGTATCGTGCTTAACTGAATAATATGCAAAATAGATTTTAGTAGGTATAGTACAAACAAATAAGGCTTTATTGTTCAGTTCGATAACAAAGTCATGAAACGATTGTAGGGAAAGACTAAAAGCAGTCAAGAAATTCCTACAAACTAGATGAATTAATGTACCTACAATCAAGTTATGGTCAAAACAAATACGAATCAAATAAAGGAGTTGCTTGACTAGCTTACAATATTACGGATTCAGTTCAAATTGGATATAATGAAAATGTAATGAGCCGACGCACGCGTATGGACGCTGGGTAGCCGGTAGCCACAACGTGGGTGTGCAACTAAACCAACAATAATGTTGTTGAGGATCACAGGGCTACCGTTGTCTCCTACACAGGCGTCAGGAGCTGGAAAACCACTACTAGTGGTGCAGAACATGTTGCTGGGAAGGTAGACGTCGGGGGATGAGAGAGAGTCGCAATCACGGTTGTTCATGGTCCGGACTTCAACGTGGCGCAGCTGCTCAGAGTAGTGGCCGACCTGACAAAAAAAAAACTGATCAATCATCTTTATTTTATGCAATAGGCTGATGGAGCCAGGCTCCATCATCAGAACAGCTTTGTCGCCTTAATGTTACATTGTCATCGGAACTTGACAGAGACAGCATTTTTCAACTCGATCATACTAATTTTGAAGAAGTTTTGTTGTACAGTTCTTTATTCTATCATTAGATCAGCTCGCTGTCACCATAATATTGCATTATAATAGAGGAGTAACAAATGAAATATGATCATGGCATTTTTAAGATTCTTTGAAGATGTCTAAGGGGATAGTCAGAGGTATGTCAAAATATAAAGGTACATGCCCACATTTTGCAGAAGTTATTAAATTCATAAATTGGTTAAAAGATATATAATTTGCGAATGAAACCCATGGCAAATTAAAAACAAAAGCTTGTAAAAATAAACTCACCTCAGTCCTTCCCCAACCAGCGATTGTTACAAGAGTGTCTTCAGGGACAGCGCTTGCGAATGATGCAAAGCCGACTGGCATTATTGCGTCGGGCACGAAGGTGATGCCATTCACGACCGTTTGTACGACCGCAATGTCGTTTTCTAGGCCCACCGGATTGAAAGAATTCGGGATGGCCATTGAATTTATTGTCAAGACTGTCCCACCGCTGGTTGCTTCTGAAGATCCCACTCTTACGCGGACTAGGCTTGGCGAACTAAGCCTGTGGGTAAATAGTGAGATGAATTTAAAACTTGCGCCTAAGGACGACTTGCATAATAGTTCCTTATTGTATTTAGCTAGCTTAAACGCATTTAACCCATACAAAAAAGCGTTTAGGCTAGCTTAAATACAATTAGGAACATTATGCAAGTCGCCCTTAGTAAGTGAGTAAGTTCGTATGAGGTAGTGACGAACTCTGGTGGCTTTACGCCTAAGGTATGATTCCGAACTCCGCTGCACGCAGCGGTACTGCCGCAGCACTACTGGTCCCCATACTTATATATTTTCCCCCTGCAACTGTGGTTCATCTGTTCTGCATAATGCATATCTGCATAATGTAATGCATAAATATAAACCTTATAATATAAGGTTTATATTATGGAGATACATTCCGAGCTAACCAAAAATGCTGCGGCAGCAATGCAGAACAAATGAACCAAAGTGGCACCACTGCTGCTGCTGCTGAGATCGGAATAATACCTTTACTTTGTATGTATTTTCTGAAGGTAATGCCGATAAAGCTGTGAGCACAATAACGATAATGTTACGATGTAAATGTAATTCTTACAAACAAGACGCTGCGGTCAAGATACTCCTAGAGCTGATGATGGCTCCAGCACAAGCTGGCATGTAGAAGGAGAAATCATGGCTTTGAAGCAGGTTTGCCATAAACGGATACTGCGAGATAGATACTTCTTGACCTCCGACTATTCTCCCCAAAGATGCAGCTGAGGTGGCTAAAAACAAAAGTCTCTCTCTTTACTATGTAGATGGCGCTACCGTTACGTTTTGTAATTTTTGAATAGACATGGCAAAACTTAAAATCCTCTAAGGTAGGTACTTCTAGTACCTCATAGTTAAGTTTTGCTATTTTGAACCCAAAACTAATTTTACCTTTTTGACATAGATCAAGAAAAAATCTAAAAGAGTGTTATATTTTTTAACCCGAAAATAGGATGATACAATTTTGAGACAAAAGTATTTTTTCTTGTTAAAACTTTTATGTTAGGCACTTTACAATGGTCAATACGGAACCCACAGAGCGTGAGTCTATTTCAAGCTTTAGAATTTTTTTTAAAAGGAACTGTTAAAATGCAATAACTATACAAACCAATATTATGAATGTCTAGTTGAGTGACGTATGAACTCAGAGCTGGCACATATTTGGCTAAACTAATCAGCATTGTCATACAGCATGATAACTTCTGCCAGCGACATAAACACGCTTTCGACTTGCAGTGATTTGGGTTAATTTTTAACGAACTTCAAAAAAAAAGAGGAGGTTCTTGATTCATCTGCATCTTTTTTTTGTGCTTTTTTATGTTTACCGATTACTCAAAGACGCCTGGACCGATTTGAAAAAAAACTTTTTTTGTTTGAAAAGGTATATTGGCGCTACAAAAATTTGGTGAGGATCTGACGAGGATCTTCGGAGTTATGAATAGAAATGTACCTCCAAAGTACTGAAAATTGCTCAGCTTGAACATTGAAGTCGGTTTTTATACACTTTTAACTAAGCCACTTTATATATAACTTTGTAGATGGCCAGACAATTAAATAATTACAAAATGAATTACTCACCCGAAGCCAAAGCCAGGACTAGAGATACTACTGCCACACGCATGGTGTCGATCAATCAATTGTTGTAAAAGAACTGTTTTCATTATGCTTATATTATACCAACTTAAAATCTAGATTTGTTATTATTTTCTGATAATTAGTTCGTACTTATCAGATAATTATTATCGAAAAATTTGTTAATATAATCTTGTGAAATAAAATTGATTTATGTCGTTATCCTGCGTGCCAATAAGGTCACAGAACAAATAGTAGTACGAGTGTAGAAGGCTGACTTCGCGAAAACATTTATTTTAATAGCGACTCTCGCTATGATACCACGCATAAAGTACACGCGGGCAAAGCCACGGGTGTCAACTAGTATCTAATATTTCCACACCTAACACGTAGGTAACTCTGTCTCAGTCTTCAAATTCAAACTCAAATTCATTTATTCAATAAGATCACTTTGTGTATAACTTTGAATCGTCAATTCTACTCCTGTTCCTTAGCGACGCTTATATAATCCAGATAGCTGGATTAAGAGGAGGACGGAACATAATGTACCTACAAAAATGCACAAATCTCGCAACGTAGTACCTACTTCTGCCATAAAGAGTTGTTAAATCGAAATGTAAGGAAAAAAGGAAAAACAGACTTTATAAAAATAAGAAAACAGTTTTATACCAACAAGTATATTTAATTAAATGTTCTCGTTTACAAAACATTTTTAGAAATTTACAAAAATTAAATTTAATAAGTAATGAACCCAGTTGTAAAGACAAAGGTTTAAAAAAAATTACCTATTCCTGAGTGCTTACCTAAAAAGTATGCTAAACAGATTTTAATTATAATAAAAACTTACTTTCTTTACTTACTTACTTGATTATTTATAATAAATATGGCTTTGCTGTTTTATTTTATTTATTTGGGTAAACAAACAGTAACACATTACAATAGAAGTTACGAGTATGTTTCTATCATAGATGAGTAATAAATGTGAAACCAACACCACGGTTTACTTAAATATCTTACTTATACTTAGGAATAGCTAAAGAGGTAGATAGTGCTTAATATATTAGAGTTTTTTAGAAATCAAGTTTATAATAAGAATCTGCTTGACTATAGCTGACTATAGCTGACGATATAGAATTCATTACGTCAAATTTCTTTCAATGAAAAAGTAATGAGCCGACACACGCGTATGGAAGCTGGGTCGCTGGTAGCCACAACGTGGGTGTGCAACTAAACCAACAACAACGTTGTTGAGGATCACAGGACTACCGTTGTCTCCTATACAGGCGTCAGGAGCTGGGGAGCCACTACTAAAGGTGCAGAACATGTTGCTGGGGACATAGACGTCGGAGGATGACAGAGTGTCGCAATCACGGTTGTTCAGGGTCCGGACTTCAACGTGGCGCAGCTGCTCAGAGAAGTGACTGACCTGTCAAAAATATGAAACCTAGTCAGCATCATCTATCTTTAACCCAAAAAAATCCTGACTCCAATATCAAAACAGCCCATAAGGTGACAGATCTTAAAGCTAAATTGTCATCGGAACATAACAGAGACAGCATATTTCAACTCGATCAGACTAATTTTTAAAAAGTTTGGTTGTAGTTACATCTACTGATTCTACCATTAGATCAGCTCGTAACCATAATATTGCATTCCCATTGAGAAGTAATAGTAAGTGTATTAAATTTCAGCTTAATTGGACACCGGAAATTGGTTGCATAATGTTTGTAAATAAAACCCATTTCAAATTAAATCAAAGCTTTTAAAAATAAACTCACCTCAGTCCTTCCCCAGCCAGCGATTGTTACAGGACTGTTTTCAGGGATGACGCTTGTCAATGATGCAAATCCTATTGGCATTACTGCGTTGGGGACGAAGGTAATGCCATTCTCGACCGTTTTTACGACAGCAATGTCGTTTTCCAGGGTAATCGGGTTGTAAGATCCAAGGTAGCTCATCGAATTTATCAATAAGACGGTACCGCCGCTGGAAGCGTTTGAAGATCCCACTCTTACGCGGAATCTACCGAAAGCAGTCCTGTTTGACAAATTGTGGAGATTAATTTGGAAATCTAAGAATTCAGAAAAGCATGTTTGGGCATTGTCAGGAGGATGAAAAATATTTAACAGGTCGTGTGACGTTTGACGGTGGATAAGGTGAGTGTTTGGTGCAGTCAGGAGGGAGACCTAGGAGAATACTTGAATCAAATTGATGACATTTTGGGAAAGGATCATGGTGCTTTTATTAACCACAATCAGAACGTCAATTATGTTCTGTTTCATATTCTACTAATGACCAACGACTCTGTTGTGTTGACGTTTTCTACTTTAGCTATGGTTTGTTATTCAGTAAACCGACTGTTTGAAAAAGTTATTCTAATATTTGAACCACTGACATTTTGGAGAACGAAACATAACGTATAACATCCTCGAATAAAGATGTAAAGGCCACTTATGGTGTTGCAGTTCAAAACAATTTGATTCTTACCAACAAGACATTGTGGTCAAGATACTCCTAGAGCTGATGATAGCTCCAGCACAAGCTGGCATGAAGAAAGATGAGTCGTGGCTGTGAAGTATGTTTGCCATAAACGGGTACTGCGAGATATATGTCTCTTGGCCTCCCACTATTCTCCCCACAGCTGCAGCTGAGCTGGCTGAAAAACAAAAGTTTATTTATAAGGGCGACTTGCACAACTATCCCTAATTGTAATTAGCTTGCTTAAACATATTTAACCTATACAAGAAAAGATTTTAGGCTAGATTAAATACAATTAGGAACAATGTGCAAGTTACTTCTAAGGGCGACTTGCACATTCACAACTATTCCTAATTATAATTAGCTAGCTAAAGCACATTTAACCCATACAAGAAAAGGGTTTAGGCTAGATGAAATACAATTAGGAACATTGTGCAAGTTACCTCTAAGGGCGACTTGCACAAATATTACTATTCCTTATTATAATCTCCCAGCTTAAACACATTTAACCCATTCAAGAAAAGGGGTTAGACTACTAGATAAAATACAATTAGGAACGTTGTGCAAGTAAGGTACCTCTAAGGGTGACTTGCACAACAATTTCGACTGGCAGTGACTTAAGTCACTTGAGCTAACTGTAGATCGTTTGCAATGATAGATGGTTGAACCTGAAAAAAATGTTAAAGTTAAAATAAAATGAATTACTCACCCGAAGCCAAAGCCAGGACTAGAGAAGCTACTAATACCACACGCATGATGTCGGTCAATCAACTGTTGTAAAATTAATGTCTGCATATTGTTTATATACTTAAAACATAGATAAGTAATTATTATCTGAAGATTGAATCGTACATCAATGTACTATCTTTTAACATTAGCTATCTTCCAAAATAATTGAGTAAGGCCGGCGCCCTGATTACGTAAGACTTGCAACAGCAAATGCGACAGCAATCACTAGGCGACAGGTCGAAAAATATCACTAAGGCCGGCCTCACACAGCCGGAATTCGTCTCTGAATTCATAATCTGAATTCATATTATTAATTAAGAAAGACCGGAATCCCATACAAAGTCGTTAAATTCATAATCTGAAAAAATCAGAATGTATGTGGATCATAACGACTTTGTATGGGATTCCGGCCTTTCTTAATTAATAATATGAATTCAGATTATGCAGAGACGAATTCCGGCTGTGTGAGGTCGGCCTAAAACTCGTATTACGGTCATCAAATGCACTATGGCCAAAGTGTATTTTGCGACAGGCGAGCAACAGATGTACGACGTACGGCTTCCGTAATACGATTTTTTGTGATATTTTTCGGCCGGTCGCATAGTGATTGCTGTCCATTGCTGTTGCAAGTCTTAAGTAATCAGGGTGCTGAATTGATCTAAATTTTATTTTACTATGTACCTAGTGCAGACGGTTTCGGAACGGATAAAAGGATTTTTGAAACCGAATGAGTACTTTCGGAGATTACCTCCGACATACAAACAAACAAACTTTATCTCTTACCACGTTGAATGGCAATACTCATCCGATAAGCCACAAATATGTGGCGTGCGAGTGTGTGCGAGTTATCGAATCACCAGCCGCTTTGACCAGAATAATTTAATATTTAATTGTCTATTTAGTTCTCTAAAAAACCTAATTATCTGTGCTTTGCTTTGTTCCTTTATTTGTCTACTAGCTGTCAATCTTTGTATTTTGGAACCCTTGGACCCCTCCCTTAGCAAAGCTGTAGCTACGCCCATGGATTTTATTGAGGAGACAATATTCACAAAAAAAAATAAGGCTATATTTCGAGATACAATGTCCTGCAATCGATCTTAAAAATCGGTCTTATCGCTCGTGGCGATTTCTTCCAGACAACCTTAAAACTATATAAATCCTAAAACTAGATGGGTTGTCAAACAACAGAGAAGGATGTTCAGCGCGTTTGGTATTCATCAGCAGTGGCGGCCTTTGGGGGTGGCGAGCAGGGCACTCGCCCGGGGCCTCGCGCTTGTAGGGGCCTCGCGCAGCAAGCCGACTACAGAAAATCTTTTATACATTAGTAAACCTATCAGCAAATTCCATTTTGGGCTTTTCTGTATACTTACCTATAAATTAATAATAATAATATAAAATGCCTTCCTACATTATTTTGTTTATAATTATCTCAAAAGGATTAGGCAGCTTTTTCTATGAAAACTCCCAGTCGGCTATATTTTTTCGACATTTTCAACAATCTTCGTCATATTTCAACCAATTTACACAAAAACTTAACGAATTATACACCTAAACCTTCCTCATGAATCACTTTGTCTGTCTATTGGTAAAAACCAAATGAAAATCCGTTCAGTAGTTTAGAGTTTATCGCGAACAAACAAACAGAGACAGACGCTGAGCTGGGGGCGAATTACTTTGTTTTATAATATGCGCGTGGCTCTGACTTTATTTCATCAAAATTTCAATACCTATAGGTACCTACTTTGGTAGGGCCTCGCAATGACTAGGCAGGCTCGATCCCAGGGCCATGAACCTCCCTCCCCAAATCTTTGTATGGGAACTTTATAACGTGTGATGCGGTTGGCTTGAAACTTGGTTACAATACTTTAAATACAAAATAAATGAACACTTATTTCAGGGTTTTTAAAATAACCCTCAGAAAGGGGTAAAATGGTGTGACAAAGTGACTCGCTTCGCTCGCATATTAGCTTTATGAGTATGACCAAACAATTAATTGTCAGGAACCGACAACAACCCCTCTTTCTATTAGAACACTGTTAGCATAATCAAGTGTCGTAATGTTGTAATTGTTTAAAAAAATTCGGCTCGCTTCGTTCGCTAACCTCGATGCTCGCTTCGCTCGCATGTTAGTTTCATTAATATTTTGCAAGCAAATGATTTTAGGTAGGTACAGTTAGGAACCAACAACCATCCATCTTTTTCTTAGAGATCCGTTAGCAAAATCAAGTGTCACATGTTAAATTTGTCTAAAAAATTTCCTGCTGCGAGCGAAATGAGCTGGGGAAGCTCACTTCGCTCGCTAACCTCGATGCTCGCTTCGCTCGCATATTACTTTCATGAGTATTTTGCGAGCAAATTAGTTTACTGTTAGGAACCGACAACCATCCGTCTTTTTCTTAGAGAACCGTTAGCAAAATCAAGTGTCACATGTTAGATTTGTCTAAAAAATTTCCGCTCGCTTCGCAAGCTGAGGTATCAAGGAAGCTCGCTTCGCTCGCATAATTACTTTCATGAGTTTTTTGGGAGCAAAATAATTCAATGTTAGGCATAGACGTTTTGGGCGTTTTGGTTTAGTCTGTAAGCCCAACTCGTGTGTTTTAAATAAATAAATACAATAAAACCATCCATCTTTTTCGTTGAGCACCGTTAGCAAAATCAAGTGTAACATGTTGTATTTGTCAAAAAAAATTCGGCTCGCTTCGCTCGCATAGTATTTGCATGAGTATTTTGCGAGAAAAAGAATTTAATGTTAGGAACCGACAACCATCCATCTGTTTCTTGGAGCACCGTTATCAAAATCAAGTGTCGCATGTTGCATTTCTCTAAAAAAATCAGCTCCCACTGCGGGTAACACCGCGGGGCACAGCTAGTATATTATCATAATGTGTTAAATGCTTAAATGCTAGGAATTCTAAATTTTTCATACAAACATTTTTAGCCTTTAGCCATCAATGTGTCATTTGTTTCAAAAAAACTAGCTGTCATCAATCATTTTAGCTTCATGTGTATTTTGCGAATGAAGCTTGAATGAAGTGAGCTTTGGCTGACCGCAGAATAGAAGCCTTTTTTTTTTGAGCACCGTAAGCAAAATCAAGTGTCATTATGTTGCATTTATCTTTAAAAATTCGGCTTGCTTCGCTCGCATTTTAGCTTCATGCGTTTTCTGCGAATAGAGTGTGTTTATATCTGATCGCAGAATAGAAACCGACAAGTAGCCAGCCTTTTCTTTGAGCACCGTAAGCAAAATAAAGTGTCACATTTTACAATTTTCTTTAAAAAATTCGGCCCGCTTCGCTCGCATTTTGATTCAAGGATATTTTGCGAGAGTAGGGAGCTCGCTTTGCTCGCATATTAGCCTTATTATTATGCTAGCAAAGAGAGTTATGTTGTATTAATCGTAAAAAAATCGGCTCGCTTCGCTCGCATATTAGCCTGATGAGTAGGTATTTTTCTGCCCCCCCCCCCCCTCCCTCAACATAATATCGTGTGACCCCCCTCCCCCAAAGTCCAGATCCCGCGCCCGTCATCAGGGGCCTCGCAAAGATCTACCGCCCGGGGCCTCGCGATAGCTAAGGCCGCCCCTGTTCACCAGCCGGATAAGTAGCGAACATTGGGATATTGTTATCAATGGATTAAATTTGTTTTGAATTACCGCCGACCTTAGTCATATCATAGATTATATTAGCATAGATTAGTCCAATTACAAATCCGGCTAGAAAGGCAAAATCCGATAACCACAAATAAACCGTAAAAAACACAAGTTTGGTTTATTTATAGTTTGTTATCAGGACGGCAATTGTCAAAGTAAATACTGTTTTTCATGTTTACCTTTCAAGCCATGAAAAGGTATCAGACAGGGTTTCCAGCTTAACAGGCCATATCCACAGGAAAGACAATGGTTAATACGTGTGGGCCTGCCAAAGCCGCGGGATTCCTCACGATGTCCATTGTATCGGTAAAAATAACAAAACTGTCTGCAAAATGTCAGAATGTACCAAATTTTTGGACATACCTCTGACTACCCCCTTAGACATCTTCAGAAGGATCTAAAAATGCATAAAGATCTGAAAGAATAATGTCTATCGCACCTTGTGAATACAGTCGTTTTCATATTTCATTTTTTTCTGTCTAGAAATGAAATGAATAAAAACTCTTTTGTGTGATATTTTTATGAGCCCTGATTGGCTGACGAAAACATAAATTCCATTTTCGATTTTCCACGACAATCTTCGGGATTAGCCGAATGTGATCGGATGGTTGATCCCAAGTGGCCAACTCGAGCTTTTGTTTTTCGTGTTTCGCGTTTTTTTCTCGTGCCCCAAATTGGATATAATCGGGGAAAATATTTTATACGACATGATTGGTACTCTCTATTCTGGAAAGATCTAGAAAATAACGTATCTTCCTAAAAATGATACAAGAGAGATTAGTACAGGAGTAGAATCACCCAGTTTTTAATACTAGTCTATGATCCAATCGTTCTACTGGCGTACCGACCAGGCGTTTTGGAGTCACCTATCTCCCCCTTTTGAAAACATCATTAGTCGTTACCACATAACTATATCGAGATAGAAGCAAAGAGTGTTCGTACCTCGCGTGCCGAAAAGAAGGGCTGAGGACTTAGGCGCGGGACATACAGAAAAGACGTAAGACGAGGACGCGTCGCAGACATGTCTCTTCCGCGTCCCTTTCATAAAAAATGTCTAGAAGCGTCGCGCCGCAAAAACATACAGAAGAGACGGGGCGCCGTCACATTTTGTATGAAAGGGACGCGGAAGAGACAAATGTCTGCGCCCCGTCTCTTCTATCTGGCCTGCGCCTTAGCTCGCTGCGAAGTTCATTCCGAATTCATTCCATTGCGGCTATAATTTGACGCGCCAGACTTGGCGAGCATTGAAAACCAGCAATGTAAAAATAAGCAATCCAAACTATCAACTGCGTTCGTCAAAGTACCTACGCAAAATGTTACACGGTCGGTTTCCATACAAGTCAACGAACTTATTGCTTCTATCTCGATATATTATATATTACACGATACGATAACTATATCTCGAGTTCTGTGGTCGTTTTTTTTCTAAGAATTTGTAGCCCTTTAGCTGGAATAGTAGAAGTACTCACTTATCTAAATGAATAATTTCCGGATGTATGAAGAAAATAACGATAACGATAATACCTAATCGAAATAGTATATTTCAGTACAAGTTCGGAAAGGCTGTCATTACAACGAGTTCCGATAAATGTCTACCCGAGCCGAGGCGCAGCCGAAGGCGAGGGTTGACAGTCGGAACAAGTTGCAATGACGGTTCCGAACGTGTACTGAACGACTATTTTTAATACAGTTGCGAAAAAATGAAGCAATTTAATCTAGAAAATGGCGCCAACCGTAGAATATAAGAGATTTTTTTTTTCATTGATTCTGGTAGGCAAAGGGAACTATGCCCATACAGCCAAGTCTTCAGTAGAATTTTTTTATTGATATGAAATGAAAATTAAATTTAATGAGATGAAATGAAATGAAACCTAACCTAACTCATTCAATCAAATCATTAAATCTGATAAGTATAAAAAACAAATTATTAGCTTCTTTTTAGAAATATACGTATTTGCATGAATCATAAAAACTTCTATGATTTTTTTTTAGTAAAAACTTCATGGTTGGTTTTTCTTTTTAATAGACATTATTTTGACAGTTGGGAAAGAGAACGCACGAGTGCGGGAAAGGTAAAAAAAAAGCACGAGTGTGTAATAGCCCACTTCCCGAACGCTATACGTCCCTGCAATACGCCACTTTTTGAGCAACTGTATTAAAAAT
Source organism: Camptogramma bilineatum (assembly GCA_958496255.1). Taxonomy (NCBI): domain Eukaryota; kingdom Metazoa; phylum Arthropoda; class Insecta; order Lepidoptera; family Geometridae; genus Camptogramma; species Camptogramma bilineatum. Next base: position 885,804 of record OY292472.1, read on the forward strand.
AATCTATATTGGTATTTCTTGTGTGTTATTATAATGTACTCGTATAATAGAACTACCTACCTACTTAGATTGTGATTCCGGAACAGATTAGCAAACGATTAGATAATTGAAAGTTTTTGACGTGTTGACGTCGATTGGCGAACTGAGCATTGACCTGTGACTATTATATTGTGTTAATTTGTTTTTTTTTTAGTTTAGTTTAGTTTTTTGTAGGAATTTAGTTATTTATATACAGGGTGTGGCAAATTCTTGGTCACTGAAGGGTAGCTACCGTTTCTCTTGTAGTTAGAAAGTTTTGTTCTTAGGAAACTTCGGTTTTATTTTGAAGAAAAAAATAATTGCATTTTTAGATTTTTGAAAAAAAGTACAGTTAGCCTAAAAAATTACATTTGTCAAAAAAAACAAGTTGGTCTTAATCGACTCTATTTCCCACCAGGAACACTTCTCCCGAAGTAACTTATCAAATCAAATCGTAAGTTTTTGCAAGAATTCAAAAAAACACATTCCATACATTTTCTATGAAATTAGGAGTTGTTAACATTACAGTGCCAGCTATTCGATCGTTCGTAATTTAATTTTATAACTGCTCCGGCAAGCTGGGAGGCTATTGTAAAGCGCGTATTTAAATTTAGAACAAAGTGCTTCCCTGCAGATGTACAAAATGGTATGCTTCATGCACACCATTCTCTCTTGCGGCTCTGTCTGAGGCGCCTAAGGCTTTACAATAGCCTCCCAGCATACCGAAGCAGTTACGGATTTAAATTAATGACCATTGAATAAGTGGCACTATAATGTTTACAACTACTAATTTCATAGAAAATGTATGGGATGTGTTTTTTTGAATTATTGCAAAAACTTACGATTTGATTTGATAAGTTACTTTGGGAGAAGTGTTCCTGGTGGGAAATAGAGTCGATTAAGACCAACTTGTTTTTTTTGACAAATGTAATTTTTTAGGCTAACTGTACTTTTTTTCAAAAATCTAACAATGCAATTATTTTTTTCTTCAAAATAAAACCGAAGTTTCCTAAGAACAAAACTTTCTAACTACAAGAGAAAAGGTAGCTACCCTTCAGTGACCAAGAATTTGCCACACCCTGTATACCTAATCTTAATTTCATTTGAAATAAATCAGTTGTATTTGTATTTGTATTATTTAGCTTAAGAGTATTTATAAGCAACCGAATGAAGAAGGTGTGTAGAAGAAGAAGTGAAGAAGAAAAAAAAGTAAAGTGGCCACTTTTGATGAAACATTAGGTGTTTCATAAACGCTTCATATAGATATTATGCTTCATCAATGCTTCATCTATGAAGCATATTTTAAAAAACACCTTATAGAACTGTCAAAAAAGGTATTTTGAAATATGCTTCATAGATGAAGCATTGATGAAGCATATTGAAGCATTTATGAAACATCTGATGTTTCATCAAAAGTGGCCACTTTAGACCCGCAGAAATTAACGAAAAGTGAACCATCTGATTCCACCTTGATACTTAATAATGCCCACAATTCAAATGAATAGTAGCAAGTTCATTTAAATTACCTTTCGTCACGCTTGCCTAGCTGGTCATTAGTTTCTATGTCACGTTACACGGTTCTTTATTTAGAATTGGTACTACTGGTGCTTTATTGGTCTATATGACCAGGACACCGTGAAAATTGGTGACATAAACGTTGGCGTAATGGGGTGTGAGTTGTAAAGCCTTATATTAGCCTTTATTTTGTTATTTTATATAATGTTAAAAGTAGGTTTTACGCGAAGCGCTCGTGGCGTAGCTTGATGTTTTTGATAAATCGGTGAAGTTAAACGACGTTATGTGCGGTCACAATTAGGATGGGTGACCGCTAGTGGCATTAACAGCATTTCCGTGCTTCGGAAAGCGTTTTAAACTGTCGGTCCCGGATTTTAAAACATTACGCTATAAGGGAGGCCTACGGGCGGCCTAGAAACTTTTAATTCGAACTGAACTAAAAAAAGTATTTGTTTCCTATTTTTGTCGTTTAGAGAGTGTCGTGAAATGATAAAATCAGTTGTTATGAACTAAACTACTACATACATAAGAATCAGTTGAGCTTAAGGATTGTTGGAAACGATCTATAAGTAGCTCAACTGATCCAAGCCACTGCCAGTCGGAAGCATGCCCAAGACACTGGCAGCATTACCGCGCTGGATAGCAATGCTGCAGAGTCATTCTGTAAACTCACTTCGAACGTCGAAGAGCTGAATCCGCTGTGAGATTTCAAATTTTGTGTTCGAAATTTGAATCTCACCAAAACATTTAATTGTGTATTTATTTAGTGAGCTCGGTCACTTGAGTGAATTCAAAGTGAGTCTACAGAATGACACTGCAGCACAGACATTTTGTAAACTCACTTCGAACGTCGAAGAGCTGAATCCGCAGTGAGATTTCAATTTTCGTATTCGAAATTTGAATCTCACAATACATTCTTGTGTATTTAGTGAGCTCGGTCACTTGAGTGAATTCGAAGTGAGTATACAGAACGACACTGCAGCATAGACATTTTGTAAACTCACTTCGAACGTCGAATAGCTGAATACACTGTGTGATTTAAAATTTCGTATTTGAAATTTGAATCTCACAATACATTCTTGTGTATTTAGTGAGCTCGGTAACTTGAGTGAATTCGAAGTGAGTCTACAGAATGACACTGCAGCACAGACATTTTGTAAACTCACTTCGAACGTCGAAGAGCTGAATCCGCTGTGAGATTTCAATTTTCGTATTCGAAATTTGAATCTCACAATACATTCTTGTGTATTTAGTGAGCTCGGTCACTTGAGTGAATTCGAAGTGAGTCCACAGAATGACTCTGCTGATCCGTTGGTGTGGCAATAAACGAAATTTTGTACTCGTAAAACGAATCGTATTCAAACGCGTTTATGCTTGAGTGATTGAAAACGCTCTATATTTTAAAACTCTTTCCCATTTAGAGAGCAAACTTCAGCAGTGAAACTGCAGTGAAACTCAAACTATTCTGAAACTGAAATTTACACGTCGAAGTTGGATTGGAATGACCGATCCCGAACGAGTGGTTCAATTAAATTCACCATTCCATTTTATAAATCGTATTTTCTAGACCTAATAAAACTTCCATACCTGATTGGGAAGTACAGTTATCGTCAAACTAACGTAATAGTAGTGGTAGTGACAGGGGCGGTCGCAGACTTTGATTTTGAGGGGGGGGTGGGTCACGTTATTTGCTAGTACGTGCCTACCTATTTTTTGCAGGATGTTAGAGGTTTGTGAAGGATTTTGGGGGGGGGGGGTGTCATGACCCCCATGACCCACCCCTCGGACCGCGCATGGGTAGTGACTGACCCCTTAGCTCAGTTGGTAGTAGTTCTGCCTTCTGCGCTGTAGGTCGTGGGTTCGACTCCCACCCAGGACATACATTTGTGTGAGGAACATAGATGTTTGTTCTGTGTCTGGGTGTTATAAAGTATAGTAAGTATGTATTTACAATTATTTAAGTATTCTATCAGTTATCTGGTTCCCATAGTACAAGCTTTGCTTCGTTTGAGGCTAGATTGCGCTGTGTCAAATGTCAAGCAATTTTTGTTTATTTATTTATAGAAATAAAAAAAAATTAGGCCTTTACATCTTTACTAGATGATTTATACAGTGTCAGGAGGCAATCTTTGCCTACGCTTATCGGGGCACTGTAGTGCCTGGGACAATGTTGAGATGGAGTAGGCTTGCCCAGCACCTACACCATCCTCTCAGCTTAACCGGCCATATCCACAGAAGACATAGTCAATACGTGTGGGGCTGATTAAGCCGCAGGTATCCTCACGATGTTAACTTTATTTAAAAAAAAAAAAAAAACACCTTAGTTTTAAATATTTTTAAAACAAACTGTTACTTATTACTAGATAATACTTTGAAATTGTGTCCTCAATCAAGTTCTTATTTATTACCTACTTCAAGAATTACTTAATTACTTACGTAACAAAGTTCCTGTAGCTTTCTCCTTGTTCAGAACTCTTAGACATAATTGAAGATTGAAGAAACGAAATAATTGAGCAGTTCTCTATCCGACTGTACACTCGTCGTTCCAATTACCTGGCTCTCGAAAAACGAAGAAAAATCCAAACCGTTCATTAGTATTCCCGATTTTCTGGAAGTTCCACAACCCTTTCGTACCAGTATAACCTTTGGTATAACCAGCGGTTTAGGGGTAAAAGGGTTTAACCGGGGGCTTAGGGGTAAAAGGGTTTAACAGGAGAAAATGGGGCAGGGTTAGTGTAATAAAACTACTTCAATTCGAAAACGCACAAACGAAAATACTAGTAAACGATGAGGAGGAAAATGTTTAGCGATCGGAAGATCGAATGAGGTTGAATGGTTTTCCATAAAAATATCTATCTATACAAATACTAATCTTTACCAATTTATAGTTTCAGGAGTTTCAGCTGGGCAATTCTACTAGATGACAACGTCAATCATTCCGCTGCGTTTTGGTTCGATCTCTCAGCCATTTGCTGAAATAGTAGAATAGCTTTTCAAAAATTTGTTTTGCTAAAGTTCAAAACTTAGCTAAAACCTCACCACAAATGAGTCGTTTGTTATTAGTAGTCATGGAAACAGTCGAAAATCTAAGGTTTAGTAGAGGTTTTGCTTGAGGTTGTTAAAAAGTTTGGTACTAGAATTGACACCCAGGACTACTCATCGGATTTGAAAAATTATTTCTGCATTTGATAGCTAAACTCTTGAGGAAAGTTATGGGCTACTTTTCCTACGAGGCCACGCCACGGGGGCGATGCTAGAAGATTTTACAAAATTACTCACACTATAGACAAGGAATTGTAGCAGCAAAATTGAAAATATTAGGCAACTAGGTATTTAAAAAAATACCTAAAACCTAAAAGTGATATTTAAATATTGCATGGTATTATTTGTTTTCAAAGAGATGAAATTTATTTAAACTTTACTAGGTTCCTACTCAGTAAATTCTTGGTATTGCATATCAAAATTTCAACATCTAACTTTGATCGTCAAAATTACACACGTGTGATTTATTGGTTGTTTTACTTCTAAGCACAGTAATACATGATATTCAAGTTTTTTTATTAAATTAATTCAAAATATTCTTTTATCACTAAAAAAATTATTATGCTGTAATTTATGAGTGAATTAAACATCCCATGGGAGGACGCATAGATGTTTTGACAAAAAGCTCGCCGTCAAATACATTTTAATAAATTAGCTCCTCATAATGGATTACCTACAGGATTATGTTTAACATAATTAATATAATGTCTATTTTACATATTAATTTAATTAACGTCTGTTTTACATTAATTTAATGTAGGTGTGTTTTATACAAAGAGTGGACCTCCTGGGTCATAGTGAATTTTCTCTGAATATTTTCCATCAAAATTCTCAGAACCAAGTTGTGTTGTTTAATTAAAAGTTACGCCATTATGTCCTAATGTTTATGCATAAAGGAGTAGTCACCTCTCAGAGGATTCATTCTGGTAATAACACTCGGGATAAGGTCTTGAAATTGTGAATAGTTTTTACATGGACGCCATAGTTCAGAAACATAATTCTAAGGGGTGTACCTACTTCTTTTGGCATAAAAAATGTCATTTACATGGCATAACAAGTACCTACTTATGGCAAAATTTATTTACGCGTATTTTTAGCTTAATAGAGAATTAGGCATAATGCAAAGTAAAAGAACATAACTGTGATTTTGTTTAAGTCGGGTGCGTGGTTTCAGGGAACAAAAAAAAGGAGGATCGCTTGTATCATTGCGGGTTTGAATCCCGTCGGAATTGAAAATTTTGATAAGATTTTTCATTTTCAGGGAACAGGTTTCAGAGAACCACGAACTCTTAGAGCTATGTTAATACATGCTTGAAGCAGTCTTGCTTTAGGATTGTTTCAACATTCCTAATGCAGGACTATTTAAAGCTTATTTTAACATTGCTGGTTGTACGAAAACAATATTGTTTTAGTACTGTTGCATGACTACTGCAGTCCTGCTTAGTGACGTAATCATTATATCACAACGAAACTGGCCTTCAACTACTGCGGCACTGTTGGAAGTGGCTTTGTTTATATCCTATTCTAAATCTACACGTGTTTCCTGGATCAGGAAACTTCTTCGACAGTTCAGGGTTATGATCACCGATAAGTTCCGATTGCATTTGGTTCCATTACAGATCCTATTAGAACTTGTTCCCTAGAGTACAAGTGACGCAGCAGGAATGTGAGTGCTTCCGAAAGCGACAATGAATTGACGATGACGAGAACTTTTTAGCTGAAAATCTCTTTAAATCAGGAGAAAAAGAACGTTTCATGTTTCACATTTGGCTTGGAACCACTTAGCTGATTTTGAAAATTCTTTTATACAGAGTCACAGAACAATGTAGTCTATATTATAGGTTGTTTTTATTTCACCAGTGAAGGAAAACATCGTGAGGAAACCCACGGCTTATTCAGCCTTATGACCATGTCTTTCCTGTGGATATGGCCGGTTAAGCTGAGAGGATGGTGTAGGTGTTGGGCAAGCCTACTCCATCTCAACATTGTCCCAGGCACTACAGTGTCCCGATAAGTGTAGGCAAAGATTGCCTCCTGACACTGTATAAATCATCTAGTACCGATGTAAAAGGCCTAAGTTTTTCTTTGATTTTCTTAATGCTGCTTGTACATATTTGGCGAGCCTAGGCCAACGCGTGCGAAGGCAAATTGATGCAAGGCGAGTGCTACCGTCCAGACGTTTGTCAAGTCTATGCAAACCATCGCGAACCATGCGCTTGTATTCATTGGACAGCTAGGCGAGCGACACCGAGCGATGGCAAATTATGCTGTCTACATGTTGGCCTTCGCTCGCGTTGGCCTAGGCTTAGATACATTTACAAGCTGCTTTAATAGTGTGATCTATTGATCCAAACAGTCGACTCTTTTTCGTTTGATTTTAACAATAAATTAATTAATACCGCGTTAAAGCTCGCATACATTATAGCGGGCCGCATCGCATCGCATAACAAAAATCACTTTCGTACATTTTATAATATGAACTAACGCGAACTACAGGCGGACCGCACTGGGCCGTTATTCATAGAAATGTTTTTCTGCTTTGCGGCCCGTTAACGCTGTAGTATGCACGAGCCCTTATAAGGTTTTCAAACTGTTTCAAACATTCACGAAGTGGCTAGCGCGCACTTTAAACCTCGGTTTTATAGTTACCCCACAGATTTTGTTTTCGACTTGCTAGCGTACTAGCGGTTCTACCGGGTAGTTCCCATCTGATCATTATGATCCGTTTGTAGTTGCATCTGATCACACAAAAAGATGCCATCTGATCATTGATCTCGCCAATGGATCACTCCTGAGGATTTCAATGAGTCATGATCTAGTTCCGTAATGATTAATGATTGGAATTATTTTGATTGTATTATCTAAATCCAACAAGGTAACAGATAAGGGTTTGCAATCAGAAGCGTTACATTGTTTCCTAATAACAACTGGAAATAAGAGAAATCCCTTTCAACCTATCAAAGAAACACTAGACTTTGAGCCAAAAAGTCCTAGGTATCTCTTTTATTGTCTGGCGTCGGGCCAAGATGAAAGCACGCAACTTTGACCTTTATACCTTTGTGATAACGTCCGTTGTCCTTTGAGGGGATTTGAAGGCTTTGGAGCAAAGTGATTGCTTAAGAGCAGCTGTCGATTTGACGATTTATCAATGAAGTATTGATGGGTGTATGTTTGTGACAAATGTATGGATACCCTCGGCTTAGCTGAAATCCTTTAATATCCGGATTCTCGTATGTTTTTGTATTTTGAATTCTGGGTCCCGATTCTATCTACTTAACAAACTTTTTATCAACCACAACAAAAGCCGTGTTGGCCGAGGGGCTTAGTACCTCGACTTTCGATCGCAAGGTCGTGGGTTCAAATCCTGGCCGTGCATCAATGGATTTCCGGACATATTCTGAAAACAAGAACAAAACCGAGATCCATTCTAAAGCTTGAACTATTGTACCTACCTCGCTTTTTCTAAATACAGAATGTGTCGTTTCAGTACATATTCTTATGCCGCCTAAACATCGCACAACATGTTAGCCTAAGCCAGCGCGAGCGAAGACGAATCGATGCAAGGTGAGTGCTACCGTCCACACGTTTGGCGAGTCTAAGCAAACCAATGCAAATTGGCGCTTTTATACACTCGGCCAGCTAGGCGAGCGATGGCAAAGTGAAACTGGTGCTGTCGACACGTTGGCACTTGGCGGCGAGCCTGGGCCCTCTCACGAAAACGAAAACGATATATTGTGCCAATTATAGTTCAGCTTATGTTGGTCGAATGTTCCGAATTAGGCTTCCACCAACTTAGGCTGAACTACGATAGTAGGCACGATATATCGTTTTTAGTGCTGGGAGTAGGCCTACAGCGCCAACGTGTAGTAGCGGCAAAAGGCTCATTTACATGGTGCTAGTTTCTCGAATGCGAGAGGCGATTATCGTCATCAATGTCAAAATAATGACAATGTAAACTGAACATTGAAATCATACGTGGAAGGACGATAAAAGCTTGTCACTGAATTGTCATTATTTTGACATTGATGACGATAATCGCCTCTTGCATTCAGAAACTCGCACCATGTAAATGAGCCTTAAAGATTCGCTGCCGTGATAAAAACCGACAACAATCTGACATCTTGTCTCCAGTGGGGCATTGTTAGCGAGCCCTCCACGTCACTCCACCGGCGGGGTAATTAGGCATACGGCAAGATATGGAGGAAATGTTTTGTTCTGCCGATAAAACAAACCACACTGTTATAAAACCATTTCTTAGGAAAATACGCTTTGTACGATACTTTTTAACTAAACCACTGTTTAAAAAAAATGTAGGTAATAATGTAATGTATCTAACTAATTATGAATGCGACTGTATTCGCAGGGTGCGGTAGGTGTATGTATTCTTTCAGATCTGGCATTTTTAGTTCCTTTGAAGATGTCTATGCGGGACTACCCCCATAGGCATCTTAGTCATCTTAGACATTGTAGTCAGAGGTATGTCCAAATTTTGCAGAAGTTAACATTCCATACGTGACAGGTTGCAAGCCCATCGACGCTATTATAAAGCTAACTGGTTAAAAAATAATTACTAATGTATTGTATACTGTCAGAAGAAGGAAGATCGTAACTTTCTTCTTCTGACAGTATACCTACACACTTACTTTTTTTTTCTTAAAATATTGAATTAGTAATTATTTATCATTCAGACATAAGTTAGAAGTTTATTATTAAGCTTTGTGTTCATAAACTTTTAATACTTAGATGTTTATGAAATTTTATTTGTTAAGTCAGCCTCGAATAGCAGAAAACTATTAAAATATCGGAAAATTCACGAAATAAAACTTATGCATAATTATACCGTACATCTTTTTTTATGATATCAGCTAGTTAACAGATAAAACGGCTAAGGCAACAATGCAATTTATCACGACCAGCTTCATGATGCGGACAGCCATTGAGTTATGGCTGCAATAATGGCGTACTGCACACTTCAACCACAAGCCAGCTAGTTCAAGTTGACAGAAATTAACTGCTTTTGAAATGAGGTTCTAGGCTTATAAGAGTAGGGCTTAAATTACAAATATTGTACGAAAAGTACATTAGAAATTCAATTATACTACGACGGTTACATCCTCAAGATCATAATATTTTTGACCATGTAGTTTCACTTCTCAATGTACTAGGGCATCACATAATTTTAGAGTACTGTAAAATCTGTAAAATTAAAGCATTAGTAACAAAATAATGCCACTCGGATCTGGCATCCCTATATTTACCCTACCCGCTCGGCTCGCGCCAACTTCATTCGTTTCTTATGTGCGGGCATCGCAACATCGCAATAATTACGAAATTATTTTTTTCGCAAGAAAGTTATAATTAAAAGTTTATAATTGGTAAAACAACGTACTTTAAGTGGATATAGAATAAGAAAGAAGATTAAACTTTTGGAAAGGAGTTTATGGAAATCATCATCGTCTACGAGAGATGAAGGGAGGTAACAGTTTTTTGTTTACTCAATTTCACCCAATAATCAAAAAATATTACCTATAGATGCATACGACAAATAATCCCGTAAATTATTTACGACAAATAATTTTTACATGTCGACAATTCACATTAAAAAATATGTGACTACCTTCATTTTATTTTTGTCTCGTGTTTATTGTTGTATTGTTTATCGTTGCATTGTGATATTTATCCATCATGATAAACGATTTAGATTACGTCTTAGTAATAACAATTTTGTCAAAGTGACAAAAACTGCCGGTGTTTTTTTTCTTTGCACACAGGTCACCAACGATGTTGAAATACCTACCTGCGAAACATTACGCGACGAGCTCGCGTTTGATAATTATCGCTCAGTCTCGTTTCGTCACATTATGACGACCAATGACTTTAAAACAATAAAAAGGGCAGACTGCAGATTGGATGGATATGTCTACCTGCCAACACAGGTCAAGGGTGTAAAAAGCCTAGGTCCCCTGCGTTATACTGCGTGACGTGATCACGTTTGATATCGCTTAGTCCGGAATGACTTTAAAATAACAACAAACTGCAAACTGCAGATTGTAAGTATGTCTACCTGTGCATACAAGTCAAGGAGGTGGAAAACCTACCTGCGTTATACTGCGTGACGCGATCACGTTTGATATCGCCCAAATGACTTTAAAAAACAATTAAAACGGCAGACTGCGGATTGGATGTATGTATATGTTTACCTGCCCACACAGGTTAAGGGTGTAAAAAACCTAGGTCCCCTGCGTTATACTGCGTGACGCGATCACGTTTGATATCGCTTAGTCCGTAATGACTTTAAAATAACGACAACTGCAAACTGCAGATTGTAAGTATGTCTACCTGTGCATACAATTCAAGAAGGTAAAAAACCTACCTGTGTGACGCGATCATGTTTGATATCGCTTAGTCCATAATGACTTTAAAATAACAACAACTGCAAACTACAGATTGTAAGTACCTGTGCATACAAGTCAAGGAGGTGGAAAATCTACCTATACTGGGTGACGCGATCACTTTCAATATCGCTCAGTCTCATGTCGTCGTGTAATGACGACCAATGACCTTAAAACAATAAAACTGCAAACTGCAGATCGTAAGTATATGAACGTAAGTATATGTCTCTCTGTGCATAAAGGTCAAGGGTGATATATATCTACCCAGCGTTATAGCGCGATGCGATCACGTTTGATTTCGCTTAGTTTCGTGTCGTCACGTGATGACGACCACTGATTTGAAAATAATAAAAACTGCAAACTGCAGATGGTAAGTATTATTATGTATACCTACCTGCCCAATACCTACCTATGTGATATTGTGTGACGCGATCACGTTTGATATCGTTCAGTCTTGTTTTATTACGTGATGACGATCAATTGTTTTAAAATAATAAAAACTGCAAACTGCAGATTGTAAGTGTGTTTACCTGTAAGTATTGTGTCATACTGCGTGACGCGAACAAGTTTCTATCGCTCAGTCTCATGTCGTCACGTGACGACGACCAATGACATTAAATCCAATAACAACTACAGACTGCACATTGTACTGTACAGGTTATATTACCTGACTTTTGTAACTTTGATGAAAGCGTAGTATGTCTTCTACCACTCTCAGAGCGCGGCTATTATAATACCAGACTCCATCACCGGGAGCTCTACTTTATTTGTCATAGTCAGACCATGACAATCGGTTCATGCATTATGTCTGAATAAAGAAATATATTATTATTATAATTATTATAATTATCTATCTTTATAGGAACTCTCTAAACGTTGGGGTCGGATTCTGGTGGAAGGTGACCGAGACCAAGAAAACCAAAGAGACCTCGTAAAAAAGATTTTAAAAAAGATTTTAAAAAAAGATTTAAATATTCTATAAATATAAAGGCCTTCAGATTAAAAGGTATGACCTTAGCTTACTCTCTAGATCGAAGCAGGAGCAGACAAACTGGAAGGCCATTCCAGAACTAAACCACCCAGACCATTCAGGTGGGGTGGACCGAAGAACAGATGCCAAATCTGAGGTAATCGTCTTAAGATGGGTACCCGTTCCAAGGGCGGAGACCACCACCTGCCGCGAGCTCTTCCTGCACCAAGACTGAGTTCAGGACCCGCAAAACGCATAAGATGTAAGTAATACTACTTCATGCTAACAATTTGCGCTATTTTATGCTAATTACTGCGCACTCTGCTGTACCCAATGATCTTCCACTATACCTTATAAACTGAGGTAGATGTGTTGTGTTGTGCCCCGCTCCGCGTGGCAAATTAACTTCGGGCTGGATAGCCTGAGTCAACTCGGTCGCTCGTCACAGGCTGTCATTTGCGACTTGCTGCTCACGTAATTGTGAAAATTATATTTATCTCGTTCTGACAACGGGGTTTTGTATTTCTCTGCTATCTTTTGGTTTCTTGAGTGATGTAATGTAAACGAAGCTGCGAATATTCTGCCTACTTAGCTGTAAAATGGTTTCGCCGCGTTTGAAAGCTTTTATAATGAGTTTAATTAATATAACTCTCTGTTGGAAAAATATCATTAGCTGTACCTAGCTATATGAATGGATTTAAAATCCCGTTTAATAGTAGGCCTCCTGTACAAATGTTGGAACAAGCTAACCAAAAGTTTAGCAATACGGAGTTACTCGTAGAGCAGTTATGTTCAGCTACCTACTCCTAAGTTATAGTCATCAGAATCTGTGATGCTTACATATTCCGGACCATTTTTATCTAAAACTTTTTTGACAAATTATTCGTGAAGGCACTTCTAGATTTAGTGTTAAGTCGATTTATCTTTCAGTCAATATTTTAAAATAGTAGATACTTGCACCGCTGCTAAATTACTTATTAAAGACTGCTTCATGGCTATGATAGACTTGCAAGATACATATGTTTTTTAGTACCCGGTCCATAAGGGCCTATCATTTCTTATGTATCTAAGAAATACGGACTGATTCTAGTAATTTATTAAAATGAAATTCAGTGCATAAATGATACTTATAATTGCCACGACAGAGTCAAAGAAACCTTCAAGATTGGGTTTTATTATTATTAACCATAAAAAAAGTAACCTTATCTCATTTAAAAAAAAATAAAAAAGAAAACAACTTTTTGAGTTCGAATTAGACCCTCGTACCTAACAGGTGCCTGAATTTGGCAGAATTTTAACACAAATAGAACACTTATCTTGTTAAAACTCGTTCACTAACCCTAAGGGATTTCACGAAATTTTTTCGTGTTACTTTGCTCAGCTTGTCCTGCAGTTGCCCGTGAACGGCTATAGGTCCGCTTCGAATCGGCTTGAAATTGAAAAATTTATATTTTCTTTGATTTAACGACTATGACTCCTACATGGTACACAACACACATATACCTACGAGTAGCTTATATCCAGATTTGTCTTTGTGGTGAAATTATATTTTAATTTCAAATAATCCTATTTATGGTATTAGATTTTTATGAATGCGCCTTTAAAGGATTGGGGCGTCTTAATTTTAACGGAGAACATGTAAACGGTTTCTAGGACTGCCGAGCCAGATACACTATCAACCTTTTAGAACTTAAAGCCGCTTCTATAGAATTACAGTGTTTCGCTGGCAAATCGATACAAAATAAATTTTGATCCATAACGATAAAACGAACGCGATATGTAATTATGATGAGGAGGTGTCCAGTTTAAGCATTTAAACAATTTAAGTAGTAAGATCTAGTAGCGGCGTTATAGTGTAGCATCTTTGAAAAATCCAAAATCAAAAAGGAAGCTGGACCAGGGATCCAGATGTTTTTTAATTATTATCGATACAATATGGAGTCTATCTCAAACAAGTTTGAATGATTTATGAAAATTATTTATTTGCCACTAGAATAAATATGTAAATGTCATAAGTTCGTCTCTTGAAACGAGATCCGTCCGCATTCGATATCGATGCGTTTACTCTAGACTGGAGTGTTTATTTCTTTCTACACATTCCCTCCTTTTTTTTCATTCATTTTAATATACTTAAGTAAACTAAGCAATAATCGTGCTACTAGAATTGGTCATCCCTTATTGGCCTAGCGGCCTTGGTACCATGGTACCCATTGTTCATAAAAATATATATATTTATATCTCAAGGCAAACTAGTTTACATAATACCACATTAGGTACTCTTTTCAACTTTCAGACTCTGGCAGCGACACCCTAGTGTCATCGCTGTTATTGAGCAAGCCTACTCAAGACAAGCACTGTAAGCAAGTGCTATAAAATTGATATAATTACTTACCTATCAACTTTTTCTAAAAGTTCTTTAAAACAATAATAACTGTGATTCTACAAAATGGTGGCAATTTTTTGCACCAAACTTTAAATTGAATTTTTAGAAGTTATATTCTATTTGTAATCGATTTTCTAGTTAGCGAATATAAATCTGGGTCAAATTATTCGACTTTGAATACTTGTCATTCAGCGCTTGCTCTGATATTTTGTAAACGGATGAGTCAAGATGATAGAATAGAACTAAACTTTGTTTTTTTCCAATTATGAAAATAATCTGAAATCTGAATCTTGTAGGTGCTTGATCATCTTTCGAAATTATTTCCTAAACAGATAATTTTTTCTTACAAAACGATACATAATGCGAGTGTCTCGACAATAAGCCGATAGATAATACAGATTTTGTCAGTCAATTAGTGGCGTCTATGCGTAACGGAGTCCCACTAGATATTTTATAACGAACCGACTCGTTTGGTCAGAAGTTCTACATTTGACCCAAAATGATGAGCGTGATGTATTTGGGTTTTTTGTAAAATATTTTAAGTATTTTATCGGTTTCACCAATATTTAAATAATTTTGAATTGAATATTTATTTATTTGCAGATTCAATTTTTTGTCAAAACATGCAATCTTAAGTTGATTGTAAGACATCATTAGGTATTAATGTACCTACCTGCTTTTGCGTTAACCGCTTATGTCGTTAAAGGTCGCTAAACATCTACATGGTCAAAAATATTATGATCTTGAGGATGTAACCGTCGTAGTATAATTGATGGTTAAACAAACTTACCAAGTGAAGTTTGGCCATAATTATACGAGACGGTTACATCCGAAGAGATCAAGAAGGTCCCACCCGAACCCATAAAGGCCCTTGCTACTTTAACGACATAAGTGTCTCTGAAGAAATGAAGTTGGCGCGAGCCGAGCGGGTAGGGTAAATATAGGGATGCCAGATCCGAGTGGCATTATTTTGTTACTAATGCTTTAATTTTACAGATTTTACAGTACTCTAAAATTATGTGATGCCCTAGTACATTGAGAAGTGAAACTACATGGTCAAAAATATTATGATCTCTTCGGATGTAACCGTCTCGTATAATTATGGCCAAACTTCACTTGGTAAGTTTGTTTAACCATCAATGATCAAGCAATACATTCTCGATTGGTTCCTATCCGACTCTATAGTCTATCTATAATGTTCATTAGTTACTGCCCAATATTATGTAGCCTTGTAGCCTACATTAAACGTAGGTAGGTACACGTATTTTTACGTGCCGAGTATGTAAGTAAAAGTAACCAGTAAGGAACCAGGCCCGTATATAATAAACGTTACAAGTCTACAAATTTGTAGAAAAGTGACAATTTTGTCGAATTTTCGACAAGTGCTGTATAATAAAACCTACAATTATGTAAAAAATCTACAAGTATATTTCATACAATTGGAACGCCCAAAAATTCGTTAAATAAATAAATACTTAAATAAACAAATAAATAAATATTGGTGGACATTTTTCACACAGCGCCATCTAAACCCAGAACTAAGCAAAGCTTGTACTATATATAGATTGCATGATTATAAAAAACGCCTGTAGATGTTGCTGACAATATTGTTCTTACAAATATGTAGCAGTAAGTTACAATTTACATAAAATGTAAGTTCGATTTTAATAGTAGATTGTTGCACAAAGGTTGAAAGTAACATAATGACATAGAATAGATAATGCTATTGAGGCACGAGTTATTGAGGCAATAGTTCGAGTGCCTTAATAGGTCTTTCACCCGAGGTAAACACTCTGCTTTTCATTTCGAATATGAGGAAAGTAATTAACAAAGTAAGAGCTATATAACACGCTGAGACGCCATTTCAATCCGAACTGTTTGGACACGTGGCCAGCGACGTGGCCAAACAGTTTGTGTTGAAATGTATGACAGATAACTCACCTGACTACGGTCTAGCGTCAATTTCCTGATCCTTTGATCCTGATCCTAAGTGATCCTAATCCCGTGATCCTGATCCAGTGATCCTGCGTAATCCTGATTCCGTGATCCTGATCTATGATCCTGATTCTACGTGATCCTAATCCCGTGATCCTGCGTAATCCTGATCCCGTGATCACCTGGATCTGTGTCACTGGATCAGGATCACGAGATTAGGATCACGTAGGATCAGGATCACAGGATCAGTATTACAGGATCAGGATCACGGGATTAGGATCACATAGGATTAGGATCAGGATCAGGATTATAGGATCAGGATCACGGGATCAGGATTACAAGATTAGGATCACGTAGGATAAGGATCATGGGATTAGGATCACGTAGGATCAGGATCACAGGATCACAAATCAGGATCACAGATCAGGATCACGGAATCAGGATTACGCAGGATCACTGTGTCAGGATCACGGGATTAGGATCATGACGCCAGACCGTAGCCAAGTGAGTTATCTGTCATACATTTTATTACGAACTGTTTGGCCACGTCGCCGGCCACGTGGCCAAACAATTCGTGTTGAAATGGCGTCTCAGCGTGTTATTTACTACTTACCATCTCTTACAAAGTTAATTACTTTCCTCATATTCGAAATGAAAAGCAGAATGTTTACCTCGGGTGAAAGACCTATTTAGGCACTCGAACTATTAGCGCCCTCGCTACGCTCGTGCGCCAAAACATCTCGTGCCTCAATAGGTTACTTTCAACCTTTGTGTAACAAACTACTAATTCTTAGGTTGTTTGGAAGAAATCGCTCATAGCGATAAGACCGCCCATTGTACTTCGCTCCTTATATTCTGTGTCTCTGTAATTTGTTTTAATATTCATGTGGTGTAGGTACAATAATAAAGTGTTAATCTATCTATCTACCTATCTACAATTTATTTAGTTGATTCAGTCAAAATATGACTCACAACAAGAATATTAATAAGTGGAAAGAGATTGCCGATCAGTTAAGATACTCGTTCACATCATTTTTTTGTATTGAATTAGAATTGTAGAGTTTCTACACAGGGTGAGCCCGCCTGTCAGAATTGTACTACAATTTTGTAGATATGTAAACTTGTAATTACAATTGGTGTTCAATAAAACGATTTTTCCTACAAATATGTAAAATATCGCCTGTAGGGAGAAAAAGTTTTTTCAACTGAAATATGTAGAATTGTAGGTACAATTTTACAATTTTGTAAATTTTCCACCTAAACAAATATGTAAATTGTATTTTTAATTAAACAGAAACTTGTACAATTGTAGCCGTTACAATTAATTGTATTTTACAATTTGTAATGTATATTGCATTGGGGCCAGGCGGTTTCGTATTATTAGAGTTTGTTGACGTGAAGCCCGTTTAAAAGACATTAACGCGTTCAACATACCTTTTCCGCGGTTTAATTTTATTCTATTTTTGAAGTAAAATTTTGAAGTAAAATTTCTTTTCGCACGCTTTACTTTTGGAATAAGCTGATGAATGCGTGACGAGAGCGTTAAGCGTGTTCTACACGATTTGAAACCACAGCTTCTACCAAGGACACCACACAAACGAATAACATTGGTTGATAGTAAATTTCGCTAAAGACGCCATTGGTTGACAGTAAATTTCGATGACGCCATTGGTAGAAAGTGCCCAGGTCACCTTGGTAGAAGCTGTGGTTTCAAACCGTGTAGAACACGCTTTACGAATAGTGTGATCGGGCGACGAAGTTTTACTTCAATCGTGTGGTTTAAAGCAGTGTTCCGAAAAGGGAGTGCCGCGGCATACTGGTGTACCGTGGTCATTAGTTGGTGTGCCGCGGAAAAATAAGGTTACCTATCTCAAGCTACTCCAAATTTGGACCGCATTGCTCAACTAAACATCTCACGTTTCGCATAAAAAAAATGATTTTTCATTTATGGTGTACCTCCATCCGATTTCCTATAAATGCACATTGAACACAAAAAGTTTTAAGAACACTGGTCTAAACTAAAGCACACTCGTTTTTTTTATTTATAATTACATACTTTGACTTGCCTCTTAGCTCAGTTGGTAGTAGCTCTGCCTTCTGCACTGGTCCTTCTGGTCGTGGGATCGATTCCCACCCAGGACAAACATTTGTGTGATGAACATAGATGTCTGTTCTGTGTCTGGGTGTTATAAAGTATTATAAGATGTATTTACAAATGTATAAGTATTCTATCAGTTATCTGGTTCCCATAGTACAAGTTTTGCTTAGTTTGGGGCTAGATGGCGCTGTGTGAAATGACCAGAAATATATTTACTTTGTATTTTTTTGTCTCCAGAAAATGTCGTGTTCCCGCCTACCCACCATAGTGGTATTGGTGGCGCTGGCCGCAGCGACTGGCGCCATCAAGTGCTGGAAGTGCGGCTCGTACAGCGACGGCGTCGGCTCCATCACGCCGTGCAACAACAGAACCGCCACCAGGCTCGAGACCTGCCCGGCCAACGCCAAGTACTGTATTGTGAGTATCTAAAATACGGAAAAAAATTGATACCTATTTTAATAAAAAAATGCTTAACAGCTTTTTTTACAACTTATAGCAGAAACAGGGGGGAATTTACTCTCATTTCGATAACCTAATGCAAGTTTAAAAGATAAAAACAGAAAAAAATTAAAATTAAGAAAACGAAGGCTACACTTTTCATTCTCACAATGGATGCGCAGTAGAAAATTTTGTATGAAAAAGCATCGAAGCGGCTAACTTCACGAATGCCTAGATCCAGCGTACTGTATAGTGCAAACTTTATGGCGGCTGAAGTGCGCGGCAGATTCGACTTTGCGCAGGTACAGTCAACGCAATAGAATAGATAGAAGAATCTTTATCTACATAACCCGCTGATACCCAAAATAAGCTAGTGCGCACTTGCGCAGCGTCTCGTTACAATATTTACAGACGCCATAAAGTTTGCGGCGCACTATACCTACTGAGCAACTAACTTACCTACCAGATGAAACCGTTCAAACCAGTGCTAAAGGCTAGGCTTCACCCCGCCAAACTCGTTAATCCAAATCCATTATCGATCTCAGATAAAGAAGCACTTTATCCCGACACTTTTTATCCCGATTCGTGACGGGCGTGTGACGGTTATCGGTTCAGCTTTCTTGATGACCTGTTAAAAATAACGTCGCGAAAGTTCGGAAAATATTACCTTTTGTGAATGAACTTCGATAGATATCAGAATAATAAGTTTTCTTTTTGTCTTTCTGTTCGTGTACGTGTGTTGTAAACAAATAAATTCTTTATCTTTATCTTTATCTTTAATAACCGTTTGGGAGAAGTGAATGGTTAGTGCAAGAGCTTGTGTGGTTGTTACGTTCGTTGTGTGCCCGATATCCGGCTTTCATTCTATGACAGGAGTTTAAAGTTTCGAGTTTATACACAAAACCGGAATCTAGACTAAAGGAAGAGTCATCTATCGATCACACTAATTTTATAAATGCGAAAGTTTGGATAGATGGATGGATGTATGTTTATTCCTCTATAACTCGACAACCACTGAACCGATTTGCCTGAAATTTAAATATAAATAGACAATGATCGGGAGTACTTTTAATCCCGGAAACGCACGGTTTCCGTGGGTTAAGTATAAAATAGTAGTCCACGCGGGCAAAGCCGCGGGCTTCCGCTAGATATTTAAATGAATGAAATGAAAAAGCTTTATTGCAACACAAAAACATTTTTACATTTATATTTGAATAGTAGGTATAATAAGAGAAAAAGGAAAAAGTGGTCTAACTTTAAACTTTTAAGTACTTAGCCAGTACTTACCGAGTTTGGTTTAAGTTGCGACTAAACATTTGGGAAATTTAAACTTAGAATTTTTATTTCAAGTTTTGTAGTCCCCGCTTCTTACTTAATAATACATACTTAATATACATAGAAAACACCAAGACACGAGACAAATATTTGCAGATCATACAAACATTTTTCCCACGTCGGGGATTGAACCCGCAACCTCATGCGTCTCAGGCAGGCCTTCACCCACTGTGCCACAGGAGACATCAATATTATATTAAACAGTACCTACCTATACACTACAAATATAATACCCATTCACCCAAATAACCAAATCAAACGTTAAACTAAATTAGCGGTTAAATTTCGAACAAAGGACAATGAAACATTTAGATAAACCGCTCCAACATAGATAAGGCATTGATGACGTCACGGCCCGGATGCTGTTTAATCGGGCCCTTAGATAATCGAGATAAGTGTAATTTAAGGCTGACTGTAAATAGTTATTGTCATGTATAAATAAATGGCTGATTCAAAACTTTATCAGTACCTAAGTAACTTCTATTTCACTTTCAAAACTTTCGTGAGTTGTACTCAAGTTGTAGGTACTAGACATTATTTTAACACACGAGAATTACTCACGTGAAAATATTGTCGATTTAGATACCGACAATGTTCCGATTCATCCGGAGAATCTTCATCTGGGTAACTAGGGAGTTGATTGTCGGTATCTAAATAGTAATAAATCGACAATATTTCACGTGAATAATTCCCGTGCGTTAAAATAATGTAACTTCTATTCAATATACCAAGGGGAAAGTAAATTAACTTAATTAATTTATGTAAATGAAATTAAGTGAAATAAGATAACAAACGACTACATCCCCAAGGAGCGAAGTAGATATTTTCTTTTTCTTTTTCAAAGATAAGATAGATTCGTATATTTGCCAGAATATAAGTATCAATCAGGGAGTCTAAAGTGGCCACTTTTGATGAAACATCAGATGTTTCATAAATGCTTCACAAACGCTTCATATATGAAGCATTTTCAAAACACCTTTTTTGACAGTTCTTTATAGAATCCATTTTACCCAATTTTGTCAAAAAAGGCGTTTTAAAATATGCTTCATCTAATGAAGCATTGATGAAGCATATAGTTATCATAAACCTATGGATGCCTTCGACACCAGAGGAGTCACACTCGCGCTGATGACCCTTTAAAAGAGAAATCATTGTTCCCGTGTCTTAAGGGACTGGCGAACGTATCTACGTACCTAGGAACGTAATACTAAAATGATTTAAAATTTGAGCATATTTTTATCACTTTATGTTATTATTTGGATAAAGGCAGTATTTATCTAGGTTCCTATTACACTTTTGTTCCAAAAAACTTACTATAGAACAAATGAAAAGATAAAATGCCATTTTTGGTTTACCTACAAAGATTTCAATTCAATTAGCTTACATTTCTTTTTACGTAAGTTTTTCGGAACAAAAGTTTAACAGAAACCTAGATAAATACCTACTCTCTTAATCTAATAACATAAACTGATAAAAATATGCTTAAATTTTAAATGATTTCGGTATTACGTTTTTATGGAAATTAGCTTATCGCAGGCTTCTTAGTTAACTAAACGGGTGTACTTGATTTTTTTGGTAAACGTCTTTATATCAAAATCAGAAAGAATTTGTGACCAAAGATTTTTACAAATACAACAATATATCCTTAGATCTTAACTGTAAACAGATTTCCTATTACAGAATGCAAACAGCACCCTTAATACACAAAGTACAAGGTCGCAAATATTTGAGGCTGGCTGCCGTTGCGTAGAAAGCAGGTAACAATAACAATACCTACAATACGTAACAGCAATATACACAAGATTTTATTAAGTACTTAAAAATATCATCGATTTCAATACCGATAATACTACGTAGACTAAACATTAGATTTTGTTTTGTTTCGTATGTAAGGCTGATTTTTGTCTCACGCTCACCGTCAGCGCTGATAGGCGAGTGATCTTTATTACAATGAAATAAGGCTACTGATTGTCCAGCACTGACGAGAGCAATCAGCGTAGCCATTTCTGCTAAACAATCAGTATCCTTATTTCATTGTAATAAAGATCACTCGCCTATCATTGCTGACGGTGAGCGTGAGACTAAAGTCAGCCTAATGACGAACGACTTTGTGTTGACGTTTGCAACTAAATTACCTACTGTCATTTTGAAGAACGACACAAAACGAAACGGAATGGAAATGGTATGGTAGAATTGGTCTACTCAACGCTTTTCTGCTCGGAGGGCACGATAAATTGTCGGTCCTGGTTTTCAAGATGTTAAGCCAAGACGGAGGCTTTCAGGCAGCCTAAAAAGCTACTACTTTAACTCTTAGCTTATATGAATAACCTTAGCTGGTGCTACAGCACTTCTTGTACGATTTTTTAAGGCACCATTTTTACGCTGTAAACTAAATTAAGCCTCATGTTTATATACATAGATAATGTACCTATTTATTGTCATTAAAACTGACCTCTGGCGGCAAGTAAAACAAGTTTTTTCTGCCGTGTGCTATTATAGTTATTTTTTCTAATTACTAAAGTTTTGAAATTAAAACAAGTAGATGACAGAGTAGGTATACCTCTGAATACATAAGCATTCAAAATCTTTTAATGATGTTATGGAGTGTACCCAAAGACACGTCAAGTTAAACAATACTTTTGTTTGACATTGTATTAACAATTTAACACACGGGAATCGCTCACGTAAAAAAATTCGTCGATATAATTATAGACGCTCGCGCGAGGAGTAACCTTGCCGCAACTCCCTCCTTACCCAGATGAAGATTCTCCGGATGAATCGAAACATTGTCGGTATCTAAATCGACCATATTTTTACTTGAGCATCTAATTCCCGTCTGTTAATACAATATCAAATACTTTTGCGGGTCTGTTTTCTGTGTAAATGCGTCCAAAGGGTCTTATTGACCGCGGCAAAACTAATTTCATAATGGATAATTATGAAAAGGTTCTGTTTGATATCAAATGTAATAATAGGATTCACTTTGTGAAAGATAATGGAAATGAAATAATAAATGAGCAAGAATTACTAGCAAATCTTTGAATATCTTCTAATGAATACCTATGAAAGCGAATATGGGGACTTTGCTAAGAAAGATTTATGATTTACAAAGTACAGCCACTCAAATCATAATTAAAGACATTATCAAGTTTTTTGCTAGTACCTAAGTATTCGGGCCAACAAGTTCTTGGGTATGCATAAAAATAAAGGAAGCAAACGGAAGTAATGCCACTTGCGGTCCCAATGTTCCTAATGTGTCTTTCAAGAACGTATAACCAAGCTACTATGCCACGCTTCAGTAAATTTAATAGGTCTTTGTATTGTTATAGAGAGCGCGACTTTAGGGACCTTGTTTATGTGAAGGATAGGTAATTTCATACCAGATACCACTACGGGTAGTAGGTATTTGAAAAATCTTTTACTATTTCAATGGTACCTAATTCTAGAGATTCGACTATTTATAGGCTATAATTACCCTAGGTGAAGTCGGGATAGTCTGCATGTAAATATTTAACTTTAGTCATGTATGGAACCTAAAAACATCTAGGCGCCTTATGAATAAATATACCAGGTATTTTTACGGTTTTACATTAATCTTTGTACAAAATAAAAAGTTACGGGTTGTCGGCTTTTATCGAGAGTAGCAGCCGAGGCTTAAAATGTAGCTTTACAAGGTTTTTATGGCCATGTTGTTTTATGAATAACTAAATATTTATTCGGGACCCGAATCAAATTAAAATAAGTGCCTTATTAAGCTTGGTACACATAAGAGACACAAGTATAAAAATAAACAACTATAATTGAAACAAATAATTCAGTAGATAATTAAAAGAAAGATTATTTTCGGGTGTTGACTTAAGGTGGAATAAGACGGTTCACTTTTCATTCATTTCTGTTCTTCGTTCGGCATCTTTCACTAGGAATTAAGCGTCTGATGAAAGAATGAAAGAAAAATGAAACGTGAATTCAACAATGTTGAATCGGTTTATTCACATCTTTCACTCGCACTCCGAATTAACGAAAACCGAACCGTCTGAACACGAAAGAGAACGTTCACTCGGCCATCCAAGACGCACGACGTCATTCGATGACATATTATAAGAATGACAGAACATGACAGACGTGAGGACAGTGAATGTTGATTTGTATATCATTCCGTCTACGACTGGATTCGACCAAACTGGATTACTTATGTTTTATCTGGAGAGTAAACTGCTGTTTGTTTGAATACTTATTTTGGCATTGTAAAGTTGACACCTTATAACCAGGATAATTTGTATGCACATAATAACGTTCGATTGCGCTTTCTAAACAATTGTATTCCGAATTATGTCGGCTAACTAGAATAACTCTGGGAGTAAGATGACTTTTGGTCGAATCCAGCCTAAGCCGTGTGAACATGGAATGAAAGAAAAATGAATCAATCACTCAAGTGAACACTCATCCGAGTGAACCGTCTGATATCACCTTAGATAAGTGTCAAACATCCAAACCTGGCAGCATCGAAAACATTTTCTAAGAGTAATTCTTCTTCCGCAAAAGAAATATCTTGGTCATTCAGTTTGGGCAAAGATATTTGGGTCACAAGATAAATTCAATCAACGTAACAAAAATATGAGGAAAAATTCATTACCTTTTCAATCACGTTGACTTGTAATCCAATCCATTATTGTTTTAGCTCTTAGCTATTTATCTGAAGAAATATCAATAGATTGTTTTGACTTGAAGGCAATACGTGTTTGAGTCCCAGGCATTGATTATTTTTGGATTAAAAAGTTATGCATATAGGAATAAGTACCTACTACTAACATAAATTTTGTACTGCCTAATTTTTTTAAAATATATTTTTTGGGCCAGAAGCGCGGGCGTCCTCAGACTACCTTATCAAAGTTTCATCACAATCTAATCAATGGTTTAGAAAAACATACGGGACAAATTTTGGTTATATAGATGACTAGTTACCGGCCCCGGCTTATCTCGGGTATACCTACTTATGAAGAATCTTCTTGTTTTTTTGAGCGAATCGAACTAAGGAATTAAATTTTACATAAACGGCTTACCACCCTTTTTTCACCCCCTTAATGAGTTGATTTTTGAAAATCAGCATAGAGTAGTGTTATTCTACTGTCTTTCTACTTTCCGAATTTCAGCAAAATCGGTTTAGTAGTTACGGCGATACATCCGGACAAACATACACACAAAGTTCTCTCATTTATAATATTAAGGGACCGGCGAACGTATCTACGTACCTAGGAACGTAATACCAAAATAATTTAAAATTTGAGCATATTTGTATCACTTTATGTTATTATTTGGATAAAGGCAGTATTTATCTAGGTTCCTGTTACACTTTTGTTCCAAAAAACTTACTATTGAACAAATGAAAAGAAAAAATGTCGGTTTTGGAGTACCTACAAAGATTTCAATTCAATTTGCTTACACTTCTTTTTAGGTAAGTTTTTCGGAACAAAAGTTTAACAGGAACCTAGATAAATACCTACTCTCCTAATCTAACAACATAAACTGATAAAAATATGCTTAAATTTTAAATGATTTCGGTATTACGTTTTTATGGAAATTCGCCGGTCGCAGGCCTCTTAAGTCCTTAAGGTCTTTAGCTTTCGACCCGTGAAAGAATACAGTTTATAATAAGTCTGTAGTGAGCGTTTGTTTGAGCGAAAGTAGTCCTCTTTTGCTCCAATAGCCCTATAAATAGATGTTCTTTCTACGATGACTGTACAGTCACTGACAGAAGTTTTGAACGTTTGAAAGCTCAAATATTTTTAATATAAAGTTCGTAAAACTGAAGTTGTTGTTCATATTACATTTCATGTTGTTTTTCATATTACCCTTGAAGGTAAAGGTCCTTTCGAAAACTATTAATACTGAAAACCACCATTTTCTGTAAAAGAAAATGTGTTTTTGAGAAAATATTTTTAGTAGGAAATTAAGTTTTTTTTTTAAGGAAAACATTGAGAAGAAGCCTGCGGCTTCAGCTCTGTAGGTACTGTCTTTTTGAACAAAATGTAATGTCTATTCTGTGGATAAAACTAATAACTGAAATTTTACCGACCGCCCCGTACGCCGCTGTGTGCGTGCGCAGGTAACTGCACACACTACTAATTAATGACCCGCACCGCACAGCTGACGAGTAGATTATTAAATAGTTTCACCGATAAGAAAAGCTTTGCGAATTTGTAATGAAAGGACGTCCCTGTGCGCGCTAGCTTCTTATTCAGCTTATACATATACCTAACTACTTAAAGGTTGAAAGAGCGTGTGTCTGCTCCTATTTTTAAAATCCAGATTATGTGTTAAGAGAACCCTAGTGTCTAGTCAAACCTAACATAGGCTTTAAGACACTATTTAACAGTCAAATGTATTGTGTTGATAAAAAAAAAAAAAAAAAAATAGTAGGTTCGGCGCGTTCGGCGCGGATTAGGTGTGCGCTGTGCGGCCACTATAAGGCTGCGTTTCCATTGACGCCGAGTTAGGCGGAGCGGTGCTTAGCGGTGCATGAATTGACCAATCACTATGCTTGAAATCTCTGCTCCGCTTCAGTGGAAACAGCACGAGCGGAGCGGGGCAGAGCTGAACGGATATTCATATAAAATATGATGAGGTGATGCGGAGCGGAGGACAGCGGGGCGGTGCGTTGCGGAGGGTAGCTAGGAGAGCGAAGCGGTCCGCTCCTCTCCCTTCTGCTTCAGTGGAAACACTCACCACTTTTCACCGCTATTCTCCGCTCATCTCCGCACAGCTCCGCGTCAATGGAAACGCAGCCACGTGCCCTCAGAAGCACGGAAAGCGCTCAGCTGTTAAATACCACTTACAGTCAATCCAAATTGTGACAGCTCAGAATATGAACGATCTATCAAGAACGTCTAAGCGAGCTACGCCACGAGCGCCTCTTTGCGGCTGACTGTACCAATCTGTGCCAACGAGCCGCTCGACGGGTAATGAGCGCAGAATCAACACGACAGGCCTCTTTGGCCGATATTAATACAAATTGTGCTCTTTTTGATGCCATTCTGAACTCTATCCCGTTGAATTAAATATTTTTGCATTGAGTTTGCAGTTGAGCACTTTTTTAGTGCTGAATCACGTAAATCAATGGATTTTTATAATTTACATAACATAAAATAAACATTTGGCTTAACTGAAGCCGTGTTTCGTTTTAAAGCTGTGTTGGCAAATTCAAATTGTTTATTTACAAAGCTTTCAGAACATTTGGGATCTGAGTACCTAGAATTTTAAATTGACCGTTTTAAAACTTTTATTTCCTCATATTTTGGGAGTGTTTAGAAATCAAAATCAAATATCATTTATTCAGTAGGACCGTTATGACCACTTTGAAACGTCTTAAGAGCTAGGTGATTCTACTCCTGTTTTTCGCGACCAACACCGTGAAGAATCAGGGCAACAAACACTGTATGGGGCCTAGCTTTCTTTTCGGTGATCCATCCGCTTAAGGGAGTGTCCACATTGCGTTTTCTGAAGCGCGTTTTTGCTACGCGTTGCGAACGCGCGTTTGTATCGATACAAACGCGCGTTTGTATCGATACAAACGCGCGTTCGCAGCGCGTATCTGCGTTTGTATCGATACAAACGCGCGTTTGTATCGATACAAACGCGCGTTCGCATCGCGTTTGTATCGATACAAACGCGCGTTTGCATTGCGTTTGTATCGATACAAACGCGCGTTCGCATCGCGTTTGTAGTTTACTAGTTTGTTTGCTAGTTTGCCTGCTAGTTTGTCTGATGTTTGTCTGCTAGTTTGTATGCTAGTTTGTCCCTTATCAAAAGTGTCCAGAAACTAACGTGTCCCTTCGTAAAAGTGTCCCGAAGCAAAAGTTTCTCGAAGCAAAAGTGTCCCGAAGCAAAAGTGTCCCGAAGCAAAAGTGTCCCGAAGCAAAAGTGTCCCGAAGCAAAAGTGTCCCGAAGCAAAAAGTGTCCCGAAGCAAAAGTGTCCCGAAGCAAAAGTGTCCCCAAGCAAAAGTGTCCCTTAGCAATTGTCCCGAAGCATAAGTGTCCCCAAGCAAAAGTGTCCCTTAGCAAAAGTGTCCCTTAGCAAAAGTGTCCCGAAGCAAAAGTGTCCCGAAGCAAAAGTGTCCCGAAGAAAAAGTGTCCCGAAGCAAAAGTGTCCCCAAGCAAAAGTGTCCCGAAGCAAGTGTCCCCATGCAAAAGTGTCCCCAAGCAAAAGTGTCCCGAAGCAAAAGTGTCCCGAAGCAAAAGTGTCCCGAAGCAAAAGTGTCCCCAAGCAAAAGTGTCCCGAAGCAACAGTGTCCCGAAGAAAAAGTGTCCCGAAGCAAAAGTGTCCCGAAGCAAAAGTGTCCCCAAGCAAAAGTGTCCCGAAGCAAAAGTGTCTCCAAGCAAAAGTGTCCCGAAGCAAAAGTGTCCCGAAGAAAAAGTGTCCCCAAGCAAAAGTGTCCCGAAGCAAAAGTGTCCCGAAGCAAAAGTGTCCCGAAGCAAAAGTGTCCCTTAGCAAAGTGTCCCTTAACAAAAGTGTCCCGAAGCAAAAGTGTCCCGAAGAAAAAGTGTCCCGCAGCAAAAGTGTCCCGAAGCAAAAGTGTCCCGAAGAAAAAGTGTCCCGAAGAAACAGTTTCCCGAAGCAAAAGTGTCCCGAAGCAAAAGTGTCCCGAAGCAAAAGTGTCCCGAAGAAAAAATGTCCCGAAGCAAAAGTGTCCCGAAGCAAAAAGTGTCCCGAAGCAAAAGTGTCCCGAAGAAAAAGTGTCCCGAAGCAAAAGTAAAAGTGTCCTGAAGAAAGTGTCCCGAAACAAATGAAAAACTTAGAGCAAATAAGCAAATTAGCAAACAAACTAGCAGACAAACTAGCATACAAACTAGCATACAAACTAGCAGACAAAGGAGCATACAAAAAAGCAAAGTACAAAAGCAAACCCTGCTTAAACACGTTTGTATCCATAAAAACGCGATGCGAACGCGCGTTTGTATCGATACAAACGCGCGTTCGCACCGCGTTTGTATCGATACAAACGCGCGTTCGAACCGCGTTTGTATCGATACAAACGCGCGTTCGCATCGCGTTTGTATCGATACAAACGCAAACCGGGAGTGTACACATTGCGTTTTCTGCAGCGCGTTTTTGAGCTGCGCGTTCGCATCGCGTTCGCAACGCGTTTGTATCGATACAAACGCGCTACAAAAAACGCAATGTGGACACTCCCTAAAATCTAAACAGTCAAGCTCCAGTGTGGTGCCAGTCGAACAATGTGAGTCTCGTCAAAGTCGTCAAAAGAAAAAAAAGAGGAGAAAAAAAAAACATTCCTCGATACACGGCGCGTTTACACGCTCGCGTTTCAACAGACATACATTGAATGGTCACGTTATCTTTCGTCGCGTTCGGTCTCCTTTAGATGATAGTGACAGTTTTAAAAAGAAATTAAAAGTAGAATAGAATAGAAAAGTTTTATTTTCGTAACTACGATACATACAAAACACAAATCAGAAATAATTACAAATAAAATGACAAGAAAATAAGGTTACCTCTCAGCATTTGCTCCGAAATGAGCAGCGCGTCAACTACTAGGTAGGTAGGTACATCATTTAAGTTTTTTAATAATAATTGCCAAAAGAAAAGAGCTACATGATGTTTTGGAGAAAGGCCAGGTCAAAAGTATCTACCCTAACCCAGCGAACTTGTATGAAAAATGTGATGAGAGTGAATGAGGCGAAAGAGGTGTGTCAGGATCGTAGCAAGTGGAAATCCGTGGTCTCTGCCTACCCCTGTGGGAAAGAGGCGTGATTTTATGTATGTATGTATAGAAAAGAGCTACATGAAGGACATTCGTGTGGTACATTCTATTCTAATAAGCTACACTAGAGAATATTAAAACATGATAGTGAAGTAGGGTACCGTCACCTATAGCGGATGTGGTACGATAAGCGAGTTAGCCGTATAGTGCTTTCCTGTGTTGAGGTCCAAACTCTTTATCTGTGTTTTAACTTTCAAGTTCGTAACACTCTTTATAACATTACGTTCCATTTCGCTTGTTTGTGTTTTCTAAAAAGCAGAGTTCGTTTTGTTTACAATAGTATTGGATAGTATTGGACATGACAAAAACAGTTATTGACTTTAGAGTAGCATTTGTACGGATATTCTCTCGGATATTTAGTCTTTTGAGATTGAAATTTCCTTAAGAGTCGCAAAAATGCCATGAGAGTTTTTCCATGAAAACTCTTATGGCTTGATGCGATCTGAAATTCGATGGACTTTTCGTCTCCAAACAGGACATGGGCATTTTTGTACATTTTCAAATATGCACAAAAACACAATTTTCGCGCTGGATTTGAACTTAGCTGCTTTAAAATTGCAAGAGCTTTATGACATTATTTTTCATCACTGACAAAATTACTCATGGTTCTCGGAATACCATGGTATAGTATTTTACCACATTTATTCATATTATGACCGTCGTTTCTCGTGATACGTTTTTAAGGAATTCTAGTCTAAGCTTTTAGCATCACGGTATTGTTTATGACAGACTTTTTGTAACATTCTTCATGTTTTCAAAACCTTTTAGAATAATTTAGAATCTAACTGGACTTGGACTTGGATTTTTGTTTTAGGAATCTTTAAAACATTTAATATTTTTTATTGCAACAAGGAAATTTACTTACTTTACTTTGTTTAATGATAATGATTTTAATGATATTTTCTTTTTGTAAAGTTCCTACGAATGTTTAATTGAGTGAGTCAATCAGATTTGAAAGTATAGCCTCCGCTTGCCGCTTTGGCTGGCTTGATAACATTTCAAATAGCCATAGGTACTATTCCAATTTTCATTCAAATCGATCAGCATTATCTTCATCATCAGCTTTTTGTGACCCACAGCTGGGCATAAGCTTCCTTCCCTACTCGCCAAAACAAATCGATACACTGGGTAAAGTCGTGATTGAAATACAAATACAAAGTTTCACATTTCAAACAGCGGTTTTTAGCCCGTAAATAACTAAGAGAACCAGATATTTTTTTTTTTTGATAATTCATAGTTTATAATGCCTTATAATGTCAGTCAAAAAGTTCACTGAACAAACATCTATTCACACAAATGTTTGTTCTGTGTGGGAATCGAACCCACGACATACAGCGCAAATTTTAAAATACATTTTACTGACCTCAATGAGAGCGTATAAAACCAGGTGCGTAACTGGTAGTGTAGGAGCTAGTAATTGGTATCAAGTGACAGTCTGCTAACCGCTGGGTCTATCTGAAACATTAGCAAAAGCCAAAGGGACAGGAAATAACAGTTATCAGCATTTAACACGGCTTTGGTACAATTACGAAAGTATAGGACGAGCGTCCAGCTGGTAATAGAATTAAGTTTTATTTTCGCCACCAAATACAAAGATAGATAAGTACAGTTGGGCCGACGGATCTAGGCGTTCGTGAAGTCAGGCTTTTCGCTGCGCAGTAGAAAATTTTGTATGAAAAAGTTGCACTGCGCATCGAAACGGCTAACTTCACGTCCGCCGAGATCCGTTGGCCGTACTGTAGATAGATAATGCCTTATTGTACAACAAAAAATAAAAGTAATCACAAGAAACAAAAAAAACACAGCTTAAAAATTAGTACAACGGGCGGCCTTATCGCTAAAAAGTGATTTCTTCCAGGCAACTAGTAGATGGAAAGTAATGAGTGAAGCAGCGTGAACGGCAGTGCACAAAGCAACATACAATAAATACGAAATACAAATCAGGTATTTCTACAAAGGGATGTTTGAAAGTTGCGCCTGTTACTGAAAATAATTTTAAATTTTAATTGACTTAAAAACAGAGGAGGTTCTCAATTCATCTAAATCTTTTTTTTTTTTTTTTTTGCTTTTTTTACGTATGTTCACCGATTACTCAAAAACGCCTGGACCTATTTAAAATATTTTTTTTTGTTTGAAAGGGTGTTGTTACCTACTTATTTTCCAATTGGTTCCACAAAAATTTGGTAAGAATCTTTCGAGGATCATCGGAGTTGTGGAATGCATATAGGCTACTTTTCATCGTCATCATCATCACAAAGGGGCAACGCCGCGAGGGCGCTGCTAGTTTTATTATTGCACCGTCCTGGCACTGGGTGGTCTGCCACTATACATTCTATACAAGGCACTGTTGTGAGCGACACCTGTCCAGCAATCCAATATTTTAACTTACGTGTGTTCGTATGCCTACCTTTATGAGTTCTGCTCAAAATAAACGTATTTTATTTTATTAATTTTATTGTAAAACGGAATAAAACACTGCTTTCCACTAAACTAGCACTCAAAGAAATACGAGAAGGTTTTAAAACAGAAACCACATTCCTCTCGCTTGTAGGGTCCTCACTTTGAAAAGTCATTTCACTAGGGTTGTAACTAAATTCGGCTTTGAGTATATTTCGTATAAGTATTGGAATTAATAAGAATGTTTTAAAAACGTGAGCCATGTTGAAATCAAATCAAAATCAAATATCATTTATTCAGTAGGACCGTTATGACCACTTTGAAACGTCTTAAGAGCTAGGTGATTCTATTCCTGTTCTTTCGCGACCAACACCGTGAAGAATCAGGGCAACTAACACGGTATGGGGCCTAGCTTTCTTTTCGGTGATCCATCCGCTTAAAATGGCCTCGACTTTCGATCCGAAGGTCATGGGTTCGAATCCTGGCTGTGCATCAATGGATTTTTCGTTTCGAAAAATTTATATGCGCAGCAATATGAATCTTGAGGAAGCTGCTTAGTAGATGATTTATACATACAGTGTCAAGGCAATCTTTGCCTTTACATAGCGGGACACTGTAGTGCGGGACATTGTAGAGATGGAGTAGACTTGCCCAGCACCTACACCATCCTCTCAGCTTAACCGGCCATATCCACAGGAATGACATGTTCAATACGTGTGGGGCTGACTTCCTCACGATGTTTTCCCTCACCGTTTAGAGCTCGTGTTAGTGCGCTTATAATTTTTTCGAAACGAAAAATCCATTGATGCATGGCCGGGATTCGAACCCATGACCTTTGGATCGAAAGTCGAGGTACTATCCCCTTTGGCCAACACGGCTCTTACGGCATACACATATATAAGTCAACTAGCTTCTGCCCGCGGCTTCGCTCGCATGGTACCCGGATAAAAAGTAGCCTATATTACTCTCCAGACCTCCAACTATCTCCACACCAAAAATCACGTCAATCCGTCGCTCTGTTTTGACGGGAAAGCAGGACAAATAAACA
Organism: Camptogramma bilineatum; assembly: GCA_958496255.1. NCBI lineage: Eukaryota > Metazoa > Arthropoda > Insecta > Lepidoptera > Geometridae > Camptogramma > Camptogramma bilineatum. The sequence goes on from OY292472.1 coordinate 919,151, forward strand.
AACAAATAAACACACTTTCACATTTATAATATGGGTACGGATGTACACTGTGTGATGTAGTATAAACTTTCGTTTCTAAAACTATCCAATATTGTTGAACTTCTATGGGGGCTCAATCACCGACCAAATTGATGCAGGCATAAGGTTTTGCAAAGCACAGAACTTATCCAAAAATACTCGAAAACCCGTATGAATGATAGCCACGTTACACGGAGAGCGATGAATATGAATGTGGATGGATACACCGGCAGGGGTAGGCCTAAGAAAAGATGGATGGACTGTGTGAATGCAGATATGTGTGTGAAAGGAGTGAGCACTGAGATGACGAGTGATAGAATGAAGTGGAAGAGGGAAACATGTTGTGCCGACCCCACCTAGTGGGATAAGGGCAGGGAGATGATGATGACTCGAAAACCCGTATCAACTCTAACTTCAAGCCCTTTTAAGTAAAACATGAATTATACTTGAGTTACGTCACCGTGTAAAATAGGCGACGTGTGACCGAAATGTGTGTTGAATATAAAATGCAGGTCGTATTTACATAAATAGGCACAGCTTCCGTCCAAAACTTTGCTAGCTTACTTTCTCATCACATCGTTGAAGTTAAGCAGCGTTGTGCGCGATCACCTATGGGTGACCGTAGGTGGTATTACGAACTTGAGCGCTTCCGTGCTTCGGAGGGCACGTTAATTGTCGGTCCCGGCTTTTAAGTTGTTAAGCCATGACGGAGGCCTTTAGGCTAAAAACTCCGTCACCAGAGTTGGCCACTTGCTCATACGAAAGAAGAAGAATCACAGTGTACATAGTAAGCATCAAGATTTTTATGGTCAGAGTGCCAAGTGTGAAAGGCCAATGATATTTGTAAAATCTCATTGTGAAAGGCACCTAAGTTAGCCAAGTGTAGCGTGTGATGCCGGGCGAATGTTTGTTGAGGTATTAATCCTCTTTTTTTTTCTTTTGACGACTTTGACGAGACTTACATTGTTCGACTGGCTCCACACTGGAGCTTGACTATTTAGATTTTAAGCGGATGGATCACCGAAAAGAAAGCTAGGCCCCATACCGTGTTTGTTGCCCTGATTCTTCACGGTGTTGGTCGCGAAAGAACAGGAGTAGAATCACCTAGCTCTTAAGACGTTTCAAAGTGGTCTATTTCATAATGGTCCTACTGAATAAATGATATTTGATTTTGATTTTGATTTTGTTGATCGGTCTCGACTTTTCAGTCGTTAGGTCGTGATGGAGACCTTCCTGCGGCCTAAAAATTTCGTCATGAAAGTAAGCTCTTGTGAATGTTGTCCACCGCATTTGGAGATTCAGTTTTGACACTTACACTAAGTGCCTAAGCACACTATGCCGAAAATACGCGACCAAAGTTCCGCGGCTGATTTTACGTTCCGACGTATTCGGCTGATTATGACACACCCTAAGCGAGGAAATTACGCGATAGAAATTCGATTTCGCTTCGTTCAAACGTTCGTCGTCAAAAGTTTGAACATTCGGCGCTTACCGAATGTTGCTATACAGATTACGTTGCCGCTGGACACCCCACCGAAGTTGTTTGTGGTGTTGCTATTTAGAATTAGTTGCCGCCGAACTTACAGCCGACCGAAGTTCGGTTGTACGCCAAAACGTGACGTTATTGCGGCAATGTGTTGCCGTGCCGTATTAAATAGTATTGCAGGCGTGCAGGCGCAATCACGCCGAAGTTGTGTAGTGTGCTTCGGCACTTACTTACTGATTTCAGTTTTAGTTTGTGGAAATTATTGTTGTAAGTAGGTACCTAGGTACGTCTGAAAAGAACTAACTTTTATTTATTAAAAAAATAATGGTTGTCTGTAAAGTCGGTTTACGGACGATAATTTTACGTGCTAACGTCATAAGAAAACATTGATGAACGATCGTGCCTCTCTATCGCTTGTTCCGCGCTATCGCTTGCACGCTCGGCTCAGGCAGAATGTGACACTATTTCGTGCGTGCAGCCGGCGTTCATCGATTTACAAGACGTTATCACGTCATAAACTCCACATAAAGTTATTCTACAGTTTAAAATAAAAGCTGGTCTATTCAGAGGGTGTTTATTTTATTGCTCCTAGGGAATACAGTCGTGAAAACGTATTTTTACTCTTTAACAAAAATAGATTAATGCACGGGGATTTTCAGGCTGTTTTCAACTTTTGAACCCAAATGATAAATAATTCTGTATGTAAAAAGCGTGAGTTTTGTATTTTAAACTAGCTGCTGCCCGTGGCTTCGCTCGCGTGGTACCCGGATAAAAAGTAGCATATGTTACTCTCCAGTCCTCCAACTATCTCCACACAAAAAATCACGTCAATCCGTCGCTCTGTATGAGTTTTGGTTTTAAATTGTTTCAGTTTTCGTCGTGAATTTTGTGAGCTGTGTTCATCTAATAGAAAACAACAGAACTTCCTTTCGAAAATTTTATAAGAACCTCTAAACGGTGAAGGAAAACATCGCAAGTAAACCAGTTAGCTTTCTAATAACGTCGATGGGCTTACAACTTGCTACGTATGAAATGATAACTTCTGCAGAATGTGGACGGGCATGTACCAAATATGCATTCGGACATACCTCTGACTACCCCCTTAGACATCATCAAAGAATCCAAAAACGCCTGTAGATATGAAAGAATATTGTATACCACAATAATTGGGAAAACAGTCGTAATAATATTTCATTTTCAAAATTTTAAATACTATTGTTTGATTTTGTTTCAGAAATACGTGAGCGAGTTGACCATTGTCCGGGATTGCGTGCCGACGTGCAATGAAAAAGGTACCTTATTATTATCAGCAATAAAATAGATTGTGCCCTATCATTTAGCTTACAACAATATTATTATGGACAATTAAGGCTTATCACGAAGTATGTAACATGAATATTGACTAAAATGGACGCTACGCCATTTTAAGAGTTAGTTGTCATAATGACAATTTCTAAACTAAAACGGACAGAAAATTACTTTTCTCGAATCTTTTCTCAAACATGCAACGAATGTAATTTGAAATTGGAACGAACTTTTTTTAAAAGTAGGTACCTACCTGAAAATGTTGACTAAAGAGGTGCCTAACTTACTTGAGTTTTATTTAAATTTTGAACTGGTACCACAAAAAAAACTGCGATATTACAAAAAAATCCAGACTTTAGCGCAATGTTCGCGCAGCTATTTTTAATGTCCATAAAATCAGTTTATGTTGACTAAGTACTTTAATTTTCTGAAGTCTATCAAATTACCAACTTTCGATTTATCTATCGTCGACTCTTACAAGACAAAAATAAAATAGCAAATAGAATGCTACAAATTCTAACCTAACAAGACCCACTGAATACTTTTATTTCAAAGTTAGCACCAAAAGACAGCTTATTTTCAATCAATTTCAACCCTACCCTTAGAACATTCTCAAATTTATGATCTTATTGCGAGAAGGGTTGAAGACGCGAGTGGTTTTAAGGGTTCTCTTTTTACGCCCTAAAATAAATGTTCCCACAATAAAATAAAGGGGAAGTTACCGTCGTTTGTTCTGTTCATGGTAATAGGGCGGGCGGGGATGAGTGTTTTATTCTGCCCTTACGGTCCAGTGGCATAGTACCTAGCGATTCAGTAGGCCCACTCCCAGCACTAAAACGATATATCGTGCCAATTTATCGTAGCTCAGCCTAAGTTGGTGGAAGCCTAATTCGGAACATTCGACCAACATAAGCTGAACTACGATAATTGGCACGATATATCGTTTTAGTTTTTGGGAGTTAGGGCCCAGTACATCAACGTGTAAGACCTATTCTATTAAACGAGCAATATTTGTTTGTTTGTTTGTACCTACTCACGTTCTCGAAAACGGCTCTAACGATTTCGATGAAATTTGCGGTACGGCGGTTTGCGGTTTAAAATCGATCTAACTAGGTTTCATATTTGGGAAAATTCGTTTTCTCGCCAATTTCACGCAAAAAGATTTACCAGTGGAATATGGTTCGTAATTTCACGTTTGTTGAGTGGCAAAGTACCTTTCAGCCGAAGGCTGCGAGTTCGAATTTCAGCCAATATGAGTTTATTTTTTGTAAGTTTTTTTTTCTTTTTTAATTTTTCTCTAAATGCACTGCACTGCGTTTTTGAAGCGCATTTATATCGATTCTAAAACGCGATGCAAACGCGTGGCTCAAAAACGCGCCTTAAAAAACGCAGTGTGCCCACTCCTGTTTCGCGTTTAGTATAGATACAAACGCGCGATTGTATCGATACAGATGCACTGCGAACTGTTATACCTGTGGATTGTAGGCCTTAGTGCTGAACGTTGCATACTCAGCAGTTTAGCTTATTCATCTCTTGGTACTCAGACGGGAGAGCAATCAGTCTGCAGTTGTCATTCCTACCGAGTGGTTGTGCCGGATAATTCTATAAAGTCTTTAATCATTTATCGTAATTCTAAATCCTTTCTAGTTCTAAATAAAAATCCTTTTTTAAAAAGACTTTTCAATAACTCCGTGTAACATTTTGGTGGCAGCGGTGGGATGCGAAAATCCCCAGTGGCCGCGAAAAACCGCTCCGCAGACTCGCTCCATCCTAAAAAGTGAAGTGTAATTAGTGAAGTGCACTTACCTTAATATCCTCACGGGGATTATCTCGATTCTCGACAGAATCAACTCATTATCCTGTGAAATAAAATCAGGACTGTATCCTGTGCTATATCCTATATCCTGTGTGACCAGTGTTCACTTACCTTCAACGAAGTCGTATCCTGGACTGTGGTGACCCCACATCTTCATCAAGCTACACCCTGAAAGTACTCATACTTACGTCCTACTCGAAGAACTCGTATCCTGTACCGTGCTCGATCTCCCTCGACGAAGCCGCAACCCGCTGAATCCTGCAAAGAAGTCATCCATCTCTACTCTTATTCCCGGTGCGAGGAAGCGCGCCTGATCATCCGGAATGTTCTCCGCGATCCTAGTCGCCGTGCTTATCTCCGCCGCCCACGCGTCGTCTCAGTGAGTCTTGAACATTGTTTAGACTGTGACTGTATAAACAAGTGTCAATTCCAGGGATCCTGAACATTTTTATATTTTGTTGCATTATCCACTCCCCTATTTTTTGTGTGTACTTACTGTCTTGTGTTTAATCCTAAGTGTCTATTGCAAATTTCATCCAAAATCGCAAAATGGCTACACCTACAGAGGAATCGAAAATTAAATTAACAGTCAATGCCCCATCGACTTCAGAGCAGTCGTCTCGCTCAGGAAGTCGTTCTGCTTCAGCTGGGCCACAATCTAGAAATTCCAAGAGAGCTCCTGAAATAATAGAGTTGGAATTAAATACTTTGCTAAAGTTCATTAAACCCTATGACGGTGACCGAGAAAAATTAAATTCGTTCTTGATAAACTGTAACAATGCTTACGATCTTGCCAGTGACGCTCAAAAACCAATTTTGTTTAAATACATCTTGTGTCAACTTCAAGGTAAAGCCGAAATCGCTTGTTCAATCAAAAATTTCTCAAATTGGGAACAATTGAAGGAGTTCCTTAAAACACAGTTCAGCGAAAGAAAACATTACGCGCACCTGCTCACTGACCTTCAGGAGAGCAAACAAAATCCTCAGGAAAATGTTGGCCAATACGCATTACGAGTAGAGACATGTCTATCAAAACTCTTAACTGAAATCTCCCTAGGAGACAAAATCGTGCTTAAGGAGGTCCCCGGCAGAGTAGCTGCCATGGAGGACCTCGCCCTTCATCACTTCCTGATGGGCCTATTCCCTCGTATATCGAATATCGTCCGGTGCAAAGCACCTAAAACCTTAAATGAGGCCATTAATATGGCAATTTCAGAGGAACGAATCCAACAAAGCCTGTACAAACGTACAACACCGACTGACATTAGACCCGTTGCAAAGCCTAGGCCAGGTCCTTCAAGACCATTTGTATCATTCGGCTCCCCCAATAACTATCAGCCGACAAATCCTTCAAGACCATCCGTGTCATCCGGTCCCTCCAGTAACTACCAACCAAGGACCGGCAACAACGCTCTTTTCTGCCGATACTGTAAAAATGGCGGTCATGATATAACGACCTGTAGAAAACGAGAGTATAACAACAACCGCTTCAAGGTTCCTCAGGGTACGGCACCTAATCAAAGACCGTACAGACCATCCCAAATCAGCTATGTATCCGAACCGATGGGAACTGATGTCGTCGATTCCTACGTCCATGACGAGGAAGTGTCCCAAATGGAAGACAATCCCTTCATCCAATGTCCTAACCCTTTAAACGAATAAAAGTCTCGCCACGGTGTCGCTCGAGACCGTTCATCAAAGCCGGCACCATCCTTCCATCCAGCATCACTTACAACACGGGTAACCAGCCCCAAACTAACGGTGATGACAAACCTACTATTTCCAGGTCACGCACTCACAACACGGGTAACCAGCCCCAAACTAACGGTGGTGACAGACATACTATTTCCAGGTCACGCACTCACAACACGGGTAACCAGCCCCAAGCTCACGGTGGTGACAACCTTACTATTTCCAGGTCACGCACTCACAACACGGGTAACCAGCCCCAAGCTCACGGTGGTGACAACCTTACTATTTCCAGGTCACGCACTCACAACACGGGTAACCAGCCCCAAACTAACGGTGGTGACAGACATACTATTTCCAGATCACACACTCACAACACGGGTAACCAGCCCCAAACTAAAGGTGGTGACAATCTTACTATTCCCAGATCACTCACTCACAACACGGGTAACCAGCCCCAAACTAACGGTGGTGACAATCATACTATTCCCAGATCACTCACTCACAACACGGGTAACCAGCCCCAAACTAACGGTGGTGACAATCCTACTATTTCCACATCACATACTTACCACAAAGGTAATCAATCCCAACCTAATGATCCAAATCCAGGTGAATCCCTAACTAAGATTTATGAGGTAAATCTAGACACTTCAAAGAAACTGCTTCCTCATGTACTACTAAATTCACCAGTTTCAGACATTCCATTATCTCTCCTAATCGACTCAGGTTCCGCTATTTGCTTAATAAAACAATCCTGTATCCAACATAAACAGAAAATCATTAAGGAACCCATCCAACTTAAAGGTATAGATTCTGGTGACGAACCAACATTAACCGAAGGTCATTTCCAACTAAAGCTTAAATTAAATGAAACCAAGGCCGCGTCATTCAAATTTCACATCATTCGAGATGTCAGCCTACCCTATGATGGTATTATTGGATCAGATTTCTTAACAAACTTTGGTTGCAAAATTGATTACACAAATGACACTCTCCACCTAGGAAAGCTCAATATCAAATTATACTTTCATGACCCAGTTTATTTAATTCCGGCTCGAACTGAGGTAGTAGTTGAATGCTCAGTTCAAGACACTAACCTTAAAGAAGGTATCATTTTAGATCAACATTTGTCTGATAACCTACTAATAGCCAACTGTGTAGTCAAAATAAAAAATAACAATCGAACAAATCTAACCATAGCAAATGTTTCAGAGCATCCTATTAATTTGAACTTGAACTTGAACCTAAAGGTAGAACCATTAAATTCCGAAGCGTTTCCAGTAAATTCAATCAAATATGCATCTAAACGAACAGATGAGGTCATTAGTTCCTTAAGAACAGACCACTTAAATCAAGAGGAATCCGCAGCCCTCATTGAGCTTTGCTCCCTATATTCGGACATCTTTCACTTACCTAATGACCAATTAAGCTATACCTCAGCATTAAAACACGAAATCAAAACTAACAATGAAACACCAATACATACTAAATCCTATAGATTCCCTGAATGTCACAAAAAAGAAGTCGAAACCCAAATTACTAAAATGCTAGAACAAAACATCATTGAACCATCCTCGTCACCCTGGAGTTCACCCATCTGGGTAGTTCCCAAAAAGTTAGATTCTCAAGGCCAACGGAAATGGCGAATTGTAATCGATTACCGAAAACTCAACGATGTTACTATAGGTGAAACATATCCTATTCCGCAAATATCCGAAATCCTAGATCAATTAGGCAGAAGTAAATACTTCACCACATTAGATCTTGCGTCAGGTTTCCACCAAATCCTTATCTCACCCGAAGACGCGCCTAAAACAGCATTCTCCGTTCCTCAAGGCCACTTCCAGTTCACTAGGATGCCGTTTGGTTTAAAGAACGCCCCTAGTACCTTTCAGAGGCTCATGAACACCTGCCTTACAGGTCTCCAAGGAACCAGGTGTTTCGTATATCTTGATGATATAGTCATCTACTCATTCGACCTTCCTTCACACATCTCCAATCTTAAAGCTGTCTTCGACAGACTTCGTAATTTCCATCTCAAATTACAACCCGAAAAGTGCGAGTTTCTCCGGAAGGAAGTTGCCTATTTAGGGCACATCATCAGTGAAGAAGGCGTTAAAACTAACCCAGATAAAATAAAAGCCGTAACCGAATACCCTGTTCCCGAATCTCCAAAAGACATTAAGTCATTCCTAGGCCTGGTATCCTATTACAGGCGATTCATATCCGATTTCGCAAAATTAGCAAAACCTCTCACGACCCTTTTGAAGAAGGATGTACCTTTCGTATGGCAGAATGAACAACAACTTGCCTTCGAAGCCCTAAAGGCAAAACTCGTTTCCGCCCCAGTTCTCGCCTATCCTGATTTTTCACAACCATTCAATCTAACATGTGACGCGTCAAATTACGCAATTTCCGCAATATTATCCCAAGGATTAGTAGGCCAAGATCGTCCGATTGCTTACGCGTCCCGCACGCTAAATAAAGCAGAATGCAATTATAGCGTGACTGAAAAAGAATGTCTTGCCATTGTCTTCGGAACCAAGGTGTTCAGACCCTACATCTATGGTCATAAGATTGTGATACTTTCTGATCACAGACCATTGCAATGGTTATTTAATTGCAAAGACCCAGGTTCACGTCTAGTGCGCTGGCGCCTCAAATTAGAGGAATTCGAATATGATATTCAATATAAGAAAGGCAAAATTAATACTAACGCCGATGCGCTATCCAGATTCCCAGTAAATCCAGTTCAGCCACTAGACCAGCCTACATCCAACATTCCTGTAAGACAATTAGATGAAGATCTAATGGATATGCTTATCTCTCCACCTTCATTTAACGCTGATGAAGCAGCTCTTCAAGACCCAAATCTCATCGACCTTTATGATGACATTGTACCCTTACCTGATATTGATCCGCCATCCAACATCCCTGATGTTCTCAGAGAACAAATCGAAAATGAATGTGACTTACCTTCTCCGTCACCGCTACCTGAAATTCAACCTCAACCTGATCCTATCCAGTCCAGAAGCGACTACCCAAACACTCCTATCAACGATAACCTTACCTTTGATCCAACACCTTCCACAAGTGCAAATCCAAGTGCACCTGTTGATGATTATCCTACTTTCCTGAAAGTAATATCGGAAAAGAATAAGACATTCAATACCGAAATTGTAGAACACAACGAAAGCCTCATGAAATGTCCTGCAAAGACTATCCTAATTCCTACATCAATAGACTTAGACGAGTCTAATCCCTACATCCAAGAAATCCTAAGCGATCCAGATGTATATAAAAACGTCATCGATTCCGAAATGGAACTCTTCCTATTCAAAAAACTCAACATAAAAGACAAAACATATTACCTTTTGTTCTTCAAAGTCCATCACTTCGACCAGGCTTCTTATCCGGAGTTATTTGAGACCCTGAAAAAGATAAGAAACGAATTAGTAATCATGGAAAATGTAAACGAAATTGGCATGCCCGACTTACGGAATCCTTTTGAAAAACATTCTTTCATAAAAATCTATAATATTCTGACTTACCTTTTCCATGACACTCGAATCAAGGTTCATGTTTATCATAATAACATCATATATCCCGCTCCATCTGAAATCAAAAAGATTTTATATGATAATCATGATATCCCTATAGCAGGCCATTTGGGCTCAACCCGTATGTATAACAGACTTAAGCAAACGTACTACTGGAAAGGAATGCAAGGTGATATAGAATCATATGTAAAACAATGTAAATCATGTCAATCAAACAAAGCGCTTAGGAAAATTAATCGAGCACCTATGCAAATTACAAGCACTTCCTCTGCGCCAGGTCAACGTGTCTCTATGGATGTTGTAGGTCCACTTCCCGAAGCAGGTCCTGCAAAATTAAAATTTATTTTAACCTTCCAAGACGACCTTACAAAGTTCTCTTCAGCGTATCCTATCCGTAGTACTACTGCAGAGGAAACTTGTGAATGCCTTCTGCATTACATTTCAATATTCGGAATACCTAAACTTATTCTCACAGACCAAGGGACAAATTTCACATCCGATCTATTTAAAAAGGCATGTGCCTTCCTAAAGATTAAAAATCTTTGGTCGTCCCCCTATCATCCTCAGACGCAAGGTGCCTTGGAAAGGAGTCACTCTACTCTTAAGGAGTACCTTAAATCCTATATTAACGAGGACCAAACCAACTGGCCCCGTTATATCTATACTGCTATGCTCGCTTACAACACTTCTGTCCATTCAACGACTCATTTTACACCCTATGAGTTAATGTTCGGCAATAAGCCTTTTATCCCAAATTCTATCTATGATGATTCGTTAGGAACAACATACCCGGATTACATCCAAATGCTACAAAACCGCCTTAAATACTCGAGAGAGAAGGCCATCGAATTTATTCGAAGATCTAAAGAATCTTCTAAAACGTATTATGACTCCCATTCTCGCCCGATAACATACAAAGTAGGCGAATACGTTTATCTCAAAAATCACCTCAGACTCCGTAAGGCCCTTTCTCCCCTTTGGAAAGGCCCTTACAAAATAATCAAAATCAACGGAAACAATACACTCACCTTGCTAATTAATAGAAAGCATGTAATCCATCACTACGATCAAATAAAGCCCGCGGAAGTCCGCGAACTAATATAAAATTAATTAGTTAAGTTCTCGTAGATTTAAAACTAAATATTTACATTTTATATATATACATTTTATTACATAAGATAATTCATAGATACTTGTATCTACATTTTTACTTTTATACGTATTATTAAATACTTAGGTTAAATACATATTTTATCATACATATATATACATTTTTACTTTTATACGTATTATTAAATACTTAGGTTAAATACATTATTTTACTAGTTTAGTATAAATACCTTTTATCATTAATTTCAAAACGAAAATTATTTACCGTTTACAGAAATGCGACCCAAGGTCAAGATTACTTCCAGGCGATCACTACAAGCACTGGGCTCTTTTTCGATTATTTAGGAACATTAAAAATAAATAGCGCTCAACTTAAAGTACTTATCCCAGTGGATATATCTCACTTTAGTCCACACATTAAAAACATAGGAACAGCAATAGAAAATACTAAATTTTTATGTCAACAAATACACATTATTGAAATTGACACAGAATGTAATAACGTGTTGCAACCATTGACAGTTCGTTATCAGGACATGATCAAAGAATTTGAATCCTTCTCTCATTTAATTGACAATCGTAGTAAACGAAGTGCTTGGATAGGAGGAGTCGGCACTGTTTTAAAACAAATTTTTGGCACTCTGGACGAAAACGATGCTCTGAGGTACGATGATGCAATAGAATCTCTGCAAGAAAATAGTAACCAAGTAGTTTCGCTAATGAAAGAAAACATTTTAGTAACAAAATCTGTATTAGAAAATTATAACAATACAATTAAACAATTAATGGAAAATGAAAATATTCTAACAAAAGCTATCGACACACTCTCATTAAATATTAAAAATATTTCCGAAGCAATTAACGGACTTCAAATATTAAATAATGTAAATCAAATATTTAACAGCCTTGAAACTGCAATATTAGTATTATCATTCCAATTGGAAGATGTTACTAATGCTCTTTTATTTAGCAATCAAAATATTTTACACCCAGCAATTATGTCACCCCAACAGATTTACCGAGAGCTTGTTGATAACTATAGATACTTACCTAACAACCTAAAATTCCCTGTAAACCTAGATATAAATAGTGTACACTTAGTATTAAACGTCTCCAAATTGGTTTGTTATTATTTGAACAATAAGATTGTTTTTGTATTGCACGTACCGTTAGTTAGCATATCTGAATACGAACTCTACCATAGTATAGCTCTGCCTACACCTTATGATAACATAACAATAAACAAGTTTAGTTTGATCACTCCCGAGCATAAATACATAGCCATAACTAAAGATAGATTACAATACTGTAATCTCGATAGTCTAAATCAATGTAAATCAGTTACTCCTGGAAATTTTCTGTGTGACGTCACTAATATTTATTCAACCGATGCAAGACACTCCTGTGAGAGTGAAATGTTATCTAAAGTAATAACCGAAAAACCCAAACAATGTAAGATAAGATTCATTTTTGGCACCTTAGATGTTTGGACTCCTTTAACAAATAATAGATGGTTGTATATACAATCAAACCCAAATAAAGTCACTTTAAATTGTTTAAATTCAGAATCCAATGAAGTGCATTTAATTGGGACAGGTATATTTACTGTTCCAAACGGGTGTACAGGCCATTGCAAAAGTATTACATTAATTCCCAAACATGACTCTTATCAAATTACATCACACTCTAATCATTTGAGCGATTTTAATATTATAAAAGATGATTGCTGTAATATTGCAAAATTTGATAACTCTGTTAATACAGCGTCCCCTATTAAATTAAAGAATGTAAACTTAGATGAGTTTAACTCACAAAATGATGCTAAACTTAACTCATTGTTAAATCAATTAAATAAATTAGAAGTCGAGCCACACTTTGTCAGATACGGGACGCATTACTCTTCTGTAATCTTTATTTTGATAATAATGGTATTAGGTTACATTAGTTTTAAAATTATAAATAAGTTTTATTGTAAATCCGGCAACAACCGTAATCCACGTAATTCATTTGAAATTATTAAATTAGAATCCTCACCCCGGCCTATTGCACGAAAACCAGACATGACAGACTCACAGACTTCAGATACAGATTCCATTCATTTTGCCCCACTCAGAACAGAAGTTTGAAATTAAAACTCTTCCCGAGACTTCCATTATAACCTGTAAGTCTCTTCTTAAAGGGGGAGGTGTTATACCTGTGGATTGTAGGCCTTAGTGCTGAACGTTGCATACTCAGCAGTTTAGCTTATTCATCTCTTGGTACTCAGACGGGAGAGCAATCAGTCTGCAGTTGTCATTCCTACCGAGTGGTTGTGCCGGATAATTCTATAAAGTCTTTAATCATTTATCGTAATTCTAAATCCTTTCTAGTTCTAAATAAAAATCCTTTTTTAAAAAGACTTTTCAATAACTCCGTGTAACAGAACGCACTGGTGGTTTATGAAGCTCGTTTCTAACGAGCTTCAGAGACCACCGTGTGCCCCTAAGTCGCGCTTGATAGATAATTAAGCGTTCATTATAATTTACTACATGACTTCTAGTGGCAAAAAAGTAAGTTCGTATGAGCAAGTGGCCAACTCTGGTGACGGAGTTTTTAGGCCGCCTAAAGACCTCCGTCATGGCTTAGCGACTGACAGAACTGACAATTAATTATAATAATAACAATAATAAATAATGCTGGACATTCACAGCATCATGTAGTAATATCATGTAATTTAACGTGCCCTCCGAAGCACGGAAGCGCTCAGCTCGTAAACCACTTGCGGTAACCCAACGTTGCTTAACTTTAACGATCAATCAAGAACGTCTAAGCAAGCACGAGCACTTCTAGTGACATTACGAACTGAGTGCTTACTTCTTTGAATGGTAATTAAAGGTTATAAATGCGTTTGTTATCTAGTGTTGAAGTTATCACACTGGTATAAAGTACTATGCTGTCGCTGGTCAGACTGGCTCGGTAAAGGTTTGTAAATCACTTTTATATCGTACTTACAGACAAATACCGGGACCAATAATGCCACACGAAAACAAATACCGTTTTTCACAGCGATTCGTTCAATTCGTTCGTTCTGTTTCCACCCAACTTCGATTTCATCATCATCATCAATGTAGCCCATTTTCACCCTCTGTTAACGACATTGTTGTTTGATGACCTCTGGTCAGGCACAAAAATTCCTGCCTGTCCCCGAATTGAAAATTGGGGACAGGCGGAATTTTAATTTTACTGAAACCCTACTTAAATATTTGAGACTTACTTATCTATTAGAGACGTTCTTACTCTTCCGAACCGTATACAAAAATGACAGTTAATGATAAGATCATATAGGCACCACTTAAACTAAGCAGCGTTTCAGTATTCGGGTGAAAAATGTATCAAAATTAAATTTCAAAATATTTATTCAATGAACGAAAATTATAACAAAATCTCGTTTAGTATCATAAATTATTTTGGGATCGACTCAGATTTTACCATTTTTGTTCAACATTTATACAAATCCCTTTGTACCCATGTTTTGCAAAGCTCGGGCTGAGCCCGTATTTAGTAACTGTATTCAACCGTAAATCATGTGTCAAGTTTGTATATTCCCAAGTTTCAGACCATGACTTTATTCGCTTGTTACTCAAATAAAATGTTCAAAATTCAATTTGCTTGTTTTCATAATGACCGGTCCATATTGAATACTGCCCTGATAATCAAGTTTCCCGTAACGTAGTCGTAAGTTTGAAGCCTGAGGCCTATGTCCTATGTTGGTAATTTGAATTTTTCCGGGATAAAAAGTGCCGGAAAAATTAAAATTTTCGTGAAAAAGAGTTCCCACGCTGGCGACATCTAGCAATCCATTTAATTTGAAAGTAAATTATATAAACATAGCTTCCGTCCGCTGCGTCGCACGCGCGATACTTACTTGGATAAAAAGTAGCCTTTGTGTTATTCCAAGTCATAAACTATGTTTTCCAAGTTTCATTATAATTAGTTCAGTAGTTTTTGCGTAGCATACATCCTCACAAACTTTCTCATTTATAATATTAGTATGAATTAGGATGATAAATACTTATCACCAAATTATAATCATACGAGTATCTTGAGTAGGTATACATGTACAGTCTTATGGAAAAGTCGATACAGAGCGTGTGATAGCACTGATGTTTGCAACAAAAGCGTTCCCACGTCTCTATTCAAGCCATATGAAAAGACCATTGATTCGACATCACAGGAATTGCTCCATAAACTCGACACGATTCCAATGACTTTACTTGAGAGTATTCATAAACAAAAACGAAAATATACTTTTACTTGAGGGCATACTAGGTGAAATTGGTCTCCGATTCATTTTGTTTCTATACAAGTGGTTGAATTTTTGGGGAACATGGTGGAATACCTCCCCAAAGGCAGAGTAGGTAGTTCTCTGCAACAGGCCGGCCCATCTGGCCCACTTGCCCGTGGTCTTTCGACCATGTTCCCCAAATTGGTGACCCCAACGTGATTTGGGGAACACGATGGAATCTTTAACCAAAAATTAAAAATACCAACAGGTGCATTTCTATTCATAACTCCGAAGATCCTCGACAGATCCTCACCAAATTTTTATGGCACCAATCGCAAAGTACACCCTTTCAAACAAAAAAATAAATTTTCAAATCAGTCTACGTGTCTTTGAGTAATCGGTGAACATACATAAAAAAAAGCACAGAGAAACACAAAAAAAGTTTCCGACGAATTGAGAACATCCTTATTTTGAAATCGGTTAAAAACTACCACGAAAATGGTTTTCAGCTCACGGGCGCTCGGAATCCGAGATTGTGCAAAAATCGGAAAAGTCTAATATCAGATATTGTTGGCATGCAACTGTGCTGGAATATCTGAAAACTCTAAAATCCACGAATCATGGTAAATAGCACGTTTTCAGTGCTTTTAATGTTCAATATTTAGGTATCTGAGCTCTGCTCGGGTGAAAACAACAGCGAATTTTCCCAGAAAAGAGACATAATTTTATAAACAAAAACAAAATAACTGACTAAACAAAACAATCCACCTGAACTTGCGAGCTTTGGCATTATCTAATTTGGCGACCGCCGTTCTAACCATTAGACTAATACGATGGTAATACGATAGGAATTGTGGCGAAATTACGAATCATATTGAAGGTCAAATATTTTTTTATGAAAATACCGAGAAAACGTTCTTTTCCAGAGTTATAAGACCTACCTAGATCGACCCAGATTTTTCGAACACTCGCATTGCAATTTGCATCGAAATCGCTAGAGCAGTTTTCGAGAACGTGAATACAAGTATATAAATATTGCTCGTTTTAGAAAAGGATGAAGGAAAACGTTTTAACGTGATAGTTTCAAAAGTTTTAGAATTTTCTAGTATACTAGAAGCGCTCGTGGCAAAGTTAACTGATCGTTGAAGTTAAGCAGCGTTGTGCGCGGTCACAATACGGATTGGTGACCGCAAGTGGTATTACGAGCTGAGCGCTTCCGTGCTTCGGAGGGCACGTTAAATTGTCGAGCTAACTTCAGTCAGTTAGCATCGGTAAAAGTAGGATGCACAATACGCAATTCTTAGGCCAAAGAGCGAGATAGAGCACTGATTTATGAATGAACAAGCAGTTAGGGAGTGTACACATTGCGTTTTCTGCAGCGCGTTTTTGAGCTGCGCGTTTGTATCGATACAAACGCGCGTTCGCAACGCGTTTTTTTCCATACAAAAGCGAACCGGGAGTGCACTGAATTCAGCCTGGTGTAATGTCGGCTAAACGGCCAACGCAGCTCATAAATTGATTTGTTAATTGGTTCTAATTGATTGGTAGGTAACTGGCTGTAATTAAAATGTTTCCGGCTTCAACTTAATTGAAATGAATCAAACCAATTTAGAGCACATTTAATGAGCGGTTATTGAAGGTGGCAATTGTTTAATTTATTTTTAAACGACTTCAAAAAAAGGAGGTTCTCAATTCGTCTGAAGGTGCGTACGGATAGCGCGTACCCTTGGTACGCGTAGTCAGTTTACGCGTGTCCAGAACGCCAAGTCCATACCTGTAGCTACGCATAAATAAAGTGTACGCGTAGTGTACGCGTAGCTACAGGTATGGACTTGGCGTTCTGGACACGCGTAAACTGACTACGCGTACCAAACCAAGGGTACGCGCTATCCGTACGCAGCTTGAATTTTTTTTTTAGCTTTTTTTATGTACTTATGTTTACCGATTACCACTGATTTAGGAAATGCTTTTTTTGTTTGAAAAATTACTTTCCGATTTTGGTATTTTGATCCTTTGCCCCTATTTATTTTGTTTTGATTCTTGGACCCTCCCCATAACAAAGCTATAGCTATACCCATGCTTGTTCCAGAATGGTGGGGTGCCCGCACATTCTGCTGTGAGACAGACGAGTGCAACAGCGGTCCTCGGACACACGCCCTCGCAGCGCTCGTACCCATCGCAGCGCTCGTATCCATCGCTCTCAGCGCAATCGTCGCGCGCTGACCGCTAGTGCCTTTAATCTGACATTTAATTTTTACATATTTTAAATTTACGCGATTTGAACACATTTTAAAACATAATTGGGACTTATGGTGAACGCAGACCTGGCCTGCACCGCACGCACTGTAGTCGCCGCATTCGAATTCTTCATGTTAATGCTTCAGGTACTGCGGCGACTGCGGCGCGGGTAGGTGAGGTTGCATAGAACTTCATATAAAGAATTCGAATGCGGGGACTGCGGCGCGTGCGGTGCGGCCCAGATCTGCGTTAATCGCGTTGAGTCTACTCGTGACCACGTTGACTGTTATGTCATCTGCAGGCCAAGCATGGCGATTTCCTCTCTACTCTACACTAGACTAGACAACATCGTTTCTTATCTTCCGATTTTGTATGAGATTAGTGTACAGATGCGAGCATGGCGTTCAATTTTATCTGATTTTGACATTCGAGAATAGAAACTTTCTTCCGAAATTGTCTACACCTCCTGAGACCTAGACAAGCGTCTTCCATGCGTTACAAACGCGCGTTCGCCTCGCGTTTGTAGTTTGCTAGTTTGCTACTTATCTTACTTGTCTTACTTATCTTACTTATCTTACTTTTCTTACTTTTCTTACTTTTCTTACTTTTCTTACTTTTCTTACTTTTCTTACTTTTATTACTTTTCTTACTTTTCTTACTTTTCTTACTTTTCTTACTTTTCTTACTTTTCTTACTTTTCTTACTTTTCTTACTTTTCTTACTTTTCTTACTTTTCTTACTTTTCTTACTTTTCTTACTTATCTTACTTTTCTTACTTTTCTTACTTTTCTTACTTTTCTTACTTATCTTACTTATCTTACTTATCTTACTTTTCTTACTTATCTTACTAATATTACTTCACTTATCTTACTCATGAGATGAGATAAGATGAGATGAGTGAGATAAGTAAGATGATAAGTAAGAAAAGTAAGATAAGTAAGGAAATAAGTAAGATAAGTGAGATAAGTAAGATAAGTGAGAGCATAGTCATAGCATAATGCTATGATTATGTTCGCGTGAAAGACCAAAATCGGAATAGGAAAATGTGTTGTCTAGTCTAGTGTAGAGAAGAGATGAAATCGCCATGCTAGGGGGGCTGAAACGAGTGTAATGGCGGCCACCCACGATCAATTCTATCGTCCAATCGATTGGATGCAGGCAATTTGATCATGCCGAATGGACCGTATGTGGACGTGGATCGGCATGACCGTTCGATTGGACGAAAAATCAAATTTCAATTCTTTTGGCATGAACGTGTATGGCGGTCGTAATGGTTTCATTACGCAGTTACCTAAGTCCCGACAATGTTTTAAAACGCCATTTTTTTTGGATTTATCTGATTTTAGATTTTATTTAGGGCCGTGGACTTGGCTGTTAGTTGCATTCCTCCATTTTTTTGTTTATATGTTTGAGGAGACATCATTCTTCAAACAAAAATCGTAAATCTGAGTTTCTAAACTTTGCTACTCTGATTCTACGCGAAGTAGAGTAGGTATTACCTATGCTCTATTTCTCGTTTTCGCTTTATTTATTTTTTTATCTTTGAAAATGAAAAGTCTTATCAAAATTTGCGATTCAGACGTGCTTCGAACCCGCACTGATACAAGCGATCCTCAAGCCGGAGTGCCTTTACCAACTCGGCCACGGAATCCATATTCGTCGGTCGGGTCGAAAATCTTGATAAGCTTATTTGTCAGTTAAAGCACAGAGGAGGATGGCTTGTATCAATGCGGGTTCGAATCCCGTCGGAATCGCAAATTTTGATAAGACTTTTCATTTTCAATGAAAATAATACATAAGGGTGGTATACACTAAAATCAATTGTGAGGAGGCCCGTGCAGACGACCAAACCGACAAAAGTAACTTTACTTACTTAGTTTAAACTACACTTGCTTAGTCTTGAAGACGGCGACAGTTGAAATCTCACGAGTTTTCAATCTAACTTAACCCAAACTTTATTCTAACTCTACTATTCGTATTTCTTTCAGATAAGAACTAGGTTTCTTTAAATGGATTATCTGTTTTTTTTATTCTAGTGTTTGCCTGCGACTTGTGGATTTTGCTATTTTATACCTCGAATAAAACATAAAAAATCATTTTAATAAATTACTTAATAATTTTTTTACCTATTTGAAAAGTAAAGAAGTTTCTTAAAATGAAATATTTTTTGTAAGTTAAGTTAAACATACTTACTTCTTTTTAAGTCAAGTAGGTAGTAAATATAAAATGTGGCAATTAATTTTTTAAGTATTTTCTTACGTTTTATTCGAGGTTTTATAAAATCCACAATAACGCGAGCAAAAGCGCAGGCAAAAAACTAGTATTCAAAAAATACACGATGCATTGAGTATCGTATTCTCATGTAAAATGATGCATTGAGTATCGTATTCTCATAAAAAAAACTATTTATACCTAATATTAAATTGAGCTTTAGCCACAATTCTTTAAAGTTTATTTTACTATGACAGCTGATCTAAGTGGCGTGAGAATAAATAGGTCGACGCGATGGTCTGAGAGGGAACGGATTGCTCTGAATGGAGGCATTTGAAACTGATGCGTTACGGATTGCCAGCTCGATGAATTCGGCGATAAACAATGGCCAAGTGCGAGTGTTACACTTGGAAATGGGTTCTATACCAATGAGATTTTACCAATAGAGACGTTATACTCATTAGAAAAAGAACTAAACCTCTTTCCTAGTTGATGGGATATTTTGGGGGCTTTTTTATTAATTTTTAATTTAATTTCTTGTAGATACTTAGCTACATATTATTCGAACCAATTGAATAAATTCCGGATGTCTGTTCTAAAAACTTAAGGCTCTCTGAAAAAAGTAACGTGACCTGAATTCTTTTAATAGGTATGAATATACTGTGAATATTCCTTTGAAGTTCTAACGACTAAATTAATTTTAATTTACTTTGAGGAACGCGATATTTTCCATGGCTTCCAAAGGATCTAAAATATCAGTAGATATTAAAAAGTGATAAAATATAGAAAATACACCTCTAAAATGCAGTGGGTAAAGGCCCACAGAATGGCGCTGGTTCGATTCCCACCGCGAGGAAAATGTTTTAGGATCTGCAAATATCTGTCTCTGGTCTGGGTGTTTTTCTATGTATGTTGTATTTATAGAAAACAAGTACCTACCTATAAAAGTAGTAGGTACTTATATCAGTCATGTAGTTCCCATAACACAAGCTCTGCATACTTGATGATGTGTTAAATGTCTATCAGTATTTATGTATTATTTAGCTTTAGTGGGTTTTAGAAAAAAACTACGGAACCCTAATGCTCACTGAGTTTTCCATGATAAGTTAGCTGCTTTGAATTGAAAATTGAGATAGACAATAACAGAACCGCTTTTCAGTTGACAAAAAGGTCGATTCAGAATGAATGACGTAATCTGCCTGTCTGAAGCAGGACAAAGTTTAATGAAACAAGTAGATGATATTTTGGAGAAGGGCCCGGCAAGTACTATAAAAATTATTTGGGGCGTTCTACCTATATACGAGTATTGTACATAGAAAACAGCCAGACCTGAGACAATTATTTGCAGATCATACAAACATTTGTCCCGCGGCGAGGATCGAACTCGCAACCTCCTGTATCGCAACAGCCAGCAGGTGTTTATATATCTTGTATTTACAGAGAAATAAAAAATATTTTCATTTCATTTCATGTGTCGTATTGAAAAATGTAATAGGTATGGACGGCATGGGATTTTATCAGAGTTTACCCGCGACCTGCGCGGCCATGGCTGTCGGGATACGTATAATTAAGTTAAAATTACGCGATAAAATCCCGTGTCCATATATTTTCAATGTGAATAGTGATCGCGAAAGTTTAAAAAAGACTAGGGCCTATTCGGTTTCATATTTCGCTTTTTAGGTATTTTGATTCTAAAAACTTTTATTAATCTTCGACGGATCAAATCAGGCTTATTTGGCTTAATACATTCGGTTGTTGAAACAACGCCAAATAGTCATGTTATTATTATAATTATCTAGCCGGGATTATGTAAATAGCTAAAGTAAATGTAGCTCAAATTCGCTAAATATCGTCTCTGTTTATCAAAATCCCTTCTAAATTACGTTGAGATAGATCTATGTGCGTAAAATACAAGTTATTAAAATAATTCATGAGATTCTTTTTGTTGTTATCCTATACCATATTCTGAGCCGTGTTGGTCGAGAGGTATATGTACCTCGACATTTGATTCGAAGGTCGCGTTCGAAGTTTTTTTTTGTGCTTTTTTAGTTCATCGCTTACTCAAAGACGCCTGAACCGATTCGGAAAATTCTTTTTTTTTTAAATTATATTCTTTCCAATTGGTGCCTTAAAAATTTCGTGAAGATCTGTCGAAGATCTTCGGAGTTATGAACAGAAATACACCTCGAGAGGTCAAAAAATTGCTGTTGTCAACATTGAAGTCGGTTTTTTTAATTTTAAATTTAGCCACTTGTTATGAGTTTAACGTCTCTATTGGTATTATCTCATTGGCCTAGTCCTATTTCAGTTTCGTGGCCTTATGAGCTACATTATCATCTTGAGTTTTAGTTAAACTTGAATTTTCATCTAATTGTATTTATATGGTTTGTTTATTTAGGTTAATGCTGTGCTTTAAACTATTTTCAGTTAATTATTTAGAATAATATTTTAGTTGTATCAAACATTATTGAATTGATTTAAAAATTAGTAATTTTCATCTAATTGTATTTAAATGGTTTGTTTATTTAAGTAAATGCTGTGCTTTAAACTATTTTAGTCAATTATTTAGAATTATTGCGTTGATTTAATTTGTAATATCTTTTTGAAAGTCTCCGCAACTTAGTACCTACCTTGTATGTTAAAGTTCAAAAAATTAGATAATAATTATAAAAGTAGTTAACTTAATAATGCTTTACAAAAATCATTATGCATACTTAGTCTTATTATCAGTGCCTAGATAAAAAAAATGTGGCTTTAGCAGACATGCTGCTTTTAGCATCGGCGTACGGCGATTTTGCGACTGCATAGCATAGATAGATGATGTATCGCGTTTTGGCGACTCTCTGCGTTCGATCGCAGTATCAAAATCGCGCGTTTTATGCCTGTAGCACACCTCCGCTGCGAAACAACAACTGCGAAACCGCTGAGCGAGTTTCGCTGGGCAACAGTACTTCGGTAAATAGCGGACAACGGGCGGAGATGTAGTAGGCGCCTGAGCAAATGAGCCAAATCATTTTAGAAAGAGACAACATCATAGTCAGTTTTGTACGTTAGAGCAGGGAATTTCGCTACTGTTTCGCCGTCAAAGAACTCACAACTCACAGCGAAACTATTGCGGTTTCGCCCTTTGAGTTTCGCAGCTACAGGCGCAGTTGCGATCGCCGCGTTTGGCGTTTTGCATTTCCGTGTGCAGTGTGGAATGTTGGTCGCATCATTTTACTTCTGAAAAGCGACTAAATCTATATCGATGCTAAAAGTAGCATGTCTGTAGAGTCCTAATTCGTATGACAAGCATTAATCCAGGATTTTTTTTACAAACAAACAAACTTATTTTAAAAACTTTTGTACAGTCATCTTCAAAAAACTAATGACACAATTTAGTTGGATTTAATCGGTTTGAATATTTTGAATCTTCGTTTGAAATGGAAAAAATTATTAATTAGGAGTTGAGAATATAATGAAAGCCTCTCTTTTTATTACAATGTATAATATTTTAACTCTAAAGCTACGAGTATTTGCACAACCTAGAAACCCCAAGATATTTTATAAAGAGTAAAGTGTAGGCAGATAAATTGTAAATTTATACTTTTTCCTTTACTAGAATTAGGTACTTACTTAGATTAATAAAATTTTGTATTCAGAAGAAAAACAAGCCTAACTTAATAACCTACTTGGAAATAACAAAATCGTATTAAGTACAGGGTGGTGTACCTCAATGTGTACCTACTCTATCTGTTGGAATTTTACTTGCTGGTATTATTTGGGACACCCTATACTCACTCTGCTAAATTGTATTTATGTAAAAGGATGTGAATCACGAATCATAGTTATCTGCTAAGTATGAGTACCTATCTTTTTTTTTTGCTTTTATTTGTTCACATTCTAATTTCATTAAAATAAGTACATTTTAATTTTATCACGTTACGGCGTATTCATGTTACGGCGACAGATTAAAGGTGGCCGCACACCTATCTCCACCGAATTCTCGGCCAGATTTGGTCGAATCGGACGATTCGACCAGCCGGTCTAACATGTGCAACATCGAGAGAGATATCTCGATCGGTCGAACTGCTCTAACGCGTACGTAAGAGCAGTTTAACCGATCGAGAAGACTATTTTCTCGACTCTCGACGTTGCACATGTTAGGCCTACTGGTTTCATACGATTTCGTTTAAAGAATTCTGAAAGTTGTTTTGGTCGATTCGTTCATTAGCGTGTTCAGCGCGGATAGGTATGCGCTCACCTTTAATGGTAGTTATACGATCCGATTTCTTATCAGTACCATAAAAAAGTAGGTAGGTAAGTAAGTAAACTTGCAGGTGTACTCTTAGAAACGACAAACGTTTAGATATAATGGTCGATTTTTAGAGACATAAGCTATTACGTCGTTGTAACCACCATTAGTAATTGTCGTTTTAAATAGTAGATCTGCAGGCTGATTGTCTAACTTGTTCAAACCTCAAATTGGTCTTAAACTGTCAAAACGATCGCGTAGGTATCTTTTGTCGCGTTCGGACTCGTTGAGATGAGAGTGACAGAGCTACTTAGTCACTGAAATGTCAAATTTGAGAGTTTGAGAACGATTTTAGTCGCCATCAAAGATAGACAATCAAGGGCATGTAGACGTTTATTTAAATTATTTAAACCACTAATTAAAAAAATAACGCTTTATAGTAACTACATAGTAAGTTCAATTTAACCTAAAAATATTCTAAATTAAAATAACGTTTATATTAATTAGTTTTAGTAAATTAGATAAGCTTAAGTCTCACTTAAATTAAAATGCATTGACCCCTTTTATCTTATTAAAATAAATATTAAATATCCCAACAATGAAAATAAAACTTTAAGAAGAAAATATAGGTACTAAAAATGTAATATATATTTGATTAATCACGTTAAAACGGCTAAACTAATTTTTATGAAATTCAGAAATAC
Organism: Camptogramma bilineatum; assembly: GCA_958496255.1. Taxonomy (NCBI): domain Eukaryota; kingdom Metazoa; phylum Arthropoda; class Insecta; order Lepidoptera; family Geometridae; genus Camptogramma; species Camptogramma bilineatum. The sequence continues at coordinate 943,789 of OY292472.1, forward strand.
TGTTGTCGACTGGATGTGTCAATTGATTTTCAGGACTACTTTTGAAAACGATATGTCGTGATAATTATTGACCACTGTTCAGCGGAGCTAAAAAGGTCGCTATTGCAGAATCGCATCAAAGAAATCGAACTATTGTCATCTCTTTTCACTCTCAGTCAATGAAAAGAGATGGCAATAGTTCAATTCCTTCACCGCGACTCTGCAATAGCGACCTTTTTAGCTCCGCAGATATTTTCAATAAACTGTGGTGATAAAATGGTCGCTAAGCAATTATTTTGTCCGATTCATTATAATAGTGGCCACACACCTATCCGCCGAACGCACTGAATTCTCGAAGTGCTGCTAGATTCGGTCGAATCGTCCGATTCGACCGCGGGCAGGCTTGCGAAGTTTCATACGATTTCATATAAATAATTCTAAAATTCGATTCGTTTGGCGTATTCACCTGTCGCAGGCCTCTTAAGAGTTATTTATTTGGAAAAAAGTCAAACAGTGAAAAAAAACAGTCTTATACCCCTCGCAGACGCTAGACCGATTCATAAATTCCTTTGTCTAATTCACTTAATGAATTGTTATGGTAACTATTACAGTTTCAAAATACCTAATGTAAATCTGATTCATAAATGGAATTGTGTAGCGGCCATTTTTTTCGGTCTATTTTGACCGCTGATAGTTGAATTAGTATTATCGTCATTGATAATCTTATCGTTATGTCGAATAGAAGTTCTGATTGTAGCACAAATTGTATAAACTAATGGTGCGTTTAAACGACGCGGGATATCACGAGCCTACGCGAGCCGAGCCGTCCGTGGAGGCGCGGCTCGGCTAGAGCCGAGCCGAGCGTAGCTGTTTACACGGCGCGGGATATCACGAGCCTACGTGAGCCGAGGCGTCCGTGGAGGCGCGGCTCGGCTAGAGCCGAGCCAGGCTCGGCTCGCGTATTGGCGCGCCGTTTAAACGCCCCATAAGATATTATATTATATCAGTCAGATTAAATGCTATCTTTATCTTCTCGTATTTATAAATATTTGTAATCAAAATGTCAATTACAGATAATGATCGCCTGTTTATGTTTTTTTGTTTGTCTTTTTAAATCTTTTTAAATTAAATAAGCTTTATTAATTACTATCAAAATAATCTTGCACTGATTGCTTTTTTCTTAAATATACATCGAGCGTCGCAGCAGGTGGGCCTTAAGATGAACATGTCCAAGACCAAGGTGATGACCAACCTTAGAGGTCCTAAACCTAACATAATTGTAGGTAACTCCCAAATAGAGGCAGTGGACGATATTTACCTTGGACATAGTTTATCTTTTGGCCCACTTTCTCAGTCGAAAGAGATTTCTAGACGCACACAAGATACAGAATAGATCCTACTAATATTATAAAGGTGAAAGTCCGTGTGTGTGTGTGTCAATGTTTGTTACCACCTAACTTCATAACTACTAAACAGATTTTGATGAAATTTGGAATGTAGATAATTTAGGCTCTGGAATAACACATTGGCTACTTTTTATCCCGAAAAAATGCATGTTCAGGGATAAAAAAGTAGTAGTACACGCGGGTGAAGCCCCGAGCGTCCGCTAGTATAGAAATAATCGGTCATGGCATGGCAATAATTAATCCAAATCATGCCGGATATAGCCGTTCGGAAACCGGATAGTACACGGATATCCGTTGCATCTCTACAGATATCTATTATAACTATGGTTAAGTTCACTAACGAATGGTTTCCGTATTCGAATAACAAATATAGCGATCCAACATTTTTTGATACGACTAGAATTAAAGTGACCTAATTCAAAAAAATAAGTAACTGAGATGGATAGATTGAATGAAAAAACCATGAGATTTTAAAACTTTTTACTACAATTCTATTAAATGTTTTATTTTTAACAGGTCATTTTAATTCTAATGTGCGATATGTGTTAGGATGTTTTTTGTACGATGACGCCTTAATCGATCCCAATAGATCCCAATCAGCTGCTGTATTCCCTAACTCAGTAGACATCAATTTGATAGACACACATTGCTGCTTTGACATAACGTGGTAATCACCATCATTTTAGGAAAACAACAATGTACTACAAAGTGCCTATCAAATTGTGTTGATGTCAACTGAGGAATCCGGGTGCTGTGCTGGAGTAGGATGGACTCTAAAATATTGCCCTGCCAGCAAAGTCTGTAATTCAGCTAGTGTTGAGTACGAAAACAACATCAAAATGATACACGTTTTTTTAATATAATGATACTTACTACTTAGACGATTTATTTTAATAAGATCAAAATAATATTTGATGAATAGCTAATGAACTTCACGATATCTTTGAGTGTAGTCACCGTATTTTTTTAATGGCTTGCATCGAAATGTCTCATTAAAAAGTTTATAATATAAAATGTGTATGTAAACATACACCGTAAAGAGAGTATGAGGGGTTAAACTGACCGCAATGTAATTCCTTTCATGAATCTGGTAACATTCTTAATTTGAAAAACTGTAGTTGTCATAATTTTTTTTTTTTTCCGTTTTTTAGAGTAAAATTAAATACTTAGTTAATTATACCCTAATAAAATTACAATCTAGCCAAGTAGGCCAATGAGCAATTTGAATTTCACTTAGTTTTATAAAGTTGCTTATATCTAAGAATGTGCCCAACGGCACGTTTCTTACTGTCTCTATTTAAGGGGAAGACACTTTGTTCTTGTGTTCTTTATATTATGTAGCACTTATTCACTAACACTTTCATATAATTTACACTACACGTTGTCATAATGACAGTAATAATTTTCGATATTCTAAATTCCAAATTAAAAAATCATAATACAGTATGATCACTTTGAATCGTCTTAGGAGCTAGGTGATTCTACTGCTGTTCTTTCGCGACCAACACCGTGAAGAATCAGGGCAACAAACACGGTATGGGGCCTAACTTTCTTTTCGGTGATCCATCCGCTTAAATCTAAATAGTCAAGCTCCAGTGGGGAGCCAGTCGAACAAAGTGAGGCTTGACAAAGTCGTTTAAAAAACACAAGGAATTAAACCTCAATAGAAATTCGCATTTATGGTTATAAATAAAAAAAATAAACAAATTAATAAATAAATAGTTATGAGTCGGACTAAAGGAATTGCTTTGCGACCGTTTTATTAGCCCCACCGATAAAATCATGTACCTACCTAATTGTACTTATAAAAATGTAGTTTGACACGAGCCTACTATAGCTATTATAATATTGTCTTTTATAAATTTAATTAATTTATATTTATTTATTATATAAATTATTATTTATTTATAAATTTAGTTAATTTTAGCCGTAAGGTTATTATAGTTACTGATGTACCTAAGCCGTTTTGTTCTTAGCTAAATAAAGACCAATTTTATCATTCATTGAAATTGTGTTTGAAATTGTGTTTATTTTGTTCGTAACCAATGATCTGTGTCAGAAATCCTACTATCCTACTAATATTATAAAGGCGAAAGTCCGTGTGTGTGTGTGTGTGTGTGTGTGTGTGTGTGTATGTTTGTTGCCACGTATCTCCATAACTACTAAATCGATTTTGATGAAATGTGGAATGTAAATAGATAATAACCGGAAATAGGACATAGGCTACTTTTTATCCCGAACAATTGCACGGTTCCCGTGGGATAAAAAAAATAGTAGTCCACGCGGGTGAAGCCGCGGGCGTCCGCTAGTCCTACTAATATAAAGGCGACAATCCGTGTGTGTGTGTGAATGTTTGTTACCACGTATCCATATGACTACTTAACTGATTTTGATGAAATTTGGAATGTAGATAGGTTAGGTTTAGGAATAGCATATAAGCTTTTTTTATCCCGGGATAATGTATGGTTCCCACGTGATAAAAAAATAGTAGTCCACGCGGGCGAAGCCGCGGACGGAAGCTAGTAACAAATAATTACGATAACAATAATTGGAAAGTTAATAAGGGGAACAATTCTGCAAGAAATATATATGAGGACCGTATCTTTGAATGTTTACATGATTGAAATCCGATGCCACCATTGAAAATCAAGAAAATCCGTACCCATTATTATAAAATTAAATGTGAAAGTGTGTTTGTTTGTTTATTTGTCCTGCTTTCACGTCAAAACAGAGCGACCGACGGATTGACGTGATTTTTTGTGTGGAGATAGTTGAAGGGCTAGAGAAGGCAGAAAGGCGAGACATGGGCTAGTTTTTATCCGGGTACCACACGAGCGAACCTGCGGGCAGCTAGTTATTCATAAAGATATCTGAATGGCTATGACAATTATAAATTGAATTTGCTAAGAAAATAATTACACATTCATGGCATGAAATACTGTTATCTACTTGTATCTTGTAAAGCGCCACCAAACTTTCTATTAATTGGAAAAAATGAAAGAAAGTCATTTTCAAAATTATCGATCATTTCAAAAACGTAACGTAAAAATGAAGTTGTACTTAAGTATCTTCTCAGTCGGCATCTTCATTACTGAAGGTCGTATCTAATCAGAATTTGAGTTAATCTTTGCACTATGCTTCTCCACGTTTTCCTGTTTTCGGCGGTCTTCAGAGCTTCAGGTATGGGCAGGCCGGTGAGTGATTTTACTTGGTCTGACCAACGGGTAGGTGAGGTACTTAAGTATAAGTACATACAAGAAAGATTAATTCGTGTGTGGCAGCTGCTAGACACGAATCTTTATTTATATACTTAACTAAATTTTTTTTTAACCTATTTTGTCCCACTGCTGGGCAAAGGGTAAATTAAATTATTTAACTAAATTATTTTACTAAAATTATATAAGATTGTTATACTGTGATCAGTGTCCTAGCAAACTCAAACTCAAATTCATTTATTCAATAAGATCACTTCGTGTATCACTTTGATTGAATCAGTGTGATACGTGCTTTAGATGTTCGTGTTTCTGATAATTGGTAAGACTGCTTTTAAGGCTGAGCACATACCTATCCGGACCGAATTCTCGAAGTCCCTACTGCCAGATTCGGTCGAATCGGACGATTGTGTGTGCGAGATTTCATACGATTTCATATTAAATCATTCTAAAATTAGTTTCCTTCAATTCGTTCGACGCTTTCGGCGCGGATAGGCGAATAGAATATAATAAGGTGTGCATTCACCTTAAAGCTACGCTTATTTTTAGCGATCATCTATGAAACATCAGCATGTTCCTTACACAATGGCGTTACCGAGCGCAACTTCAGGCGTCAGAATACACTATCACCCGGATCAACGAATACATTGGATAGCATGCTAATGCCCAAGCAGCCGGGCCCGCCGGCTGAAGCAGATGGAGCAGACAATGAGGCCAACAGGTATCATTATCATCACCATCTCAGCCCATTTCCACCCAGCGTTGGGTATCTCTCTCAGATCTTTTAGGAATTTTTAAGATCCTTTGAATATGTCCATGGTGGTAGTCAGAGGTAGTAAGTACCTATATCAAAATACTTACATATTTTGTACATGCCCGCCCTCATTTTTCAAAAGTAAGCATTCCATACGTGACAGGTTGCAAGCCCATCGACGCTATTAGAAAGCTAACTGGTTTCGTCACGATGTTTTCCTTTACCGTTTAGAGCTCGTGTTAATGCGCATATAAATTTTTCGAAACGAAAAATCCATTGATTCGATTCCACCCGGATTCGACCCTTCGGAAAGTCGACTACAAACCCATTCGGCCAACACGTCTCTTCTTTTATTCAATGTTTAAAATTCTTTAGATTCCAAATAATGACAACAACTACGACACTAAAACGTCGAACAACGCCCAAACGAGTGTCGCTTGAAGAGGAATGCGACTACTTGGCTTACTATTGCCTCAAGGCTTACAAGCAAGTATTAAAATTGTGTCATGTGTACTGAAGCTCTCATGGCGTAGCTTGCTGAGACGTTCTTGCTTGATCGTTGAAGTTAAGCAACGTTGTGCGCGGTCACAATTTGGATGGGTAACCGCAAGTGGTATTACGAGCTGAGCGCTTCCGTGCTTCGCAGGGCACGTTAAATTGTCGGTCCCGGCTTTTAAGTCGTTAAGCCGCGACGGAGGCCTTTAGGCGGCCTAAAAACTCCGTCACCAGTGTTGGCCACTAGCTCATACGAACTTACTTACTTTTTATTGCATTCTTTAATTTATTTAGGGCCCGTTTCATCATTGCTGAAAGATTATTTAGTTCCTACTAATAACGTTTGAAAGTATGTTTGGATATTTGTGTTAGAATTATGCCATAACAAGTGGACCGATTTTAATGAAACTTAGAATGGTCTTTTTTCAGAACTGGTAAAATCTGTGGACGTACCCTGTATTATAATTACCAGAACTTCAAAAACTACTGCATGCTTGACTACGTGAACTGTATGGAGAGATACGAGGGTGTGTAGAAATTTGATGTTTTTTATCACCAAGACTTCTTGACAACTTTGCTAGGATAAACTAGCCTCTATAAACTCTATATCTGCATTAATGCATTTTTCATTTGGAATAATGTATATGAGCAGTAAGTAGAGCTTTAAAATGCTATGTTATAGGAAAGCATTGTGAACTAATAAAATATAATTTTTCAGTATGGCAAATAGCTCATATGGGCGAATGTTTCAAGATAGAGGTCCTTAAAGATTATCAACGTAAGTTTTTTCAAATGTATGCTAATACAAAACTACTCCTGAATATAAGAAGTTATATTATTTAGTGTGCTTTTCGACTAGAGATGTGATCGCATTACGTAGCATTACGTTGCTACCTACCCCCAAATAATATTCATCCTACTAATATTATAAAGGCGAAAGTCCTGTGTGTGAATGTTTGTTACCACCGTATCTCCAAAACTACTGAACCAATGTTGATAAAATTTGGAATGTAGATACTTAGTTTTAGTTCTGCAATAACACATAGGCTACTTTTTATTCCGGAAAAATGTATGGTTCCCGTGGTGATAAAAAATTCACGCGGGCGAAGCCGCGGGTGTTTACTAGTTGGTTCACAAAGCTCAGCACTGGTGGAAACGTGTTCAAATATGCTGTTTTTGACGTGATAACGTCTTATAAATCGATGAACGCCGGCTGCACGCACAAAAAACTGTCACGTTCCGCCTGAGCTGAGAGTGCAAGCGAGAGCGCGGGACAAGCGATAGAGAGGCACGATCGTTCATCAATACCTTCTTATGACGTTATCACGTAAAATTATCGAATTTACAGACAACCATTTTTTTTAAACATCTTAAGAACAATAGACATCTACATCCGCCCACTGCTGAATATGTCTCCTCATTTTCACGTCACTTTTTTCGATCTTGTGCCAGTCGAATCCAATACTTTCTCGCTACCTTTAGGTATTATGATAACTTGTAAGATAAATAGAACAAAAAAAAAAAAAAATCAAAATTTATTTATTTTTATCATACCTAAACACAGTTATACGAGTACAATGAAATGTAACGTTGACAGCTGCAAAAGTAAAAACTGTGTAGCAGTGTCAACGCCCGCCTCCAGAACAGAACAAGGACTGTGTTCCACAATAGCGGAGTGTATAGTTCAGTATTAAAGAAAAAAACTTAAATAGTAAATAAAGTACTTAACAAACAATCAAATGAGAAGAAAGTACAAGTAGGTACAATAAAGGTAGATACAATAACAAATGAGGTACGTAAGTAGGTAGTTAAGTTAAAACTGTGAATTTTACTAGTTGTGTGTAGGGTGTGTCTAAAAACAACCCCCTAATTTATGCTCACAAAGTTCGTATTTCATACGTGACAGGTTACAAGCTTATATAGGTAAGCCCAATTAGAATAATATTCCTTTCCTACGTTTGGCTGTTTGTTCAGCCGAAAGTTAATTTGTTAATGCGTTTGTGTAAACTTCTCCCTATTCCAATCCATAAAACAGATGAGACCTTGCTACTGGCGGCATAAACATCTGACTTTAAGTTCATCGTTATATAAGACGTTACCACGTCAAAAAAGTCTAACGTGAAAATTGTTTTGTTCTATTTCAGATTACGAATACCATGACGATTTCTTTTTGGATCAAGTTTATGTTATTGAATAATAACATTGAAAACATTTCCATCTATGGAGCATGGTCAAAGTTATTAAAAAAAGATTCTTAGTAAAATGACCTATTTCTAAAACATACAAATTAAGGCCCGGCGCACATTGACGGCACGGTATGGCAAGGAATTTTTAGGCGACAAATAAAAATATAACCTAACGTTATCGAAATAAAGTTGAAATTTCAATATAAAAAACAATACCGCGGTATCAATCATCCGTGTCGGTCTTTTCAACTTTATTTCTTTACAATTAGGTTAAGTATAATATTAATAATAATCATTTATTTATTTTCTCTTACAAACAAAATATAATTTACAGAAATGTAAATATAAATACTTACAGAATAATTTATCAAAAAGTAAGTAATTATAAAAAACCTGTTTTGTGAAAGACTGGTGCCTGAAATAGGTATAGAAAAACCTGGTCACCAGTGCCCTACTCCACGTTATACTTTTATTTGTCGCCTAAAATACTTGCCCATGAAGTGCCTTCAATGTACGCCGGGCCTAAGTCATCATTCAATTTTACAATTCAAATCTAAAACAGCCGAACGACGAATGTAATAAGGTTCATTATAATTTTCAGGTAGGTACCTTAATGAGGGTAGAATTGTAAAAAATATCTTTCGGGTCTTTGTCATGTAAATAAGTCCCGCTTTTTTACTAATGGCGGGCTTACATTGAGACGAAACGCTTGAAATACAGCTTACTTTATTTAAAAAAACTGGCTGTCTATAAAGTCGGTTTACGGACGATAATTTTACGTGTTGACGTCATGGAAAAATTGCATACTTTCATGAATTGCCGAACGCTTAAGTCGATCGTGCCTCTCTTGCTTGCACGCTCGGCTCAGGCGGAACGTGACACTGTTTCGCGTATGTAGCCGGCGTTCATCGATTTATAAGACGTTAACACGTCAAAAACATATCTGATAGTGAGTGAGGAAACACACAATTAAGTTGCGAATATCATGGTTTAGCCGAAACTTCTTGTCGTAGTACTTTGTTTCGAAAATAAATATAGGCACTTGCATAATCGTTATTTTTTTTTTGTATTCAGTGGTAGTAGTAAAAGAAAAAAAAATCTGGCCACCATTATATTTCATACTTAGGTTTTGTTTGATGAAAAAAGTTTGCCCAACCCTGATCTAAATCGGCGATATTTAACGTAATTCCCGTGTGCTAGAACTAATCTCTTGTACAACTCACGAAAGTTTTGAAACTGCGCCGACAGGTAGTAACTTTTCAATTGCTTTGCGAAATAGATTTTACTGGATTGCGTGTGCTGAAGTTTCACTACCCATTACCTCCATCTTATGTTTAAACAGTAGGAAGATTTGCATACTCATTCATCTTTCGTTATCCATAGTAGCGGACTCTATATCGTACAGGCTTACTAATTAAATTATTATTAAGACCTATATCTTTTATTTCGTTCACGCTAAAGACCAAATCAGAATGACATCGAAAGTAACATTTCGAAAAATTAGGTAGGTAAGTAACTTGTTCTCCGTCGTATTCTTCGATCAAATGTAGTTTTATACGGAATCTAAAATTGGCCTCAACTAATTATAACCACAAACACTTCATTTTTACTAAAATTTAGTAACTTGAGAAATGTCTCTCAGGCTGTCGTTTTATTTTGGTCTGTAGCATGAACGAAATAAGAGATATCGATTTTAGTTTTAATTAAATCAGTCAGTGTACAAGGGAATCAGCGCCATTGTTTAGTTTATTCCTTTGAAATGTTCTCTTATATTATATTTTTGTCAAGTCATAATCTAATTTCAAAAGTACAATTTCAAAAGCAATAATTTTAAAAGACGAAGTACAAACACCTCAATGTAAACCATTCTTTAGCCAAATCGTAAAAAATACTAGCCTTTGAGTTTAAAAAATGAGTTTTTCTTTTATATCTAATTGTTCCCATACCACGCCCACAAAAAAGATATTAAGGTATAGGTATACCTACGTTTTGTCACCGTGAAAACGACGTCCTTGGTCATTAGTTGTTTTTTTTATACGAGTGAGCGATGCCACACGATGCGTTACATCGGTGTTTGACGACGGAGCGGTGACGCTGCATTGTTTTCCATACAAATCAGCCCCTCGATTCTACTAAAAAACTTTTTAATAACCAAAGCTAAACGTCAGCTGTTTCGTTTTGACAAATAAGGTTAGTTTACTTTTGGCGCGGCGATCCCAAAATTCACCACTGTTCCCTGTCTTTGTCAATCTCCCACCACTTCTCAACCTTTTCAAAATATAATATTTTTTCGAAGAATCACGGTACGATATATTATCATCAACTTTCACAGCTGACTGTACTAACAGACTTGTAGGTGTATTGTCAAGCAGTGCGTGATTTTAGGCTGTTTGTTTATTTATATATTATTCAAATCTTAATCCCACGACCGATAAATATACGATTGATTCGGCTTACGATTTTATGAATCGAGATAAGCTTTATCAGAGGAATTAATTTTGTTCGCTATCGCATAGAAAGCGTTAGTTGCTAAGGGAAATAAAAAGGCATACATAGATATCTTTATATAATTATTATCTATTATTACATTGTACGTGTGTTCTTAAATGACTTATTTGATGTAGGTAATGTTTTTTGACGCGATAACGTCTTATAAATCTATGAACGCTGGCTGCACGCACGAAAAATCATGACTGAGGCTGGTTTTAGTGTCACGCGTACCGTCGGCGCTGATAGACGAGTGATCTTTATTACATTGAAACAAGGATACTGATTGTTTAGCAAAAATGGCAACGCTGATTGCACTCGTCAATGCTGAACAATCAGTATTCCTATTTCATTGTAATAAAGATCACTCGCCTATCAGCGCCGACGGTACGCGTGACACTAAAACCAGCCTTAAGCCTTGACCAAACCAAAGCGTTCAACTAACGCACCGTGACACCGATGATGACAATCGGGGTCACGATGCGTCCTCTGATTGGACAAAAACTGATCGCCACCTTGCACGCCACCGAGGACGTTAGCTGAACGCTTTGGTTTGGTCAAGGCTTTAGGTATTGTCACGTTCCGTCTGAGCCGAGCGTGCAAGCGAAAGCGCGGGACAAGCGATAGTGAGGCACGATCGTTCTGTGATTCGATCGTTTTTAGCTAAAGACCTACGTCGCAGGACGTCTGTCTATTTACCTGGGTCTTTAACTAGTTAAATGCAAATAAGCATTTTTGTTTGACAAGCTAAGTACGATTCCACCATTGCTTCTGATATTATGCCTATAAATTCGAGGAGTTCACTCAAATCTTAGATACGTGTTCTATAAACATTAAAAAAAAAATATAATTGAATTGAGAACCTCTTATAAAAGTTGGTTGAAAATGTCAAACCAAGCCGTCCCGAATCAGGGGTAGAGTAAATATTATATGATGACCGGGCTGTGTCATGTGATATCCGGCTCGAAGGACCAGCGGGGACTGCGGACATTTTTTCTGGATTATCCGGGAATTTAGTAGTTTTGACACGTCTCACTGGCACGGTGTCATGACGTAACCTCAGAGTTATAGGGACCATTGCTTGAGTTCTGATTCATATAAAATGTACACTACAATCTATTCGTACGCGTGAATTTCGTCTAACTTTATGTTTATTTTTGATTTGTTCCATTTTTTTTGTACAGAACTGTAATTCTTTTTCTAAAATAAAACTGGCGTAGTTACTCCGCTTATTCTAATGAGTTTGTAACCTATCAAGTATGGAGGGATAACTTTTTCAAAATGTAGACATCTGGGTATTTACCAAATATGGCTTAAAAATTCCGTCACCAGAGTTGGCCAATTTCTCATACGAATACGAATTTACATTTTACCAAATAAGTACATTATTTGTACAGAATGAGTAGCTACTCCATTAGACATCTCTAAAGAATCTTAAAAATGCCTAAACCATGCCTTGAAGGTGAGTCGTGATTATCGTGTTTCGTTATTTTTCATTTCGAACTTGTAACATATTGTAACCTGTAAAATCTGGCTTGTAATGGTAACATCAAGAATTGGTTGCCCTAACAAACTTTCTTTACAGTTTTTCCACCTTTTCATGAAGCTCAAAACGTGCAATTTTCTGCAGCAACCTCTTTTACGAGTTTTCCAGTATCTTGGAGAGAGAACATTTTTCTTTTTAATTATACACTGAGCGGTGTGCTAAGTAGGCTTATAGTGCCTGTAGCATTAGTTTACTGGGTGCTCGTTTTTGGTCGACCTCTGTGGCGCAGTGGGTGAAGGCCCGCCTGTGACGCAGAAGGTTGCGGGTTCGATTCGAGTTCGACAAATGTTTGTATGTTCTGCAAATGTTTGTCTCGTGTCTAGGTGTATGTATGGGTGTGTTTCTATGTATAATATGGATGTATTAAAAAAAAGTAGTATATCAGTCATGTGGTTCCCATAACACAAGCTCTGCTTAGCTTGGGGCTACATGATGCTGTGTGAAATGTCCAGCATCATTTATTGAGATTTATTTATTGAGATTTGGGATAGAGCTGGGAAGAGCTGTGTTGGCCAAGTGAGTCAACCTCGACTTTCAATCCGTAGGTCTTGGATTCAGACATAAAATCATTCATAGGTACTTATACATATAATAACAGTAAAGAAAGTATTATTTATATACTTACAATGGGCGGCCTTATCAATGACTTCTTCCAGGCATCCTTTTGATAGAAAAAAATAAAAGAAGCCATTGAGGATGGCATAGAAGTTTCAGTTAAAATGGAACCAGAAACCAGAAAGAAAACGTCAGTAACCGGTGCTGAGAGGAGTAACTAATAATTCACCGCGTATAAACAACACTGTGCTATTACTTTTACAGTTTACGATTTTATAAAAAAAAAAACTTTTATTTAAGCTTAGTAAACACTCCCGACATCCATACCCATATTATTAATGTGAAAGTGTGTTTGTTTGTTTGTTTGTCCTGCTTTCACGTCAAAACCGAGAGACGGATTGACGTGATTTTTTGTGTGGAGATAGTTGGAGGGCTGAAAAGTGACATAGGCTACTTTTTATACCGAAAAAATGCATGTTTCCCGTGATAAAAAAGTTTTTGATCTTTGATTTATTGGATTTGTGTCCGCCCCATATAGCAGAAAAACTAAAAAAAAAGTAAGTAAAAACACTATGTACAGTTAAAAAATGTTACATTTCTTTGATGTGCAAATAAATGTATTTGTATTTGAATGTGTAGTTGGATATACATTTGACTACTCCCTTAGATCTCAAAAAAATCTCGAATGACTAAGGATCTGAAAGAATAACTTTTGAAACTATCATGGTTACGAACATAAATATTGTTAACAACAAAACTCAATAATCATGGTAATTATCTTGTTGATAACAATATTTATGATCTGAAAGAATGTCTACCGCACCTTGGGAATAGTCGTAATCCTGGTTTTGTTTAACCACTGGTCGTGAATCGGACTAACTAACTAACTCTCTCTAGGTCACTAAAACGGATACAGAAGACCGTCCGAAGTGGAGGCAAAAAAAGTAGGAAAGCTGACCCCGAGCTCCGAAAGGACGCAACTGGGAAAGCGCTAGGATGGTGATGATTTTGAATAATAAATCGTATCGTACCGTTTAAAATAAACATTTTAATGATTCCGTCTTGCTGTAAAATAGAGAGGAGCGCTGTGTTCTTCTGTAAAACAGGTGGCCATTTTGAACTTTATTTTGCTGTTACAGCATTATGGTGAACGCAGACTTGGCCGCACCGCAGTCCCCGCAGTCTCCGCAGTCATCACTTTTGTTAATGGCCTCGCACGTGCTCGCACACCTAGCCGCGCCGCAGTCGCCGCAGTCTCCGCAGTCGCCGTTCTGCGTTCACCTTAACTGCTAAATAACTATTATTTAGGTACTCGAAATAGGGTAACATCATTGATAAAAAATATTTATTTAATTTTTTTATTGAAACATCCATACTAGCTTGTTTAGACGTTCTTGATTGATCGTTGAAGTTGAGCAACGTTGTGCTCGGTCACAATTTGGATGGGTGACCGCAAGTTGTATTACGAGCTGAGCGCTTCTGTGCTTCGGAGGGCACGTTAAATTGTCGGTCCCGGCTTTTAAGTCGTTTAAGCCACGACGGAGGCCTTAGTGGCCTAAAAACTCCGTCACCAGAGTTGGCTACTTGCTCATACGAACTAACTTACCTACTTACTTACAATATTTTTATAATATTTTGTGGTATTGTTTTTGTGATCATCTCTTTTGAATTTCGTTCTAGTTGGGTACTCGAAAATAATTACAATTACACATTTTTGTAGATACGTTGTTTTAAATATACCTACATTATACCTTCATAAATCGTACGAAAACCCTCTATCTATAAAGTCTGTATTTATTCGTTATAGTAATAATTATTCCACCAAAAAACTGTTCGCGCAAATCTCGCTGAATGTGTCAGCTTTATGTCCCGTAAGATTCATAGGGTCCCGTGATGTCACCCACTTGACAGCCGCCTCGGGTTTCTCTCGGATTTATTGGGCTTGTCTACGTTTGAAATGGGCGACACTACATAGCAAGCACAGTAGGTACTTACAAAAAAAAAATATTTTAATAATAAAAAATAAAAATTTCAGACAATTATTTAAAGTCCATAGAAGTACAAATAAAACACATTAAAACCTGATAGGAACAAAAACCTATGCCGGAAAGTGGTGCCCTTTTTATATCGCGCGGCCATCAACCAAACATCAAAATATAAATTCTTAGGAGTATAACAAACAATATTTGTGAGAACAGTATACATCTACACTCAGTCAGAACCGAGTTATACAGGGTGAGCTTTCAAGAGTGCTTCTAGGGCCAAATTTGAAACAATAGCGATAGTAGCGAAAAACACTCAAAATAGTCTCGTAACCGATTTTGATAAAAAGTAAAACTGCAGCATTCGGTTTTAAAAATAATCATTTTCGTGGCCAGGAATCGTGGCGTCTCGCCTCGGTGATAATATTGGAAAGGAATGTGAATTTAATGTTTAGTTTTTTTTGCGCTGGAAAGTTAGGAATATGAACTTAGCGTCGGGGTTTTTTTGTGCTGAAAAGTTCTTGCTATGTGATTTGACCCAAGAGATAATACTATTATCGTACCAATTTTGTTTTATTCTACCTACTTTTGTGTTTGCACGAAATACGATTGAGTGTAAGTAAACACTTTTTACATCTAACGTTTGTTTTTTCTTATTGAGCCGATTAAGTTTATCTGTGGCAGTATTGGCCAAGTGGGTTAGTGGCTCGACTTTCAATCCGAAGGTCGTGGGTTCGAAACCCGGCCGTGCATCAATGATTTTTTGTTTCGAAAAAATAATTTGCGCTTTAACACGAGCTCTAAACGGGGAAGGAAAGCATTGCGAGGAAACCAGTTAGCTTTCAAATAGCGTCGATGGGCTTGCAACCTGCCACGTATGGAATGCTAACTTCTGCAAAATGTGGGCATGTAGCCAATGAGATTTTACCAACACACCGTTGTCAGAAAGAGATAAATTATGTGCGTGCTGCGTGTAATGCGTTCAACATCGAAACAAGATAAAGTGCGACTGAGTTGACTCAAGCTAATTAGCTTGACTTTTGTTCGCCACGCAGAGCGGCAAATCTTCTAATAATATTAAGGCTGGATTCGACGAAACTGAATTAAGTGTTTACTCGAGAGTAAAATACTGTTTGTTTGAATATTTTGACATTGCCATTATAACCAGGATAATTCGTATGCACATGATTATGTTCGGTTGCGCTTAAACAATTGTATTTCGAATTATGTCGGCTAGTTACTCTGGAGTAAGATGACTTTTGGTCGAATCCAGCTTAGTTTTAGTAGGTAAGACTTCCTTACAAAAAAAAATTAAACAAATAAGTATCTTACATTGTAGAAAGCAAAACCTCAGATAGAATATTAAATCTGGCCGTTGGGCACATGAGTAGCTTTGAAATACCGAAATATTAAAATGAGTTCTGAAGTTGGATAGTCCAAGTGAAGTGTGGACGTGTGCCACCCGGGGGAAATACGGCAGAGTTCATGTTGCCGCTCAACTGAAAATAGCAGACATTCATTAAATTAATAAGTTTATTTATTTACGAGATGTCGCGCTGCGCTTAAAAAAATAAAGTTAAGTTTCATTTTTGGGGTTATTTTTGATGAAAAGTGATTGGGTCGAAAACTGTTGAGAGATTAGTAAATCCTACTATCCTAAGTACTAATATTATAAAGGCGAAAGTCCGTGTGTGTGTGTGAATGTTTGTTGCCACGTATCTCCATAACTACTAAATCGATTTGGCTGAAATTTGAAACAAAGATAGATAATGACCAGCAATAGGACATAGGCTACTTTTTATCCCGAAAAAATGCATGAGATCGGTGGGATAAACAAAATAGTAGTCCACGCGGGCAAAGCCGCGGTCGTCAGCTAGTTATTAATATCAAAATATTAATCAAAATTAAATGTGATCAATTTTGTATTTATAATATCTACAAAAAATGGGCACGACTGTAAGGCAATAAAATATCTTGGTAAACTAATTTTAATACCTACACCAAAATAATTAGTAGTAAAAGTAGTAAAAAATAGTTAAATAATAAACCGATAAGTAAGTAGTGTTTCAATATTCGGGTTTTAAAAATTTAACAAAGATTTAAAACACTGCTATTACCAAACAGAATTAAATAACAGCAGCGCGGCGTTCTGTTAAAAAGGGGTTTAAGCAACTCGGCGTTACTCGGATAAGAAGTATAAATATTAATACCTTTTATCTTTAGCTCTTAAGTTAAAAACGTTTCACATACTAAACGAAAAAACGCCACAGAATCACTACTGTATCAAGGCATAGTATACATTCTCTAGAATCTTTAAAAAAATCAAGATCCTTTAAAGCTGGATAGGAGGTGGCCAGAGGCAAGTCTTATAACGTATTAGGCACATGCTTACGTTTAAAGAAGTAAGCATTCCATACTTGAAAGGTTGCAAGCTCATTGCAGCTGAAGAGAGAGGTGACTAAGTAAGTTCGTATGAGCAAATGGCCAACTCTGGTGACGGAGTTTTTAGGCCGCCTAAAGGCCTCCGTCATGGCTTAACGACTTAAAAACCGGGACAGACAATTTAACGTGCCCTCCGAAGCACGGGAGCTCTCAGTACCCCGATCGCGAGTAAGTATGCACAGAGTCTACTATTCGATCCGTGACTGCAGTATAGTCTCTCAAATGTATTGGGATTCCGGTGCAGCGCCTCCAGTGGTAACTTGACTGAACTAAAATCCCAATACATTTGAGAGACTATACTACAGTCACGGATCGAATATGCAGCGCCTCCAGTGGTAACTTGACTGAACTAAAATCCCAATACATTTGAGAGACTATACTACAGTCACGGATCGAATAGTAGACTCTGTGCATACTTGCAATCGGGGTACAGCTCGTAATGCCACTTGCGGTCACCCATCCAAATAGTGACCGCGCACAACGCGGCTTAACTTCAACAATCAATCAAGAACGTCTAAGCAAGCTACGTCACGAGAGTAATCTCAGCGCTTCAGAGCGGTCGTTTATTGGTTTTTGTTGGAGCTTTTGATAATACGCGTGTAAATTTTCCGAATAAATTGACGCTGAGCCTGGGTGCGAACCCATGGCCTTTGAATCGAAAGTTGGCCACTATCCCACTCGTCAAACACGGTTCTTCACATACTAAACACAGATAATCCATGTTAAGCTTGATAGCACAGTTTTCCCGCAACTTACCGCACAAAATCGAGCACAAAATCTAGACTTCCTACAATTTATACAACGAAAATCTGCTTTAGATGTATGAAAATGTACCTTTTGTGATGTTGGATTTATCTTAAAGTATGTCTATTTTAATGGTTTTACTTTATTTTGAAATCGCTTTCGATTATTTTGAGCTAGCTTTTTTTACCCGACAGTTCAGAAAGGAGGCTTTTAACAAGATAAATCAATGAAAAATGATTTATTTGTAGCATAAACACACAACCCGACTAAAATTGTATCACATCACATCACACTATCACAGTAATATTATAAATGCGAAAGTTTGGATGTTTGGTTGGATGTATGTTTGTATATAACTCGACAATCATTGAAACAATGTGCCTGAAATTTATAACATAAATATGTAGATAATGACTGAGATATAGGGCACTTTTTATCCAGGTACCACGCGAGCGAAGCCGCGGGACATAAAATATATAAGAATCCTACCTACCCGTGTTATAAAATTGATATTAATTTCGTAAACTACGTGTGTGTTGGTAATTCCAACAAAGCTTACCTATTACATAATGGTGTCTGAATCAGCACTATGTTGCGTTTATAAAATACAACACTGGTTTTCGTGAAAGCCAGTAATCAGATAAAGTGAGTTCTTTTCAACTAAACCTCTGTGTCCATTCCGTAACGAAAGTTTAGACAGTTTAAAGTAGTTTCAACCCTTTTAAGTTCCGCCTCTAGGGGCCACCCTTTGTGGTATAAAGATAAGTTTTACATATTCAATTCTTTTTACTGAGTTTTATTTCTTCTGGTGAAATGAAACAAAAATATAATTACACGAATGTATCCCCTATCACAGTAGATGATACGCGCTATTGTAGCTTGCTTAGTCCTATAGAAGATAAGTAAAAAAAAACATCACAAAATGGATGAAATATCATTGCACAAGTGGCTAAAGCTATATTAAAAATTTAAAAAACCGACTTCAATGTTATAAACATACATACATATAATCACGCCTGTTTCCCATCAAAAGGGGTAGGCAGAGACCACAGATCTCCACTTGCTACGATCCTGACACACTTCTTTCGCTTCATTCACTCTCATCACATTCTTCATGCAAGCTCGTCGGTTTAAGGTACTCTTGACCTTGCCTTTTTTTAAATGTTATAAACTGAGCAATTTTTTGCACTCTCAAGGTGCATTTCTGTTCATAACTCCGAAGACCTTCAACAGATCCTCACCAAATTTTTGTGGCACCAATTGGAAAGTATACCCTTTCAAATAAAAAATAATTTTCCAAATCGGTTCAGGCATCTTCGAGTAATCAGTCAATATTTAATATTGACTAAGCACATAATGAAAAGCACAAAAAAAATCGGGCGAATTCAGAACCTCCTCCTTTTTTCGAAGTAGGTTTAAAACTAAGCGCTTCCAAGCTATAGATAAAGGGGTCGTGACTCGTGGTCCCACTGGGATTGTCCCACTATTACTCGTAGTCCCACTATCCCTGAAATCATGGGTTCGTGGTTCCACTGCTTAGTGGGACTACCAGTCATAGTTAAAATCGTAGATTCGTGGCCTCACTGCATCAAGTTTATACGTAGAGTCTACTTCAAACGGCCATATCTCGGAAAATGCTCGTCTTAGAGTCTTCTTTCTTAGTTCTTATGAAAGCTATGACCAAGATCTACATTTCAGATGACAGATGTCATTTTGACAGCTGTCACTTTAAATGTAGATCTTGGTCATAGCTTTCATTTGAACCGGGAACGGAGAGTCTAGGATAAGTGGTTTTCGAGATATGGCCAATCTATCAATTTAGTATAATGTCAATTTGACATAATCTGTCATTTTTAACATCTAGTGTCATTTTCTACCTTAATTGTCATTTTTTGACATGAACTGTCTTTTTTGACATTAACTGTCATTTTTTGACTTTAACTATCATTTTTTGACATTAACTGTCATTTTCGCATATCAGTCATTTTTGACATCTAGTGTCATTTTTTACCTTAATTGTCATTTTTTGACATTAACTGTAATTTTTTTGACATTAACTGTCATTTTCGCATATCTGTTATTTTTGACATGAGCTGTCATTTTTGACATGAGCTGTAGATATGCTATAGCTAAACGTTTATCGTCGTGTCGGTGTACATTCTGTAGCAGTAAAGGCCTGTCGGCGAAACGTCTCCTAACGTTTCGGACCATGAGTGCACCGTAAAATTCATAGGAGTACTATTTGGAATAAAATCTGCATGTCCAAGTAGTTCTCCTGGTCGTAACTATTTGGAATATTTTTGTCCAATCTGTCCTCCTTGGAGGACAACTAGGAGGACAGATTGGAATAAGCGAAATATATTTGTGTTATAGCCCTTATGACCAAACCAGTGGGACCACGAGCGACTGCATTACGTTGACTGATCGTCCCACCAAACAGTGGGACCACGAACCCATTAAATCGACACACTGTCCCACCAGTGGGTCAAATTAGTGGGACCACGAGTCACGACCCAGATAAAGAACGCGGCAAAAAACTGCAAAATGCCCAGAATTTTAAGTCGTTAAGCCATGCTAATGGGAGCATTCAGATGAAAAATTGTTTCAAAAACCCTGGATTTTTGGCCTATCACATCTGCTGCTGATCCCCTTGCGCTAACTAATAGCATTTCCACAGCAATTTATCCAGCTTTTGGCAACAAAGTACGATTAAACTCGTGTGAAGAATTTTAAACTCTAGCACATAATTCAGTTTCTCTATTCCCTCTGACCAGATGGTACCAATTTTTTTTTTTTTTTTTTTATACAACAAAGCAAAATAACAAAATGAGAAAAATAAGACAAACACAAAAAAAAGTACTTGTTGAAATGGTGACAACTCAGCTTATTGCCTAGATCTAGAGATCAGGCGCTGATTTTCAGTGTCACCTAGGAGGAGGGAGGGGGGGATATACTTACTTAATTTTGTTTTACTTACTGCAGGCACTTAGTTTAAAACAAAATATTAGTCAACTTTGGTATAAATACACAGTGGTGTATAAAAATAAGATACTTTTTTTTTTTGTTTTTAAATAAGGAACATTATCCGGTTATGTTTTTTTATACTTATAAAACTACAGCAAAAATCATCCAGGTGATTCCTAAAGTTTAAAAAAATTGATGACCTATTCGCTAAAATCCATTGATGTACGGCCAGGATTCGACCCCATGAGCTTCGGATCGAAAGTCGAGGTACTATTCCCTCGGCCAACACGGCTCCTTATGTATTTATAAACTGCTTTGTAAATAAATCAGGATTAAATTCACAACAAATAGCGATGCCCAAAATTTCAAAAAAGCCGTAAAACTCCTCACGCGCAATTGAATTATTTGATCCTAAATCAGAAATTGACTCGTTGGTCCTAAATCAGGGACCTCACAATTTATTATGATAACGATAAACTTTCTTCTATAAAATATTAGCGTCAAATTAATAAACACAATAAAGAACGAGGTCACCATAATCTAGAACTCGTTTAATTAACAGACACTTGTCATAACCCTCCCTTTGCAAACAGTCGGGTAATAAACAAAACCATTAATTTATTTTTACTGAGATTATATGCATAAAGCGCTATATTATTCAGATCCACGGTCAAAATTATGAGGAGAAATATTCAAATTAAAATTATTTTTATAAATAGTGGACATTTTCACACAGCGCTACACATAATTATAAATGCAAAAGTTTGTGAGGATGGATGTTTGTTATTCTTTCACGCAAAAAATACTAAACAGATTTTAATGAAACTTGGAATACCTTAGGTACGTAATCGTGAAGAATAGGGCAGGGGTCTGTCTTTTGAACCGACTCACATACAGGTATTAGGCCATTCTAGCCGGGTGAAATTGAAATAACAAATTCTAACTTAGAAGCAAAAATGAATACTCGTTAGCGAGCCAGATATACAATACAATTTGCACAATATACAACCCTTTCTGAGCTCGTGGGCCCTCGCCAGCCAGCGACAGACAAATCGGAACTTGATCGTTGTCGCATGCGCTCGCGTCAGTTACTGTCTACATCAAAAACGTAACGTGTTTGAGACCTCCGTGCTTTATTATTGTGATTGATTTAATCAAAACTACTATGGATTATTATAATGCAGGTAAAAACAGAATTATTTATTATAATTTACTAATGTTTAGATGTATTTGTAAAGGTTTAAAATCAGTTTACAATTGTCTCGATTTTTCAAGCAGTTTTATCTGAATTGTACATTTCAAAGTGACTTTAGTTATCCTTCCCAGTGCTTCCCCGTAACGATTTATGTTGTAACGTATGACTAAATCTGTCGTGTGATAGATATTTCACGAATTGGGTGCTACTTTTAGCTACTTTTGACAAAACTTACTCGTTAGTGTTGGTGTTAGCTGAAAAATATTAACCGTTATTTTCACACTTATTTTCACAGAATCTGAAGATGATTCAGATTCAGCATCTGAAACAGAAGAGCTTGGAGAAAATGACGATGAGCCCTGGCATTCTTCCTCATCAAATTAGATTTTATATTTTTTTTGTGTAGGTAATTAGTTGACCAACAAAACCTATTCCAAATCATGATTATTCTTTATTTTTTTCTGTCGGATAAAGGCCTCCTCAATGGTCGTCTGTACATTTTAGTAAGTCTTACCGACTTAAAAGCATAAATAACCGCACAAATAATTTAAACCGGCTAGAAAGCCAAAATACCTGTATGTGCGACTTCAAAAAGGAGGTTCCATGTTTTTCGGCTGTGTAGGTATGTTTGTTTTTTTTTTTTTTACTTAGCCACTTGACTTTGATCTTTTTTGCATCTGTAAAGCTTTAAACCAAAAAGTTAGCCTCAGAAAAAACGTGTACATTTTGCATTCTTAAGTTACTTGCAGGGAAATTCGGGCAAACCCTAATTAAAAGGGTAAAGGAGATTTACGAGGTCTAATATATCTTATTGGGCATTATAAAGCCTCCTTACTTCTACCATGCAATGTGAAATGAGCTTTACCACCTCAAAGTTAAGGATCATTTAAGGGTTTTAAATAGTACCTACAATGACCGACTTTGTGGAAAAGTTCCTTTTTTATAGTTTTTCGTAAGGTCAACGACCAAATTTGAGCCCTATATTTGTATTCAAGAAGGATTTTAATCCAATGGCAATAATTATATCCTTGATGGGTATATCTCTCTGTATAGTGTAAAGTTAAGTACCTGTTGTATTTGACACGTGTTTTGTTTCAAGAAAATAGCAGACAATACTTTTAAAATTGGCGGTTGTCGATTTAACTGATATAATTCTGAAACAAGTGGCTAAATAAAAAAATAAAAAAAACTGACTTAAACTGTCCTAAACTGAGCAATTTTCTGAACTCTCGAGATGCATTTCTGTTCATAACTCCGAAGATTCTCGACAGATCTTCACCAAATTTTAGTGGCACCAATCGGAAAGTAAAAACCCTGAAGTAAACCTTTTAAAAAAAAAAGAATTTTCCAAATCAGTCTAGACTGATTACTCGAAGACGTGAAGTGACGTGAAGAAGGTGAACATGCATAAAAAAAGCACAAAAAAAAAGATTCCGATGAATCGAGAACCTCCTTTTTTTTAAATTCGGTTAAAAATACACTACTCTAGAATTCTGTGCTACTACACAATTGTTTGCTCTGTGGTCCGCTTACTCACTACATTTGAACCGTTTATGAGCCCATTTACATTACCGCGGTGTTGCCAGATATAAGGGATTTATTATGTTGCCAGGATTTATTAAGCCATCGCTGACGGGTGGAACGGAAAGATTATGGTTACTTTATTGCATTATATTGTGTAAGTTTAATAAACAGACTACAAAGACACAGCATATACGGAATGAACATAGATACCTATGTTATTTATATGTTTTTATATGTTATTTATTTCTATGGGCCTTAGAATTAGTTTCTACCATCTGTACTATTCTTAAGTTGCCTGAAATAAAGTTTATATTATATTATATTATTATTATTATTATGTGTTTTGTGTCTGGGTGTTAGAAAGTATAATAAACAAGTATATATTTACAAAAAATATATTAAGTATCCTATCAGTTATCTGGTTCCCTGGTTATTTATATTTTTTTTTTTTTTTTTTTTAAACAGACGCTACGTTTTCAACTGACCAGATATTATAAGATAATTTCCATAATTCTGTGTTTCCTGTTCATGAAGAAAAGAAAAAGTGAAAAAGAAAGTGCTATTTACTTGCCAATTTGGTTGTTCATATAATGACCCACTGCAATGATGTTTTTAAATACAGATTAGATTATTGAAAAACAGAAAAAGCCGGTCAAATTAAACAACATGAGTTGAGGAAGCGTATATTTTAGCAGCACCCCGACTTCGCGAGAAACGTGTTCTGCATTTATGAGGGTAGCCATAGAATTGAGCTTGAGTAGACGCTAGGGAGGCCTACACTCAGCAGTGGCTACCTAATGCTGAAGATGATGATGATGATGAATGAAATGATGATGATGCTGAAGATGATGAGACGCCCGCTAACTAAAACACCGTTAAGTGATTTGGTCAAATTTCATTTTTAAATGCCATGTATCTACAACCATGTGACAGCAATAAGTAAATGTATTGAGTATTGAGTATGTTATAAAGCTCAAAATTCTCTATCGATCGGTCTTGGAACTGGGTTCCTATCGTTTATAGTTTTCGAATTAGAGATACTAAGAAAGCGGCGAGCGCGAAGCAAGATAGTAAAGAAGCGGCGCGTTTTTTAGTATTACCTCAAAAACTGGTGTTGTCACTGTCACGACTTTTCAGTTAGTGGATGGCAGGATGATGATGATGATGATGATGAGATGTGGAAAGGGTACAATAGTCTTCTAGAAAGTCGGCAGATGACGGCGATGCTCACATTTTGCAGAAGTTAATAAGAGGAACAAGAAGTTAACAAGAGGAAGAATCCTTCCAAGAGGCGTGTTGGTCGGAGGAAGAAATCTTGGTTGCGGAACATCAGAGAGTGGACGGGGATAGCGAGCGCTGCCGAACTATTTCGCCTCGCTAAAGATCGGGAACAATATGCCATATTGACTGCCAACCTTCGCTAGTCAGAGAGGCACCATTAGAAGAAGAACAAGAAGAACAGAAGAAGAAAAACATTCCTGACGTGACAGGTTGCTCATCGAGGGTGTTAGAAAGCTAACTGGTTTCCTCACGATGTTTTCCTTCACCGTTTAGATCTCGTGTTACAGTTTATAGCTGACCTGTCACCTCGCTTTACCTTTTCGACGTTCACATTCCTTCACTTTTGGATTACGATGCGGCGATCCGGTGACGTTACGAAGTTGATGTAGTGAGCGTTGGTTCATAGAATTCCATACAAAGAATACCGAGGCGATGCGGTGAGGTTCTTGTGCAGAGGTGACTGGTCAGCTATAATAATCTTTATACGCCATTCTCGTGATGCACGGCAGGGTTCCGATATTCAGATATTCATTTATTTAGCCATCTGTTTCATAGCATAACTTCGGCAAGTCAAAATAATACAGACATTAACGTGCTATACATAAGTATTACATAAGTACCTACTCGTAAAATAAAGATCTAACGACTCGAAAGTCAAAACAAAAAAAAATAAAAGCTAAATAAATAAAAATAAAATAAAAACATTTTATTTCGGATAACATTGATCCATACTTTGTTAGTAATCACTCTCTTAAACCTAATGTTAGTACACTAAACTAAACTAAACTACACAAAATAAACATACCTCAGATTACTCTCCGAACAAAGCACTGCCAGATCGGAGAAGTAACCCTACCAGCTATAGTTTGTAGGATGGTGTTGGGGCTGCCTCGTACTCTGCGCATTAGGGACGCCGTCTTCTTACGGAGGATGGCAGCAAAACCATCCGTCTCATACTCTGCAAACATTCCTGATGCATAAAGCAACAAATATTTAAAAGCTCGCACTTTCTGCTGTAGTTATCGGATAGCCGTGACAACTCTACGTGCATCACGTCACGTAACCGAACGTATTTCTCACGTGCTTCATGAGATGCGTGAGATCTGCGTGATTTATCTCATACTCTCTATAGAGATTGCTAGTTTACTAGTTTACTAGCAATCTCTATTATGCTGGATATTCACACAGCTTCATGTAGCCCCAAATTAAACAGAAATTGCGATTATGGGAACCACATCATATAAAAACGTATGTCTGTATGGGGATCGAACCCGCAACCTCATGCATCTCAGGCAGGCCTTTTTACTGCGCCACAGTACAGTCAAATGTGAGTGCAATGAAAACAAAATGAAGAATCTCTTGTACCACTATACTAAGCCCTGAATTATTCATATTTCATACCCGCAGTCGGTTTTTTTGTTACAATTAATAATTTTTGCTTAACACTAACTACCTATTGTTCTTATCGCATATAAAAGGCCTCAGTTCTTCCGGTAGGCTGCTAATCAAGAGTTGGTGGTAATCAAAGCTTAATGTATAGGGCGGTAAGTATTATTTTTGTATGATACATAATCTTTAGCTATCTTTAAAACTGCACGTACATGCATTTACTATGTTTCAGCCTTCGAACTTCAGTGTACGAAAATAAATGCCTACGAATGATTACCGTAGCTCGTAGCACTGAGCGTAGGCATTACTTTCGTAGCACATTTCGTAGCATATTTCGTAGCATATTTCGTAGCATACATCGTTCTCGCTTGATTATGTGCACTAAAGGTGATGTTTCCATAAAACGAGATTGATTATTAACACACCGTGTACATTGAATATTCTTAAAAATCTTTTGACTTTTTTTAGATAATTTATGGATATTAAACTATCTACAGGACTGCAATGTTTCCCAAGACGACGCGTTAGACAGAGCGAAGTGGAAGACGATGACGAGGAAAGCAGACCCCACCATCAGATGGGAATAAGGCTTAGGAGAGAGAGAGAGAGCGTCCCCCCACCGAGACCCGCAGTATGATTCAGACTTCCGAAAATGCATCCGATTCGATGATTTTCTTCGGAAAATTGACGTGTTTTAGCGAAAAAACGTCAATTTCCGAATTCGGAATATATTCTAAGAAGGTCTGAATCGCTCTGCTGGACCGACCTGAGAACCTAAAGTTATAATCAAAACTGTTGTAATTTTTTTTACTTGTACTCATTCCTTTGACTAACATTTCATAAGTGCAGAGCGCGCCTTAAAATATACATGATGATGATGATAGAAATACACTATAGATAAGGATATACATACACTAGAAAAACATTGTCTACCCTTCTTCAAAAGCAGTCGAATTAAACCCGGATGTATTATAACCAGTGATCGGAATCAGGCGGGCTTAAATACCTAAAGTTCAAAGAACAGAGGCAAAAAAGGGGAGACTTCCTTACTACAAGAATTTTATTCCGCCCAATTGGGTCGAAAATTGGAACAATTTTCACAGTGAGTAAGTACATTTAAAATTAATGTTAATAATATCGTGAACTAATTCAAATAATTTTTCTATTTGACCGACGGAAAAACGTTTTTTATCCTTAGAACTTACATTTTAGTTTTTGTTATTAACTCAGTTAAAAAATTGATTCACCTTAATGTTAGATGTTCTTTATTAATGTCCCGAAAACGGAAATAATTGGGCCGAAAAATATTTAGTCCTGAGGCGTCTCCATTTGTCTCTGTTATTTTTTTAACTTTAGGTATTTTAGCCCGCCTCATTCCGATAACTGATTATAACAGTGAGCGTTTTTAAGGAAACTTTACATAAGCGGTTACGCCATTACTGCAGAGAAATATAAATCTTCATCGCAGCAAGGATTAAGGTGTAGTGTAATTTCGTCCCTCGTCGCATCACATCAATCAAGCTTGTACTGAGCTTTTAAAAAGTGTTGACCGTTGTATGAAGACCTTTACATGTTATTTAGATATTTTTAAAGTGCTAAACCACACTTAAGTGTTGAAAATATATGGACACGGGATTAGATCGCGTATTTTTTTTAAATTAAGCGATAAAATCCCGTGTCCATATATTTTCGATATGAGTAGTGATCGCGAAAGTTAAAAAATCACACTTGTATCTCTAAACTACTTGGTTTTTTTAAGCTATATAATTGTTTAGGCCTTTGCCCTGCAGTGGGAAACGTCAGGCTTATAAATAAATAAATTGTTTAAGTAAAACGCTATTGTCAAGCAACAAAAAAAAGTAAAAAATAAAAACTCTTATATAAAACCACAAATCTGCGGAAACCCATCCCCTAGGGTGCATTCATGAATCACGCCGTATATTGGGGATGATATTAAAAGCGATACAAGCCGCCCCATTGTCCTGAACGCGATGAATAAGTAAAGTGGGACGAGGGTAATCACAAACTTGGGTGATGAAGGAGCATTATGGATGACCATAGTGATGGTAGATAAATGTTTACTTAGATCAGTGGTTCCTAACCTTTTCAACCTTGTTACCCCTATGACATGTCAATGGAACAATTTCAGCGACATCTCAATGTTTTCGAGTAACCTACCTAAAGTTTAATTTTGTTGATAAGCTGAAAAGTAGGTATTTAATTACCTACCTACTTATTTTCTTTCTATTTATTCGTTAAGTAGGTTACCAGTCTGTCATAGTATAAAAAACTGGTTTTTTTATCATAAATATCTCGTTTCGTTCTATTACCACCCAAAAAATCTATTTTACCCCTGCAGGGGTAATTACCCCCAGGTTCAGAACCACTGACTTAGATTATTGTTATTTTCTTCTTAGTTGTACGAGAAGGGAGTTAGAAAAATCAGACGAAACTGTATTGCAGGCATCACAGTATTGTTTACTATGCGAGCTGTAGATTGTAGTCATCGCGCACTACTTGTTTAATCTTATAATAAAATTTATAATAAATAGTACTTATAATAAAACTGTAACAGGTCCAATTCTGTACATTGAAGATATCCAGAAAAAGGATACTTAAGCCAAAACTGTTTTTTTTTTTCATTAATGTCTGTCTGTGATCTACCTACATGATCTTATTGAATAAATAATCTTTTACTTTTTGACTTTGTATTCTACTTACTAATGACCTAATTCTAATTACATATCAAAGCAAATGCGAGTTCGCGAACTACTCTAACATAAATTAAGTGCATACCGAATTTCAGAAATGAAATTTAATTTGCATTCTTACATGGTTCACTAATGAAAAACAAGTACATTCAAATGAGTGGGTTTTCAAAAAGAATTCCATGAATTTAAATTAATTCTGACCCATTGCAGAAGCTAATGAAATTTTTACTTAACCACAGTTCAATCAAAGTTTAGAAGGTAGGTACTTATTTTAAACTGATTAGGAAAAAACGTAGCTTACAATTGTGCCTCTCGTTTTAAGCGCTCGTGGCGTAGCTTACTTAGACGTTCTCGATTGATCGTTGAAGTTAAGCAACGTTGTGCGCGGTCACAATTTGGATGGGTGACCGCATGTGGTATTACGAGCTGAGCGCTTCTGGTACTGGCACCTGGCACCTTAAATTGTCCTGGCTTTTAAGGGGCCTGCGACAGGCGAATTTTCATAAAAATGTAATACCGAAATCATTTAAAATTGAAGCATATTTTTATCAGTTTATGTTGTTAGATTAAGAGAGTAGGTTTTTATGTGGGTTCCTGTTACACTTTTGTTCCGAAAAACTTACCTAAAAAGAAATGTAACAAATTGAGTTAAAATCTTTGTACCTACACCAAAAATTAAATGTTTTCTTTTCATTTGTTCTACAGTAAGTTTTTTGGAACAAAAGTGTAACAGGAATCTAAGTAAATACTGCCTTTATCCAAAAAATAACATAAAGTGAGAAAAATATGATCAAATTTTAAATTATTTTGGTATTACGTTTGTGTGGACAATTCGCCTGTCACCGGTCCCTTAATATCACATCTCTACCATTCATTTCAGTACCATCATCTACATTACTTTCCTACGAAATCTGGTTGGCATATTTGCAGCAATCTCCTCAATCTGACGAAACTCAGCAATTACGCGTAAGGTCACCCGGCGCATGTGCCAGTGTGCGGCTGTTGGCGGCGCGCCAGACGGCAGGTGCCGATACGTAGCCAGCACACAGCTACACTTAAGATAGTAGAACAAAAACACTTAGGCCCTTATTGTAGCCAAAATTGGCTACATAAGTCATCTCAGAGTTCATCCTGGCATATAGGCAGAATTATGGTCGCCGTAGCCGAAACCGGCTAGGATGACCAGTTCATTATTACATTTTATTAGATGACTAGCAGCGTTCTCGCGGCGTTGCCCCCGTAGTGATGGTTTATAGTGATGATGATGATGAAAAGTAGCCTATAACCTTCCTCAAGATTTCAACTATCACATGCACAAAGAATTTTTAGGATCCGACTGGTAGGTAGTTCTTGAGATTATCGCGTTCAAACAAACAAACTCTTCCACTTTATTATATTAGTATAGATAGATATAGATTTATACAGTCTCAGGAGGCAATCTTTGCCTACACTTCACGGGAAACTGTAATGCCTGGGACATTGTTTGAAATGGAGTAGGCTTGCCCAGCACTTAAACCATTCCAGGCCATATCCACAAGAAAGACATGGTCACTACGTGTGGGGCTGACTAAGCCGCAGATTTCCTCACGATGTTTTCCTTCACCGTTTAGAGCTCGTGTTAATGCGCATATAATTTTTTCAAAACGAAAAATCTATTGTTGCACGGCCAGGATTCGAACCCACGACCTTCGGATATCAAAATCAAAATCAAAATCAAATATCATTTATTCAGTAGGACCGTTATGACCACTTTGAATCGTCTTAAGAGCTAGGTGATTCTACTCCTGTTCTTTCGCGACCAACACCGTGAAGAATCAGGGCAACAAACACGGTATGGGGCCTAGCTTTAGCGATAGAAAGTTAAGGTATTATACCCCTCGGTCTCGGGCAAAACGACTTACGGGAAGGTAGTAGAACAATAAATACTGTGTTACGTGAGTCAAGATATCAAGCGATCCGTTGTATGTAGCCAGGGTCAGTTTTTTAAAGAAGCCTACGGTATCCCTCCTCGCAAAATGCACTTTGGCCACAATAGTGCATTTTGTGACCGTATTACGATTTTTAGTGATATATTTTTCGACCGGTCGTGTCTATTGCAAGTGTTACATAATCAGGACGCCGGTGATTCTTAGCACTCCTTGCCACATAGCCTTGTCCTTGCCTAGCACCATTTCTCTGGCCACTACCGTATCCAGGACCATAGAATTCCAGTAAATAATACCTACCTAACCACTGAAGGCTATGCGGTGCATTGCGAGTGCGGAGTTGACATGTCAGCTACTCCCTTTAGTTCTGAAAAACTTCTTCACGAGGTTTACCTTCGTCTAGAACCCAGGAGCTCATAGAAATTTACCAAAAAGTAAAGTTTATTGATGCACTACACTTAAAATTAATTATAAACATTTATTCCACTGGTTTCTTTAAACTATGACCCGTTGCGATATTACACTAGCTAGTGTTGAGCTAGCGCTTCACCGCAGCTTCGCTTGTTTTAATCTTTGCTCGCATTATACTGACCCGATTGTACTGTGACAATGAATACATGAATTCACTAGTTTAAAATTCCTGTGCTTTCAACTGATTGAAATCAAAGGGAATTTAAAAACTAATATCAATACATGCTTTGTTCTTTAAACCCTCATGATATTGTAACGTTTTTTTTTAACGTTTGAGTTTGAATATTGATTGTTGATGCGCATATTTTCTCAATACGCGAAATCTATTCATGGCCGGAAACCGAACCCATTACCTTCGGATCAAAAATCGATGAACTATTCCACAAGGTCAACGTGCCTCATTTGAATGTGACTGTCATCAATCCTACAGCAGACAGCAAAAAATTAAAATTAAAAAAAAACCGACTACAATGTTGCACTCTTGAGGTGCATTTCTGTTTGCAAGTAACTCCGAAGATCGTAGAACCTGACCAGATTTTTATGGCACCAATCGGAAAGTATACCCTTTCAAATAAATAAAGAATTTTCCAAATCGGTCCAGGGCATCTTCGAGTAATCGGTGAACATTCATGAAAAAAGCGCAAAAAAATCTAATGAATTGAAAACCTCCTCCTTTTTTTGAAGTTGGTTAATTACCGAACATAAATGCGACATGTAGGAAGTGAGTTGGAAATCTATCTTCAGCCCAGACAGACAGCATACCGGCGTATACAATAGTTATTGTGCGCGAGATCGTTAGAAAGACATTAGGGACAAACCCAAAGCAATTGATTGTAGGTACCCAATGGTACTAAAACGCACGTCTGTGTTTTGATCAGTCGGTTTGTATATTAGCCAACTACATAGTTTTATGAGGTATATCTTTATTACCTGATGGTGATGATTGTGATGACCAACGATGTTTTCAAAAGGGGAAGATTGGTGACACACTAACATCGCACTTGTACCCATGGTTGTACCCATGGGCGTAGCTATAGCTTTATTATGGAGGGGGGGGGGGGGGGGGGGTCCAAGGGTTCCAAAATACAAAAATTGACTAGCTTTCCCCCGAACTTAATGGGCTAAGGGCATGGGTCCGGACCCCTTAACCCCCCCTCCCCCTTATATACTCCCATAAAACTAACTAGGATGGCGCAGTGACCCAAAGTGAGTCTTGGCCCACTAAGAGCCTCCACTTCGATCTGTCCTGCGCCACCTCCTCCCAGGCTTCCACTTGGAGCTCGCGCAAGTCCTTTTCGACTTCATCTTTCCAGCGGTACTTGGGACGGCCGACCGGGCGTCGGCCACTCGGCCGTCCCAAATACGCTCTTTTCACGGCACGATCCTCTCCCATTCTTTCTAGATGGCCGAGCCAGCGAAGTTTGTGAGCTTTTATTTCGCCGATGATATTCGGCTCAGCCACTAGCTCTTCTAATTCCTTATTTTTCCTTCTCCTCCATACTCCCGCTTCCGTCATTACCGGCCCCAGAATTTTCCTAAATATTTTCCGCTCAGTCACTAGGAGCTTGGTCTCTTCTTTAAGTGTCAGTGTCCACGCCTCACAGCTATACATTAAGATCGGCCGTATTACCGTCTTATAAATGCGGAGTTTAGTGCGTTTGCTGAGAAGCTTGGACACTAACACCTTGTGAAGGGCTGCACTACAACGGAGGGTATTTTGTATCCTGGTATCAATTTCTTCTTCCCTGGTGTTCGTATCCGTTATAATGCAGCCAAGGTATTTAAACCTATTTACACCTTTATAAGTGACACTGTCAACCGTTAGATCACTCCTAGGTATTCTCACATTTTTGTACCGGCGAATGTGTATATATTCAGTCTTATTCTGGTTTATACTGAGGCCTACTTTCTTTGCTTCTTCCTCAAGTACTCCCATGCTTGTATCAAATATGTTTAAGCACATGCTTCTGGCTACCC
Source organism: Camptogramma bilineatum (assembly GCA_958496255.1). Classification (NCBI taxonomy): domain Eukaryota; kingdom Metazoa; phylum Arthropoda; class Insecta; order Lepidoptera; family Geometridae; genus Camptogramma; species Camptogramma bilineatum. The sequence continues at coordinate 977,014 of OY292472.1, forward strand.
TCACTGTCTTCCAACGATTTTAAATTGTAAGCTTGTCTCGTTTCAATTTCAACAAACATAATTTTCTATAAAAGCCACAACAGCGCGATAAAATCCATCAATATCCTATTATGATTCATAACCAATTCACATTTTCTTATCTATTTCTCCATTCAACAACAATTCAAGCATGAACTTATTACAAGCTGTTGCCAACTGGCCATCGTCCAGATGTCGATGCTAGGCTCTAAACTTAGGAATAGCACTTTTAGATCTAGATCTTAAGAATGTAATAAGATCACGACTGTATTCCCAAGGTGCGGTAAGATCAATAATTCTTTCAGCTCTTTAGGCATTTTAGATCCTTTGAAGATTTTTTTGAAAATTTCAAAATATCTAGTACTCCTCCGCCAATCTTATACCAAAAAAGATTCGTCTAAATTTTCACGCTAAAGCCACCCAACCACCCACTTTCCACAGCCTAACCTTACTATGCCAGGCTAGTCAGGGCAAATCCGATAAATCAAAATATCCTTTGAAGATGTCTAAGGCGCGGGCCAGACAGAAGAGACGTAAGGCGTGGGCCAGACATAAGATACGTAAGATGAAGACGCGTCGCGGAGAGAGCACCAGCGAACAGTGTTGCGTCCGCGCCCCATCTCTTCTGTATGTTTTGAGTCGCGACGCTTCTATACATTTTTCAACACTGCTCTCCTAGACCTACCTAGATCAATTATTGCGTAATCTAAGTATATAAAAATCAATTGTCTTGCTATAACTCAAAAATGTCGCAAATAAAGAGACGGTTTAAAAAGCAAAAAAAAAATGGGAAAATCCAAAAGAACACTTCTGATTACTCCGTAACCGTAACCGTTATAATATTTTTAATTTATCTGTAGTCGTGTCCAACAGATATTACTTTGGTATGCAAATAAATCTTTTTGTACTGTATTTTTAATTTGTAAAATAGGCGTGTTTCCTGTAATGCGTAATCACTAAATTAATGAATTAATCTAATGAAATAGGATTCACAGATTCCGTAAAACATATTTTTTATTGAAATTATAGTGAGATTAATTTTATTTTTGATAAAATAAAACTTTAAAATAAGGCCATCCGCCATGATAGATGAAACACCAATCAGAGCGAATTACGTCATACTTGTTACTGTCAGTGAACAACACAAACTTCATTCATACAAATCGCTTATCTCTTCAAGTTTTGGTATGTAGTCGTTTTTTGGTTTTAATTTGTTTATAGTGCTTAATTTTCATCTATTTTATCGTCCGTCGTTTTCTCAATAGATACAACAATGGTGGAACCTGGATATACAAAGGCAAATTCCTCCAATTTGCCCAAAGTGGATGTACTAATGTTGGGCGAGTTTCTGGCAACAAACAGTGATTTTTGTTCGGCAGAATTCAGAAATGTGAAGACTTCCGCGTAAGTAGACATATTATATACCTACCTACATAATTAGAAAAGTTTTTTCACAATAAAGATTTTCATACCTACCTTTTACCTAGGTATAATCTCGAAAATAACCTACAAATGAAACTTTTGTTGTTTGTTGTTAAAGAATATATTTCTTTGTTTTAGGTCCTCCAGGCCATCATATGGAGATGACGCGGTAAGCTACGTGCAGCTAAAGCGCGAAGGAAATCTGTGCACAGTGAAAGCAAGAATCTGCCCGGAACATAAAGTACATGCAAAATTGTATGGAGTTACTTTAGTGGTGGATGAGCTGCAAGAAACAGTGGCATCAATACAATGTCATGATTGTGTGGCTTCATTAGGAGGCTGTAAACACGCCATAGCGTTCCTAATGTGGGTGCATCGCAGGAGTGAGGAGCCATCCTGCACATCTACTGAATGTTACTGGAAAAAATCTAAACTCTCTAGAGTTGGAAACACTCTGAAGTTCATAACTGCAAAGGAATTATCCAACGGTCGGCCTAGCATGCCATCAAATCCTGCCGTTTTTAAAAAGTTTCTAGAGGAAGGTGAGAAACGGAAACTTACTAACTGTGAGTTGGTCAAATATCAACTGGCCAATGTTTTAGAGCAAACTGATACTTTGTCTATGCATAAGCTAGTGCTTAAATTTAAAGAAAAGTCCGTTGACGCATTTTTAGAAAAACTGATCATTACAGATACTGATATATGCACAATTGAAAAACAAACCAGAGGCCAACATAATGACAGTCTCTGGCATGAAATGCGATATGGGAGGGTCACAGCGTCAAGAGCTTATGAATTTAGTCGGTGTAAGACCACCGATGGGACACTGATTGCACTTATAATGGGTGCAAAAATCCCAGACACACCTGCCATGAAACGTGGGAGAATATTAGAGGATAGGGTAAGAGAGACCGTGAGCACCAAACTGGGAAAAAAAATTATTAAGTGTGGCTTAATGCTTTCCAAAAACTATCCCATGATAGCAGGCTCACCTGATGGGATCTGTGCGGACAGTATTATAGAAATTAAGTGTCCAGTGAGTCAAAAAACTTTCAGAAATTATGTATATAATGACCAACCAACCCAAAAATATTATGCCCAAACACAGCTACAAATGTTTTTAAGTGGACTTGAAAAAGGCTACTATTGTGTAGCTGATTGGAACTACAGTGCAAGTGGAACTGTAGAAATAGTAAATGTCACCTACAATGAAGAATACACATCAGATTTACTAAAAACAATAGTTTCGTCATGGAAAAATCATGTGTATCCACTGTTATACCAAGGTGTTGTATAATTTTGTAGAAGTTTCAATAAAAAACGATACTCTATTACTATGTTTTATTTTATTAAAGAATCTTGCAAGTTTATTAGACCACAGGCAATAGTGATAACATCATCGAGTACTTTGACTAGATTAAGGTTTAAACATGCATGTGGCTTTAACATATTAAATTCTCTTAAGCGTCTAATCACTCTCTCAACGTGGATTCTCAAGCTGGCAATTTTCTTGGTTTCCCTTGCTTCGCTTTTAGATAACTTAGTGCCAGTTGTAACACTTGGAGGTCGTACAAGTTGCACTCCTTGTTTGCATAAATATTGTTGTACATGTTTAAAACCTCTGTCAGCCATCACACACATACCTGGTTGCAAACACTTTATAAAATCACATGATTCTACTAAACATGTATCCGTCACTCTTCCACTAAAACCTGGTGAAATATAATTCACTAAACCATTTGGAGTACAGGACACAAGATACTTAATCGTATTGCCCTTTTTATACTCTGACCATGAGAGTGATTGATGCAAGGTTTTTGAGGGTTTTTGTATTTCTATTTCCAAGCAGTCGATGATGCAACTTACATTATAATATTTATGTCTAAAAGCCATTGGTAAACGATTTTTTATAGAATCCTTATCTAATGTTGTAATAAAAGGCCGCATTACACTAGCTATTATAGGTATATTTTTTAAAAATATTTTACAAACATAACTTGGAGTCATTGAAAAATCATCCCCAAGCTCCCTATACGACGAATTACACCTGATTTTCCTCAAACACAAAAGTATATGTTTAGCAGGAATTTTAGTTTCTTCTTCTATTAAATTTACAAGGTAATAACAGCTTTTAGGAATGCCTATGTATGAACGTGGATTCTTCTTAATTTTAAGCAATGTGTACTCCATAATTGTTGTTGCCATTTGTTTCTTGTCTTCTTGTATCATCTCACTGCAGTCTGAAGTATTTTCCATTTGAAGAGACATTGTAGATGGTGATGATGGTGTATAAATAGTATCACTATCAGAATGATTTTCAACAGCAAATATTCTCCTTGAACATTTGTGTAAGGTGCATATCCCTGGTTTAGCATTATAGCATTTTGTAATTTTAAATGGTGAAGTACAAACAGATTTTAGGAAAGGTCTCAGGGGTGATGTCATCTGGTTTACTAATTTAACTTCTGTCTGGAGCGCTTTACTACTGAATTTGTGTGTAATGTATACTTGGGTGGCTTTATTTAAAGTCTTGTGTGATTCTTCTTGTGTTGTGTTACACAAGCCTTCATGTAAAACTGAAAGTTAAAAAAGATAGTGTTAATATTATGAACTGTTATTTATTATGTTAAGCCTATTTTGGCTTTGTAGTATCTGGGAGACTGAGCTTCACTCATGTAAAAATTGTTATTTTTTTACAGGAAATACAAATATACAGATAAACTTATAATATTATGCAAAACTACATATTATTTGGATATTTTGGGAACAAGTAGGTAACGATTCAGATGTATTTTTGTATAGACAGATAAGTATATACAAAAATGCATCGTTACCTACTATGCACATACATACAAGAATCTCTTTAAGTAAAGTAACAAGCAAAGTAATGAAAAAGTGGTTAAAAAGTAGGTACCTGAATTTTCAGATGATGTCTCTCCTGATTCCAAATCTTTGGTTGTATTTGTTATATCCCTTAAACATTGTTCAACTAATAATTTTCTTTGTTTTTTAAGCATATGTGGTCGTTCTGTAGTGGTGGTTCGTTTTCTTCTGTCTGGTTGGCATGCAAATTTTGAGGGAACACATCCTGGTTTCATGTGGACTTGTGAAACTGATCCCATCACATGATACTCCATATAATTAACCATTTCGTTTGGTAACTGGAATATAAATAGAGAACCCATTATGTTAAACAGTAACAACTGAGATTAATTCATGATAGGTTATATCTTTATAGGTTTTATCTTTCGGTAAGGAATTGCAGGCCAAGGAGATATCCAGACAAATTCAGCTGGGATGGGCAGCGTTTAGTAGATTAGATGATGTATTGAAGTCATCTTCTGTACCGCAGTGTCTGAAGACCCGTCTTTTTAACCAATGTGTTCTGCCCATGCTAACCTATGGAGCCGAGACATGGACGCTCACGAAGGAGACTGTGCATAGAATGCGAGTAGCACAGAGAGCCATGGAGCGCGCCATGCTCGGCATTACACTTCTTGATCGAGTTCCCAATATCCAAATTCGCGAGCAAACGAAAGTATTCGACGTTAGCAAGCGAATATTGGGGCTCAAGTGGAGTTGGGCAGGACACTTGGCCAGACGCGGTGACGACAGGTGGAGCAGAGTGATTACCGAGTGGTACCCCCGGGAGGGCTACAGACGAGTAGGTCGTCCACCTGCTCGATGGGTCGACGACATAGTGAAAACAGCAGGTCGTACATGGGTCAGGCTAGCACAGGATAGGGGGGGTTGGCACGAGCGAAGAGAGGCCTATGCCCAGCAGTGGGATGAGATGGGCTGCGCGTGATGATGATGATGAGGTTATATCTAACCTCAAAAATCTATTCCTTCAAACATATTAGACAAATATACTTAGACACCAATGATCTAGTCACTTGTTACAATCAATACTAAAGTAAAAACTTACGTCAAAGTGATCTTCGCAGAAAAAAATAACAGAATTTAAACTGTAAGATGCAGGATCTCGCCGTGCAAGAGTAAACCACTTTTTACGCATAGTTTCGTTGCGTGGAACGTTTATAAACAACTTTTCAGGTGTCTTTTTCGAATTATTGTCGCACTTAGGCACTACACACCACTTATATCTTTTGGAATTCATAATTAAAATGATTTTATTTAGAAAATTGTTCAATAACACCACTTTGTACGTATTGGTTACTTAGGGCTGTGACCACAGCTGTGACACTCTTGACGTCACAGGAGACGCCATGACATATTGAAGCGTTTTGGCGTGAATTTTAAATTTTAAATTTAAAAGTTTTATTTTTCTGTAAATCTCATTAGTTATTGTGAAATATATTATTTTTAGCAATCAGAAGCAACTTCTGAACATTGTAGTACCATTTTTCAAAATCATGAAACAGGCCTATTATCCAGATTCGAAATTTCATATCCACAATATCTCCTCAAAAAGTGACAAAAAAAAAAACAAAGAGAAAAAGTGGGCATTCATTTAATTCTGACTTACTTTGATATTTATATTCTGACAAATTTTCCTTATTTATACAGTACTAGCTGCTGCTCGCGGCTTCGCTCGCGTGGTACCCGGATAAAAAGTAGCCTATGTTACTCTCCAGCCTTCCAACTATCTCCACACAAAAAATCATGTCAATCCGTTGTTCCGTTTTGACGTGAAAGCAGGACAAATAAGCAAACAAATAAACACACTTTCACATTTATAATATGGGTACGGATTCTTTTTACGTTACCAAAATGATAAACAGGATTTTCCGTTCGCTATTTTTCGTCCGAATGAGAATATTTCCTGGTTCAATGAAGAAGCGACTGGAGTCATTGTCTCGGGTTGAATAATGGCGCAAGTTCAGGTAGATGGCTCCGTGCCAACTGTCCGTTTGAATACTTCCTCTGACGATATCTTATTTGAAGGCTAAGGTAGTAACCCAGTAACTTTCAGGCAATTTAGTTATTTACAGACTTATTTATTATTTTTAACCCCCAACGAAAAAGACGGGTGTTATAAGTTTCTGTATCTGTGTATATGTGTCTGTCTATGGCATCATAGCCGCCTGAACGGATAAACCGATTTTAATTACCTATTATTATTTTGTTTGAAAGGTGTCTTTGTCTTTGTTGGTGTGTTTGTTCTTAGTTATGATTCATGAAAATCTGTTCAGCCGTTTGAAGATCATCAGCTTTTTTCTAGTTGATGAAGGCATCTGTCGGAAGTTTTGTCATTGAATTTGAATTTTATTTTTAATCATATTGTGCATAGGTACCTACAGTAAAAGCAATTTTTAAGCATTGAATCAATTGAATGACGTTGTCAATCAAAGGACGAGCTGTTTTTTTTTATATTTTTCTCCTTTCTAATTTTTAGGGTTCCGTACCTTAAAAGGTAAAAAAAGGAACCCTTATAAGATCACTTTCTTGTCCGTCTGTCCGTCTGTCCGTCTGTCCGTCTGTCCGTCTGTCCGTCTGTCTGTCCGTGTGTCACCATCGATTATCTCAGGAACGGGTAGAGCTAGCAAGTTGAAATTTATACCATACACTAAGGTTTATAGTCCCTATTGTGAGTATAAAAATCAAGGTCCTGAGTCAACACTTTAAAAAGATATAGGCAAATTTAGGTTTTCGTGAAAACTTGTGAGTACCAAAACTTACCTTAATTATCAACTTTTTTTATTTTTCGGAATTTTTCCTTTATTTGTGCTGGAAGACCTTGCTTGTAACCAAAATTGACAATTCTAGGTCAACCGGAAGTACCCTAGAGGTTTTGGGTCGAAAACCTAAATGGTAGTTCCCGTTGACCTAGAATAACGAAATTTAGGAAAAAGCAAGGTCTTATAGCACAAATAAAGGAAAAATTCTAAAAAGTTAAAAAAGTTGAAAATTAAAGGGTGTTCCCATACATATGTAGTTGACGCCAATTAAAATTGTCCTCCGAGTTGTATGGGCGCTCATACAATTAAGCGGACTAGCTTAATTGGCACCATGGCTAGGTACGGAACCCTCGGCGTACGAGTTCGACTCGCACTTGACCGGTTTTTTTTTTTAACTTCTGGTAAAATTTAAACTGCAAAGTTTATGGCGGGATTTATTAAATACAAAATAATAAATAGCTTGTCTAAGATTTCAAAATCTTTAATGTTTAACCATTTTTAATAATGACTGTACTCGGAAGTATATATAAAAGTCGGAAGTGAAAAAGAAAATGCATATACATTTCATACTCGAATTCATGCTAATGTACTGACAGGGATGACTGAATGCTATATTTGCATTTCTGTGTACTATCCATTAATTTCATTTGACAAACTACTATTCGCTAAACAAATATGGGGGAATAACTGGAATTTTTGTAATGTTTGGATGTGTTTTAGAGAGTTTTTGGTAACACACCCAAAACCGCTCAAAATCTCATCGAATCATAGAAATATAAATAGAAAATCGTTTATTTAGTGTATGTACCTATCATCGACTTTCGGTCGTGGGTTTGAATCCGGGGTGCTTTATAAATCAACTAACTACTGCTCTACACTAACTAGAAGAAGTGTCGAGTACCTAATTTTGTTTCAAATTAAGAAGAAAACTCTGAAAAAAGGATCAAGTGTCAAGAAATCTTGAAATTTTTTTCCCCCTTACCTATGAAAGATGCTTAAAGTTGAACACTGGTTAAACAACGTCCTGTCTCTATTCGTCACTATCCACAAATAAAGACAGGACGTTGTTTAACCAGTGGTCAACTTTAAACATATTTCATAAGTAAAACCCTTTATTTTTAAACAACATAAATGGACTCCCTTTTAAAAACGGATTCAGAGGTATGGTAAGCATTTGCTCAGATCTTAAGACATTCTTTTCTTGTAGGTAGTCAGAGGTTGTCAGCGGTAACAATTAAAATACCATCAGACACATAATTACTTTTAACGAGTACTAAAATTCATAATGAAAGCTTCAAGACCGATTTTTAGAAAAGCAATGGTATGGTTTTTTCCAGGGTATTTCGTAGCATCTGAACAATATATTAGGCGTTTCATGGAAGTGAAAAAACGTGTATTGCCGCATGGTTTTAGAAAGCTAGCGTGTGGAGTCCAAAAACAACAGTCACACCGGTTGGTTCGTTTGCGCTCTCACATAACTGCAACTTAGAGCTGTGCTGGTCATTCCGAATCCGGCCAAAATATACTGTGGTTTAGCCGGATTATTGATAAAGTGGTTTTCACACGAGTGAGAGAGCGACGCTAAGGGTTTGATACAGATCGTTAGGTCATATTGAATATTGTTTCTTGTAAATGTAGAGGCCTGTGCTCAAGATTTTATAATTTTCTGAATCCGTACCTATATTATAAATGTGAAAGTGTGATTATTTGTACTGCTTTCACGTCAAAACAGAGCAACTGACGTGATTTTTTGTGTGGAGATAGTTTGAGGGCTGGAGAGTAACATAGGTTACTTTTTATCCGGGTACCACGCGAGCGAAGCCGCGGGCAGCAGCTAGTATTTTATAATTTTGAAAAAATAGTAAGAAAACTCAGGTTTGTAATCTGTCACGCGGACTTAATTATTGATAAAATGTGGATAAGTTCCTACTTATCTTAAATGATGTATTCCCGTTGTCCTCGGTGGTTGTGTCCCCGGCCCGGTGACAACGAGACGTCGTTTTTGATTCATTCCCGTTGTCCCCGGTGAGCAGATACGGCCAACAACGGGGACAACGGGAACTAGACCAGCATTGTAAGAGAGTATAGGTAGGTGCGAGCATGTTTTTTATGAATTTAAAATGTAAGAGGAATTCAAAGAAATATTCCGGCCTAAACATGAATTATCCGGCTTTTTTTTTGTCATCTCTATACATTGCAAAAATGTTCCGGCGCTCGGAAAAAGCTGCATATATACAGAAACACATACCGACCGGCTTGCCGCATTGCCCAACAGAAAAACTGAATTAATATGATACGAAGAATTCGGTAAAATGAACACGTAGTGCAAAATGAAGAGAAATTTTGAAAAATAACTTGAAATTTTTAACTATTCATTTATTCAAACAAACAGTAAATGAACAACAATATTTTTCATGAAAAATTGCGAAGGCCACTTTGTTTAAAATCCTTGAATTAATCCTCGTACTTACCTGTACGTATCTACGTATTTATATCTAGACAGAGTCTAATAAGTAACTACTTTTTGTTCCTGAAATCTACTAGGTATAACATTTTGAATGAATGAAATACTTTTGTATTTCTTTTTGTAAATGAAATTTCAATATTTTGTTTTTGCAACTTTTAACTTGTAAACCTACCTATTTAAGGATATCGCCCTTTAGTATAGAGCATAGAGAGCATAGAGCATAGAGTAAGTATAGAGCCCCCTTACGGTCCTTGTGAGTCCATGTCCTGAGCTTCTGATTTTTTATTTTAATTTATTTATTTTGTACTTACCTAATTTAATTTTTGTGTTTTTGTAACCTATACAAACTATGGATCAAATGTGTCTGAAATAAATGAAATTATTATTATTATTATACCTAGTATTTACTTACTTAAGATTTCAGAATCCATGGTTTATTTACCCAACAGTTCATATCTTCCATCCGTCAGCCAAAAGCAATTTATTTCCACTGAATTTCACAAGTCATAAATTCTGCAACTTTTCAACGAAATTCTTTTAGCACAACTTTTAGCTCGCTGACGTACTGAGTTCTAGTGATTTGTTACATACAACCCTTGAAAGGAAAGTATAGAAGTTTTTGTTAAAACTGAACTTTTACTTGTTAACAGTGTGTCTCACACTGAGTTTGAAATCTCACAGCGGATTCAGCTCTTCGACGTTCGAAGTGAGTATTCAGAATGACTCTGCTGGTCAGCTATTACTATCATTAGTGGCCTTTAGAGCGTTTCCACATTATCCGATCCGATATCGGTATCGGACGCCGATACGATATCGGGTCAAGTAAAATGTATGAAAGATGTCCGCTCCGATATGCGATATCGGGTCGGACAATGTGAAAGGCAGGTACATATTCCATACATTTTACTTGCCCCGATATCGTATCGGCGTCCGATACCGATATCGGATCGGATAATGTGGAAACGATCTTACACGTAGAGATCGGACCGCGGGAAATAGCACGCGCCATTCCAACCTTCGCTAAAAACCTTACGTGTAGATGCGCGACGCTGACAGTTCGATCTGGGCCTGTATTCTACTAGATGACAACCGCTTTGGTTTTGTTCGATCTCTTAAATGTCAGCCATTTGGTGAAATAGTAGAATAGCTTTTCAAAAATTTGTTCTGCCAAAGTTCAAAACCTCACCACAACTGAGTCGTTTGTTATTAGTAGTCATGGAAACAGTCGCTTAAGTTGAGGTTTTGGTTGAGGTTGATAAAAAGTTCGGTACGAGAATCGACGCCCTGGCAAGTTTTTAGCACAGTTTTTGTGACAGTTTTTTGCACGCATCACCGTTCATAATCGTACCACGTGCCAGTCTAAACTGTGACAGTAATTATCACGACAGTTTTATCCGCGGTGAAAACCGCACAGATTTGTCCGCGGTTCGGAACGCAGTCCAGATGCGTGGTAAAAACTCTACCGTGTAAATGCCGCTATTGACAGTGACACCTCTGCGATCTAGACGAGACGACATGCTGTGGCCGACAATTTTCATCCATTTTGTTCAAAGCTCCGCACACTTAAGTTTTTGCCACGAAAGGCTAGGGGTATCGCACGGTTGCACGGTGTACTCACACACGACGACACTTGCATGCGAAAGGTAGGTCAGTCAGACGGTCAGATGTGATGACGCGACGACATCGCGACTAGACGCAAACCAGCGCAAAATCAGGGGCCCTAGCCATATTACACTATCTATCGTCGCTGTAGAATAGAACACTTCAAAATGTATAGGAATTGACGTTCTGACCACGCGACTCATCACCTTTAAACGTCAATTCCTATACATTTTGAAGTGTTTTATTCTACAGCGACGATAGATAGTGTAGGTAATATGGCTAGGGGGGCTGCGTCGGCGTCGCGTCGTTCAGTTTGCGAAAACACTTGTTGTTGTCTGTAAAATAGATTCAAACCTCTGATCATCATAATATTATACATTGTCACCGGAGTTAATAAATGTGTCGTATTTTCAGCTCAATGTTGCGGGAAATACACTATTCCTGACATTAATGTGGATCTTTACCCGGAAAATTAGTTCCGTTGAGGTCCTTCATGCGGGAGAAATACCGCAACCAGTTCTACTTGAGTAGACATCAGAAAGTACATACATAATTGTACTTGGTTCAATTGGCTCCCCAATAAAGCTTGGCTATTTTGAATTTACTTTAGATAGATAGATCACCGAAAAGAACAGACGTAGAGATTTAAATACCGGGGAAGAGTAAGGTTGGAAGGCGTAAAAGATGTCATGGCTCCGTAACATCAGGGAGTGGACAGGGATAAAGACGGTGGAACAACTGTTCAGACTTGCGCTGGACAAGGAAAATTTTAAGAAGCTGACTGACCCCCGTTAGTGGAGAGGCACTGAGAGAAGAAGAAGAGATTTAAAAGGTCATTTTTTTCGGATGGTTTAACTTCACCGGACTATGTTTTTTTATCTTACTCGCGGGTGGGCGTATTCAGAAGACCCTACCAAAGTTTCATCACACAAATATTCATTTTTATTTACCTCTCATGTTATATTCGCCGTCGGTCACTTCACTTGTGGGTAAAAGCTTTCCGGTAAAAATTTTATTTCAACCAAACATTGTCCGAACACAAAATATCAGCCAAAAATTGTGATGGTTATTATTTGATAATCTTTTATACAAGCGGCTATTGATTTTTATTTTTATAAGTAGTAAAAGATTAATCTGATGAAGCAATGACACGACAAGAAGAAGACAGAAAAAAGACGTCTTTGTTTCTTGACATCCATACATAACAAAGCTGAGAAAAATGAACACCGACATGCGGTCACGGAATTCGCGGGGACAGACTACAGAAACCCCAACATAATCATACCAAAGTAATAAAATAAGCATGGAGATTTTTTTAGGCCTTCCTACGGCCTCTGTCATGCCCATTGCCCATTCGTAGGTATTTGAAAAAAAAAACATTATTCCTTTTTTGGGTCAGTTAAAAATAGTCTATATTTAAAAAGGTAACTTTTTCTGTTGTACCCTTCCTTTGTTGACCGTATCGTATCGCTGACGCGTGGGGGTTTAATTTCCCGATAGCTACGTGATCTATCCCTTTTGAACATCCTCATCCGATACTATATGAAGGTAAGTGTTGCCTTAACTAGCCCGGAATAATGTGCAAAGGGTAAAGGATGAAATCCAGAATCAAACAAAAAATGTTCGGTAAGCTCACAAGATAAGGAAAAACCATGAACAAATGACACTGATTGTCAATGGTAGGCCAAAAATATATCTATAGACGACACATACCTACAGTACTTCCGGATAAATATTGGGCATCGGTTAATTTTGCGTTTTCTAAATATGACCGACAGCATCTAGGCAGTATTGATATAAGCTCTGTATGATTCCACAAAACAATGTGACAGAAGTGCACGTCGTCAGTACCACATATGGACTAAAATTCCAACATTGGTAAAGTTAAACTCATTTTATCTATCTTAAAATCTCACTTTACACAACTGTAGAACTAAAAGCTGCACAAGACGATAGCACATCTTGCACAAAGGACTTATAATTTACTGAAAATCTTCAACTTAAAATTGAAAGACAAGAAAAGTTTGTTTTCACATCGAATTCTAAAGACACGTTTAAACTACCGCGACATTGCGCCTTTTAACAAAGGAGAATATTTAGTATCTGAAAGACTGTATTTATTATCTATTAATGTAACATTAACATCTGACCGCTTCCGTCTTTCAGTAGACGTAGGTACCATGAACTCCTAGAGCAACGTTAAAATAAGCTTAAAACAGGGTTACTGCTTTAAGAATGATATTCGTTGTCATGTTTCAAGCTTGTTTTAACATTGTTCAGAGTTCATGGTACGGCTACAGAGGACGTTATTCTGTCGGTAATTGTTTAAAGTAAGTACGTATGAACTAGTGACCAATTCTGGTGATGGTTTTAGGCCGCTTAAAGGCTCACTATCCTCACACTATCGATTTTGTGACGCCACCTAACTTAACCTACTTTTCGGGCTATTTTGACTAGACTTAAACGAGATGGTTTGACGCACGAGTGTAGCGACACTATTAATGCTCTACTAAAAAAAATATAAGTGTGTATCGAGGATCTAAATAGGTTCCTTTCAACACTGGTGTAATAATCTACTATTGCTATTTCAAGTGTATGGAAAAAAATCGAATTTCGAATTTATAGTTTAAAAAAAATAGGGGATCGTAGTGGAACGGCCGTCGACCGATTGGTCGTCCCAAGTATCGCTGGAGCGACAGAGTAGAAGCTGACCTGCGCGACCTCGGAGCCGACAACTGGCTGGAGGCAGCAATGGACAGAAGGAAGTGGCTCGTTTCGGAGGCCAAGACTCACTTTGGGTCCCTGAGCCAATGGAGTAAGTAAGTAAGTGGAACATTGAGTGCTGTGTAATCCCCTGGGGGACTAATCTAGGGGATTTTAGAGGAACGAATGTTAATTCACTACTTACCGAAAATTATAACAGACAACTAAGGCTGGTTTTACTGTCGTACAGTCAGTGCTGATAGGCTAGTGATCTTTATTACAATGAAATAAGGATACTGATTGTCCACTGACGAGAGCAATCAGCGTAGCCATTTCTGCTAAACAATCAGTATCCTTATTTCATTGTAATAAAAATCACTCGCCTATCAGCGCCGACGGTACGCGTGACAGTAAAATCAGCCTTATGGGAAAAAAGTCCTTGCTAACCTCTCCACCAACACGACTTCTCGATCTAATACTCTTCTTAGGTTGCGTCAGTGTATACAGGGTGTGGCAAATTCTTGGTCACTAAAGGGTAGCTACCTTTTCTCTTGTAGTTAGAAAGTTTTGTTCTTTGGAAACTTCGGTTTTATTTTGAAGAAAAAAATAATTGCATTTTTAGATTTTTGAAAAAAAGTACAGTTAGCCTAAAAAATTACATTTGTCAAAAAAAACAAGTTGGTCTTAATCAACTCTATTTCCCACCAGGAACACTTCTCTCAAAGTAACTTATCAAATCAAATCGTAAGTTTTTGCAATAATTCAAAAAAACGCATCCCATACATTTTCTATGAAATTAGGTGTTGTAAACATTACAGTGCCACTTATACTATCGTTCTTAATTTAATTTCATAACTGCTCCGGCAAGCTGGGAGGCTATTGTATAGCGCGTATTTAAATTTAGAACAAAGTGCTTGCCTGCAGATGTACAAATGGTATGGTCGATGCATACCATTCTCTCTTGCGGCTCTGTCGGAGGCGCCTAAGGCTTTACAATAGCCTCCTAGCATGTCGAAGCAGTTACGAATTTAAATTAATAACCATCGAATAAGTGGCACTATAATGTTTACAACTACTAATTTCATAGAAAATGTATGGGATGCGTTTTTTTGAATTATTGCAAAAACTTACGATTTGATTTGATAAGTTACTTTGGCAGAAGTGTTCCTGGTGGGAAATAGAGTCGATTAAGACCAACTGGTTTTTTTTGACAAATGTAATTTTTTAGGCTAACTGTACTTTTTTTCAAAAATCTAAAAATGCAATTATTTTTTTCTTCAAAATAAAACCGAAGTTTCCTAAGAACAAAACTTTCTAACTACAAGAGAAAAGGTAGCTACCCTTCAGTGACCAAGAATTTGCCACACCCTGTATAGCTTAACTCGCATCATTCGAAGTGTACACTCGGGGACAAGCAAACATCTCAGCTTCGGTTGTAAAATAAACAGTATCAATGTTTCGCCCCTGAGTGTATAAAGTGCAAAGTAAAATGACTCACGTTTCAACTTTGTTGGAGAATGTACGGTTAAAAGTGTATTGTTGTACAGATTATTTCATTTTCTTATAAAGAGATGTCAACCGTATCTGGGGCTACAATCATAATCTTGTTATTTTACGTTACAAACGTATGCGTTTATAGTAAAACTTGTAAAATGTTGGTAGTAAAAATATTTTGACGTGCCTTTAAATTAATTAATTTCAAAATATCAAAATATTTTCGATAAATTTAAATCTGAGCTGATGTCTATGCGTGTGTTTATGTTTGTAAGTTTTTTTGAACGCGCTAATCTCAGGAACTACCAGTCGGAATTGAAAAAATATTTCAGCATTTGATAGCTAAACTCTTGAGGAAGGTACAGGCTACTTTTCATCATTTGGTATATAGATTAGTAGGTACTTATAGATTTATTTGAATCCAATATTTCAAAACGAACAGTGAACAGTTCAAATAGTTGATCTTTCTGATTCTATCGCAGAACTAATCGTAAAATTTATTTATTTATTTATTTATTTATTTAAAATGGTTTAGTAACCCGAAATAAATCAGGTGGAGCAAGTTGTCTACTCAATAATGTACAAGCCAAGCCCAGGTGTTAGAGGTAAATATTTAATCCCGAGCCGAGCCACTTACTCAGCTATTTATTGCGATGAAATACGGATAAAAGAAATCTTGTGAGATTTACTAAGGACACATGTTGATAAACTAGCGTTAGTCCTCTACTTTACTTGCGTGGTAAATAATCTATTCGCGCTGGATTTCAACTTAGCTGTAATAGAATGAAATAAAGCACACTCCAAGAGCTTTCATATAAATACTTCTGGACATTTCACACAGCGCCATCTAGCCTCAATCTAAGCAAAGCTTGTACTAAGGGAACTAGATAACTAATAAAATACTTATAATTTGTAAATACATACCAACTTATAATACTTTATAACACCCAGACACTAACAAACATCTATGGGTTCGATTCCCACCCAGGACAAACATTTGTGTGATGAACACAAATGTTGGTCCTGGGTGGGAATCGAACCCATGACCTACATCGCATAAGGCAGAGCTACTACCAACTGAGCTTAGAGGCCTGTCATTGCCGCTGCGTTTTATTTCGTTCTCCAAAATGACAGTAGGGAATTTGCAAAACCCCATTGGTAGGTACCTAATTTGTTTGAAAACTTCACAACAGAGTAACCTAACCTCATTGGTCATTAGTAGATTAAGAAACAAAACTAAATAGTTTGGCTTTGGTTGATAAAAAGTTTGTTAGTAAAATCGGCCAACAGCGCTGGTGTTATTTTTGTATTCTATTCAAACTGTTTCAAATAAAGCGTCCTCAAAAGTTTCCTTTCCAAACGTGCATGTTATTTTCATACAAATTGCATGAAATCAAAACTGTTCCTCGTCAGATAATCCCAATTTGGACACAATTGGCACGGTTCCCTATTTGCCGACAGCCAATGGAGTATTCATGATTTAAAAATAAAAAGCTCAGTTATAAAGTACGTTTCCATGTCCGACCTATTTTGCTGGAATTAACTTTTTGATACGAAAATGCGGGATCCGCCAACGGGATTATTTTTGGTCGGAGGTACCTAATCATCAAAAACTATCGCTTTTCGTGAATATTTACTCACTCAGTATCGTCTCTGGTAGAAACACACTTTTACGCCTTTTATTTTTCGGCAAACATCCTCAGTATTATAGCGCCATATAACCTACTAAAGAAAACAGCTTAGTAAATCGGTCATTCTCAGGCGCAGCATTTTTTTCGGTGGCAAAATATTTTTTAGAATTTGGATGTTTTGACATGAAATATCAAATCTATATTTAATTTAGTAATTATTAGTACAAGAGGGAACTCTTAAAGCCTAACGGTTAAAAAGTTATTTGATTTTGAAAAATTGGTGCCCACCGAAGTTAATATTCTAATCACCGAAATCAAATACATTAAAATGTGGTTAAAAAGTCAACAGTCTTTAGTTCGATCTATAATTATTACATAAAAAATTAGGTATTTGTTGATAAAAAATCATTTCTAAAAGGGGTTACAGCATTAAACCCCTTGAAGGAGTTAAATTATGTTTCAAAGTTTGTATGGCGATTTAATACTAGTAGTTTTCCCCGAACTGAGATCTTGCGCATCGTAGATGGCTTACATTTGGACTTTCTTCTGACTACCCCTATGCTTTCAAGTGCTACTACTACCGAGTATGCCTATTGCGCTAGCTCGTCATGGTAAAATTACTGGCATGCATGCAATGTCATAATGTCGTGTCTAATTTTTCATTAATTTCATATTTATTACGAATTCTCGTCGTATTTAAAAAAGTATACGCCCTAGAATAAAAATAATAACTATTTTGGAATTTACAAATAAAGACCTTTCATTTCACTCAACTTAATATATTTGTTTAACTTTTTTTTTACCCCCCCCTTGGGAACCCAATATCCACCCATGATTGGATGGTAAACGATTCCGGCTGTCCAAAAGTCAAGAGCTAGGAACACGTCCTGGCTGGCATCCACCCGAGCATACTCGTATACTACTTAAAGTTAGTCTCTCTTACAGAATCCAGCCGCTTCAAACCTTGTAATAGGTACTACTACAGGTGGCTGCCTGATTCGGCATCAGCTCCTCTCATTCACATACTGACGGATGCTTTCCTCACTAGTTGTCGGGTCTAGTTGGGATATATTATAAGCCGATGGTCGTTTCAACAGCCTGCAGGGCAAACCTGGCAGAGCGGAGGGCTATCCCACGTCAGTTGGGGGAAGGCTTCGGCCGATGCTTTTTATCTACGAGAAAAAATCCATCCGCGTCAGTCCTCCTCACATCACAAATGGGTATTTCCTGTTGTGTCAGAATTTTCTGTCGCTTTCACCGCGTCAGGTGCCGCTTTAACGCTTGGCACCTGACGCGGTAGCAGTCTGGCGGAACAATCAGTGGACTCCCGTTTCCGCATTTGGACTCGATGGTGGTCCTTTATGCGTGGGGATAACCTGGCTCGTTAGGTACGTAGCCAACCTAGCTCTCCTAGAAGCACAACAGCTTCCTGGGGTCTTCACCGGCTTATAGGAGCGACCTCGGGATACTGAAGATTTGTTGCCATTGTGTTGCTACTCCCGCACATTCCAGGACTGATTGAGCAGCTGATTCTTCTTCGCTTAGACATCCCCTGCAGAGTGGACTGTCCGTGGCACCAATGTTGTACAGATGTGTGTTGAGGGTACAGTGTCCTGTCAATGTCCCTAAGATTCTTTCGAGGTCTTTTCTTTGTAGGTTCATCAGACGACGCTCTGAAGTGTCGGATTGTCTGTCTCCAGCGATAGTTGTGTAGGTTTTGGGTATGTTGCCGCATCCAGATGCGTAGTTGAGAAAAGGGCGTAGGCAAGAATGAGGTTGGGCTCTAACTCTTTAGGTTGAAAGCTGCAATTGAGCTGTTCTTTTATTTTTTACAGATGCCGACACTAATCTGGGGCACCTTTTTTATGCCAGCTTTCTCTATGATTCAATACAATTATCATAAATCAGGAAACAGCACTATAAGTGCTATGAAACTGTCTTTACCCTTCATATATTTCCACCGAAAACACTGAAATCAATACCACCGGAATCAAAATTATGAGCAAAATCCTAGATATTTTTAAAAGTAACCAAAATTTTGAATATTAGTCTGCATAATGGAAATCTAGTATCTCTAAGATACACTTTTGTTATAATTCGAAAATAATTGCTTGAATGGATTTGAAAAAAATGAATACACCGAACTCATCTTGGAGGGTATACCAAGCCACCGAAAACGATTTTGTTCCTCAATAAAAGAGACACACAGAGACCCACAGACCTGGTTGTCCTCTCCACCAATGCGGAGGGGCTGATAGTTATTCTTACTCTAACAACTGTTCTTGCAACTATTAGAGAACAGGGTATATGCGTAGATCGGTGCGCGCCACCGATATCAATTCAAAACCTCGGACGCGACTAAAACTACTTGTAACTTATCAACGAAAGCCTAATATTTGTTGGGAATATTATAAAATAAGCTAGTAATTATCTGGTTTTTTGTGAATACATTCAAAGTAGCGCCACGCTTTATAGAGAAAAAGATAAAAAATAATTTACATCGCAAAATGTGCTTGGGACATGCCACCGAGGCTCAAATTTCAGCGGTTTTTATTTTTTTTAACTATTTTAAATTTATTTTATCTAAAAGAAAACATAGACTTCTTTTAGTATTTGATCATAACTATCATACAAAAAAGAATCAAGCTTTTAGAAATCTATTTAATAGAGGTTTTTGGCCCGGACGGTTTTTTTGAGCCGTTTGCGAATGGCCCAAATACTTGGAGAGGCCCAAGTGCTGAGGTCATGGTGATAAATTGACTGGAAGACCACTAAGGGTGTACCCTTGCACAAATAGCCGAGCAAAGTACAGCGTCATCTTGGAAAATATGGCAACGGAACTTAACTGCTGTATTTCAGATGCTGAAAAAACACTTACGCTTCATGTCCAGCATTATTTATTTATTTATATATTTATTTATTCATTATAAAGAAGTACCTATAGATTAGTAGGATTAAGTGAAAACATAGAAATAGCTAAGGGAGTGGCTACACTGCGTTTTTTGCAGCGCGTTTTTGAAACGCGCGTTCTTATCGATACAAACGCGCAAAAAACGCAGTGTGGCCACTCTCTTAAGTCTGTTGGATAATTAGTTTGGCGGTCACAACTTCATAAGAAATTACACCACTTTTCCTCGGGCAGTTTAGGCAATAACACAAGCTACCATCACCTTATTTGGATACATACTCGTATACGTTCTGTTTCTGTATATCGTCTTTTATATACCAGCCGTAGTTGGCTAGTAGGACAAGTGAAACTGTATTTCTACACTTTGGTCCGAAGGATAACAGTATATTTGGTGATATAGTAGAATAGCTTTTCAAAAATACATTCTGCTAAAGTCCAAACCTTAGATAAAACCTCACCACAACTGAGTCGTTTGTCATTAGTAGAATAGGAAACAGTCGAAAATCTAAGGTTTGGTTGAGGTTTTGCTTGTGGTTCATAAAAAGTTTTGTAGAAGAATTGCCACCCTGGTGGCTATTTATTAGGAACATTTTTTCTACACTTTAATACGAAGGATAACAGTATAATTTTAGGCAAGGAATTTTTATACTACGTGTTTTAGATTATTTTTATCATTCTTGAATCTAAAAACAGCTCATCGCATCTGTAAATTGACGTGGTTCTATACTTAAACGGTTTTAACCTGTATCTAACCTGTATGTATGTATGTATGTGTGTCTCTTTGAATTCTAGATGTAGTCTTCCTATCCCTACACTATTACCTATTGTTTCTTTTAAAAAGCACGAGTGTTTGTTTAGGTCTTGGGTTCCGAAAGCTTTTTATTCTAAAGAAGAAAAGGAATGAAATTGGAAAACGGTTAGCGTTCCAAATCCACCGGCAAGCCCAAACTATTCAGTATTGGAATCAGGTATTTGCATTTATCTGGGGAGTTTTAAGTGAAATCCTAGGTAACTTTATATTCTAGATTATGCATTCGTTGTATCTAGGCAATGTTATGTTATGGAATAAGCAAATAAAAAAATCATCTAAAAACCACGTTTTTTTTAAATGCATTGTCATCAAGTTGTGAGCTTGCGGGCCCGGCATTGTATGTACTAACCATTTCGGTTTCTTTTCGGAATTAAAAATACCTACTTATTGAAAAGATTTCACGAAACTATCTTTTTTAACTTGAAAGCTCTGTCTCTCATATCATATTCATCTATTGGCTGTTATCTCAACTAGACCGAACGAGTCAAAAGATACCAAGGCGATCGTTTTGCGACAGTTGAGACCAAAATCGCGGGCCTGGCACAGAGCAGGACGAGCAGCTGCTGGTCCTGCTCTGTGCCCGCGACCTGTCTTACTTTTCTCTTCATTGTGTTTATTTTATTTTTATTTTTGTGAAGTATGTACCTACCTACATTGGAAAATGAAAAATCTTATCAAAATGATAAGAAAAAAATATAAAAACATAAAATCGTATCATGATTTTCAACTCTGGCGACAAAGGTTCCGTGGCCGAATTGGTAAAGGCACTCCGGCTAAAGGAGGATCGCTTGTATCATTACTGGTTCGAATCCCGTCGGAATTGAAAATTTTGATAAGATTTTTCATTTTCAAATGTAAGTAAATACCTAAGTGTGGTTTAACACTATAACGAGTGAAATAAAGGAGATGATGATGATGTTACTTTATTACATTTTCAAAAAACTAATGCCTGTAATATTACCCCGTTCCCCGTGCATTTAAAAGTTAAATAATATTTCGTCTAGTCAAAGTTTAGTCGCCTCGGGGCGTCCAAAACATTTGTGGAACTCTGGGTGTGTGGAAGGTTGAACGAAACCCTATCCTCATTATTTTTTGGTATATTTTGTAATCAGTGTGACAGTTTTGTTTTAGTAGAGTTCTAGTAAATTAGTGAGCCGTGTTGGCCGAGTGGTAGTACCACGACTTTCGATCTGAATTTTGTGGGTTCGAATCCTGCAGCAAAGGATTCTTCGATTCGAAAAAAAATTAGGCTTTTTAATAAAAGCTCCAAACGGTGAAGAAACTAAATTAATTAATTAGGTAGGTACTTAATTTTGCAAATAACATTTTTGTTTATGCCACTGGTGCTTAGAATTTATTTCCAGAGTCTAAACAACTAGTTTTATACCTACTTAGAAAACTTTCATCGATTTAGGTATCACTAACTAAGTTTTATCTCGAACGCTTCATATTTATCGAAAATCATTGATTTCGTTCTTATTAATTCATTGAAGAATCCAAAAATACACACTTAGGTACAAACATCCAAACTCACAGATTTGTAACATTCGTAGAATATTAAAAGCAAAATATTGAATTCGACTGTCGATAAACATACACAATATTATTCATAAGCTTAAAAAAATACAATTGAAATTGGTAACGCCACCACATCAGTTATTCACAAGAATACATGTAAAAATGCCACCAGCCTGTTTGTTCAGTTGCAAGCGTTTTTATTGGAGTTCGTGAACGAATATTCAAATAGTCTACATAAGTTAGTGAGTGTCCACATTGCGTTTTCTGCAGCGCGTTTTTGAGCTGCGCGTTTGTATCGATACAAACGCGCTGCAAAAAACGCAATGTGGACACTCCCTTATTCTGTTTTTTCTCTAATTCAGTTGCAATTACTTACTTCATATTTAAAAAACCAGCGGCCGCTCGCAATTTTCGCCTCAATTTAGTTTTAACTTAGGCGCACCTAGGTACCTACATATTTACAAAATGAAAATAGCCTAACTTACCTACTCCTTATAACTATAGCTTATACTGATAGCTTTCTGCCAGTGAAAGTCCCGTCAAAATCGGTCCAGCCGTTCGGGAAGATGAAACAAAAAGACAGACAGAAGACAACATTTTGAAAAATAGTTTTTATTGATTTTGTATAGATGTATAAGAAAATGACAGCCTTAGGCAGTTCTCACACTGAGACGCATCCCGCTGCGTTATGCGTTGCTGCAGATTTTAATATTGTTTGCAAGTACATATCTCAATTTGTTTAGAAAACACGCATAGTACAACACACTGACCACACATCGACGTGCGTGATTTACAGTGATAAAATATGCAGTGCCTCGAGCGCCAGTATGCACGAGTTTACTATTCTATCCGTGGCTATAGTAAAGTATGGACAATTGTATAGACTGAACTTAGTTTAGTCAAGTTACCGCTAGAGACGCTGCACTGAATTCCATACAATTGAGATACTTTACCTACTATAGTCACGGATAGAATAGTAAACTTGTGCATATGAGCACTTGTGATCTGTGTGGAATGCGGATGTGTCGCCAGTGTGAGAACCGCCTTAGTGACATCTTTTCAATTGAACAGATAAGCTGGTGACACTCCATTGGTTTTTCACGACTTTTACGAGTCAGATCAAAGTCACTCGTATATTTTTTTGTGAAATATGAACCGTGAAGCAGAAAACGGAAATTTTCGGTAATTTAATTTTATAGCTCTTGTGATAATTTTTATGGTAATAGAAAATTTCATTCCTGTCGCCAAAATGTCTTATGAATAAGTGTTCCGTAGATTTATGATATACTCGTACTAGCGGACGCCCGCGGCCACATTTATAATATGGGTACTTCGAGCTTATTATGGGTATGGATTCACAATTTGGATAATAATGCAGTAGGTACTACAGTAGGTACTTCAAGCTTTATATTGGACCTCGGTTATTCTCGTGTTCTCCGAATATGTCC
Organism: Camptogramma bilineatum; assembly: GCA_958496255.1. Lineage (NCBI taxonomy): Eukaryota > Metazoa > Arthropoda > Insecta > Lepidoptera > Geometridae > Camptogramma > Camptogramma bilineatum. The sequence goes on from OY292472.1 coordinate 1,000,678, forward strand.
AACAGCAGTGTATGATTCCACAAAACAGAATGCGACAGAAGTGCACGTCATTATCAGCTCGCACGGCTTGCAACTAATTTGCTTCTATTAAAAATGACATTGATACTTATTTGTTTGCGATAAAGTTCAAAATAAGAGTAATTTTCATTTCCAAATGACTTTTCGTCAATCATTTTTGTACCTAATTTTATACGATTGTTTCCGATATTTTCCGAAGGGCTTTCTTTTACTAGTTTTACTGTATACCCTTGTACCTAGTAGGTAGATTCAATATCATAGCCTTGTCTTTTTTTCACACACAATAAATGAATTTCGACCTTTTTTATAAAAAAATGTAGGTAATGTTGAGTTGACATAGCCGCAGGGTGGGTTCTTTGAACATTGGTAATAGCATCAAATTACAAAAGATTTCTAAGGCTACATCACGGTACCCTAATAATTTAGATTAGTACCTACTTTCTGTCATAAAACTTTTTATGTGTCACTTTTCAGTCAATCTGATCATTGATTCCACGTTTTGCTGAGTAGGGTCACTGTTGGGTCCAACTACACTTATACCAAGCTTCAGTATCACTCAATGAGTGAAATTGGTTCAATTCCTTACTCACTAGGTACTATTATCACTAATTTCTATAACAGTTGCCCCTTCCCCTACATAAAGCCTCGTATCCACTAGGCAACATTTGGCGCGCAACACGTGACTACGACGAGACGTTGCCAGCTGGCACGCATAGTAATAAAAGTGACATAGTAATAGATTGTAGTCAGACAACGTTGTTAAACAAAAACTTTCAACATGTTGTGCAACATGTCGCGCGCCAAATGTTGCATAGTGGAAACGCGGCTTAATTGTAATATTCTTTGCTTACAATGACGTACATAAAAATATTATTCGGAAATGGTTTGCCATTAATAATAGGTACCTACTTAAGTAATTAATTGTTTTGTCATCAATAATTGCCATTAAAATCATTGCACTTAATTGTTTTTTTTTTCTTTTGACGACTTTGACGAGAGTCACATTGTTCGACTGGCTCCACACTGGAGCTTAACTATTTAGATTTTAAGCGGATGGATCACCGAAAAGAAAGCTAGGCCCCATCCCGTGTTTGTTGCCCTGATTCTTCACGGTTTTACTCCTGTTCTTTCGCGACCAACAGGTCGCGAAAGAACAGGAGTAGAATCACCTAGCTCTTAAGACGTTTCAAAGTGGTCATAACGGTCCTACTGAATAAATGCTAAAATTGATTTTGATTTTGATTTTTGAAAAGAAAATGTAACTGTGTCGTGCCATGATGTGTTGCTCAACCCCCAACGTCTTCTAATCTGATAGAAATCTCGACGGGATCAGGTAGGCAGTTTTATTTTTACGGCAGCGATTAAATTAGAAATTGTGATTTTATGCTCTTCTGTTTACGACTCAAACAGAGCTTTATAATGTTTTGTATTTTTAATGGCATTGCCTTTCACCACACTGGTTTTGATTTCACTGTTGTAGTTGTTTTATAGACTAGAGACATTTCGATGAGATAGTTTTATGTTGTGACGTCAGACCAGATAAACGAGAAGCATACAGGCGTGTTTTCATTTTGTTTCTAACGGTGAAGGAAAACATTGTGAGGAAATTAGTATTTTAAAAAGAGGCTTGTGACATATCAAAGTCCAGCGGGGTTCTTGTTGCGGAATTAATACTTTTAAGACTTACAAACAATCTTACTAATTTGAAGCATTAAAATTATTGAATTGTTAAACACTTGCAGAAGTTTATTATCCAATCACCTAAACATTTTCAAAAATCTTTAAAATTACACCATTCTCTTTAGTTTTTATGGCAAAATATTTATGGATAAGTCTCGAGTCTGTTTATATTTTACAAAAACTCTCCAATGTTGAAGCGTGAAGTAGAGTCGGCGTCAACACTCAAGTCCTACGGCAAAAGCGGGAACTAATTGTTTTATTTACTTTATTATGCTCTTCTAGTCACGGTCGTTCAGTTGTTCTGGTGTGTAGAATTAAAGAACATACAAACTTGCATACATAAATATTATTGGTCAAGCCTTATTTGGACAATTAGTAATTTTTTACCTAACCTAGTTCTGCGATAGCAGCGCTGCGTCTATCGGACTGCAGTGCTGACGCCGACTCTAGTTACAATGCGACCCGCCTCATTCGCAGCACGTCCACAGTCGCGGCGATGCCCGATCTCAGTTGAAAAGGGTTGATTTTGCACTCCTACGGGATAACTTTAGAATATATCGAAATAAAGAAAGTTTGAGTTATTTTACAACTAGTGAACGCCCGCGCGTGGACTACTTTTTTTTACCCTCGGGAACCATACGTTTGTCCAGGATAAAAAGTAGCCTATGTGTTATTCCAGAATCTAAATTATCTACATTACAAATGTCATCAAAATCGGCTTAGTATTATAGGGATACGTGGTAACAAACATTAACACACACACGGACTTTCGCCTTTATTATATTTGTTTGATATATATTTTACAATGTGTCTGAATGAGAAGACCCTGTCCCGAAAAGAGCTAGAAGATCATAATAATAATTCAAAAAAATAAAACCGGTCAAGTGCGAGTCGAACTCGTACGCCGAGGGTTCCGTAGGTACCTAGCCATGGTGCCAATTAAGCTAGTCCGCTTAATTGTATGAGCGCCCATACAACTCGGAGGACAATTTTAATTGGCGTCAACTATGTATGTATGGGAACACCCTTTAATTTTCAACTTTTTTAACTTTTTGGAATTTTTCCTTTATTTGTGCTATAAGACCTTGCTTTTTGCCAAATTTCGTTATTCTAGGTCAACGGGAACTACCATTTAGGTTTTCGACCCAAAACCTCTAGGGTACTTCTGGTTGACCTACAATTGTCAATTTTGGTTACAAGCAAGGTCTTCTAGCACAAGTAAAGGAAAAATTCAGAAAAATAAAAAAAGTTGATAATTAAGGTAAGTTTTGGTACTCACAAGTTTTCACGAAAACCTAAATTTGCCTATATCTTTTTATAGTGTTGACTCAGGACCTTGATTTATATACTCACAATAGGGACTATAGACCTTAGTATATGGTATAAATTTCAATTTGCTAGCTTTACCCGTTCCTGAGATAATCGATGGTGACACACGGACAGACGGACAGACAGACAGACAGACAGACAGACAGACAGACAGACAGACAGACAGACAGACAGACAGACAGACGGACAAGAAAGTGATCTTATAAGGGTTCCTTTCTATACCTTTTAAGGTACGGAACCCTAAAAAGAACATAGGTAATTGATTATTTCATGAAAAACTACGGAGGGGTTTTCATTAAATTTTTATTTTAAACTAGTTGCTGCCCGCGGCTTTGCTCGCGTGGTACCCAGATAAAAAGTAGCCTATGTTACTCTACAGCCCTCCAACTATCTTCACACAAAAAATCACGTCAATCCGTCGCGCTATTTTGGCGTGAAAGCAGGACAAATAATAATCATTTTTCATTTATTTCAGACAAATAAACACACTTTCACATTTATAACATGGGTACGGATTATTTATTAAATAATATAGCCGCAGGTAAAAGTTAGTAAGTTATTTAGCAAATAAATAATAGGCTATTAATAAACCGTTATTAATTTACACGAGCAAGTAAACTGGCAGCTTTGTGACAAGTAAATAATAATAATAATAATAATAATAATAATTTCTTATATACTTAGGTAGAACTTCCTAATGAGCACATACAAATTTAACTAAAGGAAATCTCAATCTAAATTAGCTTTATAATTTTCGCTATATTCCGTAATGAATCTCTACCAACGAAATTGTAAAGCCGATAAAAACATTCACCGTTTAATTACGACCATAATGTTTTATATTAACTTTAGAAGAACGATCAATCCAATTAATAATAATGATTGACGGTAAAAAGGTTGACATGATTTAATGCAGATAAAAATAACTGTTTCATTTATTTATTGGTAAATTGTAGATACGAGGTAGATGATAAAAATGTAAATAAATAGTTACTTCGCCCTTTTTAATTTACATGAACTAAAAAAATACCAAACAAGGCGATTTATATCTTAGATTATAACTAGAATGATAACGTTTCGTTCAAACATGCCATTATACAAGTAGATGTTTGTTTTTTTTTGTACCAGCCTATCTTTTCAAGCAATCTTCACAACACTCGATCAAAAACCATCGTAATGTCACGGGTAAAGATTCCCAAGGGACCAAAGCATAAGCTCCCAGAAAGCGCGATGCAACTTTGTATTCAGGGATTTGAAGTTGGTCGGCGGCTCGGCTATCTCACAAGTCCAACTACCAACTGAAATCGATCAATGATGAATGCGAATGACTAGATTATAGACAAAAAAGACATAGACATAGAAACATTTATTTAGCACACACACAAACAATACAAGTGGCTAAATTAAAAATTAAAAAAACCAACTTCAATGTTTTTTTGACTGGCCTCTTAGCTCAGTTGGTAGTAGCTCTGCCTTCTGCGCCTTCTGCGGTCGTGGGTTCGATTCCCACCCAGGACAAACATTTGTGTGATGAATAAAGATGTTTGTTCTGTGTCTGGGTGTTATAAAGTAAGTAGGTAGGTACCTATTCTATGTAGGTATGTATTTACAAAAAAATAAAGTTATCTGGTTCCCATAGTACAAGCTTTGCTTAGTTTGGGGCTAGATGGAGCTGTGTGAAATGTCCACCAATATTCATTTATTTATTAATTAGTATTATAAGCTGAGCAATTTTCTGCACTCTCGAGATGCATTTCTGTTCATAATGACTCCAAACTGACTCCAAATGACTCCGAACTCCAAAGATCCTTGACAAATCTTCACCACATTTTTGTGGCACCAATCGGAAGGTATATCCTTTCAAATAATTCAAATTGAGAACCTCCTCCTTTTATTTAAAGTCGGTTAAAAATAAGAACGCGGTAGGTACCTACAATTCGAACTTCTAGTACTATTAGCACTATTAGTACCTACCTCACTTGGTTAAATTCGGTAACTTTCGAAGAAGATTTACCTAAATACCTACTATGATTTTTTTTCATGCCGTTATAAAGGCTCCATTTTGATTACTGTCTCTACGCTTTACGAAAGTTCGTAGTACTTGCTACGGCGTAGCAGACGTAGCATCCGTCTGCCCGCATTTCGGGGTAGGAGTGATAGAGAGAAATGACTTACATTGTTTCAGATCTGAAATAAAATAACATACAGATAAGTTTAGAATGATACAAAAATGTTCATAATTGATATTACTACATTTTTACGAGGTCTGAGGAAAGGAGTGATATTAAAACTTTATAGTTTAGATATTTATTAAGGGTCACAAAAATGTAATGAGATCTTGAGAGTGAACGAGGCGAAAGAGGTGTGTCAGGATCGTAGCAAGAGGAAATCCGTGGTATTTGCCTACCCCTGTGGGAAAGAGGCGTGATTTTATGTATGTATGTACTTAGGTACCTATGTAGCGAAATTGTACAAAATTAAGCAGAGATTAGTAACTTGGAAAATAATCAGATTAATTACCGAGAGTTTAATAAAAGTTTTCCGGTCTGATATTTATTTCTTTGGGACACAAAATTAAAAATAAGCAACATAGAAATATTAAAAAAAAACCCTAAATTTGCCTATATCTTTTTATAGTGTTGACTCAGGACCTTGATTTTTATACTCACAATAGGGACTATAGACTTCAGTATATGGTATAAATTTCAACTTGCTAGCTCTACCCGTTCCTGAGATAATCGATGGTGACACACGGACAGACGGACAGACAGACAGACAGACAGACGGACAAGAAAGTGATCTTATAAGGGTTCCTTTTTTTACCTTTTAAGATACGGAACCCTAAAAACAGCAAATAAGAAAAAAAACTATCAGTACAAACATACACAATAAAAACTCATAACACCCCTCTTTTTCGTAGGGGTACGGGGGTTAATTAGAAAATTTAAAACGAAAGTAATTTTTGGTGGTATCCTAGAACAATTCACGAAAACTAGATTTGGGGAAATCACCCTTCTTCCAAACCAATAAGACTTACGTACATCTGTGCACATTCTCCTGAACTGATATGATAAACAATACCCGTGCATCGACAGCTGCACCAGCCAAGTTATTTGGCACAGCACCGCATGCATGAAAACTTTTGTCGTTACACCGACTCGTTTTAATTTGTCTTAAAGTTAGGTAACTTGGTACCTATCTATTATAATAAATCCGGTGGAACAGGAATGCTGTTTGTGTAAGTCGTTAGCACCCTCTAGAACAGTGGTCGTCACACTTTTTTGGCCACGGGCCGCATAGGACAATGTGTGGTATCACTGCGGGCCGCACATTCTTGAATTATTTAGTTGACGATTTTTCGGATTCCTAAATGTGGTAAAATCCTAGTACTAGTACTAGTAAATCCTAGTACTAGTAGTACTAGTAAATACCTACCTACTAACGAGCTTGAATCTTAGCAGCATAAGTCTGCAAAGCTGAAAGACTCGCTGCTTGTCGGCTATCGTATTCTGCGCTTACTATAACTCACTTTTTTCGCAATATATCTTACTCATAGAGTTAAATGCGAGCGAAGCGAGCCGAATTTTTTAAGACAAATGCAACAGCCGCATGTCGGATGCGTTGTGGGCTAAAGCCACTACAGAGTGGACGCCTCTGAACAGGAAACGACCTCGTGGCAGACCACGCCGTAGATGGAGAGATGAGCTGGATGCCTATTTGAAGGATTGGTCCATAGTAGCTCAAAATAGGGATGACTGGAGAGAAGGAAGGGAGGCCTTTGCCCTGCAGTGGGACGTTACAGGCTCATAATAATAATAATAATAAATGCAACATGTGACACTAGATTTTATTTGCGGTGGTCAAAGAAAAAACTCGCTGCTTATAGTTTCTTATTCTGTGGTTAGCCTTTACTCACTTTACTCGTAATATACTTTACTCATGAAGTTAAATGCGAGCGAAGCGAGCCGAATTTTTTTAAGACAAACGCAATATGTGACACTTGATTTTGTTTGCGGTGATCAAAGAAAAACTCGCTGCTATAGGTTCTTATTCTGTGGCTTTACTCACTTTACTCGCAATATACATTACTCATGAAGTTATTTAACTTCATAAGTAAGGTATATTGCGAGTCAAATTGCAAGCACATTTGCGAGCGAAGCGAGCCGAATTTTTTAAGACAAATGCAACATATTGTGACACTATATTTTGATTGCAGTGATCAAAGAAAAAACTCGCAGCTTATAGGTTCTTATTCTGCGGTTAGACTTTATTCACTTTACTCGCAATATACTTTACTCATGAAGTTAAATGCGAGCGAAGCGAGCCAATTTTTTTTAGGCAAATGCAACATGTGACACTAGATTTTGTGTGCGTTGATCAAAGAAAAAACTCGCTGCTTATAGGTTTTTATTCTGTGGTTAGACTTTACTCACTTTATTCACAATATACCTTACTCATAAAGTTAAATGCGAGCGAAGCGAGCCAAATTTTTTAAGACAAATGCAACACGTGACACTTAATTTTGTCCTTATAGAAAGGTGCTTGTCGGTTTCTATCCTGTGGTCAGACATAGCTCACTTTGCTCGCATTATACCTACTCATGAAGCTAAAATGCGAACAAAGAGAGCTCCAAACCAAGCAAACAAAGCGAGCTTCAATAACTCGAAATTTTTAAACCAATCATAACTATTATTGTGGCAACGTAGGTAGCACCTTTCATCATCATTATTTCCTTGCCCTTTTCCAACTAGGTTGGGTCGTTTGTTCTCCTCTAACGTGGTAGCAAGCATCATTATCTACTAAAATTTTTGACTTGGCCGCGGGCCGCACCAATATCGTCCGCGGGCCGCATGCGGCCCGCGGGCCGCACTTTGACGACCACTGCTCTAGAAGTCTTAGAGTCTAGAAGTAAGTACCTACCTAATATTCCCTTCTTTTTAAACTAATAGGAAGGTACCTACCTACCTAGGTACCTAAGTACCTAGGTACCTCCCCTACCTATCTATTAGGTAAGTATAATAAATCCGGCGGAACAAGAATGCTGTTTGTGTAAGTCGTCTGCACCCTCTAGAAGTCTAGACTTCTAGAGTCTAGATGTACCTACCTACCTAAATATTCCCTTCTTTTTATACTAATAGGAAGGTAGATAAGTAAGTAGACACCTACCTAAGTAGACACCTACCTAAGTAGACACCTACCTCCCCTAAAATGAGATAGGTAGGTAGGTACCTACCTATTAAGTAGGTAGGTAGTTGAAACACTAAAGTTCTAATTCGCTTTCAAGACTTTCGCGTTTTTATAATAGAGAGAGAAATTTATTTCAAATATGAAGGTAGGCAGTAGGCACCTAATTTTATGTCCAAAAAGCACAAACTGCATTAAGTTGCTTACTGGTAGGTACATAAAGCCTCGGTTTGCAACGAGCTCAAGCCTCAAGGCAAAATCCGATACAATTACAGCCGGCATCCACTAACTGAAATGCCTCAACTTTAATTAGCAACTTTGAGAGATTCTGAAACGTTCCAAACGCCTGCTAAACGTTCGGAGCAAAAAGCTTTGAAAATGGTTGCTATTCAAATAACGGCAGGCACTGGGATCAGTGCTGCCTTTTAGAGATAAAGTTGCTGAATCTAGCGGCTTTTGAAAAGTCTTAGCATTTATTCAGTCGGTACCTACTTACTACTTAAAGCATTGTCATAATTAAGTAGGTACTTACATTTTTTTACGGTTATCTTTCTTTAAGGTAAACAAGTACCTACCTACCTAGGTACCTACCTAGGTACCTATAATGCAGGTACCTACCTACCTAAGTACCTACGTAAGCCAGGATAGGCACTTATCTATAGGTAGGTACTTTGATAGGTAGGTACTTAAACGAATGGAAAGTCTGCAATCTAGATCAGAGTTCATCGGATACCTAGAGCTTTTGGAAGCTCGTAAGTCCCTACTTTCGCTTGTATGACAGCTAAATTAAATTAAAGCAAAGTAGCAGAAGCCTAGCTGATTCATCTAGTCAAGGATCTCTAACTTAATACTAAGTACCTACTACCTAGGTACCTACCGTACATACTTAATTTACATTAAATACATAGGTACTAGGTAGGTAGGTAGTGATAGAAAAGTGAACACTTCATTAGATTATTTTTTTGGAATTACCTACTCAGCTCAGTTAGGTACATACCTACCTACCTATTGCAGGGTGGATTTGCGGTCATACTTACCTAGGTACAAGATTTTTTTTTTTTTTTTTTATATTGCTGGACATTTCACACAGCGCTATCTAGCCCCAAACTAAGCAAAGCTTGTACTATGGGAACCAGATAACTGATATAATTTTTTGTAAATATATACATAGAATACTATATAACACCCAGACACAGAACAAACATCTATGTTCATCACACAAATGTTTGTCCTGGGTGGGAATCGAACCCACAACCTATAGTGCAGAAGGCAGAGCTACTACCAACTGAGCTAAGAGGCCAGTTAATTAAACGCAAATACAAATTAAATCGCTTTCAAAGCCTTTTCAAATGAATTACATAGGTAGGTAGGTTTAGGTAGGTAGGTACGATTTGTTTTTAGCCTTGTTCAGAGCTCCATACTAGGTAGGTTCATACTTACCTTTATTTATCTTTTTTTTTATTAGTGACGAGAAATTTTTTTTGGATCCTGGCATCAACTCGTCTAGCGCTGCGAGGCTCCAAACGAGACTGAACGATGTGAAAATGATTCGGAATGGAGTGTTTTCTGACGATTGGCCGATGCTGATTTGAATAGCGAATGGAACATAAATGCGATTTGGGTGGGTAACTAGGTACCTACTTTCCTTTGTGTTCTGAAAATGGTGATGTTTTACCTTGGACGAATAAAAAAAAAGTGTATTGGTCCAATTGTTTGACCCCTAACTAAAATAATTCGTGTCAGGGGCGTAGCTATAGCTTTGTTAAGGGGGGGGTCCAAAGGTTCCAATATACGAAGATCTTTGTTAAGGGGGGGGTCCAAGGGTTCCAAAATACAAAAATTGACTAGGTTTCCTCCGAACTTAATGGGCTAAGGGGGGGGTCCGGACCCCCTAAACCCCTCCCTTATATAGGTCCATGATTCGTGTCATGTAAAAAGAACGCTGGAAGAAAGTGGCGGGGTGTGTTTTGTCTCATGTTTGCGCATGGGACAAAACACACCCCTTCTTCCTGAGCGTTCATTTTACATGAAGCGAACTATTCTATTCATACCTATCCTACCTTAGAACTACCTACCTATCTAGGTCACAGATTACTATTCTGTGCCTAGGTACCTAGGTACCTAACATTTTTAAACCCTAAGTTCGTCTGGAAGAAATCGCCTTTTGCGATAAGACCGCCATTTGCAACCTTAGTTATATAAGTCCTTACCTAAATGTATTTGTGTTGCAATAAAGCATTTTCATTTCATTTCATTTCATTTCGTCGAAATTATTCAAAAAGAGAATTGACTCACTCCAAAGCAGGTTGGCAGCTAGATAGGAACAACTCAGCAAAGAGCTAGGTAGGTACGTACCTATCTAGCTCATTCGAAAGTCACCCGGCAACCCCCTTATAAATCAAGTTGACAAATTGTACCCGAAATGGTTGCGAGCAGATTTCACCTGGATCCATTACTCAGCAAACTGAAGAGTTGAGACTGGAGATTTGTTGCACTGTGGCATTGATTTAGGTTTTGGGGTTCTCGCTGTTATCTCCTTAGGATTTAGGTGCATATGGTACTACCTACCTCTCTAAAAGTAGGTAGGTAGGTACCTACCTAGGTACCGTAGAACCCCCGAACTTTGCCTAGTGTAGGTAACTTTGCCTAAATTATAAAAAGTACGATATTTATATTCCTATCACGACAACACTTATTTTTGTTCGTTGGTAGAAACCCAAATCATAAACAGCCAATACTGCACTATTTAACTTTAAAATAACGGCAGCCATTTCATAGTAGTTGCAAAAAGTTTTCGGTGGAAATCGATTTTTTGACTTGTCCCACAAAATTATGTCATTGTGAGGAACTGGTTTGAGGTACGTCTTTCATATCTTTACAGTAGTTGGCAAATATGATCGGCTTTCGAAACACAATTATCTCATCTAAATACTATGATTATTGACAGAAATATCTGAGAAGGCAAAGTTAGGCGCAATTTTTTGAATAAAGTTTTCCAAACTTTGCCTACCCTAGGGTTGTCAGTTTTAGATTTAACCAACAGAACAAAATGAGGGTTATGAATTTCAAACCACTCCCGTCTGTTTTCTTTTGGTATTTTTAGCTAAGACATTGCTACTTTAGCACCAATAAAAGCGGTTAGATGTTCGTTACTTTTTTTCAAAATTTTACTATCCATCTATGTAGCTACTTTTATTGTTACGACTTGAAAAAAGTAGTGTAGGACACCCTCTGGCTAGGTGGAGTGATGATTTTCCAAAGGTCGCCGCGCCGTGGATGCAACAAGCCATGGACAGGATAAAATGGCGCAGATTGGAGGAGGGCTATGTCCAGCAATGGACTGTATAGGCTGATGATGATGATTACTTTTTTGTGACAGCCCTGACTTTTGGCGCATTTTGTCGGTAAAAGATGCCCTAACTTTGCCTGCCATCAATATAAAGTTAAATATAATTATTTGGAGTAGTATTGAGAATATAATCTATAAATGGTTCAATATATGATTAAACTGCATTAAAATCCATATGATTTACCAACTTTTACAGAAAATATGGACCTCAGGCAAAGTTAGGCTCGTTGCCCTAACTTTGCCTACTTTTTTGACAGCCTCTACTGTCAAGGTTTTCAATGCTGTGAGCCTAGCACACACACACATTGAAAGCCCTTTAGTAATTGGTTGACTTCAGCATGACAGAACCGATTATTTATGATCAGTTTGGCGCAAAATTTAAAAAAACTCGAAAAAGTAGGCAAAGTTCGGGGGTTCCACGGTACCTAAGTATTTACCTAAGTTCAAAATTCAAAAAAATTGAAAGGTTAGGTTAAGTAAAGTACCTAGGTACTACCTACCTTTGAATTTTACCTAGGTAAGTAGGTACCTAGGTACGTAATTATGTAAGGCAAATTATGTAGGTAAGGTAGGTAGGTAGGTACTTGCCTTTGCTCGCGTTGGCCTAGGCTCGGTAGGTAGGTACATGCCTTTGCTCGCGTTGGCCTAGGCTCGCCAAGCGGCAATGACGTCAGGTGATGTCATACGCAGAAGCACAGAACAGATTTTGGGGTTTAGAATAAGTCTAAATCAAGGAAGTTTTATACCTAATTTCATTGGTCTAAATTAAAAAAAATGTTTTCTGTCTGTGGATACTGTTCAGAATGACAACTTTTTAAAAATAATTACAAAAGCGCTTAAAAATCTATCGCTGCTTTCCTAGTGAGCTCAAAAACTAAAACTAAACTAAAAACCTATTTGAATGCAACAAAACAAAAATAAAATGAAAACAAGAATGAAAACAAAAACAAGACGTTGAGACACCTAAAAAATAAAAAATTACACACTTTAGAAATAACAAAACAGTCTAGGTAATAAAATTAGGAAATAAAAAAAACAGAGGCAACGTTCACTAGGCGAGCCTGGGCCAGCGTGTGTTTGAGTGTGTATGGTTTTCATTTAAAGATTAAATCAATCCCATAATACCTACTGTACCTACTATAGTCCAGTCAAATTAGGAATTAACCTCGGAATGAGAGATAATAAGCTGAATTTTCGTATATACTTTCATTTAGGCGCCCTAAAAGTTGTCTCAAAAGTCTCATAAAATCTCGTGTCTGCGTCTTAAGTTATTCAAGGTCAAAGGTAAAAAAAATAGTTTTTCGCGAATATCTCGGTTGCTATTGGTCCAGTGATGTTAACATCTATTATGAAGTTGTAGAGCTTAAAATTTGCAACCAATTCATTAAAAAAAAAATTCCATGCGCTCAACCGTTTTTGCGATACAGGGCCGTGAGCGCAAAGCGTTCAGTATGTGTATTTCAAAAACTATACTTCCTAGAACAAAAATAAAAACTATTTCGGAATGTACAAATTAAGTCCTTTCATATGACACCCCACTCAATATATCTGTGTAACTTTTATCTTTTTTACCCCCTTGAGATCCCAATATCTTTACAACCCCTCCATCGATTACGCTTCTATGCTCCTCAACAAATTTCCATAGCACAACCTAGTTATCTACCAAGTTTCATGCAGATTGGATTAACGGTTCGATAGTTATGCGAGAACATAAAAATTACACGTACAAACATACAAAGCAAAATCGTAAGATCTTAGCTCGCTTTGCTCGCTTGGTCGATTATTAACTGATAAATAAAACAAATTATTCAAAATTCAAGGTATTCACAGATATTCACGTTTGACTTTGCGTTACAGTACCTACGCGTATGGCTGAGCGCTGCGCACTCACCCTACTCTATCGCGAAAACGGTTGAGCGCATGAAAGAATGTTTTAAACAAAATTTGTCGCAAATTTTATGCTCTACAATTTTATAATAGATGTTAACATCATTGGACCAATAGAAACCGAGATATTCGTGAAAAACTATTTTTTTTTACCTTTGACCTTGAATAACTTAAGACGCAGACACGAGATTTTATGAGACTTTTGAGACAACTTTTAGGACGTCTAAATGAAGGTATATACGAAAATTTAGCTTATTATCTCTCATTCCGAGATTAAGCCCTTTTTTATGCTAAGGTGACTGGGCTACTACATCGTTTATTATTACACGTTAACAAATAAAAAAAACATGTCAAAAAAATTGGCTTGAAGCGCTACAAAAGCTTAAATGTAAAAAGCTGACAACCACTCTGTTCTGTTGCCGTCATGTTGGCAAGACTGTCAGTCAGCAGTAGAAATCTGTCATGTGTCAACTCAGTCATCTCAGTCAGTCAAGCCGTCAAGCCAAGCAGGAATTGTCTGTCTCTGTCAGTCAGTGTAGAATTGAGATAAAAATGACGATTTTCGCAATTTGTTTTTGAAAAATAATTAAAATATTAGTGATACAGCATGACTGTTTGGGAGAAAATTGAAAATGAGGACTGCTACGCCGTTGGTGAGTGTTTCAAACTCTTGTTTTAGCTTTAAAAGTTTGTTTGACATAGTTTTGGTTTTGTTACCTCCCGCGAACATGGGATAAATAAAAACATTGTCTCATACCTACATGAATACCTCCTGCGAAGTTCTATATCCGATAGGATAGGCCTAGATTCTTGTAACCTCAAAGACTCTGGTACTGAAGGAAGACCACTCCCTACCTGATTGATAATTTAGGCTCAGCATCTAATTGGCTGTCGGTAGTGTCCCCGTATCTTTCTACAATATTTCAAACATTTTCCGCTCTCGCAGTACATACTAGTAATAGGTAAACAAGCTAGCATTCCTCAATTAAGTGATCAAAGTGCTTTTTTTTACCTTGATTTCGTAAAACATGAAGTTATTGCTTGAACTATGCATACTTTTCCTAAAAACTTTTTCTGTAAAATAAAAGAGTAGGTAAGTAGGTATTTCTTTCGTTTAAAAAACATGCTCAGTTGAAGTGAACACTTCTCACAATGGATCTAGGCATTCGTGAAGTTAGGCTTCTCGATGCGCAGTGCAGCTTTTTCATACAACATTTTCTACTGTGCAGTGAAACGGATAACTTCACGAATGCCTAGATCCTTTGTGAGAAGTGTAGCAAAGCGTTTGATGACAAAAAGACAAAAGTATTGATGAAATCGAGTTTTTTCTAAACAGTTCATAACAACAAAATAAACCTTATTTTGCCAACTTTCTTGAATTGTGGTTTTTTATTTAATCTACTTTGATCGTGTCGTCGTCCATAACTGATGTCCACATTGAGGGCCTTACCTATGAAAGATGTTTAAAGTGAAACACTGGTTAAACAACGTCCTGTCTTTATTTGTGGATAGTGACAAACAGAGACAGGACGTTGTTCAACCAGTGTTCAACTTTAAACATCTTTCATAAGTAAGGGGGTGTGCATAAGGCTTCTGCCACCCAATACACTCCTATTTAATTTGACTTTTTATTTTATCGAAATATATAAAAATAACTAATAAAAGTTGCAATTATTCACTGTTACATTAGTTTAAAAGTGGAATGAACACATCTTATTGCAGGCACTTATGTAGTCGTAAATAGTACAATAATTTAAATTTGCTTAGTGAAAAATTATGATTTCCTTGTTAACTTCCTTAATATTCAATGATGAATTAAGTGGTCATATTTAATAATTACCTATGTATTGATTATAATTGTTGTTTACCTACTTTAAAGTAGAATTGGTAGATTTGTTTAAGAGTATGTTTGGCTTAAGTGCTGGGCAAAAACCTTATTTCTTTCTACTACTTTAAATAACAAAACCAAACAATATCTGTATCCCAAAGGTGCAGTAGACATTCTACATCTTTAGGAGTTTAAGATCATTTTAAGAAGTCTTAGGGGGTAGTCAAGGACCCTGACTGTTCTGTTAGTTTTATTAATAATACAGGGTGGAAAAAATGAATGGGCCCCGGAGGGAAACTACTTTAAATCCTTAAGATACAGTATTTTACTCAAAGGAAACATTCCTTTATTTTTAAAAAGAAACAAAACTGCATTCATAGATTTTCTGAAATTCGCTTGCCTCACCCGGAATCGAACCAGCTAAAAATTCAAAAACAAACCTCGCTCTATTTAATACCACTAATCGATAGGATTAATGTCAGGATAAAATCTTTATAACACACATTTGGTTTTAGAAATAAAAAAGATCATGAAATCTAACAAACATTTTTTTTTTCATTCGTTTTTATTATTTCACCATTTGCGAGAAAACTTTTTAGACGGTATTTGTCTATCTGAGGTGAGATTCAGACTTCCAAAAATGCATTCGATTCGATGATTTTCTGCGAAAAGTTGACGGTTTTTCAGCGAAAATACGTTATTTTCCGAATTCGGAATACATTCCGAGAAGGTCTGAATCACACTACTGGATACCTCTCACCATTCCACTGCAGAGCTAAATTGCAGTTAAAGCCCTTATGTACTAAATATTAGATTTCATGGATTTCTTGTACGACAGACGAGTGTAAGACCTCATGTTTCTTTGAGAAGTTTTATCTTTAGTATTGAATGTATCGACTAGTGGAATAAAATAGTGAGTGGTTAAGTTTTGATTTTTTAGCTGGTTCGATTCCTGGGTGAAGCAAGCGAATTTTAGAAAATCGTTGAATGCAGTTATGTTTCTTTTTAAAAATAAAGGAATGTTTCCTTTAAGTAAAATACTGTATCTTAAGGATTTAAAGTAGTTTCCCTCCAGGGCCCATTCATTTTTTCCACCCTGTATTTGAGTTATATCTATGATATAATTTTTTAATTTTTATAGTGTCAAACCACACTTTGATATTACATTTGAAGATGAAACAGCTTAAAGGAGGATCGCTTGTACACAAAGCGTCACCATTAAGTACCTCCCCTGCTAAGACGTCAGTTCGCAACCCGTTGATCTCAACTTTTTGTAAAACATTTACCTTTTTTATTAGATTTGTCATTCTTACTTTCTTATTCTTACTTACGTATGGATAAGTAATTTCACGCACTCTGACGTGCGGCCGATTGGTGTAGCGGTAACGACCCACAGTATTATAAATGACCCGAAAATCGGACATGCCTTTTTTATGATACTAATCGAAACATTAGGCTATTTCCAATACTAGAGTAGAACTCCCAAAAGTTAATTCAGCTTAGAACGTGAGTTATGATTTTTTTAATTTTTTTCTATGGTTACCAGAGAAAACCCAAAGAAATGCTGTAATTTTCTAAGTAAGCAATGTTTTTTAGTTTCAATGACAGTATGCTATGAAATCAACTAACTACTATTTTTGGAAACGTATAATTAATTTCTAGGTAAACAACAAAGAAAGTTATGAATTTTTTTGTAGTAATTTAGAAATTATTTTTTTTCACAGCTGTCTATAGAGATTAGCGCCAGATTTTCACAGTTTCGTATTCATTAGTATTATGTTAACCTGCCTGTAAAATATCAGACGCGTAACACGTAGGACTTCGGAGTTATTGAATTTTAAAATTTGAATGTTAGGGTTGGTACTTATTAAAAGTGAACTAATGAGAATCCAAATCAGATTTTTTTACAGAACTTGATTAAATTGATTGAATTTTGGTGATATTTAAAGTTGTTATCACCCAATTATCTGTCAAACATAGGTACCCAAAATAACAACATTATACAGGGTGTGGCAAATTCTTGGTCACTGAAGGGTAGCTACCTTTTCTCTTGTAGTTAGAAAGTTTTGTTCTTATGAAACTTCGGTTTTATTTTGAAGAAAAAAATAATTGCATTTTTAGATTTTTGAAAAAAAGTGCAGTTAGCCTAAAAATTACATTTGTCAAAAAAAAAACCAAGTTGGTCTTAATCGACTCTATTTCCCACCAGGAACACTTCTCCCAAAGTAACTTATCGAATCAAATCGTAAGTTTTTGCAATAATTCAAAAAAACATATCCCATACATTTTCTATGAAATTAGTAGTTGTAAATCATTCTCATAGATTCTCAGTGACAATACAATATTATGGTAACAGCGATCTGATGATGGAGTCAGGAGCTGTTCAACAGAACTCCTCAGTAAATAGGCCGATTGAGTTTAAACTCGGCATATCTGTCAAGTTCCGACTACAAGCCATCTAATGATGAAGTCAGGAGCTGTTCAATGCTTTCCACCGAGAACATCCATGTTTTGGCTCATTGGAATCAGCTCAACATTACTCAATAAAAGCTTGTGATGAATGAAAATATTTTTTTTAATTAGAAAACTTATTTTTTTAAGCCCTTTAATTTATACATACCCCTATGTACTATGGATATTATAAATCGCCATTTTGTGATGTCCACCATATTGGATTTATAATAACGTAACTTTACTTATTGTGTTTCGCTTGTCTAGTTTTTTCATTTGATACCCATATCATAGGGTTGCTGTGGTAATGATAATTCGCCATTTTGTAGCGTCCGCCATATTGGCTAATAATATAGAAATAGTAGATAAAAACATAACAATTAAATTAACAATTAATTCTATTTTTTTTTTGTTTATTCTATTATTCATAATAGAGTGTCGCTCTTGAAGTCTAGACGTATCAAAGTTTCATGCTTCGTTCACCCATCTGTTTACAATTTTCTCTGGTACATTTTATAAGATCTTATTATGACAACCCTGATATCATAGAAATTACTGAAAATCATAGAAACGTCATATCTTCGATGTCCTGATAGATTTTCGTGTGATTTTTTTTCACAAGTATAATACAATTACGAGGTATATTTTCAGGAAGATTTCTAGCGCTAATCACTAATGGTTTATGAGAAAAAAAATAAAACGTGAAAATCACAAAATTAAGCATAGAAACTTTACTGTTATCGGTAAATCTATTTCGTTTAGCTTATAAAGTGTCCTGTATATAATGCCATTTTGGCCTAGAAATAATTGTACAA
Source organism: Camptogramma bilineatum (assembly GCA_958496255.1). Classification (NCBI taxonomy): domain Eukaryota; kingdom Metazoa; phylum Arthropoda; class Insecta; order Lepidoptera; family Geometridae; genus Camptogramma; species Camptogramma bilineatum. The sequence goes on from OY292472.1 coordinate 1,019,219, forward strand.
ATATGTTACGCAGTTCTTTTATTTTCGCCTTTTTCTGAAAATCCAGAATTTTCTAAAAAAAAATATTACTCAAGTTCTAAGCTGAATTAAGTTCTGGGAGTTCTACTCTAGTATTGAAAATAGTCTAATGTTTCGATTCGTATCATAAAAAGGGCATGTCCGATTTTCGGGTCATTTATAATACTGTGCGACCCCCAATTCAAATGCTCCTGCGTGGGTCCGGGCTTGGTTTCAAATCCTGTCACGACTATGTATTTTTTGTTTATTTTATTTTTATTTTTGCTTTCACAACGAACTACGTTGTGAGTATGTAGTAAGTTACCTAGTAAAGTTATAGTTAGATGAAACAACTTTTAGTAGGGTCTTAGTAAATTTATTTAAACACAAACCTAATACTTAATCCAATAAAATTAACGAGTGAACAAACATGTCATGTTATCATTGGAACAGTTTATACTTATCGTATAAAATCCAGTGAAAAATAAACAATTTAGATCTCTCGCAAATCAGATCAGACTAAGTAATATTATCTACTTACAATTTAAAACAATATCAGTTATCTTTCAATTTTATAAAAGTTAGTAACAGCTCGCGAACGATGAAGCGCAGTTATCATGAACTAAATACACTAGGTATTCCTTCTCGATAAGCAACTCGCTGGGCCAATATTATGATTACCTGAAAATAAGAACATTATTACATAATGGCATAGGTTATAAGATAAAAAAACAACCTCTGTAATACTTATCAATTATCATACCACTTACCTAACGTTATTCTGCAACTTGCTGGTATTAATAATAATGTTTGTGGCGTTCACATAGATCTGTTTAGACTTCTTAGTTCTTTCGGCCTGATTTGTGTGGCTTTATATGATTCATATCACCAGTCGATAGAACTGCACCGATTTGACCTACGAAAAGTAAAATAAGTGTTATACATTTATACTCAGGCAATTATTTATTCACAAAGATTCTTCTAATATTTACGACTTACCATTATTCCATGATGCCAAGCAATCTCTTTTATGCTTATATTTTGTTCGTAAAGAACAACTATCTTTGTCCTTTCAAAATTGATAAAATGCACCATTGCTATGCTACACGCACCGAAAATAAAACAAGTAACAAAACCAGTCAGTTAATTTTATTGTTCAATAGAATTTAGTGCACAACTACCTTCAATACAATTTTATTAGTTGATGGTAGTCGTGTAAAGAGTTACCTACTATTATTTTGTAAACGAATAATGTAACTTATAAATTCAGCGCTGTTGACAACTGGTGCGGTAGCTCAGTCGGAAAAGCGTGGACTCGCTCACGTTCAATTGGGGCATCGGTGGTTCGAATCCTAGCAAGCAATTAAGTTTTTGTAAGATTTTATTTATTTGAGTCGTTCAGGCAAACAATTTCGTTAGTGTAGCCTGCTTACGGCAACTTTCCATTTACACTATAAAGGGTTACCAATTGGTGACGCAGTGTGTACCATTGCGGGTTCGAATCCCGTCAGAAATGAAAATTTTGATAAGATTTTTCATTTTCTTATAAAGATAGTTTTAAAAGTTATTTTATTTTACTAGTCCATAAATCCATTACCATCACTAATTAAACCACATTCAAATAAATTTCTCAAAAAAAAAAAAAAAATTATGTAGAGCTCTTCTCTACATAAATAATTTTTTTTTTTGAGAAATAATAGAGAAGTTAAAATCATCCCTGATTGTCCAAATACATCCATGATAGCAACATAAAGCTGCACAAAGTAATATCAATGTTACTATCAATGAGCAGCTTATCTTAAAAATAATCAACATTTTTTCCTCAGTCAAGATAATTTTTGTAGCTGTATAGATAATATTACACATGTTTATTTAGGGGTCAAAACCGCACAGTGCATTATTATCTGTATATCTTTTATCTGTAGGTACATAATCAAACAAAGTTTATAGAAAAAAAAAATACGAAAGATTACTTTTAACCAAGAGCTTAGGATAATGGTTTCAGATTTTTAAGCTATTGACTAACTCTCTGGTGACGATTTTTGAAAAAAAAAAAAAAAAAAGTATAGGTACCTATGTAGTTTGTCTCAGTCAGCTAATAAAAACATATTTTAGACACGTATTTTTTGCGTTATCGTATTTAAAAAAAATGGATGTCTGTAAAGTCGGTTTACGGACAATAATTTTCGTAATAACGTCATAAGAAAACATTGATGAACGATCGTGCCTCTCTATCGCTTGCTCCGCGCTCTCGCTTGCACGCTCGGCTCAGGCGGAACGTGACACTTTTTCGTGCGTGCAGCCGGCGTTCATCGATTTATAAGACGTTATCTATCACTTAAAAAATAAAGATAAAACGCATTAAAGTTGGGGGAGTAAGTATATGTAATTCATATAAAATAATGTTTATATTGCGTTCGTTGCCTAAGCTTATTAATTCGATACTTTCCTCCTCTCTAAGATCATAAATGAGTTATTAATGTTAATGACTAACTAAAAAAGATGACAACAAGTAAGGAACCTTTTAAAAGACCATGTTTCGTGACGTTAATTACTTGAGCAGAGATATGACACCAAGCTATAGCACAGAATGCTACAGCGCGCTGTACAGGGTGTGGAAAATTTTTGGTCTCTTCAGGGTTACTACCTTTTATCTTGTAGTTAGAAAATTTTGTTCATAAGAAACTATTGTTTTATTAAAAAAAAAAAAAAATTAAGTACATTTTTAGAATTTTGAAAAAAAGTACTTACAGTTTTTTTTTTTAGCTAACCTATACTGTTCCACTGCTGGGCAAAGGTCTCCCCCAATTCCCTCCAATACTCGCGATCACCCGCCACTTCCCAGTTAGCCTATAAAAATGCATTTGTAAAAAAAAAATACAAGCAGTTGCGTCGTAGCAACAGTCAAAATCTCTCGGTTATTGATGTGCATCACGATTTGCACCACGATTTTGTTTCACGATATGTGTTTTAGAGTTATTTCCTCTACTTCCTAGTGTTCATATTCGGATGTTCGTACTTAAACGTTCTGCAACGTTATTATAATTTCTGTGACTGTAGTACCTATCTATCACCACTCTGAAGTTCGTAACGGCATGTTTTGAAGATTCCTCGGCGCAATATTACTATGACCTTGTTCGATTCAATAATAATTGTCTTGGGAGTTTCGTACGTTTAATGTTATTGTTACCATGATACTATAACTAGCATGGCAGCTTAGTCAATAGTAGGCAGCGTCTGAAGATGAGATAGGTTTAGGTTTAAAGATATTGAATCTCAAAAAAGACACAATCATTTATATGAGAACAGTGAACGTTTGCGTACCAACCACGACTGCATTCAATTTTTCTTGCGTTTTTTGCAATTTGCCGGACTGTCAGTTTGTATATCTAGATCAAAATATGATTCACGCCAATAACTTAGTAGGTATTTCCATTTAACAAACGAAAGAATAATCAATTAATTGAATTAAAAAACAAAGTAAAAAAAAAGCTTTCTTTAACTTTATAAAGCCAGATTTTCATTAATTGAATAGAAATTATCAAAATGATCCCTGAATACAATGAGGAAATGTTAAATCTTTTAAAACGCCGCGAGGCCCCTGCTAGTATACTATAACAGACATAAAAAGTAGCTGAATTAAAAATTTAAAAAAAACCGACTTCAATGTTAAAAGCTGATAAAAGCTGAGCAATTTTCTGCACTCTCGAGATGCATTTATGTTCATAACTCCGAAGATCCTTGACAGATCCTCACCAAATTTTAGTGGCACCAATCGGAAAGTACTTTCAAACAAGAAAATAATTTTCCAAATCGATCCTGGCGTCTTCGAGTAATCGGTGAACATACATAAAAGCACAAAAAAAAAGATTCTGACGAATTGAAAACCTCCTTTTTTTGATTTGGTTAAAAAGAGCCAGTGATACGAACAGTGCACATTGAATCAATAAATGACTGGCGTGTTTTGACAACGCAAATTGAACTTCCTCAGGTAGGCGGAAGGAGGGGAGAGCCGGCAGTATTGCGAAATTACTAACCTTTGCTTTTTCAATCTGAATTTTAAACCTAGAGACATCAAAAAATGTGGTCATTTCACACATCGCCATCTAGCCCCAAACTATGCATAGCTTACTATGGGAACCAGATAACTGATAGAAAAGATCTTTTTTTTTGTAAATACATATTTACACCCTGACACAGAAAAAAACAGCTCCACAATTGAGAGAGTGGGGATAATTTGAACTGTGGGATAGTATGGGAATATGGGAGTGGGCACAAAAGTTGGGCTATGGGCATAAGGTAGTGGACACAAAAAGTTTTTCGTAAGCGCGTTCGCGGAGCGTTTGTATCGATACAAAACAAAGGGTGCCTTTACACTACGTTTTTCGTAGCGCGTTAGTATCGATTTTCCATCTATATTTTATGCCACACTAATGGGTATTGAACAAATTGTCCCATCACTAGGCGTTTCGATATCTTGTTGCAGTGTCATGTGACTGGTGCTGTATGGATCGGATGTCTGTAGGGCTATGAAACTTTAGAAAAGCCTATCTAAAATCCTTAAAATCTTAGCCCAGCCTTAAAATCTTAAATTATAATACCCAACAGTCTCCTACGTAATCCTATAACGAATCGTGCTCAGAACCTCGCTCTGCATAAACCTCGAGTGTAAAAACAGCGCGCTAGTTTACGCCGCGCGAGAGTTAAGTGAGCGATTTTGATTCAGGATTCCCTGTCTTGTGGTTATCAGAAACTACAAGTTTGTTGGTATTACTAGTCAATCATGGAACAAATATCTGAAGATTGTGGAAACATTTGAAATGAAATGATTTATTTGCGTGAAGTGTGGTGCACAAAGAACTTACACCTCTCCTATCTAAATTAGATCCACACACTTCGCTATTTCGTATTTGTCCCAACAACTCGCTTTGCACGCATGTGGAAGAATTGAGCTTTGCGAAGGCAAAGACTTCTCTTCTTTTCATCCAATCTTCTAGAAGAATCTTGCTTGTCTAGGAGAAGCCCTAGCTAGACTGCTGTCCATACCTAGCCATCCTGGGCGTGAAGGAACTACGGGGCTTGAGATTTTTTTCTGCATTTGATAGAAAAACTCTTGAGGAAGGCTAACAACGGGGACAAAGTCGCGAGGGCGCTGCTAGTTATTTCGATAAATTTCTTCACTTTTCTACGGATTTTAATTCATAATCGCTTCGGGCGTATTGACCACCATTGCAGCAATTTCGTAACTTCGTAGATTGATTATGTCCAGTCTATCAGGTCCTCTGGTTGCATCGATCAACCGTTCAGTACGTATTCAGTGCGCTCCCTACACGGTGACTCAAGTGTTCAGGCAGCGTGAGTACCGTAGTTAATTAAATCATTCGCATTACGTGTCGATCTAATTTTGAATCTTTTGAGTTTTTCAAAGAGATAGACAAACTCTTCAGCTTTATTACATTAGTATTACAAACTAGCAGCGCCCTCGCGGCGTTGTGATGGTATATGGTGATGATGTTGATGATGAAAGTAGCCTTTACTTTCCTCAAGAGTTTAGCTATCACATGCAAAAATATTTTTTCTAATCCAACTGGTAGTTCCTGAGATTAGCGCGTTCAAACAAACAACAAACCAAAAATCAAACTCATCCGCTTTATTATATTACTATAGAAGTAAGTATAGATAGAATATCTTTACCTATTCCTTCCGTGTCTCTGGAAATTCGCCTTTAGACTCCTTCCGAAAATCTTACTAACCAGAAACATTCATTCTTTACGGTTCTAAAACAGCACGCGACCTTATGCTAAATGTGTTCAATGTAGCAAAAAACTTCGCTGCCGTGTTTGTACAAGGAGTATTGGAAAGGAAACAGGCATTAGCATACAACTCAACTCACAATTATGGTATGGTCGAGAATACTAGAATACATACTCTCACGTCTGTTTGAGACATGCAATGAAGAATTGATAACAAAAAGAATACGTAATCATATGGGTTTAAAAGGGAATGCTCTTATGATTTTGGGCTGAACGAACGAAAGATCGATGACTCATAAAGTGAGAGGACTTATACACCAAAGAAAGAGGAAGACATCGGTATACTGGATTAAATCGGAGACGATTTGAAAACAAGAGTAACCTGCGTAAAGAACATTTGAGTGAATGAAACGAAAACTGAAAAAAAAATCGAATACGCTACGTAGGTACGCGAATTTAATGTAAGGATGAATTGGGTCGGACTGGCCCTTTGCAGAAAAGCTTGTTGTAGTTGGAGAATATAGGCTGAAATTATACTCTATCTAACATTGTGATAGTTCTTTTTTCTGTGACAGAGAATGTAAGGGAAGATTAGTCTAATCTAAAGGAATGTTCTATAAAGAACACAGCACTAGCTAACACGACTCTACGGCAACAAGAATTCTACTGACAACTTAATAGAAGTACTCCTTTTTTGCAACTGCCACACAGGATGTGGATCGTTTAGACCTAGGTTTATTTACGTCCAGACTAATTAGAGCTATTAGAACACATGTTTCGCATTGCTTAGACGTTGCAAGATAAAGTGGTAATGGCCTAGTCTCTTGGGTCAAGATTTACAAGGCTTACAAAACTCGATCATTTGTGTAGTCCCTTATAAACAGTGACGTGGTCCTTGAACAATCACTATTTACAGGATTGTCTATTCTGTCCTTGGTTTTGATTGCTCTGCTCGCCATGAATCACAAACCCTCATTTGCGTAAGAATTTGGTAGAAATTAACTTACTGATTGGTAAAGACCATTTAAAATACTTTAAACAGTTGGCGAGAATAGATAAGCTGACAATATTAGGACTTTGTTCCACCTAGAATTATTGCAATATTAATCTTGACGAGTAGATCCATTCAAACTATCCCTATTAGTATAAACTAGCAGCGCCCCCGGCTTTGCTCCCGTAGTGATGGTTTATGGTGATGATGATGATGATGATGAAAAGTAGCCTATAGCCTTCCTCAAGAGTTTAGCTATCAAATGCAGAAAGATTTTTTTTAATCCGTCTGGTAGTTCTTGAGATTAGCGCGTTCAAACAAAAAAACTCTTCCGCTTTATATTATTAGTATGAAATGATGTATCCACAGGAATGTGTTTAGCACCCAACAACACTATATTACAAAATCGATGCGTTGATTCGATAATATTCGCGCATTGTGAATCATACAAACACTGTTTTGGTGGCACATTGTTCCAAATTAGAAAGGTGACTATAAAAGATACAGTAGCCGGAAACGATGCTATGATATGCGCCCATTATGTCAAACTTAACGTTGATTAACATGGTAACGGTTTATTTGCAACTATTTAGTTTGTAATCTATTGAACCGTTCTAGGTACCTAGGTACTTGGACTTTTAATGAGTAGGTTGTTCGAATCCTGCAGGCTGATTGTCTAACTTGTCTCAAACCTCAAATTGGTCTCAAACTGTCGAAACGATCGCGTAGGTATCCTTTGTCGCGTTCGGTCTCGTTGACAGAGCTACTTGCGTGGTCTCTGAACTGTCATATTTGAGAGTTTGAGACCGATTTTGGTCGCTATCAAAGATAGAAAATCAAGGGACAGTCGTGCTTAGTGATTTTTCTTTTTGTTAATATTAACGGTTACCACAGTGATTTGACAGTGAACGCCTAAGTCCAGTTCAAACAGGTAGTATACAATACGTCGTTGGCATAGCACAAAATTAACTAGTGTTCAGTCCATTCCTTGCCCCAGCACTGCGATGCTCTGCGAAGCTCTGAGCATAGTGCGTCCTGCGTAGCTAAAATGGTCGCTATTGCAGCATCGCGGTGAAGGAATTGAGCTATTGCCATCTCTTTTCACTCTAAGTCAATGAAAAGAGATAGCAATAGTTCAATTCGTTCACCGCGATGCTGCAATAGCGACCATTTTAGCTACGCTGAGCACTGAACGCGATAACTAATTATAATACGAGTTATAAACTTTGATGGAAAAACCATGAGAACACCAGTTAGAATTAGTTTGGGCGCCACTAGACTTGGTTACACTTATGAAATAACTGCAAATGGTGCCTATATTTAGGACGTGCATCTGACAATCTCCTAAACATATTCAAAGCATCTTTTGCATCAAGATCTGAAAGAATATCTACCATGTTAAGGATACATATCTTCGCTGCTTCGCGATTCAGACCTTGGAATGCATTCCAAATTCGGAAACCCTGTTTTATTCCGATTTTCATGATGCGAAAATAGAGAAAACGAATGTTCGAGATTTCATCCGCAAAGTAAATGCGGGTTTGGAAAAGAGCATTTTCACGTTCGAATTCTTATATCTCACTGAAACAAGCTTGAAGGAGATTTTTCTTAGTTTTCGTTTGAAAATGGTACCTACGTTCATTTTTCTCACTTTTGCTTAGACACGAATTTCTGAATACATTATTTTCTTGGCTTAGAGTTCTGAGAGCTCTTAGGTTGAGAAAAACGAGTCTGTTAAGAATTAAATAGTAAAGTTACCTAAAACAATTAGCTGTTTTCGTCAAAATATCATTATTTGCTATTAACCAAAAAATACGGAACTAACCATTTACCTACCGTACTTATTTACAAACTTATGTAATCATCATAATTATGGACTCGCCGACTTATTCCTTAGACATCATCAAATAATATTTATTTCCTGTAGCTCTGGGCAATCATCTACCGTGCCATGAGGATCTTTTAAAAATGTTTTGGTTCTAAAACTTGTATAATTTGCTTCTACTTGTACATTGCAATTCTCCGTTCCAGCGATATACAACTTTACCGGCAAAAAGGAAACCCACTTGTCTTTGGAGGTGGGTGAGCTGGTGTACCTTGAGCGGCAGACACGGCACTGGTACTGGGGCACCAGTCTGCGGAGGCAGGCCAGCGGAGCCTTTCCTAGGAGCTACGTGACCATACGGGACTGTGTGGTAGACAGGTAACGACCATAATATAAGAAAGTTTGATAGATAACTTTGCTGTATTGCACATACACCCACACACACACATACACACACACATACACAAAGTCACACACACAGGCATACACACACAACACACACACTCTCACTCACTCACTCACAGTGGTACCTATATTTTTCTTCGGTCTCCCGCGATAACGGCTCGTCCTATTAAGTAAGACAGCTTAGTGTTGTTTGAAGCTTCGCTGTTGCTGAGAACATTGTGAGGTTAGGTTAAGCAGCAGACGACGTGTCGCAGGCGACACTACTGGTTTCTTTGTATTTCTATGTAATACCTTCCGTGGCTAGCGACAAGTCGCCGGGCGAAATGGTAGTCGAAACTGTCGCTAGGCGACACGTCGTCTGCTGCTGATGTCTGCAGTGGGCTACGAACTTGTACCTTTAGATACCACCTCTTGGCCTTTCTGATGAGTATAAGGGACCATAAGGGACTTTGTCATAGATATTATGAGGCTTTGGTCTTGTCTGGCGTCTAGCTAAACCAGTGGTTCCCAACCTATGGTCCGCGGACCACTAGTGGTCCCTGGAACCACCCGAAGTGGTCCGCGAAGCTATCCGAAAAAATTAAACAAGTGACAAAGGATCAAAGTTGAAAGAGAACTTTTTTGCTTTTGATTATGTTGAGTCAGTTGGGTACTGTTGGTGGTCCGCGACAAGTCAGAAAGTTTATCAAATGGTCCCTCATCACTAAAAGGTTAAGAACCACTGAGCTAAACAATGCTATTTTCAACCTTCGTGCTAGAAAGTGGCTGAAGTAGCCGTTGAAGATGCGAACTGGTTGACTTGTTATTAAAAAGTAAAAAAAAAAAAATACTTCATTTCATCACAGTATTATTAGAATTTTTTACTCAGAAAACTGTTAGACGGTTACTATTTCTTCATTATGAGTTAGACAATCTGTTATAATTACATCAAATCTTTGTCTTGCGTGAGAATCAAACCCATAACATACGGCTCAGTAAACAAAACTATCATCACCTGAGTTTTGTTCCACTACATGAACTAATGATGAGAACAGAAACCTACAGTAGTAATAAATTAATTGAACCGTAATACAGTGATTCAACTGTGACCTTATCGCCCTTTAATAAGGTACTAATTGTTACAACAACATCCACTACTCTAATATGAGCTTAAAACGTTCGAGATAAGATTGTAATTGCATTGGGTTTATGTTGTGAATCATTTTATAGGGAACCCACGACCATGATAATCATGGGCGGTCGTTGACACCGACGTATTGTTGTAGTTTTTTAGAATCCTGACGAATTTTTTGGGATTGTTTGATTTTTCAGTAAATTTAATTTTGTTTGTAATTTATGACATTCTACTAGAACTTTTGAACATAAAACACGTAACAGAATTTAGGTTTAAGATTATTTTAAGATTTCAACGGACTAATCCAAAGACGAGTCAAATATATTTAACGCCCAGTCATCACAAATTTTACTATGGCTTCCATACATACAAATCTTAGATGTAAGACTGTTTGTCCACGCATTTCTCCGAAACTAAAAATCGGATTGTGACCATTTTATTTCTACAAAAGTCAAAAGTCAACTTCATTTATTCAATAGGATCACACAGTGTACCACTTTGAAACGTCTTAAGGGCCAACTGAGGTGAATTTGTCAAAATAGAGGTTTACCGTTTTAAAGATTTTCTTAAAGCAAATCGTATTAAGATAGTGAAAAACATACTCTAAGTACTACCAATGAACTGATCTATACTGTGAGCTATTTTATATTTCAATATTTTATGTATTTTTTTAATAAATTACTGGACAAAGTACACAAAATATGAGCGCGGGGTTTTAAGCCTGACCGAACACTAAATTACTCAATTGAATTAAAAAATACGAGAACAACAAGTTCAATATTTTATCTATCCTGTGAGCTATTTTTTTTTTCGTAGGTGTAGCTATATTCAACACAATAAAGGCAAGAAAGTTGAAGATAAAACTCTCCATACATTTTTTCTATGGAGTAGCTACGATGAATAAAAGGACGATTCACTGCCAAAAATCGTCAGACGGCCGCGGCCATTGGAGCTGGGAACACGTCACATTGCGTAAATACTATTAGCTAAGCTGTGGCAGAGCCAGTGACGTCACGTGACTGTGTTCTTACATGAGAAGCGGTCGCGTAAACGTGCTATGTCATATTTTCGATAAAATCAGATTACAATATGTAAGGCATCTTTTGATAAAGATTTTGCCTGGCATAAAAATTGACTATTTTCTAACAGCATAGGTAAGTAGTAAGTACCTAGGTGCCTATAGGTAAAGTATACGTACAGAAGCATGCACATCCACATAGAAAGCTTTACAGTCATTTTATGTTTTTATCATCTGGATTAGGTGATGATGATGCTGATGATGATGATGATGATCATGGAACTTTTTATTGATATGGGTATCAAATGAAAGGGCTTGGTAAGCAAAACACAATGCTGTTCTCTTGATGAGCGAAACACCATGCTGTTCTGATGATGAAGTCAGGCAGGACCTGTTCCATTCCATGGAACTTTTTTTTTATATGGGTATCAAATGAAAGGGCTTGATGAGCGAAACACAATCATCATCGTCATCGTCATATCTTTATCTTTTCATATCGTCATAACTTCATATTTTCGTATCTTCGTAACTTCGTAACTTCGTGACTTCGTTTCTTCGTAACTTCATAACTTCGCAACTTCGCAACTTCGCAACTTCGTATCTTCGTAACTTCACAACTTCGCAACTTCGCAACTTTGTAACTTCGTATCTTCGTATCTTCGTAACTTCACAACTTCGCATCTTCGCATCTTCGCAACTTCGTAACTTCGTAACTTCGTAACTTCGTAACTTCGTAACTTCGTAACTTCGTAACTTCGCAACTTCGTAACTTCGCAACTTCGTTTCTTCGTAACTTCGTATCTTCCTATCTTCGTAACTTCGCAACTTCGTAACTTCGTAACTTCGTATCTTCGTAACTTCGCAAGTTGGCACCTTCGTATCTAGAAGATACGATGTGAAGTTGTGAAGTTGCGAAGTTGCGAAGTTACGAAGTTACGAAGTTTTTCATATGGTCATAACTTCATATCTTCGTTCCTTCGTAACTTCGTGATTTCGTATCTTCGTGACTTCGTATCTTCGTAACTTCGCATCTTCGTATCTTCGTATCTTCGTATCTTCGTATCTTCATATCTTCGTATCTTCGTATCTTCGTATCTTCGTATCTTCGTATCTTCGTATCTTCGTATCTTCGTATCTTCGTATCTTCGTATCTTCGCAACTTCGCATCTTCGCATCTTCGCAACTTCGTATCTTCGTATCTTCATATCTTCGTATCTTTGTATCTTCGTATCTTCGCAACTTCGCAACTTCGTATCTTCATAACTTCGCAACTTCGCAACTTCGTATCTTCGTAACTTCGCATCTTCGTAACTTCGTATCTTCGTAACTTCGCAACTTCATATCTTCGTATCTTCGTACCTTTGTATCTTCGCAACTTCGCAACTTCGTATCTTCATAACTTCGCAACTTCGCAATTTCACAACTTCGTAACTTTGTAACTTCGTAACTTCGTATCTTCCTATCTTCCTATCTTCCTATCTTCGTAACTTCGCAACTTCGTAACTTCGTATCTTCGTAACTTTGCAACTTCGCACCTTCTTATCTAGAAGATAAGAAGATACGAAGTTGTGAAGTTGTGAAGTTGCGAAGTTGCGAAGTTACGAAGATACGAGGATACGAAGTTTTTCATATGGTCATAACTTCATATCTTCGTTCCTTCGTAACTTCGTGATTTCGTATCTTCGTGACTTCGTAACTTCGTATCTTCTTACCTTCATATCTTCGCAACTTCGGAACTTCGTATCTTCGTATCTTCAAAACTTCGTAACTTCGTATCTTCGTAACTTCGCAACTTCGTATCTTCGTATCTTCCTATCTTCCATCTTCGTAACTTCGCAACTTCGTAACTTCGTAACTTCGTAACTTCTTAACTTCGTATCTTCGTAACTTCGTAACTTCGCACCTTCGTATCTAAAAGATATGAAGATACGAAGTTGTGAAGTTGCGAAGTTGCGAAGTTACGAAGATACGAAGATACGAAGTTTTTCATATGGTCATAACTTCATATCTTCGTTCCTTCGTAACTTCGTGATTTCGTATCTTCGTGACTTCGTGACTTCGTAACTTCGTATCTTCAAAACTTCGTAACTTCGCAACTTCGCAACTTCACAACTTCGCAACTTCGTATCTTCATATTTTCTAGATACGAAGGTGCGAAGTTGCGAAGATACGAAGTTACGAAGTTGCGAAGCTACGAAGATATGAAGTTACGAAGATATGAAGATACGAAGTTGCGAAGTTACGAAGATACGAAGATACGAAGTTACGAAGATACGAATTTGCGAAGTTGCGAAGTTACGAAGTTGCGAAGTTGCGAAGATGCGAAGGTGTGAAGTTACGAAGTTACGAAGTTGCGAAGATGCGAAGTTGATAAGTTACGAAGATACGAAGTTATGAAGATACGAAGTTGCGAAGTTACGAAGATAGGAAGATAGGAAGATACGAAGTTACGAAGTTACGAAGTTGCGAAGTTACGAAGATACGAAGATGCGAAGATGCGAAGTTGCGAAGTTACGAAGACACACACACACACGCTGCACACACATACCACGAAAGTGCTTGGTTGTAACTATTTTTATTCTTATTGTTATTTACTTTTCTCTAAAACCTATACTACCTAGTGACTAGACATTATTTAACACACGGGAATTACTCACGTAAAATTATCGTCGATTTAGTTTAGATTTGAAAGTGAAATACCTAGTGACTGTCGTAATATATGTTTTACTCAAAAAAATGTAAATCCGTCATTGGCTGTAAGAAACATAAATAAGTCGATTTATTACTACTAAGAGCTGTGGATTTTGTCTAATAAATAAATAAGATGCGAAGTTTTTTCAAATCTGACTTGTAGAATATCGCGTTCAAACAAACAAACAAACTCTTTCGCTTTACAGAATTGGTATTAGATTGGTATAGATGTCAATACAAAATCGTTATGAAGTTATAAATTTTAAAACGTAAAAAATGTTTGCCGAAACTTTGACCGCTTTGTGTCAGAGCGGCCCGCACTGCGTGGCGCTTTCAATGTGTGCGTTCTACGCACACAAGCTTGAGCGCTACGTTTCCCGCCCGTAAATACCTAAAACTGACGAGCGGCATAGCGGCGGAGCCCTCTTAAGAGCTAGGTGATTCTACTCCTGTTCCTTAGCGACCAAGACCGTGAAGAACCAAGGCAACAAACACGGTTAAATTAATGTAAAGTTCCTCTAAGGGTAGTTTCATCAAAATCAGTTCAATAGTTTTCAGGCTATGTATTATGAAAGTCGGTTTTTGTTTTTTTTGTAAAAGTATCTTATTTATTTAATAATTTTATTTAATCACATCACACTAATATTATAAATGCGAAAGTTTGGATGTTTGGATCTTTGGATGTATGTTTGTTTTCTATAACTCGACAACCACTGAACCGATTTGGCTGAAATTTGAAACATAGATAGATAATGACCGGGAATAGGACATAGGCATAGACTTTTTATCCCGAAAAAATGCACGGTTCCCGTGGGATAAACAAAATAGTAGTCCACGCGGGCGAAGCCGCGGGCGTCAGTTAGTAATTAAATAAAATCAATCTCTCGGCGTGGGTCCAAATGGCACAGGATCGTGATGTTTGGAAGGATAAAGGGGAGACCTTTGCCCAGCAGTGGGACACAACGGGCTGACTATAATAATAATAATAATAATTTTATTTAATGCTATGTTTTGTTTCAGATGTGGTGAGACAGTGGTAGCGTCCGCTGGTGGTAGCGGCGTGGTCCACGATATAGCGGTCACATTGAGGGAATGGCTGCCGCAATGGAAGCAGTTGTATATTGTACGTACAATTTTATATTTCAAAGAATGAATGCTGAACTAATACCATCATTCTCCTGTCCTTATCCCACGCTAAGTGGGGTCGGCACAACATGTTTTCCTCTTCCACTCACCTCTTATCATTCGTCAACTCTGAATCCACTTCTCTCTCATTCTTTCACACAATCCAACCACTTCTTCTTCGGCCTTCCTCTACTTGGTACTGAACTAATACCATAGTCACATAATAAATAGGTACAAAAGTCTGACTTCGCGAAAACATTTATTTAAATAGCAACTCTTGCTGCGACGCAACAAAGTGCAATTCAATTCGCGGAAGCGCTTTTTGCCTATATATACTTAGTCATTCGTATGAGCAAGTTGCCAACTCTGGTGACGGAGCTTTTAGGCCGCCTAAAGGCCTCCGTCATGGCTGAGCGACTGAAAATTTAGCGTGTCGGCGCTCAGCTTGCCACTTGCGGTCACCCATTCAAATTATGACCGCGCACGACGTTGCTTAACTTCAACGATCAATCAAGAACATCTAAAATATATAGATAGAAAAAAAAGCAAGCTACACTACGAGCGCTTCTTTTTTGACGTGATCGTGATAAGAGTTTTTCATTAAATGTTTAACTATTTTGTGCCTTAAGAACAACGATGGAAGGTTGAAATTCGTGGAGGTGAGCATGCGAGCGCTTTTGGAGCTCCGAGTGGAGTCAGCCAGCGCCGCCTTACCACAAGACCTGCTGAGGAGAAAGGCTAGGACTGTCATCTTTACCATCGATAAGGGAAATAGGTGAGTTGCGTTTCTTATTACTTAAATAAAAAATATCTGGGCGACCGAGCTCTACTCGGGTGCATAACGCCATCTAGTGGTTCAATTACGAACCACATTGCACTTGTAAATCTTTTTGCGTGAAAATGCCGAGAAAACGGCTTTTCCCAGATATGAGACCTAGCTAGATCGATTTTTCGCCCCCGTAAACACCCGTACTGCAAATTTCATCGAAATCGTTAGAGCTGTTTTCGAGAACCTCAGTACATACAAACAAACTTCAAACATCAAACAAATATTGCTCGTTTAATAGAATAGGATAGACAAAATCTCGAGGAGGCTAACAATGATGCTTACACTACTGACATTATTAGGCTTGTATTTAATAGCACTCCCCCTCTAAGAAGCTTATGTTTAATCACTTCCTATCACCCACACTCAATTTTTATTCTGGTGTCTTAATTTCAGTAAGTAATTGTTCCAATTTTAATGTGCATTTTAATTAATTTAGCCTTCCTTTTTTCTTCACTAAATGTCTATTTTCGCTTAAATCTTTCTTTTTCTTGTAGTCCTGGTATAAAGTATAGTATGTAACTTTTAAAGAAAACGGATTTAATATCAAGGGCCATGAATCACTCGCGTCGCTCAGGATTCTAACACTTGAATCGCTCGCAAAATTTTCACGTTTCCATGTTTTTGGTAATAACCCACCACTCTCTTAAAACATTAATACTACTAATATTATAAAGGCGAAAGTCCGTGTGTGTGTGTGTGTGTGTGTGTGTGTGTGAATGTTTGTTACCACGTATCTCCATTACTACTAGTAGTTCGCCCCGAACTGAGATCTCGCGCACCGTTGTGTTGATAGCCTAGATTTGGACTTGTTTCTGACTACCCCTATACCTACGTTAGTACTCCTTCTAGTGTTTACCACACAATGATATCTAATGCGCTACCTCAGTATGGTAAAGATTATAGGCATGCATGCAATACATTAAGTCTTGTCGTGTTTATATTCAATAGTTGACCCCGCGAACTTCGTACCGCGCCTCAGGGAAGGCCTCTTAGTTCGAGTAATTATTAAAATAGCAGTTCAAAACAAAATGTATGAGAAAATCAATTCCCTCCCCCTCCCCTCCCCCTCCCCTCCCCTCCCCCTCCCCCTCCCCCTCCCCCTCCCCCTCCCCCTCCCCCTCCCCCTCCCCCTCCCCCTCCCCCTCCCTCTATAATTTTGGTAGGTACATGCCGTTTGCAGGAGTTAGCATTTGCATACGTGACAGGTTGCAAGCCCATCGCCGCTATTAGAAAGTTAACTGGTTTCCACACGATGTTTTCTTTCACCGTTTAGAGCTCGTGTTAATGCGCATTTAAATTTTTCTAATCGAAAAATCCATTGATGAGCACGGCCAGGGTTCGAACTTACTACCTATGAATCGAAAATCGAGCACTCTTCCACTCGGCCAACACGGCTATTATTTTCAATCTCAAGAAAAAATATCAAGTAGCAACTAAAATCATTGCAAACCAAACCACAACGATGCCACACTGGTTAACACACTCTTTGTGTGTTAACCAGACCTACGAATACATCGAAACTCTATGAAACGGGAGCTCTCTCCATACTTCCGTTAATTGGTTTTCATCATTTTTGTTTTTCACTGTATTTCAAAAACTATAGAACCTAGAAGAAAACTAAAAACCATTTTGGAATGTATAAATTGAGTACTTTCATATGACACCCCACTCAATATATTTGGGTAACTTTGAAAAAAATTTACCCCCTTGGGAACCCCATATCTTTACAACCCCTTCATCGATTACGCTCATACGCTTCACAGCAAATTTCCATAGCACAACCTATTGACCTATCAAGTTTCATACAGATTGGATAAGAGGTTCGATAGTTATGCGAGAACATAAAAATGAAACATACAAACATACAAATATACAAACATACAAACATACAAAGCAAAATCGCCTAACTTGCCACTAAGATCTTCGCTCGCTTCGCTCGCTCGATCGATAAGGTACTAGTAGTTCGCCCCGAACTGAGATCTCGCGCACCGTTGTGTTGATAGCCTAGATTTGGACTTGTTTCTGACTACCCCTATACCTACGTTAAGTGCTCCTTCTAGTGTTTACCACACAATGATATCTAATGCGCTACCTCAGTATGGTAAAGATTATAGGCATGCATGCAATACATTAAGTCGTGTCGTGTTTATATTCAATAGTTGACCCCGCGAACTTCGTACCGCGCCTCAGGGAAGGCCTCTTAGTTCGAGAAATTATTAAAATAGCAGTTCAATACAAAATGTATGAGAAAATCAATTCCCTCCCCCTCCCCTCCCCCCTCCCATCCCTCCCCCACCCCTCCCCCTCCCCTCCCCTCCCCTCCCCCTCCCCTCCCCTCCCCCCTCCCCCTCCCCTTCCCCACCCCCTCCCCCTCCCCCTACCCCTCCCCGTCCCCTTCCGTCTCCCTCTATAATTTTAGTACATGCCCAGCCCACTATTTGCAGGAGTTAGCATTTGCATACGTGACAGGTTGCAAGCCCATCGCCGCTATTAGAACGTTAACTGGTTTCCTCACGATGTTTTCTTTCACCGTTTAGAGCTCGTGTTAATGCGCATTTAAATTTTTCTAATCGAAAAATCCATTGATGAGCACGGCCAGGGTTCGAACTTACGACCTATGAATCGAAAATCGAGCACTCTTCCACTCGGCCAACACGGCTTTTATTTTCAATCTCAAGAAAAAATATCAAGAAGCAACTAAAATCATTGCAAACCAAACCACAACGATGCCACACTCCTTGTCTGATAACCAGACCTACGAATACATCGAAACTCTATGAAACGGGAGCTCTTTCCATACATCCGTTAATTGGTTTTCATCATTTTTATTTTTCTCTGTATTTCAAAAACTATAGAACCTAGAAGAAAACTAAAAACCATTTTGGAATGTATAAATTGAGTACTTTCATATGACACCCCACTCAATATATTTGGGTAACTTTGAAAAAAATTTACCCCCTTGGGAACCCCATATCTTTACAACCCCTTCATCGATTACGCTCATACGCTCCACAGCAAATTTCCATAGCACAACCTATTGACCTATCAAGTTTCATACAGATTGGATAAGCGGTTCGATAGTTATGCGAGAACATAAAAATGAAACATACAAATATACAAACATACAAACATACAAACATACAAACATACAAACATACAAACATACAAAGCAAAATCGCCTAACTTGCCACTAAGATCTTCGCTCGCTTCGCTCGCTCGATCGACTAAACCGAGTTTGATTAAATTTGGAATGTAGATAGTTTAGGTTCTGGAATAACAGGGTTCGCCGATATATATCAACGGATATATATCATGATATATATCACGATATATATCAATTGATTTTTATCTTGATATATATCAATGGATTTTTTCCTGTCTTCTGAACTAAAAATTTTGGAGATTAATGTTAACCCTTGGCAACACGTAGCGAAAAACTACAATTCCGAATAATTTAGATTGTTTTTTAAGTGTTTTTTTAAGTGTTCATTAAAAAAATATTTTGAAAATGAAAAATCTTATCAAAATTTTCAATTCCGACGAGATTCGAACCCGCAATGATACATAAATGTAAATACCTAAGTGTGGTGTAACACTATAACAAATAAAAAAATATAAAAAAATATTTCTCAAAAAAACACTAATTCTTTTGATACCTTTATTAAGTTTTTTAAATAAAAAATGTGGTAATTTGACACTTATCATATTTTACAAATTACTTTCACATTTTAATCCCCTTACAGAATGAAAATTGCTTCTTTCTCTTATCCTGGATATATATCCGATATATATCGGATAAATATCAAAAAATCGGATTTTTGATATTTATTATAAAAATCGGATTTTTTCGAACCCTGGGAATAACACATAGGCTACTTTTTATCCCGGAAAAATGTATGGTTCCCGTGGGATAAAAAAAAGTAGTCCACGCGGGCGAAGCCGCGGACGTTCACTAGGAACAAATAATATTGTTTTTGGTTAATAATTTGATTTTTTCAGAGCGCTAGGAATGGAGTTGGCAGTGCGAAATCAAAACGGACATTTAGTCGACCCCACACAGATATCAGCATACAAACTGAACGCCTTGCACGATGACGCTAACACACGGATCGATAAGAATATGGTGAGGTTTAGTCATTTAGCCCCAAATATAAGCAGAGCTTGTGTTAATGGCAACTAAATAATCGTTGGCTTACTCCCCAGCAATAAAAATTATATACTTACCTACCGTGCCAATTATCGTAGTTCAGCCTAAGTTGGTGGAAGCCTAATTCGGAACATTCGTCCAACATATGTATATTACGTATGTATTTACAAAAAAAAAATGTAAGTATATAAGTAGTATAATATCAGTCATGTGGTTCCCATAACACAAGCTCTGCTTAGCTTGGGGCTACATGACGCTGTGTGAAATGTCCAGCTTTATTTATTTATGATTTATTTATGCTGAACTGCGCTAATTGGCACGATATCGTTTTCGTTTTTGGGAGTTAGGGCCCTGATTGTACTACTTTTATGGGTTTTGTTTTGTAAATACATACATTATTATAAATAGAAAAACACCCAGACCCGATACAACGCTCAATACAACGCCATCGGCACCTTAAGGCCAATGTGGTCACTTACGGGGTGGTTCCAGAGGAATTTCCTCCCGCGAACAATTGGGTTGTGGAATGGTCTACCTGCCGCGGTTTTCCCCAGTAACTACAGTATGGGGTTCTTCAAAAAGGGCGTTTTGAAATTTTTAAAGGGGTCATCAGAGCGAGTGTGACTCCTCAGGTGTCACAGGCGTCCATAGGCTAGTGTAACCGCTTACCATCAGGTGGGACGTATCTGCTACCTTAGGACGTGTCTGCTACCTTAGTAGTATAAAAGCAAAAAAAAATACAAATACTCGCAGATCATAGAAGCTTTCGGCAGGAATCGAAACCGCAGCCTTCTGTGTTTCAGTCGGGCCTTCGCCCACAGCGCAACAGAGGTCGTCAAACTTTGATTATAATAGCAACTTTTATGTTCCCAGGAAAGCACCCCTTCCGCCCCCACCCCCTCCCCCCCCACCGGCGCCCGCACCTACTCCATAGTGGTACGAGTGCACAACTTCGTGTGTCGGATGAACTCCTGCGCAGAACTAGCGCTGGCCTTACACGACGCGTCCGGTAACAAACTGTCCGAGCATCTACTGTTGAAGTGGCCGACGCCGCACCCACATTCCACGTTAGCCTGCGCTGTGTTCACTGTGAGTATTTGCCACTTTGCTAGAAAACGGATAAAATGAGTAAAAAAAATTATAACGGCTTGCTACTCTCATCCATATGAATAAGGGAGTGAACACTGCGTTTTTTAGTGGTAAGTTGGGCGATTTTGCTTTGTATGTTTGTATGTTTGTATGTTTGTATGTTTGTATGTATGTTTCACGAATTGTTGTTCGCGTATAACTGTCGAACCGTTCATCTAATCTGCATGAAACTTAGTAAGTCAATAGATTGTAGTAAGGAAATTTACGGTGGAGCATATGAGCTTAATCGATGAAGGGGTTGTGAAGATATTAGGTTCCCAAGGGGATAATTTTTTTTTAAAGTTACACAAATATATTGAGTGGGGTGTCAAACGAAAGGGCTTATTTTGTACATTCCAAATTGGTTTTTATTTTTAATCTAGGATGTATAGGTAGTTTTTGAAATACGACCAAAGAACAAAAACTATGAAACCAGAGCTGCAAGAGCTCCCGTTTCATAGAGTTTCGATGTCTTCGTAGCTCATTGACTGGTCGGTCTTAAAAAGAGAGTGGCATCGTTGCGGTTTGGTTTGCAATGATTTTAGATGCTACTTGATTTATTTTCGTGATAAAAAAAAAATTTGATAAAGAATGAAAATAATTGGGGTAAAAAAAGTTAAGTAAACAAATATATTGAGTGGGGTGTCAAATGAAAGGTCTTTATTTGTACATTCCAAAATAGTTATTATTTTTATACTAGGACGTATACTTTTAGAAATACGACGAGAAATCATAAATATGAAATAAATGAAAAATTAGACACGACATTATGTATTGCATGCATACTAGTATTTTTTACCATGAAGAGCTATATACGCAATAGGCATACTCGGCAGTAGTAGCACTTGAAATTATAGGGGTAGTCAGAAGAAAGTCCAAATGTAAGCCATCTACGGTGCGCGAGATCTCAGTTCGGGGCGAACTACTAGTTTATTTATTTAACACTTTCACACATGACAAATTGTGCAAGGAAGACTTAATGCTAAAGCATTATCTACCAGTCATCCTGGGCGTGCAAAAAGATGGTGTGGCGTGTCCTAAAAACATTTTTAATTTAATGAAAGAAAAGGTCGGTTTCCAAAAATTAAATACTATTTCAGATTGGGGCAAAAACGCGAGAATCTGTACATTGGCATTTTCGAGGTGTCCCCAGGTAAAATTGACTGCTACGCAGCTCTGTATAAGTTTTACAGGAGTTGTAACCACATTATCTGATTCATGGTGAAATTGGCATGCCATATTTATTAAAATGTAACGCTTAAAACAACATTATGATATAGAAAATTAAGTTTAAAAAATCGCAATTTTAGCCTGTAGTACTGTCCCCTAAACAAAATCCGACCTTTAGCAGCGTTTGGTTAAAAATAATTTCACTAGACTGGCAAACTTTTAGCTATACATTTGAAGTTTAGTGGGTTACCTAGGGTTCTAAATGTACAATTTGCTGCAAAAGCCAGAATTTCTACTAAATAAGTAATATTTAAGCCTGTCCCCGGGATTTGGGCCAACTGGACATGTCCGGATTCCGTTACCACGTTTTCAAATGATTTTACAGTTTTTTTGTTCCGAGGGGTAGTTATTTTTTTACTTAAACAACAACATTGCAACGAGACAGACGTAAAAGTAAAGGGGATGTCTATAGTTTTTAAGTCAAAATATTCAAAATAATTGTTTGATTTTCGGCGTCAGTGAGAGGTTGCGTTTTTTCGGGCACTGTCCGGTGGGTATTCAATTTTTTTTTAATGTTTAAAACGTATTTCCAATGCATATTTTTATTTCAGAACTGAAATAAACTATCCAAGATTAACTTAGTGTGAAAAATCGTGTGATAAATATCAGCAAGTTGAGATAATTCATATTTTTGTGAACAAGTACCTAAGTTCGTTACTTCCGATTCGATACCATAGAGCTGGTAATCACGTAAAGCAAGGTTTACATAGCGTACACTTTATTTTATCTATTATTATTTACCCATTATAATCCTACTGTGCGAAGGCAAAAGAAGGTATTGTTTTTAGCAGATATTGTACTGTGTGCATGTAGGTAGGTAAATTGTAAGCGAAATCTTTCATTGTATCTCATTCATATATTGATCTATCTACTAAACTGATTTTGATAATGAGTTATCAAGTTAAATAAAATGAGCAAAATTTGTTTTTTTTTCGGATACGTATCTACCTACTTAGTGTTTGATATTAAACGACTTTTTTTTGGAAAAGAGGTCAAAATATGAATTATTTTGGTAATCCTACGGCCACCATAGGTATCAAAATTATTCGTTTTAGACCTATGTTCCGAAGAAAAAGTGGTTAAATATCAGTAGGTACCACTGTTCAAAATTTTTTTTTTTGTGACGAAACAAATTATTAAGCTTAGTTACTTTACTTAGTTAAGACTAATTTTCACAAGTTCTAGTTTACTTCTAAAATTATTAATTTCAACGATTTCATAGCTAGTAAATAAAAATTCAAAAAGATTTAGAATTTAGCGCTATGTAAACCTAACCTTAGATGTCTGTCCCCCAAATCCAAGTTACAAAAATGTTAAGTTTGTATTAAAAAGTTTAAAATAAGTGTAGACATTGTTTAGCAAAATGATGTGGTTTCTCAAAATACTCAAAATTTAAATAGTTAATTAAGAAAATAGTAAATTTTGGGAATTTTATTAAAACTTTAAAGGCCATTTTAGAGCATAGGTAACGCACTGGAAAGGAAAAGTAGATAAAACTCGTGTATTTCTAAGATAACAAACTGATTTTATATATTTAATAATTAAAAACATATCCTCTTTCTTTACTAAATAAATTAATAAAATAATTTTGAGTTTTACTATCACAAAAAACCAAAAACCAGCGGTAACGAATTGGATTAAAATTTCTCCCTACAGTACTAAACTTGCTAATTTAATCCTAAAATAACAATTTTACAAGAAAACTTTTTCGTTTTTAGATAGAATAATAATTATAGATAGCATATAAATAAACATTTCAATGAAATTCCACAAAAACAAATCTAACCACAATTTTGAGAAAGTGTACAGATTTGCGCGTTTTTGCCCATTGGCATCGCTAATTTCGCCCTTAAAATGTATTTACTTGTTACGTTCTAATTACTATTTCGTTTTGATAACTATTAAGTACTTATTTTTGGTAATATTTAATTGAATTTAATAACAATTATTGTTTTTTTCAGGATTTCGGCAACGATATACTAAAAAGTGAGAAGATTTATCTAGTCTGTAACATAGTGAGGATAGGATCCATGGATGCACAGAACATTGATCACAGGTACGATTTCGTATTAGGTATTTCGTATTTATATTTACCAAAGAGAAGGAAATGTCATCTCTACTAATCTATACTAATATAATAAAGCGGAAGAGTTTGTTTGTTTGAACGCGCTAATCTCCGGAACTTCCAGTCCGATTTGAAAAATTCTTTATGCATTCGATAGCTGAACTCTTGAGGAAGGTTATAGGCTACTTTTCATCCTTATCACTATCTACCATCACTTCGGGGCAACGCCGCGAAGGCGCTGCTAGTAGTTAATAAAACATAGTTTAGTTATCGTATAGTTTTTGTAAGTATTAAGCTTAGTCCACTTTTAGGAATTATAATTCGAATATTGTTGTTTAGACGCAGTTCAATAGCCATGACGACCCCTCCCATCGCCACGTCTACGGGCTCGATGCGACGTCCCTTCGGCATCGCGTTTGCAGACATCAAACGATCGCTCATAGCTGATAATCCGGATAAACACATACAACTGCCCTTTTATGCGTGAGTATATTTATTTATTACTAGCTGCTGCCCGCAGCTTCGCTCGCATGGTACCCGGATAAAAAGTAGCCTATGTTACTCTCCAGGCCTCGCAACTATCTCCACACAAAAAATCACGTCAATACATCGCTGTGTTTTGACGTGAAAGCAGGACAAATAAACACACTTTCACATTTATAATATGGGTACGGATTAGAAAAAAGGTTATTAGGCTTTTTGGCAGGAATTTTGTTAAATTACAAAATTTTACTTATTCGGTGCTGGATTTTTTTACGGCGATTTATCGATATATCCTATCGTATAAACATATTTAAAAAATGTGCTTATAGGTATCTATTACTCGTAATAAGGAATCGTATAAAAATATCGTCTTTCAAACAACTACAACTTATAATATATTTATTTTCAGATTGGAAAAGGAAAATCTGGATTCATTACTAAAGAAAGTGATAGTGAACAAAGATCTCAAAGACGCGAAGCATTCACAAGGCCTTTGGGTATCGTTGCAACTGGTGGAAGGAGGGTTGAAACAGGTGAATTAAATAATACTATCTGAATCGGATAAGTATACAGTGTGTGACAAATTTTTGGGCACTTATGGGTACCTTTTCTTTTGTAGTTTGTTTTTAGGAAACTATAGGTTTATTTTGAAGAAAATCATAATTGTATTTTCAAATTAAAAAAAAAGTACACTTAAAAATTACATTCTTCTCGTGAACGTCTTAATCGACTCTATTTCTCACCAGAAACACTTTTCCCAAAGTAACTAACCAAATCAAATCGTAAGTTTTTGCGTTAATTCACCTATAGATTTAACTTTTTTATCTTTTTAAAACATGCTTCTTGTCTAAACTTTCAGATCCGGGAAGAGAACCCCCACCTACTAGTAGGCAACGTCTGCGAAGCTCGCAAGATGGGCTTCCCCGAAGTAATCCTGCCCGGAGACGCGCGCAACGAACTGTATGTGACGGTGGCGCATGGAAGCTTCTCGAAGGGAGGAGGAAAGTCTTCTGAGAGAAACATCGAGCTGACAGCCCGCGTGGCTGACTCCAAGGGACGGACTATGCCGGTAAGGTGTTGTCATCGAGATAATAACTAGAGAAGAAAGTACAAACCATAGACGTGTCACAAATGAGTCGGAACATGGGCGGGGCCTAATGAGAGATTAGATACCGCACAGAAGCGACACAGCTTTTTTACCTACTAATTATTACTCTGCCTTATCTAAATAAATTGACTAGGTCGTGGGTTTGATTCCCACCCAGGACAAACATTTGTAGGATGAATTATATTATTTTATAGTATTATAGGTACCTATGTAGGTATGCATTTCCAAATAATAAGTATTCTACCATTTTTTAGCCCCGAATAGCAGAATAACTATTAAAAGATCAAAAAATTCACGGAAAAAAAATTATAGGTAGGTAGGTACTACTTACAGGAAACTTAGTTTTGAATAAATTGGGTTTGGGTTTGGTTAGTATCTTTAAGGTGATGATGATGAAAAATATCCTTTTTAAACTAAGTGAAATAAAAATCTACCATTGCAATTTGATAATAAACTTTAGTAGGTACTGATAGACAAACAGACAGACAAACGGCATAGGCTGAGTAGGTATTTTATGATCTAAACAGTAATCAGTTATATTATACTTACCTAATTGAGTTAAAATAACTAGGTGCATATATTATGAGTTCACCAACATTTATTACCTACCGTGTCCAATCTGTACAGTTCAATTTTCATATTCTATGATTTTCTAGAAATGGCGGCAAATTATGACTAAAATTAGTTTTGCTCGGTTTTAGTTGATGTTTTGTTTACTTACCGATGATAAGTTACGCCACTATCCTTTTTTTGTGTAAGTAGTTGATGCGTTTTTGTAAGATTTTAAAATGCAAGACGGCATTTTTGAAAGTCATTTTTATACCTTTCGTCAACATTCAACACCATAAAGCCAGCGACCGATTGCGATGAACGTGAGTTAGTGAATGAATGAGCTGTTGCTGATCGGCTTCAATTGTGGATCGTCAAGTGTGAGTTCGGCGGTGTCCGTTCTAGTTTACATATTTCTTCAAAGGGTGTTGTATTATGTATGTGGACTCTCTTCTCCACATTTAGACTCATCCGATAAGGTGTTAAGGAAAATGGTCTATCTGCTTAATTGGCGAAATTCGATGCTAAGATTTCACTTTAAAATGTGACAAAAAAACAAACAAAACTGATATTTGTTTAGTGAAGGTCAAAAAGTACAATTTGATATAAGCTGGATTGACACGATCCAAGTTAACTAGGACCAAGTCCAACTTGGATGACTCTGGACGCCGTCGGACTCACGTGACTCACTCGGACGACGGCGTCCAATCAGAGTCATCCAAGTTGGACTTGGTCCTAGTTGACTTGGATCGTGTCAAACCGGCTTTTATATCATTTTTATGTAAGTGATCCAGACTACTCCATCTAAACATTGTCTCAGGCTCTAGTGTCTCGTTAAGTGTAGGCAAAGTTTGCCTCCTGAAACTGTATCATCTAGTAAAAGATGTAAAGGCCTTTGTTTGTTTTGTGTAAGTGACGTACTTAAGTATGTCTATGAGAATTTTCTTCAAACTGATCTTTCACTATCCAAAATTAACAATTGACATTTTAAGAATAGACTCTCCATGCGATATCGAACGGTATCAAATTGGTGTATAAAAAATAGATTATATGAACCAAAATCAGTTGGATTATATGGACTAACGAGTTTATTTGTTTCAGGGCGTGATTTCAATAGGTGCAGGCGTGCCTTTGGTTGATGAGTATACTTCTATAGTGTATTACCACGACGACAGACCGCGCTGGCAAGAGACCTTCAAGGTAATGCTTCCGTGCTTCGGAGGACACGTTAAACTGTCGATCCCGGCTTTGATAAATAATACAAATCCGTACCCATATTATAAATGTGAAAGTGTGTTTCTTTGTCCTGCTTTCACGTCAAAACAGAGCGACGGATTGGCGTAATTTTTTGTGTGGAGATAGTTGGAGGGCTGGAGAGTAACATAGGCTACTTTTTATCCGGGTACCACGCGAGCGAAGCCGCGGGCGGCAGCTAGTAAATAAATAATGTTGGACATTTGTTATTGATTGACAGTTTTCAATATCCTCAATCATCTTTGACTTGAATTAGCTCAATTTCTGTAAGATGGTTTTCTGTTCATAACGCATTTTCTTACAGAAACTATAGCTTTTAAGTAAGCTTTTAAAGCACTGTCGATTGAACCTTGCGGCCTTATTTTTAACTTTGATCAAAGATTCCCATTCTCCTTTGAAATACTTAAATTTTTTTTCTTCCCTTTTTCATCTCATGATGACTTCTCATCATGAAAAGCTGCATTACATTTAGGAATAAGTATTAATTTTTTGATTAACAATTATACTTTTCTACATGATTTCGTCATCTAACTAGTGTGCTTGTATCGATTCGATAAACTAAATTTTGTTTTTATGTATTTTGTTCCTAGGTGTGTCTAGATATAGACGAGTTCAAGGAGGCTCACCTAGTATTCCTCTGCCGACATCGAAGCTCAAACGAAGCCAAGGACCGCTCAGAGAAACACTTCGCACTCTCTTATCTAAGGCTTATGCAGAAAGAAGGCACCACTACGCCAGATACGCTTCACAATCTGTGTGTTTATAAGGTAAGGCTCTTAAATTAATAAGCACGACGAAAAAAACACAATTCGCTTATAAAATACTAGCTTCCCCATAAAAAACATAAGATGTACAAAAATGCGCAAGTCTCGCAACGCAGTTCTTCTGCCGTAAAAAGTTGTGAAATCGAATGTAAACCAAGTCGGTATAGAGTAACTTGGCAAACGCACACAGCAAAATAATCTACATAACACATTTACGCGTTTGCTGTGTGTGTTTGTCAAAAGTTACTCTATACCGACTTGGTTTACATTCGATTTCACAACTTTTTACGGCAGAAGAACTGCGTTGCGAGACATGCGCATTTTTGTACATGTTATGTTTTTTATGGTATAATTTACTTCTACCAGGGTTAAAACCGTAAACACATTGACACATATGAAATCTTTTGATATTAAAAACGTACAAACTTCACGAATGAGTTTAGGTTATCTCCTAGTAAAACATAATCCCCTTTACTTATGAAAGATGTTTAAAGTTGAACACTGGTTAAACAACGTTCTGTCTTTATTTGTGGATAGTGATGAATAGAGACAGGATGCTTTAAACATCTTTCATAAGACCCAATACGTTTCTACAGTGCAAACATATTCATGTCAGTCAGTAACCTTTAAAAGACGCTTTCTCTTAAATTCCAGATCGACCACAAGAAAGGCAACTCAACCATGGCGGACCTAGAAGCGGCAGTCGCGTGCTTAGAACTGCCGATGCGTCGCGACTCTCTGCCGTGCGGCGCCGAGCGCGGCCTGTCGCGCGGCGTGCTGTCGCTCGTGTCGCGCGACTCGCTCACCGTCGCGACCAAGCTCTGCAGCACGAAGCTGACGCAGCGAGGTATATGTACTGTATAGGCGATGCGTCGCGACTCTCTGCCGAGCGGCGCCGAGCGCGGCCTGTCGCGCGGCGTGCTGTCGCTCGTGTCGCGCGACTCGCTCACCGTCGCGACCAAGCTCTGCAGCACGAAGCTGACGCAGCGAGGTATATGTACTGTATAGGCGATGCGTCGCGACTCTCTGCCGTGCGGCGCCGAGCGCGGCCTGTCGCGCGGCGTGCTGTCGCTCGTGTCGCGCGACTCGCTCACCGTCGCGACCAAGCTCTGCAGCACGAAGCTGACGCAGCGAGGTATATGTACTGTATAGGCGATGCGTCGCGACTCTCTGCCGTGCGGCGCCGAGCGCGGCCTGTCGCGCGGCGTGCTGTCGCTCGTGTCGCGCGACTCGCTCACCGTCGCGACCAAGCTCTGCAGCACGAAGCTGACGCAGCGAGGTATATGTACTGTATAGGCGATGCGTCGCGACTCTCTGCCGAGCGCGGCCTGTCGCGCGGCGTGCTGTCGCTCGTGTCGCGCGACTCGCTCACCGTCGCGACCAAGCTCTGCAGCACGAAGCTGACGCAGCGAGGTATATGTACTGTATAGGCGATGCGTCGCGACTCTCTGCCGTGCGGCGCCGAGCGCGGCCTGTCGCGCGGCGTGCTGTCGCTCGTGTCGCGCGACTCGCTCACCGTCGCGACCAAGCTCTGCAGCACGAAGCTGACGCAGCGAGGTATATGTACTGTATAGGCGATGCGTCGCGACTCTCTGCCGTGCGGCGCCGAGCGCGGCCTGTCGCGCGGCGTGCTGTCGCTCGTGTCGCGCGACTCGCTCACCGTCGCGACCAAGCTCTGCAGCACGAAGCTGACGCAGCGAGGTATATGTACTGTATAGGCGATGCGTCGCGACTCTCTGCCGAGCGCGGCCTGTCGCGCGGCGTGCTGTCGCTCGTGTCGCGCGACTCGCTCACCGTCGCGACCAAGCTCTGCAGCACGAAGCTGACGCAGCGAGGTATATGTACTGTATAGGCGATGCGTCGCGACTCTCTGCCGTGCGGCGCCGAGCGCGGCCTGTCGCGCGGCGTGCTGTCGCTCGTGTCGCGCGACTCGCTCACCGTCGCGACCAAGCTCTGCAGCACGAAGCTGACGCAGCGAGGTATATGTACTGTATAGGCGATGCGTCGCGACTCTCTGCCGAGCGCGGCCTGTCGCGCGGCGTGCTGTCGCTCGTGTCGCGCGACTCGCTCACCGTCGCGACCAAGCTCTGCAGCACGAAGCTGACGCAGCGAGGTATATGTACTGTATAGGCGATGCGTCGCGACTCTCTGCCGAGCGCGGCCTGTCGCGCGGCGTGCTGTCGCTCGTGTCGCGCGACTCGCTCACCGTCGCGACCAAGCTCTGCAGCACGAAGCTGACGCAGCGAGGTATATGTACTGTATAGGCGATGCGTCGCGACTCTCTGCCGTGCGGCGCCGAGCGCGGCCTGTCGCGCGGCGTGCTGTCGCTCGTGTCGCGCGACTCGCTCACCGTCGCGACCAAGCTCTGCAGCACGAAGCTGACGCAGCGAGGTATATGATGTAGTGGCTAGTTTTGCCTGAAAGCGTTGTTCATTATTTCACACCGCATAATGTAGCCCCAAGCTAAGCCATAGAATTGATAATAATACTACGTATAGAATGGCCGCAGTCCCTCCCACTAATCGAGGCTTCCTCACCGCGCGACCTAATTTGAGCTGGCGAGGGGCTGACTTTGAGCTAGAGACGCGGCACGCGCGCAGACACGACGACGAGATCGAAACCATAGTGTAGTAATTGTTAATACGGTGACAACCTTACTTCACGCACACAGTTGCGCGTGTACAAAAATGACATTGTGTAGTGTCTGTGTAAATAGGTAGTTAGACGCCGCTTTTGCATAGATAGAGATTTCATCGAGTGTCCGGGGTGTGCAATCGGGTCGGACAGTCGGACCGACAAAAAATCGGACGTCTGTGGCCGGACTGATACACCAGGCCACAAGGCCTTTATATTCACTTCGAACGTTTCTTTCAGAGGAAATCCTTGGCGTGTTGAAATGGAACACCTACCACCTAGCTGAGGGTAGTCTGCGTACAGCCCTCACGCGGCTACTGCAGGTTCCCAACGAAGAGCTGGTGAAGTTCTTACAAGATATACTGGATGCTCTCTTCAATATACTCACTAAGGTTTGTTTGGATAATAAATTTTTATGCGGATGAATTTTAGTTGTGATTTGAGATAGTGATTCAGTACAAGCCCAAGAGAATGAGAAGGTCTTTTTTAAACTTTTGCGGTCACTATTCCTATTGAAAATATGTGAACACGGGATTTTATCGCGTAATTTTACCTTATTTACGTCCCGATGTGTCGACTATGTTACAACAGCCATGGTCGCGGGCAGACTGGAGTATGTATTAAAGGTTTATTGTAAAGCGGCGGTAGTATCTACAACTACCCTCACTAATCATCAAATTTCAGATCGGCATACTACGCTAACCGTATCTTAACACCATACGTAGTATCTCTACCTAATCTGTGTTAACACCGAAAAGTCACATTACGACGTGCACTGCATCTACTAATAACAGGATTCCATGATGACGGAAGCCTGATAGTCTGTCCTTTCTATGGACAAACAAAGTGTAAAGATCAAATCAAATCAAATCATTTATTGTTCAGAAAACATAACATATCTGTCCTTTCCAGGTGGACAGTGGCGGAGGTCACGAATGTAGCGTGTTAGTACTGGAGTGTCTCTTACGCGTGATATCTCTGGTCGCCGACCACAAGTACCAACACTTCCAGCCTGTGCTCACTGTTTACATCGAGACCAGCTTCTGCGACGCATTGGCTTACGAGTGAGTAGCATAATGGCTTAGTGGCATAAAGGCCGCACACCTATCCGTGCTTAACGAATCGAATTTTAGAATTTTTTTGTATGAAATCGCATGAAACCTCGCACACCTGCCTGCGAATCTGGCAGTACTTCGAGAGTTCGGCACGGATAGGTGTGCGATCAGCCTAAAGAGTCACCAAGGACAAAGGGACGTCCTACGTAGCTAGAAGGTGAGGATGGAAAACTGCTGTAGCAAGATTCTGTGACGCGCTGTCTTACGAGTTAGCTGATGCATGGTTTCCAGCTCTAGTGGAATGAGTAGTTTGCATCAGCTGTGGTTTCCAAATTCTAGGTTGCTTCTAGCAAGATGCTGTAACTAGATAAGTGTAGCAGTAATCATGTTTTTTCCAAATGTATGGTCTTGGTTACAGCTCGCTCCACAGGATTTTAGATTCAGATGGAGCCTTTGGCTACCATAATACAGTTCGGATACTATTAGTATGGTACCGTATGTATAATATAGATAGACTATATTGAAAAAGCTGCTCTATTTCTTTGAATAGAGCAGTTTTTCAGCTTACTGCTCTATAGGCGGCCTAGAACCTTCAGTGATATACGGGTCATAAGCGAGTAACACTTGGAACATTTAGCCCAAATAGACTTATTTATTTATTTAACACTTTCACACATAACAAATTGTGCAAGGACTTAATGCTGAAGCATTATCTATCAGTCATCCTGGTACTTAAAATAAGCCCGCACAATAATTTAGCATAAGCTTATTTTCAATAGTAGATTGTATTATATGGGGGGAAAATAATATTTTTACGGCGAGGGCGCTTTTTTGAATCCAGAGCAAAGTGAAGGATTCTAGAGTAGAATCCCGAGCGTAGCGAGGGATTCTTTAGTAGAATCCTGAACGAAGCGAGGGATTTAAAGTACGTCGCCCGAGCCAAAAATATATTTTGCGCCCGAGTGATACACTCTACTTT
This sequence comes from Camptogramma bilineatum, assembly GCA_958496255.1. NCBI lineage: Eukaryota > Metazoa > Arthropoda > Insecta > Lepidoptera > Geometridae > Camptogramma > Camptogramma bilineatum. The sequence continues at coordinate 1,052,363 of OY292472.1, forward strand.
TCATTACAATCTATGAGAAAATAAAAGGGAGGAGAAAGGAATGTGTTAAATCAACGAAGTTCCACTTGAGAAGAGTAATCGGGGATTACATTTTTTTTATTCAGACGGTGGCCGCGCGCCGGCTGAATGGTGGGCGGTATGTTTATCCGATACTAGCAGCGCCCTCGCGGCGTTGCCCCCGTAGTGATGGTTTATGGTGATGATGATGATGATGATGAAAAGTAGCCTATAACCTTCCTCAAGAGTTTAGCTATCAAATACAGAAATAATTTTTCAAATCCGACTGGTAGTTCCTGAGATTTCATTTCATTTCATTTCATTTATTTATTTATTTCTCTCACAAACAATATAAATATAAATAAATAGCTAAATAAATATACAGAATAATGAATATTAAAAACGTTGTAGGTAGCTATTATAAAAACCTGTTTTGTGAGATTAGCGCGTTCAAAACAAAAAATCTCTTCCGCTAGAATTGCTCAATAGTTCCACGAAAACAAACTAGATGGCGCCAGTAGATCTTCGTTCTAGATCGCGCTGACGAAAACGCACAGGATTTTATCAGGTTGGAATTACAATTATGCATGGATAGAAAACTGCAGAGTAATAAATCTCTAAATGTGATTACAACTGTGGTGTTTTTGGAAGAGGTCCTCCCTCATTCATCTTGGTAGATTTTAGATGAATGTGGAAAGTAGTTGTACCTCAAAAGTGCGCGGCAAAGATAATTCAAAGATAATTCCGGCGCACTTAAAGGGGATTAAAAACTCATTACTGCCCGCTAAACTTATAAAGAGGATTAAAAACTCATTACTGCCCGCTAAAAGTTCCTTGAAGAGGAATCACCTACTTTGGGCGCACTTAAAGGCGAACAAAGTCGTCCTTTTCGAATAGATGGAATGAAAATATTATTTCTCTTTCAGGAACCTAATCTCCGTGGTGGTATGGGCAATCCGTGCTGCTAAGAACACAGACGATGTTGCACTAAAACGTCTGCTAGTTTGCATGAAGTGTATTGAGAGTTTGGTGCGACTGATTGTGAGGAGTCGAGAGCTGAGGCGGGAGTTGCAGCACAGGTCTTCAGATCATGACTTTAAGAGGCAATTTGATGTATGTTTACTTTTTATCAAATTCGGTTACGAAACTGCTTTGAGTGTTTTTCGCTATCCGTACCCATATTATAAATGTGAAAGGGTGTTTATTTGTCCTGCTTTCACTTCAAAACAGAGCGAGGGATTGGTGTGATTTTTTGTGTGGAGATAGTTGGAGGGCTGAGGAGTAACATAGGCTACTTTTTATCTGGGTACCACGCGAGCGAAGCCGCGGGCAGCAGCTAGTTGTTCATAGTTTCAGATTTGGCCCTAGAGGCACTCTTGAAAAACTCAGCCTGGATAACTCGGTTCTGACTGAGAGAAGATGTATACTGTTCTCACAAATATTGTTTGGTTATACTCCTAAGAGTTTTGGCTCAGGCCAAACGAGCGTAATTTTTTGAGTTGTGAGTCGCGAAAAATTAGTCGCTTCATCTACTTTCAACAAAAACAGACAACTCATTTTGCGTCGCCGTGTGAATCAAACAGGACTTTTCTATGAAAACAAATGCAGCAGAAATTACGCGACTCACAACTCAAAAAAAATACGCTCGTTTGGCCTCAGCCTATATTTTAATGTTTGGTAGATGGCTGCGCGAAACAAAAGGCACCAACCTACCATACAAAATCTGCATGGTCATTTATAACTTGCAGACTTTACTGGACTCCATTGTGTGGTTGATGCGTTGCGGGGACCACGCGCTGACGTGTCAAGGATCAGCTCTCAAGTTCTTCCCTCATGCTGTACCGCATATTATCAAGGTCTACCCTGAGACTGACCTGTGGTAAGTTTTATTATTTTTTAATTAATTGTAACTCCATTATATCGACGGTTAATAATCAATACCATCTATCTCAATTTAACCAACTTTACAGAAGACGAAAAAAACGTTTAAAAATTTTATTCAAAGCTTTTCTAATAAGGTTTTTTTTATAAAAAGTTAACTTAAATTTCTCCAATTATTATACAATAAGTACTATTAGCATACGTCTATCCTACACAGAAATAATGTGAGTTAGGTGGTATTGATGCCTAATGGTTTGAATATTTTTTGTACATGAGGAAGATAGTCGTTTTTTAATTGAAACAGCAACATAGAAAATCAATTTTTTTAATAGTTTAACCAATATTTTTATGGTTAGTTTAGTTAAGTAACGTAATGTAAGTAATTGTAATAAAATCAGCAACAAAAATTGTAGGTATATGTTTTAATTTTATGTTAATCAGTCAAATGCAAGCAGCCGTGTAGGAATGAGGACGTCAACAAGTGAGTGTCTATCTTGATTGAAGGCCCAATTTTTAAACCTTTTTTTATCTAAATTTTGACATATCGTCCTCTTCTCTAAGTGAAATACTTTAGGAGAAAATCCATTTTAAAAACTTCAATTAAACGTAAGGATTGAGGGCCCAAGTCTTTTGGTTATAACTTTATTATTTCACGTTACAGAAGTTTATGGATAATTGCATCAAGTTTTACTAATTTTTAACTAATTTTCCTGAAAGTTTCAGCTTCAACGGCACTAGTTTAAAAATTGGGCCCTGACACAACAAGTGAGATAGGTTATATTGGCAGAAAAAAATACGCATGGAAACGATAGGTGGTATTTCTAATAGGGTATAACTCTTTCAATTTCTGCAATTTAAAAGATATTGAATTAGTAGGCGGCCCACAAATTTTTTTAGAATTTAACTGCATTTAAAAGTGAAAACCACCAAAACTTGAGATAGATGGTATTGATTATTAACCGTCGATATATTTTACTATCAATTTATAGTTATGCAGTAGTAAGTATTTGGCTTGAAGCGGGAATCGAACTAGAACCGCTTGAGTCTTAGTAAAACTTGAATTTTTTCTTTACTAATTTTTACCGAGTGTCACACGTCACAGACATTACGTGCTAGTAGATATGTTTATAATATGTATGTTAGACTATAAGGTATAAGTATATTTATATGGGCCGTAGTTATAAGTATTTAACATCTTTCACTTGTACTATTGTTGCCTGAAATAAACGTTTTATTATTATTTTATTATTTATGTGTTTTTCAACCGGCTGCGCCAAAAAACTATCTTTAGCATTACCCTTACAGTACTCACAATGGATCTAGGCATTCGTGAAGTTAACCGTTTCGCTGCGCAGTAAAAAAAAATGTATGAAATAGCTACACTGCGCATCGAAACGGCTAACTTCACGAATGCCTAGATCCATTGTGCGACTGTACGTTCATTGTGAACTTTTTCTGACTGTGTTCTGTTTACAGTGCCTACGTAGTTCGAGCATTAGAAGCGTTGCCCATCGGTCGCCTCAGTAAGCAACGAATGCTAGCTCTACTAGAGTTAGTGCGGGGACCGCTCTGTGCGACGCCATCGGCTAGAAGTCTTCTGTTGCCGCATCTAGCGAACACTTTGCACGCATTGTTGGCTGATAAGGCTGAGGTGAGTTTATTGAAGTAATTTTATGTGTTTTGGTCCGGATTTCCTTTCCTTTTCATTTGTCTTTTTATCTTGTGCTTTAAAATAATCGAAAGAAAATAAAATATTTTCGATGCCGCGACATCATTTTAAAGAATAGGAATTTATATCGTATTTCTATCTTCATAAGTTTGAATATCCATTGATAAAAAAATGTATCCTTTGCCATGCCCTCGCGGTCTGCATAGGCCTTAATCTTCTTAATCATAAAACCCAATGTTAACTTCCTTTCTTTTCATATTTTATTTACCATATCAAATATAGAATAACATGTCTTTTAATTCTTTCCGTTGACATCATTTTCTATAATTTCATCTCTTTTCTCTCTTCCCACTTGTCTCTGCCCCCTGATTGTCTATCTTTGATAGCGACCAAAATCGGTCTCAAAGTGTCATCTCAACGGTCTCGTTCCGAACGCGACAAAAGAAACCTACGCGTTTTGACAGTTTGGGACCAATTTTGAGACAAGGAGAGGGAAAGGTTTGAGACAAGTTAGTTAGACATAGACAGCTGGTGTTCAAATTTCCCTTTCGCGTCCTTTCATCTCTGTTCACAATTTTTCTTTTCACAACCCTTTTTAAATAGTATTACTGTGTTTCCTTTTAGATCTATAATAATTATCAGTTTGGTTGTTGTCAAAAATAGAATCTGATTACCTTTTCTCATAAAATTTTCTTCCTAAATCTATTTCAGCTAATTTCACCAATCTTAAGTCAAAAGTTTTAGATATAGTTTTCCAGTAACGTCATTTGAATTCATTTTTCTGATTTAAAAAAAAGTTGTATTACAGATAATGACTTGTTAAAAAAACTTAGTTTGTGTTAGCTCGAGATTCAATTTTTAATTTGATTTCTAAAACATCAAATCTATTTGAATCCATTTTTAATGTTTTTCTTCTTGCAATAATATCAAGTGCTCTTGTACACAATTTAAGGGCTAATTTACATTTAGATTTAAATGATATCGTCGGTTGCAGGTTCAATTGGCGTAACTGACAAAACACGACTTTTCACTAGAGCCGTTTAAAGTTTTTTTCGTGATAAATTTAACATAACTTTTTTTGTGTGTGGCCTTTTTTGGATCTGCTTTGACAGAATAGCTTAAAATTTACTAAGCTTTCAGCCTAAATATGAAATTTGTTCATAAACTCTCTTTTTTAGAAAATGAATGTCAGTTACACCAATTTTTGTCACTGGTGACCTGTAGCACAGGTTTTTCTATACCTATTTCAGGCACCAGTCTCTCACAAAACAGGTTTTTATAATACAACGTTTTTAATATTAATTATTCTGTATATTTATTTTACTATTTATAATATTGTTTGTGAGAGAAATAAATAAATGATTTGATTTGATTTGATTTGATTTGATTTTTTTTCAAACTTATGACGGTTACACCATTTTTTTTTTTAACTTATGACAGTTACACCAATTTGACCTTGAGACTTCTTAAAATATTTCAGGTCGAAATGGTGTATGGCTTCTAAAATAACAAGTTACGGCAATTCAGTTTGATGTAAGAGACGGTGTATTACTTTGTTGTTTGATGTTACTTTAGTTAAAATGCTTAAGAATGTAAAGAAAAATAAAGAAATAATCACCTAATGTCAGTTACGCTAATTTTACTGTTATTTTAAATTTATTAGTATAGGGTAAGAAGATTCAATAAAAATCATTTTTGTTTAAATAATCTTAATTTATTCAGTAAAAACCACTTCCAAATAGTATTTTTAATTAGCTTACTCTTCAGTTTAATTTAGCGCACACTGCACTACAACACACAACCTTTTTTAAATGATTTAATGAAAAAAAAAAAACAATCAACTTAATCATTGCTAAACGAAATTATATTTTTATTACAAAATTGTATGTTTGATTAGATTACCCTGATAACAAGTTTTATTTAGCGCAGACTGCGCTACCTTTTTTTAAATGATTAAAAGAAAAAAAAACAATAAACTGAATCATTGTTCAACGCAATTATTATTTTCATTTCCAAATAGTATTTTTTAATTAGCTTAATCTTCTAATAAGTTTTATTTAGCGCAGACTGCACTACAACACACAACCTTTTTTTTAAAATGATTAAAAGAAAAAAAAATCAACCTAATCATTGCTAAATGAAATTATATTTTTAGGTTTTACTCTTCTTCTACTGAGTCTTCTTGATCAGTTTGGTTAAGAGTGTCTTTTACATCTTTGGTAAAGGGTAGGTTTAAATAATCACTATGGTATCTGTTAGGAATAACACCGTCATCGCACAATTTTTTTTAATCTGTATACTTCACTTGTGATATAGCCAGTCTGCTTTTGTAAAGGGGTTCCAATGCTTCAACACTTTTCTAACCCTTGTTTCAAATTGCTCTTGTAGTTCGTTGACAACCTTTTTTACTCTAGCCTTTCCTTTCCCTTTTCCTTTCCGCTTTAAATCTTCTTCATCGACCTTGATTTCATAAGTCGTTGCATTGGTTTTCATGGAATGTTTTGTTTTAATAGTTTTTATATCTTTTTTCTTAATTGTGGCAATCCTGACCTTCGACATCTGTCAATTTTTCATGCTAAAACATACTTGCGTCACTGGATCTCAATCAATGAAATCTTTGTGTTCGAGGACAAATACCTTGTAGGGACGAGGATTTTTTCGTGCCGATTCCATGAAACTTGGCCATTGCGTAGGACTCCATACAGTCAATTTACGCACTTCGCATTCTATTATAGAGTGCATACTATCTACCGGCATGTAACTATGGCCTGGCAGCAGGTAATTAATTTGGATGATCAGTTTTAATTTTGTCTCCTACATATAGGGTTGCTACTTTTTTTTGCAATTAAAGTATATCACACTATCACACTAATCACACTATCACACGAATATCACACTATCACACTAATATTATAAATGCGAAAGTTTGGATGGATGTTTGGATGTATGTTTGTTCCCCTATAACTCGACAACCACTGAACCGATTTGACTGAAATTTGAAACACAGATAGATAATGACCGAAAATAGAACATAGGCTACTTTTTATATCGTCAAAATGTACGGTTCCCGTGGGATAAACAAAATAGTAGTACGTAGTAGCCGTAAAATACTTTATTAAAAGTATGGGTGGCAACCCTACTTTCACATCTTAGGAAAAAGTACGATAGCAATAGTTTGAGCGTGCGCGGTATGTGTAATCCACTGCAATTTGGTCGGATAATAGTTTTCAAATTGAGGTAAAAAGCAAACTATTATTTCATTCCCACGTGCAAATTGGCGTAACTGACACCAAGCTTAAACCTAGTTTGAGTCAATTGACGCAACTGACCATTAGTGAAATAATGTTGATGACATTTTGTTGTATGCGATGTTAATTTTTTTTATTTGAATTATAATTGGTGTAAGAGCACATAATATAACCTTAAATTTTTCGGGGCTACAGTTACACCAATTTTACTTGTGCAAATGGGTGACTTAATCAGTTACAGCATGATTTAGAAGGAAATCTGAAAAGTTCACAGCTGAAATTGTGATGTAACTGAAAATTTTTTAACGCTAGAATTTTTTTGAGTATACCATTCGATAGAGCAGAAAAAACTAAGAAAAACTGTATACTCAACTCATTTTACGTGTTTTGTCAGTTACGCCAATTGAACCTGCAACCGACGATATACGTTTTAATATTAGTATTCGCATATTTAGTATTCGCAGATTTTTGTACTTAATATACATTTCGTTGAAGCCTAGGAATTACATAGTTTTAAAACTATAGTAAAGTCAAAATATTCAGAAAGGTTTTGTGAATATTATGAATTTACATGCAGTGTTCAAGTAAATAACAATTGATTTTTGTTTCGTTTTGGAGATTGCCACTATTTATAACTAATCCGTCTCTTTGGCTGGTATTTTCTACCCTTTTCAGCTATAAAAAGAACTTATAAAACATAAAATTTATTTTTCGTAGAAAAGCTAATGTGTCATCGAATGAATTGATTTTGATGTAAATACCAGCTTCAGTATGTCAAATTATGTTGAAAATACAAATTAATTTTCAATCTATCCAAATAGCGCACCTTTATCGGCGAAATGTAGACTTTATTTCAAGCCATTACTTTACCGTTTAGTAGATAGATTTCTAATTGTGCATCATACTTAGTTTTTTTTAATGTACAATAGTTGCAATCTTCAAATTGAACATTTTGTCACTGTCTGTTTGTCCGTCCTGTTTTAAATCACCTGTCACGGTATGTACGCACCTGTGTTTACGTGTACGTGTTGTCACTTGTCACGTGTATTACGTTAAGGGATGTATGGGCGTGAATCGAATTTCTAAGCTGTTTTATGAATTGATTATTTACTAATAGGACCACCCCTTGATTGTCTATCTTTGATAGCGACCAAAATCGGTCTCAAACTCCAGTACAGTGACCACGCAAGTAGCTCTGTCACTCTCATATCAACGAGACCGAATGCGACATAAGATACCTAGCCTATTGTTTAAAACGTGTCAATGCTTAACTGACTTTGACCAGATTATATAGAATAGAAATGAATTTAATCATGGCACTGTTGTAAACATTCTGTTTACAGTAACATTCTTGTATTTTCATTTTGTTGTAATATTCGATTCTCGCCCTTAACTCCACCACACAAGGTCTATGGCAGTTGCGTTCGTGAGTCGCTGGCGTCGGCACCGAGGTAAGCACGCACGCCGATGCATGCAGCCCGAAATGCACTTTATGTTGTTCGTAATGGGGTCAAAATGTTAATGAGATTTCACTGCTGTTTTTTTTTTGAAACACGAAGCTTTGAAAATTTGAATCTTCCTAGAAATAAGACTCAAATTTGTCAAAGATTTAGCAGTGAAAAGGGTTGGTTTATAATATTTATGTTGAGAATGACTTTGTAATATTATATTTTATGGGTGTATATTATATTATAGACTTATAGTATATTTGTGAAGCTTGTGGAATGGAGAATGATTTATGTAATTTATGTTATTTATTTCTAAATCTGTTAAATTGCGCTGATAGAAAAATGGAGTGTAAATATCTTCAGAAACTAATATGAAACTCAATTTAAATTATTATTAGCATGACAACTGTACATACCTACATATTTTAACTAAAATGTATTGGCTGTGGGCAAGCGTAGCACACAATCTTACAGATACTTTCTTTAACCACTTTCTTTCTTTGACACTTTCGAATTGTATCAATAGAAGATTGGTTGCTGCGTTTTGATAAACTAACCATTAGAAATAGTTCACTAACTAAATGTTAGAGATAATGCTATTGTAATCCCCTGGTCGCACCCGCATCGTGAGATATGCACACAAAACGTGATTTTTCTCTAACCACCAAGATAAAAACAATTGTTTCCTTCAAATTATATTATTTTCAATGACTGACTTCAGAATTTCTTTCAAATCATTTTACAAAATGATTGATGAATTTCTGTGAATAAACAAAATCTGGCGCAGCCTGAGGGATCTGAATATTTTAAGTCATTTTGACTTATTTAGTTTTGAAGTCAGTGTAATCTGTTTTATATATTCATGTAATGTATATGTATTAATTTTACATAGGTAAATCTCTAAAACTCCTTAGTGTATGTTTACTTCACGTATTTTATGTAACTCATGTTAGTTGGTACTTAAAGAGATGGCTCACTTATTTTTCTTAGTTATTTCTATTTAAAATATTTTGTTAAATAACTAACTAACCACAGCTGATTGAGAATACTATTGCTTTTTTCAAATGGCTTAATTTCATTAAATAATTGCATAAAAAAGTAAAGTGAGCCATTTGTGTGTTTATTTATGTGTGTATGCATGTAGTGTGTCCCTCAGTGTGAAGTTTATCTAATAAGGCTACTTATGCAAAGGCACAGAATTCCAATTTACTTAATTTTTCTCGATTGAAATACTTATTGTAACCATCTTTTCAACTAAACTTACAAACTATTTTCATATTATAAAAATAGTTAATCAGTCATTTTGTTATCCACATAGCAAGCAACAAAAGTTGTAATCTTTTTTAAAAATCTCATCTACAATTTGATTTCATTTGGCTACGCCAATTTTTTTAAATAATTAGTCGTCAGAAGAGGTTTGTATGTGCTTTTGTTAACTGCCACCGTGTGTCTGTCTGTGTGTTCACTCTACTAACATTTCCGTCTTCAATCTTCGTCGAAATATTAGAGGTTTCTATTATAATACTATTATAAGTACTGTATGTCTAAGACTATAGATAATATTTATTATACCTCGATACTTGAACGAACTTTCCATACAAAATAATATAAAATAACTAGTTGTTTTCGAAAAATAACATTGCAACGATTTTATTTTGATGTTTTAAAAGTAAAACGATTAAAAATGAGCTATTGATGTAGCTTGACCACTAAATTGTGTGCAAACTCTTGATGTGTTGCATGTTGCATTTGTGGACTGTCACTTTGACAGATGTCAATGTCAAAGTGACAGCTCACGGGTGTGATGACTGATCATTGTGAATATACTCGCTTTTGTTGTCTAAATGGTGATATTAGTACTACATTCGCGTCTTGATAACTACGTCTTACAATAATAATGAGGATTCGCGAATTTTACTTATATGTTACTGCAAATAGGACGGGTATTTACCAATGATCAGTCTAAATATTGTTAGTGTACGCTTCGATGTATGCTCGATTGGTGAGATAATTCATTTGAATTGTTGCATTATGACTTTATCAGTTAGTTTGAAAACTTTATTCAATTTTGGTAAATTAAAGGAAACGTTACCAAAAACACTTACATTTCATAATCCATGGACTAGTGATTCATGAATAACGGGCTATTTAGCTCCGCTGTTTTATGGGATCACTTTTCTTTGTTTAATAACATTAATACAGTTGTGTCTGAACTGAACTTTGACTAGCCCATACAAATATGACAAGTATAATTTAAAAAAATCAAGTTTTAATGATCACTACTGAATGTACTAGTTTACTACATTACTTGTTTGCCTCTTGTGCCCTACCTGCATAAGGGAAGATCTTACAAACGCCACAGACGATGGAGTAAAGGTGGCAAGGTTCTACTCGAATTTAATTTGTTGGAAACCTCTGATAAACAAACAATGTCTAAACAATGTCCCAGGCACTAGTGTCCCGTTAAGTGTAGGCAAAGATTGCCTCCTGACACTATCATAATATCATATATGACATAATCATCTAGTAAAGATGTAAAGGCGACCTCTGATACGCAAGAATAGAATGTAAAGTCATAATGCAAGCCTCGCCGGGGCTACGTAGCGTACGCTAGCTTGTGTCGGGTGTGGCAGTGGGACAAGTCCGCGGCGCACCAGTCCCGCTCCAAGGGCAAGGCGGCGCGGCTGCTCGGCGCTGACGCCGCGCACTTACAGCGCGACACCAGGCAACAACAGATCGTATGTATACAACAGAACGAGCGTGTGACGGAACGTTGACTCACAGTATCATACGTAATTAGGGGCTAGATACAGGATATGGGGCAGAACAGAACGAGCGTGTGACAAAATATGCTGGGGGAACCACAGGGCTAGCTTAGGGATATTCTCACAGGGCTTATAACATATTGGGGGACTAGAGGGACAGTAGTTAAAGACATTCGATTGACGGGATAAGGACATTTGAGCGCGACATCAGGCAACAACAGATCGTATGTATACAACAGAACGAGCGTGTGACAGAACGTTGTCTCACAGGATTCAGATAATAATTAGGGACTAGATACAGGAACCGTCACATGCCCTATGCATGTGACGGAACATCATATTGGGGGACTAAATATGGGATTTTGAGAGGGGTTGCGACACTTGAAGGGATGACGACACTTGCCAGGGTTGAGATATTTGACGAGATTAAGATACTTGACGGGTTTGACGCACTCGAAAGAAGATCACATCATATAGGGGGCTAAACACATGATATGAGACAGACCATCATGCTGACATGGGGACACACTGGGCTATTTCACAGGGTTAACATCGAATTGGAGAATAGATAAGTATAGGAGTTTGAGAGGGATTGAGACACTTGAAAGGATGACGACACTTGATTGAGTTGAGATATTTGACAGGGTTAAGACGGGTTTGACACTCGAAGGAAGTTTAGTCATCAATTAGGGGACTAAACACAGGATATGGGGCATGTGACGAAACGTCTTGCTGGGGGACTCACTGGGCTAGTTCACAGGGTTAACATCGGATTGGAGGACTAGATATGGGATTTTGAGAGGAGCTGATACACTTGAACGGATGAAAACGCATGTTAGAGTTAAGACGGGGTAAAGACACTTGACTGGTTTGAGGTAAGCGAAGGAAAGTTTGAAAGGGGTATGACTTTGGACTTGAAGAAGATTTACAACACTCAATAGACACATCTAGGAAAAAAATACAGACAGGAATACCTAATTGCTTCTGTTGACCTTGAGAGGAACACTGGAAGCAAATACATTTGAGAATATGCAGAATAAGTAAGTTCGTCACATGCTCGTTAAAATCTAATTAGTTGAGTCAAACAGCTGAGATTGTGAATTCATACACTCTTTCGGCTGACTAGTCTTAAAGTTATAGTCTCATCAGAATGTATCAACTAACGTTATAATTGTAAATTATCTATACATGCTTTAGTTTTAGCTTATTTATATTAGCTTGCATTCATGTTTGCTGTTCAAGCATACGCTGTAAAATAAGCCTTATAAACCTTAGGGTATATTAGATTAAACAACTGTTTCTGATTCCATGCAGCTGAATACAAGGCGAAAAGGTTTGTTCGAGATGGATACAAAAAAAAAACAACTTAATCAAAATAACTGCACCTATAGGACCTTGTAAATTAAGACCATTGATATTATTTTAAAGACTTACCCTGATATGCATAATGGACTTATAAGCTCACTAGATCACAAGTAAATCTGTGGCCATCTATCTCTTTAATTAAATTTGAGTAAAAACGAAAAAAAATGTCCAATGTCATGCCAAAATGACAGCTGATTATGAACAATGGAACTGCAACTTTTGCAACTTTTTGAATTGGTTTTCAATGAAAATTTACAAGGTCTTATTATTGGCGTTTGAAGTACCTTTCCATTCCCTTAGCGATTTTGTCTTAGTACCTTTAGAACTTACAACAAATCTACTTCGGACGCCTCAGCACCGCCAATCAATTCTGCACCCTTTCCCCTTACAATACCGTCTACAATCAGGTGGAGCTATGCGTGGAGACGCTAGGAGAAGTGATGTCACTGCTAGCTCGGGCCGACGTCGGTCCGGTTGAGGCGGATATCGGCGAGCTGTCGATAAGACTGCTGCCGACAGTTTTGAAGACCGCGGGGTCGATGCTCGCTGAGGAGAATGAGACAGATGAAGCTCTTGTGGTAAGTTCTTTTGGTGTTGCAGTCAATTTTTGTGGGCCAATTAACGAGTCGGACAGTCTGTTTTGTTCATGGGTTTTGTAATCCGTTCCAATTCTTGAACGAATCATACAATTGTCACAATGGCTTACTTATAGGCTTTTCGCTGCGCAGTAGAAAATTTAGTATGAAAAGTTTGCACTGCGCATCGAAACGGCTAACTTCACGAATGCCAAGATCCGTTTGAAGAAGTGCGACGGGTGTTAGATAATAGTGAACATTTGTTAAACGGCGCAGTAAAAACTATAATACCAGAAAATAAACAGGATTACATAGGACTGTTGCTCTCGCGTATGGTAGAAATTCTCTCAGGTCTTGATCATTTGAACGAGGTTTTTAGTCATAGCACCTCAATTTACCTAAGCATTCCGTATCTAAAAGGTTTCAAGCCCATCTTCGCTTATTAGAATACATTGTATCCTCGCGATGTTTTCCGACAACTTTAAGAGTTCATAATTAGTGCACATGGCAACTTTCCGAAACGTTCAACCCATTGATACACCGTGATTTAAACTCGCAACCTTTTGAAAGTCGAGAGTATCCACTAGCTAGACTTCTTCTTCTGCCAGTGCCTCTCCATTACTGAAGGTTAGCTGTCATCCTGCCAAATTTTTCTAGTGCTAGCCTAAACAGATCTTCCGTTTTCTTAAATCCACTAGACTAGACCAACACAGCTATTATATCAAATGCTTACCATTTCTTCCAGCGTCGAATGGTATCGGTTCTTCTCGACATGGTCCGTCAGATGTCCGAAGACCAGCATAGGTTGATCGTGCGTGCGTTGGAGAACGAATGCGTCGACGGAGCTGGCACACTGGTCGGCGACGCGATACGTCTGTTACTGCAGTTGCTGCAGAAACCGGTGTTCAAGCCGCACTGGGCTGATATGCTGACTATGCAGTTTCATGTTATGTTGCATGCACTTAGGTAAGTAATAGATATGTCGCAGCCAACTGGTTGAATTAGCCATTCAATTAAATGCCTAGCCATTTCATTGAGTGCCGCCATTCAACTAAATGCCTAGGCGGATAGTTGAATCATTGAAGCGTTTGAAACGTTCAACACTCTGCCTGATTGAAAGGCCGCCATCTCATTGAATTAGTATGTTTTTCTGCCACCGCGGCGCTACTTTCGCTTTGTTCACAAGATGGCATCTACAGCTGGTGTTTCTTGAATGTTGTGTGTTGTTTTGTCGTGAAAAATAAACAAAATAAGTTCCCAGTGTTATTCGTATGCCACAAAATAATGGATTTACCCTCGAGCAGCCTTTCTGCGTGGGTGTGTGATACGCGTGCTATAAAAAAAAAAACCCAAAACCTACTTACTTTTTCTGTGTGCAAGTGAACCGCCTAGCCATTTCATTGAGCGCCGCCATTCAATTAAATGCCTGACCTTCGTTTAGCCGTAGTGTGGAACGTTGTGTTCAACACTCCGCCTAAACGAAGGTCAGCCATTCAATTGAATGACGGCGCTCAATGAAATGCCTAGGCATTTAATTGAATGGCTAATTCAACCAGTTGCCTGCGACAGATATACAATGTGTGTGTGCGATTCTTCTCATGAATGTTGGCTTTACTGTGATTTCGATTCGGGTATGTGTGATTCTTCTCCTACATGGCTTTACTGTGATTTCGATGAATTTTTGTACCAATGGTTCTTAGTTATATTTGGACCCGGTAGTTTGCGCTGCGCTGTCATCGTGATTTTTTTCTTTCTGTGGCTACTACTGTACCGCTTGCATGTATAAAAACACGATATTATGTATTCTTTGTATGGATTTCTAAAAATCAACGCTCACTCCATCAACTTCGTGGCGTCCTCGGATGAAAAGAAATGAAAGCCGATACGGAGTTGACGTGGTCAGCTATGACCTATAGAGTAAAATATTTCAATAAAACTTGTCAATTTAGCAAAGATTAAGATAATGTATTTATCTTGACACTTTCATGTCAATGACAAAAGATGGCAACAGACCTACCTTTCAATTCTACAAAACCAAACTTAGGTTAAATTCTGCAAAAAATCTTAGAATTATTTTTTCCTGATAGTAAAAGTAAGTAAGTATAACTTCGTATGGGCAAGTGGCCAACTCTGGTGACGGAGTTTTTAGATCGCCTAAAAACTGATAGTACTGGAATATAGTCATGAAAGTTCTGTATTTCTTGTTCCAGACTTATATCAATCACCCTACGCGAGCGGATATCCACCGACGACACAGAAACACTGACCATAGCGCAGGAACAATGTCGGCTTTGGTTCAGCGCGTGCGCGCTAGTTGCCACACAGAGCCCCTTGCAGCTGGAAACATTACATGCGGCGAGGAAGCAGAGGGTTATAGCGCAGTATGGAGATATTAGGAGGGGGATTGCGGAGTGTATGAAGGAGATGTGGTTTAGTCTTGGTAAGTGTGATGTTTATGTATGATACGAATAACCAAAGAAAAAATAATATGACTACAACCAACGTACAGAAAAAAAATATAAATAGCGACTCTTGCTGCGACGAAACAAAGTGCAATTCAGCTCGAATAAGCACTTATGAAAGATATTTAAAGTTGAACACTGGTTAAATAGCGTCCTGTCTCTGTTTGTCACTATCCACAAATAAAGACAGGACGTTGTTTAACCAGTGTTCAACTTTAAACATCTTTCATAAGTAGGGCCCTTAGTGCCTAGCGCTATATTCACCTAAACATTTGCCTCTAACGCATAATTCTGTCGCTATCTGGCGTATCAGGAGTCGCATAAATAGGTAATCGACGCGGGCGGCTAGCGTGCGAGCCGAGCGGCAAATGGAAACCCACTTCAGTGGGTTATTAATAGACAGACAGTGAACATTCACAAAAAAAAGGTTCCAATGAATTGAGAACCTTCTTTTTATTTGTAAGTGAATATACATAAAAGATGGATGGACTGTGTGAATGCAGATATGTGTGTGTAAGGAGTGAGCACTGAGATGACGAGTGATAGATTGAAGTGGAAGAGGGAAACATGTTGTGCCAACCCCACCTAGTGGGATAAGGGCAGGGAGATGATGATGATGATACATAAAACAAAAGATTCCGACGAATTGAGAACATTTTTTGAAGTCGGTTAATAAAAATGAAAATCTTATTCGTAAAAATCATAGATATTTGTTTCGCAGGAGAGCACAAGCGCGCGTTCATCCCTTGCCTGGTCGGTCCGTTCTTGGAAGTGAGTTTCCTCCGCGACGAGGAAGTGAGAAACACTACTATACCCATCTTCTTCGACATGATGCAGACTGAGTATACTCATAGCGTCGCCCACGGAGAGACCGGTAAGTTGTAAAGTTAAATGGACTTAGGCCTTTTCCTATTTCCTTACTTATCTTACTTTTCTTACTTATCATCTTACTTATCTTACTCATCTCATCTTATCTCATCTCATGAGTAAGATAAGTAAGATGATAGGTAAGAAAATAAGTAAGATAAGTGAGATAAGTAAGATAAGTAAGATAAGTAAGATAAGTAGTAAGATAAGTAAGATAAGTAGTAAGATAAGTAAGATAAGTGAGATAAGTAAGATAAGTAAGATAAGTAAGATAAGTAGTAAGATAAGTAAGATAAGTAAGATAAGTAAGATAAGTAAGATAAGTAAGATAAGTAAGATAAGGAAGATAAGTAAGATAAGTAAGATAAGTAAGATAAGTAAGATAAGTAAGATAAGTGAGATAAGTAAGATAAGTAAGATAAGTAAGATAAGTAAGATAAGTAGTAAGATAAGTAAGATAAGTAAGATAAGTAAGATAAGTAAGATAAGTAAGATAAGTAAGATAAGTAAGATAAGGAAGATAAGTAAGATAAGTAAGATAAGTAAGATAAGTAAGACAAGTAAGATAAGTAGCAAACTAGCAAACTACAAACGCGAGGCGAACGCGCGTTTGTAACGCATGGAAGAAAGCTTGTCTAGGTCTCAGGAGGTGTAGACAATTTCGGAAGAAAGTTTCTATTCTCGAATGTCAAAATCAGATAAAATTTAACGCCATGCTCGCATCTGTACACTAATCTCATACAAAATCGTACTATGTTGTCTACTCTAGTGTAGAGTAGAGAGGAAATCGCCATGCTTGGCCTGCTGTAGAGGAGAACAGACAGACAGACATCCGGTGGACAGACGAAAGTATTTTTGTTCAACCTGAAGCAGAGATGCTGCGCTCGCTCGTTCAAAAAGCGACCTGTTTTTTATGTTAACTTTTATCTTGAATAAACCATCCTACTTATCTAACCTATTTAATAGATCTGTCGAATGATTGTGATCGTAAAAGATTTTCGAGCGTTAAGATATAAATATTTCTTTGGAATTTCGTTCCAGGATAACTATTTTGGAACAAAATCTCGTAGTTTTCTAACTTACCTTATACTTTCAGGAGAGAGCTACCTCAAAGACCTAGAAAGCGAGCTGATAGACAAACTAGACACGCTCGTGGAGGCGGGTTGCGGCGACGCGGCGTGGCGCGTGCGATTCGTGTCGCTCTGCGGCGCCTTGTCCGGGCATGCTACGGGGGCACTGAGACAGGCCGCGGCGGCGTTGGTAGCCGCTGCTGCTAGGCAATTAGACACCTTATTGTTGTACAGGTAAGGTTAATTATCCTGTGTAGGAGCTTGATCTGTTAAGCTTGATAAGTCCTGACACTGAGACAAGCCGCGGCGGCGTTGGTAGTCGCTGCTGCTAGGCAATTAGACACCTTATTGTTATACAGGTAAGGGAAGATATCCTGTGTAGGAGCTTGATCTGTTGTTATGCCATTTGATCATTTGATGAGTACTGAATTGCTGATGACAGACGTTTATTTTAGTAAACCAATTGCCACCCTATAGTAGTCGTGATCTAATATTATACAAGTGGCTAAAAATTTCAAAAAACCAACTTCTGTGTTATATATGCTGAGCAATTTTTTACACTCTCGGGGTTTATTTCTGTTCATTACTCCGAAGACCCTTGACAGATCCTCATCAAATTTTTATGGCACAAATACCCTTTCAAATAAAAAAAGAATTTACCAAATCGGTTCAGGCGTCTTCGACTAATTGGTGAAGATACATAAAAAAAAGCACAAAAAAAGCTTCCGACGAATTGAGAACCTCCTCCTGTTTTTAAAGTCCTTTAAACCCTAATTTTGTTTTCAGAACTGCCGCCCAGAAATCTCCGACTCCACACAGGATGCATCTAACGACAAAAGTGCTTCATTTCTATGAGCAAATCGAAAGGCCACACATGTATATTCGGTAAGTTATTTGAGAATATATCTTTCATTAATTTTACTTCCTTGTGGCTTTATTACACTATCTATATAAGGTATGATTCAGGTATGAAAATAATTAAATTTCTATACTCTAATTCAGAAACCTAGATAATTTTCGTAAACAAAGAAATGTCATGATATGTCACTGTCATAATGACAAGTCAGGGGTAGAATTTACTTTTTACCATGGATCACTAATTATTAGTAATGGCGCGTGGTTTTGCTTTCGCGATAGATACAAAAATACAAAAATCAAAATAGCGTTATAAGGATTCGACGGAATCGAATTCGAATCCGAAGGTGAAAACCTTCGGATTACGAAATATTCGGATAGGAAACGAATCGAATGAAGTTAAATCCCCCTTTTTTTGGGAGAACTGAAAGTGCCAGTTGTTTTGCGTTCTTTCAAAATTCTTTGGACAGTTACTGCAGAGAGCCCCAAAAGCTCGGCCGTTCTTTTCGCACAAGCTCCAAGTGACCAAACTTCACCCGGTGGCCACTTTTTGTATGTGTTTTTATAAACATTCATCACCATGACTTTTTCTGTGGAACTAATAGATTTCTTTGGACGTTTTTTTTGTGGCGACAGATAGTCACTTGTTTGCGATGTTGAT
This sequence comes from Camptogramma bilineatum, assembly GCA_958496255.1. Taxonomy (NCBI): domain Eukaryota; kingdom Metazoa; phylum Arthropoda; class Insecta; order Lepidoptera; family Geometridae; genus Camptogramma; species Camptogramma bilineatum. Next base: position 1,071,226 of record OY292472.1, read on the forward strand.
GGACCTGGCATCGCATCAGCCGGCGGCGGCGCGGGTTGAGGTTCCATGTTTATTAAAAAACAAACACAACAACAAGGTTGAAAACTTAACACATATTGATAACAATAACAGACAACGATATTGTAAAAACGAAAACAAAACAAAAACTCAACAACGCACAATTGCACACGAGCAGCGAAAAAGGAACACATTCGACTTCGATGAGCGAGAGACGAATGAAATACACGAAATAAAATGGCGCTTATTGTCAAAATGCAAAAAATGTTTCGAACTTCTGTGATTTGCTCCCATTTTACTCCGATGATACCAGTGTCGTAAAATATTTTCTGCTAATATTTCTTCATCATTTTATATTTTTGCTAATAAAATGAAATAAAATATAATTTATAGCACAAAACCATTGCTACATTCCATTCTATGGATATTTATTAGAAAATAAGCCGTACCTTAAGTTTTTAGAAAATTGGAGTAATCTTCTAATAACTTCTATTTCGAAACATTTTTTTTGATATGGTAACACCTTTGTTTACGAAAATTATCTAGGTTTCTGAATTAGAGTATAAGTACAAAATTAGACCACTGGTTAAGCAAGACATGTCCCAGTCAAAAATAGGTGAACTTTTTGATATACTTACTAAATAAAAACATGTGACAATCTGTACTCGAAACCCACATGAGTGTGTTGTTAAAGTATCTAAAACTTTTTTACTTACTTACCTATCATCTAAAAAGCTGGAAAGGGGGGAGGAAGGCATTTGCCCTGCAGTGGGACAATATAGGCTAAAATAAATAATAATCATAATAATAACATTAGCTAAGTTTTACGGTCAACGGATTGAAATATTGTATTGTAACAAGATCAATTTAATGCTTCAAAGTTTGTAAACAACATTAAATATTTGAAATTCCTCAGATCATCATCATCTCTTGAACAATCATCATTATCATTTCAGCCCATTTGCATCCACTGATCCTATTTTTTAAACCTAACTTTCATTACTTCTAGCTACGTCCACAAACTAGCTAAGATGTACCAAGCGTCCCAGCAGTGGGTCGAGGCTGGGCTAACATTGCAACTCCACGCTAAGTTGCTGCTGTGGACCCACGATCCCTTGCCGCCGAGGCTGCAACATCCCACTATGCAACATGACAATCACACTTCGCATAGAGAACTCAAGGTATAGAATCGAATAAGTGAATGGATGAATGAACGTAAAAAATCGAATGAGTAAGTATATGAATGAACGAAACAAGTTTTTTAGACGTTGAGGTCATGACATCCCACTATGCAACATGACAATCATACTTCGCATAGAGAACTCAAGGTATAAAATCGAATGAGTATATGAATGAACGAAACAACTTTTTTAAACGTTGAGGTTACAACATCCCACTATGCAACATGACAATCATACTTCGCATAGAGAACTCAAGGTATAGAATCGAATGAGTGAATGAATGAATGAAACACGTTGTTTAGACGTTGAGGTTACACCATCCCACTATGCAACATGACAATCATACTTCGCATAGAGAACTCAAGGTATAGAATCGAATGAGTGAATGAATGAATGAACGAAACACGAGCTTTAGACGGTGAAGGAAAACATCGTGAGGAAACCCGCGGCTTAGTCAGCCACGTATTGAGCATGTCTTTCCTGTGGATATGGCTGGTTTAGCTGAGAGGATGGTGTAGGTGCTGGACAAGCCTACTCCATCTTAAACAATGTCCCACAAAAATTTATATGCGCATTGCATATAAATTTTTCGAAACGAAAATCCATTGATGCACGGCCAGGATTCGAACCCACGACCTTCGGGTCGAAAGTCGAGGTACTATACCCCTCGGCCAACACGGCTCTGAGCAAATGAATGCATAAAAGGCCGAACTACGATACGAGAATGTTTACCTACGAAGGCGCTCAATTGTACAATTCACTACCGTCAACTATAAAAAATGTAAGCTCTTTCTATGCATTCAAATCAAAGCTAGCTAAACACTTAATTGAAACCTACTCGTAATATTTGTTTTGACTGTATAGACTGGGTACAATGCCTACCTGCACTGTTTGTTACGACTTTCCTACCTACTTATTAATGTTCTCATGTAAGTGACTGTATTGTCTTTTTGAGAATAAATTCTTTTTTGAACCTAAATCATCTTCTTTCAGGAAACCCTATACCTAGAAATAGCCGACCTTCTAACCCGAGGTCGGCAATGGGAGGCCGCGGTGGCCAACGTGAAGGAATTAGTGCGAGTGTACGAAGATTCCGCGCTAGGATACGCGCCGTTAGCGGAATTACACGCGCAGTTGGCTGAATTGTACCTAGCTATCACTAGGACACCGAGAAGTCATCCTGGGTAAGTAGATCGTTAATCTGTGACCTTTTGAATTGACCTTTGACCTTGACCTTGACCCCGGGAAATGACTGGTCCAACTGTAAATTCCGAGTGTGGAGTAAGATAGTGTCCTTAGCAGATAATGCACAGCTGGCAGTTCACTAGGACACCTAGAAGTCATCCTGGGTAAGTAGATCGTTAAACTGTGACTTTTTGAATTGGCCTTTCACCTTGACCCTGACCCTGACATTGACCCGGGAAATCACTGGTGCAACTTTGAATAAACCCTAAATTAAAAACTAATTTAATATTGCATGCATAACTGGCAGTTCTACCTACCGATCACTAGGACAGTCATGCGGGGTAAGTAGATCAATAATGTCCTGTGACCTTTTAAGTTGACCTTCACACTGAACTTGACCCGGGAAATGACTTGTCCAACCTCAATATAAACGTATCGATAGGCAACGGTCGATTAAATTAATGCATACTTAATGACAATTTATGATTTTCTATGATCATAAAACTGATTTATAAAACTTTAGTGATCTAAGGACAGTCTGACAATAATCAAAGTTATGCTAAACTAACTCTTATTTCCAGGTACTTTAGGGTGGTCTACCACGGCAAGGGCTTTCCAGAACTACTACGTGTTCCTAAGGTAACTAAATCTGTTGGGCCATCTATTTGTCATTGACATGAGAGAGATCAGAAAAGAAACATTCTCTAAACGGCCTTGTCAAACAAAAAACATTCTCTAAAAACCTATAGCATGGCGAAGAACCGAAACGTTTTATTTTGTAACTAACTTCCGCCTGCGGCTTCGCTCGCATAGCACCCGGATAATAAGTAGCCTATGTCCTATTCCTGGTCATTATCTATCTATATTTTAAATTAATCGGTTAAGGCTGGATTTTACCAAACTGGATTAAGTTTTATCTCTAGATTAAACCACAGATTAAACTGCTGTTTCTTTGAATATTTTGACATTGTAAAGTTGACACCTTATAACCAGGATAAATTGAATGCACCTAATAATGTTCGGTTGCGCTTTCTGAACAATTGTATTTCAAATTCTGTCGGCTTACGGAATAACTACTCTGGGAGTAAGATTAATCTGTGGTTTAATCTCCAGATAAAACTTAATCCAGTTTGGTAAAATCCAGCCTTAGTGGTTGTCGAGTAAGGGAGTGGACCCACTGCGTTTTCTGCAGCGCGTTTTTGAGCGCGTTTGTATCGATACAAACCAGATAACTGATAGAATACTTATATATTTGTAAATACATACCTACAATACTTTATAACACCCAGACGCAGAACAAACATCTATGTTCATCACACAAAATGTCTGTCCTGGGAATCGAACGACCTACAGCGCAGAAGGCAGAGCTGATACCAACTGAGCTAAGAGGCCAGTCGATATGATGTTGATGATGTTGATTGTCGAATGTGATGATGATGATGTTTCCAGGGGTTCATCTACCGTGGCAATGAGTACGAGCAGCTGCAAGGCTTCATGGAGCGCATGCTGGACGAGTGGCCGGATGCTGAAGTGCTTCTGAAGCTGGACCCTCCCGGGGAAGACATCACCAACTCCGATGGACAGTGTATCCTTTTATATTATACTGTAGAAGTCGCCCGCGGCACAGAATAGTTACGGAATCCTGACTTTGCGAAAACGTATTTAAATAACGACTCTTGCTGCTGCGCAACAACGTTCAATTTAGCTCGTTCATTACCTAGTGCAATATTCACCTACACCAATGGTTCCCAAACTTTTTTTTCTTATGGACCCCTTTCAAAATTTTACTGGTTTCGGTGGACCCCCTGCTGCTACCTTTCTACCATATTCCCAAAAAACTTGTGCACCCCCATTTTTGTTTCTCGCCAACGTGGACCCCTTTCGAGTCTCCCGTGGACCCCTGGGGGTCCACCTGGACCACTTTGGGAATCACTGACCTACACAAATATTCTTTCTAACGCATAACTCTGTCACTGTATGGCGCGGAGTGACGCGAAAGGGTTGTCGACTTGTCGCGTGACGCGTAAATTGGCAGTACATTGGCGGACTCGCCAATATATATATTTTATCAACTCATAAACTATGTATATTCCTAGTATTAATAAAATCCGTTCTGTAGTTTTCGCATGATAGAGCAACAAGCAATACATCTTCACAAACTTACGCATTTATATTAGTAGAATTTAATATGTATTCAGAATAGTTCCTTAACGAAGTGGTACAGTCTTACAAATAAACGCCGTGGAGCCAGTTATGAGCGACAAACTGAAGCGATTGTCGGGCAAGCCGATCGCAGAACAAATCTTACAGTATTACAAACACAATAATGTGGATAAGTTCATGTTTTCCAGACCTTTTCATAGACAAGGTAAGGAATATGTGTTGACTATACCTACATATGGACGTACCTCTGACTATCCCCCAGACATCTTGTATACCTCGTGAAGCGCTCGTGGCGTAGCTTGCTTAGACGTTCTTGATTGATCCAACGATCAATCAATAAATAAATAAATAAAATAAATAAATAAATAATGCTGGACATTTCACACAGCATCATGTAGCCCCAAGCTAAGCAGAGCTTGTGTTATGGGTGCCACACGACTGATATACTACTTAAATACTTTTTTTTTTTTGTAAATACATATTATACATAGAAAACACCCAGACCCGAGACAAATATTTGCAGATCATACAAACATTTGTCCCGCGGCGGGGATCGAACCCGCAACCTTCTGCGTCACAGGCGGGCCTTCACCCACTGCGCCACAGAGGTCGTCAAATAACTTTAAATAACAATAACAATAATAATTTCTAATATATCAATAACTTCAACAAGTTAAGCAGCGTTGTGAGCGGTCACGTTTCGAATGGGTGACCGCAAGTTTATATTTTTGTTGTTTCAGATGAATCATTGAACGGTTCTTCTGATGACTTATCGAATCAGAACGAGTTCGCGACGCGGTGGCTTGAACGGACGGAGCTAGAGATTAGTGATAAGTTACCCGGTAAATATGTACAGAAAGCGTCATTAATTGGTATACCCCTTGTAGCGACATCTACCTGTCGCTAGATGAACTACAGAAAACATGCTACGCACTACAGATGGCGCCACGCTCGACATCAACGACTCGTTTCTGAGTTTCTTAAGGATAACGAACTTCCAAGCTACTCCAAAGCAACTACTACTGCTAAGGAAGAAACACGCTGTGCAGTATCAGACCTCAGACCAGATTGCAGGCTAAAGGAGCAACGGAATCACACGCAACATCGGAATAACATCGGAATTCCCTAGATCTCGCAAGCGGAGTTTCTACCGAGTTGAAGCTTGTATACAACTATCCGACATCAACTGTTGGTCGAAAGACCACGGGTAAGTGGGCCAGATGGGCCGACCCGTTGCAGAGGAACCACCTACTCTGCCTTTGGGGAACTATTCCACCCTGTTCCCCAAACTGGTGACCCCGACGTGATCCAGCCGTCGACTACCTCGGACGACTCCTGCCGAAACCCGACGACTGGAACCCTCAACACGCAGCACCTTCAGCGCCATCATCATCATCAGCAGCGAGCATCATCCTTCGTCTCTCTCCTCTCTCTCTCTCAAGCATACCTTCCGGACCAGCAGCTTCACACCACACCAGCAATCTTCAGCCTCCAGCCTCCGCAGTTCCATCGCAAGCCGCCCCGACTTCCTGGTTCTGCAGGCTCTCCGCTCCTCGATACGCTTCGTGGAGTTTCTTCAACCGCAGCATCATCTGGGCATCACATCCCGACTCACCGTGGACATCACCCAGAGCACTGCACCGCACGCCGAATCGTCCCGACTCACCGTGGACCCGTCTCGACTCACCGTAGACGCACTCGGCGCACCGCGTCGTCCCGACTCACCGTGGACCCGTCTCGACTCACCGCAGACGCACCCGACGCACCTCTCCGTCCCGACTCACTGTGGACAGACATCGTCTCGACTCACCGCAGACGCACCCGACGCACCTCTCCGTCCCGACTCACTGTGGACAGACATCGTCTCGACTCACCGCAGACGCATCCGACGCATCGCTTCGTCCCGACTCACCGTGGACACGTCTCGACTCACCGTAGACGCACCGATGCACCGCTTCGTCCCGACTCACCGTGGACACGTACAATGCTGGTGACAAGATCATATCGACCTTCGGTCTGGAAAGGGAGTGATGTAGCGACATCTACCTGTCGCTAGATGAACTACAGAAAACATGCTACGCACTACAGATGGCGCCACGCTCGACATCAACGACTCGTTTCTGAGTTTCTTAAGGATAACGAACTTCCAAGCTACTCCAAAGCAACTACTACTGCTAAGGAAGAAACACGCTGTGCAGTATCAGACCTCAGACCAGATTGCAGGCTAAAGGAGCAACGGAATCACACGCAACATCGGAATAACATCGGAATTCCCTAGATCTCGCAAGCGGAGTTTCTACCGAGTTGAAGCTTGTATACAACTATCCGACATCAACTGTTGGTCGAAAGACCACGGGTAAGTGGGCCAGATGGGCCGACCCGTTGCAGAGGAACCACCTACTCTGCCTTTGGGGAACTATTCCACCCTGTTCCCCAAACCCCTAGTAAGAGGTCGGTTTGCAAGCCGTTGATCTTAACTTTTGCAAAAACTTTTACATCCTTGCTTACTTATGGATATCTAACTTCGCTCGAGTTCCTAAATGCAATAGCTGTAATAATACCCGACTGAAATCCAAGGTTGAAATGAAAAGGGTCTTTGTTCAAATCAATAGGGGGATACCGATTGATGACGCTGACTGTACGTCTACATTAATTTGCGTTGCATGTATCAACCACTAAAATTAAAGACTAAAATTATTTATTCATTAGGACCTCTGAGTTCACATTGAAATGACTAAATGCTGGCTGTACACACTCGCTAAGAGTCTCTTGAGAGAGTCTCGGCTGATCCTTTGCACTTGAGATCTTTTGACTCGGGCGCAAAAGACTGTCAAGCTACAGAAAAACAAGCCAATGGGGTGTTCTACAGTGCGAATCTGACCTTCTCGGAATGTATTCCGAATTCGAATTCCGAAGAAAATCGTCGAATTGAATGCATTTTTGAAAGCCTAAATCGCACTGCTGAAGAGCTATTTGAAATAGTGCCTGTTGCTCCATTCTACCATCGCAATGCTTGCCATCGGCACACTTTCCATCCTCACACTTTGAAGCCAATAATCACACTAATCACACTATCACACTAATATTATAAATGCGAAAGTTTGGATGTTTGGATGGATGTTTGGATGTATGTTTGTTCCTCTATAACTCGACAACCACTGAACCGATTTGGCTGAAATTTGAAACATAGGTAGATAATGACCGGGAATAAGACATAGGGTACTTTTTATCCCGAAAAAATGCACGGTTTCCGTGGGATAAACAAAATAGTAGTCCACGCGGGCGAAGCCGCGGGCGTCAGCTAGTAAAATAATAAATATTGGCGGACTTTACACACAGCGCCATCTAACCCCAACTATAGTCGGGTTGCTCATTATACGCACTAAAATTGACGATCAGGTTCCAGAGGAATTTCTTCCTTTTTCGGGAAAAATTTGGTTGTGGAATGATCTACCTGCCGTGGTTTTAAAAGAGTACTGTTTTCTGGGCCACAGCTAACGCAATTATGGCAAATAAACATATTTCTATTTCTAATAGTGTGAATTATCCCTCATTATTTATCTCTAATAATTATTGCAGGTATTCTAAAATGGTTCCCAGTTGTAAGCCAACGCACATACTGGGTATCGCCCGTCGAGGCCGCCGTGGAATCTTTGAAGAATACCAACAGAACACTCAAGTCTTTAGTACTCGAAGCGAGATCTCAGGATGCGCCGTTGCAACCTCTTACCATGAGACTTAATGGTAAGTTTTCAAACTACTTCAAAAAATGGTAATGGTGTCGACACATTGTAAACACTGTAAACGGGATATTTACCATGATTTTATGGATGTTCGGCGTAGTAGAAAAACTGAGAAAGAGGGTAGACCGTTTCGTCTGCCAGTGATTACCCACAAACTCGCTAAAAACTTTAGTTTACCGTGATCATGGCGCATGCAACTGTGCCGATATAAGTATCGGAAAACTTAAAAATCCAAAAATCATGGTAAATATCACGTTTATAGTGTTTACAATGTTTAACCATGATAGTTTCAAAAGTTTTATGTCGACACATGTAATATTATTGGAATTGCAATCACACTAATTACACTAATATTATAAATGCGAAAGTTTGGATGGATGTACCTATGTTTGTGATAAGAGTGAATGAAGCGAAAGAAGTATTTATGTCAGGATCGTAGCAAATGGAGATCTGTGGTCTCTGCCTACCCCTGTGGGAAAGAGGCGTGATTTTTATGTATGTATGTAAAAAATAGCTTATACACCGTTAATTTTGGGTCAGTTTAAAGCCAGCACCCACTGCTTGTATTGCTTAATCGTATTCGTGTCGTTGGTTTAATTTTTGAATTTGATAAGTATTTCATACGAAACTAAATAGTTGAAAAGATTAACAAAAGTGAGGAAAACACTTGGTAAGGTGTCGTAAGCGCGCAGAGCTAATGACCTAGGTATGTATGTATGACTACGACATAGCGTAGACTCTACGCCGTAGCAACAGCTGAGCACAGAGCACGTATCTCCGTGATTTATCCTGCCTATGTTTCGTGATATTATTAATTGCAAAAAAATAGATCTCATATTTATTATTATTTTTGAGTAAGGTTATCGATATAGATTACGTAGGCGCCGGCTTTAAACTGACCAAAAATAAACGGTGTATATGTCCTATTCTCGGTTATTATCTATATTTTAAATTTCTGCCAAATCGGTTCAGTGGTTGTCAAGTTCTGTGTTGTCAAGTTTTAGAGGAACAAACATTACTTACATCCATCCATCCATCCAAAAATTCGTATTTATAATATTAGTGTGATGTGATAGTGTGATAAGTGTGCTATAAGTGCAGTCGATTTTTTTTAATGAATGTTTTCTTTTAGGTATGTTAGACCCAGCAGTACAAGGCGGGATAGTGAACTACGAGCGTTCGTTCCTGACTCCGGCTTATGAAACTAGACATCCAGAACACAAACAACTATTACAAGAGTTGAAGGACCTCATCGCAGATCAGATACCTCTGCTCAAGTTCGGTAAGACTCGTCACTGACTACCCTCTGTTCACAAGTTCCTTAGGACTAGCCCCTGAATGCGACACACACAGCGTATCTTACGCGACTCATTTTACGTGTTATGCATATGCAACGCGCTACATACAATTTATCATGCGCGGCCTCACAAGGCGTATTAATTTACAACTATCAAAAACGTTAAAAAAGTTAGTTCGTATGAGCAAGTAGCCGACTCTGGTGACGGAGTTTTTTGGCCGCCTAAAGGCCTCCGTCATGGCATGACGACTTACGAGTAAAAGCTGGGACCGACAATTTAACGTGCTCCTGGAACAACGGAATGTTGAAAATAGAATACGACACATCCTTTTCTATGAAACGAGTAATATTTGTTCGTTTATTTGTACTCACGTTCTCAAAAATGGCTCTAACAATTTTGATGAAATTTCGGTACAGGTTTTTATGGGGGCGAAAAATCGATCTAGTGAAGTCTCATATCTGGGAAAAATCGTTTTCTCGGCATTTTCACGTAAAAAGATATGTGGTTCGTAATTTCGTGAGAGTTGTCGAGATCAGAGTGGCTCAGTGGTTATGGTCTCCGCCTTCTACGCCGAAGGCTGCGAGTTCGAATCTCAGCCGTGGAAGTTTTGTTTTGTTTTGTAATTTTTTCTTTTTCAGGCAAATTTATATTTTCTCTATTTGCACCCGAGCAGAGCTCGTTCGCCCAGATATTAGTAATAATGTAAAATGTTGTAATTTGTTTTAATAATGTAAAATGTATCGTTCCGTAGGTCTGGACGTCCACGGTAACCGAGCGCCGCCCGAACTGGAGGAACTGCACGCGCACATGATACGATGCTTCCGAAGGATGCAACAACACGTGCACCAGAGATACGGCAGGAAGGTAACACACAACTACAAGTAGGTATAGTGACCTAAGGCACAGAATAGGCAGATTCGATTTTGCGCAGGTACAGTCAACGCAATAGAGTATATGCATAATTTTTTTTTATGTTTTTAAACGATAAGTTACATCGATATATAACCGTAAAAAAAATTCCAGCGTCGAAAAACGATAATTTTTATAACAAAAACAATTTTTAAAACCAACAACTTCAGGCTCTTTAAACGCTCGTGAGACGTCACAATGCACAGCAATTACACGCGCTTGTAGGTAGAAAAAAAAAACTTTCTGTCGAGTTTGAAGGAGTGTGACGTCACAGCACATGTGACAAATAGCGTTGCGTTTCAAGTCTTATGAAATTCCCACTATATTTTTGCACTTTTTAATTATTAATTTCTAAGCGAAAATGAAATAATATTAAAAAATAATTACACACACATAATTCTAAAGCCATAATGTTCATAGAAAAATACGTTTAACCCGCTTTTGAATCAGACGCATATTGCCTATTGCGGGGAGGTGAAGGCGGTGAGGGGCGGGGCTAGGCGGGCTATGTAGATAAAGTTTACTCTATTCTATTGCGTTGACTGTACCTGCGCAAAGTCGAATCTGTCGCGCACTTCAGCCGCCATAAAGTTTGCACGACACTATACAGAAGGCGCGCTCCGCAGTTTAGGTACAAAGCTTCAAGTATATTGGCGGGGAGACCCGGTCTTGCTACGATGTAACAAAGTGCAATTCAGCTCGAACAAGCGCTTCCTACCTACCATGTTGAATACCTTATTCCTTTCTAACGCGTTACTTTGTCTCTGTCTTCTATTCTGGATTGTACTGAAAAGGCTCGCCCGAGCGGGTCGCCAATGTACGCTTGCAATATTACAAACAATCCACAAAGTTGCAACTAATTTAACAGTAAACATATCCAACTAATCAGTTATTTCTATTTATTTCTATACCAATGCTATTCTATACTAAATATTTTTTTCAGTTTTTGTTGTGAATCTACATCCACAGGTTTTTCTGTGACATTATTTTAAAAAGTGATAATTTTAGCTCGGGGTAGGGTCTTAAATAGCTGAAATATACTATTCTAATGTAAGTTCATACTAAAATGTGTAAGTTATTCCTCAGACATGCGATTTGGAAGTAGAGCCCGAGGTTCAACTAAGAATGCCGCTGCGAGACTCTACGGGCGCCGACCACAGTCACACCAGCAGTAACAGAATGTCAGATATATCCACCGGAAACGAGTGAGTCAACCACCATACTATTTAAAGTCATGTACAGTACTAACAGATGAATAATGCGTTTCGGAAAACATCGAAAACAATCGTATAAAATTACAAAAACGATTGACAAAAAGAAATTCAAATTACTCACAATTTCAACTTTATAGCAAACAATATCAATGTCATTTTTAAGAAAAGCAAATTAGCTTTTCTTTGCAAGCCGTGCGAGCTGCGCTGCTAACATCGTTGCACTTTTGTCACACTCTGTTTTGTTGAATCATACACTGCTGTCGTACATATTCGCAAAAGACGACATTGGCCGATGTCCATTATATATCTGGAAGTACTGTATGTGTTCGTCTGTAAATAATGTAGTTCTGTGTTTTTTTTATATTGTATTTTTTTTTGTACTGCTGTAATTTGTGATAATGGCGAATTCACGATTTTAAATAATAATATTGGTTTATTTTCAGGTCATCAATTAAGAGTCCTGTGCGGTTCTTCCCAAGCGTAAGGTAGGTGTTATTTTAATAAAATCCAGTAGCTCTGTCACTCTCATCTCAACGAGACCGAAAGCGACAAAAGATAATCGTGCTCGCACAAATTGTATACCGTCTCGTTGAATGTCTGTTTGCTGAAGCGTGTAAGCCCGACATCTATTAAAATAAGTATTCAAGAAATACCTACTTGTAGTCTTAACAAAATAGTAATAGTCTGTTAGAAAGTAATCAAGCTGTTCCTGTTGTAAAAGTGATATTAAAAAAACGAGTGTGTAGACCACACGACTGAAGTAAATTTTCCGTTCGCCTCGCCCCATCATTCTGCATAACGCTCTCGTCACGCATTCACCAGCTTACTCCCCAAGTCAAGCGTGCGTAAAGAAGTTATACTTCAAAAATCACCAATATTATTGAAACTTAGCCAAGATTCAGTTGGATGATTTATGAAATTATGACTAAGACCACATTAGGTGACTTTTTCAGAAACAAAAAAGTACATAGAAAAATTTTAAGACTAATTTCGCAATATCTTATAGAAATGTGTTTGTTTACAGAAATAGTTCAGGCTCCAGCTACCTGGCAAACTACCTGACGTTACAAGGATCGCCGAGGAGAAAGAAGAAACAAGGAGGACGAAAGGTAAACATTTTCAGGTTTAGGGTATAGTGCGCTGCATACTTTATGGCGGATGAAGTGCGCGGCAGATTCGACTTTATGCAAATATAGTCAACGCAATTGCGGGGAGGTGAAGGCGGTGAGGGGCGGGGCTAGGCGGGCTATGTAGATCTCAGATCAAAGACGAAAGCAATGATTAGTTAGTTAGTTCGTATGAGTAAGTGGCCAACTCTGGTGACGGAGTTTTTAGGCCGCCTAAAGGCCTCCGTCATGGCTTAACGGCTTAAAAGCCGGGACCGACAATTTAACGTGTGTTTAGTAGCAAATAAATGATGTGTCTATGTCTATGTCTAACGTGCCCTCCGAAGCACGGAATCGCTCAGCTCGAAATACCACTTGCGGTCACCCATCCTAAGAGTGGCTGCGCCCAACGTTGCTTCAACGATCAGTCAAGAACATCTAAGCAAATTACGCCACGAGCACTTCAACGTAAAAGCAATGTAGACAAAGTTTATTCTATTGCTTTGACTGTACCTGCGCAAAGTCGAATCTGCCGCGCACTTAAGCCGCTATAAAGTTTGCGGCGCACTATACAACTCCGAGACTTACCTCAGACTATAAACTGCAATCGCAAACTGCAAATCTCTACGAAATTGATTAATAGAGAAAATTACAATAACAATACTTTTGAACACGTCACCCAGGAAAAGAGGCGTCATTTTATATTATTAAGTATGTTTATTTTTTTATTTACTTACGTAAGTATAAGTATCTATGTATGTATTATGTCTTGCAGAGTGAAATAGGCACATTATCAAGCGGTAGTCAGTGGTACACGTCCTCCACGCCCAACGGTGGGCAAACACCGCGGGAGTCGTCCACGCCCACGCCCACTAGTGGGGCGGAATCGGCCAGTTCACCTTTAAGAGAACTGAGGCAGGAAGTAAGTTGACATGATAGATAGTAGTACATTCTCATATTACATAGCACTCAGCTTATCGCATTTTTAAAATAGACGAACATTTGAATATTTTCCATGCTCTAGTTTAACTGCACAATATAAAAAAAAAAAATTTAAGTATTTCTCTCACAACAAACCTTAAATAAAAATATGGAAACATGAACTAGTTATGATATAACTACTATTTGAGTCGGTTTGTTGTAGGAGGCTGGTGCCTGAGATAGGTTTAAAAAACCTGTATTACTGAAACATGACGTCATGAATGAAATTTTGTGGGAGTATTATCACAGCTTTCGATGCGTATTTTTATGCGTACTTATGCGTTTTTTTATTTACTAGTTAAACACTAAAACAGCCCATCTTTGAATAATAGTATTGATTTTTATCGTAATAAACATAATAGGAAATATGCATGTGCTTTCAATTTGGCTGAAATATGTTTTCTCAGAATCTTTATCATTCCCTTATTGGTATGTCTAAAACGTTTTTTCTTGATTTATTTCCTAACTTAACATATAAAATCTAATTTAGAAGTGTAAAAATAGCTCGGAAAATTCATATTCAAACACTATGGGAGAAACGAAACGTGACGTCACGAAACGCTTTCGCGGCATCTCGATCGGTCAGCGTCATACTGTTTCCTATCCTGTCCAGTGGACAGTGACGTCATACAAAGCCCGCGAAAAATGGCGGCGTTTAAACGGCTCTCTATTCAATGTTTTTAATATTAAAACTTTGTTTGAACATTTCCAAGAATATTTTTTTTTTTCTATGAAAAAAAATATTATAACAATGAATTAAGAACAAAAAACATACATAAGTATTCCCTATTTTCTCTTTGGTATAACGTGAAAGGAGGTTATCTAAATTTGGACTTTTACACGTTACATTATTGGATTACATTTTTTTTATTTGTTAAAAGTTAAAAATCAGATATTGCATGATACCCTTTCAAGTAATACACCAAAGAGATCTTTCTTATATTTTAATTTTTAATTATTCTTTGCTCAACATTTTTTTGATCATTGGTTTTTAGAAAGTAGTAATGTTTGTGATTTGCACATAATACTGTTTTTGCTTTCCATTAGTTTCCACAAAACAATAGCATGCTTTACAGTAAAACGACCTGAAAGTTGACATTGACCTTGACCTAAAACTTGACCTTGCTTCTGTCATCGCCCTATTTAAAAAAGTAATGCATGCAAATAATGCAAATTTGTTTTTTTGCTCCATTGAATGACCTTTTATTAGATTTTATTTGCACTCATTTTCATTTTATTTGTTGTGCCTAGTTATTTGTACTTATGTCGAATAGTTTAATATGCATTTTTATTGAAATGGTGGTGGTGTTATATTTTTAGTTGATTACTTTATGAACCTTAAAAATAAACTTTAGTACCACTAGCCTTTCGCCGTTTGAGCTGTTTTCTTTTCCTTTATCCTGACTTTGACCTTCATCCTGACTTTGACCTTGATCATGAAGACGGATCACCAAAAGGTGCTGCCGAAATTGGTTGCTCTGATCTTTACGGTAGGTACCGTATCAAAACTGATCTGAATTATTGTCTATTGACCTTGACCCTGACCTTGACCTGAACTTTGTATAAAACTAGCAAGAACTAATTCACATGAAAGTCATCATTTTAATAATCTTACCAAATAAATGTATATTGGCCCTTTCTCTGACTTTGACCCTAAGCTACTTTTGACCCTGACCCTGACCCTGACCTTGACCTTGAAATCTAGCAGCAACGAGTATTATTTGCGTATCTATTTAGCTATATATTACATAGTAAGTGTGTGTAAGGTGGTGGTTACTATATTAAGCGTGCATATAGCGTTCCTGTCTGCAGCTGGTGACGGAGAGACCTCTTCGCTCTGACGTGGAGAAAGAGAAGAGATTATCTTCGCAGCGAGCGAGTGTTATAAGCTCTTCGGCTCCTGCCTCCAATAGAGATTCCTTGGGTGAGTTTCCTACTTTTGTGTATTTGTACACATTATGGGCCTTACTTATGAAAGATGTTTAAAGTGAAACACTGGTTAAACAACGTCCTGTCTTTATTTGTGGATAGTGACAAACAGAGAGAGGACGTTGTTCAACCAGTGTTCAACTTTAAACATCTGTCATAAGTAAGGGGGTATGATTCAGGGAATTTATATGCTCATCATCACGTTCTCAGAAGATGAAAATATAACGCTGTAACAGAAGGCTGATTGTCTAACTTGTCTCAAACCTCAAATTGATCTCAAACTGTCAAAACGAGCGCGTAGATAACTTTTGTAGCGTTCGGTTTCTATGAGATGAGAGTGACAGAGCTACTGAGAGGACCTGTCTTCTAAATTCAAAAACTAAAGATATTGGCATAATGTAGGTATTTATTTTACACAAAAACTGAATGGTTTTCATGGTTTGTTTCATGTAAAATAATGTTAAGTAATTATGATTAATACGGGATTTTATCGCGTACCTTTTATTTTTTTTTTCTTTTTTCGACGTTAATAATTATCCATATGTTAGCAAATCGCGAAAGTTTAATAAAACGTAATATGACTGCGTATATTTGGACGTGCCTTTGATAACCCCCTTGATATCTTAAAAAAACCGTCTGAACTGAACATCGAAAAAGATGTCTTCATCTTTAGAGATATAAATAAAATAATGTGCACGTCTTATCAACTAACTTTTGGCAATTATTGTGAACTACTACTAATATAAAAACTTAAATTGTTATAGTAGTTGATGCGCTACTCATTTCGTCACCACTGAAAACCAGCGCTCTAACAGCCATGGCACTGCTGGAGCAAATGCTGAGGGGTAGCCTTATTTTCTTGTCACTGTAATGTAGCATTTCTGATTTGTGTGTATGTACCGTAGTGGCGAAAATAAAACTTTTTTCTATTTCTATAACTAAATATTAATTTCCCAGGAACCACAGACTCGAATCAAGAAGAAGAAGAGCCCCCACCACTTCCCAAGAAGTACAACCATCGAAGCATGGAGCTGGACGAAGCCAACAACAACGGGGAACAGAACCCGCTAACACTCAGATACAACTACGACACCGTGCTTCTACCGCGGGGCTCCTTTCTATACAACTCTATGGCGAATAGGACCAAGGAGAAAGCACCTACGCCACCTCCGAAGAAACGAAACGCACAGTAATGTAGATTAATTACACTACAGATTGCAGATTGAACGTAACGTAGTAAAGTGTAAGATTATTCTTCAAGTGTAATATTATTCTTCAAGTGTAATATTATTCTTCAAATGGATCAAAACGTGAAGGTGTGTAATTCGAGGCTCTTTATTAGACAACTCTATGGTGAATAGGACAAAGTAAAAAGCACCTACGCCACATCCGAAGAAACGAAACGCACAGTAATGTATATTATTCTACAGATTGAACTAAACAGTAGAGTGTAAGATTATTCTTCAAGTGTAATATTATTCTTCCAAACGTGAAGGTATGTAATTCGAGACTCCTTTCTATACAACTCTATGGCGAATAGAACCAAGGAGAAGGCGCCTACGCCACCTCCGAAGAAACGAAACGCACAGTAATGTATATTAATACTCTATAAACGGAACAACAGATATATCTAAGAAATATACCTAACAAAGCGAAAAAGGTGCATAAGTTGTCTAGTAGTTAATCGAATTGCAAATAATCTTAAAATGCAAAAAAAAAATATTTATACTCATTTCGGATATTCTTAAATTCGTTATCTAATGTCTTTATCAAGTTCGAAAATAAACGTAATTTCAATTCATGCATATCATACACGCTCGATAATTGAGTGAGTAAATAAAAATAAATAAAAAATATTCTTATCTAAAAATAAACGTTTGCTGAGGCAAGTAAATCGAATTTGATACGCCTGCAGTATTATTTTTTCGGCTTTAGAATTCGAATAAATGAAAATTAAAAAGAGAAATAGTTTAAAAAACTGCTTTATAACGGTGCATTCAAACAATAATTATATTATTTACTTTATGAAATCGTTTTGTTCCATACTTTTCAGTTAACTTTTATTGGTAAGAGTAGCATTGACTAACTTACTTTCTCCAACAAATATCTGCTGGCTGTTTTTGTAATTTTATGCGATTGTTTCCGATTTCTTACGAAAACCATTCTTCTTGTGGTTTTACTGTATAGTCTGGCAGAAACGGGTAGAAACCAACTAAAATTTAATTACAATGGAAACCTTTTCTCTACTAATCTATGGTAAAGTACAGGTTTCTTGTCTATGGTACAGGTACCGAAGATATCAGTCAGAAGTAATAATTTCCTTCTAAAAGAGAATTTATCTATTTCGCGTATTTAGCTTACACAGTGGCGCCCCCATTTATGTCTATTATTTTTTGCCAGACTATACCTACTTGCTTGGTATTATTTGTATAGAGCGGTTTTGATATTTTAATTATTACAGCCATAACTTAGTTTAATTAACCCACCATTATATTAAGTACTTATGAGATTGTTACCATCGCTTTTATTTTTAATTATATTTTAATAAAGGCCTGTTTCGTTTTAGGCGAAATTCGCAAAAGGTTAAAGTCATTTTTGCAATAAAAAGGCCAGCGGTAGAATCACGATAGGAATTGCAATATGTGCCGTTCTTGTCACTCTCAGTCTATGAAAAGAGACGGCATATAGTTCCATTTATATTGTGATTCTGCTCTAAACGGCCTTTTTAACGCAACATTTTGTAAATAGATTCACAGTTAGCGTGAATCTGAAATGAGGTTTTAACCCAGTCCCTAAGTGCACCATGGGCACTGAACGCGTTAATTCATATGATATTTCGTTTACTATACATTTACTAGACGTTTCAAAAGTCTTGTTATAAGTAGAATCAACGAAATTTCGCTAAGTTTTTATATACTCGTCTAAAATATACTCTAAACACTGAATACTCGTTTTCCGCTACAGCGAATATCGCTTACATCTGAACAGGCCTAATATAATGTGATATTATTATCAGATGCCATTATATCCAAAGTTGAATGTAAAAATTTACAATTTGTAAGAAAAAAATATGTTTGTATGAGTGACATTTGGTGACCATAAGTCTTCCATGAGCTATAAATAACAATATTTACTCCTTTTTCACTTTCAAAACTTTCGTGAGTTGTACTAGACATTATTTAACAAACGGGAATTACTCACGTCAGTGTGAGACGCTCGCGCGAGGAGCAACCTTGCCGCAACTCCCTCCTTACCCAGATGAAGATTCTCCGGATGAATCGAAACATTGTCGGTATCTAAATCGACGATATTTTTACGTGAGTAATTCCCGTGTGTTAAATAATGTCTAATATTTACTCCATAAACTACTAATGTTGCTTACTTATTCGTTATTGATAATCGTCCAAGTTAAGCGGCGTTCTGCGTGGTCCAATATTGGTTGGGTGACCACTGGAGGCAATGACAACTGAGCGCTTCCGTGCTTCGGAGGGCACGTTAAATTGTCTGTCCATGTCATGACAGAGGCCTTTAGGCGGCCTAAATACTGTCCTCCCAAACAAACTTGTTCTTTAACTGTTAATTTTATGGTCTATAATATTGTGCTATGTTGATTAAGAACCTCAACTTTCAATAGAAATAATTTTGTATATCGTACTAAAGTTTTTGTAAACAGTCGTTTGGTACCATTATTGGGACAAACAGTTGAAGTTATTTAAATAGTTGGAAGATTTGATATTATCAAAGCAATACGCATTATATTAGTGTAAGGTTGTTAAATTTTCTTAGTATTTTGAGGGAGATTTTGTCATCGTCTTTATTAGCAAGTTTAAGATACCTCTGTGACGCAGTGGGTTCGATTCCCACCGCAAGACAAATTTTTGTATGATCTACAAATATTTGTCTCGGGTCTGGGTGTTTTTCTATGATGTAGGTACGTATTTACAAAAAAAGTATATAAGTAGTCAGTCATGTGGTTCCCATGACACAAGCTCTGCTTACTATGGGGCCAGATGATGCTGTATGAAATGTCCAGCATTATTTGTTTACTTGATATCGACCCCGGCCTCGCCCGCAAAAAAATTGAAAAAAAAAAACGAGCGAAAAAAACTCTTCGCGAAAAATTTCAATTTTTCCGGAGTAAGGCCGGCCTCACACAGCCGGAATTCGTTTCTGAATTCATATTATTAATTAAGAAAGGCCGGAATCCCATACAAAGTCGTCAAATTCATAATCTGAAAAAATCAGAATGTATGTGGATCATAAGGATTCCGGCCTTTCTTAATTAATAATATGAATTCAGATTATGAATTCAGAGACGAATTCCGGCTGTGTGAGGCCGGCCTAATAGTAGCCAATGTCCTTCCTCAAGCTTCAAGCTAGTTCCATACCAAATTTTATCAAAATCTGGCTAGCTGTAAAAGCCTAACATACACACAGAGTTACTTTCACATTGATAATAAGGAAGTAGGTAAGGATACTGGATAGTTGTGAGCCTGTTTAATTTTAACTTGCTAATAAAGACGATGGGCTATAAGTAAAGCTTCTAAATTGTATCAGTAGAATGCCATCGAGCAGACCAAATATTGTTGATTTTGTGTAAATTGTATATTACATTAGATATAAGGAAATATCTTGACTTTGTGTATGTCATAGTTGAATATTACCAAACAGTAATATAAAGATTTTATACAACAATGTGTTTTATTTGTAACCATTACTTATCCTTAGTACCTACCTACTATTAAACAAGCAATATTTGTATTCACGTTCTCGAAAACGGCTCTAATGATTTCGATGTTTGCAAATAGATTTACGGGGGCAAAAAGTCGATCTGGCTCTGAGAAATGTCGTTTTCTCCGTATTTTCACGCAAAAAGGTTTCTCAGCGCAATATGCTTCGTAATTTCATCTCAATTAGTATCGTTTAGATAGCGCAGCGGTAGCAGCATTGGTTTGATACGCCGAAGGATGCGAGTTCGAATCCTAGACGTCGACGGTTTATTTATTTATGTTTTGTCTATTTTTTTTTCTTAGGAAGGTAGGTACTTAAATCTTTTGTTATTATTGTTGTAAAAAAATATGTCTAATTTCTGGGAAAATTCGTTTTCTCAATTTTCACCCGAGCAGAGCTCGGTCGCCCAGAATAATCGTTTCGAAAAAAATATGCTCATCAGTCAAACCAGATATGGAAAACTTGTGAGGAAATCAGTTAGTGTATAATAGCGGTAATGAGCTTGCAATCTGTCACTTACAGAATGCTAATTACTGAATGATACAGGAATGCGCCAAATTATCTTATTTGAACTGAACGGAGGTAGGTACCTACTTCTGACTATCCCCTCTAGACATCTTAAACAACAAAAGATCTTGGGTTTGTCTAGTGAATAATTAAAACTATAAACCTATGACAAATAATGAGTCAAATGCTGAACTAATAAATCACCATAATTCAGTTGTTTTTCATTTTGTAATTTTTGCTGAGAAATATGACTCAGCTTAAAGTATTATTGATAAACATAGGCAACCTTCACCCACAAAGATTACTGTTGTTTAAAACTAATTAGTTATCACTTATTGTTTTTGGAATATCCAAATAACTGTCTGCAGGCATGTCTGCTCTGAGATTTAGACCAGCTTGATAAAAGATTTGACAGAATTTACCTACATCATGATTATTTTTGTGGTTTAAGTTTTGATGAAAGAACGAAAGAAAATACATTTATTCAACTAACTAATACAACAAATCAAAATAACAAAATGAGAAAAATAAGACAAACAGAAAAAAGTACTTGTTGAATCGGCGACAACTCAGCTTGTTGCCTAGATCTAGGGATTAGGCGCTGATTTTCAGTGTCGCCTAGGAGGAGGGAGGGAGGTACGGAGAGTAAATGTGTAGGTATGTATGAATGTTTGTGTAGCCCTCCTGCTAACACAAGTCTCATAAGAATCAGGGCTTCACAGGAGAGCAGGGTCAGAAGTGGGATGAAAATTAAATGAAATGAAAACGCTCAGAAAAATTTTGAAGCGGTCTAGTATCTAGGTACCTACCTAGATACAAATCAGCCTTGAATAATTAAAATTTTAATAATACCTAAGTAAGTAGCTAGGTATTCTAAGAAGCGGATATGTGCAGCAACTTAGTAGGTTATCACCTACCTATGTTGGGAATAATAACCTAAATAAGAAATAGGCACGCGCTAAATGTATTATGGACTTGCCGTTGACTACCATAAACAACTTCAAAGGATCATAATCTGCTGTCTGTGTATGGGATTTTAGCAGTGATCCTACTTTTCGCCGAAATAAAAAATGGTTGTCTGTAAAGTCAAAAATTGTTAAACTTACCTAGGTACCTACTTAATAAAATTTATTTAAATTTTCTTCTTTCAAAATTCTTTCTATTAATGTATCAGATCGGATTATTTACCAAAATAAATTACTTCGTAGCTAATGCTACGAGAATCGTAGCTCTCGCTAAGTCTCGTAACAGCGGTACCTAGGTATGCCTCGTAGGCGGAACGTGACACTTTTTCGTGCGTGCAGCCGGCGTTCATCAATTTATAAGATGTTACACGTCAAAAACAAATGAGAATCACGCTACCTGCAAATCAAAATCATTATTATTATAATGTATATTAGGTTATTCTCAACAAATAAATAAATCCTATACCTACCTATAAATCCTCAACAATCCGAGGTCGGTCCTCGAGGCCTGTGAAGGCCCCAGGAATCTTCTGCGCTTCTGGGAGGAGCTAGGCTGGCTCCACAACTAGTGAGCCAGGTCATCCCCACGCACAAAGGGCCACCTTTGAGTCTAATTGCGAAAGAGGGAGTCCCCATACATACATACAGTTACCTACCTACTTCAATAAACAGAGATTCATGTTTCAATTCAAGTCAAAAAACTCCCGTTAGCTGACTATCATAAATACCTAGGTACCTACCTACTGCAATGATAACGTCACGAGATTTTTGCATCAGACATGTCTGAGATAATAAAAACCGGTCAAGTGCGAGTCGAACTCGTACGCCGAGGGTTCCGTACCTAGCCATGGTGCCAATTAAGCTAGTCCGCTTAATTGTATGAGCGCCCATACAACTCGGAGGACAATTTTAATTGGCGTCAACTATGTATGTATGGGAACACCCTTTAATTTTCAACTTTTTTAACTTTTTGGAATTTTTCCTTTATTTGTGCTATAAGACCTTGCTTTTTGCCAAATTTCGTTATTCTAGGTCAATGGGAACTACCATTTAAGTTTTCGACCCAAAACCTCTAGGGTACTTCCGGTTGACCTAGAATTGTCAATTTTGGTTACAAGCAAGGTCTTCCAGCACAAGTAAAGGAAAAATTCCGAAAAATAAAAAAAGTTGATAATTAAGGTAAGTTTTGGTACTCACAAGTTTTCACAAAAACCTAAATTTGCCTATATCTTTTTATAGTGTTGACTCAGGACCTTCATTTTTATACTCACAATAGGGACTATAGACCTTAGTATATGGTATAAATTTCAACTTGCTAGCTTTACCCGTTCCTGAGATAATCGATGGTGACACACGGACAGACGGACAGACAGACAGACAGACGGACAAGAAAGTGATCTAATAAGGGTTCCTTTTTTTACCTTTTAAGGTACGGAACCCTAAAAATTAGACAAACCAAACCCAAACCTGAATCATTCTGCTAATTATATGCCTTGACTGTTTGATGGATCTAGATTTGTAATCTAAAACAAATAAGTAGGTACCTACCTACCTACCTACTTATTTTACTCGAATGTACCTACATTTGGGGGATTTTAACGCTATTTTTTGCGCTGGCTAAACCAAAAGATATAAGTACTTACCTACTAAGTAATACCGCTAGCGGTCACTCATCCAACTTGTGACCCCTTAGAACGTTGCTTAGCTTCAACGATTTATCAAGAACGTCTAAAGGCGCGTATACACGCTGGCCCAGGTTTGCATTGCCACGCTCTCGCCTTGCATCGATTCGCCTTCACGCTCGCGCTCGCCTTGGCTGGCCCAGCGTGTATACGCGGCATAAGCAAGTTACGCCACGAACCACGAAGCCTAGCTAAATCGATAGCTGAACGAATATTGCATGATTAAATCAATAGCTATTGGCATCATAATTATATAAGCGACGGGAAATTGCTGATCTAACCTATCTATTAAAAAATACTTCAAATTCAATAGATTGTCCCGAATTGCTTAGTAGTATTTCTATATACGCACCCTTTAAAATTGTTCGCTTTAATCCTATAATTTTATTCCTACAGTAGGGACAAATTACAGACAAAATTCATTTTTGTGGCGAGCTAGCGACCGTTTCAACAGGTTAAGTAGGTGCATTGACTTAGATTTATTCTGTACAAGCACTAACTCGGCCAGACAGCGTTTGAGCAGAGCTTTCTTTTCCTTGGATGACTGATCCATCGTAATATTTATTATTTGTTTTTAATTTTTCTACATCTAAAAAGCTGTTGATCTAATATCTGTTCACACTTTGTTCATATTTTATAAACTGTTTACTAAACGTGAAAACCTATAGGTACCTAATTGGCTTTCTGGTTCTAAGTTAAGTTAGGTAATCTATTCTGTTATTTAAGCTGTTGGTTTTCCAATAAATCTATAAATCATTGGTCCATCAAAATGATTCATGGTACCAGGTTAAGGCACCCGACTTAAGGGGGATCGCTTAAACCAATGCGGGTTCTAATCCCTTTTGAATCGAAAATTTTGATAAGATTTTTCATTTTCAATGAAAAAATGCCTAAGTGTAGATTAACACCACTTTTAAATTAAAAAAAAAATTAAAAAACTGTTTTCATCCCTATATAGGTTTAACTAAGTCTGTTTCAGTTTTCGAGAATAAGGTAGGTAAACATATTACACCCAGTACAAGACCAAAATTTTCCAAAAGGCTGTCACGCTGTAACTAGGTATTTACAAATATTTGACAACAAACATGGTCTCGATACGTCTCCACGCGTGAGCACTACCCCAACGCGTGCTGTGTTGGGCTTAATGCGTGGCTTGAGTAGGATTGTTTGTATGAGGTACCTAGATCGACTCTATTGATGGAGTTTTTAAACCATCCCCTGTATCCACAGAAAAGACATGGTCAATAAATAATACTGGACAATACTGGACATTTCACACAGCATCATGTAGCCCCAAGCTAAGCAGAGCTTATGATATACCTACCTACTACTTAAATACATTTTTTTTAAATACATATTTAATATAGGTACATAGAAAACACCCAAACCAGAGACAATTATTTGCAGATCATACAAATATTTGTCCCGCGGCGGGGATCGAACCCGCAACCTCCTGCGTTACAGGCGAGCCTTCGCTCACTGCGCCACAGAGGTCGTCAATAGGTACCTACGTGTGGGGCTGTCTACGCTGCGGGTTTCCTCACGATGTTTTCCTTCACAGTTTTGAGCTCGTGTGATACACAATATAAATTTTTAGGAATGAAAAATCCTTTGATGCACGGCTGGGATTCGAACCTTCATTCGAAACGAAAATCGAGGTAAAAATCCATGTTGGTAAAACACAGATTTGTTTTTTTTTTTCACCGAAGGCTGAGAGATCGAGTCTCAGACATCGATAGTTTTTGATTTTTATGTAGGTAGGTACTTATCACATAAAACCAGAAAAAATCTTATATTATAGGCTACGATAACCGCTTACCATCGATCAGGTGGGCCGTATGCTAGTCTGGTACCCTGCTAGTTTTTTTATCAGTAGGTAAGTAAGTAGGTATACCTACCTACTAATGTACCTACTTATACTTATAAAAAAACTCGCAACTCTCCTCTTATAATAATAACGCCATAATAACACCCAGGATTGCCTCTGGATATAGACGAGTACCAATTCTACAACACTCATCTTCAAAACAAACATCTTTCTAAACATTTCGTCCCGCGAGAATCGAATTCACACCTCTCACCACTCAGCTCAACCTACTACATCTCAGAGGTCTAAATCATGAACTAGTTCCAACTTTCTGCCGCAAATTTTTCCGGCTTCAACCTACAAAGTATATAATGCATATTATACACACATATGGACATTCATTCACTGACGAGACGTGGTACTGAGTGCACATGCGTAGAATCGTCAGTGGATTGAAGCCAAAAATTATATTTGGATCTACAGGAAGACTTGTGAGTATTTTGGCGATATTTGTGTCTATGACATTTGTATTGTGTTTTTGTGATGTGGGAAATCTGTGAATCATTGTGGATTGTTTTTTATTTTGAACAGTTTTAATTGAGTAGATTTTTGGGAACGATCTACTTAGGTAAGCAATCAATGAATTTTTATATTAGTGAGTTTTTTTACAATATTTTATTACGAATGCTGTTATCACATAATATGCAACAACAATTAAAGAAGAAGCGGTTTCTGTGTTGCAGTGAGTTCAATTGTCACCAATTAGTTGATGTTTTTAAACAATTAATTCATCAAAATTCGTGCCAATAATTCCCTTGTATGAAATTTAAACTTATCTTTATAGTAAGTACCTACCTAGATATAGGTATGGAGAGATAGCAGGTCAGTGTGGTCCAGATCTGTCCATACTTTTAAAAACGTTTCTTGGGCGAAAAAACGTCACTTTCCAAAAAAAAACTTCGAATCAGATGCATTTTGAGAAGTATGAGTCGAAGATTCATATTCATAGTCATACGCAACTTAACACTTTCAAAAAATAAAACTTTTAGGTAATACAGAAATTTTTTTTTTTCCAAATTGAGCCCGTAACTTTAACAAGACTTTTCGAAAACACTAACGGTTTCAGACTTCCCATAGCAGAAGAGCCCTGAAAAAAAAACTCACCCGGTAAATCATTTACCTAAGTATTTTTTTAACTTCCAAAATAAAATAAATCGACAATACTTATTTTCACGTGAGTAATTCCCACGTGTTAATACAATAATTTATTCTATTTACTTACTTACTTACATAATAATAATTTATTAGTTTGACTTTGCCGGTGCTTGCATGATATTCTAATATTATGCACTATTTTTTTTTTTAAAGTTTTAACTTCGGGATCCTTTTGCGGGTTCAAATCCCGTATGGGTGAAATTTTTGGGATGTATTACCTACCTATTTCAAAAGTAAAGCAAGTTTGTATGAGTAGTTCGTCTGGGCTGCCTAAAAGCCTCCGTCATGGCTTAACGACTTAAAAGCCAGAAAGAGAATTAAACGTGCCTTTCGAAGCAGCGAAGCGTTCACCTGTACCTAACTGCCACATTGGAGTCACCCATCCAACTTGTGACCGCTTAGGACGTCGCCTATCGCTCATCAACGAGCTCGAAGTTCGATTATAGTCGTATTGCTCATTATACGGACTAAAAGTGAATTGGGCGAGGATTTTTATTGTTAACTCTATTGTGTCACACAATCCAATTACTTTCTATGAGGTCATTGACCTAAGTGGGCCAGGAAAAACCCAGTGGCACGGTGGAAGACATTCATTTTTAAGAATCACCCAACAATACCTCAAAAGGATTTTTTTCTATCATCTAAATTCAAATAAAAATCAATGCATTTATTGAATTAGTTAATCGTCCTAAAAAACTTTAATAGGCTTTATCTAAATAAGCTCGAAAAAAATACCTATAGTCGTATTGCTCATTATACGGACTAAAAGTGAAGAAAAAAATGTCATTTTTCCTTCAATTTTGACATAAAACGTATCAAAACTAATCAAAATTGAAGGAAAAATGACATTTTTTTCTTCACTTTTAGTCCGTATAATGAGCAATACGACTATAGGTATTTTTTTCGAGCTTATTTAGATAAAGCCTATTAAAGTTTTTTAGGACGATTAACTAATTCAATAAATGCATTGATTTTTATTTGAATTTAGATGATAGAAAAAAATCCTTTTGAGGTATTGTTGGGTGATTCTTAAAAATGAATGTCTTCCACCGTGCCACTGGGTTTTTCCTGGCCCACTTAGGTCAATGACCTCATAGAAAGTAATTGGATTGTGTGACACAATAGAGTTAACAATAAAAATCCTCGCCCAATTCAGTTCGACCGAAAAATCCGTTTTGAGTCGTATCAACGGATTTCTTACATAGAATTTCAAATCTGTGAGTTCGGATCCCTGCGATAGATATTTCGTTTCCGAAAATGTTTATGCGTTTGTACCTTTTAGGTAAACCAGCTCTAAGGCCTCTTTTAATAAACTCGGATTAACTTCTGTCAAAGTTGCGCCACGGATTTAACTATTGCCATCCTTATTTGTCACTGTCTAATAAGGATGGCAATAGTTAAATCCGTGGCGCAACTTTGACAAAAGTTAATCCGAGTTTTTTCATAGGGGCCTAAAAGTCTAAACAGTACCTAAACAAAAGCTTTATAAAACAATATTTACTCTAGTAGTCAACATAGGCTTGCAACCGTCACGTAAATGCTACTATCTGTGAAAACTTACAACGCTTGGGTAAGAGTTTGACTACCCTTTACACAAAGGATCTTGAATATTAGTCAACTCAGTAGATGTAGGTACCCACCGTCTATGGTTTACAGTTGTGAGCCTGTTTAATTTCGATAAAATCAAAATAAAAGCATCAAACAAACACTTGCCACAAACTATGCCATTTCTAGACGATTTTTCTGACTTCTTGGCCGTCAGCCAGTTCAGTCTAAAGTCTCTAATCAATAGTTACCACTAAATTACGTGGGAAGACGAATATCTCTCTCTCTCTATTTCAGATGTTGCTGTTTGTAATTGGATTTTGATTATGTAATTTTGATTGGAGCCCTGTTGGCCGAGGGGTATAAGTACCTCGACTTTCGATTATGGGTTCGAAAATGGCCGTGCATCAATGAGTTTTTCGTTTCGAAAAAATTATATGCCCATTAAAACGAGCTCTAAACGGTGAAGGAAAGCATCGTGAGGAAACCCGCGGCTTAGTCAGCCCCACACGTATTGACCATTGCTTCCTGTGGATATAGCCGGTGATGTAGGTGCTGGGCAAGCCTACTCCATCTCTAACAATGTCCCAGTGTTACCCGTGTAGATAGTACCTAATATCAGTCATGTAGTTCTCATAACACAAGCTCTGCTTACTTTGGGGCTAGTGATGCTGTGTGAAATGTCCAGCATTATTATTTTTATTTGTAAACCCTATTTTGCATTTTGGCGCCTGTTGATGTTTCAAATTTGCTTAGGTAAGTCTCCAATAGGCATTTCAATTCAAAACCACTTTGAATCGTAATAACACCCTCTTTATTTCAATTTTCAAGAAAAAGCCGTTTCCTATTGATGGAATTCTGAAGTAGCGATACTGCATTCATCAAAAGCTAATCAAGTAATCAGTAGTGGTATGAAATGAATCCACATTAAATTGTTTACTGCTTATTGTAGATTGAGGTTGGTTATCGGTTTAGTAGGTTTCTGGCCCAAAAATCTATTTATTATTTTTACTTTACGTAGCGTTGCAATAGGGAACTCCCACAATTTTTTTTATGATTTTATATTTATATTTTATATTTTTTTTTTTACGATAGGTTATATCGTCAAATAACCGTAACAAAAATTCCAGCGCCGAAAAACTAAAATTTTATTAAAAAAATAATTTTTAAAATTTACTAACATTTTCATGCACTTGAAACGGACGTGACGTCACAATTCACGGCAATTACACGCGCTTGTAGGTAGAAAAAAAAAACTTTCTGTCGAGTTTGAAGGAGTGTGACGTCACAGCACATGTGACAAATAGGGTGACAAATCAACATCGAGCTATGCTGCGCTGTACTGCGCTGTGTTATGGTTGGTCAACTCGCTCGTCTAATATTTTAATGAGGATACAAACAAACCATGCTGTGCTGCGCTGTGTGAGGCTACGCTCTGTTTAAAAACGCAGCAGTCTCGAGCGAGGCGCGCTACCCACCGTGCTGAGCCACGTCATTCATACAGTACGTGATGTTTCAGGGCATGATATTTCAATTAAAATACTATACAATTTTGATCCTTGATTTTGATTTCGATCCTTGGTTTCGATCCTTGAATTCGATCCTTGATTTCGATCCTTGATTCTTGAATCTTGAATCTTGATTCTTGAATCTGAAAACTGAAATCTTGAATCTTGAATCTTTGAAGTGACAGCTGTCAAACTTCAAACCGCCATATCTTGGGAACTACTCGTCCTAGACTCCCCGTTCCCAGTTCAAATGAAAGCTAAGACCAAGATCTTCATTTGATGTGACAGCTGTCAAACTAAAAACGGCCATATCTCGGAAACTACTCGTCCTAGACTCCCCGTTCTCAGTTCAAATGAAAGCTATGACCAAGATCTTTATTAGAGTGTTATAATTGTTTCTGAAAAATAAATAAATAAAAATAAATAAATAAATATTTGAAGTGACAGCTGTCAAACTTCAAACGGCCATATCTCGGGAACTACTCTTCCTAGACTCCCAGTTCTCAGTTCAAATGAAAGCTATGACCAAGATCTTCATTTGAAGTGACAGCTGTCAAACTTCAAAGCGCCATATCTCGGAAACTACTCGTCCTAGATATTCTCTCCGTTCTCAGTTCAAATGAAAGCTATGACCAAGATCTTCATTTAAAGTGACAGCTGTCAAACTTCAATCAGCCATATCTTGAAATCTACTCATCCTAGACTCTTCCTTTTTAGCTCAAATGAAAGCTCTGACCAAGATCTACATTTTCAATAACAGCTGTCAAAATGACATCTGTCATCTGAAATGAAGATCTTGGTCATAGCTTTCATTTGAACTGAGAACGGGGAGTCTAGGACGAGTAGTTCCCGAGATATGGCGGTTTGAAGGTTGAAAGATTAAATTATAATAGGTCGTTGTGTAGTCGTGATAAGGTTCATAATCCTTTGTACATTAAATGTCAGTTAGCATTCCTGTATGTATATAGCTTCTTTGGGAACAGCATAGCTCGATGTTGATTTGTCACCTCTAAGCAATGCGCAGCACAGCTTGATGTTGATTGTTAAAAAAAACGTAGCTTAAGAAACACAGCACAGCACAGCGCAGTACAGCGCAGCATAGCTCGATGTTGATTTGTCACCCTTCAAGTCTTATGAAATTCCCACTATATTTTTGCACTTTTTAATTATTAATTTCTAAGCGAAAATGAAATAATATTAAAAAATAATTACACACACATAATTCTAAAGCCATAATGTTCATAGAAAAATATGTTTAACCCGCTTTTGAATCAGACGCATATTGCCTATTGCATCTGCTTGTCCCAAATAATATCAACCGTAACTTGCCTATTTCAATCAATAAAACCAACAATGAGACTAAGGTTAAAAATCTCTATCTCGACGTGTCTCTGGCTACTCCCAACCATTCGAGGATCCCTAATCTCTCAGGCGAAATCTACGTGCTCAGACATTTCAGTCTATTACAGTTTCAGTCTTTTAACTTATATGTACCGTGGGAAAATTGAATCACAAAACAAATAATTTAGGTACCTAGTAAAAAACCAATGTTTGAAATAACATGAACGTTTTAGTTTTCAGTAATCTGTATTTTCCCACATTCGACTATTTGTACTTGTTATTTGGTACCCGGATAAAATTGCATATGTCCTATTCCCGGTCATTATCTATCTGAATTTTAAATTTCAGCCAAATCGGTTCAGTGGTTGTCTAGTTATAGAGGAACAAACATACATCCAAACATCCATCCACACATCCATAGATCCAAACTTTCGCATTTATTTAGTGTAATTTACTGGCATGATGGGTGAGGATTTAAAAAAAAAATCAAAGAATAATTCTAGTCCCTAAAAATCAAAAGTTGGAGGATATTACTGGAGGAATTTTCCTGAATTAATCACAATAGCACAAAAGATTTTCTAATAAAATCAAAAATCAAATCAAAATCAAAATCAAATATCATTTATTCAGTAGGACCGTTATGACCACTTTGAATCGTCTTAAGAGCTAGGTGATTCTACTCCTGTTCTTTCGCGACCAACACCGTGAAGAATCAGGGCAACAAACACGGTATGGGGCCTAGCTTTCTTTTCGGTGATCCATCCGCTTAAAATCTAAATAGTCAAGTTCCAGTGTGGAGCCAGTCAAACAATGTGAGTCTCGTCAAAGTCGTCAAAAGAAAAAAAAGGAGGATTAATACATCAACAAAATAAGTAGGAGACATACAAAAACTGGTTTATAAAATAAGATTACTTATGTAAATGATGTGCAATTATATAGGTATTAAACTGCTTGAATTTTCAGTATTTAGGTAGGTATAAGCACTGATAGAATAAGTGTTATGAAATTAATGCTTTATTTCAGACTTACGAGTATTTCAGACCATCCAAATTATTACATAATGTAAAAGTAATTAAAGTTTTTGAGTTTTTTTTTCTGTGTTGAGAACAATCTGAATCTAAACATTACGGTCTTAGGGAGTTGACACATTATCCAGTCTCTACCCCGTCGCATAGCATGACCGTAGCAACACCGGCCCGGCAAAAATGATATTCTTTGTATTGAAATGTATGCGACGCCCCACACCAGACCGTTCCCACACCGTCGCGTGTCCTGCCCTGCCATGGCCGTCTTGTCAATCTCCGGCCGCCATGATTATTTTGCTGACACGTAGGGTTGCAACACCTAATATTATATTTAATATAAGTCTAATATTATTTGAATCCTAAATAATATATTTTTGGGGAAAAAATATATTAGGCGGAGATCTTAGTGGCAACTTGGGCGATTTTATGTTGTTTGTTAGTAGATGTGTTTCAAAAAATTTTCCGGGATAAAAAGTAGCCTATGTCCTATTTACGGTTATTTTCTATCTATATTTTAAATTTCAGCCAAATCGGTTCAAACACATCCAAACATCCATCTAACCACCCAAACATCAATCCATCCATCCAAACATTCAAACTATTAGTGTGATGTGATAGTGTGATGGCTTTGACCCTTTCTTCTGACTTACAAATTTTGCTCTTAGAGTTGCCGCAAAAAATAATACCCTAGCCTAGAGCTAAAATTAGCACATCGATGAGTGCAACTTCAAATATTTGTCTTAGCTTTGTTAGACTAAAGATAAATTTAGAATGCGTCCGGTCGCGGCGCTTATCGGCGCTGCTCGCTCCGAAACACGACAAAAATGCAGTTTTTTGGAGCTTTCTCATCCCTAATAACAACCAATCGAAAAAGTGAACGGAATTTATGTCATTAATTGAATGACCTATCCGATGGAGCAAACCAAAAACATAAATTACCTACACCAACTTCAAAAGCAAATGAAGATTTATCTTATTTTTAGTGATTTTCGTTGATTTATTATGAAGTAAATATGATGTTAAATAAAAATTAAAACTAAATTAAACGGTATATTACAAGATAAAATGTTAGAGATGCATGTTGGCTTTTCAGTTACTTTCCACTTTATTTATCGAGGGTTTATACAGGGAAATACAGTGTTTGGCTCAGGGAACGCCCTTAAAGCAGACTCAACAAAACCATGGTAAGCTGTCATATTAATTATGTGAATGTAAACTTAAACTTGTAGGGGTAGTCAGACAGAAGCAAGGAAAGTTTTATTTTTCAATCACATTTTTTTTAAGTAAAATCTACTATTTATTTGTAAGTTCCTACAAACTCCTTTATTCGAAAAAAAAGTGGCAACCCTACTGAGACGGTCGCATGTCAGGTCGAGTTGACACTCGACTGACGTCCGCTGACAAATAACAATTTTAAAAATATAGGCTGAGTTCACATTGCATCTCTAAAATTGATAATTGACAACCTTGTACGAGTTGATGTACGAGTAGAAAAATTTAAAATCTATATACAGGGTGGAAAAAATGAATGGGCCCTGGAGGTAAACTACTTTAAATCCTTAAGATACAGTATTTTACTTCAAGGAAACATTCCTTTATTTTTAAAAAGAAACATAACTGCATTCAAAGATTTTCTAAAATTCGCTTGCTTCACCCAGGAATCGAACCATCTAAAAATTCAAAAATTAAACACTCGCTGTTTTATTCCACTAGTCGATTCATTCAATGCTAAAGATAAAATTTCTCAAAGAGACATGAGGTCTTACACTCGTCTGTCGTACAAGATATCCATGAAATCTAATATTTAGTACACAAGGGCTTTAATTTCAATTTAGCTCTACAGTGGAATGGTGAGAAGTATCCAGCAGGGCAATTCAGACCTTTTCGGAATGTATTCCGAATTCGGAAAAAGACGTTTCTTCACTGAAAAAACTTCAATTTTTCGAAGAATATCATCGAATCGGATGCATTTTCTGAAGTCTGAATTG
The DNA here is from genome assembly GCA_958496255.1 of Camptogramma bilineatum. NCBI lineage: Eukaryota > Metazoa > Arthropoda > Insecta > Lepidoptera > Geometridae > Camptogramma > Camptogramma bilineatum. Next base: position 1,105,246 of record OY292472.1, read on the forward strand.
CACCTCAGATAGACAAATACCGTCTAGAAAAGTTTTGTCGCGAAAGGTGAAATAATAAAAATTAATAAAAAAAATTGTGAAAATTAATGTAAGATTTTATGATTTTTTTTATTTCTAAAACCAAATGTTTGTTTTATGAAGATGTTATCCTGACATTAATCCTATCGATTCGTAGAATTAAATAGTGAGGTTTGTTTTTTTTTCATTTTTAGCTGGTTCGATTCCGGGTGAAGCAAGCGAATTTTAGAAAATCTATGAATGCAGTTTTGTTTCTTTTTAAAAATAAAGGAATGTTTCCTTTAAGTAAAATACTGTATCTTAAGGATTTAAAGTAGTTTCCCTCCGGGGCTCATTAATTTTTTTCACCCTGGATATATATAAATGAATCCATAATTACTTGGTCATGGCATCACGCGTGAACGGCTGGACCGATTTCACTAATTATTTTTTTGTTGTGTTTGTTATTGTCAGGAGAAGAATATAGTGTTGGCAACACTCAAAAAATACTCGCTCATGATTTTTGTTATGACGGGACGGTAGTCAACTGCCGGTCATTCTGGCTCGAGTTGTAAATTAGATACTTAGGACGTGCGAAAGTATTGTCGAGACGTATTTAAAAATAAGTTTTTGAGAATAAACAAGTTATTGTATTGTTCAGTTATTCAGTTATTTATTTACTACAGATTTAAATTATCATTGCAGATAAACATCCAATGCGATAATTTAGATATGTAGGTACTTTTGGAAATGAACATCTACTATGAATACTTACATTGTACGGTCCGCACACCCTGGATAAAGGATAGTTCATAGTCTAATATCAGTAAAACTCTGAGATAAATAACTGATATATTGTAAGAAAACTTATGATATTGATGACTTATGTTATGATACTTATACAAAATACTTAAAAAATACAGACGGATGGGCATAACGAAACTATTAGGGTTTCTTGTCAGGACAACGGAACCCTAAAAAGTAGTATTAGTTGATGAACTGAAATATTTTGTTTTTGAGTTTCCCAACTCGTTCTATCTAGTACATTTTTTTTTAGTAGGTAAGAGACGCAGTGCAGACACGCCTTTATATTTTAATCCCCGCCCATCTGTCAATACACATATTAGTAGCGTAACCAGGTCAGCCCCTAGGGGCCGCTTTTCGGCCGTTGAAAGGCTTAGGCGGCCTTTCGATGGGAGCGGCCCCTAAACGGCCTATATGCACCTAGTTACCTTTTCCTATTTTTATTAGGTAGGTACTTACCTAATCATAATTAAAAAAAACAAATTCAGATTGTAAGTACAGGTACAGGTAAGTACATAGATAATGAGATACTGCATTTAAAAAACCGGTCAAGTGCGAGTCGAACTCGTACGCCGAGGGTTCCGTACCTAGCCATGGTGCCAATTACCTAAGCTAGTCCGCTTAATTGTATGAGCGCCCATACAACTCGGAGGACAATTTTAATTGGCGTCAACTTTGTATGTAGGTATGGGAACACCCTTTAATTTTCAACTTTTTTAACTTTTTGGAATTTTTCCTTTATTTGTGCTATAAGACCTTGCTTTTTGCCAAATTTCGTTATTCTAGGTCAACGGGAACTACCATTTAGGTTTTCGACCCAAAACCTCTAGGGTACTTCCGGTTGACCTAGAATTGTCAATTTTGGTTACAAGCAAGGTCTTCTAGCACAAGTAAAGGAAAAATTCTGAAAAATAAAAAAAGTTGATAATTAAGGTAAGTTTTGGTACTCACAAGTTTTCACGAAAACCTAAATTTGCCTATATCTTTTTATAGTGTTGACTCAGGACCTTGATTTTTATAGTCACAATAGGGACTATAGACTTTAGTATTTGGTATAAATTTCAACTTGCTAGCTTTACCCGTTCCTGAGATAATCGATGGTGACACACGGACAGACAGACGGACAGACAGACAGACAGACAGACGGACAAGAAAGTGATCTTATAAAATATAGGCTGAGTTCACATTGCATCTCTAAAATTGATAATTGACAACCTTGTACGAGTTGATGTACGAGTAGAAAAATTTAAAATCTATATACAGGGTGGAAAAAATGAATGGGCCCTGGAGGTAAACTACTTTAAATCCTTAAGATACAGTATTTTACTTCAAGGAAACATTCCTTTATTTTTAAAAAGAAACATAACTGCATTCAAAGATTTTCTAAAATTCGCTTGCTTCACCCAGGAATCGAACCATCTAAAAATTCAAAAATTAAACACTCGCTGTTTTATTCCACTAGTCGATTCATTCAATGCTAAAGATAAAATTTCTCAAAGAGACATGAGGTCTTACACTCGTCTGTCGTACAAGATATCCATGAAATCTAATATTTAGTACACAAGGGCTTTAATTTCAATTTAGCTCTACAGTGGAATGGTGAGAAGTATCCAGCAGGGCAATTCAGACCTTTTCGGAATGTATTCCGAATTCGGAAAAAGACGTTTCTTCACTGAAAAAACTTCAATTTTTCGAAGAATATCATCGAATCGGATGCATTTTCTGAAGTCTGAATTGCACCTCAGATAGACAAATACCGTCTAGAAAAGTTTTGTCGCGAAAGGTGAAATAATAAAAATTAATAAAAAAAATTGTGAAAATTAATGTAAGATTTTATGATTTTTTTTATTTCTAAAACCAAATGTTTGTTTTATGAAGATGTTATCCTGACATTAATCCTATCGATTCGTAGAATTAAATAGTGAGGTTTGTTTTTTTTTCATTTTTAGCTGGTTCGATTCCGGGTGAAGCAAGCGAATTTTAGAAAATCTATGAATGCAGTTTTGTTTCTTTTTAAAAATAAAGGAATGTTTCCTTTAAGTAAAATACTGTATCTTAAGGATTTAAAGTAGTTTCCCTCCGGGGCTCATTAATTTTTTTCACCCTGGATATATATAAATGAATCCATAATTACTTGGTCATGGCATCACGCGTGAACGGCTGGACCGATTTCACTAATTATTTTTTTGTTGTGTTTGTTATTGTCAGGAGAAGAATATAGTGTTGGCAACACTCAAAAAATACTCGCTCATGATTTTTGTTATGACGGGACGGTAGTCAACTGCCGGTCATTCTGGCTCGAGTTGTAAATTAGATACTTAGGACGTGCGAAAGTATTGTCGAGACGTATTTAAAAATAAGTTTTTGAGAATAAACAAGTTATTGTATTGTTCAGTTATTCAGTTATTTATTTACTACAGATTTAAATTATCATTGCAGATAAACATCCAATGCGATAATTTAGATATGTAGGTACTTTTGGAAATGAACATCTACTATGAATACTTACATTGTACGGTCCGCACACCCTGGATAAAGGATAGTTCATAGTCTAATATCAGTAAAACTCTGAGATAAATAACTGATATATTGTAAGAAAACTTATGATATTGATGACTTATGTTATGATACTTATACAAAATACTTAAAAAATACAGACGGATGGGCATAACGAAACTATTAGGGTTTCTTGTCAGGACAACGGAACCCTAAAAAGTAGTATTAGTTGATGAACTGAAATATTTTGTTTTTGAGTTTCCCAACTCGTTCTATCTAGTACATTTTTTTTTAGTAGGTAAGAGACGCAGTGCAGACACGCCTTTATATTTTAATCCCCGCCCATCTGTCAATACACATATTAGTAGCGTAACCAGGTCAGCCCCTAGGGGCCGCTTTTCGGCCGTTGAAAGGCTTAGGCGGCCTTTCGATGGGAGCGGCCCCTAAACGGCCTATATGCACCTAGTTACCTTTTCCTATTTTTATTAGGTAGGTACTTACCTAATCATAATTAAAAAAAACAAATTCAGATTGTAAGTACAGGTACAGGTAAGTACATAGATAATGAGATACTGCATTTAAAAAACCGGTCAAGTGCGAGTCGAACTCGTACGCCGAGGGTTCCGTACCTAGCCATGGTGCCAATTACCTAAGCTAGTCCGCTTAATTGTATGAGCGCCCATACAACTCGGAGGACAATTTTAATTGGCGTCAACTTTGTATGTAGGTATGGGAACACCCTTTAATTTTCAACTTTTTTAACTTTTTGGAATTTTTCCTTTATTTGTGCTATAAGACCTTGCTTTTTGCCAAATTTCGTTATTCTAGGTCAACGGGAACTACCATTTAGGTTTTCGACCCAAAACCTCTAGGGTACTTCCGGTTGACCTAGAATTGTCAATTTTGGTTACAAGCAAGGTCTTCTAGCACAAGTAAAGGAAAAATTCTGAAAAATAAAAAAAGTTGATAATTAAGGTAAGTTTTGGTACTCACAAGTTTTCACGAAAACCTAAATTTGCCTATATCTTTTTATAGTGTTGACTCAGGACCTTGATTTTTATAGTCACAATAGGGACTATAGACTTTAGTATTTGGTATAAATTTCAATTTGCTAGCTTTACCCGTTCCTGAGATAATCGATGGTGACACACGGACAGACAGACGGACAAGAAAGTGATCTTATAAGGTTTCCTTTTTTACCTTTTAAGGTACGGAACCCTAAAAAAATATAAAATTAAAAAATATAAATAAAAGGTAAAAAAAAAAAATATGTCCACCCGTGCGAAGCCGGGACGGGCCGCTAGTACCTAATATTTTTCCCTACGAAAATCACCCCAAAGGATTTGTCCACCAATAATTCTTCCTTGACCCGATAAATACCTACCCCAAATTTGAATTTGAAAACCCCCCCATCTCGCATAACTTAATGCGTTCCGCACGTTATGTGACATTATCAAACGTCAAAATCCCATCGGGTACAATACTGCCCTCTCGAAATCAAAATGTAGTAACAGCAAAAACACGATTTCGAGAAAAATGATGAAGCTACAATCAATAAAAATATTCAGAAGAGGTTACATATTAATAAAACCTTGAATGTGGAGTGAAAGTACACATAATCTATAGGTACCAACCAATAATAAAGCGTAAAAGTTTGTTTGTTAATTTGTTTGAACATTGAACACGCTAATCTCAGGAGCTACCAGTCGGATTTGAAAATTTATTTCTGCATTTGATAGCTAAACTCTGTGAGGAAGGATATAGGCTACTTTTTATCATCATCATCATCATGATCACCATATACCATCACTATGGGGGCAACGCTACGATGGCACTGCTAGTAAACTATATTTCTTAACGTTTTTACTTTATTTTTTCTTCAAAACATAACAGTTATAGCCATTTTATAGTACTACCTAGTAGAGTGATATATCCCATATTATCGCAATTAGTTTTCTTGTGAAATCCGTTCAAAACACATTATTATTAACGCAGTAAATTTTCTTACTACTGCGTTTTCGATCATTTTTTCTGTCATTTTACTAACTAAAATGTGGTATTATTGTAAGAATACGACAGTTTAAATGTGAAATAATGAATAATTAATAATTTAACAGTAATTTCACGCACTCTGCTGTGCGACCAGATGGAATAGCGGTTGCAATACCCGGTTGAAATGCTCCTGCGTGTGTCCGGGTTCGGCTTCAAATCCTATAACGACTATGGATTTTTTTAATCAATTTATTTTTTATTTTTTATTTCACAACGAACTGTGTGAAATATGTATTTTAGTGTGGTTTAGCTATTTACAAAAAAATTGAGTGATAAGTTTTAAAATGGGCTTTCAGAATAATTGTGTATTTAGCATAAAACCAACAAAATGTCTATTACTGTGGTATAGGCTCGGGTGGGCAGATTACGCTTCGCAAAACGGTTATGCGACGGTCCTAGTTTGATACGGTCTTAGTGTGTAAGGTGCTATTTTCGTGACGGGCTCGGTCTTGGCTCGGCCCGCTTATGATACTGCGCAGTGAGTTCAGACCTTTAATCTTTTACCTTTTAAAACAGCAACGTTAGTTTAATCTAGGGCCAATTCTGCCGTTCTAAGGGGTCAGACGTAAGCAAATTTTTATCCAAAATTGAGTAGGTAAGTGCCTTATTCTGAATCGTCGCGTCGTGTAGAGATCTATAGCTTTCCCTTTGACAGTTTTTTAGGGTTCCGTACCTTAAAAGGTAAAAAAGGAACCCTTATTAGATCACTTTCTTGTCCGTTTGTCTGTCTGTCTGTCCGTCTGTCTGTCTGTCCGTCTGTCTGTCTGTCTGTCCGTGTGTCACCATCAATTATCTCAGGAACGGGTGGAGCTAGCAAGTTTAAATTTTATACCATATACTGAGGTCTATAGTCTCTATTGTGAGTATAAAAATCAAGGTCCTGAGTCAACACTATAAAAAGATATAGGCAAATTTAGGTTTTCGTGAAAACTTGTAAGTACCAAAACTTACCTTAATTATCAACTTTTTTTATTTTTCTTAATTTTTCCTTTACTTGTGCTGTAAGATCTTGCTTGTAACCAAATTTGACAATTCTAGGTCAACCGGAAGTACCCTAGAGGTTTTGAGTTGAAAAACTTAATGGTAGTTCCCGTTGACCTAGAATCACGAAATTTGGCAAAAAGCAAGGTCTTATAGCACAAATAAAGGAAAAATTCCAAAAAATTAAAAAACGTTAAAAATTAAAGGGTGTTCCCATACATACATAGTCCTCTGAGTTGTATGGGTGCTCATACAAATAAGCGGGCTACAATAACATAATGGGTATAATGGGTAGGTACGGAACCCTCGGCGTACGAGTTCTACTCGCACTTGACCGGTTTTTTTATTTTAAATAGTCTCTTAAGAATCGTCGTCGTTCCTCCTGCTCTAAAGGCTTTCCACTCTGCTGAGTGAATTTTAAAACTGTGATGTTGTCGTTGGGTTGTTGTTGTACCATTGTGCTGAAAGGATTGGCCAGAATAGACCCTGCGCTACCGGGTCTACCTGTTAGATAGCATAGTGCACCACGAGGTTTCTTCCGCGCACCACATTTAGAATAGATAGAATAGAATAGAATAGAAATAAGTTTTATTTTCGTCACTATAGGCACAATAGGTACGGTACAGGCATATAAATCAAAAATGTTACAGTAAAAAATAAATAATTTTTATAAACTTAAATCCCGTGATTGCTTAAGTTTTTTCTAACCGGCACCAATTTTGTTGGTTTTTGTTGGTTTGTGAGAGAAATAAATAAATGATAATGATTATAATGAAGTTTGAAAGAGGAAGTTTGAAAGCGGCGCCTATTATTGAAAAGGTGAGGAGCGCTAGATTAGCTTGGTATGGACACGTTATGGGGAGGGATGAAAACCATGTCGCAAAAAATGTGATGAGTATGAGTGTGACAGGGTACACAAGTAGAGGAAGGCCGAAGAAGAAGTGGTTGGATTGTGTGAAAGAGGATAAGAATGTGAGAGGAGTGGATTCAGAGTTGACGAATGATAGAGGTGAGTGGAAGAGAAAAACATGTGCCGACCCCACTTAGCCCACCTGGTTTAATCTGTAAGCCCAACTCGTGTTTTAAATAAATAAATACAAACAAATAAATACAAATACAATTAGCGTGGGATAAGGGCAGGAGAATGATGATAAGAGTAATTTGAAACAAACTAGCTGCGCCCTCGTGATTTTACCCGCGTAGTGATGGTATTATAGTGATGATGATAACGAAAAGTACCTATTCTATAATCTTCCTCAAGAGTTTAACTAGCAAATACAAAAACAATTTTTCAAATCGGACTGGAATTCCAGAGATTATCGCGTTTAAACAAAAAACTAAACTCTTCCGCTTTTCTCTATAGAAGTAAATGTATGTGTAACGGTCACCCATCCTTTTAACTTTAATTACAAACATGTGAATTTCTTCCGCCGATTATCTATGCATTAAATTCAAGGCTACAGTAATCATAACTATAGGTTTCTTATGTAAAACCATGTGTATTTACATAATTACAATAGAATTGTAAATGTGAGGACGCATTGCTCACATTCTCTTTACAATTAGTGTACCACTGTAGCAGTACCTACATGCCCACTTTTACAAGAAGTTAAAATTCCTAACGTGACAGGTTGCAATTCCATCGACGCTATTAGAAAGTTAACAGGTTTCCGCACGATGTTTTTCTTCACCATTTTGAGCTCGTTTTGATGCGCATAAAGGTTGGGAAGCTACGACCTTCGGATCGAAAGCGTGGAGGCCGTGAAGGCCTTCGAACGTGTGAAGAGCGAAAGCGCTCGTGGCGTAGCTTGCTTAGACGTTCTTGATTGATCGGTGAAGTTAAGCAGTGTTGTGCGTCACAATTTGGATGGGTGACCGCAAGTGGTATTACGAGCTGAGCGCTTCCATGCTTCGGAGGGCTCGTCAAACTTTCGGTCCTGGCTTTTAAGTCGTTAAGCAATGACGGAGGCTTTTAGGCGGCCTAAAAACTCCGTCACCAGAGTTGGCCACTTGCTCATACGAACTTACTTTATGAGGTCTTCAAGCAGCCTTAAAACATCATCACTTTAGTTGTTTATTTGCTCAAACAAACTGACTATTACGCATAAGCGTAAACAATGGTTGCAATCTCACTGCAGTGATAATTGTACCTGAATCACTGAATTTGTCACGGTTTGAATAGTGTGATGTTACAGTCAGTCAGAAAAGTAGATCAACATTGTATTGTGGCTTTTATACGAAGAATTATGGTACATAGTTAGAGTTGATGGGCTTGCAACCTGTAACGTACGGAATGTGGAACCTACATCTGAATACCTACCAGAAACAAAATAAAAAAGAATCTTTAATAACGCCGTTCTTGTCACTCCCAGTTTATGAAAAGTGACGGCATTATTATGTAGTTCAATTCGTATTGTGATTCTGCTGTTAGGTTCGGCCTTTTTAGCTCCGCTGAGCGGTCACAATTTGAATGGGTGACCGCTAGAGATTAACATTTCACCGATTCCGTGCTTCGTGCCCGTTAAAGGTTGATTCACGTTACACCGGGCCGGGCCCGTCCGGAACATTATGGTAAGTATACATTTTGTATGACATGACATTTTGTATTTATGTCTGACCGGGCGCCGGCCGTGCCCCGGCCGTGCCCCAGCGCCCGGTCAGACATGAATACAAAATGTCATGTCATACAAAATGTATACCATAATGTTCCGGACATAATGTCCCGGCCGGGCCCGGCTGGGCCCGGCCCGGTGTAACGTGAATCAACCTTAATCGTCAGTCCCGGCGTGATGGAGTTTTAAGTCATAAACGGCCTCAAAACTACATCACCAGAGTCAACCACTAGCTCATACGAACGTAATACATCTCAGTGATGATTATCCAGGAAAAGATGGAAGTGAATCCCACGTGACTCATTACCACCCAGTGACGCACGTCAGTAATTCCCGATCCTTAGGGAACAGCTCATCTCCATAATTGTGCCACACTACTTGTCTATTTTTAGAATACTTAGCGCTAGGTTAGTGATAGTGACCTTGGATTTGTAAAGGAATATATCACAAGTATTTTAGACAGATTTTTTGAAAGACCGCAGTGCGATCGAACTTCGAACCCGCTTGTGTATTTTTTCTGTAACGGAGAAACTAAAAATTTGAAAAAAAAAAATTATGAAAAACCAAGAAATTTTAAACTATCTTTTTAATTCGGTAATAATAATAACTATTTTATTTTGAATCGATTTGAATTATCTTAAGAACTCTTTTGTTTTATTCCAATATGCCACTTTGGTAGGTATGGGCAGGGCATGCTATGCGGAGGGAAGAAAGTCATATTACAAGGAATGTATTGGATATGAATGTGGAAGGATACATAGGTAGAGGAAGGCCAAAGAAAAGATGGATGGATTCTGTGAGAGAGGACATGCGCGTGAAAGGAGTGACTACTGAGATGACGAGTGATAGGAGGGAATGGAGAACATGTTGTGCCAACCCCACCTAGTAGGAAAAAGGCAAGGAAATGATACTACTTTAAGACCCGCTTTCCTTATCTTAACATTAAGATCATCTTATACCTATTTCTTCCAGATTCAAAATGCAGATCGCTTGGCTAGCATGGGAGTGCATAGTTTTCGCAATTTTCATCTGCGGGTCAACGCTAGCTCCGCTGTGGCGCAGGCGGAAGGATGCGGCAGCCGGCGCTAGTGCTAAGAGCGCATACATCTTCGCCGGCGGTGGAGTATCCACCTTAGCCATGATATTGTCTGTGGCGAGGGGAACGCTTGGTGTGCGCAGCTTTTTAGGTGAGATTTTTTTTAAATTCCTATAATATTTATTTTACCTCTACCTATTACCTCTGGGATTACATTACATTGACACGTTTTATAGGTGATTTACGCTAGGTGATTTTGGAATCGTACCACTAAATCTTAGAGCAATGTTAAAACAAGTTTAAAACAGCCCTGCTTTAGGCTTTTTTCAACATTCGGAGTATTTGGATATGTGCCTCTGACTACCCTCTTAGACATCTTCAAAGGATATTGAAAGCCTAAAGATGAGGGTATGTCTATCGAACCTATAATTTCTTTTATCATTTGAAGAAAATGACAAATGGTCAGACAGACGAACATAACTTCAATTTCATTGACTTACCTTTTAAAGTAAAATAAAAACCGGCCAAGTGCGTGTCAAGACACGCGCAGTGTAAGGTTCCGTAGTAGCCCGTTACAACAAAAAACTACTTCATCTTAATCATTTTAAACGATTTATTCTAAGGATTTCTAAGGATCTTCTTTGAGTTTTCTCTCGTAGGTATATGACATGTTAATTAATGTACAGTAGGGCCAACGGATCTCGGAGTGCGTGAAGTTAGCCGTTTCGATGCGCAGTGCAACTTTTTCATACAAAATTTTCTACTGCGCAGCGAAAAGCCTGACTTCACGAACACCTAGATCCGTCGGCCGAACTGTACTTTGATTTATCTGAATGATAGCCATATTAGACCAGCTTGGCTTAACTGGTTTCCCTCGGAAGGGCCCCATTTCTAAGGAACTAAGAAAAATTAGTTTAATGCAGGAACATTCCGGTTAGCAGCAGAAAAAGGCGGTTTCCTTATTTTGTTGGAGACGTATTAATAAAGTACTTGAATGTAATTGGGGGATAAAGGATGATATAAATAAAATACTTTGAATTTCAATTAATATGTTAATATAATTGTTTATCGAAATAAAATTAAAAACAGGATATTACACAAATAAACAATATTATACAATCTAGACAGTTATCTAAAGATACCTACTGCTTATTTTACAAAAAGATGTTTTATGTTTTGTAATCCGGTTTTAAAAATATTCACTGATAAAGATAAAACTTACTAATTAATCACTTACTTTTGGGCCTTTAGTCGGCCTAAAAACTCCGTCACCAGAGTTGGCCACTTGCTCATACGAACTTACTTTTTTTAATCACTAAACACAGCATTCATTCATACTATGTCAATTAGATTGCTATTACTATCTACCTATCTATTTAATAATTTTATTATGTACTTACCTAATAAAAACCGGCAAAGGCAAATAAAAATCGCAAATGGTTTCGTATCACTGTAAATTAATCCAAAACTAGCGACCCGCCCCGGCTTCGCACGGGTCACATCACACATCACATTAGAAACCTCTAAAATTATCAGTGTTTTTCTACTATATTATGCGTGTATCATACTTATAAACCTCCCCCTTGAATCACTCTATCTATTAAAAAAAACCGTATCAAAATCCTTTGCGTAGTTTTAAAGATCTAAACACACATAGGGACAGACAGCGGGAAGCGACTTTGTTTTATACTATGTAGTGATGATGTAGAGATAAAACGCTATTATTTTCAGATTTTACTTGTTACACATTCAATGCATAGATTAAGTACCTACATACTAATACATCATTGCCCATATTATAAATGTGAAAGTGTATTTATTTGTTTGTTTATTTGTCCTGCTTTCACGTCAAAACAGAGCAACGGATTGACGTGATTTTTTGTGTGGAGATAGTTGCGGGGCTGGAGAGTTACATAGGCTACTTTTTATCCGGGTACCACGCAAGCGAAGCCGCGGGCAGAAGCAAGCAATTTCTGCCTTTTCACAAAGTAACAGAATCTAATTAGTAAACACTTGGTAAATTGCGTCTGCAACCACATTTAATTGTATGGTAGGGTTCTTACGTCATTACCTGCTTAATAATACCCGGACGAGGGTAATGTACTGAACAAAAAAATATCATTCACTCACGACATAATTACAATTATTTTTTTACCTCACCATCATTCTTAGTACAGGCATCGATTAGTTTTTTTATAAAAAAGAAACTACATATCGCTGTAAACCCATTCAAACGTCTACAACGTGACATGTTGCAAGCCCATCACCGCTATTAGAAAGCTAATTAGTTTTCTTCACGAAGTTTTCTTTAATTTTCAAATTCATCATCATCCGGAGACAATAATATCCCACTGTTGGGTGTAGGCCTCCCTTTGTTTACGCTACTCATTTCGGTCCTGTGCCTCACGCATCCAAAATCTTTTCAAATTCAAATTAAAAAAAATCTCTCTATCGCATTGAAGGTTCTACTATTCTACTCCTGTTTTTTCGCTACCAACGCTGTTTTCGTTGCGTTAGAGCTGCGTATATATTTTTTCCGTGCGTAAGATTTCAATTAATATTTTTAACAGGATTTACACATAATTATGTGGTTGACAGGATAATATTTTATGGAAAACCCTATCTAAAACACTATAGATTTCCTTATTATTTGTCCAACAATGCTTCAATATAATCACATACCCACTGTTGATCTGTTGTAAGTACTCAGATACTAACATTATGAAGAGAAATGAAATGAAACGATTTATTTGTGATTTACGTGAAGTGTGGTGCACAAAGAACTTAAACGTCAAATAAGATCCACATGCTTCGCTAGAGATCATCATAAATAGTTTGTTTTTTCGTATGAACTAGTGGGTAACTCTGGTGACGGAGTTTTTAGGCTGCCTAAAGGCCTCCGTCATGGCTTAACGACTTAGAAGCCGAGACCGACAATTTAACGTGCCCAGCTCGTAATACCACTTGCGGTCATTATGAGGATGTATGCATGCTACGCCACTGGCGCCGTTTTTTTTTTTAATGACTAATGTGTATTAAAACTATTTTCTGTTGGAACTCTACATTCTCTGTTTGTTCTGTAGCGTGGGGTTAAAATTGTGTTATGATTTTATTTAGTCATCTATTATAACTATATTGTATTGTGTACGTCTTGCGGTTATAATTCAGTTTCTTACTAAAACAATTGAACAATGATAAAACCAATCGTACCTCGTCTTTGTTGATTCATGTTTTTTTTTTTGCAAGTGGATGGGTAATTCTGGTGACGAAGGTTTCAGGCCGCCTGAAGGCCTCTGTCATGGCTTAAAGAAAATTCAAACTTCATTTATTCAGTAGGACCGCTATGATCACTTTGAAACGTCTTAAGAGCTAGGTGATTCTACTCCTGTTCTTTCGCGACCAACACCGTGAAGAATCAGGGCAACAAACACGGTATGGGGCCTAGCTTTCCTTTCGGTGATCCATCCGCTTAAATCTAAATAGTCAAGCTCCAGTGTGGAGCCAGTCGAACAATGCGAGTCTCGTAAAAGTCGTCAAAATAAAAAAGAGGATTAATACCTCAACAAATCGACTTAAAAGCCGGGGCGACAATTTAACGTGCACTTCGATGCACGGAACGGAAGCGCTTAGCTTCCACTTGCGGTCACCCATCCAAATTGTGACCATTTAGAACGTCGCTTAACTTCAACGGTCAAGAATGTGTCATTAAAAACAAATTCTGATTAAAGAGGAACACGGAAAAAATAAGTAAACAGGTAATTATGCACTTGACAAGTAAACATTGATTGACCTTGACACTCAATGAAATTCATTGACCCCCTTACTTATGAAAGATGTTTAAAGTTGAAAACTGGTTAAACAACGTCCTGTCTTTATTTGTGGATAGTGACGAATAGAGACAGGACGTTGTTTAACCAGTGTTCAACTTTAAACATCTTTCATAAGTAAGATCTTGAATGTTTAAAATAAAGAGTATTGACTTAACTTTAACTGCCTCCCATTATGTTGAGTGGTAAGGTACTCAGTAGGGTTTTTAATTTTAGATATCTGGGTCATCTTTTTACAGATAACCTCAGAGATGAAGAGGATATAGAAAGGGAGCGAAGGGCGTTGACGGTGAGAGCCAATATGTTGATCCGCAGGTTTGCTCATTGTTCCGATGAAGTAAAAATAACTCTCTTCAAATCTTTTTGTCAGTCTTTTTACACGAGCGGCCTGTGGTTCACATATACTAAGAGATCCATCAATGCCCTTCGTGTCCAATATAATAATGCGTTCAGGATGTTGCTGGGCCTCCCGCGGTTCTGCAGCGCGTCCGGCATGTTTACGGACGCGCGGGTGGACGGGTTCGCGGCCTGCATGAGGAAAAAAGCAGCCTCACTGCTGAGCAGAGTGCGCGGGAGTACCAACACCATCCTGAGGGCAATTGCCGATTCATATGATGGGGTGATGTACAAACACTCCATCACTGTGTTGACGCAATAAAAATACTTACCTTATGTGCACCTACCTACTATAGTTACTAATATAGCCCTAAGTCTCAAACTAACATAATTATGGATCTGTGTTGTCTGAAAAATAAACGAATTATTATTATTATTATTATTTAACTTTAAACATATTTCATAAGTACGACCCTGTAAGTTTAGTCTTGTTAAAACAAATCAATGAAACAGAACTATCACTCTGTGTCAGTAATTTTCTTTCGTTAACAAAATAATTGATTCGACATTGAATCGCTCAACATTTTTATTAAGTAATTTAATTTAATTTATTCTGTAATTTGACATGTTTTAATTGTATTTTAATTTAATTTAATTTGACGTATGTTTGTGCTGTGAATATTACTTATGGATTAATCTGAAATAAATGAATACAATACAATTAAGCACAGCAAAAAATATTAATCTGGTCAAGTATAGCTACTTACCTATTTTTTAAATAAAACCAAAAACTAAACAGTTTCTTCACAATGTTAAACTTCACCGTTTATAGCTCGTGTCACGGTGCATACAATTTTTCGAAACGAAAAATAAATTAAGGCTGGAATTCAAATACAACCTTCTGAACGAAAGTCGAGGCAGATTCCCTCTCGGTCAATACCGCTTTTACAAAAAAAAAACCGATTTCACTTCCTTGATACTTATTTGACAATTATGTGACCACCGAGAGTAAACCATTTCAAACAAAAAAAAAATCGTTGACAGAAAAATCGAAAAAAATACACCTACTTTTTTAAAGTCGATTAAAAGTAAAATACCTAGCTGTAAAAAATCTCTGATCCATACAGAAACGCAGACATTTTGTACAATTAAGAATTACACAGATTCACAGATTAAACTGACAGATAAGCGGCGTACGTAATGTCATCATTTATCTGTTTGCGCTCGTGAGTGTGTTCGGTCGCCGTGTAATTCTGACATGCTGGTGACTTTTATTGTAGACTGAGAGACCAAATTACGAAACATTATGTTATGAAACACCCGGTAACATAATTATGCGGAGATGGTTTTTATACAATACGTTACTTAGGACTTAATCAGACATCTTTACTAGATGATTTATACAGTGTCAGGAGGCAATCTTTTGCCTACACTTATCGGGACACTGTAGTGCCTGAGATATTGTTAAGATGGAGTAGGCTTGCCCAGCACCTACACTATCCTCTCAGCTTAACTGGCCATATCCACAGGACGATACGATATAATATTGGTATATTAGTAAAAAATACTTAGGTACGTCATCAAGTGCACGGCAACGTAATAGTATGTGGTGACGGTAAATACGATACATTTGAATAAAATAAGGAGTTGTTAATAATGTAGAAATGGTTTTTATACAATACGATATGATATTGGTATATTAGTAAAACAAAAAAATAAGTCAATAAGTGCCCGGTAACGTAATAGTACGTGGTGACTGACGGTTAATACGATACAGTAGAATAAAATAAGGAGTTGTGTATTTGTAAATGTGTTAGATTAAGAGTACAAAAACTTTAATCTCCGTTAAGTTTAGGGTTCTTGGCAATCATTCTGTAATTTTATTGGTTTTATTATTCACTTTATACACTTTATCTTGTTAAAAAGTAAGTAAGTAAGTTCGTGTGAGCAAGTGGCCAACTCTGGTGAAGGAGTTTTTTGTGCCGCCTAAAGGCCTCCGTCATGGCTTAACGGTTTAAAAGCCGAGATCGACAACTTAACGTTATAATTTATCTTGTTATACCATTTACTATCTACATTCACAACATTATTTAAATTGTCGTGAGTACTCGATGACATAGTAACATTACGACCGACTCTCTGTCTATAAATTTATGTACCTACTTTAATAATGTGAACTGTTTCATTTTATACATTTTATTGTGAATTTTCGAGCGACATGGACTGATTTGGTCGATTTGCCAAAAAATAATTTGTTAGTAGGTAAGGTTTACGGTTGCCGCACTCCTATCCGAGCCGAACGCGCCGAAAGAATCGAATTTTAGAATAACTTATATCTATGAAATCGTATGAAACCTGGCACACCTGCTGGAATATTTTGTTTCATTGAGCATGCTCCAACTCTGGTTATTTATATTAAAATCGTAAAATATTGTATCAAAACTATATCAAACAATTGACGTGTCAAAGTGATCAACCTACATGATCTTATTGAATAAATAATCTTTGACTTTTGACTTTCACACGTTAAATCGCTAACTCGAATTCGTTCCAACAAAAATGGTTTTTTACGACGAATACTTTAAAATTGTAGAAGATGGTTGAAAAAAGTGATAGACATGTTTGTTATATAAAATAAGTACAGGTACTTAAAGTAATTTTGCATTAAATAACTTTAATGTTCGTAAAAAATCAATTTGTTGGAACTATCGAATCCCGTCGGAATTGAAAATTTTCATAAGATTTTTCATTCTCAAATGTAAATACCCAAGTGTGGATTAACACTATAACAAAAATAAAAATTTGTTGGAACGAATCTGAGTTAGTGACTTTACGTGTGAAATAAAATCTCCCAGCTGGCCGCGCCTGAATCTGGCAGTACCTACATAGATAATTTGGCGTGAATAGGTATGCGTTTAGCTTTATGGTTTAGAGCTGATATTGAAAAGACCATATCTATCACTCAGCTGAAAAGAGCGTTCAGCCTTATGGTTTAGAGCTGATATTGAAAATACCATATCTATCACTCAGCTGAAAAGAGCGTTCAGCCTTATGGTTTAGAGCTGATATTGAAAATACCATATCTATCACTCAGCTGAAAAGAGCGTTCAGCCTTATGGTTTAGAGCTGATATTGAAAAGACCATATCTATCACTCAGCTGAAAAGATGGGAGACAATATAGGCTAAAATAATAATAATATCACTCACACTGTACTGTATATAAAGACAAAACCCTTAGTCATATCACAGCCACAGGACAAAATGTTTGTATGATTGCAAATATTTGTCTCGGGTCTGGGTGTCAAAAATTCAAAATAAAAATTCAAAATTCAATATCATTTATTCAGTAGGACCGCTATGACCACTGTAGGATAGGCAGCGTGGGCGGTTTAAGAAAAACGATCGAAGAACTTGAATGGCTATATATTAATTACTTTGAGTAAAATGGAAAATATTGTAATTATCGAGTGTCGTGTCGTCGATGGACGCGTATGCAAAAGGAAGATGGCTGGCCGGCGCGGCGGAGGGGCGCAAGGCTGCGCAAGCGGCGCGTCAGTCGGCGCGAGCTGTCAGTGTCAAAATAGTGTCAAGCTGCGTGCGTTGACAACCACTTTGAAACGTCTTAAGAGCTAGGTGATTCTACTCCTGTTCGTTCGCGACCAACATTTTTTGTTTTATAATAATGTACTTATTTACAAAAAATACATTATTGAGTACAAGCTTTGGGTTTAGATGGTGCTGTGTACAATGTCCACCAATATTTATATTATGTTCATTTATAGTAATCACGTGCAAAACTCAAATCAGGAATAAAAAATAAATAAATATTTTCAGCTGCAATGTAACCATTCCCAAGGTTTGCATACAATAGAACTAGTTTCATAGGATTACATAAATGTGTAGACTATTTTAATAATGAATTCTGAAATAAAAAACTCGCTCAAAATTCACACAGTATAAATCATCCAATACCACAGCAAATTATTATGTTAGACTAAATAAAGTTTTAATTGGTTTTTATTTGAAAAAGATAAATAAGTAGGTAAGTATTTAAATACGGTGGTAATTGTGTGGCCGAAGTATTATAAAATTCTGTGCGGGTGAGTGGTTGAGAGACGCTTTTGGTGAGATTAAATAAATTAATATTGGTGGACAATATCACACAGCCATCTTGCCCCAAACTAAGCAAAGCTAGTACTATGGGATCCAGATAACTGATAGAATACTTTTATTTTTTTTTGTAAATACATACCTACTTATTATAGTTTATAACACCCAGACACAGAACAAAAATCTATGTTCATCACATAAATGTTTGTCCTGGGAATCGAACCCACGACCTACAGCGCAGAAGGCAGAGCTACTAGGTACCAACTGAGTAAGAGGCAGATTGATGAGATATAAATTCAAATTCGTTTATTTTTCTCTCACAAAAACAGTACTTCAATTCTAGAGTAAATAGGTCTATCTTATAGTAGCTGCAGTAGATTAGTAAGTACTGGTTCTTTGTGAGAGACTGGTGCCTGTTGTGAGTTCTTAAAAAGAACCTGTATTATAAAGACTTATTTTTGTCCTTCCAGGGTTTCCATCAGAGCTGGTGTACCATGGGTCTGCGATGTGGGAGACGCTGTACGGCATCATCCTCGCCTTTCCCATCGTCTGCTGGGTCTTCGTGCCGGTCTACTACAGACTGCACACCAATTCTGTGTACGAATATCTTCAGGTAAGTACCTACCCAAAGAGATTTTTCCAATAGAGACAATACCTACTTATTAGAAAAGCTGTAAAACGCGGCGAAATTTTGCTATAGCTACTTAGGTAGAATATAGGCAGCTAAAACATATTTTAAACTTTCGCGACTTGAACACATTTTTAAATTATTAACGGGACTTGTGAAAATGTCCACCAAATATTTATTTATTTATATAGGTACAGTCTGTGACAGTTTTTTTTAAACCATGTCCTAAGGTAATTTAATACCTTTAACACATAATTTAGAAGCTAAATGCATCATAGCGATTATGTACGTCATGCGTGGTCACAACTTACCATTGAAAACATCAATTATTTTTACAAATGTAAGGAAAAACGTGTGGATATAAATGTGTTACTAACAATTTCAGTAATTTTACTTCCAAATAGATTAAATTAATACGTTTTTTATGCTGTCATTTGAAAATGTAACAATCTAAAGCTGGCTTCCCACGGTGCGTAATATTGCGGATGGAGAATCTCAACCAAAAGGATCTCAACCAATTCTTCTCTGATAAAAAATTAATATTAAAATCGACAACGAATAAAGAAAATTGTTTTAACACACGGGAATTACTCAAGTAAAAGTGTAAGATGCTCGCGCGAGGAGTAACCTTGCC
Source organism: Camptogramma bilineatum (assembly GCA_958496255.1). Taxonomy (NCBI): domain Eukaryota; kingdom Metazoa; phylum Arthropoda; class Insecta; order Lepidoptera; family Geometridae; genus Camptogramma; species Camptogramma bilineatum. The sequence goes on from OY292472.1 coordinate 1,124,760, forward strand.
GTAACTCCCTCCTTACCCAAAAAAAGATACTCTGGATCAGCGGTTCTTAACCTGTGGTCCGCGGACCCCTAGGGGTCCGCGAGTATATGTATGGGGGTCCGCGGACTCATTTAAGGACAATAAATAAATAAATGCCACTAAAAGTCTGCATATCTACTGAAGTGCGTTGGCTGGCTCTTGTCATATTCGTGTAGGTACTAAAAACAAATACTGAGAGAAACAGATTACATGTGTAAACGGTTTGAAATTAAAACTTAGTAGTTCTAACATCAATCCAGATATCACTAATTTAGTTGCAATAAAGCAGCACCAACCTGCACATTACGTATTTTAAATAAAAAACTATTTTTTTAACCGATTTCAAAAAAAGGAGGAAGTTCTCAATTCGTAGGAATCTTTTTTTTTGTGCTTTTTTTTTTGTAAGTAAGTTCACCGATTACCCGAGCTAAGACGCCTAGACCGATTTGGAAAATTCTTTTTTTGTTTGAATAGGCATGAATCCTAATTTTCAAAATCTCTTCTATGATATTCAGAAGTATCTATTATGTCTAAAATATATCATATTTCTGTAGAAAATTAAGGTTTTTGTGCAATAAAAGTACATTTAAATTTAAATTTTCAAATTCACGCCAAAACGCTCACCGGTGTCATGGCGTCTGTTTTTACGTCACGGATCGGTATATCAACCAGTGATGCCTACATAGTTACTATAGAAACAAAAGGATGTTTACCGAGACGAGACGCAATGACAGACGCCATGACACCGGCGAGCGTTTTGGCTATCATGGCGGATTGTTGTATTTTGTAGATTTATTTTAGCAAATAAATTAGTAATCTCGACATTAATAAGAGAATAAATACATTTTTCAAAATCTTTGAATCCTATTTCATTAGATCAGATAAATATTTTGGCGATACTTGATTACTGTCACCATGCCTATTGTAAGGATATACTTCGCGGTTGGTGCCACAAAAATTTGGTGAGGACTTTAGAGTTGTCGAAGATCTTTGGAGTTATGAATAGAAGTGTAGCTTGAAAATGCAGAAAATTGCTAAGAACGAACATTAGTAAAGTCGGTTTTTTTTAATTTCTTATTTTGTCATTTGTTCGTATTTGTTGTATAAGGTCTGTAGTTGTTTTTTTTTTTATTAAGGGGGTCCTTGATGTTGTGTTTGATGTCCTAGGGGTCCGTGGACAAAACGCTGCTCTGGATGAATCGAAACATTGTCGGTATCTAAATCGACGATATTTTTACGTGAGTAGTTCCCGTGTGTTAAAACAATGTCTATAAACTCACGAAAGTTTTGAAAGTGATTATAAAAAAGTCTCGGGACGTCACGGGGCTGTCTCTTGTATGTGATTCCCAGGACTTTTATATTGTAGAGATTTGTCAAGCCTTAGATAAGCATAATATAGAAATAGCCAAGAACAAACATGAGATTCCTAAATTGACCCAGAAAAGGTCGCAGTTGCCTGTAATATCGGCAGATGAGGTCAAAGGAGTGGAATTAAATGATGACCCCGAGACCTCGACCAGTAAAGTGAAACTTCCTATTCTAAAGCGATTTATGTCTTATGTCTTAGAAACTAGGTAAATATTCCCACTGTTGGAACTCTAGGTATCATCTAGTTCAGCGGTCGGCAACACGCGGCCCGCGGGCCGCATACGGCCCGCGGACGCCTTACTTGCGGCCCGTGTATGTTTTGTAAAAAAAGTAGAGTGGTCATTTTTCTAGCTATAAAGCCCAAACGTATAAACATAATGTAAGTAGGTATTACGTGTACGAATTAAATTAAGTTTGTTTTAACAATTTTCAATACCATTTTTATTTTTTCTGTGGGTTATTATGACCAATTATACCTTCATAGGTACGATTGGGTTTCTGGGGTTAATATCACACACAAGTGCGGCCCGCCTTTAATTTATTCTGCCAACTTGTGGCCCTTGCCTGCCAAAAGGTTGCCGACCGCTGATCTAGTTGAATCCTACTAATATTGTAAAGGCGAACGTCCGTGTGTGTGTGTGTGTGTGTGTGTGAATGTTTGTTGCCACGTATCTCCATAACTACTAAACCGATTTTGATGAAATTCGAAATGTAGATAGTTAAGGTTCTGGCATAACACAGACTATTTTTATTCCGGAAAAATGTATGGTTGCCGTGGGATAAAAAATAGTAGTCCACGCGGGCGAAGCCGCGGGCGTTCACTAGTAAATAATAAAAGTTTACAGTAAATACACTTTTCATTTCCATTTATCAGGTCAGTCACACATTCGCTTTACTGATTCCCATTTCCCGATTTGATTTCCTGATTGGTCGCGCGTTGAGCTCCAATAAATGTATTTTGGGATGTTTCATTTGATCTGTTTCTATCCAAATACATTTTTTTTTTATTTTGATTTGAGTAGCGACCTAAACGAAGCGGAGGAAAGTCTATTGTCGCACGACCGGGATTCGAACTTACGAGGCTTTTCTGCACTTCGTATAAAAATACTTACTTAAAAATACTTACAAGGTTAGTCCATTTAAGAATGTCTAGCTCTAGATCACAATAATTAAACCGTCTCTGTTGAATTCAAAAACTTATACCTAGTATCCTATTTTTTCGAACTTTAAAAACTGTCATATTTTTGGGCCAAGACAAAGCTGAAGTTGCAAGATCAAATCCTATATTCGTAAATTTTTTTGGATGACTCTTAAAAATTCTTGAACATGGCATTGTCCAAAAAGCTGTTTAGCAAAATAGTACCATACCTTACAAAAAACTGCAAATGGGTCCCAAGCCATATTCCTCATCAGATAACGTCTGAATCATGTCATTTTTGGAATAATGACATTTGCAGCAGTGACGCAAAATACTACCAAACACAAAATTCAAACCTAAATTCATTTATTCAATAGAATCACATGATCACTCTATCGTCTTATGAACCAGGTGATTACCACCCCAATACAATAAGGTTTGTTTTTTACACTCGGGAATTACTCATGTAAAAATATCGTCGATTTAGATACCGACAATATTTCGATTCATCCGGAGAATCTACATCTGGGTAAGGAGGGAGTTGCGGCAAGGTACTCGCGGTCGCGTCTCACACTGCCTAGTTCAACTCACGAAAGTTTTGAAAGACACATAAGGTTATTATCCGCAGATGCGTTTCAACTGCTACTGGGTGCGGAGACTGGCTGCAGCGACCTTCCTCATCAGACAGCTCCTGAACCTCGCTGTCACGGTTTACACCCCCACAGTGGCGCTGCATGCAGTACTGAACTTGCCGCACTGGGCGTCAGCAGCGGCTTTGACTGCGGTGGGAATTGTCTTTAATCTCCTGGGAGGATTGGCTGCTGCTATCAGGTATGAAAAACTTCCTTTATATCTTTAGGTACTAGTATTTACAATCTATGTATGTATTGGTCATAAACGATGTAGGTACTTACGTTTATTTACAGAAACGTAAACTACTACATAATTACATAACATTATAAAATACAATAAGAACCAGTTGAGCCACCTAAGGATTGTTGGAAACGATCTCTAAGTAGCTTAATTGATCCAAGCCACTGCCAGTCCGGAAGCGTGCCCAAGACACTGGCAGCATTACCGCGCTGGATGGCAATGCTGATCCGTTGAGCCAAATATGTGCCAGAGTTAGGATCACGCGTCGCTTCGATTAGCTACATGCCCTGAAATAATTTTGAATACGCGATATGCGCCGGTATAATTTCAATTCATTCAGACATTACATAATTCTGTATCGTGGCATAGACTATCTCGGAGACTATACTAATGATGATTATGACAGTTTTACCAATTAAACAGCTGCTCATACAACACTGTGAAGGTATTTAGTAATTGCAGTGCCATGGTCTGGCTATTGACTTTAGCACGCGACACGACATACTTTAATCATTTTGTTTTCTTGTAGATGGATATAAGCCAGTTCAATGTAACAAAATTGATTTGTTTATAGTAATGTTTCTTTGTACACATCCAGAAAAATTGATCTGTCAAAACTATGGATTAAGTGAATCTTTTTTTGTCCACTTTCATGAATACAATAATGTTTTGAATTCACGCTAAAATAAGTTCGTATTCAGTTTTTGGGCAAATATCGTGATTTTTTTTACGCCCCCTTGAAGCTTGAAACCATACGGATGTCTGGAATCGCACGTAATCGGCACGAGCGATAAGACCGCCGATTGTAGGACATTAGATTTAGAAAAATAGCCTAAAATTTTGTGAAAATTTGTTTTCTCAATAAACTTCTTATTATTTAGTTTATTTAAGTAACTAGTACAGTTGTTCTATCTCACGAAATCCGTTTGCTTAGTAGTGTGTTTGTTCACATGCACATTGTTTCTGTGTGCATAAGCTCGGGAGAGCTCAGAATCAGCCCACGCACACATAAACAACGTGCATGTGAACACACACACACACAATTAAGACCAACCGGCCTTCGTGAGATAGAACGGTGTCAGGAAATTAATAAATGAATTGTTGTTACAGAGCGGATGTGATCCAAACTCTTACAATGATCCTCGTGAGCGGCGCCTTCATCATCCAGTCCACCATCACCGCCGGCGGACCCAAGAAGGTGCTGGAAGACAACATCGAAGGAGGGAGGATGAAGTTCTTCCAGTAAGTTATTCATAGCTAGGTGGTTACCACCTAAGTCAAACTAAGTTTGACTGACTAAAAAAGTAAGTAAGTTAGTAGTAGGTATAGTAATGTGCCCTCCGAAGCACGGTACATTCTTCCTCTTCAAGTGTATCTCCAACTAGTGAAGGTCGGCTATCAGCTGCTGGAATCTATCTCTGTTTTTTGCCGATCGGAACAGTTTGGATGCGCTGGTCATTCCCGTTCACACCCTGGTGTTGCGGAGCCACGACTTCTTTCTTCGACCAACTCTTTGTCAGGAACCTTGACCTGATATGTGTCATGCCTAAGCACATACCTACACGACGTAGGTACATGACATCGCGATACATGACATGAGCTAAGTTCTACATTCTGCCGTCCGCTAGCTAAAACGCCGTTAAGTGACATTTAGTCAAATTTCACTTTTAACTGCCATGTTATAAAGCTCAAAATTATCTATCGATCTGTCTTAGAACTGGGTTCCTATGGTTTATAGTTTCCGAATTACAGATAAGTAGTAAGAAAGCGGAAGCAAGATAGTAAAGAAGCGGCGCGTTTTTTAGCGAAAACTATCCCAAAAAAGCGGACGGCAACATTCCCTGAGTTATCAGCTTCCACATAACCAAACATTACGAGTTGTCATGACTTCACGGCGAAATAATTGCTAAAATTAGGTACACAAGTACTAGAATAATTTGCTTCTTGAAGGAAAACGTCGTGGGAAACCAAGTCATTGTAACAAACTGGTGAAGTCCTAATTCCGTTTGCGAGAAAAAAGGAAACAATATAGTCACTTGGTAGTTTGAGACAAGACACATAAGTAAGTAGACTTACTTATTATGTAATAATATTAAAAATCGTATTAAAAAACGGAGATTTAATTCTGATTTGACAATTCCAGCGGATCTTGCTATTCGTGAAGTTAGCCGTTTCGATGCGCAGTGCAACTTTTTCATTACATTACATTACGTTTTTCAAATCCGAGTGGTACTGCCTGAGATTAGCGAGTTCAAACAAACTCTTCCCCTGTATTATATTAGTAAAGATGAGTCAATTTCTTCCAGATTCACAATGGACCCAACAGTTCGCGTGGACACTCTCTCAGCAATCTTCGGTCAGCTCTTCATGTCCATCTCCATCTACGGATGCCAGCAGACTTTGGTGCAGCGATACTGCTCCATGTCTTCTGAAGCCAGGTATCTTCAGAGTTTTTTTTTGTAGATAGACCTTTGTTTAGCCACAATCTCACCTGATGGTAAGCGACGATGTGGCTGACGATGGATCGCAAAGGTCTAGAAGACACTTATTCACTCTTGACTTGAAAAGACCCAGGTAGGTAATATTTTTCAGAAGCCAGCAGCGAGTTTCAGACCTTAGCAGTGCGGATGATGAAGGTGGAGGAGTACCGCGTGGTACGAGTGGATGGAATGTCTACAAGATAAGAACTGCACCGCGCGTCTGCTTGTCCTGAAGTGGTAGTGAGAGTTCTAGGGAGTTTAGAGCCTTGTTGGTTAGTACCTCGACTTTCAATCCAAAGGTCGGTTCGAATCCTGGCCGTGCATCAATGGATTTTTAGTTTCGAATTTATATGCACATTAACACGAGCTCTAAACGGTGAAGGAAAACATCGTGAGGAAACTAGTTAGCTTTCTAATAGCGTCGATGGGCTTGCAACCTGTCACGTATGGAATGCTAACTTCTGCAAAATGTAAGCATGTACCAAATATGTATTTGGACATGCCTCTGACTACCCCTTAGATATCTTCAAAGGATCTTTAAAGGCCTAAAAAAAAGATCTGAGAGAATGTCTACCTTAGGATACAGTCGTGATCATATGTAATTTATTTCATTTTCTTCTTTCAGAGTACGAAGAACCCTCTTCCTCAACGTTCCCGCAGTAGCTGTCCTCTTCAGTCTATCCTGGGTGGTGGGTATGGCTCTCTTCGCTGTATATAAGGACTGTGATCCATTGGCCGCTGGGACCATATCAGCCCCTGATGAGGTGCTGCCGTTCTATGTGCAAGACCAGTTCGCTTTCCTGCCTGGAATGCTTGGGTTGTTCTTGGCTAGTTTGTTTAATGGGGCTTTGAGGTGAGTCTTTTTACCCGACTGCGCAAAGCAAAGGAAGGGTAATGTGTTTATCAGTCTATGTTTGTTTGTTGTTTGTTGTGTAATTGTAGGGGAGAGCCGTGTGTGAGGGGATTAGTACCTCGACTTTCGATCCGAAGGTCGTGGGTTGGAAACCTGGCCGTTCATCAATGCTTTTTCGTTTCGAAAAATGTATATGCGCAATAATACGAGCTCTAAACGGTGAAGGAAAACATCGTGAGGAACCCCGTAGCTCAGTCAGCCTTACACGTAGATATTGACCATACTTCGCAGGCTGGTTGTCTAACTTATCTCATCCCTCAAATATCTACCAAGTAAATAAAAAATAAATAAATATATAGTAGTAGCTATCTTTTGTCGCGTTCAGTCTCATTGAGATTAAAGCGATAGAGACACTTTCGTGGTCACTGAACTGTCATACTTGAAAGTTTGCGACCGATTTTGCTCACTATCAAAGGTAGACAATCAAGGGGTGTTGCTAAGCAAGCATGCACCTAAATCCATTGTCCTAGGCCTTTTAGCGCGTGACGCAGTGTGAATAATCCACAAAAAACTGTATAACTCGGTTCATTAAAGAAAGGAATCTAATCGAACGAGGCGCTTATCATGTTCTCTCGCTTGCACAGTAGTGCCGTCTATACTCACGAAGCGAGAGAACATGATAAGCGCCGCCATTTTAGATTCTTTTCTTTAATGAACCGGGTTATACCTGCCTAATGATTTGACCTTCTATTACAGTTTCCTAGTGTCCAACGTGAACTCATTGGCTACAGTGACGTGGGAGGACTTCGTGTCTGCCGCACCGGCTTTCAAGGGCATCAGTGACAAGCAACAGCTTACTGTCATCAAGATTATTGGCATTATTTATGGTAAGCAATAAGATACGACTTATGCCGTAGCATATATTATAGCCTACATTATCGCGCGAAGATTCGTGTTGCGTTGTCGCAATAAAAACTTCGTGTTCCATCTAAGACGATAATCTAAAACGTCGCAATAATTCATTTCACGGAAATGGAAGAGGCTGTTGCGCTATATTATTATTCTCTCATTCTACCTTTCACTAGATGAATTACATAGACATACATACTATTCACTAAGAGCTTCAACGAAGATGGCGCCACGCAACAGCAGAATGTCTAGATCGCGCAAGTGAACTACTCAACGCTGATCGGGTTATATTCAACCAACCGACAACAAATGTTGGTCGAAAGACCACGGGCAAGTGGGCCAGTTGGGCCGGCCCGTTGCAGAGGAACCACTTACTCTGCCTTTGGGGAACGATTCCACCCTGTTCCCTAAAGTCCAATCCATTATTAACACGAATCAGAATATGCAACACGTTCAAACCGCTCGGCGTCTCGCAGTCAAATGAGCGCATGAAGAGCCAACCACACGAACTTTGTCGCGATAAAACCCTTTAGGTGCGTACAGATGTTGGCCCAGGGTCGCATTGCCTCTCTATCGCTCTCGCCTTGAATCGATTCGCCTTCTCGTTCGCACTCGCCAAAGCTGGCCTAGGTTGGCCCAACATTGCACCTTTTGATGTGCGGCAATTTACCGACAGCAGCGCGAAGTGCAATTGTATTCGCGATGATCATTCGCGATAGGACGAATTGTTTGGCCAGACGTGTCGCGACAACGTAAATCTTCCTGTTATCGCGATAGTGTATGTAGCCGTAGCAAACATTCCTTGGTTAATTACATCAACGTTATGTGCTTAAGGGGCATATTACATTGACAAATATATGATCATTTAAAATTTAAATAATCATATACTTACTTATTTGATCCAATATAGAAGATTATTAGACTATTGACTATCAAGGAGAAAATGAATCATGTCTATATTACATTATCCAATAACATTGACTCATAGATCTATGATCCAAGATAAATGACAGTGTAATATCCCCCAAGTAAGTAGACGCTAGGCATTGCCAATTGAGCATTATCTCAATTTTTCAGCTATCGCCATAATGCTGCTATCTCTCTGCGTGGGCATGGTCGGCGGCGTCGTTGAAGGATCACTGCTCGTCACCTCAGCAACTAGTGGAGCCCTATTAGGTAAGCAACAAATATCTAAAATAAAAAAAATGACTTTAATGTTAAAAGCTGAGCTATTTTCTGCACTCTCGAGGTGCATTTCTGTTCATAACTCCGAAGGTCCTCACCAAGTTTTTATGGCACCAATCAGAGAGTATACCCTTACAAACATAAACAATTTTCCAAATCGGTCCAGGCGTCTTCGAGTAATCGGTGATCACACATAAAAAAAAAACCGGTCAAGTGCGAGTCGAACTCGTACGCCGAGGGTTCCGTACCTAGCCATGGTGCCAATTAAGCTAGTCCGCTTAATTGTATGAGCGCCCATACAACTCGGAGGACAATTTTAATTGGCGTCAACTATGTATGTATGGGAACACCCTTTAATTTTCAACTTTTTTAACTTTTTGGAATTTTTCCTTTATTTGTGCTTTATGACCTTGCTTTTTGCCAAATTTCGTTATTCTAGGTCAACGTGAACTACCATTTAGGTTTTCGACCCAAAACCTCTAGGGTACTTCCGGTTGACCTAGAATTGTCAATTTTGGTTACAAGCAAGGTCTTCCAGCACAAGTAAAGGAAAAATTCCGAAAAATAAAAAAAGTTGATAAATTAGGTAAGTTTTGGTACTCACAAGTTTTCACGAAAACCTAAATTTGTATATATCTTTTTATAGTGTTGACTCAGGACCTTGATTTTTATACTCACACTAGGGACTACAGACCTTAGTATATGGTATAAATTTCAACTTGCTAGCTCTACCCGTTCCTGAGATAATCGATGGTGACACACGGACAGACAGACGGACAGACAGACAGACAGACGGACAAGAAAGTGATCTTATAAGGGTTCCTTTTTTTACCTTTTAAGGTACGGAACCCTAAAAAGCACAAAAAAAAGATTCCGACGAATTGAGGACCTCCTCTTTAGGGGCTAGATGGGGCTGTGTGAAATGTCCAGCAATATTTATTTATTTATTTATATCTTTCCAGGTGTGTTCACTCTAGCTGCTCTGTGTCCTCTCGCGAATGGCACTGGAGCCCTGTGTGGTATTATCGCGTCGCACTTTATAACCATATGGATGGCGGTGGGCCGGCTTATGTATGTGGACAAGAAGGAAGATATGCTGCCAGTTTCTACCGAGGTAATTATCATCATCAATGCTGTGGTCCCCTTCTGGACAAAATCATCCTAATTCAAAATGTTTTTTTTTTCACTTTATTGTTAAGCCCATCACACACATAGCAGATAATATATATTATTAAATATATATTTTGAGATCGCGCCCATACAAATTCTATGGAGGACCACACACAGCGAATATAAATTACAAAATATATTTGGTGCGATCTGTCAAGATTTATATTTCAAAATATATATTATCTGCTGTGTGTGTGTGGTACGCTTCATGTTGAAAGGAAATTGAATGCTGGAAATCAAGTGAATGGGGCACTGCACTCTTTTATAAGCAGTCAGAAAGTGTCCAAAAAGGCACGACTGGCTGTACAGTGCATAGAGGTGTGTTAGTGCCGACACTAATGTATGGTAGTGAAAGTTGGGTATGGCAGAAAAAACACCAAAATAGAGTGAATGCAGTAGAAATGCGTGTGTTGTCATTTCCTTGAGTATTAGTTGGTTCTTCTAAGAGCTCATTTCAAATTCTATCTTCAAGTTTACCATATCCGTTCAAAAGACCACTCAAATAACAAAATAACCAGAGCTCTGCTCTAAAGCGCTGCGGTGAAAACTGGTGGACCAGTCTTGTCCATTGTGTTGTCGGCGCAGTGATTCCTTTTATCAAGGGTCAGCATCGCGAGTGACTCTGGTGTCGCAGGCGTCCATAGGCTACGGTAACCGCTTACCATCAGGTAGACCGTATGCTTGTCTGCTACCTTAGTAGTATAAAAAAAATTACCAAGCCCAAAAATGGCATTTTTTTTAATCCTAGGTACTAATATTATAAAGGCGAAAGTCCGTGTGTGTGTGTGAATGTTTGTTACCACTTATCTCCATAACTACTCAACCGATTTTGATGAAATTTTAAATGTAGATATTTTAGGTTCTGGAATAACACATAGGCTACTTTTCATCCCAGAAAAACGTATGGTTCCCGTGGGATGAATAAATATCAGTCCACGCTAGCGAAGCCGCGAGCGTTCACTAGTCCAATATAAAATCAAACCACTCACGAATTCACATTTATTTTTTTCAGGGTTGCATTAACGGCACAGTGAACATATTTACACAGACGCCCTCTTTACCTCCCGGAGTTAACCAGACCCTCATGCACTTGGCTCCTCTGCTGCAAGCCAACCGAAGAATCAGCGCTCCGGATACTTTCTAGTAAGTAGGCTAGTTTACACTCGAAATTCCTTTTTGGACCCACCATACCCCTTCCCATACCCCTGGAAGAGGTTTCGTCTCACCCTATCCCCAGGGGTAAGGCCAGGGGTATGGTGGGTCCGAAAGGCAAAATTCCATCTGCTGGCAGATGCCGGACATGTCAACAGGATTTTTTAATATAGTCATTGCAATAAAAAACAGTTTTATCATCATTTTAAATGTACGTAACAAAACAGAATCTTATTAAAGTTTGTTACAAATAATTTTTATAATCAGTTAGAATTTTTATATTCTCGCGTCGTGCGGTGCGGCCACAGTGCGTACGTGTGTATCGGCCGGCCCAAGACTTTAATTTTTTTTTAACTCAGACTACAAATGAAACCCCGCCCGGACGCTCCCCGGATGCCCTCTAAACTAGAACAAATCCGGGGAAACCGGAACGGATGGCAATCCTAGTTATAACTCAAGAGCTTACCAATATTTTAATTCCAGTGAATCAAACCTCTTCAAAATGTACTCCATCTCCTACATGTGGTACGCTGTTATCGGTACCATAACCTGTGTAGTCATCGGCAACATCGTCGGCGCGCTGACCGGCAAGCAAAGCGATCAGTTCGACGAGAGACTGCTCCACCCATTCATCGCTATGCTTTACCGCAAAATCCCGGGAGCGAAGCGAACATACTCCACTGAGAAGCCCGATGAGAAAGAATCATCAGTGAAAACCGAAGTTACTGTTGATGATGCTATTACAGAAGTAAAAAACACATTAAACAAAGTAAGTTCACAAAATAATACAGTTATAAGTAATTCTGAAGCGGTTAGTGAAGTGAAACCCGAAGATTTGACAGGGCTGTCTTCTAGTAATAGTAGGTTATTTGACGCTTATGAGACGAATTCTAAGCGGTCGCCGACGCCAGTGAGAACCAAGAAATGATGTTTAATTTAAAAATGTTTAAACGGTTTAAACATAAACAAAATAGAATTAGGTAATAACAACTCAAAATGAACTCAGTTTTTATCAAAAATTTACTTGAATAGAAAGAGTTAGCAGTGCGGTTCAAACTTCTGAAAATGCATCCGATTCGATTATTTTCTTCGGAAATTTCTTTCCGAATTCGGAATACATTCCGAGAAGGTCTCAATTGCACTGCAGATCACCGGGTAGAGTGCCAAAAAGGCTAGCAGCGCAACTAAAAAAAAATTAGAACAAATAGTAAGTATAAAATTATTCTTTTAATGCTTTTTCCTTACAATGAGTAAAATTAATACTATTGAAGTAGGTAGGTACCTATAATAAATGTGTGTGTTTGTGGTTCAATCATGTCGTACGACTGAACCGATTTGGGTACAATCTGGAAACATTTAAATACTTAGGTACCTAGTTGTGAAAATAGTTAAGATTTTATTAAATTTATCAAAAGCAGTCACATTCAAACATTAACTTATTTTATCAAATAGGTACTAGTATCTACTTAGTTTTAATATTCTGATGTACCAGTTTGAATGAATCTTATAATAAATATAGAGTGTAAAAATTTAACTCTCGAAAACTAGCTCGTTTGAGTTTTTGATAATTGACTGGCCTCTTAGCTCAGTTGGTAGTAGCTCTGCCTTCTGCAGTGTAGGTTGGATTCCCACCCAGGACAGACTTGTGTAGTGAACATAGATGTTTGTTCTGTGTCTGGGTGTTATAATGTATTCTAAGTAGGTATGTATTTAAACAATATATAATTATGTGGTCTATCAGTTATCTGATTACCATAGAACAAGCTTAGTTTAGTATTGAGCTAGATGGCGCTGTGTGTATTTATATTTATTTATTTATAATCAATTAATTACAAATAGTTCATTTAGAAAGAACATTTTACTGTTTTTACAATAAGCGAGTCGCTTTCGTATCGCTCTTCGAATTGAAATATTTGTTTTTGCTTGAAATAAATATACTTACTAGTTACATTATTCCAGATAATGTTTGATAAGTAAATAATTTTAAGTGATTAATTTAAGTAAAATATTATGTGTGATTTAGGGGCCAAGCTCGAATTTATTAGCTCTTGTATAAATTAAATTACCTAGTTGTTACTAGTAAATTTTTGGTCAGCTAAATAAAATCTTAAGTTTTAAGTAATTTATTTTATTAGTAATACAATTAGTGTGATTATTTGACAATTTATGGGTCTATTACGAGTAATAATAGAATTATAATTAAGTATCTGTGTACTTAGATGTATTCTTAAAGTGTGTATTCCAACATGCGAGGCTCTTACGAGGCAGCTCGGTTCAAGGCAGAGTTCCTCGCGAGGCAAACGTGTCTCGACGTCATGCCTCGCGAGGCAGCATCGCAATGTCAATACATGCCTTTAGAATCTTAGAATAGATAGATATTATTTAATTTACTTATATTATTATTTTATTATTTAATTTATATTCAGTAAGTAATTAATTAATTATTGGATGTAAAAAAATTACTCCAAAAAACTCAAACATAGGGTTTCCTTTCGAGACTCCACTTGAATTCTCTTGAATTACTAGCATATTACTAAAATCATTATCACATGCCTAAGATCAAAAGTGATGGATGCTACGTCCAACCCAATTGTGCGCTAGTATATCATTGACAAGTGTAATCAATTCCAAATCTTAAAATTACCATCCAAATGCGATTTTTTATTTAAATTCAAACTGAAATATTAATTGCTATCGAATTAAATTTGGAGAGTGCCCCACATTTAATTCGATAGCAATCATAATTTGTGATAAGTGCAATAAAAATTTGACCTTGACTTTGACTTTGCTACCTTACCTACCTTAAGCTATCTTGAGATAAAACAATACCTTTGAAGATTCAAAGAACTATGTTATGCTTAGTTGTATTTTCGGCAGTAGCTTTTTTACATCCAGTACCTTACCTAAATGAATTAAGTTTTATTGAACAAATTAATTGTCCAAACATTGCAAATCCTTCGTTAGATTTACCTATCGAATTTTACGTTGAATTTGTATGAAATAATATTTATATTATAAGTAAGTAAAAACTTCAAAGTTATTTTTACATTTATAAGTAAAACTAAATTATATTTTATTATACTTATGTACAAGGTTGAAACTTAATGAATATTGTGATATTAATATTAATCAGTATTACATTAAATGTGTGTGAAAGAAAAGGCATGAGATTTGTGTTATGTTTAATCCAAAGATATAATTATTTTAATTAAATAAATGGATATTAGTAGACGTCTGTGTTTTTATTTTTATTACATATTCGTATCATACTTTACTCAATCTTAAGTACTTATCATACTTTTAATTGAAGTTAAGCAATGTTCTGAGCGGTCACAATTTAGATGGGTGACCGCATTAATAGCTGAGCGCTTCTTTGCTTCGTAGGGCACGTTAAATTGTCGTCGTGAAAAAGTCGTTAAGCCATGACGGAGGCCTTATAGTGGACTAATTACTACGTCATCAGAGTAGGCCTCTAGCTCAAACGAACATAATTATACAAGTAGGTACCTACCTTTACTGTATTACAAAACAAAGATTAGAGCATTTGTCTGTCTGCAATTCGAGTACCGTATATCCTTTATGCTGCCTACACATGTTTGGCGAGCTTAGGCCAACGCGAGCGAAGGCAAATTGATGCTAGGCATGTGCTAGCGTCCAGAAGTTTGGCAAGTCTATGCAAACCATGCACTTCTATTCACTTCACCAGCTAGGCCAGTGGCGATTCTATGCAAACCAATGCAAAATAGAGTCCGCGCCAGCACTCAGGTCCTATGGCAAAAGCGGGAACTAATTGTTTTATTTACTTTTAGTTACGGTCGGACAGTTGTTCTGGTGTGTAGAATTAACGAACGTACAAACTTGCATAATTATTATTGTTCAAGCCTAATTTGGACAATTAGTAATTTTTTACCTAACCTAGTTCTGCGATAGCAGCGCCGCGTCTATCGGACTTAAGTGGTGGCGCAGTGGCGCGTACTCTGCTCTTGTATTCCACTTTTTTTCTGTTCCGTGTTGTATTCAGTCGCCAGCTAGGCGAGCGACACCAAGCGATGGCAAATGCTGTCTACACGTTGGCCTTCGCTCGCGTTGGCCTAAGCTCGCCAAACGTGTATAGCCGGCTTTACGATTTGACTGATTGTAGTTGGTTATTCTCTCGCCTGCACAGTGAGAAATGAAAATGTTATCTAACTTGACTGCCTTTGTTAGTTCTACCGATCGGATTACCAACTTCCATCGCAACTGTTCTATTTACGTAGAGAATTGAAGGTGTCAATTTTAGGTAGGATCAAGATTGGATAGGTAGTAATTATAAGGAACTGAATTCGAGGGAGGGAATTAATATTTTAGTAATGAGAAAGAGACAGCGCGATTAACACGCGAGGTCCTAATTATAATAATAAATACCGCTGGACACGGGATCATGTAGTCCCAAAGTAAGCAGAGCTTGTATTATGGGATCCACAAGAGTGTTATACTACTTACCTACATATTTTAAGTAAATACATAAGTAAGTAGGTACATTATCACTGTATAGAAAACACCCAGACCCGAGACAAATATATGCAGATCTTACAAAAATTTGTCCCACGGCGGGGATCGAACCTGCAACTAGAGTAGGTACATGCGTCTCAGGCGGGCCTTCACCCACTTCGCCATAGAGGTCGTCTGTGAAATTATTGATAAGTTCCTACTTACATCGGAAGAAAATTCATTTTCTAATACAATCCTACTAATCCTACTAATATTATAAAGGAGAAAGTCCGTGTGTGTGTGTGAATGTTTGTTGCCACGTATCTCCATAACTACTAAACCGATTTTGATGAAATTTGGAATGTAGATAGATAATAACCGCGAATAGGACATAGGCTACTTTTTATCCCGAAAAGTTGTAGGGTTCCGGTTAAGAAAAATAGTAGTCCACGCGGGCGAAGCCGCGGGCGTCCGCTAGTTATGTATGTAACAACTTTTTTTACGAAATCAAGAATTCTGAATAATAACAATTAAGAATCTACCAAAATAGTTTGACGGCTGCAACAAATAAGATAATTTTATTTTCAGTTCGATACAATCAGCCCCCCTAGCCATATTACACTATCTATCGTCGCTGTTGAACGATCTATCGTCGCTGTAGAATAGAACACTTCAAAATGTATAGGAATTGACGTTCTGACCACGTGACTCATCTACTTGAAACGTCAAATCCTATACATTTTGAAGTGTTTCTATTCTACAGCGACGATAGATAGTGTAATATGGCTAGGGGGGCTGGTTACGTGATTCCGTAAAGCGCAGCTGTAAATGTTGCGCACTATTTAGCAATTGAGCTCGGTAATCTATTCCTTACTAGGACTTATTAGCACTGGACGTTATTATTTTTAAGATATTGATTTCGTCTAAGTGTATTGAACTAAATAAAAAGCTGAAAAAAGCTACATAGACACAAAAAATACGACTTCGTTGGGTAAGTAACGATTATTGTGATAAAATTCTACGTGTTTAAGACAAGGTAAGTAGGTAAGTACTACCTACTTTTATTCAAAATTATCTTCCGCCCGCGGCTTCGCTCGCGTGGTAACCGGATAAGAAGTAGG
This sequence comes from Camptogramma bilineatum, assembly GCA_958496255.1. NCBI lineage: Eukaryota > Metazoa > Arthropoda > Insecta > Lepidoptera > Geometridae > Camptogramma > Camptogramma bilineatum. The sequence continues at coordinate 1,141,497 of OY292472.1, forward strand.
TAGCCTATGTCCTATTCCCGGTCGTTAGCTCTCTATATTTTAAATTTCCGCCAAATCGGTTCAGTAGTTATTGAGTTATAGGGGAACAAACATACCTACATCCATCCATCTATCCAAACTTTCGCATTTATAATACCTACATATTAGTGTGATGTGATGTGATGTGATGTGATGTGAAAGTGTGATAGTGTGATGTGATTTAGGTTACTCCTTTGGTATTTGCTCCTAGGACCCATCTCCTGGGGCTACGAACAAGATTGACATAATTCCTATACCTCGACTAGATCTAGACTTAGAGGTCCGATTTCCTTACATTTTACAAACTTGTAGTTTAAAGGAGAATTTTTATTAGTAGGTAAGTACCTTATAGCAACTAAAAAGGCCTGTAAACGGGCTATAAAAATTGCATCTTGTTGGCAATTCTATAGACCAATATTGCTCAGTATATTTGCAACTTCTGCAATTCCATGTGACATTGAAATCATTTGCAATCTAGCCGGCTAGACATAGAATACTTGTTACTACTATGAAATATCTAGACAATATCGGGCTACACTGCGTGATTGCAGCAATCGTTGCACTGTGTTGAGCTGTAGCAGAGATATAATCGACAACTTGGCGGCTATACTATTGCAGCAAGAAATTGTCAAAAACCTAGCCCGTTTAACAGCTCCTTGATACTCCACGGATCTTTCGTCATATTTGAATTGACCCACGAAGAGACTCGCACCTCCAAAATAGCAGTGACTCAATTCAAAAATCATGATTTTTGGGAAATGCGATAAATGGCCATTTTCCGCGGGAGAGGGAGGAGAAACTGCTGAAATGAAAGAGACGCAGCTATTATGTTTTTCACGTTCTACCCAAAAAATAGCAGTTTTTGAATAACAAGCAGATAGAGTTTTTTTTCTGAGTCTTTCTACGTAGGTATTCAAGCCATTTTCCCATTTTTTTGAATTGAGTCACTTCTATTCTGGAGGTGCAAGATGATCTTGTGAACTTGTATTTCGAGATAGTCCCTGAGTCCTGAAATTGTCTGTAATGGATATATCGAGCTTGACTCTCATTCATACGTAAATTGGAGCCCCGGGGAGTCCTCACTCTTGCACAAAACGGTGCACGTCTTTTCCGTTTAAGACGAGAGGGCAAAATTTACTTCGGTTTAGGGTAAAGTGAATGTTATAGAAAATTTACAGTTTGATTAAATCTAAGACGTTCTTTTTGAATTCTGCAATGTGATGAGATTGAAAATGAATAGTAAAATCTAGTTTGAAAAAAATCTTCACTTAAATAAAACGTAAATCGAGTCGTGAGTCTGACTGCATCCTTAAGAGCGGTAGAAAAATAAATACCTACTTAAAATTTATTTTATTAAAAAAAAACATTGTAATGTTACATACGTGTATGTACAGTCAGCGTCATCAATCGGTATCCCCCTATTGATTTGAACAAAGACCCTTTTCATTTCAACCTTGGATTTCAGTCGGGTAACAGCTATTGCATCGGCTCGTTTAGGAACTTGAGCGAAATTAGATATCCATAAGTAAGCAAGGATGTAAAAGTTTTTACAAAAGTTGAGATCAACGGCTTGCAAACCGACTCTTACTAGGGGGATACCAATTAATGACGCTTTCTGTACACGGATAAATAATTAGGGCAAATAATTTACAATGGACCCCGCACTAGGCCAAGCCTGTATCGTGGGACATAATGTCCCACGATACAGGCTTGGCCTAGTGTCTCATTTCTTGTATACAAGAAATGAGACATAAGTACAAAATGTTTTTGGCATAAATTAACTAGGTAGGTACTATTAGTGTTATCTACCTATAATTTTTTAAAGTGCTAAACCACACTTTATTAAATTTGAAAATGAAAAATCTTATCAAAATTTTGACAATGATACCTACAAGCGATCCTCCTTTAGCCGGAGTGCCTTTACCAATTAGGCTACGAAATCCATAGTGGTCAGGGTTGAAAATCTTGATAGGACTATCTTATCGATTAAAGCATTGATGAGAGCGACGAGAGAGATGAGATCAATGATTTTTTCCTATCAAGATTTTCGAGAGAGAAATCCCGTCGGAATTGAAAATTTTGATAAGAGTTTTCATTTTCAAATGTAACTACTATTAAGTATACGCAGGTCGCAGTAGACATTATTTAAGTTCTGATTGTCATTATTTAAGTTGTGTGTTTTCGTTACAAGATACGGACTTTTTATTTCGTAACTAGTTTCAGTGAGAATGAATTTTACTTGAAGGTAACTCCTACAAGCTAAGCTCTCCGTTTTCTCGTAAACCAACAGATTTTTGTAGCAATCTAGCAAAATCACGATCAAAGACCCACGGCAACTAATACTATTCGTAACAAATTGTTACAATGTTCAAGGCATCTAACCCGATATTTACCTCAACTAAATTGGTGACCTTTTGAAACCCGAAATCCGAGGTCGGAATATATTGCGTGACCCACGCACCGCAGACCGAAAGGCCTATTCCAATATGTTGATTGTCTACGAAGTTAGGATAGTTTTTCGTTTGTTTTTAGTACTTAGAAGCATTGCAAATACTGGAAAGGCTTTTAAATGTTTTGAAGATGTTATAGAGATTTTAATTTAATAAATAAATAAATTAAAATACGTTTATTTCGAGCAGAATTCATATAAAAGTAGGTAGGCACATGAAAACACAAAGAATACAGACAACTTAAAAACTAATTGTATTGCTGGACAGGTGTCGCCCACAATAGTGCCTTGTATAGGGCCTTGTATTTAGAATCATTTTAAATTTTTAAAACTAAATTACTAGTAGTTCGCCCCGAACTGAGATCTCGCGCACCGTAGATGGCCAACATTTGGACTTTCTTCTGACTACCCCTATAATTTCAAGTGCTACTACTGCCGGGTATGCCTATTGCGCTAGCTCTTCATGGTAAAAAATACTAGCATGCATGCAATACATAATGTCGTGTCTAATTTTTCATTTATTTCATATTTATGAATTCTCGTCGTATTTTTAAAAGTATACGTCCTAGAATAAAAATAATAACTATTTTAGAATGTACAAATAAAGACCTTTCATTTGACACCGCACTCAATATATTTGTTTACTTAACTTTTTTTACCCCAATTATTTTCATTTTTTATCAATTTTTTTTTTATCATGAAAATAAATCAAGTAGCATCTAAAATAATTGCAAACCAAACCGCAACGATGCCACTCTCTTTTTAAGACCGACCAGTCAATGAGCTACGAAGACATCGAAACTCTATGAAACGGGAGCTCTTGCAGCTCTGGTTTCGTAGTTTTTGGTCTTTGGTCGTATTTCAAAAACTATACATCCTAGATTAAAAATAAAAACCATTTTGGAATGTACAAAATAAGCCCTTTCGTATGACACCCCACTCAATATATTTGTGTAACTTTCATAATTTTTTACCCCCTTGGGAACCCAACATCTTCACAACCCCTTCATCGATTAAGCTCATATGCTCCACCGTAAATTTCCATACCACAACCTATTGACCTACCAAGTTTCATGCAGATTGGATGAACGGTTCGACAGTTATGCTCGAACAACAATTCGTGAAACATACAAACATACAAACATACAAAGCAAAATCGCCCAACTTACCACTAAGATCTTCGCTCGCTTCGCTCGCTCGATCGATAATAAGTAGAAAAATTTAATATTGATAGAACTGTGTACAATATTATTCTATCGGCTTTCGAATCCAAATTCGGATTTTATGTTCAAGGCTAGATATCTTCTGGTTAAATATAACCGACCATTAGTAAGTGTAAGTGGGGACACGAGCGCTATCGGCCCACCGCGTTGCGCCAAATCACTTAAATTATACTTTGGTGACAATTAATTGGAATTTACTGGAATATCTGAATATACTGATATTTATGTAGATTTGTTCTGTTATTGGATACAGTTCAGTATTTATTGTTTGGTGCAAAAACTCACGTTTAAAAAATAGGGTATTTATTTAAAAACAGAACTCGTTTTTTAGGCAAAATCTTCTGGCCTTTGAAAACCTCCTGCCCCCTATTCAATAAACATTACAAAAACTAACTAGGATGGCGCAGTGACCCAAAGTGAGTCTTGGCCTCCGACACTAAGAGCCTCCACTTCGATCTGTCCTGCGCCACCTCCTCCCAGGCTTCCACTTGGAGCTCGTGCAAGTCCTTTTCGACTTCGTCTTTCCAGCGGTACTTGGGACGGCCGACCGGGCGACGGCCACTCGGCCGTCCCAAATACGCTCTTTTCACAGCACGATCCTCTCCCATTCTTTCTAGATGGCCGAGCCAGCGAAGTTTGTGAGCTTTTATTTCGCCGATGATATTCGGCTCAGCCACTAGCTCTCCTAACTCCTTATTTTTCCTCCTCCTCCATACTCCCGCTTCCGTCAATACCGGCCCCAGAATTTTCCTAAATATTTTTCGCTCAGTCACTAGGAGCTTGGTCTCTTCTTTAAGTGTCAGTGTCCACGCCTCACAGCCATACATTAAGATCGGCCGTATTACCGTCTTATAAATGCGGAGTTTAGTGCGTTTGCTGAGAAGCTTGGACACTAACACCTTGTGAAGGGCTGCACTACAACGGAGGGTATTTTGTAAACATTACAAGTCAAAAAAATTTGTAAAAAGTGTAAATTTTGTCAAATTTTATGACAAGTGGGTAGTAGGACCTGTCAGAATTGTCCTACAATTTTGTGAATTGTAGACTTGTAATGTTTTTTGATTTTTTTTTTATTGGTGCCTGGCGTACGTACCTAATGACTTTTGAAGCCATGTAGAATGTGGCTCAACTGGCTTACTTTTGAAGAACGATAAAGATAAAAGAGTTTTAAAGTTACGAAAATGCCTCCTAGTGCATTCTCTTTATTATTGTAATAATTTATCATATTGAAAAGTTGTAGTCTAAAGTTAAAGGCGTAAATATTATTGAGTTTACATGAAACATTCGTGTACATATTGAATTATCTCCAAAATGCTTTTAAGGCACAATTTCAACAAACTTAGCTATTTGCAAAGTTTTGGACGCAGTTACACCAATTTTTCTTATCATCATCATCATCAGCCATTTTGTACCCACTGCTGAGAGGCCTTGCTACGTGTCTGCCAACATTTTAATATAATGCATAATTACTTATAATTATTCTTATACTAAACTAAAAATACGTTAGGCCTCGTTGGGACTAAAGTTTTATTAACGCCCGTTAAAAAGCGTTGAATTGAATCATATGTATTTCTAAAGGTAAGCGTCCACATGTCGGTATCGTACGCTTCGGACGCATCGCACGCAACGGATTGTAGTATTATTTGTATAGAAACTCATATAAGTGCGTCCACCTGTCCGCATCGTACGCATCGCATTACACAGATAATCCGCTTGATGCGATCCGTCCGCTGCATGCGATGCGGGCCTGTGGACGCTTACCATAAGTATTTATTCGATCATCAGCGCTTTTAAAACACTTCAAGCTACGTTCAATTTTGAGCTCTGGGCGGTAGGCATTAAATCGAATTTGAGTCAACGCGATTTTTTAACGGACGTTTATAAAACTATCGTGCTGACAAGGCCTAAAAGTTACTGTCATAATTATGTCACTTCTGATTTATTATGAGACGTTTAAAACAAGCTCTTAGCAAATTATATTAAAAAAAAATATTTGAGCACCAAGCTATTATTGTAAACCTACATTTCTTCGCTAGCTTCATTTTCTATAGTATTTAAGTCTATTTAGTTATGCATAAGATAAGTTTTCACAAGACTCATTAAGAATCATCTTTGATCTCTGGTTTAGCAATAGATTAACTTTGTCTTCATACATCTTAAATTTTCAAGTGTAAAGTTGGTTACTTTAGAGGTTGACACCTTTCACTTTGCACTTATAAGTTTGCAAGGTTTTAACACTAACGACCTACTTCGACTTCGCTCGGGTTAATATAAAGCCATGTTCATCTGCAGTAAAGTTTTTAAAATGATGAAATGTTTTTTCACATAGTAGTTTCCCTGATTACCTTCCTACAAAAACAATCCCTTTTACATAAAACACAGAATTTGCAATCTTTCTTTTTAAAATACTTTCTTAAGTCCCACACGTATTGACCATGTCTTTCCTGTGAATATGGCCAGTTAAGCTGAGAGGATGGTGTAGGTGCTGGGCAAGCCTACTCCATCTCAAACAATGTCACAAGCTACACTGTCCCATTAAGTGTAGGCAAAGGTGGCCTCCTGACACTGTATAAATCATCTAGTAAAGATGTAAAGGCTTGCATTTCAGACTTTAATGCTACGCTCTATCTCATTGACAATGCTACGAACGCTACGGGCAGCGCTACGGCGTAGACTCGTAGCATACTGCACTTATAAAATAAGTACTTAGTACATAATCTCTCTCTTTTTGTACTATTTTAAGTCTTCTTGTATTATTATTGTTATAATTACCTAGTTACTACTACTATAATATGAAGTATGGTGATGTTTTACAAGTGCTAAAACTTGAAGTGCTTTCGATGCGCGTTTTTATTCACTTTTTTTTTTAACTGTAGATGTAAAGCAACAGTGTGGTCTAAGATGGAGCACGCTTACCTAGAAGGAATCTATTGACTCTCGATTTGAAGACACCCAATTATACATTTCTGGAAATACAGACCCCGGCAAGGAGTTCCACATTTACTTACCGTGCTATTCTTGGACCTTCATCATTATCCACCATTTTGAAAAACCCAATGCCTTTGAAGAGAACCTTTCAACTCGAAGTTGCGACCTTTGTAACAAGTCTTCTAAGTTAAAGCCTTTGATGTTATGTGAAGTCTTCGTAATTAGTGCCTCGTGTCTAACTCAAATTATGTTAAGCCGTCGAAGATCGAATTATGAACGTAATTATCTTGTAGGAGTTTGGATCTGAAAATTTGTGCATTTGATACTCAAAGTACTTTGGTGTAATCTGATTTTAATCTTATGCTAAGGAGAATTTGGGCTTTAAATCTAATAAACGTAATGAACTTGCAACTTATCACATAAGTTGGTTCATACATTATAAACACCTACTTGCAGAATGATGGATGTAGCGACCTCTACCTGTCGCTAGATGAACTACGTAGACATGCTACGCACTACGAGCTTCAGTGAAGATGGCGCCACTCAATATCAGAATGTCTAGATCGCGCAAGTGCACTACTCATCGCCGATCGGGTTATATACAACCAACCAACAACAACTGTTGGTCGAAAGACCACGGGCAAGTGGGCCAGATGGGCTGGCGCGTTGCAGAGGAACCACCTACTCTGCCTTTGGGGAACGATTCCATCCTGTTCCCCAAAATGGACATGGGTTCAATAGGTAGTTCTATTGTATATGTATAGGGCTAGTTTAATATATTTACTTGAAATTTCGAATTATAAATGAATAATAAATAAATAGAAATTGGTGGACATTTCACACAACGTCATCTAGCCCCAAGCTAAGCCTTAAAAGTAAGTTCAAATGAGCAAGTGGCCAGCTCTGGTGACGGAGTTTTTAGGACGCATATACTCGAATGTCTCTGTCATGGCATTTATTTATTTATTTATTAAGGGATCTTAAAAAAAAATACTAATAAGATCCGAGAATTGAACCCACGACCTACATTGCAAAAAGCAGAGCTTAATAATTTCCGAAACAAAAAAAAAAACCATTAAAAGTTTCAAAAAAAAATCTATGCAAGTGAAATCACAGACTTCAACAGATTCAAAAAAATACTTCGCCACAGATTATCCAACCTAAGTCTGAAGTTATAACAAACCAATTTAGAAAGTCCGTGAACTCGCTATCTCCGAGGCCATTTCGTCCCGATGCCTCAATCCAGAGATTTTAATCTGCGTAAATAAATGGCCCGAATTGAGATATTGTTATCAGTAAAGACACTTTAATTGTCTTGCAGAAACCTGCCAAGAGTTTATTATTATTTTCGAGTCCCACAGTTGGGCAAATAATAATAAATAAATAAATATTGCTGGACATTTGACACAGCGCCATCTAGTCCCAAACTAAGCAAAGCTTGTACTATGGGAACCAGATAACTGATAGAATACTTATATATTTATAAACACATACTTATAATATTTTATAACACCCAGACACAGAACAAACATCTCTGTTCATCTCACAAATGTTTGTCCTGGGTTGGAATCGAACCCACGACCTAGCGCAGAAGGCAGAGCTACTACCAATTGAGCTAAGAGGCCAGTGAAAAGAATGAACGAATGAACAAATGAATGAATGAAAATACTTTATTGTACCCAATTACAAATGAAACTTATGAACTAGTAAACCTTAGCAATACATTGTACAATGGGCGAATAAGATTATATTTTTGTTTTCAAAACTTTTATCTAAGTATCAAACTTACTGTCATAGTTTTTCACGAATATCTCGGTTTCTATTGGTCCAATGATGTTAACATCTACTATAAAATTGTAGAGCATAAAATTTGCGACAAATTTTGTTTAAAACATTCTTTTATGCGCTCAACCGTTTTCACGATAGAGTAGGGTGAGTGCGCAGCGCTCAGCCATACGCGTAGGTACTGTAACGCAAAGTCAAACGTGAATATCTGTGAATACCTTGAATTTTGAATAATTTGTTTTATTTATCAGTTAATAATCGACCGAGCGAGCAAAGCGAGCTAAGATCTTACGATTTTGCTTTGTATGTTTGTATGTGTAATTTTTATGTTCTCGCATAACTATCGAACCGTTAATCCAATCTGCATGAAACTTGGTAGATAACTAGGTTGTGCTATGGAAATTTGCTGAGGAGCATATGAGCGTAATCGATGGAGTGGTTGTAAAGATATTGGGATCTCAAGGGGGTAAAAAAGATAAAAGTTACACAGATATATTGAGTGGGGTGTCATATGAAAGGACTTAATTTGTACATTCCGAAATAGTTTTTATTTTTGTTCTAGGAAGTATAGTTTTTGAAATACACATACTGAACGCTTTGCGCTCACGGCCCTGTATCACAAAAACGGTTGAGCACATGGAATTTTTTTTTTTATGAATTGGTCGCAAATTTTAAGCTCTACAACTTCATAATAAATGTTAACATCACTGGACCAATAGCAACCGAGATATTCGCGAAAAACTATTTTTTTTACCTTTGACCTTGAATAACTTAAGTCGCAGACACGAGATTTTATGAGACTTTTGAGACAACTTTTAGGGCGCCTAAATGAAGGTATATACGAAAATTCAGCTTATTATCTCTCATTCCGAGGTTAATTCCTAATTTGACTGGACTATCAATATAATTTACCTTTACCGTGCAAATGGGTGGAATTAATCAACTATTATCGAAGCCACGATTTAATTAAAACTTGCAAAGGTATCTAAAAATGTTGTACGAACAATAATGGATTTAATCTGCATTGGTGGCAAATTGTTTTCAATTTAGATATCTAAATATTTGCTGCCAATTTGTAGATAGGAATGCTGATAGTTTTAGAAAAAATCACAAAATTTTAGTAGGTATTAGGGTTCAGTAAAAGAAATTTCTTTCACTTGGTTGTCCGTCTGTCTGTCTGTTAGGGTCATTTTAAAAGTAGAGATAAACTTTTGAATTTAATATCAATACCGTACGCAGTACATGTAATGTACTTATAGTAAGTTGTCCCTTGAACATGTAAAAAAATATGCACAGAAAATATAAAATGAATGAAAATTTCTGATATTTACTACCTAATCAGGTAGAATTACGGAACCCTAAAAATCATAAAATTAGTTAATCACAGAAACAACCGATTAAAAAAAATTGTTTTTAACCTACATTTTTTTGGTCAAGTGCCAGTTCTGTTTTTGCATATTTTTTATGTTTAATTTTTTAATTATAATTAAAAATTTAAATGCTTGAGTTTAGTTTTGAACCAAAAGGTTTTTCGTTTTATAATGTTTCCTGGTTTTAAATAACTCAGTATCAACTAATAACCATTATTTTAAGGAATTGTTTCAGTGGAGCTATTAAAAGGCAATTTGTTAAATTGGCGTAAAAAATAAATGATCGCCTTTAATGGAAGGAGCGATTCGATGAAATTAATGATCTTTAAATTTATTAACGATGCCACTTTGCGTTTCCTTTGACTTAAATTCATAAATATTTGAAGTAAAATAACAATTAATTTAGGTAAATGTGGTAAATATTGAAATCCATACCCATATTATAAATGTGAATGTGTTTTCATTCCATCTATTCGAAAAGGACGACTTTGTTCGCCTTTAAGTGCGCCCAAAGTAGATGATTCCTCTTCAAGGAACTTTTAGCGGGCAGTAATGAGTTTTTAATCCTCTTTATAAGTTTAGCGGGCAGTAATGAGTTTTTAATCCCCTTTAAGTGCGCCGGAATTATCTATGAATTATCTTTGCCGCGCACTTTTGAGGTACAACTACTTTCCACATTCATCTCAAATCTACCAAGATGAATGAGGGAGGACTCTTCCAAAAACACCACAGTTGTAATCACATTTAGAGATTTATTACTCTGCAGTTTTCTATCCATACATAATTGTAATTCCAACCTGATAAAATCCTGTGCGTTTTCGTCAGCGCGATCTAGAACGACGGTCTACTGGCGCCATCTAGTTTGTTTTCGTGGAACTATTGAGCAATTCTAGCGGAAGAGATTTTTTGTTTGAACGCGCTAATCTCACAAAACAGGTTTTTATAATAGCTACCTACAACGTTTTTAATATTCATTATTCTGTATATTTATTTGGCTATTTATTTATATTTATATTGTTTGTGAGAGAAATAAATAAATAAATGAAATGAAATGAAATCTCAGGAACTACAAGTCGGATTTGAAAAATTATTTCTGTATTTGATAGCTAAACTCTTGAGGAAGGTTATAGGCTACTTTTCATCATCATCATCATCATCACCATAAACCATCACTACGGGGGCAACGCCGCGAGGGCGCTGCTAGTATCGGATAAACATACCGCCCACCATTCAGCCGGCGCGCGGCCACCGTCTGAATAAAAAAAATTTAATCCCCGATTACTCTTCTCAAGTGGAACTTCGTTGATTTAACACATTCCTTTCTCCTCCCTTTTATTTTCTCATAGATTGTAATGAAAAGTAGAGTGTATCACTCGGGCGCAAAATATATTTTTGGCTCGGGCGACGTACTTTAAATCCCTCGCTTCGTTCAGGATTCTACTAAAGAATCCCTCGCTACGCTCGGGATTCTACTCTAGAATCCTTCACTTCGCTCTGGATTCAAAAAAGCGCCCTCGCCGTAAAAATATTATTTTCCCCCCATATAATACAATCTACTATTGTTTATCCTGCTTTCACGTCAAAAGGGAGGGCCGGAGAGTGACGGCTACTTTTTATCCCGAAAAAATTCATGTTTCCCGTGGGATTGAAAAGGTTTAGTCCACGCGGGCGAAGCCGCGGGCTTCTGCTAGTCTACTATCCTACTAATATTATAAAGGCGTAAGACCGTGTGTGTGTGTGAATATTTGTTACCACTTATCTCCATAACTACTAAACCGATTTTGATGAAATTTGGAATGTAGATTCTGAAATAACACATAGGCTACTTTTTATCCCAAAAAAATGTATGGTTTCCGCGGCATAAAAAAGTTGTCCATGCGGGCGAAGTCGCGGGCGTTCGCTAGTATTTTGAATAAAATCCGGGTACAGCTACTTTTGTATAAAAGTCTCAATTAATTTTCAAACTTAAAACCAAATAATTACCGCTACAAAGATCTCCTGATGTAGAAATTATAAACTGTTAATTTTCTTATGAAACTTTTTCTAAAATATAATAATGACACTCCAGCTACTTGAAGTACAAAGTGAAAGTTGATAGCCATCGGGAAATATGAAGTAAACGGCAGAAAAATATTATATTTAAAAAACTTCGTGTTGCAAACGTAAAGCTAAAGCTGATGTACGAAGAAGGAAGATAAAATGGAGGTTCCAATTTATCTGCCGTCCGCTAGCAAAACGCCATTAAGTGACATTTGGTCTTTCATTTTTAAATGCCATGTTATAAAGCTCAAAATTCTCTATCGATCTGTCTTGGAACTGGGTTCCTATCGTTTACAGTTTTCGAATAGAGATAGTAAGAAGATAGCAAGCGCGAAGCAAGATAGTAAAGAAGCGACGCGTTTTTTGGCGATATCTCAAAAAATGGTTTTGTCACTTAACGGTATTTTAACTAGGGGACGCCAGCTATTTCAATCTAACACACTTGAAACTAAAAACGATTTAAGGTCATAGCTGTTTATTTAGATCAACTCGGCACCAGCACCCGATTTAAGGTCATAGCTGTTTAGATCAACTCGGCACCGGTACCGCACCGCATCGCCTTGTGCTGTTAGGTATTTTTGTATGATTTCTGTTTGGCTATTTTTTGGTATGGAATTCTATGAACCAATGCTCACTAGGTGCGTACAAAGTCGTCTATACTAGATGATTTATACAGTTTCAGGAGGCAATCTTTGCTTACACTTATCGGGACACTGTAGTGCCTGGGACATTGTTGAGGTGGAGTAGGCTTGCCCAGCACCTACACCATCCTCTCAGCTTAACCGGCCATATCCACAGGAAAGAAATGGTCATAAGCCGCGGGTTTCCTCACGATGTGTTCCTTCACCGTTTAGAGTTCGATTAATATAAATTTTACGAAACGAAAAATCCTTTGATGCACGGCCAGGATTCGAAGCCACAACCTTCGGATCAAAAGTCAAGGTAGGTACTATACCCTTCGGCCAACACGATAACTATAGCAGTTAGCATAACTATATTATTTAGATAATATTGTACAACCGCATCCAACTTTCTAATCTCCATGCCCCCTCGTTATCCCGGTCGTGTGCCTAATGACTTGGTAAAAAAACCCGAGAAATGACGTTTCAGTGTCCGCTCAGGGCTGCCCAAACGAACCTGTTTAGGGGCTTACTGAGGGCTGTCTCACAAATAGACAAATAATTATTTACAACTTAGACTAACACCGGTATTCACAAACATTACTATGAGGTCTCATAGCTAGTACCTAAGTAATAAAATTAAAAAAATATAAAACAATAATGAAATGGAAGTAGCTTGGTTTTAACTTCTAGAAATAAATTAACTATCTAAATTTGCTATGTTAACTGTCCAATTTTTTTTTCCTATGTTTAAGTAAAAGTTGTTTAAAAAAATATTTACTGTCTTCGTACTTCATTTTAAGGAATGATTTTAAGGGAATTATCTAATGTACTTTAAACAGTCGTAAGACAGTGTAATATAACATTATTAGCGTCATACGAGTATAACATCCGATAATTGCCTCCTCAAGGGCACTTCCCTCGTAATTTCAAGTGATATATTGGGGGCGGACGTTTTTTCAAAATTACAGTCGAAACCTTTTTTTCTGCTAAACGTAGACCCGTATTCTCATATAAAAGTCCGACATTTAGAAACCTTGAAAAATTATGTACCCAAACATATTATTGTTGTTCCTTTCGTAGAGATTTTTTTTATAAACCACAGCTTATGTTACTTGCTGTTTGCTGCACTTGCTGATTGTAGATTTAAAACTATTTCACATAAAACTTTCTACTTTTAGAAATAATTTTAAAATCAGATAAGTACGTAATTTTTGAGTTTATCCAATAGTGTCCAATATAAACATGATATACAAAAAATCTAAACTTTTCTCTATTATTGTCAAATATTAGTTTAGAATATTATAATTTAGATACCTATCTAAATACAGAAGAATTAGTGTAGATTTGTATGTAAATTTTAAGATTATAAGCTGACTGATTTCTGACTGATAAAACTAATCACAATCTTGTAAAAAAAACGAAACAAAACATAGATAAAGATGTTTTATTGCTATACAGTATGTCGTCATATCACAAACCTTGTAAGCAACTCGTATATTCGAAGTTCCACTAAAGTTTCGAGCTCGGAACATAAATCTGAGCAGCAGTGCTTCAGCGGCATCCGGTTTCCGATGATAGCGACCGATATTCCGAATTTCGGACTACGAGTTTATGGAATACCGAGAATAATATAATTTTAGTGGAAAACATTCTACACAGATCTAATTCTAAATAATAAATCTGTAGTTTTTGATTGAAAAAATGATTTTCAAGACAAGCTTTTATAGGGTAGGGGGAGCTGGTTCAAATTAGCCTAAACACGGATGTTCTACTGTTATTCACTGAGAAGTTTCATTAAACAGCAGCTCTAAACAGATCGCTTGACATTAAAAATCGACAAAATTCGATAAAATTAGATTTTTCATTGCTAAAAACAATTTTGGACGCACATCATTACACCGTGGATGCCAAAAGGAAGGCGGCGTCGAGGTCGACCACGGAAACGTTAGCGCGACGATATCGATGCCTTTGAGAGTGACTGGTGGGAGACGGCGAGGGATAGATAGAGATGTATGGAGGGAGTTGGGGGAGACCTTTGCCCAGCAGTGGGACGAGATAGGTTGAATAAAAAAAAAAAAACAATTTTATCGAAATTTGTCGATTCTAAATGTCAAATTTAGCTATCGATAAGAACGGCACTTGCACTGTTGTTTCTTCAACATTCATTCAATTTTTGTACACGCCTAAAACATCTCAACACGCCTTTTTAATTATCATCACTGTGTTTAAATAGCGTTTTTATTGCTAAAAGCACGACCACCTTTATACTGCAGACGAGAGAAATTAAAATTGTACATCACACCTAACGAACACAGGAATGAATTTCCTCACGCAAAACACTTTCAAACCAAAATAATTTCTATCTCTACGAAATAAGGTCTGATTTTCAGTCAACAGTGATGTTTACAGGTAGATTTTGATTACATTAGGCTTGCGTTGTCTGTGTAATGAAATGGTCGTAGGTTAAAGTTTTTTCGGGAAATTGTCATGACAATTTGAATTTGGAATGTGTCAAAGAGGTTGGTTGAGAGAGTTGAAAAATAAATGGCATTATAGAATACTGGCAATCTGTTTAAAAAAAAAAGAAATATTTCAAAAATGTGGAACTGATTTTTTTTTTCCAACAACATTAAAAAAAAACTTATGATAAGGGCATATTTCACTAGGTATATCTTAATAGTAAAGCCTCAAGTAACTAAAAAGTAAGTTAGTTCCTATGAGCAAGTGGC
This sequence comes from Camptogramma bilineatum, assembly GCA_958496255.1. NCBI lineage: Eukaryota > Metazoa > Arthropoda > Insecta > Lepidoptera > Geometridae > Camptogramma > Camptogramma bilineatum. Next base: position 1,156,662 of record OY292472.1, read on the forward strand.
CAACTCTGGTGACGGAGTTTTTTAGGCCACCTAAAGACCTCTATCATGGCTTAACGACTTAAAAGCCGGGAGAGACAATTTAACTAATGAATGTTTTAGTTTGAAATGGTGAAAATAAGAACTGAAAATAAAAACTGTTTTTATTTGGTTTAGTTTTGAATTTCCTAAACGATTTTTTTAGCATTATCTTTGGAATGTGAATGTGTGTGATGTAATTTGTTAAATGTGAAATATAGTCATGTTATAATTCATTCAATAGGTGACTCAAAGTTCTTTAAAATGTAAGACATAAATAAATAAATAAATTATATTTAAGTACCTACATCACACAATAGTGAGGTGGTTAAATTCACGTCTGAAACATAGCAGAAATTTTAAGCACTCATCCAGACAGAAAAATTCTACAGAAAACCAATTTCAGTTATTTTACTGTTATTGCCGTTGTTTGGTCTTACGATAATTCACGCGATAAATAAAATATATTGTTCTCCGAATTACTTTTATATTATTCCGAAGAAATACAAATGCTCCCATAATTCCCATTAACACGAACCAGATATATAGCTGATCCTAGCACAGGTTTATCACGCTATCGAGTCTAAGACGAGCTCGTGAAATATGTCAAAAGCTTAAAAAAATTTGGTCTGTAAAATTTTTTTAGCCCTTCATTGTCAATCGTACCGTAAAATACCTAAGTACCCACCTTATTTTTCGAAATCAATCATTTACTTATACATTTGGTTCGATTAATCCAACCAACTGTAAAAAAAAGTTCAATTACGAAGAAAGCGCCCTAACTAGTTTTATTTTATAATTTTTATATGTATGTTAGTCTGTAAGGTATTTACTCTGACTCCCGCGATACAGGCTTGTCCTAGTGCGGGGTCTTTGTAAATTATTTGCCCTATTTATTTAAGCTATTTGTATTTTTGTCCTATGTGTGCATATTATACTTAATGTTTTAATAAAATAAATTATTATAAATTAGTCCGATTGATAGAATTATTATATTGTCTCGTGTCTGGGTGTTTTCTACGCATAATAATGCATGTATTTACAAAAAAAGTATATTAGTAGTTTAAGCTGGACCATGCATTTCCATGACTGCCCCACCGTACCACCGACTATATCCCCAGTGGTACGGTGGGTAATTAGTTTTACCCACGGTACCACCATAGTGCTGAGATACGGAATACCACCGACCATACCTCCAGTCGTACGGGGTAATTATTTTACCCCACGATACCACCAGCGCAAGGAGGGTGAAATCACACAGCATCATCTAACCTCAAAGTTAGCAGAGCTTGTGTTAAGGGAACTACATGACTGCTGATCACGTAATTCCCATAACACAAACTCTGGTTACTCTGGGGCCGGATGATGGTGCGTGTAATATCCAGCATTATTTATTTATTGTTTTACTACTATATACTCCTAACATAACCCTCCTTCTTAACAGTCGGTATAAGAACCAGTGCTATAACTACTATATAGACACTTCCAACATAATTCGCTACGTCCTACCCACGCACGGAGCCTATAAAGATGTCTCTACACTGAATGGATAGTCCTTGCGAGGGTTGCTGTAAAATTGGCGAACTTATGGACACACGGAGCGCTGGGATGATGAGCGAGCTGCCGAACATGTTTGGAAACAAGTTGAGTCACAGAAAAGGGTAGTCATAACAACTAAAACACAAAACTACGAATTGGCGCGATGCGAATTCGCAATGGAAAAAACTGCATTACGCTGTATATGTATGAACTGTAGATTTTCTTTTCGTTCTTTGCTGCTACAGTAGCATAAATATTATTATTTAGTTAAAGTATTAAAAAGTGTTAAGTGTTAAAAAGTGTTAAGTGTTAAAAAAGTGGTAAAGATTTTAAGTTGTTGATAAACATTTTAAGTTGTTAATTTGTTAGTTTAATACCTGTTATTTTGTGTAACTTCAAATAGTTTTGGCTAATTAGCTTATTCATATACCTAGCTCTTTTCTTTTGGCAATTATTGTTAACTACTATTAATATAAAAACTTAAACGCGTGTCATAGTAGTTGATGCACTACTCATTTCGGCGCCACTGAAAACCAGCGCTCTAACAGCCTTGGCGCTGCTGGAGCAAATGCTGAGGGGTAGCCCTATTTTCTTGCCACTGTAACATTTTTGATTTATATGCCTGTACCGTACCTATAGTGACGAAAATAAAACTTATTTCTATTTCTATTTCTATTTCTATTTCTACGATGCGACATCGCATCGCGGTTTTGTGTACAAGCCATTATAGTTCTGAGGGGTTTAAAATGTTAGCTATGCAATTACATTTTAAGAATATTTAGGGTTTATCGACCATTTTAGCTCCGCAGATTGCAGTGGCCAATCATTTACGACAGTCCCTATTAATGAAATTTAAACTCCACTTTGTCTATCGTCTTAACCTCTCGCTCGACACTTGGCAAAAATACTACAGCTTGCCTAACTGTGAAATAAAAAAATACAAACACTTTTCTCTTTATATTCGTTGTTGAAAGTGATATAATATCAACAGCGAAGAATAACGGAAAAACATAAATGCAACAAACACAACAGATTTTTTTTGATGATCCGTCATAATAAGTCTAAAAAATCATCTATGGGTTATGTGGGTAGGGTGTGAAGTATGTGTAGGTAGATCATTATAATGAACCATTTTGTTAAAGCTATTATCGAATCTTCAACTTTGGTTATAATTTAGCGATGAACAAATTCGCCAATAGTTTACCACAATCCTTTGAAGCTACATCTTGCTACGTGAACCAATGAACTGTGTGTATCACCAAGAAGGTTGTTATTTATTCACCATCTACGGAGGTTTTATCCACAGAGAGGCTTCTAACCCTTCAATTGCTATGGAGGCTTCTTCAATTTAACGGGTTTTCATGTTCCAGAATTGACGAGACCTTATTTTTGGTTTGATTTGGGGTTAGATATAATGTAAGGAGATATTATCAATTTCTTCTTTTGATCCGAAAATTGTGGGTTTTAATCTCAGCCTTGTGTTGTGTGTTCTGTTGAAGAAAATTCATCATTAGGAAATAAGTTATTTCTATTACAGCTTGTAACATGTCCATGGGTTAAATTGCTTGCATTTATAAATGACGTGTCTCAAACGCTTCATTGAAAATGAAGTCTCTACAAAATTTACGATTCCGACGGGATTCGAACCCGCATTGATACAAGCGATCCCCCTCAAGCCGGAGTGCCTTTACCAACTCGGCCACGGAGTCCATATTCCTCGGGCCGAAAAGCTGATACATTTATCGGTTAAATATGACTTGAATCAGTGCGGGTTCAAATCCCGTCGGAATCGCATATTTTTTCATTCTCAATAAAACGTTAAAATAGTTTTAAATATCTGAGAAAATGTAGCATGCCTGAGTTTTATGTGGATGGCTTTATAATTTCTTCATATTAATTAGTAATCTTGGATGCCAATTTAACTGAAAGAATGTCTACCGTGCTGTAATTATACAGTCGTTTATTATTTTCATGTTGTTTCAGTTTTTCTTGGTAAAACAACTTTAAAAAGTAGCTACAATCCAGACTGGGATAAAGTGCAAACTTAAATCGCGGCCCGAAGTTTACTCAATACCGAGTTTTAAGTAAGAGCCGTAGTTAATAACTGTTTGCAATAAATAAAACTCGAATAAAGCTGCCTATTCATTGAGCAACAGTTCTTGTTGCAACCGATTAACACTTTAAATGCCGCTTAAGGTGAAATCAGACGGTTCACTCAAGTGAAAGATCATATATTTATATATTTTATATTTATTTTTATATATTTTGCTGGACATTTCACACAGTGTCATCTAGCCCCAAACTAAGCAAAGCTTGTACTATGGGAACCAGATAACTGATAGAATACTTATATACTTTTTTTGTAAATACTTACATAGATTACTTTATAATAATAATAATAATAATAATTCATTTATTAAATCAGACACATTAAAAGTCCATTTAGTGTTAGTAGGCATGCAAGTCTTATTTCTATATTAGTAGGTAGGTACAATTAAAACATAATTATTTAAGTAGGTAGGTATTTTTCATTCACGTTCCAGTCCATCAGTGTCCAGTGACTCCGCTAGACTAGAACCCGAATGAAAGATTTCATAATAGGCAGATCATACCTATCATGTATGACCTGCAGAATGCTGTTGGTGCTGCTCCGCAATCTGCTGAGCAGTGAGGCAGTTTTTTTACGGATGATGGCATGAAAACCATCAACTCTTGCCTCAGCAAACATTGCAGATGCACTGCAGAAGCGAGGCAGCCCCATCAGCATTCTAAATCCATTATTATACTGAACGCGTAGGGCGCTTATTGCCTTTTGAGTGTAGCTGAACCACAGGTTGCTTGTGTAAAACGATTGGCAGTAGGCTTTGAAGAGCGTTATTTTTACTTGCCTACTGCATCGAACTGGTTTTCGCAAAAGCTTTTCAACTATAGACCATATTCACGTAGTCACACAAGTTATAGAAAAAGCCAAAGAATACGGGAAAACACTTTACTTGTGCTTCATTGACTATCTGAAAGCTTTCGATTCAATAAAACATGACGCTATATGGACCTCACTAGAAGCACAGGGGGTGGAAGAGATCTACATTGACTTACTGCGCAACTTATACAGTAATCTTAGTGCAAAGGTGAGACTAGAGAGAGATGGCCAACAATTTCCCATTAAAAGAGGTGTCAGACAAGGGGATCCCCTCTCACCGAAAATCTTCTCAGCCGTGCTAGAGTCAATATTTAGAAACCTAGATTGGGAGGAAAAGGGTATTCTTATTGATGGTGAATACCTGAGTTATCTCCGGTTCGCAGACGACATAGTGGTCTTCGCAGAAAGCTCTACATTATTGGAAACAATGCTCAATGAAATTTCAGTTGAAAGCAAGAAAGTCGGCCTGGAACTCAACACTAAGAAAACAAAAATAATAACAAACGGACAGAAAGTAAACATAGTAGTGGGAAACGAACCAATAGAATATGTAAACCAGTATATATACCTAGGACAAATGGTATCCTTCAAAAAATGTACGAGTAACGAAATTCAACGACGAATAGCCATTGCCTGGAGTAAATACTGGAACTTACAAGAAATAATGGGTAACAAAGAAATTGACATAAGTATCAAAAGAAAACTATTCGAAGTTACAATTCTGCCATCCCTAACGTACGGCTGCCAAAGCTGGTCCCTAAAGAAAGAGGACGAAAATAAGCTAGCTGTTTGTCAAAGAAAAATGGAACGGCATATGTTAGGAGTAAAACTAAAGGATAGAATTAATAATCAAACTATAAGAGAGCGGACAAAAATGAGAGATGCAACAGAGGTCGTGAGGTACCTGAAATGGAATTGGGCCGGACACATATGTCGAATGAGTAACAACTCCTCCGACTCTTGTGTCCGATGGGCAAAAAGAATCACAGAGTGGTTCCCAAGAGATGCGAAAAGACCAAGAGGCAGACCGCCAAAAAGATGGCAAGACATATTTACAGAGAGAGCCGGTCCAAATTGGGTGACAAAAGCAAGAGATAGAGAATCGTGGAAGGAAATGGGGGAGGCCTACGCCAAGGAGGCGACTGCTACGTAAAGTTTAAGCTACAGTTAAATAGATATACATATATTATGCCTAATGAAGTGTTAGAGTAAGTTATTTTAATTTAGTGTCTAAGTATAAATTGTTTAGTAGTAGTAGAAATAAAGGCTATTTTTATTTTTATTTTATTTTATTTATTTATTTTATTTACTGCATCGAGCAAACCTGCGGGCCAGCATATTGCATCTCATCGCCAGCGCCCTACGCTCCCTATCTATGTCAGTCTGGTCATCAAGATCGTCAGTAACATAATGTCCCAAGTACTTAAATTTATATACGCGCTTAAGATCAGTTCCATTATAGTGTTATAACACCCAGACACAGAACAAACATTTATGTTCATCACACAAATGTTTGTCCTGGGTGGGAATTGAACCCACAACCTATAGTGCAGAAGGCAGAGCTACTACCAACTGAGCTAAGAGGCCAGTCAATGAATGAATGATGGGGTTTTCTATGACTCTTTTTTTTCATTTTAGGTTTAGATGTGTCACTTTGAGTGAAATATACAATATAAGACGGAAATGAACTAAAAATGAATAGTCTGATTCCACCTTTACGTATTTGCCGCCCATTGTCTAATATGAATTATAAATAAAATAACGCTGAACACTTCTCAACGCATCATCTACTCGTAGACCGGGCTTGTGTTACGGGAACTACTTGACTGATTTACTACTTATACATTTTTTTTTTGTAAATACATAACATGATATACTTTTTCTATCTTCACCAGAAATATTTGCAGATCATAATTATTATATAAACGTTTTCCTCGCGGTTAGAATTGAACTCGCGATCTTCTGCAGGCGGGCCTTTGTCGAATGCGCCAAAAGGTCGTCAAAATATTATGTAAATGACAAAATAATCTGATAAATTTGTATTTACAACTAGCGGATGCCCGTGGCTTCGCCCGCGTGTACTACTACTTTTTTATCCCACGGGAAACATGCATTTTTTTCGGGATAAAAAGTAGCCTATGTCACTCACTCTCCAGCCCTTCAACTATCTCCACACAAAAAATCACGTAAACCCGTCTCTCTGTTTTGACGTCAAAGCAGGACAAGCAAACAAACACACTTTAATATTTATAATATGGGTATGGATACGTGACTCTAAACAAGGGCTGAATTATCCAATTATATATTGCTGACCAAAATTTTAATTCACGTAGCATGTGGAATATTTTGTTGTCCAATAATGTTGTTTAGTGAATGTCCAGCTTTAACATAAAAAGTGAACTAATCTCGTTATAATTTGAGTTTTTCTTTTGACGAGCCTTGCAGTCCAGTTAATAACTTTGATGGAGTTTCCTGAGCCGTTCGAGACTTTGTAAAGAAAATACTCAAGTTTCACGTAAAAGTTTCAAGTTGATAGACATAAAGATAAAGATGGTAGAATGAAACATGAGTTTTTTTAATCAAATTATGCAATATACGTCATTGTTCAAAATTAAGATTGGTTTTGTTGTAGGTATTCAAGAAATAATCGTAAAACAATCGAGACAGCACCACAACCGTGTACCTACTAACAGTAGGCATTATCTCAGATTGTCAGACACTTCATTATTTAAAGATTTTTGTAGAGGGGGTACCTAGATCGAAACCTGTCGGAATCGAAAAATTTAATGACTTTTTTTTCACTGAAACTTTTTTTTTCACTAAAAGTGGATTACCTACACTATAAAAAAATAAAAAATATGAAGTTGCTCTGTCTGCGGAGCGCCTGAGTAGTTATTGGGTTGTAGGAAACCTATAAGTTCATTATGAAGAACAGGATAAGTATTGTTGGTAGGGGTTTTTACTAAACAATAATGGTTTTTCTCTTGTGACTACTTTCATATTAATTAACAAGCAATTTATTCAAAAATAAAAAAACCCGGCTGAACTGAAAAGTTGGAAACAGCATTATCTTATCAATCACAAAACAAAATTAAATTACAATTTTATTATTATGTAGGTATCTAGGGTTCGATGCCGTGCGCATTTTCCTAAACGTTGTTGTCACAGTTGACACACAGATGGCTCTGTGAGTACCTAAATTAAATGCGTAAGTTATTTCTTAAATATGAGATATCTCCTAAATGGCTAAACCAATTTCGATGCAGTTTGTTCTAAACGTTGCGTGTGACTAAATAGAAAGTTTTAGTTTGCGTTTTGGTTAGCAATTTTATTTAGGGCGAAAATAGATTTTCAAAAATTTTGAGACTCGATTTAGTCTTCGAAGATGTCATGTTAGATTTTTAAAAAAAATATATTTGATATCAGTCCACCAACCTCTTGATTCTGACATGGATTTTGATATGATAGCGTGATTTTCATTTTGAAAATTCACACATTGTTGCATTTTTTAGCCGCAGTATTTGATTTATCGAAATAAAAAGTATCCTAGAGCACAATCGAGATGGAGACGATTCTAACGATACCTCATTCATCAAAATCCATCCAGCCGTTTAGGAGAAACGTGGTAATAAAGAATATTACTTACATACGAACGAACGAACCCACATACATAGAAACGCGCGATCTACATAACCCGGGTGACTTGACAGTCAGCCGGGTAAAAAATGATACAGGTTTGCCTGTACTAAAAATGTAGTATAAAATGTAAGTACTGCAGAATGTGGCAACTCAAAGCTAAGAATTTGGCAAGGAATAAACGACCCTATTTACACTACGTTAGAGTTGAAATTTAAATGATTGGATAATAGCTTAGTAAGCAACGGATCTACTTTGAGATTATGTTATGGCCTCTGAAGCCAGACATAGAAAAAACTAGGGAATAATAGGTACATTCACTGGTAATGGGAAATGGAATTTTATAAGCCTTCTCTTTGTATTACAGCGGGTAATATTATGTGCTACAATGTGCTCAGTTTCTCGGTAATACTACGAGATAAAGCATTTTTTATTTTTTAGGAAGAAAACTTTTAGTTGTAATGATGAAGTTAGGAGGTATTCCTGGGATCCTCAGTAAACAACTAAAAAATACCCGTGGTCGAATTGAATAAAATTTTATAAATAAAAACTTGTTTTAATTTTATTTCAAAAAAGTGCAAACAAGTAGCGCTACCTTTTGCCAGTTACATTTTCAGTAAATAACTGCAAAATACCCGTTCTCGAATTGAATGAAATTTTGTAAATAAAAACTTGTTTTTTGAAAACTTTTCTAATTTTATTTCAAAAAAGTGCATACAAGTTGCCCTACATTTTGCCCTCAACGCATCAAATTAATTTCTCAAGCTCATTTCACAGAGCACAGTTTCTAGTAATGAGTGCATACCTTATCTTTCAGAATAGCTACCCCGAGCCCTCGAAGTTAATTAGAACAGGCGAGCACCACTCAATCTACGCCACGCGCAATCACTAGATCCAGTTCATCTATCATGCTGAATAAGGATTACCTACTTATTCAATGGTTATTTATTCTATAGACTGTATCGTTGCCATTTCTAAACGAGATAAAAGAGTCTCCATGATAGCTTTGGAACTGAATCTGACTGCTACTATGATCTCTAGAAAAGCTCAGATTTTTTTAATAAACAGGAAGTATTAATCTTTTAACAATTAGAAGGTAAGTATGTAAGTTTTGTAAGAGCTAGTGGCCACCTTTGTTGACGGAGTTTTTAGGCCGCCTAATGGAGGCGATTAGGTGGCCTAATTGCTTAACGACTTAAAAGCTAGGACCTACTATTAAACGTGCCCTCTTATGCACAGAAGCGCTCAGCTCTTACTTCCACTTGTGGTCACCCATCCACATAGTGACCGTTCCAATTTAGGACTGTTGACGTCATAGTGGGTACACAAGCACGTACCTACATGCTCATCGAGCAAGAATCATCGAACAAAGCTGTTCAAAAAATTCTACGTTTTGGTTGGCATTTGTCTTTTGTCTTGAGACTTGCATGGTACCTACACACGTTCGTACTTGCTCGAGATCGATCAAGTTTTATCGAGCATGTACGTGCGTATGTACCCACCGTAATGATAGCTTAGTTGAAAGCGCTTTGCATTTGAAGTTTCCACAGTACCTAATGTTATCGTATGCTAACTATTTAGTGTTATATCACTCTAAACCCTGAAATTTTCAATCAACAGATTCCTTTCAGCCGGGAGCGGGACCAACGGGGGCCTGTTTCACTGAACTAAATTGTTTTGAAATAAGGCATGATATAATCGGTTAATCGGTGCGTTAACCGACAAATGAGCTTATCAAGATTTTCGACCCGAAGAATCGACGAATGGCTAGGAAAATTTTGTAGCCAAGTTGGTTAAGGCACTCCGGCTTATATCTATGCGGGTTCTAATCCCGTCGGAAAAGATAATTTTGATAAAACTTTTCATTTTCAATGAAGGCAAAATCAGTATAAATTATACAAGATGGGTTAGAATTACAATACGTGTGATCACACGAATGTAACAGTTAACAACCTTAAAAAGTAAAAAAAAAGTATCATCAAGATATTGATGTTGGAAATCACTGAACCCAAAGTTCCTTCACCATTTAGAGACATGGATGACCGTGAGTGTAGCATAAACTACACGAACTTCAGATTTTAAGGCAATTTCAGAATAGCGTTTTTACTACGCATTTTACGGTCTATTAGCGTTCACGCTTACACGCTTATAGTGCCTATATGAACATCGACGTCAAGATGCAGGGTGCATATTTACACACGTAACAAAAACGCTAGTAAAAGCTCATTAACATGGTGTGAGTTTCTCGCCCCGAAAAGAGGCGATTATCGTCATCAATGTCAAAATAATGACAATGTAAACTAAACATTGAAATCATACGTACGTGGAAGGACGATAATAGCTTGTCACTGAATTGTCATGGAGCTAGTTTCTCGCATCTTAGAGGTAAGAAACTCGCACCATGTAAATGAGCCTTAAGAGAAGAGAAAAGCAGAGCAGATAGCAAACAGATATATGGTTCGTGGTTCTATCCCGTAATAAAACTGAAATATTAATGACGACGGTTATGACCTAGGGCCCATAGAATATGTTGGATGCTGCATATTGCATCGCGCGGATTGGGCGAGCTATTCCCAAAGTGCTGCTGGAATATGCGAGGGGTAGGCTGCATACCCAACGAGGGCTACTCACTAACTTGATTTTTTCTTATTTTTCCAATATTTTGAACTTTGTGTTTTTTCTTTTTTCATACATGTACCTACCTACCTAATACAAAGAAAAATAAAAGCAAATAAGGGTGAGAGAGTTTTATTGTGCGTCACAGCAACGAAGAGGCCTCGCTCGACTCAGCATTAGGTATGACGTGCCACTGAGAAGTGTTAAAAAATATTATTTTAAGTTTAAAAATATAATTATTTACTAGCGGACGCCCGCGGCTTCGCCCGCGTGCACTACTATTGTTTTTATTCCATAGAAACCGTGCATTTTTTCCAGATAAAAAGTAGCCTATGTCCTATTCCCGGTTATTATCTATATGCATTCCAAATTTCATCAAAATCAGTTAAGTAGTTACGGAGATACGTGACAACAAACATTCACACACACACACACGGACTTTCGCCTTTATAATATTAGTAGGATCTATTGACAAACTTTCGCTAAAATCTAAACACACCCGCTCTATCTCCGCAAAAACATCTAGCTGAGGATACGTACTAGTTTCACAGTAGGCCCCCAAATGGTGTCCCGCCACGTGCAAACAATTTGTATATTGCGATTCCTGCGATGACAGACATGCACGATCGATTTTACTAGTTTGCGTTCGTGCTATATAAAAACTAGCTCCTTGGAGACTTTTATGAAAGCAAAACAGAAATAACATTTTTTTACTTTTATATTGAGAAAAACATTACTAGAATCACACCGTATTTCATATTTTAGCATATTGAGTGTCATTGACATTACGTGAGATAAGTTTATATTATGTACTAGCTGCTGCCTGCTGCTTCGCTCGCGTGGTACCCGGGTAAAAAGTAGCCTATGTTACTTTCCAGCCCTTCAACTATCTCCACACAAAAAATCACGTCAATCCGTCGCTCTGTTTTGACGTGAATGCAGGACAAATAAACACACTTTCACATTGACGGATTTTAGACTAAAATGTATATATTTTATAATGCCGCCGTAGTTTTAAGTATTTTAAATTTTTTATTTACTTGACTATTGTTGCGTGAAATAAACATTGTATTACTTAATTATTAACAAGATTTCTATTTCATAAGATATACTTAATTATCTGCTGTGTGTGTGATGGGCTTTAGCAGTGAACTGGTTAAAACTGTGAAAACTGTTCACACTAAACAAACAAAATGATATATCACTCTTCACAGACGATATTAAAAATATAAAAGTGTTATACGATGTCCTGACACAGCTGTTAGAGAAGGGAGAAAATTCTTAACTTTTATTTTAGTATCAAAAACGAAATGAAACACGATCTCCACTACCCAAGCCGCAGGAGACATTCTAAGATCTTTAGGCATTTAGAATCCTTTAAACATGGTCTACTCGTATAAACGTAAATGTCTATTGTAAACGTGGAGAAGCATAGTGCAACGAGTGATGAACTCAAATTCTGATTTATGTAATATAACGTTCTGGTAAATAAATGAAACTGAAACTGATTAGACACGACCTTCAGTAATGAAGATACCGACTGAGAAGAAGAAGAAGAAGTACATGTCTATAGGGGTAGTAAATGTTACATTCAAATACAGTAAACCAGAAAAAGAATGCATTTCGGGAAATGTCGGATACAATCGCATAAAAAAAAAAAACAATTGACGAAAAGTCATTAGGAAATGAAAATTACTCATTTGAACTTTATCACAAATAAATAATTATCAATGGGGAATAATAAGTCGAGCCGCAGAATTATTTTTTGGCCACGGAACCTACCTTCTGATTTTATAACTAAGCAACGCACAGTGTATCAAAAGCCCATATTTTTTAGATAAATTCCCAGAGTGACTTTTTTGGAATGTTTTTGCATACTTAGGTACAATAGGGTCAAAGAAACCCATTTTAGAAGTTTGGGCCAATTTGCCCACCGGGGGGGCAAGTTGGCCCCCCCCCTGGGGGCAAGATGAGATTTTATATCCCAAAAATTATATTAGGCTGCAGAGGTCTTATGGAACAAGTATGGGTCAAATCGGTTGAAAATAGCCTGAGATATGGCCGTTCAAACTTCCAAAATATCGGAAAAAGGGTGAAAAATGGCCATATTTGACCCCATATTGCTCAGAAGAGCACAACTATGCGCAAAATCTTTTTACACTCCTAGATTCAGCATAACGTGGGATTACTAGATCAATCAAAACCCCGATGGGTTTTTCCTAGAACCCGAGATATAGGACTTTGAAAATTAAAAAAAAAAACCCTAAAATCGAACCCATCTAAAGTGTTTTACATATGACAAAAATAATCAAATAGCTTCGGGAACACGTTATTTTCAAAATTTTCAAAATAAACCCTAAAATCGAACCCATCCTAGAGGGTTTTGCCTTTGCTGGGAGACTCCATCTTCAAAAGGGGGGTAGTGTTAGATAAATAATGTGATTGTTAGACAAAATTTTCAAAAAAAAACCTTTAGGATAAAAAAAAAAACCTTTTTTAGGATGTATTCTAGACTCAACTTTATGCTATGATGCTCACTTAGAAATGATTTGCAAAAGACTTAGAAGTGCTAACTACGCACTCTTCAAATTAAAACCACTTATTGATAGAAAAACATTAATATCAGTGTATTATGCATATTGCCACTCGATCATAAGATATGCTATCACAGTATGGGGAAATGCACCAGGCATAAACAAGGTACTCATTTGTCAAAAAAGAAGTATCAGAATTATATTTGGCTTAAATAGGTTAACATCTGCTAGGATTTATTTCAAAAGATCTAAAATAATAACTGTGGTATCCCTTTTTGTAATGAATTCTCTTTTAGAACTGCACTCAAATAAAAACGATTTTCCTATGAAAATGCAGGTACACAACTATAATACTCGGAACAAAAAAAAGTTATTTATACCAGGAACTAGACTAGTTAAAACATATAAGCAAGGACAATCAATTAAGCTCGCCATGTATAATAAGCTTCCTTCAGAAATAACCCAGCTACCCTTAGATCAATTTAAAAAAACAATGAAGCTGTTCTTCCAATGTCACCCATTTTATCATATAGACGAGTTCATGAGTTGTTCATTTTCCGATTGCAGAGTCAATAATTTAGATAATTAAGAAAATTGTAATTTAATTTAATTAATAACATTACTTAATTAATTTAAAATAAGTGACTAGAGGTACCTAACCTAAATTTAAACAAAATTATGTACTTTTTAGACATGCCAGTTATGTAAATAACGTTATGGTGAAGAATAAATGAAATGAAATGAACCCTAAAATCGAACTCGATTTTAGGGTTTTTTTTGAAAATTTTCAAAGTCTTATATCTCGGGTTCTAGGCAAAACCCATCGGGGTTTTGATTGATCTAGTAATCCCACGTTATGCTGAATCTAGGAGTGTAAAAAGATTTTGCGCATAGTTGTGCTCTTCTGAGCAATATGGGGTCAAATATGGCCATTTTTCACCCTTTTTCCGATATTTTGGAAGTTTGAACGGCCATATCTCAGGCTATTTTCAACCGATTTGACCCAAACTTGTTCCATAAGACCTCTGCAGCCTAATATAATTTTTGGCACATAAAATTTCATCTTGCCCCCAGTGGGGGGCCAACTTGCCCCCCCGGTGGGCAAATTGGCCCAAACTTCTAAAATGGGTTTCTTTGATCCTACTGTACCTAAGTATGCAAAAACATTCCAAAAAAGTCACTCTGGGAATTTATCTAAAAAATATGGGCTTTTGATACACTGTGCAACGGGAAAATAAGAAACCTTCTAATAAACTAACTCGTCTTTTTACAGCATCAACTAAATATTCCAAAGAAAGCGTCAAGTAAATAACAACAATTATTTTTACTTGACCTACTGATTTATACATCGCCATCAAATTTACTACCTAACTCAGCCACGGATTTTACAACTAACCAACAGTTTAGGTTAGGTTAGGTTAGATTATGAAATAACTACGCGCGAGGTAAGCGAGCGTAGCGAGCGTGCCGCGGCAGCGGCCGCCGAAGCGACAGAAATCTAGTTCATAAAGAATACAATATATTATACTCCGGTATTTTCGAAGTGTTAAGCATTGTACCTTCCAAGTATCGTCTTTATAAACTTCGATCAATCGATCTTTATACATTTCAAACATTCTTGATTTTGAAATTCGCTATTTTAAGCTTTGGCATTACAATTAATGTTACACTATATTTTAAACATGCTGAGTTATAAAATTATAAGTAGATAGACTTACTTTACTGGTGTCATAATTAAATATTTTAGGAGTTCCCGCTTGAACTTGAATTACAAATTTAGATCCTAAAAAAACAAATTCAGATGCTAAGAAATAACTGCCATGCTGAGTTGTATTTACAGTGGCTTACATCGAGGATATTTAGTGGCTTAGATACTATTTTTTAGAGGCACATTGATAGTGGCTGACTTAGTAATTCAGAGGTCAATGTAAATTTTTAGAGGTGAAAAATGCTATTAAATAGAAGGCGGTTTAATTAGCACCCATTATCAATGTCATTTTTAAGAAAAGCAAATTAGTTGCAAGCCGTCTGAGCCGCACTGCTACGTGCACTTCTGTCGCATTCTGTTTTGTTGAATCATACACTGCTGTCGGACAAATTCGGAAAACTGTCCAATATAAAGCTTGAAGTATAAATGTATAAATAAAAAAACAGTGAGGCATCTTTCACCACGATTCTTAATTTTAATTAGCTAACCTAAACGCATTTAACGCATTCAAAAATTGCGTTTAAGCTATCTAAAATACAATTAAGAATGTGGTGCAAGACGATGCCGCCGCGCCGCCCTACGCCACGAGCACACCCCGGACACTCGAAGTAATCTCTACGCAAAAGCGGCGTCTAGCTACCTATATTTACACTACACAATGTCAGTTTTGTACACAGTAAGGTTGTCACCGTATGACTATTGTACACAGTGGTCTCGGTCTCGTCTATGCGTCTGCGCGTGTGTTCCGTGCTCAAAGTCAGCTCCTCGCCAGCTCCAACTCACAGTGTCCATTCTATACGTAGTATTATTAGCTGTTCTGTGCCACTAGATAAAACATTCAGGTAATACATCTTACGGACTGGCCATAAACTTTACAAATAATTGTTTATCTCTTCTATTTCTATAGACGTAAAGCGACTTTCCAACAAAATACCCTGCGATTCACAATTTTCACTACAAACAGTCTCTCAATAAAGCAGCTAATACCCAGGCCGGCTGTAACGGATTTAATCAAAGAAATAAAAAGGCAAGGAGCTCTTTGCGAGAAATAATTCAATTTGAGACGATGGACTTTCCTTTGAACACAATCTAGGAAACTTCTGTTGATGCTGAGAAGGTACAGTACTTCCAGATGTAATGGGTATCGGAAAACATCTGAAACAATCCCATAAAATTAGAAAAACGATTGACAAAAAGTAATTTGGAAATGAAAATCCGTATACGTACTCATATTATAAATGTGAAAGTGTGTTTATTTGTTTGTTGATTTGTCCTGCTTTCACGTCAAAATAGAATAATCAGAATAATAATAATCGACGGATTGACGTGATTTTTTGTATGGAGATAGTTGGAGGGCTGGAGAGTAATATTGGCTACTTTTTATCTGGGTACCACGCGAGCGAAGCCGCGGGCAGCAGCTAGTTACTCATAATTTTAACTTTCTCGCAAACAAACCAATATGAATGTCGTTTTTAAGAAAAGCAAATTAGTTGCAAGCCGTGCGAGCTGCGCAGCTAACGACGTGATTGTGTCACATTCTGTTTTGTGGAATCATTATCAATATTGCCTAGAGGCTGTCGGTTATAATCGGAAAACACGAAATTAGCCGATGCCCATTATTTATCTGGAAGTAGTACTGTGATGTTGGCAGATAAAGGAGCTTTTTGAGAAACTTTTTGAAAGATCTAATTGATTGAGCGCTTGTTTTATCTTCGCTTAAGATGGTAGCATGTGGAGAGGCTGAATGAAAGTAGTTTAACAAAAAAGTGTACCTACCTATAAGGCAAGTTGAATTAAATATCAGAAAAAAGAAATAGAATAAGAAAAAGAAGTAGGTAAATAGAATATCAGCAGTGCGATTCAGACTTCCAAAAATAATAAAAAAATTATTTATTCGGAACAAAAATACAAAAGTGAACAATAAAAACAAGTAACACGATGAAACTGCATAAGTTGTAAACTGTGAAATGCATCCGATTCGATATTTTTCTTCGAAAAGAAAATACAAATGCTTCCTTAAGGTGAAAGCAGACTTGGTCCGCACCGCAGTCGCCGCGCATTCGATTTCTTTATAAGGTATATAAGATAGATAGATATTAAGATAAGATAGAAGTAGTGTTTTTAAGCCTATTTAGGTTATATGAAGTTCTATGCAACCTCGCACATCTACCCGCGCCGCAGTCGCCGCAGTACCTGAAGCAATGACTGCGGCGACTGCGGCGCGTGCGGTGCGGCCAGGTCTACGTTCACCATAAAAGTTTTTGCTTCAAAGACTTGTAAACATTTTCCTGGAAACTTTAAAAGGTTTAATTTCGAAAATGTATTCTAAAAGTTCGGTTTCGAAACGGATAGTTTGTTTATTGAACGTTTGAATTCAACATATTGGGAAGCTTTTTTAGTTTTTTTTCGAATTGCTGGTATTTCATTTGCTGTTCATTTTTGTTTGTTTTATTGAGTAGAGTTAGCATAAAGCTTTGCTCTGAGCAATGAATTATTCAACTTATAAAACGAGTTTATTCGTAACTTTGGTAAAATTTTGGACAAAAAAAGGTCAGGTTAAAACTACGGTATTCCGTCTCTCGATCTACATTTTCTAAGTTTCATCCAAATCTGTCTATAAAACAGATAATAATACTACGTATAGAATGGACACTGTGAATTTGAGCTGGCGAGGAGCTGACTTTGAACACGGAACGCGCCACACGCGCAGACGCATATAGATGAGACCGAGACCACAGTGTACATTATTCATACGGTGACAACCTTACTGTGTACAAAACTGGCATTGTGTAGTGTAAATATACCTAAGTAGTTAGACGCCGCTTTTGCATAGAGATTTCGTCGAGTGTCCGGGGTGTGCTACTAGTTAAGGTGTGGTTAAAGCACAAACTTACAAACATACTTTCAGATATAAAACATTTGTAGGAAAAGCGATATAATTCAATAACTTAAATAAATCTTATCTTCTCGTAATATCTGTTATTAATATCTAGAAAAGATTTGAAAAATACAGAACGCTAGCTTTGGTTTCTTGAAATACAGTGGCCGTCATAATTACAATCATGAGTTATTTTTAACCGACTTCAAGAAAAGGAAGGAGATTCTCAATTCGTCGGAATCTAAGGTGCAAACCAGACAGAAGAGACGTAAGACGAGGACGCGTCGCGGACAGGTCGCCAGCGAACAGCGTTACGCCCGCGCTCCGTCTCTTCTGTATGCTTTGCGTCGCGACGCTTCTATACATTTTGTATGAAACGGACGCGGAAGAGACAAAATAATGTCCGCGCCACGTCTACGTCTTACATCTTTTTTGTGTGTCCAGCGCCTAAAATACTGATTAAGAACGCGACCAAACAATCAGATACAAATACAAATACAAATTATATACCCACGATAAAGGGAGAATTTTAAATTGTTTAAATAGGTCACGGCGTATCAACCAATATAAATTCTGCAGAGGGCTCTAAATCATTTTATGACGGGCATAATTTCTCAGCAAATCGAAGCTTAATCGAAACAATTTATTTTATATCCCGTCGCTGGTTCAGATTATCCAATAATCTAGCTTTATTTAGTCTTAGCTTGTCTTAACTATTTTTGTGCTTTTATTTACCGAATGATCGGTTAATTTGTTTTATTGGTATTTTCTTGGACATTCTATTGATGACCTCTGTGGCGCAGTGGGGATAGTCCGCCTGAAACACAGAAGGTTGTTAGTTCGATTCCCGCCACAGGCAATTGTTTGTATGATCTGTAAATATTTGTCTCTGGTTTGAGTGTTTTTTATGTAGGTATAATGTATGAATTTACAAAAAATGTAATATATGTAAGTACTATAACAGTCGTGTAGTTGCCATAACACAAGCTTTACTTACCTTTGACTTTGACTGTGACTTAGATGTTTATTTGCGATACTGTACGAAGTTTTATTTGTGTTCACTAGTTTAAGGCAGTTGTCCGACCGCCAGCGATGAACGAGTCACGAGTAGAACTAGAAAATATAAACGAGTTGGCGAGCAGCGAGAAGCGAGTGTGTAGTTCCATTAGTTCTCTCACTGGCCTATAAGCGAGTGTACGAGTGCGGCGGGCGATTACTCGCACTACTCGCTCGTGGCGACAGAAATGACCGCTATTCGGCCTTTCGGAGAGTTCAGCTAGCATCGCTGAGCGAGTATTATCTTATATCTCTTGTTTCCAGTCACAAACTATAAAGAGAGTCCTCGCCGGCAGTGTGAACAAATATTAATAAATAAATAAATAATAAAAATAAAAAAGCCTTTTATTCCTTAACTTAATTAACATAGATTTCTAAATTATCATGCATTTTATTTACATATTTAATTGTTAATATTATCAAGAACAACTATTAATATCAACTATTAAACGCATCTCTTTTGTTTTTACGGAATGTAGGTATATCTATTGTACGTTTCTTAAGCCAGAAAATAGTCGATAGTTAGTCGATTTCTCGCCCTCGGTCGGACAGGTACCATAAGCCTATTAACTGTGAAAAAATATGTTTGAAAAACAATTAGGTTGGGTCTTAGTAACCTAAACTACCAATAACCATAAAACAAAACCTAATCTCACGAGGAGTAGCCGTTAGACATTATTACCCAATAAAAAATACATTATATTAATTTGTTCAATATAGAAACATCTGTTTTATTTGTTAGACTATGGGGTTCTGTATCGGAATCAAATAAACAAACGGTCAACCAATCAAATATATTGGTTCGTAGATTTGAAATGTTGGTATAACGCACTGACCTGAAAACAGTAAAGTGAATGCTATTGAGCTATGAGGATTGTTAAACGAAACAGGAATACTGCTGTATCCTCAAATTCTTCTTCTTCGTCGTAAACTTCATTGCTGAAGGTCGTGCCCGTCCTGAAACGCCTTGACGGAAACGTTGACAATCTTTCTCCACATTGCTCTATCCTGGGCTTGTCTCAGGGCAGTAGGTATTGTGAGTCCCGTTATCGCTTTGATTTGGTCTGACCAGCGGGTAGGTGAACGCCCCCGAGGTCGTTTCCCCTCTATCTTCCCTACTACAACCAGCTTATCCAGATTATCTGGTTGTCTCCGGGCGATATGGTATCCTCAAATACGGTAGACATTTTTGTCATCATCATCATTATCCACAGCCCGACTTCACCCACTGCTAGGTATAGGCCTCCCTTAGTTTGTGCCATTCGTTACGATCATTTTTGTAATAAAGATTTATTTAAGATGCACTTAAATTATCTAAAGTACAACAGACATTGAGCGTAATAGACACGTAGCATTGCAGACAATAATATTCTTCGATACAGTTTGTGAACGTATTCATATCGTAACGTACCTAGCCGAACAGACACACACAGACACGGGCCGCACAGACACGGACAGACACAGTCTTCGCGTAAGTAATTTTAAATAAATAAATAATGCTGGACATTTCATTTTCTTTGCGCGGTGCGTGTCTGTCCGTGTCTGTGCGGCTACGTTATGCTAGCTGCCGTTGAATGTAAAAAGAGAATCGTAACAGGACTGTGCAGTGCTTCTTCTCTCTCAGTCTTTTGTTTGAGAGCGGCTGCTACCGACGATGTCTGTTGTTGGCTGTAAAGCTACGCGCCTGTTACGCACATACCCTATCTAATATTAAAGACACAACTTTTGTATGATAAAAAATTTCAGCTAAAAATGTAAAAAAAAAACCACAGAACCCCACTTATGTGGGCCGATACTTCTTTGACCAATTATCTTAGGCATTGAACTAATGAATGAAAACAAAAGATGATTTGGACAATTCGTAGCAAATGCGTAGGTCGTAGAGCCTCTACGTAGCTACGTAGTTACACTACTACATAATTTAGAAGACGCATCAATAAAATTAAGACAACCATTTTATTTATCATCTTTATCTTTATCAGCTCATGATTTGATCCAAGAACAGTAACGGATCTTTTAAACCAACTTGAAAAAAGGAGAAGGTTCTATGTTCAACTGTATGTATGTTTTTTAATGTATGTTCACTGATATCTCTGTCAATTATGAACTGACTAGCTTCTGCCTGCGGCTTCGTACGCGTAGTACCCGCATAAAAAGCCTATGTCCTATTCCCGATCTTTGTATCTATCTATATTTTTTCTTCAGCCTAATCGGTTCAGTGGTTGTCGAGTTATCCTCCTCCTCCTCGCATCGTTTTCCTCATTGCTGAGGGTCGTGATCCCCTGACCATGGAGTAATCTTTGTTCTTATAATTTGGCGTCACTTGTTCCTATCTTTGGCCTCGTGGAGCGCGTCATGCAGCTTGTCGAGTTATAGAGAACCAAATATTCATCCATCCATCCAAACATCCAAACTTTCGCATTAGTGTGATGTGATTGCTTATCTAATTACTTACACGAAAATTAATAGCATTTTCGATGTCACTACTAATATGAGTCACTCTGTACTCAGACAACAAAGAGGCACTATTAGGAAAAATAAATAATCTATTTAGTGACGATAGTACGTCAGTAGATCATTGATGACGAACTTTATGTAGTTGTATGAGTTAAGCTGGTTGATACGGGTTTGTTGATTTGAAGCAAATGTTGATCCAACGTCTTGTATTTCGGAATTGGGCTACTAAGGTTAGGCCAAAGTGTTTATTTTGAATTGCCTCTGACTGTCCCTAAAGTTTTCTAGGAATTTAAATGTCTACTGTGTGGATACAGTCGATATTTAAGTTACTTAAATACAATATAAATTCATTTGGAATAATATCATTAGGTACAATCTTAAATTAATTCGAATTTTGTTCATAAATAAAGGAATCACACTAATATTAAAAATGCGAAAGGTTCGATGGATGTTTGTTTGTTCCTCTATAACTCGACAACCACTGAACCGATTTGGCTTAAATAAAGATAGATAATGACCTGAGTTCCCATGAGATAATACACAATGCGTGCGAAACTGCGAGCGGAAGCTAGTACGGCCATCAATTACCTAATGAAAAGTCGACGCACTTAGTCTTAAGAATGAATTACCAGATTATTACAGTTGTTCTATCTCACGAAGTCCGTCTGGTCTTAATGGTGTGTGTTCACATGCACGATGTTTCTGTGTGCGAAAGCTCGGAAGCGCTCAGAATCGGCCGACGCACACAGAAACAACGTGCATGTGCATCTACACACAAATAAGACAAAACGGACTGTAAGATTGAACAAGTACTACAATAAAAATACTTACCTTTTAAGAATTACTGGGATCAGAATCATATTTTCTTACGACCGATATAATCCTTTAATATCCCAATTCATTTCTCAATTTCATCGGGCTTTAGGTACTGTTAACTTCAGAATTTGTTCAGTAAAACACAAATTGTTGATGTTGGATAGCCGCTATATAGCCTCAAATAGTATAGTATAGTATAATAATAAATAATATAAACTTTATTTCAGGCAACTTAAGAATAGTACAGATGCGTATAGTCGTTTAGCCATAATATAGGCCTTTAGGTGGCCTAAAAACTCCGTCACCAGAGTGGGCCACTTGCTCATACGAACTTACTTACTTTTTCGCCTCAAATGGAACTAAGCTGGACACGTCAAGTAACTTGTGGGCAAGAAGAGCCACAGAGTGGACCCCACCCAACGCAAGATGGCTCTTTAGTCGACTGACCCCGGAAAAAACTGGACCTACGGGGCCAGTTGACCTAATGCATTTAATTTATTACTTTTCTTTACTCGACTGGGCCCATTACTAAGAACAAAAATCTATTATCTGATTTCAAATCCGTGTACAGATGTGTACAAAATAAACAAAAGACTCAAGATAAACAAAAATGAAAGATTCCTCGCAAGATGGAGCGTGGAAGACCCAGAAGATGGCGTGACGAGTTGGATGCCTATTAAAGATCTTGGCCTATCACGGCTTTAAATCGCGAAGAGTGGAAGGAGGGATGGGAGGCCTTTGCCCTGCAGTGGGACAGTAATGGCTGATTAATGAAAATTAATATTAAAAAACATTTGTGTTGTGATCCTATTTATTTTTTTATAGCTAGACGACATTGCAGTCTAAAAGCCGTAAATATTTTGATATTAGATTTATTCAATTTTAAAATACAATTATTGGTTAACAAGATTTAATACAAGATTCTTTTGTAACGATGGTACTTCAGAAAATCTCAAAAGAACGATATCTTGCTCTTAAGTGGTTCTTTACGAGCACCCTCTATAAATCTATTTAATGTGGGCATCGACGGACACAAGAACGAACGTTCTATAAGAAAACACAGCTTCTTATGCCTTTATTCTAGGCCCTAGAACAAAGGTAAATCGTAAATCGTAAAGAGTAAATCGAGTACATCTACCTATTTACTCGATTTACTAAACTTTGAAAAAATGATAATCATACTCACGAAAATCATTTTTAGAATCACACTATTATTATAAATGCGAAAGTTTGGATGTTTGGATGGATGGATGGATGTATGTTTGTTCCTCTATAACACGACGATCACTGTAGTGAGCGTTGGTTATTAGAATTCCATACAAAGAATACTTTCTTTAGACTTGACATTTCAATTCGAGGATTCGACCAAAAGACATCTTTCTCCAGAGTAAAGCTGGAAACAAACTATCGGACGCGGCTTACGGACGCGGCAGACAGCCGCGACTGAATAGGTATCTGGATATAGAACGAACATAGAACTGTGCACATTATCTGACGAAAGTCGCGGACGCGTCCTTGGACCTTCAGACGTCCGAAGGCAATCTGGCCCGCTGGGTGTTCGGACGGTGTGCACACTTATCAGTCGCGGCTGTCAGCCGCGTCCGTCAGCCGCGTCCGATAATTTGTTCCCAGCTTAACTAGCCGACATAATTCGAAATACAATTGCGCAACCGAACATTATTATGTGCATACACATTATCCTGGTTATAAGGTGTCAACAATGTCAAAATATTCAAACAAACAGTAGTTTACTCTCAAGTAAAAACTTAATCCAGTTTGGTCGAATCCAACCTAAATCAGGTTTAACAACAGGGTATTTAGTACTTGGCATGCTGGAACGGTTAATTATGTCAATAAAAATACAGAATAAGTGCAAAATAAATATTTTATGCCCTAAAACGCTTAAAATCATCGAAAATTGGCAGTACCGTGCGAAACCGTTTTTCCATGTTTCATTTCGGTCGTCAACGTCAAGAATGACGTTTTAATAACGCTATAAACGTCACAACGTTCAACACGTTGTAAACTTACCTTTACAGTTATTTTATAGGTAATGGATGAGTGGTAGAGCAATAGGTTAGAGAGTATAGGAATATCTCGAACAAAATCGAATTATTATTTACTAGCTGCTGCCCGCGGCTTCGCTCGCGTGGTACCCGGATATATAGTAGTCTATGTTACTCTCCAGCCCTCCAACTATCTTTACCTACACAAAAAATCACGTCAATCCATCGCTCTGTTTTGACGAGAAAGCAGGACAAATAAACAAACAAATAAACACACTTTCACATTTATAATATGGGTACGGATTTTAATACTAATGAAGTATTACTTATGCTGTGAATTGTTTTCTGTACGAATATAAAAAAAAATGCATTTTTTAACCTACTTCAAAAAAGGAGGTTCTCAATTCGGAATCTTTTTTTATGTCGATTACTCGAAGACACCTGGAGCAGCGTTGTGCGCGGTCACAATTTGGATGGGTGACCATTACGAGCTGATCTCTTCCGTGCTTCGGAGGGCACATTAAATTGTCGGTCCCGGCTTTTAAGTCGTTAAGATGGAGGCCTTGAGGCGGCCTAAAACTCCGTTGCCAGAGTTAGCAACTTGCTCAAACGAACATACATGCGTAATAGTGACTAGATGATGATGATGATGACGGTTTTATCCTAGAGGCCGTATTCAAGAACCCTTTTCTCAAGAATATATTATACAGCTATATTGCGAAGTAGCGACAGTAAAAACTAACTACACACATACTCATAAAAGAAAAATACTGTACGTGAGAGCTGAATATAAATATTCTACTAACAGATTCGTTGGAAAACCGGGATAAGTATATTTTTATACAGCTGTTCTAAGAGCTATAGCAGTAAACATAAAAAAAATAACAATTAATTACGTTTAAGGTGGAGTGCCGTAATTGCAACTATCCGGTAATTGCAACTGGAGTCAATAACTCCCTCTAGGATCACTTTTTTGAACATCGATAGATGTGGTATTGAACTTCTTCTAAAAGTCTCAGTCTAAAAATATAGATGGTGTTGATAGGACCAAAACTGAGCAAATGACAGGCCTTTTTGTAAAACTGCCAATTTTTCGGAAGTGACACCGCTCGGACGCTCTTCGTAATTTATTGAAAAACATTGTTTTTCGTGGTTTTTCGCCGGTGTGTTCACAGTGAGAGTGACTATAAGACACAGTAAGTTGTTTTTTATGTGTTTGTTGTATTCTACGATAAATCTACTCAGAGTTATGGATGTAGTTACATTTGCCAGACAAAAAGTGCATAGTCTTGTTGTAACCTATAAAAGTGATCTGTCTGGTTTTTCAAAGATGGTATGCCTGGCTAGTCTGGGTTCTTAAATTATGCTAGAAGTACAGGAAGAATGGTATGGGCGCCACGAGCTTTATACTTTGGATACCTATGAGGACAAAAGCTCGAATGTCCTAAACACAATGATAAAGTAGAATGAAACGATACAGATGTTGTTACAATATAACCTGTTTATTAAATGAAGCGAGATATGCAATAAGCACGTTGTTTTATTTTCTAGCAGTGAGATTATGATTCTAATTTTAATTTTGTGAAGCAAACAAAGTGAGTCTAAACATGACAAATAAGGAATTTAAGTTAAGTTCAAATAATGACAAAAGAAAATTTTTATGCAAACAAGAAAATCTATACAATTCTAATGACTTTGGAAGCAACTAAACACAGGTATAACAATAACCCCAGAAGAGGGCAGCCACGGTGTGCAACAAAGCTTGCACCAAAAATAAATAAAAATTGTGAGAGAAATATTGAACACTCTAATCTACATATATGTCAAACTACTATCATATACTAAGTACCAATCTACCCAGATAAACAACAACCAGGTTTCAAACCTGTATCATAACTAAAATACCTATCAACCTTGTCTTATGCACAAAACTCTCCCTATATTAAATACGCTGTAAAATTCTAATAGAACAGTACCGAAGGATAAATAAATTTCAATAGAACGGAGCCAAAATAATAGAACAAAATCACCTGATACGACTAATCGGTGTGGGATACCGTGGCCGAGGACATGTACATTAAACACGGTCCTGGATGACACATCTCGGCTCACCACTTGCAGACCGGGATGTGCTGGATGTAAGATGTTGTCCCTGCCCAAAGACCGAGCCTCAACCTGAAATGTTATTTACTAAATTACTAAATGCAAGCATGCGTTCATGTGTGCACCTACCACACCTGCTTGCTACAGACAAATTAAAATAAAACATGATGATTGAGACAACTCCGGATTACAGACACGTGACACTCACCCGGATAAACTAATACTGCAACATTTCAGAACTCCTCAAAATGTACTCCGCTATTGTCCAATAGAAATTAGGTTTCTTCAAATTGTTCATCTACCAAGTGTTCTAAAACAAAGATAAAACGTTTTACAAATATGCCACATGGCGTCTATTTTCAAGATCTCAATCCCTTAGATCCTGGAGCTCCCTTGCCTATACTCACCAATATCTCTCTCGCAATCAATCCTTAGTTTTATATTCTTCAAAATAGAAGAGGATCTATCCACCAGACCGAGTCAAAACAATAAAATTCAGAATGCCTTCCAGGGACCGCCATCTTCAGCAGTCCCCAGCATGAAAAAAAGGACTTTTAAATTCTCTAGTGAGGCGCGTTGCTTTTCCAACGTCCAAGACGTAGCTTGGTTCGATGTGACCCTTGACCTTTAGGGTCTACCTAGTTATTATTTCAAAAACCCCTTATGTCGGGAGGCGTAGCACACATGAAAAAGACAACGATCGCCTGAAACTCACCTATTATAGAAAATTTGCAACAAAATACGATTTCGCCTGTAAAAAAAAACAACTTTTGATTTTTCAAAACTTTCAAACAGAATCTTCGATACCAAGTTCACCGACCTCTGTCCAACACTAACCTCTTCATTGACAGCCATATTGACAAGACGTTGACATCCGTAAAACAAAAAAAAATAATAACAAACAAAAAAAAATCTAGTCTTTGGTATTTATTTACTAAGTTAATTTTGATTTTTAAAATGCACCAAAAATCGCAAATGAATTATCTAAATTCAGCTAATAATTTTGTAATTTAAATATTTAATAACAAAAGGTCAAAGTTATTGAGAGATGTACAACTAAGCGCACCGCCATCTAGGTGAAAAGTTTGGTACTCGTTAGCTGATGAACTCTCGCGCACAAATAAGTCAAGGTTTTAGTTTTAGAATGCGCCAATAGATGGCGATGTAACGATATTCCTGTTACATTACCTCTTTGCTAAGGACAAAAGAAAAAAAAATTATAAAAAAAAAGAAAAAAGAGTTTTACATGTCTTCTATGGGGTAAGCTACTAAAATTGTCAGTGACTTGCTATCCTACGATTCATCATTCCAACATAAAAGCAAACGAACACGATACCAACAAATCCACAAAACAAATAAAATTTAGACAAGAATTTTGGAATAAGGCTTTGTAAAAGGGTTTCCAACAACCGCCCTAGCATAGGCTTATTTATTTGAAGGAGTTACTTCCACCGCTCCTTTGTTTGAAGTACCTACCCAAATGCCAAACGAACAATAAACAAAAACAAAATTTAGGTGAGAATGTTGGAATAAGGCTTTGTAAAAGGGTTTCCAACAACCGCCCTAGCATAGGCTTATTTATTTGAAGGAGTTACTTCCACCGCTCCTTTGTTTGAAAAACCTAATAGCCAAAACAAAAAACAAACAAAGACTAACAAATGAAAATCTATAAGGTGCCATGTCCAACACCATCAAACGACGGCGCTGATTCTCCTCCTCTTCTCCTTATATGCAGAATCACACTTTGACAATATGTGATTCTCAAGCATTAGAGCTCACAAAGGACCGAAGACAGAGAACCCGACAACCTTTTTATGTGTGAGTACACAGCTTTACAATACTGTGTACAAAACAACCAAAAAAAAAAAAAAAAAAATTCAAAACAATCTAAGCTCAAACCTATACACACGGCTTTACAATACCATGTTCAGAACTTAGAATGTCTGAACCAAACAACAAACAAAATTGCAGATAACCACAAAAAACAAAACCAAACAACAAACCATCTCAAACCATCAAGCCAAAATATGTTCCGCCACATTTAAATCACGGCTATTTTTAAAAAAAAAAAAAACATTTTAAATTTCAAAACCAGTTAAAATTTCAAGAACTTCGAAGACAAATTTTTCTTTGACCAAAAAAAAAAAAAAAATACAATCAAACATCTAAATTAGTACTCATTTTAAGCGAGAATAAATAGAGAGAGTAGAGTGCAGTACGTAGGTACCTACATAATAAACTTATGTTCATGAACACAGCTTTGCAATACTGTATCCAATACTAACAAATTCCACTTAAATAAAATAACTGTATCCGTATAACTATACTACGGCTAAATCAAAGTTACTAATTACAATTTCCAACACTACTACATAATAATATGCTATATTATAATACTAGCGGTACACAATACTGAGACTAAATGAGAGTTGTGCAAAAGACAAGGTTTCCAATACAAGGTTTCCAAATACAAGGTTTCCAATACAAGGTTTCCAATACAAGGTTTCCAATACAAGGTTTCAAAAACAATATACTAAACTAAACAACCAAATCTTCCTGAGCCCCACGTTGGGCGCCAATTGTAACCTATAAAAGTGATCTGTCTGGTTTTTCAAAGATGGTATGCCTGGCTAGTCTGGGTTCTTAAATTATGCTAGAAGTACAGGAAGAATGGTATGGGCGCCACGAGCTTTATACTTTGGATACCTATGAGGACAAAAGCTCGAATGTCCTAAACACAATGATAAAGTAGAATGAAACGATACAGATGTTGTTACAATATAACCTGTTTATTAAATGAAGCGAGATATGCAATAAGCACGTTGTTTTATTTTCTAGCAGTGAGATTATGATTCTAATTTTAATTTTGTGAAGCAAACAAAGTGAGTCTAAACATGACAAATAAGGAATTTAAGTTAAGTTCAAATAATGACAAAAGAAAATTTTTATGCAAACAAGAAAATCTATACAATTCTAATGACTTTGGAAGCAACTAAACACAGGTATAACAATAACCCCAGAAGAGGGCAGCCACGGTGTGCAACAAAGCTTGCACCAAAAATAAATAAAAATTGTGAGAGAAATATTGAACACTCTAATCTACATATATGTCAAACTACTATCATATACTAAGTACCAATCTACCCAGATAAACAACAACCAGGTTTCAAACCTGTATCATAACTAAAATACCTATCAACCTTGTCTTATGCACAAAACTCTCCCTATATTAAATACGCTGTAAAATTCTAATAGAGCAGTACCGAAGGATAAATAAATTTCAATAGAACGGAGCCAAAATAATAGAACAAAATCACCTGATACGACTAATCGGTGTGGGATACCGTGGCCGAGGACATGTACATTAAACACGGTCCTGGATGACACATCTCGGCTCACCACTTGCAGACCGGGATGTGCTGGATGTAAGATGTTGTCCCTGCCCAAAGACCGAGCCTCAACCTGAAATGTTATTTACTAAATTACTAAATGCAAGCATGCGTTCATGTGTGCACCTACCACACCTGCTTGCTACAGACAAATTAAAATAAAACATGATGATTGAGACAACTCCGGATTACAGACACGTGACACTCACCCGGATAAACTAATACTGCAACATTTCAGAACTCCTCAAAATGTACTCCGCTATTGTCCAATAGAAATTAGGTTTCTTCAAATTGTTCATCTACCAAGTGTTCTAAAACAAAGATAAAACGTTTTACAAATATGCCACATGGCGTCTATTTTCAAGATCTCAATCCCTTAGATCCTGGAGCTCCCTTGCCTATACTCACCAATATCTCTCTCGCAATCAATCCTTAGTTTTATATTCTTCAAAATAGAAGAGGATCTATCCACCAGACCGAGTCAAAACAATAAAATTCAGAATGCCTTCCAGGGACCGCCATCTTCAGCAGTCCCCAGCATGAAAAAAAGGACTTTTAAATTCTCTAGTGAGGCGCGTTGCTTTTCCAACGTCCAAGACGTAGCTTGGTTCGATGTGACCCTTGACCTTTAGGGTCTACCTAGTTATTATTTCAAAAACCCCTTATGTCGGGAGGCGTAGCACACATGAAAAAGACAACGATCGCCTGAAACTCACCTATTATAGAAAATTTGCAACAAAATACGATTTCGCCTGTAAAAAAAAACAACTTTTGATTTTTCAAAACTTTCAAACAGAATCTTCGATACCAAGTTCACCGACCTCTGTCCAACACTAACCTCTTCATTGACAGCCATATTGACAAGACGTTGACATCCGTAAAACAAAAAAAAATAATAACAAACAAAAAAAAATCTAGTCTTTGGTATTTATTTACTAAGTTAATTTTGATTTTTAAAATGCACCAAAAATCGCAAATGAATTATCTAAATTCAGCTAATAATTTTGTAATTTAAATATTTAATAACAAAAGGTCAAAGTTATTGAGAGATGTACAACTAAGCGCACCGCCATCTAGGTGAAAAGTTTGGTACTCGTTAGCTGATGAACTCTCGCGCACAAATAAGTCAAGGTTTTAGTTTTAGAATGCGCCAATAGATGGCGATGTAACGATATTCCTGTTACATTGTAATTGTAACTATTTTGTTTCTTTTTTGATAGTTGCAATTTAACGACCGGTTTTGTATGAAGTTTGAAAAACCCAGTGATGTAACAATGACGATGACTATGTCGATATGTAATATTTTATTGAAAGGGATACTATCTACTTCCATACTAAGCTATGAGTTCTTAGCAATTAGTTTGAGTGATTGAGTCCTTTTATTATGTTGGCGCTAGCGGAGCCCTTTCAAAAGTCGTTCAATATGTGAGACCAGTATAAAAAGGCTGTTTAACTTCTAAAATATTACTTATTGCGATTGAAATAAAGTTAGAAAAAATAATTAGTAAAAGATAATAGAAGACTTTAAAGATAAGAGTAAAAGAGGCTTTTTTATAACTAAAACATTACTGTGATTAGAATAAACATCGAGTCGATAAAAATCACGATAAGGTTCCCATCACTATTTGTAGTAAAATAGTTGCAATTACCGGATTCTTTGCTGAAAAGTGTTTTCGCGCAAAATTTGACATTAGTAGCAAGGGCATAGCTATATAAATCGAAAGAACGATATTCAAGGCATGTGTTCTGTATTTTCCAGTAGTAAGCGCCATAGAAAAATAAGAAGTAAAAACAAGTAGTTGCAATTACCCGCAAAAACGGGTAATTGCAACTATTGCTCCCTCTGTCATGAATTTATGCAATGGAATTTTATTCTTTATCGCTTTACTTTATTCATAACAATGATATAAATCTACATAAAATTTACTATAGAACAGATCTTTCAAAAAATACATTTATGATATGAAATATGGAATTATCAAGCGATGAAGTTAGGACTCCACTTTTTTTAGTTGCAATTACGGCACTCCACCTTACTCTATTTCAGTTTAGTAGTTTCAACCGACTTCAAAAAAGGAGAAGGTTCTCAATTTGTCGGAATCTTTTTCTTTTGTGCTTTTTTTATGTATGTTCACCGATTACTCAAAGACACCTAAACCGATATAGAATTTTTTTTTTTTGAAAGGGTATACTTTCCGATCGATGCTACAAAAATTTGGTGTGGATCTGTCGAGGATCTTTGGAGTTATGAACAGAAATGCACTTCGAGAGTCCAGCAAATTGCTCAGCTTATAACATTGAAGTCGGTTTTTTTAATTTTTAATTTAGCCACTTGTGATAACTTTACATAAATCCGATCTCACTAATTTTCAGTTTTACTCTGTTTAAAGAAAATAATCAGATTTCTTCATTTTTGCTACACCAGTTTCATCTTTCTGTCGATAAGAATAAGTTCCATTTACTTCTACAGGGTTCCCAAGAAAGTCATTATAAGTTTCCGAGACAGTAAGCAAAGGCCAAAATTGTAAACTTCTAACAACTCATGTAGTTTTCTGTTGTTAAATTAAAATGACTAAATAAACAAGCTATTCTAAACGTCATCATCATCATCATAATGTTTAAGTTTAGTTGATCCAGTAATTCTTGTAAACGAAAAAGAAACTAAACACAATCATGACTGTTTGATATGGATTATAAGATTCTTTGAAGATGATGTCCAAGAGATAGATAGATAGATAGATAGATTAACTCTTTTATGATCTTCACACGGCTGAACCGATTTTGATATAGTAAAATATTCCAGGTCATTACCGAGAATAGAATATAGACTACTTTTTATCCCGATAAAATGCACGGTTCCTGTGGGATCAAATAATAGCACCTAGTCCTCGCGGACGAAGCCGCGGGCGTCCACTAGTAGGCTATAAAAAGTAAACACGAGTATAAATGCCCATTACCACCACATGTGCCGAACAGGAAATGTTAATGTTCTAACATTATTTGAAAGCCTCTTTTGTATTTACTACACACTCTCAAACATAAACGCACACAGACCCCACACCAACTCAAACATAACGCCACTAAAAGTAAGTTCTAAGTAAATTCGTATGAGCAAGTGGTCAAATCTGGTGATGGAGTTTTTAGGCTGCCTAAAGGCCTCCGTCATAAAAGCCGAGACCGACAATTTTGGTGCCCTCCGAAGCAAGGAAGCGATAAGCTCGTACGGTCACCCATCCAAATTGTGCCCGCGCACAAAGTTGACTTCAACGATCAATCAAGAACGTCTCAGCCTCGCCACGAGCGCTTCGACTTCAAACTTATAACACCCATTTTTTTTTGGGAGTTAAAAGTAGGACAAAAAACCAATTTAGAACCAATATCAAACTACAAGCTTCAATACCTTCCTATTTCAGTACAATTTGTTGCTTCAAAGATTCATTTCCATTCCTTCATTAGATTGGTGAGCGTTATAGAGATGTACTTGTAGGTATTAAGTTGCTAATGAGCTGAGTGTGTACATTTACACAGGGTGCATAGAGAAGCTGGGGCCCTAGCCATATTACACTATCTATTGTCGCTGTAGAATAGAAACACTTCAAAATGTATAGGATTTGACGTTTCAAGTAGATGAGTCACGTGGTCAGAACGTCAATTCCCATACATTTTGAAGTGTTCTATTCTACAGCGACGATAGATCGTGCAATATGGCTAGGGCCCCTGGTACGTTCCAAGCACTGATTTATCTAATAGATACGCCTTAAATTATACTAATAATAATAATTGTATTAATACACGGGAAACATTGATATAACTAAATACGCCTGAAATCGTAGGTACTAATAGTTGTATTAACACACGGGAATTACTCAGGTAAAATGTGTGAGACGATACCGTGAAGAGTAACCTTGCCGCAACTCCCTCCTTACCCAGATGAAAATTCTCCGGATGAATCGAAACATTGTCGATATCTAAATCTATGATTTTTGGTCGAATCCAGTCATATTTGACATTACTTACAGTTGCATTTTGGTAGATATAGTTGTTCTATCTCACGAAGTCCGTTTGGTCTTAATTGTGTATGTGTGTGTAGATACACAAGCACGTTGTTTCTGTGTGCGTGAGCCGATTTTGAGCGCTCCCGAGCTTACGCATACGCACACAGAAGCAACGTGCATGTGATGTGAAGTTCACATTGTGAACACACACACACAATTAAGACCAAACGGACTTCGTGACATAGAACAACTGTACCTAGCTAGCTATAATTTTTGAGCTGTGACATTCCCGAGAATTACACGCCAGAAGATTTTAGAGAGTTATTGACATGATTAAGGAAGGAGAAGGGGGAAGATTAAATATCTAACGAATTACAAAATCACATCTATTTTGATAGGAAACTCGATAGACAAGATAAATACGCGTTAAATGTGACAGGGATTTGAAAATGAATGAACTCTGTCCAAAAACATGACGGGTGGTAAACTTATCGCCGCTTTTTAGAATACTAATATAGGTAGTGTAAGATTCCCGTAGTAACTTATATTCATTTTATTCTTTTATTTCGTGAATGTGATTCAGACTATTTCAGACTGATTTCAGTAATTATTATAACACTAGCTTCCGCCCGTGGCCTCGTTCACGTGGTACTCGGATATAAACTAGCGTATGTCCTATTCCCGGTCATTATCTATCTAAATTTTAAATTTCAACCTAATCGGTTCAGTGGTTGTTGAGTTATAGAGGAACAAACATACATCCAAACACCCATCCGTCCATCCATCCAAACTGCCACATTTATAAATTAGTGTGATTAACGTGATAGTGTGGCTAGCTTCCGCCAGCGCCAGTGGCCTCGCTCGCGTGGTACTCCGATAAAAAGTAGCCTATGTCCTATTCCCAATCATTCTCTATCTAAATTTTACAACCTAATCGGTTGGTTGTTGAGTTATAGAGGAACAAACATACTTATATTCGTATTTCTAATTATACGGACTAAAATTGACGATCAAAATGTCATTTTTCATATATTTTTAGTTCGTACAATGAGCAATTCGGCTATACTTACATCCAAACAGCCATACATCCAAACTTTCGCATTTATAATTTAGTGTGATTAGTGTGATTGAAGTTGGTTTTTATTAATTTTCAATTTGGCCACTTGTAAAGTACTTTTCTTAAAAAGTAAAACCATGTGAAACAGCTCTTAAATGTAACCGGTGAATGTCGTCAGTCGAAACGAGCTAAAACAAGCTAAACAACTAGAGATTCAATGTCGTCAGTTGAAACGAGCTAAAGCTTCAGTAAATTCGGGAAACACAATCCCGACTTATTACAAATTGGTACAGTGTACCCATGTTCTGGCTAATTCCTCACAATGTACACATGTACCTATTAGTATTGTAATCCACAGAGTAAATGTAACAGTGTAGCTATTACGAATAAGTATTTTCCTGTTGGATTTGAAGAAGGAAAAAATAAAGAAAATAATATAAAAAAAAAATATAGGGAAGTAAATAAAAATGATCACGATGGTATCCCAAGGCGCGATAGACATTCTTTCAGATCTTTTTAGGTATTTTTAAGATAATTTGAAGATGTCTAAGAGGGTAGTCAAAGGTATGTCCAAATACATTATTTAGTACCTACATGTCTAGGTACATTTCGCAGAAGTTAACATTCCATACGTGACAAGTTGCAAGCCCATCGACGCTATTAGAAAGCTAACTGGTTCAACTGGCTCCCCACTGGAGCTTGGCAATTTAGATCGGATGGATCACCGAAAAGAAAGCTAGGCCCAATATTGCGTTTGTTGCCCTGATTCCTCACGGTGTTGGTCGCAAAAGAACAGGAGTAGAATCACCTAGCTCTTAAGACGATTCAAAGTGATCCTAGTGACTGAATGAATGAATAAACACTTTATTGTAGGTATACAAAGAAAAGTAAAATATAACAACATAATATAGTCTTAATAGTACAATGGGCGGCCTTATCGCTGAGAGCGATTCCAGGCAACCTAGTGGTCCTCCTGAATAAATGATAGGTAAGTATTTGAATTTAGAAGTGAAGTAAGAAATCGGAATGGTTTACCTACTGATTTTATTTCTCTACTGGAGTCCTGCAGGGTATTCTGTGTCGCCCATTTATAACTGTTGTCTCCTAGACCTCGTAATATTTCCGACGAGTCTTTGTACATTAGTATCTATCACGACTTTTGTTCGTTGAACTTGTCTGAACGTGGTAATGAAGAGGCAAAGTAAATAGGTTCATACAATGAGACTGGGTTCACCTTGAATCGTCTTATAACGTGGTTTCGCTCGTGTGATAAAAAGTAGGTAGCCTATATGTTATTCCAGGTCATCATCATCATCAGCCGTTGGACGTCCACTGTTGGACATAGGCCTCTCTCAGAAATTTCTATGTATTGCAGTTGGAAGCGGCCTGCATCCACCGCCGACCTGCAGTTTATACAAGGTCGTCTGTCCATCTTGTCGGTGGACGTCCAACACTGTGCTTGCCGGTCCGTGGCCTCTACTCGAGAACTTTCCATTCCAGGTCATAAACTATGTATATTCCAAGTTTCATTTAAATCCGTTCAGGAGTTTTTGCGTGAAAGAGGAACAAACCTCCATACATTCAGACATCCATATCCTCACAATTCAGCATTTTTAATTTATTTTTATCTAGCTTCCGCCCGCAGCTTCGCCCGCGTGGTTCATTATCCCATGGAAACTCATTTATGGGATAAGTAGTAGCCTATGTCCTATTCCCTCATTAGCTATCTACATTTTAAAGTTCGGCCAAATCTGTTCAGTGGTTTTCGAGTTATAGAGGAACAAACATACTTACATCCATCCAAACATCCAAAATTTCGCATTAGGCTGTGTCCCCAGTAGGCAAACTGTGAGCGGCCGACTGAGTTTGCGGCGTATCGGTTTAGTACGCCCTTCCTTATTTGAAATGGAGTGTCCACAGTTTGCTAGTTTTGCGCGTAACGCTGCAAACTGCGTACAGTGAGCGCAAAACTAGCAAACTGTGGACACTCCATTTCAAATATATGGAAGAGCGTACTAAACCGATACGCCGCAAACTCAGTCGGCCGCTCACAGTTTGCCTACTGGGGACACAACCTAGTGTGATGTGATTTTGTTTTTTTCTGTCGGACAGGATTTTTTTACTCAATGCGAATCACGAACAACAATCGGAAAAAACAAATGTAAGTACCTACATGTAAATGTAAGTTACAAAATCGTTTTGGCCTTCACATAATTTAGGTGACACCTCTGTGAATAAATCCGAGTAAATGAGACTGCCCATCCGGGATAAAACTAATGGCCGCTTACTGAGGCAAAACGGGGCAAAACGGGGTGTCAAGGGGTGCTGTGGGGTACCGCGGGGTGCGGGGGGGTGCAGGGGGTTTTATTGTCCCTGTCAGGATTTCAAGTTTACCTTTGTCAGGAAAACTAACGAAGTACTTTCGGTATTTTAAAACTTACAGTGAAACAGAGAGTGGTAATTCTTTTGTACTGACTAATTCCACAAATGACACTGTAAAATGTCTACGTTTGTGTTTAAATTTTTAGCTTAAATAAAACAGTAGGTAGTAAGTAGGTACCTAAGTATTCCTTTTGCAAACATTTGCAGGATGGAAGGGAATCAATGGGCAAAAAGATTAACAGATACCAAGAAGTGATTCAAGGAGCAGAGGTTGGCCGAAGAAACGGTGGGAGGATATCTTTTTAGAAAAATCGGGTCCAAACTGGATGACTATAGCCCGAGACAGGTCAACATGTAAAGCGATGGGGGAGGCCTACGCCAAGGACGTGACTGCTACTGATTGCGTAATTCTAAGCTTAAACACTAAGTATAGAAAAATAATTAAAAGAAACTTTAAAATCATAGATGCAAGTTTAGTTTAGTAAGTAAGAAAAATTTGTGAAAACAGTAGTAGAATAAAGGCTTTATTTATTTATTTATTTACCTATTCCTTTTCAAGATTTACTTAGTAACAAATCAGTACCTAACAAAAAAGGGTCTATCTATGTACAATAAAAAAAAAAAAACTGAAAACCACAGAATCGACTGCAATGTGTTTTGTTTGAATTTGAGGATAATTGAGGAAGTTGTCTCTACTAATAATATTTTATTTTATTTTAGTAAGGTATATTAGTAGGTATTAATAAAGTAAAATAATATTTCTTTATTTAGTTTCATAAGTCTTGTTTTGAAGCATTTACCTTGGAAAAAGGGCTTGAATGGTTTTGAAAGACACAAACAACAAAGTAATTCTTTAAGAGATTAGTGTAGGTTCATCTAACAGAAATCTGACAAAAACACAGACTTTTATCGACCATCAAACCCTTTGTTAATACGGACCCTATTTATGTTTTTGTACAAAATAAATACAGGCAAGGACGCGGGTTCCGTACTTTGTAAGTTAATAAATAAATAAATATTGCTGGACATTTCACACAGAGCCATCTAGCACTAAAATAAGCAAAACTTGTACTTTGGGAACCAGATAAATGAGAGAAATACATAAGTTATAAATATCTTGTAAATACATACCATACATAGAACAAACATTATTTTCATCACTCAAATGTGGGTGGGAAATCTGGGTGGGAATCGAACCCACGACCTACAACGCAGAAGGCAGCGCTTTTCTGCCACGGCACGTGTCTTGTTTGGCAAGATTAGTGTCTGTAGATTCTTCTTCTAATCGTGTCAATGCCACACGGTTAAATTAATTTTGCATAAAAGGGACCTACCACGCAGAAGACAGTGCTTTCCTGCCACGGCACGTGTCTTGTCTGGCAAGCTCAGTGTCTGTAGATTCTTCTTCTTCTTATCGTGTCGATGGCACACGGTTAAATTAATTTTGCAGAAAAGGTTGCCACCTCAACTGCACTTTCTGTTACAGCGTTGAGGTCTTCCTTTGTGCAGGTGTTTGGGCACAAAGGGCACACTGTAGATATAAAAGGACTGTGTTCGAGCCTACGCTATTTCTTCTGTGGTGAAAACCAGTTTCCGAACGGATCGAGTGGACAGCAGCGCCCCCACACGACACGCAGCGCCATATTTCGCATAGAACCTAACGACCATCTTGTGTGAAAGCTCTGTACAA
Source organism: Camptogramma bilineatum (assembly GCA_958496255.1). NCBI lineage: Eukaryota > Metazoa > Arthropoda > Insecta > Lepidoptera > Geometridae > Camptogramma > Camptogramma bilineatum. The sequence goes on from OY292472.1 coordinate 1,195,459, forward strand.
TTTCAAAAGTAATTAAAACGCTTCAATGTATTCAAAAAAAGCGTTGTTCATCCCAAATCCATCGCTAACTCAAACAGACTGTCTGTAGATAAAAAAGGACCTTAAGAAACAAAAAAAATGGTTTCACTTTTTACGGAACCCTACAATATTTTAACCCACATCTATCTATGGGCCTCTCAAGTACCCAAGAATGTTTACCTTCCCTTTCGCAAATACTAGTAAAGATACCCACTGGGCCGTGTAATGAGCATTACAAAGGGGTTAAACCACGGAACTATTTCGAGATAGAAGCAAAAAGTTCGTTGATTTGTATAGAAACCGTGCCTCGAGCACCAGTATGCACGAGTTTACTATTCTATCTGTGACTATAGTAAAGTATGGACAATTGTATAGACTGAACTTAGTTTAGTCAATTTACCGCTAGAGGCGCTGCGCTGAATTCCATACAATTAAGATAGGTACTTTACTTTAGTCACGGATAGAATAGTAAACTCGTGCATACCTACTGGCGATCAAAGCACCGACCGTGTAACATTTTGCGTAGGTACTTTGACGAACGCGGTTGACTGTTCGAATTGCTTATTTTTTCAATGCTGGTTTTCAATCCTCGCCAAGTCTGGCGCGTCAAATTAAAGCCGCAATGGAATGAATTCGGAATGAACTTCGCTGCGAGCAAAGACGTCATCAGCCCTTATTTTCGGCATACCATACAAGGTGTATAACTCTTCACTTCTATCTCGATATAATTCTGTGGGTTAAACAATTTGACTAGGTAGCTATGCTACATTTTTATTTATCTCAAAATGGGACGAAAAATATTGACTTCAAAAAAAGGAGGAGTTTCTCAATTCGCCGTAATCTTTTTTTTTGTGATCTTTATTTATTAATTATTATTATTAATTACCTATATAATAAATAATTAAGTAGATATAAATTAATAAAATTATTAATTAATAATAATGTAAGTAGGTAGGTAGGTATACCTACCTATAAAAAATATTTTATAAAAATATTTAAGTAAGTACCTAGGTACTTATTTTTGTGGATTTTTAAAACTTAAAATTTAATTTTTGACCCATTAGTTTGTTAAATCAAAAATATATGTATTTTCGCTCAGACCCAAGATTTTTGTTTAGAGAAAGTAGGTACCTTTAAAAATAAATTCTGGGTTAGCAGAATATACGTTCAAATTCAAAGGAAGCTGTTTGATTCAACAAAGAATCTCCAGCTGTATTTCCCAGATACTGTTGCGAATATTGAAATACTTGCAGTACAATAGAGATAAACGTTAAGAAAAAGATAACATAAAACAGACGATCTATATGATTTATTTTTATATCAGGTAAATTGTACTAAGGTAAATTCCTCGCTCGAAGCGCTAGTGGAAAGTAAAGGGCGAACTGGCAAGCAAGTGGTGTAAAGCTGATATTCTTCTTATTTCGTATGTGGCCAACTCTGGTGACGGAGTTTTTAGGCCGCCTAAAGGCCTCCGTCATGACTTAACGACTTAAAAGCCAGGACCCACAATTAACGTGCCCTCCGAAACACGGAAGCGTTCAGCTCGTAATACCACTTGCGGTCACCCATCCTAAAAGTGACCGCGCACAACGCTGCTACCTCAACGATCAATCAAGAACGTCCAAGCAAGCTACGCCACGAGCGCTTCAGCTGACATTAACGAACTTTCGAACGAGTCTTTTGACGGCTTTGATGAGCCTCATTTTGTTCGACTGGCTCCCCACTGGAGATTGACTATTTAGATTTAAGCGGATGGATCACCGAAAAGAAAGCTAGGCCCCATACCGTGTTTGTTGCCCTGATTCTTCACGGTGTTGCTCGTGAAAGAACAGGAGAAGATTCACCTAGCTCTTAAAACGATTCAAAGTGTTACTAGTGGTCCTCTATATTTTTTTTATTTTTTATTTTATATAGGTAAAGCGTAAGAGTTTGTTTGTTTGTACGCGCTAATCTAAGGAACTACCATTCGGAGTTGAAAAATTGTTTCTGCATGTGATAGCTTAACTCTTGAAGAAGGTCATAGGTTACTTTTCATCATCATCATCACCATAAACCACTACTACGGGGGCAACGCAGCAAGGGTGCTGCTAGTAAATTATATTTCAATTTTGAATTTGAATTTTTTGCATTGATCTACCTACTACTCTGAAATATGGAGTAACTGCTCCACTCGGCCAGCGCAGTTTAAAATAAAAACCGGTCAAGTGCGAGTAGAACTCGTACGCCGAGGGTTCCGTACCTACCCATTATGTTATTGTAGCCCGCTTATTTGTATGAGCGCCCATCCAACTCAGAGGACAATCTTAATTGGCGTCAACTATGTATGTATGGGAACACCCTTTAATTTTCAACTTTTTTAATTTTTTGGAATTTTTCCTTTATTTGTGCTATAAGACCTTGCTTTTTGCCAAATTTCGTGATTCTAGGTCAACGGGAACTACCATTTAGGTTTTCAACCCAAACCTCTAGGGTACTTCCGGTTGACCTAGAATTGTCAAATTTGGTTACAAGCAAGGTCTTACAGCACAAGTAGATGAAAAATTAGGAAAAATAAAAGAAGTTGATAATTAAGGTAAGTTTTGGTACTTACAAGTTTTCACGAAAACCTAAATTTGCCTATTTCTTTTTATAGTGTTGACTCAGGACCTTGATTTTTATACTCACAATAGGGACTATAGATTTCAGTATATGGTATAAATTTCAACTTGCTAGCTCCACCCGTTCCTGAGATAATCGATGGTGACACACGGACAGACGGACAGACGGACAGACGGACAGACGGACAGACGGACAGACGGACAGACAGACGGACAAGAAAGTGATCTTATAAGGGTTCCTTTTTTACCTTTTAAGGTACGGAACCCTAAAAATGAAGAAGAATACTAATTAAATTGAAAGAAAAATTCCCAGTACTCTATAAAAGGACAGGAATGCTTTAGTAGATACTAGACTTTTTACTTCCGTTTCGACTTCCGGCTACTTGTCGGAAGATACCGCGAAATGTTCATTTTAAAAGAAAAGTTATGGTTGAACAACATATTCTTGCATGATTCAGTCGGTAAACAGCACAAAGTACTAGAATACGCGCCACCACTGAAGTGCGATAGACGCGACGCTGCTATCGCCGAACTAGGTTAAGGGTCAATTCACACGTACCACAACCACATGACAACGACAACCACACCACAACCACGCGACGTGGTCGGGCGTATATTTGTATTGAAAATGAATTTACAATTTACACGAACCACATTTTGCCGTTGCTATCGACCACCTGTGTAATATGACCACATCGCAACCACATCGCGATGGCAACGCCACCACCGGCGGCGGCACCGCGGCCACATTGCCACGACATGACGTCATCAACAGCCTTCTCTACGAAAGCCGGAGTATACACATGACCACATGGTTACCACATCGCAACAACAGCGACAACGCAACCACATCGACATTTTGTCGGTACCACAACGCAACTGCAAAAAGCCGCTGCGACACTATTCACACGTAACTACAGCTTGACCATATTTTGTCGCTGCGACGTGGTGTGGTTGTGGTACGTGTGAATTGACGCTAAATAAAGAATTAGTAATTACCCAAATAAGGTTTGAACAATAATAATTACGCAAGTTGGTACGTTCGTACACACCAGAACAACAGAACGTTCGTGACTAAAAGAGCATAATAAAGCAAATAAAACAAGTAGTTCCCGCTTTTGCCGTAGGACTTGAGTGGCACGGACTCTACATCCAAAGTCGCTTGTTTACACATGAAAAATATCTTTAAAATATTATTCTTTTAATAAATATAAAGATTAGGTTTGTTACTATAATGTTATATGCTATAAGTAAATAAATTAATGAATTAATTCGTAAAACATTGATGCTTTATAGAACCTGATCTGCACTAAGTCTACATTAAGTCGTTGACTGTAACAAGCGCGGATTTAGAGGGGGGGGGGGGGGGGGGAGGCGGGACGGGGGCACGCCCTTTTTTCTTCAAGATACCTAGCACAAACGTTTTTAGAGAAACGTTTTTCTATCTATTTATCTTGCACCCACCACTGGGTGAACATAAGCCTTCTCTCTCTTACTCTCTGTCCGTTCCTGTGTCCTCCTCTCCCACGCTTTTCCAGAACCGGTCAGCTGAATCGTCTGTAAAATTTTAATGATCAAACCTGTTGCTGAATCATGTGCTCAGTTTAGCGCGACCTTGGTACAGAAAAGGTACTTATTATGTTCTACTTACCGACACAAAGAAAACGCGGGACAAAGAAACTTCTCCATTTAAATACACATTTGAATAAAATATACAACGAATGTATTTTCTGTTTTGTTTTCGCAAATGGCAGACGTTTTTGGAGCTAGCACTAGTTAGGGCGTAATTGAACGTCATACGAGTCTGCAAAAGAACGAAACAAAACATAATTTTAAATTTTTAGTGTTAATCTCCTCTTAGGTAGGTATTATTCCATTGAAATCCCGTCGGAATTGAAAATTTTGATAAGATTCTTCATTTTCAATAAAATAAAACATGATTACAGCTGTATCCCCAAGGCGCAGAAGACATTATCTCAGATCTTTAGGCATTATAGATCATTTTGAAGATGTCTCAAGGGGTAGTCAGAGGTAGATATTTCCAAATACATAAAGGCAGGTACCTACCTAAATAAATAATGCTGGACATTTCACACAGCATCATGTAGCCCCGAATTAGGTAAGCAGAGCTTGTGTTATGAGAAACACAAATACAGTATCATTGGACAAGGTTAGAATCCGTACCCATATTATAAATGTGAAGTGTGTTTATTTGTTTGTTTAAGTATTTGTCCTGCTTTCACGTCAAAACAGAGCAACGGATTGACGTGATTTTTTGTGTGGAGATAGTTGAAGGGCTGGAAAGTAACATAGGCTACTTTTTATCCGGGAACCACGCGGGCGAAACCGCGGGCAGCAGCTAGTATTCTAATAAATTTTACATCACAGTAACCATTATCCGCTAACCGAACACTAACCACCAAACGTGATTTAACTTGCTCCTCAACTCTGCGTGCCTTTGCTAAGATTAAGCCAATTTTACCATCAGAGGACCCGCTCTGTTATGCTGAGCCAACTTTGATATGACCCAGTTTAAGTGTGAATCCTGGATATATAGTTGCTTCACTAATCTGTTTAAAATGATGACTGATCTGTTTAAAATGCATCCTAAAATTACAGAATATAATTTTCAAAAATACATGAGCGCTTCCGTGCGTCCACGTTAAGTTTAACGGGACACTGTAGTGCCTAGGACATTGTTTGAGATGGAGTAGGCTTGCCCAGCACCTAAACCATCTTCTCAGCTTAACCAGCCATATTCACAGAAAAGACATGGTCAATACGTGTGGGGCTGACTAAGCCGCGGATTTCCTCACGATGTTTTCCTTCACCGTTCAGAGCTCGTGTTAATGCGCATATAATTTTTTTCGTAACGAAAAATCCATTGAAGCACAGCCAGAATTCAAACCCACGATGGATCGAAAGTCGAGGTCTTATCCCCCTCGGCCAACACGACTCCGTCACCATTAATCATTTAAATCGGCCACAATCTTTAAGCTTTCTGTGTATCTTGCGGCAATTGATTACCAGCTCTCACTGAGCTAACAGACTGATAGCTACATCGATTGCCGTCGTCCTGAAGTTATACCCATGACAGACTATACTGTTTAACACAATGAATCAAGAATCAAGAATCAAAGAACTTTATTTGTTAACTAGTATACTTACAAGTTATATAAGGTACCTACATGTTATTATTATGCTGGTGTTTTAATAGGGGAAGATAGGTGACTCGTCAAAAGGCTTGGTCCTAGAGTGTCGTGCAAACTTTATGGTGGCTGAAGTGCGCGGCAAATTCGACTTTGCGCAGGTACAGTATACGAACATTTCCTAATATGAAAACATTTTCTTAACATTGTGATCGAATGTTTGCTAAGAAAATGTTTACAATTGTTTGTAACCATTTTTAACAGCAGTGTGGGAGTGGGAGCAACTTTTTTTCAGACTAGCTGTGCCCTCACGGCGTTGCCTCCGTAGTGAGGGTATATGGTGATGATGATGGTGATGAAAAGTAGCCTACCTTTCTCAAGAGATAAACTATCAACTGCAGAAAGAATTTTTCAAATCCCACTGGTAGTTTCTGAGATTAGCGCGATCAAACAAACTCTTCCGCTTTATTATTAGTATAAATGTGAAAGACGTGAAAACAACATAGCGTGAAATGATTGTAGTTTGCAAGCGTAACGGTTGTGTAGCCCGAAGTCACTCGTGTGGTCTTCAGACTAAGTTTCTGCATCGTCGAGCTCGGAACTACCAACATTTGCACAAACAGCATCCGATCAAAGACGGGCTTGCAAGGTAACTGAATTAGTACTACGAATTGCTTTGATGTTTAGCACTTGTTTCTGGTGTAATCTTGCGTTTTTACAAATCTAGGCTAGGTTTGTCGCGAAAAACATTTTAATCAGTCTGTATTCTCAAACTTCCATACAGTAAGTTAAAGTAAGTTCGTATGAGCAAGTGGCCAACTCTGGTGACGGAGTTTTCAGGCCGCCTAAGGGCCTCCGTCATGGCTTGACGACTTGAAAGCCAGGACCGACAGTTAACGTGCCCTCCGAAGCACGGAAGCGCTCAGAATACCACTTGCGGTCACCCATCCTAAAAGTGACCGCGCACAACGCTGCTTAACTTCAACGATCAATCAAGAACGTCCAAGCAAGCTACGCCACGAGCGCTTGAATGATGATGCTGTGTGAAATGTCCAGCTATTAACAAGTGCTAATGGTATCGTAAATAGCTACTAACGTGTGCTGAGATTGCAAGTTTTGACTACAGAGAATATGTCTTTGGCACAAGTTTAATCGAAACCGCATAGAACGGAGCCAAAATCAAATTTACTCAGGTCAAATGTATAACATTAGTAGCTGCTGCCCGCGGCTTCACTCGCGTAGTACCCGGATAAAAAGTAGCCTATGTTACTCTTTAGCCCTCCAGCTATCTCCACACAAAAAATCACGTCAATCTGTTGCTCTGTTCTGACGTGAAATCAGGACAAATAAACAAACAAATAAACACACTTTCACATTTATAATATGGGTACGGAGACACGGATGTATTGAAGACATGATTAGAATCACATAGATCTTAAATCAAATGACTAACACGATTAAAATTTCAGTGATGATGAATATGAATGATGCTTTTTTTACTTTAACTTTGATGGTGCGTTCAGAGGCTCACGTGAAAACAGACATTCAATAAGACAGAGATATGATTAGAGCATGAAATGGCTCTGTCTCTCTCATTTCAAGGAGACCGAACGCGACAGAAGATAAATGGCCTGATGAATGTCTGCACACGAGCGTTTGAACCCACTTTGAAGGCTCAAACACACGTTGGGCCAGCCTAAGCCAGCGCGAACGAAGGCGAGTCGACGCAAGGCGAGTGCTACCGTCCACACGCTTGGCGAGTCTATGCAAACCAATTTAAGTTGGCGCTTGTGTTCACTCGGCCTGTTAGGCGAGGCGATGTAAAGGCGAGGCGAGTGGTGCTGCCCACACGTTGGCACTGGCGTTCACTCGGCGAGCCTGGATCAGCGTGTATTTAAGCCTTAAAACACAATCGCAAAATATTTCGCGGCGAACAACAAACTCAGGCCAAAACTGGAAACTCAATTCAAGCCCTATTAGATTCTTAAGTCCCTAATAAATAGGCCATTTATTTCCCCAATCAAAGTTCCTCAAACAGGAAAATGGAGGAGTCCGCCATTGTCCGACAAATCCGAAAAGGTCATAATCAAGCAAATGATATTACACAGGACCCTCCGAGAACGACTTGCGTAAAACCATCGGAGTGGTCAAAGTTATAAGAGAGTTGTTGAAATCATCATCATCATTGGCAGCTCAAATAATAGCCCAGTGCTAGTGTCAGGCCGTGACCAAGTGGTGACCAAAAGAGAGTTACAGAAGTACATCAGCCAGGTGGGTGGCCGATATCATCATCATCAGGAGCAGCTCAAATAATAGCCCACTGCTGGGTATAAGCCTCCTCCCTCAAATGCCACTCTAATCGACCCTGAGCCGTTCTGATCCATGCCTTTCCCTCTAAAGCCCATAGGGACGGCACAGGGTAGATTTGAATGGCGTTTGAGGGAGGAGCCTTATACCCAGCAGTGGGCTACGAGTATTATTTGAGCCTTACACCACCTGTCTTCACCAAATCCAGCCAAGTATTGTGAACTTGGTCTAGCTAAGACATGCACAGCATGGTACGCTCCATGTTGTTGAAATAGAGAGAATATTACTTCAGTAGGACCTTACTTTTACTTCCTTACTTTTTTACTAGGCTTACAATCAGATCAAAAGTTGAAAGTACATACATCTCACTAAACCATCATAGCTGTATCTTTATTTATAAAAACTTGATGAGTAACGCTGTAGTTTGTAATTTGCACCACCATTATAAGTATTTGAGACATCATTATCTGTACGACACGAGCATAGGACTACGGACTTCCTACATCAATAGTAAATACTAGTTTCTGTCCACAACTTTGCTTTCATTACTTACTATAATATCTGGGCGACCGAGCTATGCTCGGGTATAAATAGAGAAAAGTAAAAAAAATAAAAAAAACTTAGTACAAAAAACCAAAATGTTCACTGGCTGAGATTCGAACTCGCAGTCTTAGGATGGAAGTCGGACACCCTACCCACTCAGCCACTTGTGAGGCTCAACAAGTTACGTGAAATTACGAACCACAAAAAATCTTTTTGCGTGAAAATGCCGAGAAAACGAATTTTCCCAGAGATTTGAGACCTAGCTAGATCGATTTTTCGCCCCTGTAGATTATGTTGCCTTTTCATTTTACGAGTATATTTAGTGCCCCCGCGCATTAGCGGCCAGGTCGCGCAGCCAGGCCGCTGCGGCCTGGACCTGCACTAGGCGACCAGCGGCCAGGAAGAAATAGTTGGCCGCAGCGGCCTGGCCGCGCGACCTGGCCGCTAATGCGCGGGGGCACTTAGTCAGCAAAGATGTAAAGTAGTAAGTACTAATCTTCTTTCTACAAATTACTTATACTAAAATAAGCTTTTACTTTAAGAATACAGTTTTGTTTACCAAAATAACTTGATGAATATTCCGATAAGCTGTGCCACTGTTACCTTACAGCAATGAATATGTATTCGCCTAATTGAATACCGCGGCTTCACTCGAATTTACATTGAATTCCTTGTTTTGTCTGTTAATGTAAATGTCTTCAGTTTAATCGTAGAGTGGTATTTGATCTGAGCTCTCGTTAAGTCAAGACGGAGGCCTTTGGGCGGCCTAAAAATTTCATCACCAGAGTTGGCCAACTGCTCATACGAACTTACTTCCTTACTTTTAACTCTCGATGCGAAGGTTGTGGGTTCGAATCCCATGCAATAGTGTTAAATGATTTTTTGTATTAAACTTATTTTTTTCTAGTAGCGGCGATTGGCTTGCAATCTGTCACGTAAGCTATCTTTATATCATTTATCAAAATCGGTTGAGTCGTTGAGACTTTTTTCTAGTGACAAAAAACATAAGTATTTACGTCTTTACTAGATGGCAAGAGGCAGCCTATGCCTACACTTATTTTGGGACATTGTTTAAGTAGGCTTTCCCAGCACATAAACCATCCTCTCAGCTTAATCGGCCTTACTTACAGTACGTGTAAAGCTAGCTACGTGTTTCCTTTCCATTTTTTCCTTCACTTATAAGTCCTTAGCCATGACGGAGGCCTTTAGGAGGCCTAAAAACTTCGTCACCGGAGTTGGCCACTTGCTCTTAGGAACTAACTTACTTACTGTACGACAAAACAAAATCTGTTACACAACCAAACCTTAGGGCAAAAACTCACCTTTAAACAGGTTTAAAAAGTTTCAAACTTTAACAACTGTCCTAACTCGACAGATATACTCCGTTGGAAATAAAACCGGGCTGAAACTTACCGTGTACCAAGTTGGAAATTCGCTTGCCACTGTGCCATGAGTGTGGTGCAAATCATCAGAATAAGCAGGGCTCAAAAGACCGCTAAAGCAGAATCATAAAAGGAATCCGTACCTCCGTACCCATATTATAAATGTGAAAGTGCGTTTATTTGTTTGTTTATTTGTCCTGCTTTCACGTCAAAGAGAGCGACGGATTGACGTGATTTTTTGTGTGGAGATATTTGGAGGGCTGGAGAGTAACATAATGCTACTTTTTATCCGGGTACCAAGCGAGCAAAGCCGCGGGCAGCAGCTAGTACAAGCAAGGCTAAAAACATCGCTATAGCAGAATCACAAAAGACATTTAACTTTATGCCGTCTCTTTTCATAGACTGACAAGAATGGCATATATTGCAATTCCTATTTGTGATTCTGCGTTATCTGCCTTTTTAGCCCAGAAGGTCTCTTTTACTAGATGATTTATACAGTGTCAGGAGGCAATCTTTGCCAACACTTAACGGGACACTGTAGTGCCTGGGACAATGAATAGATGGAGTAGGCTTGCCCAGCACCTAAACCGGCCTCAGCTCAACCGGCCATATCCACAGGAAAGACAGAATCGCATTTTGGCGCTATAGCGTTTCTTCCTTTCCACTGACGATATAGACTATCTCTGCATTGATTATGTAGTTGTAGCGCTGAAAACCGCCGTCATCTCTAACTAGCACTACATCCCATGCTCCACTTTTCAGGGGGAGCTCACGATGACAACGCTACGAGACTTGTACTCGATTCTCACTGTCCCCGCTATACCTACAGCTACTATATCAATAGCTGCTGTATACCTGCGCTATAGTGGGAACCCGACTTTCAATGGTGATGCGATTTTCAGTTTAAAATTTTGCATTCACTTGATCAATACGGTGCAAAACCTTCGTGAGAGAGATGTTAGTTTTTCTGTTAGCTGTATTGTGACGTCATTACTTCGTTCTTTGAAACACTTGTGACGTAGCTAGCGTATAATGCTGACAGATCGTTAGGTAAGTATGATCTAGTGGCCAACTTTGGTGATAAGGTTTTTTAGGCCGCCTAAAGGCCTCCGTCATGTCTTAACGACTTTAAAACCGGGACCGACGAGACCAGCAGGCTGATTGTCTAACTTGTCTCAAACCTTTTAAGACATATATCTAAGTGCTTGTAATAAGTTTATAGAGGAAATAAATGATTGATTGATTGATTGAACCTCAATTTGGTCTCAAACTGTCAAAACGGTCGCGTAGCTTTTGTCGCGTTCGGTCTTGTTGAGATGAGAGTGACATAACTACTTGCGTGGTCTATGAACTGTCATATTTGAGAGTTTGAGACCGATTTTGGTCGTTATCAAAGATAGACAATCAGGGGCAGAGACCGAAACAGGAGACCGTTGTCATATAAACTGACAGTTCGTCTCGTGTCACTTTCGCGCGACCCTACAAAGCCAGCTGGGCAATTCTACTAGATGACAACCGCTGCGTTTTGGTTCGATCTCTTAAATGTCAGCCATTTGGTGAAATAGTAGAATAGCTTTTAAAAAATTTGTTCTGCCAAAGTTCAAACCTTAGCTAAAACCTCACCACAACTAAGTCGTTTGTTATTAGTAGTCATGGAAACAGTCGGTTTAGTTGAGGTTTTGCTTGAGGTTGATAAAAAGTTCGGTACCAGAATTGACGCCCAGTAGGCCTACTCCCAGCATTAAAAACGATATATCGTACCAATTATCGTAGTTCAGCTTAAGTTGGTGGAAGCCTAATTCAGAACATTCGACCAACATAAGTTGGTCGATAATTGGCACGATATTATCGTTTTCGTTTTTGGGAGTTAGGGCGCTGTCTCTGGTCTCGGTCTTCAATAAAATCTACGAGTATATTGAATTTCAATAAATAGAATGAACATTAATACATCAAATACAGTTAAATAACGGAGCTTATGTAAAACAAAAACAAACAGCTCCGAAAATGGCAGAAAAAAGGCTGAAATAAAAATAGCCATTTTAGTAACAATGTTTTGCTACGAGTACGTAAGCGGATTGGGCGATGCATAATGTATGGGTTGTAGAAATGTGCTTTTTCACTGATTTTATAAGGCACTGAGATTTGGGACTTGCTTGTAAACTTTGATTTTGACGATCGAATCTACTTTCACTTGTTTTTAACCGACTTTGAAAAAAATGGAGGTTATCAAAGTCAGCTCCACGACAGCTCAAACTCGCTCGTGGGGTGAGGAGGCTCCGATTGGTGGGGGGGGGGTCACAGTGTCCATTCTATTCGTAGTATCAATAATAATAATAATAATAAAATCATATATTTCAGCTATTAGCATTTATTTAGCTGTTCTGTGCTAGCAGCCCAACGCGAACAAACTATCGGCCGATAAAAAGTTTGCAGTTTGCGAGGATATAAAAATTGATTCTCTCTTTCTGTTATCTGCCAAAAGTAGAACCAGGCACCATCACTAGCTACACTAAACTATACAAAATCCCGTGGAACTGCGAATTTACGCAAATTTCTGTAAATTTAACGACATTTCCGCACTTATCGCGCGGTTAATTCTCTCGAACGCGGATTAATGGATTATCGATAAAATAACAAAAACTTATTATTACGAAAAAGTTTTTTCAAAAAAACATCACCGTTTTAAGACAGAACTTTATAAAAATGATTGTCTGTAAAGTCGGTTTACAGACGATAATTTTACGTGATAACGTCATAAGAAAACATTGATGAAATATCTGTCATAATTATAAAACATTTTTTATATTAATGTATCGGATCGGATTATTTACCAAAATAAATTACTTCGTAGCTAGTGCTACGAGAACCGTAGCTCTCGCTACGTCTCGTAGCAGCGCTACGTCTCGCAGGCGGAACGCTCCTCTTTAAAAACTTTAAAGAGGATAAAAATATTTGTTTTAAATTAAACTGGATCCGATCTTTAAAGATCGATTAGTAGTATTAAATAGAGCGAGGTTTGCTTTTTTAATTTTTAGCTGGTTCGATTCCGGGTGAGGCGAGCAAATTTTAGAAAATCTATGAATGCAGTTTTATTTATTTTTTTAAATAAAGGAATGTTTCCTTAAAGTAAAATACTGTATCTTAAGGATTTAAAGTAGTTTCCCTCCGGAGCCCATTAATTTTTTCCACCCTGTGTACACTAGACCTGGCCTTGTATATTTGCATTACTATAAAACGTCCGTCATGAGATGGTGAAAGTTTTTCATGAAACTGCAGTATAATGAATTTAAGGAGAATAAGTGGTTTATGATGGGATGAAATCACTTGAGCGCTCTCGTTGAGTCACCAATTTCATTATCTTTTGATAATAATTGTAAACTTACTTTTATAATATTTTTACATACAATTTGCTCAATTTTAGTAAAATTGTTTAGTAAATGGTCGTCTGGAAGAAATCATCTTTTGTGATAAGACCGCCATTTGCAACCTAGCATTACGTAGATATATAGGTACCTAAATGTATTATTATTACAACTACCTACTTAATCTAATTGTTTTGCAATAAAGCTTTTCATAAAAAAAAAACTATTTTTTTAGAGAGTAAAAAGGCTTTAACATCTTATAAAAGATGATTTCTATAATTGATCGACTGATACTTAGATGGAGGCATTCACTTATTGGGACCCTAAAATGCTTGGGACATAATGTGGTTGTAATGAAATAGGCTTGCTTAACACTTAAACCACTTTGGATGATTATCCAATATAATTTTCTATGTATATTATGTATGTATTTACAAAAAAAAAGTATATAAGTACCTACTATATCAGTCATTTGGTTGCCATAACACAAGCTCTGCTTAGTTTGGAGCTACATGATGCTGTGTGAAATGTCCAGCAATATTTATTTATTTATTTATAATATTGACCTTCCCATTCCACATGTCAATGGTGATCATCTTTTAAAGTTTCCTTACTTGTATAAGTCAGTATGTTCCAAATATGTGTTTATGTGCCTTTGGTATTTGAAAAGCAATTATTATTATTTAAAAGGTAATTATAACCTGGGGCCCTAGCCATATTACACGATCTATCGTCGCTGTAGAACGATCTATCGTCGCTGTAGAATAGAACACTTCAAAATGTATAGGAATTGACGTTCTGACCACGTGACTCATCTACTTGAAACTTCAAATCCTATACATTTTGAAGTGTTTCTATTCTACAGCGACGATAGATAGTGTTATATGGCTAGGGGGGCTGAGTATTTATCCGGGGTTACAATCGTGAACCTGTTTATATTATTTTATATTCTCAAGAATAAGAATAAGAATATTTATTTGCCAGAATATAGGTAGGTATACAAATTCTGATGTTTAATACACAACAAGAATATTTATTTGCCAGAATATAGGTAGGTATACAAATTCTGATGTTTAATACATGTTGTTGTGCCATTATATTCTACCATCTAGATGGTGTGCAAAATTTAATTACTACTTAAATTATGTTATAACGTCCAGAATAATGTTGAATATCTTTTTAAATCCTCTCATCTAATTTAATTACTTCCTTGTCTTATCCATAATTAAATACAGGAAACTTGACATATTAAATTAACAGTAAACATGTGTCCCAGTCGACATGACTTAATATTATAATCATTAAATTCATTACGATAGCGGTGTAAAGGCAGCATGTTGACGCATTCACACCGAAACGAACACGACCGAAGAGTCAAACCAATATACACTGGCCTGCAAAACTAAGCACTACACTTTTAAATTATTATTTTTTTCTAAACTATAGAAGTAAGACATTTAAAATAAAAAACGTTTCATAGCAAACTTTATCAGCTTTCTTGAAACCATTATACAAAATTAAACTCTTTTCCGAGTCCTTTTTATTTCGAAAGTATATCTTGTGTACATAAAAAGTTATTGCAATTTTAAAAGTGTGTTGGGTGTGTTTTTGTACATCAAAGTACTTACATCCCTTGAAGTCAGTTTTGATTTGGTCAAAAACATTTTTACTCACAAAAAAAAACGAGTGTGCTTGACCACACGACTGAAGTAAAACTTTCGCTCGCCTCGCCCGATCACACTTTTCGTATTCGTCACTATCGTCACGCATGCACCAACTTACTCCCCAAGTTAAGCGTGCGTAAAGAAGTTTTACTTCAAAAATAGGTAAAAAAATCTAGAATTTAAAGCTTGAAAAATTCAATATTACAGAACAGTTTTTAAATTATTATTAACGGGACTTAATCGCTACTAACGGGACTTAGTCTACTCGTGACCACGGCGACTGTAATGTCGCCGAAACGTCGAGGTAAATAAAATAATTTCATTACGCGATTAAGTCCCGACACGTTCGGTGCGGGACCGTATTTGCAAGACTTTCAGACAGTGCGATACAGGACATTTATGGTAGGTACGAGAGTTACTCCTGGTGCGGTACATGACATATATGTCCTGTATTATGTTTTTTTTTGAAATGCCTATAATTTAATGAATTTCGTAATTTAATGTTGTTTTTTTAATTATTTGGGTAGATTATAACCTTATCTAACATATGGTAAGCCAGGACGGGGATCTGGTGAATACTTTAGAAGCTATACCTGGTCGCGCCAACAACAAATTCAGTCCCGAAAAGTATCGGAACCAACCTTCGATAAACGGACGTGTAAATTACGGTGAACGGCAGTTACGACAATCGAGGCGGTAGAGGAAGGAAGAGAAGGACATGCAGCACTCACCGGAGCAAGCCAGGGGAGCTAGGCTCGCGCAGCAGGAATCCAATCTCCTTCGAATGTCGCACAGCACAGTTACACTTCGCGGGGTCGCGCGACCAGAGAATGTTCGAAAACAAATGTTCTCACTACACTGGGTAGTCAAACACAAGGGTGCGTTTGGCGGTGCGGGAATGTATTGAAGATAGGTAGGTACAGAGAAAGGCTCGAGATGATCCTCGTCTCTTCGCGGGTGATCAGACAAGAGGCTTGTCTTGCGGTGGCGGTTCAAAGGCGAGAGCCGTTGCACAGGTGCATCGGTATGCAAAGTCTTCGTTGAACTGACAGACGTCAGCGATCACTCTCTCGTTCTTCCGTTCCATGTTCACGTCCTTGAACGGTGCTAAGAGCGCTGCATATACAGGTTAGGGAAAAGGAGCGGGAAATTCAAACTGCCTCATATTATAAAAGAGTAAATCTAAAATGAATCAATGTTGGCGTTACCAATACCTAAAACTAAATACCCACCAAAATTGTCCTGTACCGCACTGAAAATAGGGTCAAAACGTTTGTCCTTTACACAAGTTTAGTGATGTTCTAACCGTATTTAGAACAATCGATATCGATAAGGAGCATTTATTTCTCTGAATATGAACAAAACTTCATTTACTTAAATTACAAGCTAAGTTAAACACCCCGGCATGGATTTATGGTTCTGGTGGAAGTTTATGCAGGACTCATTTTTGGTGCATCCTTGGTCAATTTTGTTCGGCGCAGACGTCCACTGCATACTTACAAATTTTTAATTTATAAAAACCTTGTCCGTACAATTACAAACAAAACAAAAAAGGAATCAGTCAAATCAGTCAAGCCGTTCTCAAGTAATGCGGGAACATACATGCGGCAATTGATTTTTTTTATAACTGGGTTAGGATGTTGATGATTTTCAATCCTCAATTAAATTGCGACCATCGATAACATTTTATGAGATCGCTTAATTTTGGCGTTAATGTAATAATCGACAAATTACGTGCTAATAAGATAGGGATTGCTCCGCACTACTGTAAAAATCAGCGCGACACCGGGTCTGCGGATACAGGACATATATGTATGGTAACGCACAGGATTACGAAAATTGCTTTTAAGTGCGTACTACCCATATGTGTCCTGTACAATTTTATGTCAAATTTTGCTTATATTTTTAATAAGCTACAGAAAAGTATACTTGACTCTTTTTTACATAAAGGATTTCGTATAGAAATAGCCCCCGCACCAGCGGTAAAACTACAATTCTACCTTCCGCACCAGAAGAAAGTTGCGTACAACCCATATATGTCCTGTACCACACTGAACGTGTTAATAGTAATTTAAAATATGTTCAAGTCGCGAAAGTTTAAAATATGTATTACAGAACAGTGTAACAGGGGTCTCAGGTAAGGGCGGGGCTAAGCAAACTGGCTTATCGCACGTCTGACAAGGCTGGATTTATGCTCAAACTTTATCTTTTCCGTTGTGTACGTTTGCTATGTCGGCTCAGTGGTACCTACTTCTTTTAATCGCTGGTTAAAAAATTTAAAAGTCTTAGAACTCCATTCTTCCCTTTACGCGCTCTCTATCACTTGGAAGATTCTTAATAGGGATAGTTAAGAGGCCTGCGACAGGTGAATTTCCATAAAAACGTAATACCGAAATCATTTAAAATTTAAGCATATTTTTATCAGTTTATGTTGTTAGATTAAGAGAGTAGGTATTTATCTAGGTTCCTGTTGCACTTTTGTTCCGAAAAACTTACCTAAAAATAAATGTAAGCAAATTGAATTGAAATCTTTGTAGGTACACCAAAAATGGCATTTTTTCTTTTCATTCGTTCTATAGTAAGTTTTTTGGAACAAAAGTGTAACAGGAACCTAGATAAATACTGCTTTTATCCAAATAATAACATAAAGTGATAAAAATATGCTCAAATTTTAAATTGTTTTGGTATTACGTTCCTAGGTACGTAGGTACGTTCGCCGGTCCCTTAAGGTAGCTCTTTAAATAAAATAATAAAAAAGCCTTTATGCTATTATATATAAATTTGAATTTCACATTATTAAATAAAAATTGATTACTATTTATTTATCATTATTTATTTTAGTTTAAAATTTAGAAAATTTAATAATTCAAGTAGCTCTTTACATGTTTATAAGTTTTTCTTTCGCTCTACCTGATAAAGGGAAATAAGTCTGAATTAACTGTTTACTTTTATAAGTCATGTTCAGAAGATCTTGAATTCTCGAGGCTTTGATACAGTCAAATTACAACCGAAATAACTATTTACTGTTATTTAGTCAAAATTTTTATGATCAACAAATTAACGAAAATAGAAAATAGGAACATTTCCCAAAAGTACACTAATTTTGTTGGCTATTGTTATTTTACTCCGCTTTTTTTCTTTTCCGCCGATTACTAGAGTAGGTACTATATTGAAAAACTACAAGTAAAATTTATCGGCTAATAAATCTAATCCTTAGTTAAAGTAACTGAACTTCGGTGCAACCGGACACATTTTTTGCTCGGAAAAGTATTCGTGAAATGTTGTTGTGAATGCAGGCAGTTCTCAAAACGGAATAAATGTGAATATTGCGAATACAGCTGTTCGTAAAATGTATTGCAAAAGAGAAAAAATATAAATCGGCTTTACTGATTTTTCTATTACGTCAAAGAGAATGTAAAGTCGTGGGATTTCAGTTTACATACATTTTATATACTTATGTTTTTATAAATAGATATTTCGTATTAAACAGTGTGATAGAGGAACGGTGTGTAGTGAATGAAGACAATAAGAATTAATCAATCAATCAATCAATCATTTATTATGCGAATCAAGGGTAGAAAAAAAAACAGATGACAGGTAGGAAATATGTACAACCTTGAATCTGCTTCTCAGCATGCATAAATATAAATTAAAATAGGAGTCACTTCTTAATAAATTAATAAATCATGTCATAATTAAGAAAGGCATGTTAAGATGGTGTGGGCATGTACAGAGGATGAATGAAAGTCGTATAACCGAACAAGTGTATGAGGCGAGTGTGAGGGGAACAGCTGGAAGGGAAGACCTAGGCGAACATACCTGGTGGAACATACAAATTGGTGACATTTTAGAGAAGGGCCAGATCAAAAGTACCCTAAACCTACGAGCTTGTATGAGGAATGTGATGAGAGTGTATGAAGCGAAAGAGGTGTGTCATGATCGTAGCAAGTGGAAATCCGTGGTCTCTGCCTATCCCTGTGGGAAAAAGGCGTGATTTTAATGTATGTATGTATGTATTTTCTCTTCTATCTCTTAGTATTTTCAGAATACGATATACGGTTCAGAATACTGCTATAATCCTTAGCAATTACACACTACAGTTCAAAATCCCTTGGTTTATTCACTTCAAGAGCGACCGAACTAAAATTACTGTTTAGAATTTTAAAGGTTAAAAACAAGAGAATAGAGTCGAGAATAGTTAGAGCAGATTTAATTCCAATTATTTCAAAGAATTGTAAACGTTCACAACAAGAGAATAGAGTCGAGAGTAGTTTGATTAGGTTAAAGAATAGGTTGTCACCAAGAAGGATTTACGGTCAGTAGTTAGGAAACGGCTTCCGTGGATTGTGGTGATACGTTTGTCTAGATCTAGGTGTTCTTTGATCTAAGAGCTAAAAGTTATGGAGAGAGCTTCTAAAGTCTTGGTTTTGGTCGCAACGCACAACGCTGCGGTATGCGGTTCCGGATACATAATCGTATGAAAAACATCTAGAACCGCCGCAGTTTTCGTCAGCGGAGCAAGCGTGGTGAAGTAGGGAGAGGGTACGTCACAATTTAGATGGGTGACCGCAAGTGGTATTACGAGCTCAGCGCTTCCTTGCTTCGGAGGGCACATTAAACTGTTGGTCCCGGCTTTTAAGTCGTTAAGCCATGACGGAGGCCTTCAGGATAAGAACTCCGTTATCATAGTTAGCCACTAACGCATAAACAAACATACATACATACATTATGACCTAAAAACTAATATTTTTAAACATCCAGTGGTATATACCCCAAGCCAGTGATAGATAAGTTGGCTTCGTGTCGTGTATGTAGGACACAACTTCTAGTTCAACTGGACTGGCTTGTTAGCAATTTAGTATAAGCAAGTTATACAATTCAGACCGCTTTTAGACCTCCATTTTGGTCTAAAAGTTACTTTAGACAATAACAAAAGAGGCTGATTTATTATCAGCTGGACAGTGTTCTATTTTAAACAAAACAATGAATATCTTAGGGAGTGGCCACACTGGGTTTTCTGCAGCGCGTTTGTATCGATACAAACGCGCAGACAGCTCCCTTCCCACTTAATAAATAGGTATTGTATCCAAACAAACCTATTTTTTAAACTATTTTTGTCCTATGTTTTTGTATGTAACAATGTATTTATGAAATAAATATAAATATATAAACAAACGCAATGCGAACGCGCGTTTATATCGATACAAATGCGCTGCAGAAAACGCAGTGTGGCCACTCCCTTAAGTTCCAAACTTGATTGATCTTTTTGAATAAGCTTTCTTGTAAAGTAATGAACCTTGAAGAATGTAGATTGTGCTACGATTCGCTACGAATTGCTACGGCGTAGCTCCGTAGCACTTGAGATGCCTCTCGGAATTTTAAGTTTGCTTATTGATTGGACTGATTGCTCTCAAGCTCTGAGGAATTTGAATTTACTTTAAACTTTAAAAGTAAATTTCATTTATTTTGTTTACTTTAAAAAAGAATTTTGTGCCAAATTAATTTAAGAGAAAGTACGAATTGAAAATTGAGCCTAATTGAACTTTGACATGTCTTTCTCATTATCTCTCATTATAAATTCATTAAGCTTTTAGTGCTTACACATTTTGAAATCTAATAAGCTAAGCTGATCTTCACCATTTTAAGTCATTTCTAACATGTTTGATCATGTAAAATAATTGAGTCCATAAAGATCAATTTGGTAAACTTTGTAAAAATAAAATTGAAGCACTGACACAAGGCAATTTAAATTTAAATATAAAAATATTTTTTATAAAACATTGGAAATACAATAATAGCATCGAATCACGAAAACTCAATTCTGGAAGGCAGAAATAAGAAAGATAAGAAGGGTAGTTAAACATTAGATTTAATGCAAATCGTTCAGAGCGCAATTAAGGTTCTACCAAAGAATAGGTTTTAGAATAATTGTATAGATGTGAAAATCCAGAAAATGAAAAAAAATTAACATTTTTTTTTACCATACCTTTCTTTCTGTTTTCTTTCTTTTCTCTCAAAATGTTGTTGAGTGTTGTGAACTTTTAAAACTTTAATTTTTTAAGATTTCACTCATTCACTAATGCCTGGATATTTCAAATAGAATTTAAACATTTTAAACACCAAAAAGAGAATGTCTTTCTTATCAGTGGAAACAGTCATGATTTAAACTCTTTTGTTGATAATTGACATGGACACACACACACATACCTACACGACGACGACTTATACACGCTAATAAAGTAATAAAAATTTAGAAAAAACACGCACGATTTTAATTGTCTAACAGACGCGGGGAATGCAGCCTCGTGATGATATTTTTTTTCTTATTTAAATTTTTTTTAGAAACCCTTTTTATAGGGTATAGGCCTCCTCCAACTTCTTAAATTTTTTCCAATGGTTTCCCGCCACCGCTTTTATGTCATCTACCCAACGTTTCTTTTTCCGTGTCAGTTTCACATCTACCAAAACCTTTCTCCACGTCAAAGAGGATGGGTCTAATGAATACTTAAAGAAAGTAGGTTTATCGGGAAACGCTTGGATCTTTGGATCCAAAGCAGGGCTTTTGTCTTCATTTGAGTTACGAAATGTTGGAGTTTTGATAATGAATTGGCTTCTTGCTTCATTTCATTTCGTAGAGAAGTATTCGTAGATATCTTTGAAGAGGACAGCATTGATGAACAAATAAATCATTAATTACATCATCATCATGGTATGCCTGTATAAGAGCTTTCGTTCACGTTAAAGTCAAAAACAAAATTACAGCCTGAGTGACATTTCTAAAATCAATTTTCATTTTTAAATTGAAATGTTTGTGTATAGAATTTTCAATGAAATAATACCTAGGAGTGGTTTAACACTATAAAAATTAAAAATTATAGAATTAGTCAAGACCAATTTCGTTTCTGACTAAAACTAAAAACAAGTAAATTTAAGTATTTTATGTATCGCTGTTGGTTTCCCAATAAATAAATAAATAAACAAGTACCTAATTAATTCGCCCCGAACGGATATCTCGCGCACCGTTGATAGCTTACATTAATTTTGTACTTGCTTCTGACTACCACTATACGTGAACCCACGTCCTCCGGTCGAGGCAATCCACTCGGCCAACACAGCTTAGGTATATCCTTTTCTTTATGATTCGAAATTAAAAACTCTATCAGCTCCATCCTTTTCTTCCCATCTCCTTTCTGAAGTTCCAAAAAATGCGAAAACCCAATTAAATAGTTCAAAAGCTCTTATCCAGCTTCAAAGGAGGAAAGAACGATAAATCCCTGCCACCGGTCGGAAGTCACTAATTAGCGTCTAGTGACCCAAATGATAGCGTAGGTAGCTGAATTAATGTCTGAAGTTACCTTTGAATTGCATAACATTTAAATATTTTAAGTTTTTTTCGGTTAGATCTCGGCAGATGGCAGGCGGCTCCGAGGCAGGCCTAAAAAGCGCTGGCGTGATGACTTTGACGCCTTTGAGGGAAACTGGAGAGAAACCGCACAAGATCGCGATGAGTGGAAGGTAGCGGGGGAGGCCTTTGCCCAGCAGTGGGACGGTTTAGGCTAGTTAAAAAAAAGTTTTTAGAGCAAGCACTTCGCTGGCTCGGCCATCTAGAAAGAATGGGAGAGGATCGTGCCGTGAAAAGAGCGTATTTGGGACGGCCGAGTGGCCGACGCCCGGTCGGCCGTCCCAAGTACCGCTGGAAAGATGAAGTCGAAAAGGACTTGCGCGAGCTCCAAGTGGAAGCCTGGGAGGAGGTGGCGCAGGACAGATCGAAGTGGAGGCTCTTAGTGTCGGAGGCTAAGACTAACTTTGGGTCACTGCGCCATCCTTGTTAGTTTAGAGCAAGTACTTATAATACTTAGCATAAAGGTAAGGCCAAACCAACGCGTTCAGCTCGCGTCCGCGGTGGCGTGCAATCAGCTGTTGTGTACGAACTTGTAGCGATGTAGCAACGTGTTCACACCGATGCGTCCTCTAAATGGCAAAATAACAAAAAAGAAAACAAAGCAACAACTGATCGCCACTTTGCACGCCACCAGAATTTTATTTAGTTTAAATTGTAAAAACCACAAATTACAACATTACATCAAAAAGTAACTAAAGGTAATTGAAAAGTTCTATTTTTACCTTCAAAACAAGATTAACTTCCATCTCTGTAATGATTTAAAATTCACAGTTCAATTTAAACAGAATAATAAAGCTCTAAATAAACCAGGCAACTCTTGAATATTAAAACTCATTTAGGAATAAACCTAAAGCAGGAACGTTGAAAAAATAAATACAACGAAGCTCTTAGTAAAGTTAATTTCTCATGCAAGATTGTAAATTCGTGGATAAAGACGTCTATTCATGGTGCGACTTTTAAACATGGATAATACCAAATCATTCGTTTTATATATGTAGAGGAGGTTTAAGTTAAGAGGTTGGATCACCGAAAAGAAAGCTAGACCCCAAACCGTGTTTGTTTACTAACAGAACTAGGTCCAAAAGAACAGAAAAATAATCATCTTACCTAATAGGAAGATTCACAGTGATTCTAGTAATAAGAACAACAGCTAAAGTATGAAGGGTCTTACTTATAAAAGATGTTTAAAGTTGAGCACTGGTTAAACAACGTCCTGTCTTTATTTGTGGATAGTGACGAATAGAGACAGGACGTTGTTTAACAAGTGTTCAACTTTAAACATCTTTCATAAGTAAGGGGGTCTATGCCTAACTTTGACCTTAACAAAACAAAGTGGCGATTCATCTTAACAATTTTGCTAATCGTTTTTTGAGACACATTGTACCTCTCAAAATTCTTTAAAATAGGCAAAAAAAAATCCTCGTAGGTAGGTATAAGACAAAAAACATTCATGTTTTAAAAACATCATTTTTATACAGGTCATAATGATACGTACTTGTAGTAGTTTAAAATACTGAATACAACTTGTTTTTTCAAAGAATCGAAGATTCTTGGTGAAAAACCTGTCTATAACATATGGGCAATCCATTTAAAACCCATCAATATTTCTGGTTAGATACGCAAAGCATTAAATCTATATTGATGGACCCTTTCTTAAGGATGGTGTCTACCAAACTTGTTTGGCAGCATTTTGGAATTCAAAAGAAATAAAAGAGACGAAACTGTAGCGTGGCAGACAAAATGATACTCTAAACAGTTTGTATGAACGTAGGTATTCATATCTAAAGTACACAGACACAGCATTCGCGCTGATAATTTTGCCGGCGCGGTGCGTGTCACGACACGTTTGTGGTACAATCACACTAACACACTATCACACTAATCACACTATCACACTAATCACACTTATATTATAAATGCGAAAGTTTGGATGTTTGGATGTATAATGATAATTATTATTACGGGATTTATGTTGTTTGGATGTATGTTTGTTCCTCAATAACTCGACAACCACTGAACCAATTTGGCTGAAATTTGAAACATAGATAGATAATGACTTTGAATAGGACATAGGCTACTTTTTATCCCAAAAAATGCACGGTTCCCGTGGGATAAACAAAATAGTAGTCCGGGCGAAGCCGCGGGCGTCATCTAGTTATGACCTATTTGCGAACGCCCGCGGCGTCAACCGCATTTTTTCGTGCATTTTTCCGGGATAAAAAGTATTATATTCCTATTCCAGGTCATTATCTATCTATATTTTTAATTTCAGACAAATCGGTCTAGTGGTTGTTGAGATATAGAGGAACAAACATACATCCATCCAAACATCCAAACTTTCACATTTATAATATTTATTGATTTATTTATTGTTTATAATACGTTGTGTATGTATAATATGTATCCCATGTTAATGTTCCAAATAAATATTTTTGAATTTTTTATTTTTTATTTTTTGAATATTAGAGTGATGTGATTGAAGTGGCTTCAGTGTACATCGTCCCTAACATAGGTATAGATAAAAGCCTTTTAGAAATGTCGCTCGCTCTATGCAAAGGCTTACGGGCTTTTAAGACGATATTCCGTTAAGTGCTGCGAAGTCACCTGCTCTAAATGACGCGACGTTGCATTACATTTCGTGGCTATTTGCATGGCACAGAAGCGACGTCCTAACTGGCCATCGATCGCGCGATCAAACGATCGCGCGATGGGGATTGCGCGATTCTTTAGAGCGAGTGTCCTAATTGAAGCTTGTATGTCATCGGTTCATCACACAATCTCAACGCAAATGTCTCGCAATCGATGGCCAATTAGGTCGGCGCCTTATGCAGTCATACAAAATAATGTACTCGTAGTTGAGAAAAATGATAAAAATCTAGTTACTTAGTCGTTTAATACAGATCTGATAATAGTGTTAAACTTGGCGTAAACTCTGGCCTAAGGGTTTTTGGTACCCGAATTTATTTTTATGCGGAGGATATCGAAAAAAAACGTCACACAGTATTTACTCATTTAATAAAATAAAGCGGAAGAGTTTGTTAATTTGTTTGATTGTCAATAAAAGCGTTGACAAAATTCCTGAAATGTTTTTACTTGATTGTCACTGAAAGCGTAAACAACATTCCGAAAATAATTTTACTTTGCAAAAACAGTGATGATGGTTTTTTACAAGGTTGTCCTACTATTCATATTCAACAATGTTTTCGTGGATCGCCCTAGGCCTGCATCAATATGCATAATATTTTGCAATATGGAGCAAGCAATGGATGAAATAAACATTCTTTACGAATTCCAGGCCCACAGGCTAATAGTACCGACCACAAACAAAAGTAGATCGACAAATCTGGTTGCTATATTTTTAAAATTATGATAATTTTAGATTTTTTCGTTAAAGTTACTTAAATCAGAGCTTATTAAAAGTTGTGCATTTTTTTTAATGTTTGTTTTATAATTTTGATTATACCCAGTGTGTACGTACATTTATGTACGTACATTTTTCTTGTCTTTCTATGGAAACTGACTAAATTATTTCTATTAGTTGGGTTTGTAATTAGCAGATAATTATTTTTTCATCTCATAAGCTGTATCTGCATTGTGCCATGATAACAGCCGGAAACTGCCTTAACGTTGGAGCATTTATAAATTCACGAGAAGTTTAACTTAAAGTTCCTGGAACGTTTTAGTTTTTAGGCAAAAACAAAATGTTTCTTTAAAACTACATAAATATGGGTAAGTACAGGTACTTTAGGTGATTTGTTTTAACGACAAACTTTCTAAGCTTCTTGGTTGCAAAGTGGTTGTCTCTGGGCGTCGATTCTCGTACCGAACTTTTTATCAACCTCAACCAAAACCTCAACTAAAACGACTGTTTCCATGACTACTAATAACAAACGACTCAGTTGTGGTGAGGTTTTGAACTTTGGCAGAACAAATTTTTGAAAAGCTATTTTTTTTTTTTTTATATAATATTATGATCACGACTGTGTCCTATGTGCGGTAGACAATCTCTTAGTTCTTATTAGGCATACAAGATCCTTTGAAGATATCTAAGGGGGTAGTCAGAGGCACTTCCAACTACATATTTGTTATATAATAAATAAATACCTAAATAAATATTGCTGGACATTTGACACAGCGCCATCTAGCGCTATCTAGCCCCAAACTAAGCAAAGCTTGTGTGACTATGGGAACCAGATAACTGATAGAATACTTATGTATTTGTAAATACATACTTATAATACCTACTTTATGACACCCAGGCACAGAACAAACATCTATGTTCTCACACTTATGTTTGTTGTGGGTGGGAATCGAACCCACGACCTACAGCGCAGAAGGCAGAGCTACTACCAACTGAGCTAAGAGGCCAGTCAAAGACTAGCACTGCTATAATATTCATCTCTCTCTTCAAATAACATTTTGAATTTAATTAAATTACCATTTATTAACTAAAGGTCAAACTCTCGTTGTTATTGATATGCAGGTCACGTGATTAAAACTTAAACAATATACGGTCTAAGGGCCCAATTTGCATATTCTAGCTGTTAGCGACCCTCTTTAGTATATTATTATGTTTGTTTATTGGTTTACTTTTGATCATTGTTTGGGTGTTATGAAGTACATATTAATAAGTAGGCAGGTATGTATTTTTCGATTTCTATTTCTATTTACAAAAAAATATAGGTACAGTATTGTATCAGTTATCTGGATCCCATAGTACCTACAAGCTTTGCTTAGTTTGGGGCTAGATGGCGCTGTGTGAAATGTCCTCCAATATTATTTAATTAGGAAACAAAAATGAATGCACGGTTCCCGTGGGATAAAAAATAGTATTCTAGCGTCCGACTAAATAGTTCATCTCAAACTAGAACCAATGGGTCTTACCTAAGAAAGATGTTTAAAGTTGAACACTGGTTAAACAACGTCCTGTCTTTAATAGTGACGAATAGAGACAGGACGTTGTTTAACCAGTGTTCAATTTTAAACATCTTTCAGTAAAGAGGAATAAGTTCAACATAAGTGTCACAATACCTATAAAATCTTTCAAGTGTGTTCAACCCAAGCGTGTGATCTTGTAAACGCCCTTTCTGCCTCCACCCTGGAACCATATAGTTTTACAAAGGAAGAAATACCCAAAAGGGTTACGAATTTACTAAACTCATGTCCCGTCATGTTCAGTCGCTTGCAATAAGATGTGTTAAAATTAGGTATTTAGGTTAGATACATTTATTTTATTAATTTTACGTGTAGCTTACCTACCATGGAGTTATAGAAAAAATCAGAACCCATGTTTTACTTGGAGAGGACCTCGTGGCGGAGCCTAACATAGTAGGAGAATATAAATCGCACAGACTCCGATGGCTCGGCCATTTACTGCGAATGGGTGAAGATCGTTAATAGGGCATACCTGGGACGACCGAACGGCCGTCGACCGATTGGACGTCCCAAGTATCGCTGGAGCGACTGAATAGAAGCTGACTTGCGCGACCTCGGAGCCGACAACTGGCTAGAGACAGCAATGGACAGAAGGAAGTGGCGAACTCTCGTTTCGGAGGCCAAGACTAACTTTAGGTCCCTGAGCCAATAGAGTAAGTAGTAGTAAGTAAGTAAGTCTGTCTGTCTGTCAGAACAGATGGAGTAACAAAAAAATACATGAAATTTCTACCGTGCTTTATAACAGTCGTAAATCTAAATCTTACTTATTTTAGTTTTGTCATTGTTTAACTATTCTCTCAAGTTTATGTCTCACTAACTTGGCCGCGGTTTCCGGTCTCTCATTTCCGCCGGATACGGAAACCAGATCCACTTCCGGTTGCGGAATTCCTACGAATCTCGGTGAAATCTTGGTAAACCCAGGATAAAATAGGGTGATTCTTGTTGGATTATTACGGTGGTTTCAATTAAAGTAATTTTGCAGATATAGCTATTTTTTTTTCATATTCATATTCATTTATTCATTGCTTGTATGTAGGTACATAGTATAGCTTAGGTCTAGGTAGGCTTAGTAGGCTTTATACATACACCCTGTTGGGCACTGCAATGTAATTTAAATTTCATGCAAACTTACTAAATTAAAATCTTAAATTAAATGTCATAGGTAGGTATTAATGTCATGTCACAAAGGAAATTTAAAATGTCAAGATAATTTAGTAGAATAGGATTTTTTTTTCTAGATTTATGCCTTTAAAATTTTGTTACAACAATTTATGTATGCTGTAAACTGTATTAAGTACAGTGGTGGTACTGTGGTTGCAGGCCGCTTCCAAACGCAACACATGGAAATTTTTGAGGGAGGCTATGTCCAACTTTGGACGTCCAACGGTGATATGCTAATTTTTCATTTTTTCACAATTTAAGTAAAATACGCTAGACTTCTTCTAGACTCTAACATCAACTTCTTAATTAAACCGTAGGTATTTATTTCTACATGTGGATAACGCTGTGGCTACATTATCTTGGGACGTTTTCGAGTCTTCACTTTGCGCGCTAAAAACCTATCTATAATTTTTAAATATCATTGGTCGTGATTAATCCCTCGTCTGTCGGGATTCCAGACACAATAGAAAATCAATTGTGTCTCGAGCGGATCCGTCATAAAGCAGACAAGCGGTTAAGTTTCGTGTATGCACATTCATTTTTCAGGTAAAGCCAAAGGGTGGACTAGTACAAAATTATTCAAGCAACTTCTTAAAGAAAGCGAGACAAATGCCCACGTCCAGCGCTATCAATCCCAGAGGATTACAAGGGTCACGACGCACAGTATTGTTTACAGCA
Organism: Camptogramma bilineatum; assembly: GCA_958496255.1. Classification (NCBI taxonomy): domain Eukaryota; kingdom Metazoa; phylum Arthropoda; class Insecta; order Lepidoptera; family Geometridae; genus Camptogramma; species Camptogramma bilineatum. The sequence continues at coordinate 1,224,657 of OY292472.1, forward strand.
GTAATTATAATAACTTGCAATTTTTTTGTAGTCTTATTTTGGAGAACAGGGTGGAATCGTTCCCCAAAGGCAGAGTAGGTGGTTCCTCTGCAACGGGTCGGCCTATCTGGCCCACTAGCCCGTGGTCTTTCGACCGACAGATGTTGTCGGTTGGTCGGTATTATGTCTATTGCTCTGGAAAACTTTGCTTGCGAGTTCTATACATTCTGATGTTGAGTGGCGCCATCTTCGCTGAAGCTCGTAGTGCGAAGCATGTCTATGTAGTTCATCTAGCGACAGGTAGATGTTGCTACACTCTAATTTTCATCATCATCATTCTCTCAGTGCCTTTTCATTAATTAAGTTTGGCAGTCAGCGTTGTCCAGCACAAGTCTGAACAGCTGTTCCACCGTCTTTATCCCTGTCCACTCCCTGATGTTACGGAGCCATGACATCTTACGTCTTCCAACCTTACGCTTCCCCGGTATTTTGCCCATCATGAATAAATAAATAAATAAAAAAAAGATGGTCTGCAAGAGATGACACCGGTCATGTCGCAGTACAAATGTCCGAGGTAAGCGACCTTTCGCTGCAACATCATTATTCCTATCCTATTCCTATATTACGTAATTATTTTTTTATAGGCATATCATGATGATCACATCACATCATCACACTATCACACTAATCACACTAATCACACTAATCACACTAATATTATAAATGCGAAAGTTTGGATGTTTGGATGTTTGGATGGATGTTTGGATGTATGTTTGTTCCTCTATAACTCGACAACCACTGAACCGATTTGGCTGAAATTTGAAACATAGATAAATAATGACTGGGAATAGGACATAGGCTACTTTTTATCCCGAAAAAATGCACGGTTCCCGTGGGATAAACAAAATAGTAGTCCACGCGGGCGAAGCCGCGGGCGTCAGCTAGTAATGATATAAATTAGAGAACTGCGAAAACAAAAATTTAAAAACTGCCTTGATTAAATAAACAAAACGCATACAAATGAGACAAGCGTGTTGTTTATTTAGTCAATGTTAGGTAGTTCAAAGTGATCATAGTAGCGGCCCTACTGAATATCATTATTTGAATTTTGAGAATTGGCATTTTTTAAATGCCAGCAACAAAACAAAACATTTTCAATAGAATCTTTATTTAAACTAACAAATTACGATTATAAAAAATAATACTCAAAATAATACAAAATAGCACTCAAATTACATGTAATTTCAATCTGCGAGTCAGCTATTTTCAGTGTTTCTACTGAATGAAAATGAACTGTGACAAGGGTCACCAAACTAATCCTAACCAATGATCCGTCCCTTTCTTACTTACCATGAGGGACAAGGAGGGTCTATTATCTCGCCCGGCACGCCTCTATTTTTTGCGTTTATATGTTTTTTGTTTAGAAATAAAAGGTTTTCTGACCATTACTTACCAGATTAGAATTATGAGAATGTTTAGTACTCAAAGGTTGTATTAGACGGTTCATTTTTTGTTCATTTCCGTCGTTCATTTTGCATATTTCACTCAAAGTGACACGTCTGAACATAAAATGAAAGAAAAGTGTCATAGAAAACCCCGGCATTCATTCGAGTGATCTCTCACTTGATTGAACCGTCTGATTCCACCTTAGGGGAAAATATGCTGAAGACATTGAAAATGAAAATTCTTATCAAAATTAGAGATTCCGATGGGATTTGAACCCGCACTGATACAATCGATCTTCCTCAAGCCGGAGTGCCTTAACCAACTCGGCCACGGAATCTATATTCGTCGGGTCGAAAATCTTTATAAGCTCATATTATCGGTTAAAGCAGAATAGATTAGATTACTAAATTACTAATTAGATTAGGTTATAGATCGATTTTGATAATTTGATAATGATCAATGAAATAATCTAAGTGTGGTTTAACACAATGCTGGAGACAGTTTTTACTGAAATGAGTCAACTTTAAATCGAAACAAAAAGCTGGGATTGAATCCCAGCTTTTTATTTCGATTTAAAAGTGGGTTCCAAACCCACTTTTAATCAAAAACAATCTAACCCACTAGGCCAGTACATCACCTAAATCCTTCTATACATAAGAAAAACTTTGACTCAATTCAATTCAAAAGTTCTTTATTGCCTAAAATAACTTATAAGCTAGTACATTTCCAGTGTAAAAATCCTAGAACGTACACTTTTATTAATGAACGCTTATCAAGCTAATGGTGCTTATCAAAACTTATAAAAATAATTATTTAATTGGTTAACTAATGTTACGTAGATCACGTCAGGTTTAACACTTCTTTATAAAAACTAATTTAATACATGCAAGCTTTAGTTGAGTTTAGCATTGCATTTGTTACATCAATACTTACATAAATTTTTAAGAAATGATGGCAACGAAGCCGTAATAATGGTGTAGGTAGATTTAATCCCAGCTTTTTATTTCGATTTTAAAGTGGGTTCCAAACCCACTTTTAATCAAAAACAATCTAACCCACTAGGCCAGTACAGCACCTAAATCCTTCTATACATAAGAAAAACCTTGACTACAGCCTCTCAATGATAAAGAAAATTTCATACAAGACTCGACCATCAATCATTTAAAAGTGGCACTTCCCATAAATCTAGTTAAGAAAGGGTAGGAATCTTAGGGCTGATTCACAGTGACCGAGCTTTTTATGAAATAAGATAATTTCGATATTCGAGCCCACAATATACAGATTGAAAAAAATATTAAAACTTAAAGGTGGCGGTTCGCGCCCGAGACCGAGACCGGAGACCGAGACCAGAGACCGTTGTCATATAAACTGACGGTTCTCTGTCTCGTGTCACTTTCGCGCGCTCCTACAAAGCCTGACTCTGCCCCCTTGTCTATCTTTGATAGCGACCAAAATCGGTCCCAAACTGTCAAATATCTCTGTCACTCTCATCTCAAAGAGATTGAACACGAAAAAAGATCATAGCGATCGTTTTAGCAGTTTAAGACCAATTATGATGTTTGAGACAAGTTAGACAATCAGTCCGGTGTTCTCGGTTTTTGGTCTAGGTCTCGGGCGCGAACCGTCAACTTAAGCCATATTTATTTATTAAATGTTTTTAATTATTAATTTTAGAACAGAATTAGGTACATTTATTGATGAAAGTAAGAGACAGATAGATCCCATGATTCGAACCTACAATATTCGGAATCAAAATATCCCAGGCTGGATTCGGCAAAAGCCATTAGATAGTTTAGAAAGCGCAACCGAACATTATCATGTGCATAGAAATTATCCTGGTTATAAGGTGTCAACTTTACAATGTCAAAATGCTCAAACAAACAGTTTCACTCTCGAGTAAAAACTTAATCCAGTTTGGTCGAATTCAGCCTAAGCCAACACAATTCTTTTAATGTTCCCAAAATTTTAAATCCGTGTTTCGGACGTGTTTCGGACGTGTTTCGGCTCGGATACTTTCCGCTCGGTCTAGCGTGAATAATCCTTTACTTTTTCCTCTGATAAAGAACGATGAGAAATATTATAAGATGCAGTGTTTTATGAATGGGGTTTTGTGAATAAGTCTTTTTTTAGTCTGAAAAATATAGTTAATAATATAAAATTATAGTCTTTGAAAAGTTTCATTTCGGCATTTATAACTAAACTATATATTAGTTGTCTTCACATATAACCGTTCCCTGATACCTAGATAGAACTTTGTTTCACTTGAAAACTTTCGTGAGTTTTACTTGACGTAAAAATATCTTAGTAAAAAAGAAATAAATTATAGAACTTGTTTCGTTTCACGCTGTACAACTTTACTATTCCTTATCTACAAGCAAAATCGAGGGCTTGTTTTACTATCTCTATTTAAAATCAAGGGCTTGCTTCACAACCTACAAGTAAAATCAAGGGCTTCTTTCACTACCTTCAAAAGGCATTTAGAGGCACGTCCAATTTTTTTGTTGCGCGTTTTAATTATGCTCACATTTTGTGATTATTTTATACGACACTTGTTTTACAGTTTAAAGCTCGTTTCTTGTTGATAATGCTTATTAAACTTTTCTTTTTAAAAAATCTCATCAAATTCACATCTAGAACTAGAACTCTCGACCTTCATAATATCCAAAGCAATAATATTTTTTTGTTCAAAACATTATTTTACTACATACTTTCTTTCACTGCATTTATTTCAAATCCTCTACTATGTAAATGCACCACGAGCCTTTCAAACTATCCTCAAAATGTTGGGATATTTTCCGACTCTCAACAAATCAATAAACGGTCAAGAAATCTTATACGTCCGACATACAGCTCTCCTGGGTACAGTAAAAAGGAGCTAATCCAATCAGAGCAGGATACAGTAAGGTTGCTACCGTCATGAACTGAGCGGTGAGCTTAGCAAGACGCGATGCGAGTAGTGTAGAAAGTAAAAACCTCAATTGAACCGCCAATGGTTTAGTTCATTTAAATGTTTCATTGACAACCTCTCAAAAGTGTTTATATCCTAATTAGCTAAATACATATTTTAATCTCATCATCATCATCATCTCAGCCATTGGACGCCAACTCTTGGACATTAGGCCTCCCTCAATAGTTTCCATGTGTTGTGGTTGGAAGCGGCCTGCATCCATCGTCGACCTGCAGTTTGTACAAGGTCATCTGTCCATCTTGTCGATGCGCTTGCCGGTCCGTGGTCTCCACACCTTTCGGCCCAATCGGCCATCTGTTCAGCTAGTTCAAAATAATTTCAAATCTAAACTTAATAAACAATTTAAACAATCGCGTAGCGACATATACCTGTCGCTAGATGAACTACATAGACATGCTACGCACTACGAGCTTCAGCGAAGATGGCGCCACACAACATCATAATGTCTAGATCTCGCAAGCGAAGTTTTCAGCGGCGATAGACATAATCTAGGACCAACCAACAACAACTGTAGGTCAAAAGACAACGGGCAAGTGGGCCAGATGGGCTGGCCCGTTGCAGAGGAACCACCTACTCTGCTATTGGGGAATGATTTCACTATGTTTCCCAAAATTGCTTGTCGCTCCGCCTGATTGTATGGTATCCTTAACTTCAAACACAAAAGGATTGACCGTCCAATGTTCGGGCGGGGACTGTTTTGTGGTAAGCTTATACTACGGATTTTTGATAAGTATTTTATTTGCAACCGACAATACAAGAGTTTTGATTTATTTGGATAGGTTATTGCCACCGGATTTAAAGTCGAGAAGCTACTCACTTTATAAATATAAACTTAGGCACTTTACATAGGTAGAGTTTTTGGGTTCACATTCCTTCTGGGTGACATTTCAATGACTTCTGTGGTGCAGTGGGTGAAGGCCCGCCTGAAACACAGATGGTAACGGATTCGATTCCCGCCGCGGATAAAATTTTTGAATGATCTGCAAATACTTGTCTCGGGTCTGGGTGTTTTTCTATGTAAAATATGTAGGTAAGTATATCAGTCATGTGGTTCCCATAACACAAGCTCTGCTTAGTTTGGGGTTAGATGATCCTGTGTGAAATGTTCAGCATCATTTATTTATTTTATTTTCAGGAATCTTTGCAAAATGCATTTAAAATAATTGATTTAAAGTTTTAAAACACTAACTTATTTTGATAGTAGGTTTTTTCAATTTTAATGTCTTGTACACCACAGATTTGAATTTAGTGGTACAGTCGTGAGCCTAGTTATATTTTTCAATGATTAATCAAATTGTGAAAATATTAATTTCAATTTCGTTAATACTACTTGAACTATACAGATTAATAAAACAGTCCAGCTTAGATTGATCTTTCATCAAAGCAGTTTGTCTGACTCAACAATTTTACTAGAAACGGTGGCCGTTATAATTACATAATAGACTTACCAAATTTTGAGTGAATTAAACCAGAAAATACTACAGAATAAAAAAAATCCATGCCAACTTTAAAACCCCCTAGGAGTTGTTAAAAAAAATAAGAAGTGAAGTAGGTACATATTTTTATTTTGTTTAGAGTTAATTTTTTTAGTATGCGTTGGTTCATAGAATTCTATACAAAGAATATCTAACTGCACAAGGCGATGCAGTGCGGTGCTGCTGTCGAGTTGATATAAACAGCTATGATCACAGACACAACTTATTAATAGTTTTATTTAGTTTACAGTCCGTTAAGTAACGGTTGACTCCATGGTCAGGGGATCACGACCCTCAGCAATGAGGAAAACGATGCGAGGAGGAGGAGAAGTAACGGTTACAGCTTAGTAATAGTAATAGTAAAAGTAATAAATAAATAAATAAATAATAAATAATGCTGGACATTTCACACAGCATCATGTAGCCCCATATAGTTAGTATAATTAGTTTTATTTAGTTTATTGACCGTTAAGTAACGGTTACAGCTTCAAACAAACCATTGCTTTGCTCCAAGTAAACAAGCAAGCAATCAGTTACCCAAGAAACTAAATTGTGAAAAGCTCGTCAACTCTCTAATTGAGTTTAGTCGATAGACTGCGGGTACTAAAGATAAATCGTAGGACGTGACTTAATATACACTTTGATTTACCTTTTGAGGTCATTACAAAGATGTTACGTATGTTCGTATAAGCTAATGGCTTACTCTGGTGACGGAGCTTTAAGACAGTTGAAGGCCTCCGTCATGGCTTAACGACTTAAAAGCCAGAACCAACATAAACCTATTTAAATTTTTAAAGGGCTTATTTTGAAGAGTAATCCTATTTTTTAATTATAAAGGCGAATGTCAATGTGTGTGTTTGTTACCACGTTTCTCCATAACTACTTAACCGATTTCGATGAAATTTGTAATGTAGATAGTTTAGGTTCTGGAATAATACATAGTCTATTTTTAATCCCGGAAAAAAATATTGTTTCCGTGGGATAAAAAAATAGTAGACTACGCGGGCAAAGCCGCGGGCGTTTGCTAGTAAAACGTATACCCTTTAAAATAAACTTCAGGCCTTTATATTTTATTAGAAACACAAAAATTCATTCCATCGTAAATAATTTTAAGGTTTCACAGTATCAACAAATTCTATTTTACGTACCTACGTTGGAACAAATTCTATTTAACGTGTCTACGTTGGAAAAACGTAATAGGGTTGTTTATCTTCAATCCCCACGCGAAAATATCGAAGGTAGGTACTTAGGGTATCGATATTATTGCAGCGTGCACCTGCTCGATATGCGAATCGAAATTTTAAACATACACGAGCAATTTATAATGCACGAGATTAGAAACTTTGCAAAAAAATGAAATTTTACTGGTTGTGTAACAGAAGTCCCTCTCTACCATGTCCCTCCAGCGATATCGGGGACGTCCAACGGGGCGGGTGCCCTATAGGACAGCCAAGATGTGCTCTCCAACATCAATAAGATACAAGATACAAGATCTCTACAATGGAGAGAGATTGGCGCGAACTAGCCCAAGATAGGAGTAGATGGCGTCTTCTTTTGTCGGAGGCCAAGACCCACTTCGGGTCACTGAGCCAGCGGAGTAAGTAAGTAAGTGTAACAGAAGTATTGATAAGCATACTGACACCTACAACCTAACTTGTATGTAACTGCTAGCGCACTTTAGCATCCTTTACACGTAGAGTTCGGATCGCGGGAAACAGCACGCACCTATCTATGCGCACGCATGTAGATGCGCGAGGCTGACAGTTCGATCTGGCATAGTTTTACAAATCAAATCATTTATTTCAGTCAATTTTAAACCATACACATTCTTAGCACAGTTTTTGTGACAGTTTTTTTGCACGCATCACCGTGTGGACGCCGGTCTAAACTGTAATAGGGCCTCCAGACTCTCGAGAGAAGGCTCGGCGAGAAGTCTCGCCCGAGACTTCTCGAAGAACAAACAAGCTATCCACACTCTCAATTTTTTTCAGTCGTGATCTGTTTCTTATCCGGTATGGACGTCGATATTGAAACTGCAGCCGGTTTGGCTCTGTGTGCCATTGCATACTGTAACTTTGTGAATGTTGTAACTAAAAATAATGTTTAAAACAATAAAATACTTAATGTAAAAAACTTTTATCTTAGTAGTTTCGATGTTTAGCATCCCATAAAATAGGCTCAGATTGAAAAAATCGATTAATTTCAACTCTATTAATTATTCCACATTTGTACGAAAGAAAATTCTCGAAAAAAACAAACAATATAGATGTCTGCCCGCCGCAGCTCATGAATCTGCAATGAGAGAAAACGTGAGTGTAGGAAGAGAAAACGTGAGTGTAGGAGCCTTCTCTCTTCTCGCCCGAGAAATCCTTTGGCTCGGCCAAAAATACCGACACCGATCGGAGAACAGGCGAGCCAGAGAACGAGAAGGCGAGAAGCTCCTCACACTCACGCTTCTCGGGTGTTCTCGGGGGTTCTCTCCGAGAGTCTGGAGGCCCTTTAACAGTAATTAGCACGACAGTTTGATCCGCGGTTAAAACTGCACAGATCCATCCGCGGTTCGGAACGCGCGGCCCAGATGCGCGGTTAGAACTTTACCGTGTGGCGGCCGCTTTTTTGGTAGAAAAAATCGGTTTATCCGTTTAGGAGCTATGACAGACAGACGCACAGATACACACAAACTAATTGTTTTTAACGGCATTATAGGCACTATACATTTCTTTGAAGTTGACTGTACACCAAAAATCAAAGCCGAAATTAATGCTCCCAAAGGGAATCTAATTTCATGTATTTGCAAATTCGATTTTACGCTGATTTGTTTAAATGATGGACCAATTACCATTCATTGATGCCTTGGTAGTTCATTCGCAATAGAGTTTCAGTTGTTACAATCATCATCATCATCATCAGCTTCATTTACAACCCGACTTCAACCACGGTTCGCCTCCACCTTCATCATCCGCACTGCTAAGGTCTGGAACTCGCTGCCAGCTTCTGTTTTCCCCGGAAACTATAACCTGGGTCTCTTCAAGTCAAGAGTGAATAAGTGTCTTCTAGACCTTTGTGATCCATCGTCAGCCACATCGTCGCTTACCTTCTGAGATTGTGGCTAAACAAAGGTCTATCTAGATTACAAAAAAAAACTGCTGATTAGGCCTTGCTTGGTTTGTGCCATCCGCCAGGATCCTGAACCAGTCCGGTCCATCATTTGCCCGCTTTGTGAATTACTAGCAGTGCCTTCGCGGCGTTGCCCCCGTAGTGATGGTATATGGTAATAGGCGGGTCCACACAGAGCGAGCAGCCTCGCGAGGCATTTGCCGCGCGAAGCAGCTCGGTTAGTGTGGACGTGTGGCTCGGGCGCGCGCTACCGCGGGCGAGCGTCCGAGCGCCCGAGCCACACGTCCACACTAACCGAGCTGCTTCGCGCGGCAAATGCCTCGCGAGGCTGCTCGCTCTGTGTGGACCCGCCTAATGACGATGATGACGAAAAGTAGACTATAACCTTCCTCAATCCTACGCAAAATGTTACACGGTCGGTTTCCATACAAATCAACGAATCTAACTCAATATACATAGTTCTGTGAGTAGAATCACCTAGCTCTTAAGACGATTCAAATTGATCCTAGTGGTCCTAGTGAATAAAAGATATTTGAATTTTGAATCGTACATGCACTTAGTAAAGCGCCATTGAGTTCGGTACTCCACATAAAACACAGTTTCAATCAAAACTGTACCAGGAAATGGAATTCCATGAAAAATGTTTGGAGCAACAACGGACATTGAGAGCGAGGCGATTGTAACGTTGAGCTTTGATTTTTATTTGAACACGGAAATAGTGGAGTGAAATGAAAATACTAAAAGACTAAAGCATGCTCTACATGGTTTGAAACTACAGATTCTACCAAGGTGACCTTGGCAGAAGAGCAAGCCTGTCTACCAAGGGCGTTTAAAGGTCATGCGAAATTTGGCATTTTACCACTATCTACACGGTTTGAAACGATGGTTTGCCAAATTATGCCTTTCGCATGACCTTTAAACGCCCTTGGTAGACAGGCGTGCTCTTCTGCCAAGGTCACCTTGGTAGAAACTGTAGTTTCAAACCGTGTAGAACATGCTTTAAATGTGACTAGACGAGCCATTTGATGTCTAGAATGTGCTTTTTTTAAGTTTAATTGCGTTGGTTGATTTTACGGCCAATTTTATTTCATGGTGTAGGTTCGATTATCTTATGGGACTATTTTCCCTTCCTCGGCTCTGCAGTGCTCTAAGAACAGAAGCGAAGGCTTCTTCTTTACGAAATAAAAAAAATATGTAAACAATGTATAGTTTTTCAAAATTAAACATCTAAAAGTACCTACTGGTAGAAAAAAAATGCGCCAAAAAGTTTTGGCAACTCAATCAATCCAGTTTGTATTTTGTTACAATTTTATATCCTAGGTTCAATTTAAATATCTTCAGTAGCAAAGCAACACATGCACCCAAAATTGTCGATTTAGAAATTCGAAACAGCTACCTAGATTTCACCCGATTTTTCTCAATAAACCTGAAAATAGTAGGTACTTAAGAATTTAAATTGAACGTGAACTACAGTCAGCCTAACGTAAAATTTTCTTCAAATCAGCGTTTTTTTCTTTAAATGTGGCGTCCGCTTGTTTAGAAATATGACTTGACAAGCTGCACAACGAGAAAAATAATAATTTTAATGTGTATAACTTCTGGGCCATGTTAAATTAGAGCTAGGTATTAGAATTTTTATGTCTAAAGAATATTCATAAATGTTTTTATTAGTCAAGCAAAGTTTTACTTTAGTTACATAATTGCAATATTCAAAAATATTTTTCATGAAAAGCAAATTGGGAAGCCCGTTTCGGTGCAATACAGTTTATTTTATAGTAAGTCCGGTGAGCGACAAAAGTCAATTGGCAATTTTCGTGTTTGCATTCATACAGAAAAATGAACAATTAACTTTTGTTCTTTTCACGGGATGAAAATTGGCAACTGACGCTTTTCTGTTGTTACAATTACAAAAGGGCATTTACAAATTGAATAATAAAACAGGCAAGGTGGGACTTTCGTACCAATAGTTTCTATGTGATTTTAGGATTTTTTTTTAAATTGCACCCAAACTTGATTTGAACTTGCAATTGACTTCTGTACGCTCAATTGAACATCTGAGCAATCGACGTCATGTGTGAAGTATTTAATCCTTCAGGCTACGCCAGATTTCAATAATTTCGCAATATTCCGTTACAAGGATTTTGGATAGAAATCTCAGACATTTTGAAGTCAACCAGCTCAGAACATGACAGTAAAATTCCACGCTAAGTGTACTTTCTCATGTCCCCAAACTCATTTGTAGTTGTGTCGATTGGTTCTGCATACGGCGCAGATTGCAACTGCTTTTTTCATGTTTTGGGATGCACAGACGTAGGGGTAATGTGCCATTACTCTGTTTAAGTGTTGCGAGTTGGCTTTTTCTACCTTCTCTGCATTTATAGCCGAACTTTAAAAAAAGAAGGAGGTTCTCAAGCCGTCGGAATCTCTTTTTTGTGCTTTTTTTGTGTATGTTCCCCGATTACTCGAAGACGCCTGGACCGATTTGGAAAATTCTTTTTTCGGTTGAAAGGGACTTTTCGATTGGTGCCACAAAAATTGTGAAGGTGTGAGGATATGTCAGGGATTTTCGGAGTTATGAACCGAAACGTATCTCGAGAGTACAGAAGATTGCTTAGCTTTTAACGGTGAAGTCGGTTTTTGTAAAATTTTTAATTTAGCCTTTTGTCTTTTGTTGACATCGGTTACAACATTTAGTTTTGAATTATTATTTAGTAAGGATAGTTAAGATTGTGACTATTTAGTGGTTATAAAGAACCAGTGTGGTGAAAGGCTCCAAGTACATGGTAATACCCTAACATGAAGTTATTGCTCGATGCACTGAGGTTTACCACAGCCATTGTGCAAAGCAGGTATCCACCACAGGCACTGTTCAGCTTTAGGCCATAAGTACACTATGCGACAAACATATTTTGTTCTCAAATGTATAAGGTCTCTAATCGTGTTCAACTAGCGGACTACTATTTTTTTATCCCACGGGAACCGTGAACTTTTCCGGAATAACAGTAGCCTATGTCCTATTCCCTGTCATTATTTATAGGTAGGTACTTTACATTTCAGCCAAACCGGTTTAGTGATTGTCGATTTATAGAGGAACAAACATAACCTTTTCATTCAGTATGCGCAGTCTCTTAGGCCTCTATTAATAAACTCGTATTAACTTCTGTCAAAGTTGCTATTATTGTCAAATTTAACTATTGCCATCCTTATTTGTCACTGTCTAACAAAAAATAAAAACCGGTCAAGTGCGAGTTGAACTCGTACGCCGAGGGTTCCGTACCTAGCCAAGGTGCCAATTAAGCTAGTCCGCTTAATTGTATGAGCGCCCATACAACTCGGAGGACAATTTTAATTGGCGTCAACTATGTATGTATGGGAACACCCTTTAATTTTCAACTTTTTTAATTTTTTGGAATTTTTCCTTTATTTGTGCTATAAGACCTTGCTTTTTGCCAAATTTCGTGATTCTAGGTCAACGGGAACTACCATTTAGGTTTTCAACCCAAAACCTCTAGGGTGCTTCCGGTTGACCTAGAATTGTCAAATTTGGTTACAAGCAAGGTCTTACAGCACAAATAAAGGAAAAATTCCGAAAAATAAAAAAAGTTGATAATTAAGGTAAGTTTTGGTACTTACAAGTTTTCACGAAAACCTAAATTTGCCTATATCTTTTTATAGTGTTGACTCAGGACCTTGATTTTTATAGTCACAATAGGGACTATAGACCTCAGTATATGGTATAAATTTCAACTTGCTAGCTCCACCCGTTCCTGAGATAATCGATGGTGACACACGGACAGACGGACAGACGGACAGATGGACAGACAGACAGACGGACAGACGGACAAGAAAGTGATCTTATAAGGGTTCCTTTTTTTACCTTTTAAGGTACGGAACCCTAAAAACCGGTCAAGTGCGAGCCGAACTCGTACGCCGAGGGTTTCGTACCTTTTTTTTTTTTTTTTTTTTTTTTTTTATTTACAGCTTAAAAAAATCTGCATCCAGACTTCCAACTACGCCGAGGGACGTAATTGGGGTATGTGAGGTTGACCAACACTGGCCGACTCACTAAAAACAAAGCTGGTGGCCGGCCTCTCTGCAAGATGAGGGACTCCGGGATCTCCATACGGAACGCACCGGTGACCCTCCTGCAGCTTGCCTCGAGCACAGTCCCGGTAATGGCACCCACAGCCACGCCCGGCACCCGCGCACATGGCTGTGACACCACATGCGCGGAGCTCACGACAACACTGGCCAACCCGGTGTCGCCGCCCTCCCGGGATCTGCATAATGAGCAGCCGGAGCCCTCGCCCCGACAACCCGCAGACCCGAAAAGCCCCCTGTATGGCAGGGGGTACCACTCACCCCCTCACGGGGCAGGCGGATAGGGCTGATGTTGCCACCAACCCGTTGCCGCCCCCATCCCGAGCGGGTTCGGCCTCGCTCCGAACCCGCTCAGCGGCCGGTGTCCTGCCGCCAGTTGTAATTTTTTAAAGAGGTTTTCTTCCTCCTACAACCCAGCTAAGGGCTCGTCACATCACACAGGTGTGTTCAGCAACTTGCCCTTCCACTCGGCTGCGTTGAGCGGGACCGGCTCGCACCGACCCCACTCAGCAGCTTCTTCCTCCAGACATACGGAACGGGCACAAGGCTTGGCCGGCCTGCCGATGGGCATGACCGACCACCAACCGACCGCCACCAAGATGCCCAGTCCCAACGTCGGAGGTTTCCGCCACCAGAAGTAATTTTTTAAAGAGGTTTTCTTCCTCATGCAGCCCACAGGCTCGTTCTAGCAGCACAACCCTTGCGGGTGCGCCGCACGACTCGCCTTTCATTGGGCCGCTAGAAGGGGACCGGCCTCGCTCCGTTCCCCCTCAGCAGCTTCTTCCCCCAGACAGTTAAGAGACTGGTGGCAAGGCAAGTCAGTCGACCTTGACCTGGCCTGAAGGTCCACCACGACCGAGTCACCAAGCCACCCACATCCCAAAACCATCGGAGGACGTCCGCCAGGGTAATTTTTTAGAGAGGTTGTCTTCCTCGCAGCCCGGGTGGCCATAAGGCCAGCCTAGGCCCTCAGTTCCTCAAGGCCCTAGGGACCCTTCGGAGTTCCGAGCTCGGGACGCTGGCACGGAAGAACCCACTCCCGATGCCTACTCGGCGGCCGTGAGGAAGCACGCCAAGCACGTCCCAGCCTCATCCACTGCGCCCTCTGCTATTCAGAGGGACGCGCGGAGATGCTACCCCCTCTGTCAGACCATTGGTTATCCGACAATAAGATCCCGGGATGAGAGAAGTTATTGTCGGACTTAACAGGGCACACCGTCCCTCAGCTGCCGTTCCCCCCGGATCCCCCAAAGAGTAGCAGCTCGATGGGGAGGGATGGATCCAAAAGGGACAAGCAACTTTGGGCTCGCGTGAAGGTTGTCTGACCTGGTGCCCCGAGGGTTTCGTACCTAGCCAAGGTGCCAATTAAGCTAGTCCGCTTAATTGTATGAGCACCCATACAACTCGGAGGACAATTTTAATTGGCGTCAACTATGTATGTATGGGAACACCCTTTAATTTTCAACTTTTTTAATTTTTTGGAATTTTTCCTTTATTTGTGCTATAAGACCTTGCTTTTTGCCAAATTTCGTTATTCTAGGTCAACGGAAACTACCATTTAGGTTTTCGACCCAAAACCTCTAGGGTACTTCCGGTTGACCTAGAATTGTCAATTTTGGTTACAAGCAAGGTCTTTCAGCACAAGTAAAGGAAAAATTCCGAAAAATAAAAAAAGTTGATAATTAAGGTAAGTTTTGGTACTCACAAGTTTTCACGAAAACCTAAATTTGCCTATATCTTTTTATAGTGTTAATTCAGGACCTTGATTTTTATACTCACAATAGGGACTATAGACCTTAGTATATGGTATAAATTTCAACTTGCTAGCTCTACCCGTTCCTGAGATAATCGATGGTGACACACGGACAGACGGACAGACGGACAGACGGACAGACGGACAGACGGACAGACGGACAGATGGACAGACGGACAGACGGACAGACGGACAGATGGACAGACGGACAGACGGACAGACGGACAGACGGACAGACGGACAGATGGACAGACGGACAGACGGACAGACGGACAGACGGACAAGAAAGTGATCTTATAAGGGTTCCTTTTTTTACCTTTTAAGGTACGGAACCCTAAAAAGGATGGCAATAGTTGAATCCGTGGCGCAACTTTGACAGAAGTTAATCCGAGTTTATTAATGGAGGCCTTAAAGTTTATTTTTTATCGACAGGCATAAGCTAAAACAGTGTGCTGATTCAATTATTTCAATTTGCGCTTCGAGCTACAACACGTCCATCATGTTTGGTCGCAGATCCAACGGCAACGTGATATTTTTGTCTCCTACTAAACAATGGGCCTTATTGTCCAACACATACATATCATTATCCAACCGCGTCATTGTCCCATGCATTGATAGCGTAGTGCGGTTAATAATAGGCTGATACTTGGAGCCTTGTTCCAGGGGATTAAACTCAGTAGTACTTCCAGTTAAATAATGCGTTTCGGAAAACATCGGAAACAATCGCATAAAACTACAAAAACGATGGACGAAAAGTCATTTAGAAATGAAAAACTCAGTAGGTACCTACAGTACTTCCAGTTAAATAATGCGTTTCGGAAAACATCGGAAACAATCGCATAAAATTACAAAAACGATTGATGAAAAGTCATTTAGAAATGAAAATTACTCATAATTTCAACTTCATCGCAAATAAATAAATGTCAATGTCATTTTTAAGAAAAGAAAATTAAAAGCCGTGTGAGCTGCGCTTATAACGACGACGTGCACTTCTGTCGCATTCTGTTCTGTGGAATCATACCTACACTGCTGTCGGACATATTCGGAAAACACGTTATTAGCCGATGTCCATTATTTATCTGGAAGTAGGTAGGTACTGTACCAGTTTAGAGTTTAATCAGTTTACGGTTGAATTGTTCTAGTTATACTCGTATGTACCTATATGTACGCTTGCTGCGCCCTTGAGGCGTTGCCCCCGTAGTGAAGGTAAATGGTGATGATGATGATGATGATGAAAAGTAGTCTATAACCTTCCCCATGAATTAAGCTATCAAATGCCAAAATATTTTCAAATCCGACTTGTGTTTCCAGAGATTAGCGCGTTCAAACAAACAAACAAACTCTTCCGCTATTATTAAGTAGCTATATGTATATTGGTATAGAGCTACAGATTGTATTAAGATAATTATAATAAGGATCTTGATATTATAATAAAATATTTTAGTCGTATGTTCGTCGAACCCTATTCATGCATCTAGTTTCCAAAATTTTTTATGCACACTCGGACGGTGAAGGAGTACATCGTGAGATCCTGTTATCTTTTATTGTATTTGGAATTGCTTCTGACTACCCCCTTAGACATTTTCAAGGGATCTCAAATGTCTAGGGAACTGAGAGAGTATCTACCGTACCTACAATGATACAGAAATAAAATTATTAAGTACCTACCTATTAAAATATGATCTTGTGTTTTTTGTTAAAAACTAGTAATCTTTGTGTTTGTCAAGCTCCAAAGCGATCAGCATGAACGCTTCAATAACTATGATTAAATTATCTTTGTACAACAGACTCAATATAACCGAACATAATCATTATGCTCCAAAACCTAACAAAGGCTAGGTATCAGCTCAACTAAACATCGGGTTTGATGCGCGCACGACTTCAAACTATGACACTTTGCCTCACAACTTTACGCATTGTGTTTCTACGTCAATAATTATCGGCTAGTGCAAGTTATAGACGTTGAAACGCGATTAGTTTTAACCGACTTTAAAAGAAAAGGTTTTCAATTCGTCGGAATCTTTTTTTTATGTATTGTTCACCGATTACTCGAAGACGTCTGGACTGGACCGATTTGTTAGAAAGGGTGTTCTTTCCGATTGGTGCCTTATTTTGATGAGGATCTTTTGAGGATCTTCGGTCTTCGGAGTTATGAACAGATATTCACCTCGAGAGTGCAGAAAATGGCTCAGATTAACATTGAAGTTGTTTTTTTTTTTATATAGCCACTTGTTTAAGTCGTTAACGTTTCCCTGCAGGGCAAAGGTCGTCCTAATAATATGTTCATAGTGAGCTGGTGGTTAGCTCTGATTTTAGGCCGCCTGAAGTCCTCCGTCATGGCTTACCGACTTACAAGCCTGGACCGACAATTTAACGTGCCCTTCGAAGCACGGAAGCGCTCAGCTGTTAATGCTTCTAGTCTAGTCAGTGGTCATCCATCCAAATTTTGAAACATAGCACAACTGAAACACGTTTAAGCTCGGCGCAAATGGGCCACCGACCACAGCCACAAAAACAGCGACTTTTCATATATTTTGTAGCTGTAGCGAGTGGCCGCCACCGGCCACACGTGTGGCTCGTCTACACAAAATATATGAAAACTACAGGTAATAGGTTGGTAGCGGCATTTTGTGGCTCATACTGCCGTCCGTTAACTAACGCGCAGTTATCTGTCATTTTTTTTTTTGAGATATCGCTAAAAAACGCCGCTTCTTTACTAACTTGTTTCGCGCTTGCCGCTCTCTTACTATCTCTAATTCGAAAACTATAATGCCCGGGTTACACGAGGCTAGTTTTTCAAGCTAGGATAGCAAGCTAGTGTTAGTAAGCTAGCAAGCTAGTACTTCTAGCTTCGTGTAGACACAACTAGCTTCATTTCTAAGCTAGTACACGAAGCTAGAAGTACTAGCTTGCTAGCTTACTAACACTAGCTTGCTATCCTAGCTTGAAAAACTAGCCTCGTGTAACCTGGGCATAATAGGAACCCAGTTCCAAGACAGATTGATAGAGAATTTGGAGCTCTATAAATGGCGTTTAAAAGTGAAATTCGACCAAATGTTTAACGGCGTTTTAGCTAGCTGACGGCAGCAAATGCGGCCAGGCTTAATCTTCTAAGTTTACAACTTGCACCAAAAACAAACTAAAAGTTATAGTTAGGTACACGAACTTACCTGACCACGTTTATGCTTTAGATAGTGTTTTGCGGGGTCTTAGAGGAATACTTAGCGAACTTGCGCCATATTGAATGGGGAGGGGGTTAGTTTTGAATTAATGCACGTAAGTTTATGTTACGAAGAATTTGCTCCGCTAACTGGTTTTTAATGTGTATATCAATGAGATTTTACCAATAGAGATGTTATACTCATTAGAAAAAGCTCTTAAGGCTCATTTACATGGTGCGAGTTTCTCGAATGCGAGAGGCGATTATTGTCATCAATCCTTTATCTTATAAGTACCTACCTATTTTGTTAGCTTATTTGTTTGTACCTACCTTTCTTAGTGTTCGTTTGCAATTGTACCTCCGTCTGTGTGTGTTGTTGCCAAATAAATGCTTATCTATCTATCTATCTATCTATCTATCAATGTCAAAATAATGACAATTCAGTAAAAGTAAGTAAGTTCGTATGAGTAAGTGGCCAACTCTGGTGACGGAGTTTTTAGGCCGCCTAAAGGCCTAAAATTTTGACAATTCAGTGACAAACTATTATCGTCCTTCCACGTATGATTTCAATGTTTAGTTTACACTGTCATTATTTTGACATTGATGACGATAATTGCCATTCGCATTCGAGAAACTCGCACCGTGTAAATGAGCCTTTAAATGCGGCAAAATTTTGTTATAGCTACTTAGGTAGAACTTAAGCAGCTTTGTTTAATATCACTTAAGAAAACTACAAAATAGCAGAGTTATATAAAACCTCGTTGTCAGAAAGAGATAAATTATGTGCGTGCCGCGTGTAAATGCGTGTAACATCGGAGCAAGACAAAGTTCGACTGAGTTAATTAGCTTGACTTTCGTTCGCCACGCCAGAGCGGGGTACAACGCTTCTACCTCAGTTTATATATAAGATCATTGGTGTAAATACATTATTAATGTGTCTAACAAATCACGTGGAATGCTAGCTGTTTGTAGATTTAACGACTTCAGTGGTGTAGTGGGTGAAGGCCCGCTTGAAACACAGATGGTTCCTATTGACTGTCCTCTTAGCTTAGTCGGTAGTAGCTGCTTTCTGCGCTGAAGGTCGTGGGTTCGATTCTCACCCAGGACAAACATTTGTGTGATGATCATAGATGTTTGGCTATGATGAGCGTAGTGTCTTTGTAAATAGGTTAGACGCCGCTTTTGCATAGAGATTTCGTCGAGTGTCCGGGGTGTGACATAACACAAGCTCAGCTTATTTGGCTAGATCAGTGGTTCCCAAACTTTTTTTCTCATGGACCCCTTTCAAAATTTTACTGGTTTCGGTGGACCCCCTGCTGCTACATTTCTACCATATTCCCAAAACTCGTCAGAAAATGAGAAACATCGTGGACCCCTTTCGAGTCTCCCGTGGACCCCTGGGGGTCCACCTGGACTACTTTGGGAATCACTGGGCTAGATGATCCTGTGTGAAATGTCCAAAGGATGCTAGTATTCAATAATACGAAGAATTTTCCAGAAATGAACATCTAATTTATTTGTGAACGAGTTATTACCTTGGAATTTCCCCTTAATCACCGAAAGCCTGTAGTGGGCTAGCTTTGAGGAGTGCGTCATAGTATATGAAATGCAGTATATCATCTCAGTGTGTCACCGAAAAGAAAGTTAGGCCCCAAACCGTGTTTGTTGCCCTGGTTCTTCACGGTCTTGGTCGCGAAGGAACAGGAGTAGAATCACCTAGCTCCTATGACGATTCAAAGTGGTACACTTAGTGATATTAACCCATTTGGACCCAAATACAAACTAGTAGAAAAATTTATAAACAAACTTTATTTATGTATTTATTGGTGGCTTAGTAAGATATTTTGAAAAAAAAAATTTAAGAAAAATAATTCCTTATATATAAAAAATACACGTCCTCAAATGGGGCCAATGGGCTCATGTATGAAACTTTTCAGACCATACTTTTTCGATGCACAATGTTTTGGTACAAATTTTTCAATGCCAACAAGCTTTATTGTGTAAAACAGTGCATCTTAGTTGACACGGCAGTTTCTGGAGGAAGTGTCCATCACCATCTTGAGTCATACCGGCCACTGTTGAAGATGGTTTACGACGTTTTCTGTCGAGTCTTTCAAAGTAACTCCTCAAGTATGGTCGGGCTGCGCTTCTCCAAAATTAGAGCTGGTCTATTTTGGCTCCAGCGGCGGTCAGGACATGTAGATGCCAAGCATTAGCTACAGTCAGATCCAGCACATAGGTACCTAAACAAACCCCCTACCATTTCAGCGTAGGTACGAGAATATTACTGCGAATAGCAGTTCTGTATGCCATGCCTTTGTTATAGTTTTGGAAGACGAAAGGGATGTTTGTCCACGTCTACCTTTCTTCATTCTGCAGAGCTCCATTTTTTTACCTTGGACAGAGGGTGAACAAAGTCGTAGTCACAGTTACGCCAACGCGGTCCCTGGATTTCTACCTCCTGTATCATTGTAACGGTTCATCATCGCTGCTGCAGTCATCGTTATTCCTGGACTCAAACACTTCAATTTTACCTAGGATATCATGCTGAAGAATATTGTGTTGAACAACATCTTCATCGCCTTATCATTATCAATGAGAACACTCGGGTCTGGAGGGATGGCCACTATTATCATAACTCAGCAGGATCATCTTCTGCATTCAAAATGCTTTTAAAAGCTTCATCCAGTTTTCGATTATCATTGGAAGCATTGAATAATCGTTTAGTCATTATTTACTCTGAAACTATACCTACAAATAATAAATAAAAAATATATCAATCAGCCCATTGGACCCATTCGAGGACACCATACTAAAATACCTCGAATTATGGTTCAATCTTAGAAAATAACTGACATAACAGCATTATCTACTAGTTAACACTACTGCCGAGTGAAAAATACAAAAAACATACAATAATTATCTGTGCAAATAAAAAAATTATGACTTCCCTTTGGTCGAAAACTTTTTTGATCAATGAAGTAAATAAAGTCACTTGTTTTATTCAATTAGTCCAATAAATTGCAAAACCATACGTTGCATCATAAAGCCACACTCTTTGGTACCACAAATTCACCTCTAAACAAAAGATAGCTGAAATATGCTAGAAAATGTAGGTACTTCAATAAGTGGACCCAAATGGGGACAGCAGGCGTAAATGGGTTAATGAATAAATGAATTTGACTTTTGACTTTTTAACAGTACAATGATATTGAATAGTTTAATTAAATGGTATAGAGAACTAGTGGCTAAATTAATAAAAAAATATTTTAAAAAACAAAATCCCGACTGCGTCAAAACTAAAAAGAAAAAAACAAGCCTGCAAAGAATTACTCACAGTCGGTACCCATTCATTTTATTACCAATCAAATCTTCCCAATGTTATGGGTCCCGACTGTGAGTAATTCTTTGCAGGCTTGTTTTTTTCTTTTTAGTTTTGACGCAGTCGGGTTTTTGTTTTTTAAAATATTTTTTTATTTAACACTTTTTAGTTATGATAAAGTTGATTTTAAAATACCTATTCAACGATACCCCACTTGATATAGAGTGACGATTTTGATTCTTTTAATTTTGACAATATGGCGTCTGGTTGTAGCCCAGGTGAATTTTGATTACTGTCATATCTTTAGTGACACTCCCAAGGTTGAGACAAATCGATTGACGTAAGAATCATCAAAATCGGTCCACGCGTTTGGCCTCTAGAGTGCCACATAGAAACATCCATAGCGAGAATAATTATTAATCAACTTTAAACCGTTATTTTTCCTAAACTATTACTTAAAATGAAAAATTGTAAAAGAAACATAAAGTTGATTTTGAAATACCTATTCAACGATACCCCACTTGACATGGTGTGACGATTTTGATTTTTTTAATTTTGACATTAAGGCGTCTGGTGGTGGCACTGGTGAATTTTGATTACTGTCATGCCTTATTAACACTCCCAAGGTTCAGACGAATCGATTGACGTAAGAATCATCAAAATCGGTCCACGCGTTTGGCCTCTAGAATGCCACATAGAAACATCCAAACATACATAGACTGATAAACACATTACCCTTCCTTTGCTTTGCGCAGTCGGGTAAAAATTAAAAAAAATCGACTTCGAAGTTCAAGCTGAGCCATTTTCTGCACTCTCGATGTGCATTTCTGTTCATAACTTTGAAGATCCTCAACAGATCCTCACCAAATTTTTGTGTCACTAATTGGAAAGTATACCCTTTCAAACAAAAAAAATAATTTTCCAAATCGGTTTAGGCGGCTTTGAGTAATCGGTGAACAAAAAATAGAAAGAAGAAACAAAAAAGCATAAGAAAAAAAGCACAAAAATTCCGACGAATGGAGAACCTCCTCCTTTTTTTTGAAGTTCTGTTAAAAATCCGTTGCAATCTAATATAATGTGCAAGATATATAATATATATCTAGTTTAGAAGAATTTTTAAATTGATTTATTATTGTATATTTTGGTTATAATTATTATTTAATTTTATTTGTTCTACTATTTTTGACATTTAATTTTGTATAATGATTGTAATTATAAAATAAATTAGGTATTTAATTTAGATTTAATTAATTTCGATAAAATTTTTATTTGTATGCCTTATGGGGAATGTGAGATTCCAAAATTATTTTAAGACCTTTTTATGTGCCACATTGACGCATGAATGAATAAATGAATATACAAGATGTGTCAGAGATGATACACAATGAAACCAAAATGACTTTCTGTATTTAGAAATGAACTTTAAATAGTTTTTACAGAACACCTGTAAAAACTTTGTCACGTACCTATTTATTTTTTTCAGAATTCGTCAAATTAAATAAATTACATTTGAGTGTATTCCAAGTTCAGAAAATTCAACCGGAACCCAGCTTGATATTTAGAAATATTTGAAAAACAATAATAATTGATTCTGATTTGAACCTACTGCACAATTTTCAACTACGTCCTCTCCACTTTGCTTGAACAGGCTTGACAATTATTGATGTTCGAACGGCAATCGATCCGCCACTCTAAACCAACCCCTGTTCCATTGCAATACGGGTCACTATTAATCCATAATATTGAACGGTAGGTATATTGCAGCGGATTGTACAAGAAGGCTTGACAATAACTTGAATTTATGACCGGAGGGATGTAGTTAGCCTGAACAAGCCCATTTCACTAACACCAAGTTTCAATCTATAACAAACTTTATTGCGATGAACGAAGATTCAATATTCGAGCGTGGTTATACTGTGGAAGTCTTTTCAACTATGACCAAGTTTCAATTAAGTATAAACTTTTTTTTTTTCTTCAATTTGGCTTCGCACAGTTTGTGCATTTATCTAGTGTCAAGTAATTTAAAATTTAAGTTAACATTTTACAACAAATTGGTTTAATAATGGCCCACCCCTCCCCTTGTGCCATAGGGACCTATCAGACAGAGAGCGGTCACGCGGTCAAGCGTTCTGCATTCGCGTTCTGCGTTCCAGCTTTCAACTGATTTCTACTGATCTGTTCTACTTGACCGCCGCAGTCAGAATGCCTCCTGTGTGAGTATATCTATATAACGTAGAATACAAAGAACGCAAAACTGACCGCTTGAACGCTTGACCGCGTGACCGGCCCCTTAGTAAAGATGATTTTTTCTTTCACTATTTCGGCCATAACTTTTTTCGTTTTTTACTTTCTCGAAGAATTCTTTTTGCACCTTACAGCTTTTGTAAATACACGTCTTTTGAGTTTTTTTTTAATGAGTAGGTACCTATCATAATTTTACAACTCTCTGAGATATAAGGGGATCACACTTTTTCGTGACTCCAAAACTATACCTAGTGAAAACCTACAAAAGGTGCTTAATTTCTAAAGATAATTGTAGTTTGATGGTAGGTATGTTTTGTGCGAGTCTGGTGCCTGAAAAAGGTTTTTTACAAACCTGTGGTACCAGGTCACCAGGGCCCCCACTCCACGGGTACCTATATTTATAAAAACAGTGCAGTAAAAAAGGATGTGTCAATAAGGTGCAATAATTAACAATGTCTGGAACTAAAAAAATATAAATCTTGCGTAATCTGGTAAAATCTGGCAATGATTGCGGCCAGGGTGGACTGCCCCTATACGAGGCACTGTTGCGAGCGACACCTGTCCAGCAACCCAATTAGTTTTTAAGTTACCTATGTGTTGTGTGTATTCTATGCCGTGTGCCTACCTACTGTACCTATGAGTTATGCTCGAAATAAACGTATTTTTTTTTTTTTTTTTTTTTTTTTATTTATTGATTCAATTGAAATAAAACAATTAGGTCCCGCTTTTTCCGTAGGAAAAAAAATGCTGAATCCTACTCTAAGTGAAATACATAAGCCATAGTGAGTATTATATATCCTGTGGTCCGACCGGATGTGGCGACCGTGGTATACCTACACTGTTCATGTAAATCAAAGCACTTGATTTATGGGCACTGTCATGAGAATTGTTCACATTTTTTGATAAATTGTGGGGTTATTAAATAAGTCCGAGCTAGCGGCTCATTGGAGTTACACGACGTACTGAGCGGTCACAATTTGGATTGACAAGTGGCATTATGCTGAGTCCACCGACAAGATGGACAGACGACCTTGTAAAAACTGCAGGTCGGCGGTGGATGCAGGCCGCTTCCAACCGCAACACATGGAAATTTTTGAGGGAGGCCTATGTCCAACAGTGGACGTCCAACGGCTGAGATGATGATGATGATGATGATTATGCTGAGGCCATACGAGCGTATTTTTTTGAGTTGTGAGTCGCGTAATTTCGGTCGCGTAACTGCTGCATTTGTTTTCATAGAAAAGTCCTGTTTGATTAGCCGGATCCACACCGGACGATCCAAAGCGCTCCGATTGCGCGCGGCATGGAGCGCGCACCACGGAGCGTAAAGTGGAGACGTGCCGCGCGCGATCTATGTGCGCGGCGAAGAGCGCGCGCTCCTCGCCGCGTGCGATCCATTTGTTGTCGGTTTTTTGGTCACGCACAAAGGGGCCTCAGTCACTTGGCGCGCGCGGTCTGGACGGTTGTGATTAGAATCGCGCGATCCGCCTTGTGACTCCATAACCAGACAAAATTCAACTGATTCAGTATAGATCGGCAGGAGCGCGTTGGAGCAGCCAGTCAGGATCGCAAAAGATTTCTGTTGGATCGACTAGAACGATCCACGCTCCACGCATCAAAATCTTGGATCGCGGATCGCGGGATCGCCGATCCATTTTGGATCGTCCGGTGTGGATCCGGCTATTCACACGGTGACGCAAAATGAGTTGTCTGTTTTTGTTGAAAGTAGATTACGCGACTCAGTTTTCGCGACTCACAACTCAAAAAAATACGCTCGTTTGGCCTCCGCCTAACAGCTGAGCACTTCTGTGCTTCGGAAGGCACGTTAAATCGCTATCCACATATTTCCAGGAACCCAGCCCTGCCGGGTCCCGTCAGGAATGGGGAAAGAATCGGTTACGTACAATTTGTAGGACCTTGATACAAAGAATACCTACACCACCCTAAACTGCAAAAGGCAATGTGGTGTTTACATTAAACCTCTAGGTCACTGAAAAGAAGACCAAAATCCCCCAAACCGTGTTTGTTGCCTTATTTTTCACAGCATTGGTCGCAAAAGAATAGTAGAATCATTCAGATCTAAAATCGTTTAGCTGTGAGTTCTGCCGTAACATTAAATACAAGAACTAAAACGAAAACTTGTTAAATGTAATGTAGAAACTCCCAACAAACGATTCACATCAACAAACCTATTACGAATGTATGCGTCTCCATCAAAAATCCACGGATCTTCGTCGGCAACATGCAAATAAATATATTATTTCCTCGACTCCTACTGCGATGGAAGAAAAATAGACGTGATGTGTATTGTAAATTGGGTTCTGTGTCTTAATTTTTTGATCTTATAAGTAAAGAAAGAAAAATAAGATTGTCTTATTACTGATTTTTGTTTATGGTTAGCGTTGTTAAAACAGAGATCCTTGTTGGCCGAGGGGATTAGTACCTCGACTTTCGATCCGAAGGTCGTAGGTTCGAAACATGGCCGTGCATCAAAGGATTTTTCGTTTGGAAAAAAATTTATGCGCATTAACAGGAGCTCTAAACGGCGAAGGAAAATATCGTGGGGAAACTCGCGGCTTAGTCAGCCCCACACGTATTGATCATGTCTTTCCTGTGGATATGGCCGGTTAAGCCGAGAGAAAGGTTTAGGTGCTGGGCAAGCCTACTCCATCTCAAATAATATCCCAGGCACTACACTACAGTGTCCCGTTAAGTGTAGGCAAAAATTGCCTCCTGATTAAAAAAATTACAGACACACAGAACATTTAGAGCAAAGTACAATGGAACGGTCAATCTTATTTTAAAGAGATCGAGGATAAAAATTCGATTTAGTGATTTTATTGACTAAAATTTTATTTGCACCATTCTAATGCGGACCCATAAAAATGCGACAGAAGTTCACATTTGCGGGAATCAATATGTTGTTCAAATATGCGAGTGTGTTTGTATTCGATCCGACCCGTCGAGATGGGTTCATTTCGGTAGTTTTACGGTGATGGAGGCTTTTCAGAAACTGAGGAGAAACGACAAATACCACATACTGCAACTGATCATCCAAGGAAAGATAGGAGGGAGAAGAGGAGTTGGCAGGGGACGCCATTCCTGGTTAAAAACCTGCGGGACTGGTTTGGCTGCAGTACCACATCTCTTCTTAGGCTCTAAGAAGAGATGTGGTACTTTCCAAAATAAAAATAGCCATGATGTTGTCCAATCTCCGATAGGAGGGGAACCCAAAGAAGAAGAAGAAGGAGGCTTTTCAAGGGGTAGGTATTAGTAACACTATAAACGGGATATTCAGTCAAATCTCAGTCATCATCATCATCAGTCAAAAATATTTTCGAAATAGTTTATGGTAATTATGATAATAATATTATTATAGAGTAAAGTTGCGGGAGTTTCATTTAATTTTCCACCATCTTCTACCATTTCAAAGTATTCATCGTAAAAAGACAATTTTTGTTGGAACAAATTCGAGTTAGCGACTTTACGTGTGAAACAAAATATACCAACAGATGATAAGAGTTTATACTGCTAAGTACCTAATCTACTCTCGAACGTTGGTTTTTGGATAATCTGGAGAGTAGCCAAATAATAGCTAAAAACGGTCATTGACCTTAAAAAAATTCTAAGAAAAGTCATGTTTTACGTAATATATCGATTCCTAGCCAATTTACATAAATTAATACGCAATGCTATGAATTTGTGATCGTAAAATAATTAATTTTAATAATGCCAGAACGAGTCGGCATAATTCGATATAACTAAAAAAAATGTTTTTAATATGTTATAATGTTAAAACCAACCGGTTTTTTTTGTCTTAAATGATTCTGCTGTGAATTGAACTGCGTAAAATTTAGCTAACATTTTACGATAAGGAGGAATTGCTTTAGCTGAATGGTAATACAATTCACACTATGAAACACATTCTGCCGTGCTTTCGGAGACAATACCCAAGTCAGTTTTTTTTTGCCAAAAATTAGTTTTCTGTGCCGAATTATAGATCTCTACGAGCTCATTCCGAATCTTTATTAAACTCATTTTTGGCAAAAACCGACTTAGGCGGTTCTCACACTGGCAACGCACCCCGCTGCGTTGTGCAGATCTGCAGATTTTATCATTGAAAATCCCGCACGTCGATGCGTTGTCAGTGTGTTGTAGGTAGGTACTATGCGTGTTTTCTATATAAATTGAGATAATTGGATACAATTTTAAAAACTGCAGCGACTACATTGCAGTGTGAGAACCGCCTTACTGTAGCACGTACACCAGTATGCACGATTTACGAGTTTACTATTCTATCCGTGACTATAGTAAAGTATCTTAATTGTATGGAATTCAGTGCAGCACCTGTAGCGGTAACTAAACTAAGTTCAGTCTATACAATTGTCCATACTTTACTATAGTCACGGATAGAATAGTAAACTCGTGCATACTGGTGCTCGAGGCACGGTTGTCTTTGATAGCGCGCAGCATTGTGATTCACAAATAACTGCCTTTTTAGCTCCGAATCATGATTGCGTAACTTTGATAGCAACAATCTATCTGAGACATATCTGATATGCAAATAATAGCAAACCCATTGGTCCTAGAACTGTCTCGTAAAATAAAGGGAATGCGCAAAAAAGGGCTCAATCCTTCGCATTCGAAGTTCGTATAGCTTATAGCTCTAATTCCGACCGACCGATATTTCACATAACATTACCATAATCCCCCAACACTAACAAGTAAATAGGCAATTGCTATGCGAGAGGCATCAGGGGCTTAAGCCGGGTTTAGGAAGTTGTGACGACGTTTTATTAACGTCGTTACACCAACGTCATTCGTTGGTGTAAGTAACGGGCAACGTGATTAACCGGGCATTATTCATAAATAAATATTGCTGGATATTTCACACAGCGCCATCTAGCCCCAAAATAAGCAAAGCTTGTACTATGGGAACCAGATAACCGATAGAAAACTTAATGTTCATACTATTATTGTCATGTTAAGACAAATATTTGAAGTTTACTCATCAATGTCTTGATTTTAGGTCGGGGTAGCGCCTTAACAGCCCGCCCCTGTATTTTAAAGAACATACCCTTTAGACCGTGAAAAGGAAAAATTACGACAAAATAAATTAATAGGTAGGTATCATTACAATTTTATACTAAGCACAGTCGTCTTTTTTATTTATTTATTTGTACCTATTTATTTATTTACAACACGTGTTGGGCTTACAGTCAAACCAAAACGCCCAAGACGTCTAAACTAATTCGAGTAAACTTAAGAACAAATTTAAATTTAGATTGTCATTGCAATTAGAATTTAACACATACTTATATTTGCAATATACAGAGGCGTTAAAAGAAAAATGGTATCAGTACAGTACAATCTCACTAATCCGGCACTATTAAAAACCAGAGGGTGGTGAGGGTACAAACTGCTTTTTTACTCACGCCAATTTTCACCTAGTCACTAATATTATTAGCACAGCACAATATACCTCGGTCATTCTCAGGCGCAGCATTTTTTCGGTGGCACAATTTTTTTTTAGAATTTGGATGTTTTGACATGAAATATCCAATCTAGATTTAATTTAGTAATTATTAGTACAAGAGGGAACTCTTAAAGCCTAATGGTTAAAAAGTTATTTGATTTTGAAAAATTGGTGCCCACCGAAGTCAATATTCTAATCACCGAAATCAAATACATTAAAATTTGGTTAAAAAGTCAACAGTCTTTAGTTCGATCTATAATTATTACATAAAAAAATAGGTATTTATAGATAAAAAATCATTTCAAAAAGGGGTTACATCATTAAACCCCTTGAAAGAGTTAAATTATGTTTCAAAGTTTGTATGGTGATAATATAATACTAGTAGTTCTCCCCGAACTGAGATCTCGCGCATCGTAGATGGCTTACTTTTGGACTTTCTTCTGGCTACCCCTATACTTTCAAGTGCTACTACTGCCGAGTATGCCTATTGTGCTAGCTCGTCATGGTAAAATTACTAGTATGCATGCAATACATAATGTCGTTTCTAATTTTTATGAATTCTCGTCGTATTTCAAAAACTATTTTGGAATTTTCAAATAAAGACATTTGACACCCAACTCAATATATTTGTTTAACTTTTTTTTACCCCCCTTGGGAACCCAATAAGCTCACAACCCTTTCATCGATTAAGCTCATATGCTCCACCGTATATTTCCATACCACAAACTATTGACCTACCAAGTTTCATGCAGATTGGATGAACGGTTCGACAGTTATGCGAGAACAAGAATTCGTGAAACATACAAACATACAAAATACAAAGCAAAATCGCCCAACTTGCCACCAAGATCTTCGCTCGCTCGATCGATTAGATAAGACATTTTGATTGGATGGTAATTTCGATTCCGGCTGTCCAAAAGTCAAGAGCTAGGAACACGTCCTGGCTGGCATCCACCCGAGCATATACTACTTTAAGTTAGTCTCTCTTGTAGAATCCAGCCGCTTCAAACCTTGTACTAGGTACTACTACAGGTGGCTGCCTGATTCGGCATCAGCTCCTCTCATTCACATACTGACGGATGCTTTCCTCACTAGTTATCGGGTCTAGTTGGAATATATTATAAGCCAATGGTCGTTTAAACAGCCTGCAGGGCGAACCTGGCAGAGTGGAGGGCTATCCCACGTCAGTTGGGGGAAGGCTTCGGCCGATGCTTCTTATCTACGAGAAAAAATCCATCCGCGTCAGTCCTCCTCACATCACAAATGGGTATTTCCTGTTGTGTCAGAATTTTCTGTCGCTTTCACCGCGTCAGGTGCTGCTTTAACGCTTGGCGCCAGACTGCTACCGCGTCAGGTGCCAAGCGTTAAAGCAGCACCGTTTCCGCATTTGGACTCGATGGTGGTTCTTTATGCGTGGGGATAACCTGGCTCGTTAGGTACGTAGCCAACCTAGCTCTCCTAGAAGCACAACAGCTTCCTGGGGTCTTCACCGGCTTAGAGGAGCGACCTCGGGATACTAAATATTTGTTGCCATTGTGTTGCTACACCCGCACATTCCAGGACTACGTGAGCAGCTGATTCTTCTTCGCTTAGACATCCCCTGCAGAGTGGACTGTCCGTGGCACCGATGTTATACAGATGTGTGTTGAGGGTACAGTGTCCTGTCAATGTCCCTAAGATTATTTCGAGGTCTTTTCTTTGTAGGTTCATCAGACGACACTCTGAAGTGTCGGATTGTCTGTCTCCAGCGATATTTGTGTAGGTTTTGGGTATGTTGCCTCATCCAGATGCATAGTTGAGAAAAGGGCGTAGGCAAGAATGAGGTTGGGCTCTAACTCTTTAGGTTGAAAGCTGCAATTGAGCTGTTCTTTTATTTTTTATAGAAGCCGACACTACTCTGGGGCACCTTTTTTATGCCAGCTTTCTCTATGATTCAATACAATTATCATATATCAGGAAACAGCACTATAAGTGCTATGAAACTGTCTTTACCCTTCATATATTTCCACGGAAAACACTGAAATCAATACCACCGGAATCAAAATTATGAGCAAAACCCTAGATATTTTTAAAAGTAACCAAAATATTGAATATTAGTCTGCATAATGGAAATCTAGTATCTCTAAGATACACTTTTGTTATAATTTGAAAATAATTGCTTAAATGGATTTGAAAAAAAACATTACACCGAACTCATCTTGGAGGGTATACCAAGCCACCGAAAACGATTTTGTTCCTCAATAAAAGAGACACACAGAGACCCACAGACCTGGTTGTTCTCTCCATCAATGCGGAGGGGCTGATAGTTATTCTTACTCTAACAACTGTTCTTGCAACTATTAGAGAACAGGGTATATGCGTAGATCGGTGCGCGCCACCGATATCAATTCAAAACCTCGGACGGGACTAAAACTACTTGTAACTTATCAACGAAAGCCTAATATTTATTGGGAATATTATAAAATAAGCTAGTAATTATCTGGTGTTTTGTGAACACATTCAAAATAGCGCCACGTTTTATAGAGAAAAAGATAAAAAATAATTTACATCGCAAAATGTGTCTGGGACATACCACCGAGGCTCAAATTTCAGCGGTTTTTATTTTTTTTAACTATTTTAAATTTATTTTATCTAAAAGAAAACATAGACTTCTTCTAGTATTTGATCATAACTATCATACAAAAAAGAATCAAGCTGTTAGAAATCTATTTAATAGAGGTTTTTGGCCCGGACGATTTTTTTGAGCCGTTTGCGAATGGCCCACCTAACATTCTTCTTGTACCAGATACCTTTTTTCTGTATAACATAGCCATTTTTTATACGTAATTAGAAAAATAAAATATTAAAGTGCTGGATTTAAAATTTAGAGCGTTTGATAATTGCAATTTTAAAATTTAAAATGGCCGCTTTCTTAAGAGCCCTTGTCTTAAGTGAATGTGCATTAATGAGTCTTCGTTGAACACTGAATTTACATAGTAACAAATGATGACAGACACTATAGCTAGGTCCTTATTAGATTCTCCCAAGAGAACATTTATCATTCTAGTTAATGGTACGAGTCCGAGATCGAACGCAGACTGCAAACTGCAACCGAAAACTGCAAATCTCTATAAATTGACACAGTTTTTTTTTTTTTTTTTTTTTTAAAGTTAAATTTGTGACCTAAAGTTGCATTAAAGGTAGAATCAGACGGTTCACTCAATTGAAAGATCACTCGAATGAAAGCTGGGGTTTTCTATGACACTTTTATTTCATTTTATGTTGTGTCACTTTGAGTGAAATAAGCAAAATGAACGAGAGAAATAAACAAAAAATGAACCGTCTAATTCCACCTTCGCTTCCCTGTTTCAGAGAGAAAATTGTCGACCCCTATTTGCGTCATGGCATTCTAAAACTCCGTCACCAGAATCGTCTCCATATAAAATAATCAATTCTTGAAGTTTATCAAGTTTGGAATGAATTAAAATGTTCGTAGTAAACGAGGGGTATCGTACCTCGACTTTCGATCCGAAGGTCGTGGGTTCAAAACCTGGCCGTGCATCAATGGATTTTTCGTTTGGAATTTTTTTCATGTGCATCATCAGAAGCTCTAAATGGCGAAGGAAAATATCGTGAGGAAACTCGCAGTTAGCCCCACACGTATTGACCATGTCTTTCCTGTGGATATGGCCGGTTAAGCTGAGAGGCTGGTGTAGGTGCTGGGCAAGCCCACCCCATCTCAATAATGTCCCAGGCACTACAGTGTCCCGATAAGTGTAGGCAAAGATTGCCTCCTGACACTGTATAAATCATCTAGTAAAGATGTAAAGACCTGGAGTAGTAGTTAGGAAACTAGTATAATCCCAAAAATGCTAAAAACCTACTTACCCACCTTATCGAATCTCGGCCGATATTTCGCGCGTTTTTCGTCGCGTTTCCCGCGCTTTTCCTCGGCCCAGGCGCTAGCCATTCAGTCGCTCGCGAACGCAGCCCGAGGCGCGCGTCGCCCGCTCCTGCCCGTGATATCTCCCTACCGCTATTTTCGACTCAGTGACTAAATATAAAAATTATAACAATTTTGTGAAGGATAAAATTAATTTGTGACAGTGCTGTGTAGTGAAGTGACTGTGGGATTTTTTTCGGACCGCGGCGATGACAACGTTGTAAGTATAAATTTAATTTTTTTGCGGTTTTTTTTCTATATTTACAACGTGAGTGCATTTTATTAAGCCCTACATCCTAAAGCGTTGATTGTTCAATTGAACAATGAGTGACGATTTGATTGATAATAGAAAATAGGTCAAATAGTTGATTATTTTTTCCGTTAGTGTCTATTTATAAAGATTCTAAAACCTAAACATACCTAAAAATATTGTTTTATCTGAACACCTGCTAGTAAAATTTACATATTTGAGAATATCTAATTTTTGGCACGGTCATTAGATAAAATATTGTCCGATTGATTTTAGTTTTCAACTAATCATTCATTTAGATTCACTCGATTTAATAATATTTTTTTTTTTTAGATAAATCATGGGGAAGAGAAGAAATAGATTTCAAATTTAAATGTAAATTGATTACTGTAGCAATTCAAGACGATTTATTATTTCACAAACCATTGGTTTTATTTTTGCGATGATAAAAATCAATAACGATACTCTTGATCTAATGTTTTATGAGTTTGTTACTCGTCCAAACCAAAACAGCTTTATTGATTGACTATTTATTACCAATAAACCTGAGAGGTAATCGGACGTAAATTCTTCACTATGCTTTACATTCCCGAAGTTAAAAATACCTAAGCACTTCGAAAATGCATCCGATTCGATGATTTTCTTCGGAAAGTTAACATTCTTTCAGCAAATAAACGTCACTTTCCAAATCCAGAATATATCCATACATAGATCTATTCTCTATTAAAAACGAATCTAATTGTTAACGGGACATTTCCTTCTGAGTATAAAATCAAAAATCTGAGTGTCCGCGCAGAAGCAAAACGTGTGAAAGTAGATACTTATGAAGTCTAATAAAAGGTAGCTCTTTTAAGTTACTGTACTTTTTCACAATTTCAAAGTAAAATTTGATAAGCTACTGTTAAAACGTTAATCAACAAGTAAAATAAACTCCTTCAAATGAATGCTGGTTAAAACTGTTCATGGTATAAGCCGTGTCATACGTTATTTCTTAATCGAATAACAAGTTTACTTGATACCTTACTCCTCGTCATAATTGATGGATGGATGAATGAATTTTGTTAAAATTTGAATGAAATTTGTTACTATTTCATGGCTAAAACTTGAAATATAAAAAAAATAACACATAGGCTACTTTTTATCCGGTTAGGTCCACGCGATTGAAACTAGCATACAGTTAAACAACCGTTTGGAGTATTAGAAAAGAGAGAAAATCTATGCTGAGAATCACTGATCTAACCCAATATATTCAGATGTGGCTTCTAGCTCCGAAAAGTCAATATGTGTGAATCTGAACCTCGGGATTTCTTTCTATTTTCTTTCACCTTTTGCGAGTGTATCACGCATTTCGATTCACGAAGAATTGTGAATGATGCGTATTTGAACACGTATTTTTTCTGAGACTAGAAGTACAATAATCGTCTTTTATAATGCGTGCTGCTGCCGAATGGAATAAACTGCCTTCGTCTGTGTTCTCATCTACATATAACCCGAACACCTTTAAAATGAGAGTTAATAGGCATTTTCTAGGGAAGCTCGCTCCATCGTCGACTTCATCCATGCCCAGGCAAGGAGCGAAGTCAAGAGCTAACCTATCTTAAATAAAAAAATAAAAAAAACATTAATTTGTGTCCTTTGCCCGAAGTGCGACAACCTAAGCAAACACAGCTGTTAGAAAAACAAAACAGATTCTAATATAATATTATAGCTGTGTACATTGTGTACGAACAGTGGTTCAATATAACAATGTGGCTGGCTCATTGAGATAATGTTTATTGCTCCTACTGCGTACAATAACAGACAATTGTCGAGCGACGGATAAATGCACTTGAACTTGAACGATTGTTCACGATATATTATTTGAAAAATTGAGTATGCAGTAACCATCTATAGTAATGGAGTTTTTTGGCATCGTAAAGACTTACCCCTTACTTATGAGAGATGATAAAAGTTGAACACTGGTTAAACAACTTCCTGTCTCTATTCGTCACTATCCACAAATAAAGACAGGATGTTGTTTAACCAGTTAACTTAAAACATCTTTCTTAAGTAAGACCCTTAGGTTTAAAGTTTTTTTTTCATTTAGACTTTGTAATCGAAATAAATAAAGCAAGCCCTTCAAAACAGAAGCGCTCAGTCATAAAGGCCAATGCCTTCACCTATCTATTTTCTGTACTATTGCCTAACTTCGATGATATAATCAAGAACGACTGAGCAACTGAGTAATAACGCAAAAATAAATAAATTTGAGTATGGGACCATTTTTTAAAGTATCTATCAATAACCAAATTATCTCTATATCCTCAATTAACACGTTTGAGTTTTTTTCTCTATCTCGAGTTAGAGTGATGAAACATTAAGTTTGAGGTGTGTCATTTTAACTAGCTTTTATTTAACTTGCCGCTTTAGATATTATGTATTTTTACTTTTTATCAAAATTGGTTACGAGACTCCTTTGAGTGTTTTTCGCTATTGTATGTTTGTGCTATTGTAGTAGTTTCAGATTTGGCCCTAGAGGCACTCTTGAAAAACTCACCCTGTATAACTCGGTTCTGTCTGACTGAGTGTAGATAGACAATATTTGTGAGAACAGTAAACATACTCATATACTAATATACTCATATACTCATAGGAGTTTATATTTTGATGTTTGGTTGATGGCCGCGCGATATAAAAAGGCACAACTTTCCGGCATAGGCTTTTGACACACACAGTGTCCGATTGAGTTGATTTCTGTTCATAACTCCGAAGATCTTCCACAGATCCTCACCAAATATTTGTGGCACCAATTGGAAAGTATACCCTTAAGAACAAAAAAAAAAAAGAATTTTCCAAATCGCTCCAGGCGTCAGAGTAATAGGTGAACATACATAAAAAATAAGCACAAAAAAAAGGTTCGACGAATTGAGAACCTCCTCCTTTTTTGAAGTCGGTTAAAACTGCACACTTACAATGTACGTGACAACTATTTATGGCAACATTAAAGATTAATCTTTCTGATTTTGTAAGAGACAGATATTTTGGCAACTTTCCATATAGTTTTTTGTCTGTGCATCATTAGGTATGGTTTATTTAAAGTGGTTTGTTTTTCACATAGACCTTGATAAGTGCCACACATAGATTATGGTGACGATTCACGCCTAAGACCGAGACTGGAGGCCGTGACCAGGGACCGAGAGAGACCGTTGTTATATAAACCATGGACGTATATAAGGGGGGGGGGGGGGTTAGGGGGTCCGGACCCCCCCCCCCCCCCCTTAGCCCATTAAGTTCGGAGGAAACCTAGTCAATTTTTGTATTTTGGAACCCTTGGACCCCCCCCATAACAAAGATCTTTGTATATTGGAACCTTTGGACCCCCCCCTTAACAAAGCTATACAGGGTGTGGCAAATTCTTGGTCACTGAAGGGTAGCTACCTTTTCTCTTGTAGTTAGAAAGTTTTGTTCTTAGGAAACTTCAGTTTTATTTTGAAGAAAAAAATAATTGCATTTTTAGATTTTTGAAAAAAAGTACAGTTAGCCTAAAAAATTACATTTGTCAAAAAAAACAAGTTGGTCTTAATCGACTCTATTTCCCACCAGGAACACTTCTCCCAAAGTAACTTATCAAATCAAATCGTAAGTTTTTGCAATAATTCAAAAAAACACATCCCATACATTTTCTATGAAATTAGTAGTTGTAAACATTATAGTGCCACTTATTCGATCGTTCTTAATTTAATTTCATAACTGCTCCGGCAAGCTGGGAGGCTATTGTAAAGCGCGTATTTAAATTTAGAACAAAGTGCTTCCCTGCAGATGTACTAGTGGTATGCTCCATGCATACCATTCTCTCTTGCGGCTCTGTCTTAGGCGCCTGAGGCTTTACAATAGCCTCCTAGCATGCCGAAGCAGTTACGAATTTAAATTAATAACCATCGAATAAGTGGCACTATAATTTTTACAACTACTAATTTCATAGAAAATGTATGGGATGTGTTTTTTTTGAATTATTGCAAAAACTTACGATTTGATTTGATAAGTTACTTTGGGAGAAGTGTTCCTGGTGGGAAATAGAGTCGATTAAGACCAACTTGTTTTTTTTGACAAATGTAATTTTTTAGGCTAACTGTACTTTTTTTCAAAAATCTAAAAATGCAATTATTTTTTTCTTCAAAATAAAACTGAAGTTTCCTAAGAACAAAACTTTCTAACTACAAGAGAAAAGGTAGCTACCCTTCAGTGACCAAGAATTTGCCACACCCTGTATATACCTACGCCCCTGATATAAACTGCCGGTTCTCTCTCTTGTGTCACTTTCGCGCGCACCTACAAAGCCGGGCGGTCAGGTCACTCATCGTGACTATTCAGTCGTTTTAGCATGAAGAAGTAGGTAATACATACATAAGTATACATAGATACGCAAACAGTTGCGAATTTATTATCTGTTATTATCACTGATCGGAGTAGGTAGAGCTATTTAGGTTCATTGACCGCAAATATTGATGTTAATATGGATATTCCACGGGATTCCGACTAATACTCCGGGATTCGATTATACAAATAGTTTGTTCTTTTCAATCATGTTTCGATTTTTGAGGAACTAATAATTTGTATGGTATGTGCTTGTACAACTTCAGAATGAAAATGTTAAATGATTGTTGATTCTTGTATAAATATAAGAAATTGTTACATAAAAAAATATATGTGTGTTCATGAATCAAGTTTCTATCTATTTATTATACAATCCTTAAACCCGTATATAGCAAAAAGCAAAAAGCTTTTTATTATTTTTCTAACTAAAAAACGAATCCCGGGATTCGGGGAATATCCATATTATTCTATCATATAGCAAGTACATAAAATAGCTCTACCTACTCCGATCACTTGTTATTATTTATACTCAGAGAAGAAAACCAAAGAAATAATAGGTAAACTTTAAATTAAAAAACCAACCGCTCTAAACTAAACTCCACTCAACTTCTGATCAAATTGAAACACCGTTTAAACTATTGCCTTAACTATTGCATCCTTTTTTGTTAGATGTTGTCAATAGTGACAGGGCGAATTGTGAGCATTGTTTAACCAGTGTTCAAGTTAAAAGTCGTTTATAAGTAAGGCCTTAAATGTCTAACAGAAACCAGTTTTAAGCTTTTACGACTTGTCTTTGTGAAAGAAATGGGCAGTTTATGTTGATTAATTAAATTCCACCTTAACGCTATGAAAAGGAGTTCCAAATTACAAAGCGTTCTGTGCAATTGTCATTCGGAAACTAAATTTTCAAACAAAATTTTCATAGAAAATTGTGATTTTTTTATATTTTGACGAAAGAATTTGATGCCAGGATAGCGATTATGCAGACTTCTCAAACATTTTCTGTATTTTCTATGAAACTTACACAAAGGCATTATTATTCTATAGGTACTTACATAAAATACAAACTGGGCAGATACATTTTTTTTTAATTAAAATTAAAAATTATCTATATTTGTGAGGTCCATTTCATAAATATTTCTTTATTTTAGTTAAATCTCGCGTAAATCTCGCCCAATTCTGCATACATGGTCTTTGCTTAAGTTCCATTGATTTGTTCTTGTTAAAATCTTGTAGTTTGTTCAAAATAATACTCTATTTCTTTTCATATAGCGTTTAATTAAGAAAGTATTGGCAAAAGTTTATATAAAGAGAAATCGGAAACTATCTTCTTGTTACATCCAAAGGGAGCATTGTTCAAAGTTGGAAGGTTGTGAATACTTTTACAAACAAAGCCTGGAGCGACTTGCGAAATTGTGTCGAACATCGCACGACTCGATGTGATGCGAAGATTGTGAAGGCTGTGCAGCTTTGATCGATTAAAATTACATAAGGACTATTAATATCTACAGAGATTGAGCGTATATATACACAGCGTGCCACACATCGACAGCAGATATCACCGATAGTGGCCGCTCTCAAACAAAAGACTGAGAGAGAAGAATCATAACGTAATATAGGCGCACAGACACAGACAGATACAGTATTTGCGCAAAGAATTATGTCTGCACGGTGCGTGTCTGTCCGTGTCTGTGCGGCTACGTTACGCTAGCTGCCGGTCAATTTAAATAGAGAATCGTATAAGGCCAAAATTCTTTGCGCAAATACTGTATCGTCTGTGTCTGCGCGGCCTGTGTCTGTGCCTGTCTGTGCGGCTATATTACTTTATGCTTCTCTATCAGTATTTTGTTTGAGAGCGGCCGCTATTGATGATGTATGTCGTTGTTGGCACGCTAATGCGTCTGAGTGGGGAATTCACTAGACGGACATACCCGCGGGCAAGTCTGCAGATAATACTCGCTGGACCTCGCTATTATAGGTCTGTGCTATGTTTGCTAGTCTAGGACCGTCACATTAAACCTGCCAGACTGACATATCTGCAGATTTACCCGCGGGCATGTCCGTCTAGTGAATGCCCCGTTTTACAAACACATAGCGTGCCAGACGACACATAGCGTAACGTAGCCGCACAGACACGGACAGGTACGCACCGCGCGGACAAAATTATTTGCGCGAATACTGTGCCTGTCTGTGTCGTTACGTTTACTGTGCGGTTACGTTAAGATATGAATACGTTCATACAAACTATAGAAGAATATTAATTTGTCTGCCACGCTGCGTGTCTGTTACGCAAAAAACCTCCACTGGGGTAAAATAGCTTTTTGGGGGTAATAGAACGAAACCAGATCTTTAAGACAAAAACAGTTTTTTTACACTCTAATAGATTTATAAGGGGGTAAAACATAAAAGGGGGTAAAACATAAAAGGGGGTAAGATCTGTTTCATTGACATGTCATAGGGGTTACAAGATTGAAAAGGTTAGGAGCCACTGTTAGTGAGTTTGGGGTCTATTCAAAAATCTGATAGCCATGCGGTATCCCTTTAAGTAAAATTAGCATTATTTAGGTACCCAAATAAAACATTTTAATTAAAAACCCTTCCCTCTCATTCCTTGACCAAGGCGGATCATTAACATTCTCCTAGCAATGGAAATTAAACTTTATTAAGGTGGATCAAGATTGAAAGTGGCAATTATGAGTTTTCTCTTTGTGACATCTCAATAATTTGTTCCAAATAACTTTGGAGAGTAAAATCCTTGGGTGTCAATCTTTATTATTCATTAATCTTCATTAAAAAGATATGGTGATTTTTAATACTTATGAAAGATGTTTAAAGTTGAACACTGGTTAAACAATGTCCTGTCTCTGTTTGTCACTATTCACAAATAAAGACAGGACGTTGTTTAACCAGTGTTTAACTTTAAACATCATTCATAAGTAAGACTCAAAATAGATAGCAATGAAAGAAGTTATTATTAAAAATAATGATCCAAACTCTTACTGCTCTACTTAAAAACTCCGCTCAACTTCTGGCAAAATTGAAACACCGTTTAAACTATTGCCATCCTTTTTTTGTTAGATAAAGTCAAATAGTGACAGGGCGAGTTTTGAGCATTAACTAGTGTTCAAGTTGAGAGGCATTTTTAAGTAAGGCCGTGTGTTAAGTGTACCTCTGTTATTGTCAACAGAAATCAATACGGAGTGGAAACTCTTTCAAGAAATGGCTGACCATTATGTTTATTTAGAACATTCTACCCATCGTTAAAGATATAAAAAGAAATACTTACAACTCTTTTGTTTTGCATTCGGTTAATTAGACGACATTTTAAAGGCAGCTGTGAGGTTAAAAAGGCTGTTATAGCAGAATCACAAGGAATTTAATGTCGAATGCCGTCTCTTTTCATGGACTGAGAGTGACAAGAACGGCTTTATCGCAATTCGTATTGTGTTTCTGCTACAGCGGCCTTTTTAGCTCCACTGAAAGTGACAAGTACGGCCTATATTGCAATTCCTATTATGATTCTGATATAGCGGCCTTTTTAGCCCCGCTGAGATACCACATTGTCTAAAGACCTGCCTTCATAACTGTAGTTTATCTGTGTGAGTGCATCGGCGGCGTGTGCGTGCGCCTATGCATCTGACGTCAGTCTCGAATAAAATATGAAACTACTAGCTGCTGCCCGCGGCTTCGCTCGCGTGGTATCCGGATAAAAAGTAGCCTATGTTACTCTCCAGCCATCCAATGATCTCCACACAAAAAAATCACTTCAATCCTTCGCTCCGTTTTGACGTGATTCCACGACAAATAAACAAACAAATAAACACACTTTCACATTTATAATAGGGGTACGGATATAGCAGCGCGTGCCTTATTGCTGACACTACTTACCTACCTCTTACATTACAATAACCAGAGTGTACTGCCCACCATGACTTACAGAGCCGAGACATGGACGCTCATGCAAGAGGCTATGGATACATGATGAGAGTTGCATAGAGAGCCATGGAGCTTCAACAAGCTTAAAGACCGTAGTCCCAACATTGAGATTCGAAATCGAGCAAAGGGAAGTTGGGAACATTGTACGGAACTAAATTGGCGTTGGGCAGGACCTGCAGGCTGATTGTCTAACTTGTCTCAAGCCTCAAATTGGCCTCAAACTGCCAAAACGATCGCGTAGGTTTCTTTTGTCGCGTCCGGTCTGGTTGAGTGAAAGAGCTACTTGCGTGATCACTGAACTGTCATAATTGACAGTTTGAGACCGATTTTGGTTGCTATCAAATATTTCTTTGACTTAATTTTCAATGACATAGCCGCCGTTGCGAGCACCCTGATCGACGAGCGAGTAAAACTGCGGTCTTATGGTTCGTCGGCAAAGCTCGCCGGTGTATCATTGCAATACCGCGGTTTTGTGAGTTGACGAGCCTGAATCAAGGCTGAAAATTCAAAACCGAAAAATTCAAACTGAAAATTCAAAACCTCAATTCGACTACGATACGACTGTTTCACTCGCTAGTCGATCAGCCAGCACCAACGAACCACGAGTAAAACCGACGTTCTTTAAAACCGCGGTATAGGCTCGTACGTCGATCACCCACTGAAGATGAGGCCAGCGGCGGACCGATAAGATTGGCACACGCAAAGGGAGGCCTATATCCAGCGGTAGGTGAAGTCGGGCCGCGGTGAACTGTTTCAAAGAGTTTAAAGTGAAACATTTGCATTAAATAACTGCCGCTGGTCGCGAAGGAACAGGAGTAGAATCACCTAGCTCTTAAGACGTTTCAAAGTGGTACACTTGTGATCTTATTGAATAAACGAATTTGACTTTTGACTTTTTGACTTTTGCTATTTACTCTGTGCGAAGGGACGAACGGCCCTTTGTAATTTGAAAAAAACCGGTCAAGTGCGAGTCGAACTCGTACGCCGAGGGTTCCGTGCCTAGCCATGGTGCCAATTAAGCTAGTGCCCTTAATTGTATGAGCGCCCATACAACTCGGAGGACAATTTTAATTGGCGTCAACTATGTATGTATGGGAACACCCTTTGATTTTCAACTTTTTTAACTTTTTGGAATTTTTCCTTTATTTGTGCTATAAGACCTTGCTTTTTGCCAAATTTCGTTATTCTAGGTCAACGGGAACTACCATTTAGGTTTTCGACCCAAAACCTCTAGGGTACTTCCGGTTGACCTAGAATTGTCAATTTTGGTTACAAGCAAGGTCTTCCAGCACAAGTAAAGGAAAAATTCCGAAAAATAAAAAAAGTTGATAATTAAGGTAAGTTTTGGTACTCACAAGTTTTCACGAAAACCTAAATTTGCCTATATCTTTTTATAGTGTTGACTCAGGACCTTGATTTTTATACTCACAGTAGGGACTATAGACCTTAGTATATGGTATAAATTTCAACTTGCTAGCTCTACCCGTTCCTGAGATAATCGATGGTGACACACGGACAGACAGACAGACAGACGGACAGACGGACAGACGGACAGACGGACAGACGGACAAGAAAGTGATCTTATAAGGGTTCCTTTTTTTACCTTTTAAGGTACGGAACCCTAAAAACCCTAAACAAATTGTAAAAGTTGAATTATATCCTTTTGTCGAATCAGAAATTTTTGAAAGAACTTGGGGTAAGTCAATTAAAAATTTGAAATTTCAAATAATTAATCCCTAGAAGTATACAAATATACTAAGAATTAAGGTAAAACATCAGAATTTAAGAATTCTCGTTGTATTTCATTATTAATTTATGAAATATGCACGTACTCATGTTTACATTTTTTTAACACAAAATCAAAGTAACAGAGTTAGAGAGTGGCCACACTGCGTTTTCTGCAGTGCGTTTTTGAGCTGCGCGTTTGTATCGATACAAACGCGCGTTCGCAACGCGTTTTTTTCCATACAAAAGCTAATTGGGAGGGGGGCAGCGCGTTCGCATCGCGTTCGAATCGCATTTGTATCGATACAAACGCGCTGCAAAAAACGCAGTGTGTCCACTCCCTTAGCCAATTCAAAACCCGACCGTGCATCATAAGCTTTTTAAAAGAATTT
This sequence comes from Camptogramma bilineatum, assembly GCA_958496255.1. Classification (NCBI taxonomy): domain Eukaryota; kingdom Metazoa; phylum Arthropoda; class Insecta; order Lepidoptera; family Geometridae; genus Camptogramma; species Camptogramma bilineatum. The sequence goes on from OY292472.1 coordinate 1,268,276, forward strand.
ATATGCGCATTAACACAGGCTCTATCTATACGGTGGAGGAAAACATCTTATGGAAACCAGTTAGCTTTCTAATAGCGGCAAGTGGTTTATAACCTGCCACGTATGGAATGCTTACTTCTCCAAAATGTGGGCTTGTACCAAATTTATATTTCGGCAAGCCTCTGAATACCCCCTTAGACATCTTTAAATGATCTAGAATGCCTAATAAGATCTGAGATAATGTCTACCTCACCTTGGGGGAATCCCCAACTGTCGTTCCTAGCGTTCCATGATGACCTACAAAACTCCACCATAGGAGCTAGCTCAAACAAGCTTACGTCGAATTTGCACTATATAAAGACAGATATAAAAGACAAGGCGTCTTTTCCTTCTGTTATGTCCCATCTGAAGAAACATTAGGAAAAATACGTTTATTTATACATAAAAGGATTCCTAATGTTTTCGCCAGTAAACGAACTCAAACAAAAATACATCAAAGTGACGTAATCAGTGACTTTGTAGCACAATAGAAAAGCGTAAATCAAATCAGCGCGGAAAATTGACGATGGGATGTACCGAGTAGAGACAATGTTGCGGACATATTTCTAGGAAAATAAGTAGAGTAATGTTTTTGGTGTGAATTTATGCAGGCAGTGTGCTATGATAGCTGTGTCGGCTGAGTGGGATAGGACGTCGAGTTTTGATCCAAAGGGTTCAAATACCAACCGTAAGTAAAGTAAATTCATATGAGCTAGTGGCCAAATCTGGTGACGGAGTTTTTAGGCCACCAAAAGGCCTCTGTCATGGCTTAACGTGCAAGCAAGCTAAGCGGTGTGAGGATGCGTAGCGATGCTGTAAAACGGTATGCAGATGAGCGTTGGGAGGATGCGTAGCGAGTTTCATTCGACAACGCTACATTGACATATAAAATATTTGCAACACATCCATAGCAACACATCCGTAGCTCACATGCCTCGTTTGATTTGTAGCTAAGCCATTTCCACTAGAGTAGTAAAAGAAGTGAAATGAAGTGAGAGCTACGTAAATGAAGTGATTCTATTGGTGCTTTACAAACACATCCCTCGCTACACATCCTCGCACGTCTTTATACTTTTCAAAGTGTATTTAGAAAATTACTTTGTAAATAAACTAGACGAAAAAACATGCTAATGTATTAGGAAATAACTAATTTACTCCATCAATAACCGTAGCCCTCACTCAATAAGGATTTACAAATTTGATGAAAAAAACAAATCGGCTTACGTATTTCGGTGGGCAAGTTGAAAAAATATACTCAAAGATAAGTATGGAGGAAAATCTCGTTCAATAAAATAACCAATCTTTTACCAAAGAAACAAAGAAATAATTTTGAGATGGGCTCCCGGAGGGAAATAACACTTTGGAATTTTTTAGCTGAGTTTTATTAAATTTAATTTCATAATGTCGGTCGGTACCTAGGTACCTTATTTTTTATGAGACTTTGTTTCTTAGGTGAAATAAATCTTTTAATTTTAATGATGTAATTGCATTAAATTATAGATACCAGCTTAAAAAAAACTTATCAGTAGGTATTTTTTAATTTTTTTTCAATAAAACCACTGGGAAAATTTCAAACCAATTATCATGAATAATCACACAACAAACCAAGCTTTGCACCTAGTTTAATTTTTACAAGCTTGTTGGTATGTTAGTTTGGGTCAAATTTTGGAAGCTAAAGACCCACTTTCTAGTCTCCGATTGAGTTGAAATTTAGAATCTACTCGTATATTCTTGGTGACAATGTAATATTATGGTGACAGCGAGCAGCAGAGTCATTCTGTAAACTCACTTCGAACGTCGAAGAGCTGAATGCGCTGTGAGATTTCTTTCGTATTCGAAATTTGAATCTCACAATACATTCTTGTGTATTTAGTGAGCTCGGGCACTTGAGTGAATTTGAAGTGAGTCTACAAAATGACTCTGCTGATCCGATGATGAAATCAGAAGCTGTTCAACATAACTCCTCAGTAAATAGGCCGATTGAGTTGAAACTTGGTATAATCTGTAAAGTTCCGACAACAATGTAATAATTGGTGACAACGAGCTGAACTAATGGTGGAGTCAGGAGCTGTTCAATGGAACTTCTCAGAGAATAACAGTAGACCATACGTGTTTGGGCTCATTTGAATCAGCTCATCCTTATCCAATAAAGACTTGAGTTGAAAAACAATTTTTCAATTGTAAACTTAGAGTCTTTCTTATGAAAGATGTTTAAAGTTGAACACTAGTTAAACAACGTCCCGTCTTTAATTGTGGATAGTGACGAATAGAGACAGGACGTTGTTTAACCAGTGTTCAACTTTAAACATCTTTCATAAGTAAGGGGGTTATTGTTTATCCTTTTTTTTTCACTCTGAGTAGCTCATTTCCAATGGGTTAATATACTTAGGCCTTTACATCTTTCGAAACGATAATTCCATTGATGCACGGCCAGGATTCGAACCTATGACCTTCGGATTGAAATTCGAGGTAGGTAATTCCACTTAACCAAACGGCTCTTAATTAGCAATTGGATATGAACGTAACAATTTACGTAATCGTACGTGACTAATAAAATGCAAATAACGTTAAATTACGTTTGGTACGTAATGTATTATAAAACAATACTCATTATTGTAATTTTGGTTCACGGTTCTCACGACCCAAGGTTAACGACCTTATTTTAATTGCATTATTAAACAAAAAATAAGTAGGCTTGTTATTTATCGTCGGCTAAATTCGAGAACCGTATTATTTTTTGATGCAGTTTGATAGAACATTCCTTTTTTACCAACCTGCATAAAAATCATTTTCGTCAAAAAGACAGTTACGAGGTTTTCGAATTTAGCAGACGTTATATTTTTTGATAAAGTTAGTCAGATGAAAGTCCGTTGTGTGGTTTATTAACAATATGGAATATACTGCTAAATATCTCTCTCTCTGTGAAGTAGCGGGCAAAGGCCCGCCTGAAACACAGGTTGCGGGTTCGATTCCCGCTGTGAGACAATTGTTTGTATGAAATATTTGTCTCGGATCTGGGTGTTTTCTATGTATTATTTACAAAACAAAGTATATTAGTAGTATCCGTACCCCTATTATAAATGTGAAAGTGTGTTTATTTGTTTGTTTATTTGTCCTGCTTTCACGTCAAAACAGAGCGACGGATTGACATTATTTTTTGTGTGGAGATAGTTGGAGGGCTGGAGGCTACATAGGCTACTTTTTATCCGGCTACCACGCGAGCGAAGCCGCGGAAAGCAGCTTGTAATTATATAATGTAAGTATTAATAATATTCAGTCATGTAGTTCAAAACAAGCTCTGCTTACTTTAGGGCTATTATTATGATACTGTATGAAATGTCGTACTTCAGAGTGCAAGTTAAATGGTCGGTCACGGCTTCTGTCGTTAAGCCATGACAGAGGCCTTTAGGCTGCCTAAAAACTCCGTCACCAGTGTTTAACTGGACCATATTTTTTTCATCAAATGCAGATGCATCCGCGGGCTAAACTAGGTAGTTAAAATATAATCATAACCCTCCTTTTTGCTTCGCCGTAGTCGGGTAAAAATAAATATTGCTGGACATTTCACACAGCGTCATCTAGCCCCAAACTAAGCAAAGCTTGTAGGTACTATGGGAACTAGATAACTGATAGAATACTTATATACCTTTTGTAAATTTGTAAATACATACCTACATAGAATACTTTATAACACCCAGACACAGAACAAACATCTATGTTCATCACACAAATGTTTGTCCTGAGTGGGAATCGAACCCACGACCTACAGCACCGAAGGCAGAGCTACTACCAACTGAGCTAAGAGGCAAGTCAAAGTTAAAAATAAAAATGTAGTTAACTTTGAGCATTAATTTCGTCTAATTGGTACACGTGTTAGTCAACTTTTTCAAATCCTACGAAGTAATTACATACAGAAGAATAGATAGGAAATATACAGAATATTTTGGTTAATACTTCCTCAATTAAAGGTGCTAGCACTGGTCTACACGTTCTCGATTTGAGAGTGAGGCGGTCGCTGTTTACCTATTGAGATTTCCAGATTAATAGTTTCCATTTGTTCTATGGAACATTACGTCATCGGACAAACTTTTATTTAACTTTCAATGTAAATATGTTCGGGTCAAATCTTGCAAGTTAAATTTTACCCACTTTCCAGTGTCCAATTGAGCTGAAATTTTGCCAAAATCGGTGACAATGCGTTATCTGTGGCGTTATTATGGTAAGAACAATCTGATCTAACGATGGAGTCAAGAGCTGTTCAACAGAACTCCTCAGTAAATTGGCCGATTGAGTTGAAACTCTGCGTATCTGTCAAGTTCAGCCTACAATGTAATAATGTGACAACGAGCTGGTCTGATGATGGAGTCAGGAGCTGTTTCCGTAGATTTTTCAGTGAATAACAGTAGAACATCCGTGTTTGGGCTCATTTGAATCAACTTACCCTTACCCAATAAAACTAGTCTTGAAAAACGTTTCAAAACCTTTTTTTATTTGTTCCATAGAACGTTTAAAACTTTGAATTCTCAAATTGTTCTATGGAATAAATATTTAAGGGACCGGCGAACGTACCTACGTACCTAGGAACGTAATACCGAAATAATTTAAAATTTGAGCATATTTTAATTACCTTATGTTATTATTTGGATAAAGGCAGTATTTATCTAGGTTCCTGTTACACTTTTGTTCCAAAAAACTTACTATAGAACAAATGAAAAGAAAAAATGCCATTTTTGGTGTACCTACGAAGATTTCAATTCAATTTGCTTACATTTCTTTTTAGATAAGTTTTTCGGAACAAAAGTTTAACAGAAACCTAGACAAATACCTACTCTCTTAATCTAACAACATAAACTGATAAAAATATGCTTAAATTTTAAATTATTTCGGTATTACGTTTTTATGGAAATTTGCCTATCGCAGGCCTCTTAAAGACTCTTTAAACAATTAATAAGCTAAAGAAAAGCATGAAACAATTTGGGAAAAAATGATTTTGTAACATGAAGGTGACCTCGGGTGAAAAGCTAGTTTATCCTACTATACTAGTCCGTGTGTGTATATGAATGTTTGTTACCACGTACCTATCCCCCATAACTACAAAACCGATTTTGATGCAACTTGGAACGTAGATAGTTTAGGTTCTGGAATAACACATGGGCTACTTTTTATCCTGGAAAAATGTATGGTTCCCGTGGGATACAAAATAGTAGTCCACGCGCGCGAAGCTTTGGGCGTTCACTAGTAGTTCTATATGTAGAATGAGAAAAAAAACCGTCACATTTTAACCGAAAACGTCACGTTCCATAGAACAAATAGGAACTATCGTTTCAGATAGGGGGATACTCGAAGATAAGTCTAGTGTACCTCCTTAGATAAATTCATAAATCCTATTCTATTAAACGAGCAATATTTGTTTGTTTGTTTGTACTCATCGTTCTCGAAAACGGCTCTAACGATATCGATGAAATTTTTGATGCTGGGGTTTACGAGGGCGAAAAATAGATCTAGCTAGGTCTCATATCTAGGAAAATTCGTTTTCTCGGCATTTTAACGCAAAAAGATTTACCAGTGCAATGTGGTTCGTAATTTCACAAAATTTGTTGAGACCGAAGTGGCTGAGTGGATTAGGTGTCCGCCTTTCAGCCGAAGGCTTCGAGTTCGAATCTCAGCCAGTAAAAGTTTATTTCTTGTAAGTTTTTTTTTTCTTTTTCTTTTTAATTTTTCTCTATTTGCACCCGAGCCTAGTTCGGTCGCCCAGATATTAATTATAATTCATCTAAGTGTACCTCAGGGATAATAGTCGTACTGCTGTTTTGTTTTTCTTCGTCTCATAAATATGTAATGTCTTACCAAATAAATAAGACCAAAAATATTTAGCAATAACCTACAAAGTGCTTCGATCTCATACAGTGCTTCCAGATATTATTTGTTCAGCATTTTTTTAAGATTTACGAGAATTCTTAGCGAAGGATAAGAGTTTATTTATTGGAAGTATGTTACGATTTTGTAGGTACTAAATAATCTGATGTAAGCTTTTAATATCTTTTCGTGTTTTCCGAATATGTCCGACAGCAGTGTATGATTCCACAAAACAGAATGCGACAGAAGTGCACGTCGTTATCAGCGTAGCTCGCACGGCGCACAACTAATTTGCTTTTCTTACAAATGATATTGATATTTATTTGTTTTGCGATAAAGTTGATATTATGAGTAATTTTCATTTCAAAACTTTTCGTCGCGGGTCAACACAGACCGCCGAGGCCGAGGCACGTCCACACTAACCGAGCTGCTTCGCGCGGCAAATGCCTCGCGAGGCTGCTCGCTCTGTGTGGACCCGCCTACATTTTTGTAATTTTATGCGATTGTTTCCGATGTTTTCCAAAACGCATTATTTTTCTGGTTTTACTGTACCTACTACATAAATATATGTAGTAGGTACATACATAATACCAGAAGTAATTTTATTGACATAGATTTACAAAATACGATCAGAACCAATTCAGCCATCTACGTAGCTATGACGGAGGCTTTTAGACGGCCTCAAAATTCCATCATCAGAGTAAGCCATATGAACATACTTATACTTAGTGAACTATATAAATACTGTTAATTTTGAAATTCTACGTTGATTTATCAAAACATTTTGAGCCCTAAAAGCAACTTCATTGAGTTTATTATTACATTGACTGTGGATTTAAGAGGCACGTATACACTGGTAAGAGAAATATGAAAAAAGATATTCAATTCCATTACGTCGCGGAATCTGCTAAATCACGAGTGAAATCGTATTTTGGGGATTTTCGTATTATTTCTGTGGATTTTGTAAGATGGCTTTGGTTATGTCAATCATTTTTATGAAATTAAACGACATAGCATAGACCATCACAGACTTAGCCATCATCATTATCATTGGCAGCTCAAATAATAGCCCACTGCTGGCACAGAATAAATAGATACAGAAGCCGGGCTTCGCGAAAACATTTATTTAAATAGCGACTCTTACTGCGACACTATAAAGTGCAATTTAGCTCGCTTAAGCGCTCAATGCCTAACGCAGTATTCACAAGTGGGAAGTGGGAACCCTACTGCCAAGGCCCGCCCGGGCCGGCCCGTCAAGTACTTGTAGCTTTGTATTGTACCTAAAGTGCGGAGTGCACAGAAATAATAATATATCGAGTTATATTTCTGTTGCGGAGTGCGCCTTCTGTACTATTCTGTGTTGCTAGGTATAAGCCTCCTCCTTCAAATGCCACTCTAATCGGCCCTATACGGAATTTTCTTCGGAAAGTTGACTTTTTTCAGCAAAGAAACGACACTTTCCGAATTCGGAATACATTCCGAGAAGGTCTGAATCGCACTGCCGTGCCGCTTCGGAATCTTTCGTAGAAGATGGCAATTAACGCTTTGAGACATTTTTGATAATACTTGTTTAACAAACATTTAAGTCTGTTGTCTTTTGTAAATTTTACCACCATTATGCCCCTTGCTATTCTTTGAGAAATTCAGTAAAAACAACCCTATTGCTAAGAATATATGGAAAGATGCCATGTCGACTGTTTCTTTTGAAATCTCTGCAATTTTCCTTAAGCCTCTATTGAATCTTTCACGTTAAGCTTGAGATGATAGAGTTCTTCAAATCCTGGTTCTTAAGATACGGGGACCGTCACATTCTGTTTGTAAAGTTCTTTTGTGTAACGTACTATTTGTATTGGTTGAGAGGCAGAGGTAGAGCAGTGTTGGTCGAGCAGTTTGGTACAGAATTAAAAAAAAAAATTAAGATGTTTAAAATTCACAACATAATGAAAATTAAATAGGTACCTACTAAAGTCGTATTGCTCATTATACGGACTAAAATTGAAGGAAAAAGTGTCATTTTTCCTTCAATTTTGATTAGTTTTGATACGTTTTATGTCAAAATTGAAGGAAAAATGACATTTTTTCCTTCAATTTTAGTCCGTATAATGAGCAATACGACTATAGCAGCGCCTTTGTGGTGTAGCCCCTGTAGTCATGATATAATGATGATTATGACGATGATGAAAAGTAGCCTATAACCTTCCTCAAGAGTTTGGCTATAAAATGCAGAAATAATTTTTCTAATCCAACTAGTAGTTCCTGAGATCAGCGCGTCCAAACAAACTAACAAACTCTTCCGTTTTATAATATTGGTAAAGATTATAGTAATTTTAATGGTTAATGTATGAACACCTTAGATAATTGTGAGCCGTGTTGGCCGAGGGGATTAGTACATCGACTTTTCATCCGAAGGTCGTGGGTTCGAATCCTGGCCGTGCAGCAATGGATTTTTCGTTTAAACTGACACTGTATAAATCATCTAGTAAAGAAGGCCTCAATTTTAGATAATTGTTTATAATGATTAAACAATCGCAAGAACCTGTGGTTTACATTAGGTAAAAGTCTTATAGCGGACTTCAAATCACGGAAAATCCTACTAAAGTAAAGCTTTAAGTCTCCAAATACCTACATTATGGATGTCCCATATTTCAATAAAAATGAGAAAATATAGATATTGGAAAAAGTGGAAAGTTATCGAAGTTCCATAAAAATTAAGTGAGAACTTTTCAAATATCTTCGTCAGCTAATTTTTCCTTTGATAATATTTTTGCAAGATTTGTGAAGTTGGCGAGGGAGAGTCTTAAATAGCGATTGTAAAGAAAATTTTAATTTTTTCTTATAATTTTATACGAGTTATAAATATAATAAAGGTCATTAAAACAATAATAATTTTTAGGGTGCATTATAGAAATCAAATTGTGATTTTTTAAATACTACCTACTTGGTTATTTCAAAGAATCTCTCTCTAAAATATTAGTAACTAGCTTCCGCCCCTGGCTTCGCTCGCCTGATACCTAGGCCATAAACTATATATATTACAATTTTCATTAAAATCCGTTCAGGGGGCGGCGTACCACCAAGTCTTAGAGCAATGTCAAAACAAGCTTAAAACAGGTTTACTGCTTTAGGAATGACATTCGTTGTCATGTTTCAAGCTCGTTTGAACATTGCGCTAAGAGTTTATGGTACGGCTACTGTAGTTTTTTGCGTGAAAGGTGAAATCCTTAGGTATTTCACAAACTTTAGCATTTAAAATATTAATAGGTATGTTAGTTTTTTATGCATTCTATAGGTACGGGCTACAAGCCCATCGACGCTTAGAATATTAACAACCCATCATTTTCAAAGAATATATCAGTTGTCTTTCCTTAGATATTTTCTTTAAAGAAATATTCACGGCGAGACAATGACCATGAATATTCACGAAATGTTTATTTTTAAATTGTAAAGATGTCTAGAGGCAATTTGCAATGGTTATTACCTTGATAAATGACAAACTTTGGATTTCTTGTTATGTTTGTACAGTCAATATCAAAAAATTATTAACAACTAGGTGACCCGATAATTTTAGTACCTCCCTTATTTTTTAATTATCTTTAATTATTATATAAAAAAGACGTAAAATTTGTTTGAAATGAAATGAAATGAAATGAAAATTGGGTCAGAAACCGCCATGGGCGTCCTTAGTTTCAAAGTTTCTTTACAATCTGATCAATGGTTAAGGAAAGCAAAGGACAAACATACACACATTCAGTTTCAGTTCTAAAGAAAATATAGATAAAATCGTGTTTGTAAAACATAGACAGCTGTATTTATTTTGAGCAATTAAATACATGTTGGACAATTAAAATAATGTTGTAACAAAGTTGTAAACAAAGCGCTAAAATTGCAAGAGATGATATTTTTACTATTATCTACCGATGTTGTTTGAGTTAAAACACAACACATACCTACATATCCAATGATGTAATCTAAAAACAAAATCATCAACTTTAGAAGAAGATGAAGATTTATCTTATTTTTAGTGGTTTTTTCGTTGATTTATGATCAATCAAATATGACGTTAAATCACACTAATATTATAAATGCGAAAGTTTGGATGTTTGGATGGATGGATGTATGTTTGTTCCTTTATAACTCGACCACCACTGAACCAATCTGAAATCACAACTGAACCAATGGCTGAAATTAAAAATGTCTATTAAAATATCTACATTTTTAATTTATGTGACTAGGGTCACTTTTTATAAGGGTAGGTACCAGTAAAGCCACGGACTAAAATCTAACTCCCGCTCTATATTGTATTATACGTTCTAAACACGATTCCCTGCGCTCCAGTGAACGCCTGCGCTCCCATTGTGGATGCAACTGTTCAAACACCATTGTGTATTAGCTGTGTTATTGCTAACCAACTGACAAGGTAACTTAAACCTTTTTACTTGCCAGTCAAGAGCTAGTTCTCTCGAATTAAATGTTTTATCTAGGTATGACTTTGGTTTTTCTGTAGTAAATCTATCGTTGAAAGTTTTCTTTTTTAGAAATACACAAAATGATTGGAAAGTACGAAATTAAAATTAAAATAAAAAAAGTGAAAACAAATGTGATTCGTTTACTCTTTTACTCTCTGAGGAGAACCATGTCAGTATAATATTAAGTAAAACTTTTAATACAACAGTACATCTACAACATTACATTCAAAAAAGGGTAAATTTTTTTATGAACATTTATTTCTATAGAATTAGGTAATACCTATTTATTGCTTTAATATTTTTTAATATGCTTTCTTTTGATTTAAATTTTTCACACTTAAAACTTATTTATGCTACATCTACCTTATTTCTATTCTATTGTTCAACTAGCTTTAAGCAAACGTCACCTGTATGTACGACACCTAGTACCTACATGTACGACAATTGAACAAAGCCTGTTATATCGTCAAAGATACCTGGGTGCCGATTTTACTACCAAACTTTTTATCAACCACAAGCAAAACGTCAACTAAACCTTAGATTTTCGTCTGTTTCCTATTCTACTAATGACCAATGACTCTGTTGTGGTGACATTTTAGCTATGGTTTGGACTTTAGCAGAACAAATTTTTGAAAAAGCCATTCTACTATTCACCAATGGCTGACATTTAAGAGAACAAAACAAAACGCAGCGGAATGTTTGAGGTTTCATTTAGTAGCCCTACTGTTACATTGTCAAAGATACCTGCATTTACTGGGAGCAGACAAGATCCCATTGATTAGTAAACTAAACTCTCAGCGTTGTCAGCTCTACACCATATTGACCACGTATTGATCTTTCAGGAGGATAAATCGAACTAAATTAACTGAAAAGGTTGTTTGGGAGCTAAGCGAGCCAGTAAGCCACTGAGTAGAAAGAAAGTAATAGTAAAATGAAAATTTATGTAAAAAAAAACCGGTCAAGTACGAGTCGAACTCGTACGCCGAGGGTTCCGTAGGTACCTAGCCATGGTGCCAATTAAGCTAGTCCGCTTAATTGTATGAGCGCCCATACAACTCGGAGGACAATTTTAATTGGCGTCAACTATGTATGTATGGGAACACCTTTTAATTTTCAACTTTTTTAACTTTTTGGAATTTTTCCTTTATTTGTGCCATAAGACCTTGCTTTTTGCCAAATTTCGTTATTCTATCTAGGTCAACGGGAACTACCATTTAGGTTTTCGACCCAAAACCTCTAGGGTACTTCCGGTTGACCTAGAATTGTCAATTTTGGTTACAAGCAAGGTCTTCTAGCACAAGTAAAGGAAAAATTCCGAAAAATAAAAAAAGTTGATAATTAAGGTAAGTTTTGGTACTCACAAGTTTTCACGAAAACCTAAATTTGCCTATATCTTTTTATAGTGTTGACTCAGGACCTTGATTTTTATAGTCACAATAGGGACTATAGACAGTATATGGTATAAATTTCAACTTGCTAGCTCTACCCGTTCCTGAGATAATCGATGGTGACACACGGACAGACGGACAGACAGACAGACAGACAGACAGACAGACGGACAAGAAAGTGATATTATAAGGGTTCCTTTTTTTTACCTTTTAAGGTACGGAACCCTAAAAAAGGAGAAGGTTCTCAATTCGTCGGAATCTTTTTTATGTATGTTTACTATGTTTACTCAAAGACGCCTGGACTGATTTGAAAAATTATTTCTTTGTTTGAATGAAAATACTTTCCGATTGGTGCCATAAAACTTTGGTGAGGATCTGTTGAGGATCTTCAGAGTTATGACCAGAAATGACCACCTCGAGAGTTCAGAAAATTGCTCAGCTTAAAACATTGAAGAAAAAAATCTGAGCATGCTTTTGTTTAAAAACTTACGTTTTCATACATAAAATATCTTCCGCCTGCGGCTTTGCTCGCATGGTATCTGGATAAAAAGTAGCATATGTCCTATTCCCAGTCATTATCTATCTAAATTTTAAATTTCAGCCAAATCGGTTCAGTGGTTGTCGAGTTATAGAGGAACAAACATACATCCATCCATCCAAACATCCAAACTTTCGCATTTATAATTTAGTGTCATAGTATGACAGTGTGAAGTGTAATGTGATAGTGTGATTAGTGTGATAAAGTCTTACATAACATACTACGCTTGGTCACTCTACTCTAGTCTTGTCAAGCCAAATTGTGCTGTCACTCGCAAGCATTACAGTTCATTGTTATAGTAAATCAAGTCGACTGCAAATAGAATTGACGTTCATAATAGCGTCAAGTGTAACCAGTGAAACTTCGATACTGCTCTATTGTTCGGTGCTAGTGACTTTGAATGAGCTATTGAGAAACATTCTTTGGACTGCGTTTGTTGTTGTGTGTTGTTTGTGTTGATTTTATTAAAGTAAGTTCGTATGAGCAAGTTGGCCACTTTGCTCCGTCACCAGACTTAGTCTGGTGAAGGAGTTTTTAGGCTGCCTTAAGGACTCCGTCATGGTTTAACGACTTAAAAGCCGGGACCGACAATTTCACGTGCTCTCCGAAGCACGAAAGCGCTATGTTTGTAATGCCACTTGATTTTAAAAAATATAAAAAAAAAATATTGGGGACATTCCACACAGCGCCATCTAGACCCTAAGTAAGCAAAGCTTGTACTATGGGAACCAGATAACTGATAGAACACTTATGTATTTTTAAATACATACCTACTTATAATACGTCATAACAACCAGACACAGAACAAACAACTATGTTCATCACACAAATGTTTGTCCTGGGCGGGAATCGAACCCACAACCCACAGCGCAGAAGGCAGAGCTACTACCAACCGAGCTGAAAGGCCAGATCAAGATAATTATATAAATATTGGTAGACATTTCAGACAGCACCATCTAGACCCAAACTAAGCAAAGCTTGTACTAATATGAACCAGATAACTGATAGAATTCCTACTTGTATATTTTGTAAATCCGTACCCATATTTATTAATGTGAAAGTGTGTTTATTTGTTTGTTTATTTGTCCTGCTTTCACGTCAAAACAGAGCGAAGGATTGACGTGATTTTGTGTGGAGATAGAACATTTCACCAAATCTATTTCGACGAGGCAATATTAATTTTTCAGCGTCGTTACCTTCCACGGTAAACGTAATATCGAAAATTAATGACCTGCAAAATGGGATTATATGGGAAATTACTCATCCAAACGTAATTTTTGAAGGTGGTTGAGAAATTAGAATATTACCTGCTTACTTACCTACTTACTTACCTGCAAGTTATGTAGATCATTTGTCAAATAAAATATTTTTTCAATCTATATCTACTTATCTATACTTATGTACTAAGTGGATGGATATACGAGTAGAGGTAGACCAAAGAAAAGATGGATGGATTGTGTGAAAGTTGACATGAGTAAGAAAGGGGTGAATGATGAGATGACGGCTGATAGAGGGAAACGGAAGAAGAATACATGTTGTGCCGACCCCACGTAAGTGGGAAAAGGGCAGGAAGATGATGATCTACTTATCCATACTATCTTTACTAATATAGTAAAGTGAAAGTGTTCATCGAGCAGGTGGTCTGCATCGAAGGACACTCCATATTTATCTTGGCTACCATTCGGTAACTGTTGTAATATTACCTACTATGGTGAAAACCCCCAAGTGGTTCATACAAAAAAAAAACTCAAAAAAATCATTTATTCAGTAGGACCTCTGCTCTGGGACCACTTTCAAACGTCTTAAGAGCTAGGTAGGTCGGTATTTCATGTTCTTTCGCAAAATTCTAGAAATTCCCTTTTTAATACTACCTAGGTAGCAGACAAGCATACAGCCCACCTGATGGTAAGCGGTTACAGAAGCCTCTGGACGCCTGTGATACCAGAGAAGTCACACTCGCGCTATAACTTTTAAAAGAGGAATCACTGCGCCGACAACACAATGGACAAGACTGGTCCACCAGTTGTCACCGCAGCGCTTCCTCACAGAGCTTTGGCAACCTTACTCACTGCTGGAACAATGGAACACAACACCATTTGAGAAGAATGACGTTATTTGGCTATACTCTACCTAGCTCTTTTCTTTTGGCAATTATTATTAACTACTAGTAATATAAAACCTTAAACGCGTGTCATAGTAGTTGATGCGCTACTCATTTCGACGCCACTGAAAACCAGCGCTCTAACAGCCACGGCGCTGCTGGAGCAAATGCTGAGGGGTAGCCTAAGGCTGTGTCCCCAGTAGGCAAACTGTGAGCGGCCGACTGAGTTTGCGGCGTATCGGTTTAGTACGCTCTTCCATATACTTGAAATAGAGTGTCCACAGTTTGCTAGTTTTGCGCTCACTGTACGCAGTTTGCAGCGTTACGCGCCAAACTAGCAAACTGTGGACACTCCATTTCAAATATATGGAAGAGCGTACTAAACCGATACCCCGCAAACTCAGTCGGCCGCTCACAGTTTGCCTACTGGGGACACAGCCTTATTTTCTTGTCACTGTAATATAACATTTTTGATTTGTGTGCATGTGCCGTATAGTGGCGAAAATAAAACTTTTTTCTATTTCTATTTTTCTAAAGTATTTTTGTAAAGGCTAGGTACTTTTTATTTTCTACTCTACGTTCAGATTATTGACTTCGTATTTTATCATCTATTTTATGAGTGAGGTCGTAAAGTCTATTCATAACTCGATACATCAATGTCTAATTTAAACTACGTAAAGGTTTTGTGTGGGTGTTGCAAAAGAACAATTTTAGCAATTAAAATCTTCATATAATTATTTATTGTTAAAAAGTCTTGTTAAAAAAATGGTTGTCTGTAAAGTCGGTTTACGGACGATAATTTTACGTGTTAACGTCATAAGAAAACATTTTTGAAAAATTGCATACTTTTGCTTAGGCCGATCGTGCCTCTCTATCGCTTGTTCCGCGCTCTCGCTTTAGTCGGTCGGCTTAGGCAGAACGTGACACTTTTTCATGCGTGCAGGCGGCGTTCATCAATTTATAGCATGTTAACATGGCAAAAATTAATTGTATTATCCCATTATTCATTAATATTATAATACTAGCTGCTGCCCGCAGCTTCGCTTGCGTGGTAACCGGATAAAAAGTAGCCTATGTTCCTTTCCAGCCCTCTAACTATCTCCACACAAAAAATCACGTCAATCCGTCGCTCCGTTTTGACGTGAAAGCAGGACAAATAGACAAACAAATAAACACACTTTTACATTTATAATATGGGTACGGATAATGAATAATGGGGTGAAAAAAAATTACATTGCAATAAATAGATTTACTTCACATCACATTAGCAATGTTATCGAATCTCGTCGCATATCCATTTATTATGAATGTCAGATATTGGCACATGCCACCTCATAATCATTGATCAGTATGAGGGGTGTCGTGTAAACAAGCCAAACAAGCCACATTTAGACTACGCTACAAATATCATAACGTAAATACACCTATTATTTACTATAGTGGTGAAATAACAAACATTTATTTACAGAAACTAAAAAGCTTAGGCCTTTACATCTCTACTAGATGATTTATACAGTGTCTGGAGGCAATCTTTGCCTACACTTATCGGGACACTGTAGTGCCTGGGACAATGTTGAGATGGAGTAGGCTTGCCCAGCACCTATACCATCCTCTCAGCTTAACCGGCCATATCCACAGGAAAGACATGGTCAATACGTGTGGGGCTGACTAAGCCGCGGGTTTCCTCACGATGTTTTCCTTCACTGTTCAGAGCTCGTGTTAATGCGCATATACATTTTTCGAAACGAATAATCCATTGATGCACGGCCAGGATTCGAACCCACGACCTTCGGATCGAAAGTCGAGGTACTAATAGCATGAAGGGTGTCGTGTAAACAAGCCACATTAGACTATAGTCGTATTGCTCATTATACGGACTAAAAGTGAAGGAAAAAATGTCATTTTTCCTTCAATTTTGATTAGTTTTGATGCGTTTTATGTCAAAATTGAAGGAAAAATGACATTTTTTCCTTCACTTTAGTCCGTATAATGAGCAATACGACTATAGGTAGGTACGCTACAAATATCATAATGTAAATACAGTACCTAACACATAAATAATGTGTTTCGGAAAACATCGAAAACAATCGTATAACATTAAAAAAACGATCGACAAAAAGTAGTTTGGTCATAAAAACACTCACAAATTCAACTTTATCGCAAAACAAATAAAATATCAATGTCATTTTTGAGAAAAGCAAATTAGTTGCAAGCCGTGCGAGCTGCGCAGCTAACAACGTACACTTCTGTCACTTTTGCCATTTGTACCGCCTAGATGCTGTTGATGTCGGTCATTCGGAAACTACGAAATTAGCCGATGCGCATTATTTATCTTGAAGTACTGTACACCTATTAATTACTATAATGTTGAAATAAAACATTAGTCAGAGGCATGTCGAAATATATTTGGTACCTACACGCCCACATTTTGCTGAAGCTAGCATTCTTTACGTGACATGTTTCCAGCCTACCGACGCTATTAGAGAATTAACTGGTTTTCTCACGATGTTTTCCTCCACCGTTTAGAGCTCGTGTTATAGCGCATATACCTTTTTCGGAACGAAAAATTCATTAATGCACGGCCGGGTTCGAAACCACGATCTTCGGATTGAAAGTCGAGGCACTAACCCACTCGGCTAACACTGCTCTCGTAACTTAAACGGAAAAAAATACTTACATTGACGACCTCTGTTGCGCAGTGGGCGAAGGCCCGCCTGTGACGCAGGAGGTTGCGGGTTCGATCCCCGCCGCGGGACAATTAATGTTTGTATTATCTGCAAATATTTGTCTCGGGTCTGGGTGTTTTCTATGTTATATACATGTAGGTATGTATGTATTTACAAAAAAATATATGTATTTAAGTAGTATATCAGTCATGTCGTTCCCATAACACAAGCTCTGCTTAGCTTGGGGCTACATAATGCTGTGTAAAAGGTCCAGCATTATTTATTTATTTATTTACATAATTATTTGGTACACGCCCACATTTAGCTGAAGCTAGAATTCTTTACGTGATAGGTTTCCAGCCCATCGACGCTATTAGAAAACTAACTGATTTGCCCTCAATGGTTTCCAATCAAACAGAATACTCGTCCATTATTCTTGTCATTAACAAACCTGCAGCTGTACCGTGACCTCTTAGTAAACAATTCAGTTTAGGAGCTATCTAGTTTAGGTTCCTAATCTGCCCCCTAGCCATATTACACTATCTATCGTCGCGATAGAATAGAACACTTCAAAATGTATAGGAATTGACTAGGATAGTCTACTTGAAACATCAAATCCTATACATTTTGAAGTGTTCTATTCTACTGCGACGATAGATAGTGTAATATGGCCCTGGATCGCAAACTATTCTTACCATGACCTGTTTTAAAAGTGACAGTTTTGACATAAAAGTGAACCAACTCAACTCGTATTAAACGGTCATGGTACGAATTGAGTGAACGAAACTTTATATAACAATTCAGTTTAGGTCATAATTAGGTTCTGATATTTCGTCAGCGTCATAGCATACCTACGTCAAGCGAAGCAGTTCAGTTTACCTAAACTGGATCGCATATATCGCATATCACGGCAGCCTGCAAGCTATTCAATCACGTCAATACTGATACTAAGCACTGTCACATACAATATCCAACCACACGTGAAATCAGTCAATCGTGCGACTGGGGACAAAAATGGCGACTATTGACCTAAAACGTAGGTCAAACAGATCACCTTTAGATTTTTTTTTTTACAAAAAAACAATGAAATTTGATCACGACTGTATCTGTAGCCACGGTAGACATTCTCTCAGATCTTTTTAGGCATTTAAGATCCTTTGAAGATGTATTGTATAAGGCAGTATGTCCAAATACATTTTGGTACATGCCCACATTTTGCAGAAGTTAGTATTCAAGTTTTTTTAAGATTAGGATGTACCTATAAAGGTCATAGTTGACCAGTCAACTCCGCACCTGAACTTCGGTATTCTTTTTATTGAATTTTATGGACCAACGCTCACTACATCAACTTCGTAACGTCATTCACCCAAAAGTGAAGGAACAACTGAACGCCGGAAGGGCGATGCGGGCGGAGGCGACTGGTCAGCTATGACCTTAAACCAGTTGAAATGGAAATGGGCAGGACATTGTGTTCTTTTTCTTCTTCTGTTTTTAGTTCAGTCGTCATCTCAGTCTCTCCTTTCTATCAACAATAATAACTATCATTGACTGACCTTGTAGCTCAATTGGTAGAAGCTCTGTCTTCTACACACTTCGGTCTTGGGTTCGATTCCCACCCAGGACAAACACTCGTGTGATGAACATAGATGTTTGTTCTGTGTCTGGGTGTTATAAAGTATTCTATGTATGTATTTACAAAAAAAAGTATATAAGTAGAATTATATCAGTTATCTGGTTCCCATAGTATAAGCTTTGTTTAGTTTGGGGCTAGATGGCGCTGTGTGAAATTTCCAGCAATATTTATTTATTTATTTATATCTCTCTCGAAATCCATACTTCATAAAATCCGTACTTGATCTATCTCTACACCTTAAACCATTCACATTCACGTTATTATCTTTCTTCATTATTACGAGTAATACAAATATTTAGTAGGTAAGTTTCAACATTGTAGTTTCATTGCAAATATGTCTGACATTTAAACCTTTTCAATTCCGAGTAGAAAGAGAATACAACTCATTACCAACATTTGAAACTCCAACAAAACATTCGACCGAAAGTCTGAAACTACAGTACGAATGGATTCGGCACACATGCCAGCTTGATTCTTTGACATAGAACTCGTAAAAGTGACCAAACTAGATGTTTCACTTTTAGAATCGATTTTTTTGACGTGATAATAACGTCTAAAGGTAAGGCCAAACCAACGCGTTCAGCTCGCGTCCGAGGTAGCGTGCAAGGTGGCGATCAGTTGTTGTCCAATCAGAGGACGCATCGTGACACCGATGATGACAATCGGTGTCACGATACGACCGAAAAAGCAAAACTCCCGAGACAAATATATTAGTAGATCTTACAAACATTTGCCTTGCAGCGAAAATTGAACCCATAACCTTCTATGTTTCAGATGGGCCTTCCAGCGCCACAGTGGTCTTTATTTATCTCGGGACCTTGTTTACAATAGATGAAATGGATAAAGTACGATGTTGATATTGAAACAGATTGTTGGAAACAGGGTGAACGTGGCACGATTTTATGAGCATCCGGAAAGTGTCCGAAAAGGCACGACTGCCAGTTCATAGAGGAGTGTTAGTGTCGACACTAATGTATGGTAACGAAAGCTGGATATCAAAAAGAAAATAGAAAACGAGTTGACGCTGTTGAAAATGAGAGAGTTGCAAAGTTTAGTGGAGTAATTTTGGATGACAGAGTGAGAAACAATGTGTGTGTGAGGGAGAAGACAAAGTAAGTAAGTGATGACAGTAGAGAAATGCATGTTTGGATCGTGTGAATTAAATTGATTCAACGATATAAATATATGGGAAAAACCTAAGCGCACGTATTTATAAATTTAACGTTATTTTGGAGAAGGCTAAAACATTTTATAAACAATCATAGAACCTTTTCAATCAATTTAGTACCTACTATTATTTTTTATGACAAATAATTTGTTTTGCAGACTTTATGATAATATCTCTATTGCTGTAATTTCGAATCAAATTCATTATTCATTTTATCTGATATTTTATCTTATAAGTATCCAAGCAATTTAATATCATAACTTAGAGCAGTAAAGTTTGTTTTATCTGATTGTCAAAACCAGTGATAAAGACCCTATACATACACCTCTACGAAGGTCGAAATCATCTGTTCGCTCCTTCGCTCAGATTATCAGTTTGCGATTTGCATGACATTATGGTTTGATGTTTATGATACAACTCAAACTTACTGAGATAAGATAACAAGCAAGACAGCAAGCTTTTAATTTTTTTCTAGACACAGCCCGTCAAACAGTAAACGCTGTTTCAGTGTTTCAGATACTTAGGTAGGTAGATTTTTACTAAATGATTTATCCACTGTCAGAGGACAATGCATCCAACATTCCATTGAGTGTGGGACTTAATGGAATGCTGGACTTTTTAGGTACTTGCGGCCTTTTTCCTGACTGCGGTGAAGCCCAAAACGAGGGTAGTGTTTGACCTATAGTCGGATTGCTCATTATACGGACTAAAATTGAAAGAAAAAATGGCATTTTTCCTTCAATTTTGAAATGTTTTTAGTCCGTATAATTAGCAATACGACTATATACCTATGTGTGTGTGTTGGTGTAGGTCCTTAAGATGTGCGCTCGTAACAATCAACGGCTCAACCGATTTTGATCAATGAAACGTCATTGGATTCGTCTTGATGGCGCGAGTGTCAAAAAGGCGAATTTTATGCCTATACACTCTTATGCCTAGGACATTTTTGAGATGGAGTACCTACCTAGTCTTGTCCAAAAACTAAACAATTTAATCAAGAATGATAAAGCGAACTTCTTGAAGGAGATAGTTTATCATCACTACTTTTCTTTTATTTAAGAGCTCAGCTCTTGTCGGTGCAACGATGCAATTATCTCCATCTATCTCTTTCCAATGCCAGTTCTTTTGTTTCTTTATACGACATGACAGCGAACTTAATCTGATTCATGTGATTAATTCTTGGTCTTGCCCTTCCTCGTTTTTCTTCTACTTTTCCTTCTATGATGTTCCTTATGAAGCTGTCATGTCGTATAAGATGTCCAATCATCACTACTAGAAGATAATATTCATGAACATTATTAAAGTATAGTTCCGTATCGTTGAAAGGTCACCATCTGGTTCCGAGTCCATCGTTAAAAGATTGGAGTGGTTCCAACTGGAAAGAGCCAAAACAGATATTGCACTTCCTAGCTATCAAGTGGTTTTGTTTCCAAAAGTTGATACCGAGCATTGACTTATAGTTTGGACATTCTGGCCTCTATTAATAAACTCCGCTCAACTTCTGTCAAAGTTGCACTACGGATTTAACTATTGCCATCCTTTTCTGTTAGACAGTGACAAGTAAGGATGGCAATAGTTAAATCCGTGGTGCTACTTAGACACAAGTTGAGCGGAGTTTATTAATAGAGGCCTCTGAGGTTTGGACTAACTTTTAGCGTAGGTATATCATAACGGGTTGTTATTTTGTTATTCATAATGAACTTCTAAGGACAGCATGTTATCCTCTACAGGCGTCATACCTACTCAACTTTTTAATCTCTCACTTTATTTGGGTTACCAAAACATATTCATATTCATATTCATATTCATATTCATATTCATATTCATATTCATATTCATATTCATATTCATATTCATATTCATATTCATATTCATATTCATATTCATATTCATATTCATATTCATATTCATATTCATATTCATATTCATATTCATATTCATATTCATATTCATATTCATTTATTCATTGCTTGTATGTAGGTACATAGTATAGCTTAGTTCTAGGTAGGCTCATACCCTGTCAATACATTAGATAATGTACCTACTCTATTCAATGCTTCTTCTAAAGTACTTACTGTAACTTGTGTCAAATAAACATTTTTCTATTCTATATAACAAAATAGACTAGCACAAATAAAGCAATTCCGACCACTCAGCTGATCGATATCACTGCCAGTCGGAAGTGTACCGTCAGTTTCGCGACAGTCGATATTGGCACGATATAGGATCTTAGTAAGATTGAACAACTTATAGATAGGTAGATAAAAGCTTTATTGAAACACTCTTAACAGCATAGATACACGCACAACAAGAATAAAATACAGACCTATCTAGCAAGCTTACACAATCCACAACAAGTGGCTAAATAAAAAAAAAACTATTAATATAAGTTGAGCAATTTTCTGCACTCTCGAGCTGCATTTCTGTTCATAACCCCGAAAATCCTCAACAGATCCTCTCCAAATTTTTATGCACAAAAAAGTTTCCGACGAATTGAGAACCTCTTCCTTTTGAAATGGGTTAAAAAGATTTTAATAATTTTTTAGACTGGTCAAACACAAAAATACACGACATTTTTAAGATAAAATTAACCTAACCTCCTAAATATTCTAAGATTGACCCTTTTGGACGATACAGAGACGAGTTAATAATTACCATCACGAATTTCACCCAATGCTGGGTATCGTTTTGCTATGGCACAGACTCCACTTTGAATAATGCTCTTTCCTTATCATTCTTATGTTAATAAATAGAGATGGCAACAGTTCGAGCTATAAGAAATCTATAAAGCTCATCATGAATCACGGGGTTAATCATATTTCTACACATTAATAATTATGATCGATGGTATCCTGGCAATGGTGGAAATGATTTATCAATCTGAGATTTCATTTCACGGCCCGTCACCTGTTATATCTATGTAGTATTTTCAGCAGTGAATAAACGGAGAGTATTGAACATTGCAACATAGAAATTACCGGTACGAACGGTATTAAAACTGGTATGAACATGGAATATTTAACAAATTATGATCCCATCAAAATCATAACAATGTACAAAAATACACAAGTCTCGCAACAGAAAACTTTTGCCGTAAAAAGTGGTGAAATCGAATGTAAACCAAGTCGGTTTAGAATGACTTGGCAAACGCACATTACCTATTTTTAAAAATTAATTATTATTACTTCTGACATGGTGACTAAATACAAACGCGATTCGAACGCGATGCGAACGCGCTGCCCCCCTCTCGATTTGCTTTTGTATGGAAAAAAACGCGTTGCGAAAACGCACGTTTGTATCGATACAAACGCGCAGCTCAAAAAAGCGCTGCAGAAAACGCATTGTGACCACTCCCTAATACATTTTAATTTTGAAATGTCTTCACATAATCACACTGCTTTGAAATCGCTGCTTTGACTTGCATTAGGTATATAACTATTCTATTCTATCAAGCATACCGTATGCGCAATGTTAACGCGATTATAGATGTTTCTAACTGATGATTTGAATGAAGACGAATGTGAGTACCTAGACAAACCTATTAGAGCGTTTTCACATTATCCGATCCGATATCGGTATCGGACGCCGACACGATATCGGGGCAAGTAAAATGTATGAAATATGTACCTGCCTTTCACATTGTCCGACCCGATATCGGATATCGGAGTGGACATCTTTCATACATTTTACGTGCCCCGATATCGTGTCGGCGTCCGATACCGATATCGGATCGGATAATGTGAAAACGCTCTTATGGTTTCAAGGTACAATACAAATTGTATCCCTGTACTTTCTATGTAAAACTAATTTTATAAAAACCATCAAGAAGTCATAAACAGTCACTGGTAACCTTATCTTTACAAATAAGCACCTTCTGACACCTACACTCCTGAAATGATGTAAATTGATGGTGCCAGTCACTATGGTTTATTATGACTCCGTTCTTCCTCAGAAATATTCGTTAGATGTTTTTGTTTGTGGCATTTTTGCAGCCATCAAGTTTTTATGTCATAATTTCGTGATGGTTTATGAGTAGCCTTGAATAAATAATGCGTTAATTCAGCCAAGTAGCCCCCATTAAGTATTTTTTTATAATAGATGAGACTAATAAACGGTGAAAATAGTTTTAAAGATTAGATTTGAGTTTTGAGTACACATTTTACCACGTTTTTATTAAGTCACTTTCTTGTTCGTATGTCTGTCGTTACGGGTGGAATCTTGGTTGGAAAAACAGGTTGCCTGGAAGAAATCGCTTTTAGCGATAGGGCCGCCCATTGTACTAATTTTTAAACTGTTTTTCCTGTTTCTTGTTATTACTTTTATTTTTTTGTTGTACAGTAAAGCATTATCTATCTATCTAATCTTGCAAATCTAAGGACCATAGGTATCATTGTTTGAAACCTAAACCCACTTGTCAAAATTCATCCAACAGTGATGAAATATTGTCATATGAAAGTTCTTGAAGTATACTTTATTTCATTCTATTCCAGCTAAATTCAAATCCAGCGCGAAAATGGTGCAATCTGGTGCGAAAATTGTGGTTTGTTTGATTGCGATAATCTGAGGAACAAGCAGTCGTAGTTCAAAAATTATTTCTGCATTTGATAGCTTATTCATGTGGCTATAGGCTACTTTTCATCATCATCATCATCACCATACTGCCGTCCGCTAGCTAAACCGCCGTTAAGTGACAAAACCAATTTTTGAGATATCGCTAAAACACGCGCCGCTTCTTTACTATCTTGCTTCGCGCTTGCCGCTTTTATACTATCTCTAATTTGAAAACTGTAAACGATAGGAATCCAGTTCCAAGACCAATCGATAGAGAATTTTGAGCTTTAAAACATGGCAATTAAAAGTGATATTTGAACAAATGTCACTTAACGGCGCTTATAAACACTACTCTCAAACTAAAATGATGCCAACTAAGAAAAATGTCGAAAATAAGAGTCAGATACAACGCAAAATAATTTATTTCCCGATAGTTGATTTATATGAGAACTTATAGATACGATTGTATCCAAACGAATTCAATACGAAGCTATCCTCATGATAAAGTAGAAGCGGAAAAGGCTACTGCCTACTTAAATCGGACATATTTTTTCGGCATCCAATAAGAAAATATCTAAAACATATAATGTTACTGTCGAAATGAAAACATCGAGATATCCCAAAATGTCGGGATTTTGTTTGGTTGAAATGGTTGAGGATTGATGAAACACAATAGATTATCCCGATGACGAGTAATTAAAGAAAATTGAAAAAGGAAATATTGTTGTACCTACCGACTACACTTAGGCTGGATTACACCAAACTGGATTAAGTTTTTACTCCAGAGTAAACTACTTTTGGTTTGAATATTTTGACATTGTAAAGTTGACACCTTATAACCAGGATAATTTGTATGCACATAATAATGTTCGGTTGCGCTTTCTAATCAATTGTATTTCGAATTATGTCGGCTAGTTACTCTGGAGTAAGATGAAATTTTGTTCGAATCCAGCCTTAGTTGGATGAGGGCCAAGAGAATATGTTGATACTACCATGTTTTAATAAAGAGTTATAGTCTGCCTCCCCAATCAGGCTGCTCGCTTATAGAGTGAGAAAAACCCACTACGCCCTACGTACATACATAAAATCACGCCTATGTATAGTAGGCAGAGACCACAGATCTCCATTTGCAACGGTCCTGACACACTTTTTTCGCTTCATTCACTATGTCCTTCCTCTTACAAATACAAATTAATGTGTAAGTTTCAAATTATTGTGGGTAAGATTGGCGCAGGATAGAGGCGAATGGCAAAAGCGAAGAGAGGTCTGTACCCAGCAGTGGGATGAGAAGGGCTGATGATGATGATATTTTTTTTTATACTACTAAGGTAGCAGACAAGCATACGGCCCACCTAATGGTAAGCGGTCACCGTAGCCTATGGACGCCTGTGACACCAGAGGAGTCACACTCGCGCTGCTGACCCTTTAAAAATTTCAAAACGCCCTTTTTGAAGAACCCCATACTGTAGTTACTGGGGAAAACCGCGGCAGGTAGATCATTCCACAACCCAACTGTTCGCGGGAGGAAATTCCTCTGGAACCGCACCGTACGTGACCACAATGGCTTCAGGGTGTGAAGATGGATCCCCTGCCAATGGCGAGCATTGCGATGGTAGAATGGAGCTACAGGCACCATTTCAAATAGCTCTTCAGAACACAACCTATTATACAGGCGGTAGATAATGATTATGTATTAAACTTCGACTGCGACATAGAAACTTGAAAAGGGTTGGATGTTGGGATTATTGTAGGGAAATTGACACTTTTGTGAAACGCTGAAACTAGAGCATGGTTCGAATAAACATGGGATCATAATGTCTATTATTCGTAAGCAAAAGGGTTCGGTGTATGTTTTATTTATTCAATATTTTTACGTCTCAGAGTAGTGAAGTAAAAAAAACATACAGTCGACTTGAGAACCTCCTCCTTTTTGGAAGTCGGTTAAAAATTGTTTTTACGGACGTGATACATTATTAAAGAAGAAACCAAATCACACTAATATTATGAATGCGAAAGTTAGGATGTTTGAATGGAAATAATTTTTTTCTTCTTTCTTTGAAGATATCTAAGGGGGTAGTTAGAGGTAGGTATGTCCAAATACATTTTTCGTACGTGCCCATTTTTTGCAGAAGTTAGCATTCCATTCGTAACAGGTTGCAAGCCCATCGACATTAGAAAACGAACCGGTTTCCTCACGACGTTTTCCTTCATCGTTTAGAGCTCGTGTTAGTGCGCATATTTTTCGAAACGAAAAATCCATTACTGCATGACCAAGATTTGAACCCATGACCTTCGGATCGAAAGTTGAGCCACTATCCCACTCGATCAATACGGCTCTAAATCAATGGATAACACTCTAACACCTTTATAGTTTTTCTTAAAAGGGACCCTAGCTAGAAAATGTATTAAGGCGCGGACCCACCGCGGTCCACAGACAGGCTACGCACGTGCGTCAAGCTTCGCTTTGCAGGAGACTGTTTGTAATTGTG
The DNA here is from genome assembly GCA_958496255.1 of Camptogramma bilineatum. Lineage (NCBI taxonomy): Eukaryota > Metazoa > Arthropoda > Insecta > Lepidoptera > Geometridae > Camptogramma > Camptogramma bilineatum. Next base: position 1,295,150 of record OY292472.1, read on the forward strand.
TCCACTGCAACCCACGGACACGCTACGCATGAATTGACGTCATTGGTACACGCGTGGCTTGCTCGAATATGGCGACCACGCAGCGCAACGCTGTCAACGCTATACACGCAGTACACGAAAACGTACGTAGCTTCACTTCTGTTCTACAAGGCGTATGATTCAAAACTGTGCTGCGCTATAGTTGTACATAGTCGTGGGTTCATATTCGTGTACTGCAGTGGAAACGTAGACCCACGTTGTCAAACAAATTAATCCACATAGCTATAATGCGTCTCGTGCTCGTGAAAAGCATGCGCCGCAGTGGAACTGCGCCTTTAGGTACGCACCAATGCTCAAATTGATGACAAGAAACCCGGCTTAGTGGATTAAGTCGCAACATGTATTGATCATGTACTTTCTGTGGATTAGGCCGACTAGACTGAGAGGATGGTATGGATTGGTGGCTTTTTGTGGATTTAACTCGGGTTTGCACGTGTCTTTAGTGGCTTAGCGAAAATATAAAAATAAAAACCAGACTTCGCTTGAGTGGACCTAGACGAACATTACTAGGGCTAAATTGGCGACATTTTTGAAAGGGGTTTGATCAAAATTTCTCTTAAATGGTGAGCTTGTAAGAAGAATGTAATGGAATGCTGATAAAAGAGAAGTTTGTACGATGGGTAAGCTTATACGTGTATGCGAAACATGGTGATCGGTTGAATAGTTTTTTTTTTAAATGGAATAGGTTCGCGTTTGACCACACCTTGATGTATAGCAACAGTGTGGTCTAAGATGGAGCACGCTTACCTAGAAGGAACCTATTGACTCTCGATTTGAATACACCCAAATTATACTTTTCTGGAAACACAGACCCCGGCAAGGAGTTCCAAATTTTCGCCGTGAGTATGAAAAGTTAGGGCATGTGAATCAAACACTTCGCCGTCCCCGGAGAATAAAATGATAACTACAAAAACGTAACTTTTCAGGAGAAGCAAAAAACATGTTTTCGTTAATAACTTCATAAATACTGGACGTAGACAGATGATTGTTAGCTTTAAGCAATGCTGATTTTTTATGCATTCGGAATGTTTTAATGAAATAAGCGTAATATATGCCAAAATAGAAATATTTCAAAAATAAGAAGTTAGTCAAAATCAGTCGTCGTCTAATTTCTATAATGTCGATTATCATTTTATTCCACGTATTTTCTAGGCAAAACCACTGCCAAAACCAATTGCACCACTGTTCTATCATTTTGTTCTACGCTTTTTAGGGGTGGAAGTGATTATGATAATAGTTGAATATAATCTTATTCTCGTTTAGATTGGTCTAACTTTATTTTGATAAGTGCTATTAAATAAAACCATGTTAGTAATAATCAACAATTGATTTATTGTTTTAATCATGTTTTCAAGTGCTTTTTATGTAACAAACCACTATAAGATTGTTGCTTATCGTTATAAAAGGGCTACTATGCTCTAAAAGTAAAATAATAATAAAAAATAACCATAATAATAATTATTATGGTTGTTATTTATTATTATTTTATTTTATTCAAAGCTAATTTTAAAGTTGTTAATGCTCAATATAATTTTTATCTTACAAACCTAAACAAACAGTCAGTTATAATGAGTATTAACAACTTCTAAAGTAGTTATCATTTTCTATCATCATCTCAGCCGTAGGACGTCCACTGTTGGACATAAGCCTCCCTCAAAGATTTCCATGTATTCATCCAAGGAAGTGGCCTGCATCCACCACCGAACTGCAGTTTTTACATAGTCGTCTGTCCATCTTGTTGGTGGACGTCTAACGCTGCGCTTATCGGTCCGTGGCCTCTACACGAGAACTTTTCAGCCCCGCAGGCCATCTGTTCTGCGTGCTAAATGGACTGCCCATCGCTTCTTCAACTAACTTATCCGTTTGGCAATGTCAGCGACCCGAGTTCTTCTATGTAACTCCTCATTTCTGATTCGATTCCGTAGAGAAACAACGCTGCCTAGTTGGATTAGACGATTAACATCTTTCTTGAAGTTGAACCTACCTAATTGCACTGTTAGTTCTGGATATACATACGCGTCGACAGCTTCAAGAGCAGAATTTTTAACCATTACAAGGGTAAGCATAACATGAACATTCGAAATAACCTTTATCTTGCTTGTCCGTATTCATTTTAACGCCTACTCTTCGGTAGGCTGATTGAGGCCTTCGAGCATCGTGCTTAGTTCTTCCATCGACTTTTCCATGACCACGAATACCATTTCAAGAGCTTGAAGGCATCTTCCAGAGCGGTCGTAAACAGTTTCGGAGAAATTACACCTTCCTGTCTTACCAAGAGGCGTAACAGAGTTCGATCGAAGGCGATTTCCTTAAAAAGTTTTAGGAAATCGCCTTCGAACTCTGTTCCTGTACTTGGATTGACACAGTGGCGTTTTTATACCAGTACCAACACTTCGACACTTCGATGTACCGATAGTTAATTCGGAATCGCTGGAATGACTGACACACCGCCCATGTTTCGATCGAATCGGAGGCTTTCTCATAATCCACAATCGCGAGACAAAGCTGCAAGTTATATTCTTTGGTCTTCTGTATGGTCTGCCGCAGCGTATTGTGGTCTAAGGTACTGTAGCCTTATCGGAACCCGGCTTGTTCAGGAAGCTGGAAGTCATCGAATCTGCGATCGAGGCGATTTATGATGATCCATGAAAACAGCTTAAATTATAAACATGACCCAACCATGTTTATAACTCGACATGGGTCTGTAGTTTTTCAAGAAGGTGTTGTCACCTTTCTTAAAGAATAGCACCACCACGCTCTTGTTCCATGCTTCTGGCTTAGTACCTTCGAGCAAGATGGAGTTGAAGAGCTTCTATGCATATTATATTTTTAATAAGTATAATTTTTTGTAAATATTTTGAAATACAAATAATGTACTATGTGTAGTGTGATACAAGTCTGCTGTTTCAATTTATTGCCTTGAAATCTAAGCTATAGGAGAGTGGCAATATTTTTAAGTTTAGCTCCTTAAGAGTCATTTATTTTACTAACAACATATTATACGAAATGCAAGGTCGAGTTTTGACGAGAATAAAATGATAACATGCGGTTATCATTGTCTAGCTAGACGAATATTTTTCACGAGAACATAATGATATTACTGTTTGTCATATTAACAGGTGTAAATACAATGTGATAATATTATAGTACAACTTTATTCTTGTAACTTCAGGCATGGGTCGAATCGTGGAATAGTATTGTAATATTTTGTAACTTTGTGAATAACTGTATGAAAGTTACGAAAAAAATTGAGCAGATGTATTAGCACCCAAAGATCACAAATATGGCATAACACTAAAACGAAGATAATGGCAGTTATCATTTTGTTCCCCGGGGACGGCGACTTATTTTCATCTAATATTTACGTTAAAGATTACAAGCCCATGGACTCAAAGGTATATTATTGTAGTGTAGGTTAGTGTTAAAATAGTTGTAAGTACAAAAGTAATCATCGTCTCATTAGCACCTAAGGGCCTTACTTATAAAAGATGTTTAAAGTTAAACACTGGTTAAACAACGTCCTGTCTTTATTTGTGTATAGTGACAAACAGAGACAGGACGGTGTTTAACCAGTGTTCAACTTTAAACATCTTTCCTAAGTAAGGGGGTAAGTATCTAATAGGCACCCTCTCCTACAGTTTCATTCTCATGGACTATTGCTCAATTGTCATAAATCTAATGAAAAACATCGCCATCACGATGACATTGGGAATGTTCAAATCTGTAATTACAAACGATCAAGTGGTTGTTTATGGCGTTCGGCTAAATTGGTTTTAATTGCTGGAGTTCCTCACAGGCAAGTAATTATCAGTTTAATTTAGAACTAGCGGCATTCATCGACTTCAGTCAAGCTGGTATACTTATAGGGTTATTCCGGATAAACGTTTATACTGTAGGTCACTGTGATCACTTCATCAAACAGATCGATAGATAGGTGATCACCGAAAAGAAAGCTAGGCCCCATACCGTGTTTGTTGCCCTAATTCTTCATGGTGTTAGTCGCGAAAGAACAGGAGTAGAATCACCTAGCTCTTAAGACGATTCAAAATGATCCTAGTGGTCCTACTTAATAAATGATATTTGGATTGAATTGAATTGAATATTTTTTCTATAGTCACAAATACTCAATCTTAACCATATCTCTGCATGAAACGCAATTGTTGGCGATTATGCGGTAACGACCATCAATGAACGAGCCTGACCCTGAATTAACTGTTGAGTAATCTGTTCTGTGAAAGACTTGCTGAGAATCGAAGTTGAGCTAGCACCGGTGAGGTTTAGTTATTAATATATAAATAAATATTGCTGGACATTTCACACAACGCCATCTAGTCCCAAACTAAGCAAAGCTTGTACTATGGGAACCAGGTAACTGATAGAATACTTATATACATCTATATTTTTTTGTAAATACATACACACAATACTTTATAACACCCAGACACAGAACAAACATCTATGTTCATCACACAAATGTTTGTCCTGGATGGGATTCGAACCCACGACCTACAGCGCAGAAGGCAGAGCTATCAATAGTTTATGGTCCCGAGAGCCGTGTTGGCCGAAGGATATAGTACCTCGACTTTCGATCCGAAGGCCGTGGGTTCGAATCCTGGTCGCAAGGCCGTAAAAGTAGTATTTTTAACCGATTTCAAAAAAAAGGAAAAGGTTAAGTTAACTAAGACCAATGTCATAAAAAATCAATAAAGATCTCTCCAAATCAAAAATCAGTCGACAAATAATGTTAAAATATCAAACAAAAAAAAAATATTCGCTAGCATGTTCAAATCACGTAAACTGATGCTCGTCTTTTGACCTAATGATTGTAATATGATATTTTGGTGTTTTTGTGGAGTTTATTTTTAGATCTATTCAAATGGTCATAAAAAACTCCGTTTGCTGTTTTTAGAATAAAATGATACTTAGTCTTATTCATAATGGACTGCTATATTTAGTTAAAACTGCTCCTAAATCTGTTGTCATATCACACTATATCTCAAAATCATGATAGACATTCTCCCAGATTTTCAGTTGTTCTTTGAGCTTTTATCCTGGAATCTGGATTTCTCATAGAGAAAGTAAACGGTAAATCCAAAACCATATTTTTCTTTATGTTACTTTTACGAAACGTAAAATCTATTGACATGATGTCATCTACTCATCTCTAAGGTATTTGAGTCGAAACCTCTTAAATAGTTGTTTTATCTATTAAAAAAACTTTATAGCTAATAGTTAAAACAGATAATATTGAACACGTGTTAATAAACGTGCTCAATATTAAGAAAGATGTTATGTTTATTGATTCCACACGTATTGTCTATGTTTTTTTCCTGTGAATTACAGTACATAACAGGACAATAACCTAGCTTGGTTGATGAAATTCTTTTGCATCAACTGAGCTAGGTTATTGTCCTAAGTCTAGAATTACCTAGCTCAGTTGATACAAAAGAACAGCAGGGCAATTCTACTAGATGACAACGTCAATCATTCCGCTACGGTTTGTTTCGATCTCTTAAATGTCAGCCATTTGGTGAATAGTAGAATATAGTAGGTACCTACTTTTCAAAAATTTGTTCTGCCAAAGTCCAAACCTTAGCTAAAACCTCACCAAAACTGAGTCGTTTGTCATTAGTAGAATAGGAAACAGTCGAAAATCTAAGGTTTAGTTGAGGTTTTGGTTGTGGTTCATAAAAAGTTTTGTACTAGAATTGCCACCCAGGTCTAGAATCACCTAGCTCAGGTAATGCAAAAGACTAGGTCTAGAATCACTTAAGCCAAGACCCACCGAGGTGGCACGCTTAGTGGCAAGAGGTTAGCTAATCGCTTCGATGACTCATTCAAGATAGTAAAACTTTGCTTAGTTTGGGGCTAGATGGCGCTGTGTGAAATGTCCAGCAATATTTATTTATTTATTCTAAGAAAAAACTCAGCGACCACTCAGCGAGCGGTGGGGCCGCGCACAAAACGTGCCTTGTGCTGGTTCACTAGAATGAGTCATCGAAGCAATCAGCTAACCTCTTGTCACTAAGCGTGTCTACTGCGTTGGGGCCTTGGCCTTAGCTCAGGATGAAGAAGAACAGAACTAGAATCACCTACCTCAGGCAATGCAAAAGACTAGGTCTAGAATCAACTAGCTCAGTCAATGCAAAATAACAGGTATAGAATTACCTAGCTCAGTTGATACAAAAGAACAGGTCTAGAATCAACTAGCTCAGTCGATGCAAAATAACAGGTATAGAATTACCTAGCTCAGTCGATACAAAAGAACAGGTCTACAATCAATTAGCTCAGTTGATGAAAAAGAACAGGTCTAGAATTACCTAGCTCAGTCGATGCAAAAGAGAGATCTAGAACCACCTAGCTCTTAAGACAATTTAAAGTGATGTTATAGTGGTCTTATTATGCTACTGTCGTTGACTTATATTTTAATAAGTAGGTACCTAGTAAGTAGGTATATTTATCTAATTCTGTTATCCAAATTCACAGTATATTTATTAAACAAAGCACTGTTTACCGACAAATATTTGCGAATCAAGAAGCATGTTTACCGTTCGTACTATACTGTTTGCATGCCGCTATGCAGCGTTAATCAAAAACCTTGTCCAACAAAGGGCTAATACATCAGATAAATTTAAATTTTAAGTAGGTATTCATTTTAGATCGGAGTATAGTTTTAAACAATTGTTTTATGAAAAGGTGTTGCTTTTATGCAATCAAAAATAAATTCATTTATTTAAATATTTAATTAATGCAAAATGCAAACAATTATGCTTCACCATTAAGTCCTCCTTGCTCAATTTGTTATGTGTGAAAGTGTTAAATAAATAATTAACTGAAGATGCTAAAACGTTCCTAGTACATTAAATAGCATTTTATTCTAAGCCCAAAGTATTTCTCGACACTAAATTCGATTTCAATTTTAAATTAAGGTCCGATGTTTCTTTAACTATCCAGTATTTTCAGCACCTAACACTCGAGTGCAAAGGAAGCAAAGGACTGAATACTGTATATTGAAGTATTTCAGATCTGAAATACTTCAATGTCGCATGATTAGTGTATAACCACACCTTCATTTGATTGAATTTAAATTCTCCTCTCAACTTACATAAAAGACTAACATGGAAGAGCTGGTGGGCTCCTTTGCCTCCAGGATGCAATACAGAATTAAAATCAGTAAAAAGAAGCTACTTTTTTTTTAAAACGAAATTCAAAATCACAATCTATAAGCACCGTGGTGCGAAAGAACCCATACAAACAGAGCTCTGCTAGGGCGATTTACATTACGGTTCGAACCGCTTGTGGCGTGAAACGACTAAAGACCCAAATAAACGATTGTTTTAGTGTCGATTGTTAGAAGTAAGGCCCCAAATCGTACTGGGTTTTAGTTTTACGCTTTAGGATATAAATGAACTCTGTGTGATCAGCCTAATCAGAGTGAATGCAATTAGACTGTAAACTTGTTGTTGATGCTAACGAGTGGATGCATTTACACTGTAAACGTGTTTTCAATTATGATTTTTACTGGTTCGCGACCAACATCATGAAGAATCAGGGCAACAGACACGGTATGGGGCCTAGCTTTCTTTTTGGTCATCCCGAGCTAATTAGCTTGACTTTTGTTCGCCATGCAGAGCGGGGTACAACGCATTTACCTTAGTTAATTAAGAAGGTCATTGCCTTTAATGGTGTTTTTCCAGTAACTGGCCACTTCCAATCACTTACATACCCCTGCTTCATGTGTAAACAAGATGTTTCCTAATCCAAAAGGTCACGGGTTCAATTCCCGCACAGCCAATGTTTGTGTTTATCCTGAGTGAGATCTGATGTGACGTGCTGACACCGAAAGGTCGGAGTTCAATACCAAAACCGGACTTAGATTAAACATCGAATCCTACAAATCGAGTAATAAAAATGTTATTGGTAGGTAGGAGAGTAGAAGGTTTCTAACCAATATCCTACTATCCTACTAATATTATGAAGGCGAAAGTCCGTGTGTGTGAATGTTTATTACCACGTATCTCTATAACTACTAAACCGATTTTGATGAAATTTGGATTGTAGATAGTTTAGGTTCTGGAATAACACATAGGCTAATTTAATCAATGTTTAACCGTGGGCAGCACCGCAGGGCGCAACTAGTAAAGCAATAAAATGAGGCAAAAGAGGTGTGTAAAAATAAGCAAGTGGAAATCTGTGGTCTTGCCTGGGAACGAGGCATTTTATGTACAGTCAGCGAAAAAAATCGATAAACATTTCGAGTTTTTCAAGTCACTTTTTTTTACGCTTTTGCTAAATTAAATTTGTTTAAAATTAGTAACAGAGCAGTGCACAGCAGCATCTAATATTAGCTAACAATTTTACTTAGGTATTTTAATTGATTAAATAAATAAATAAATAAATATTGCTGGACATTTCACACAGCATCATGTAGTCCCAAGCTAAGCAGAGCTTGTGTTATGGCAACCACATGACTGGTATACTACTTATATACATTTTTTTTTTCGTAAATACATACATAATATACATAGAAAACACCTTTTTGATTGATTTGATTTGATAACTCCACGATTTCAGTAAATATATGAAACCAGGTCATTAGAAATATAAAATTATAAATCGCTGACTACGTACCTATATCAAATTAATATTAAAAAACTAATTTAAAAACAATTTTTTTAATGCATTGTTATCGAGTTGTGAGCTATCCTGAAAGTTTCATCCGGATAGCTAAACGGAAATTAGCCGTTTTTTTTTTAACTGAAATAGGTTCGCGTTTGACCACACCCTGCCTGACGTAAAGTTTCAAGATTCCACCCGGAACGACAGACGGACAAACAAGCATAGTAAAATGGTTTTATATTATGAATTTTAACCCAGTAACGAGGTTGTTGATGTCAACCGCAGGGGTGACGACCACAACACTCACTGCCAATTTCAATCAAGTGGAATAATACGATCGTTGAGCAAAATTGCTCGAAACGTGTACGTAACAAAAAAAATACAGGTCATAACTGACCAGTCGCCTCCGCATACGAACCTCACCGCATCGCCTCGGTTTTTTTTTAATGGAATTCTATGGACCAACGCTCACTATATCGTAACGTTATCGGTTGCTGAAAAGTGAATGCTGAAAAGGCGGTGCGATGCGAAGGCAACTGGTCAGCTATAACCTTAAAACAAGCACCCTGTATCTCAGATTACGATTCAGTACGGCTTCGTTAAGCATTACCTTTCACATAATGAGTTAATGGAATGACACAAATATATTATTTTTTGAAACCATGAATGAATATGATTGTAGGTATGTCTATCTATGCTCGAGTAAGTTAACTCTGGTGACGGAGGTTTTAAGGTGACCGCACACCTATCCACGCCGAATGCGCCGAACGAATAGAATTTTAGAATTCTTTATATGAAATCTTATGAAACCTCGCACACCTGCCCGCATTCGACCGAATCTGGCAGTACTTCGAGAGTTTGGCACGGATAGGTGTGCGCTTAGCCTTAGACAGCAGACTCCTGGAAACTATGTAATAGGTACCTACATATATCTTTGATATGAAGACACATTTTACAGTAGTTAGCATTCCATACGTGATACGTTGCTAGCCCATCGACGCTATTAGAAAGCTAACTGGTTTTCTTACAATGTTTTCTTTCACCGTTGAGAGCTCGTGTTGAATAAAAATCCATTGATGCACGATCGGGTTCGAACCCACGACCTTCGGATCGAAAGTCGAGTCGCTAACCTACTCGGCCAACACGGCTTTTAGAATAATACGGTCGTTAAGAACGTGCCGTGTCTGTATATAGATAAAACATGCAATTAAGCGTTATAAGCGCCTCAACACGGCCAGCATAATAACGCAGTCAAACGTACTTTTTATTTATAGATTATTTTTATACCAACAACAACAATGTTCAGTCATTGACTGCATGGTCAGTATTAAGGCGCAGTCCCATCACGGCGCATGCGGTGTACGAGCACGCGGCGCATTTTAGCTGCGTGGATTAATTTGTGTGACAACGTGGGTCTACGTTTCCACTGCAGTACACGAATATTAACCTACGACTGTGTACAACTGTGGCGCAGCACAGTTTTGAATCAACGCCTTGTGGAACAGAAGTGAAGCTACGTACGTTTTCGTGTACCGCGTGCATAGCGTTGACAGCGTTGCGCTGCGTGGTCGCCATATTCGAGCAAGCCGCGCGTATACCAATGACGTCATTTCATGCGTAGCATGCCCGTGGGTTGCAGTGGACACAATTACATAGTCTCCTGCAAAGCGAAGTTTGACGCACGTGCGTAGCCTCTCCGTGTATCACGGTGGGTCCGCGCCTTTATTTTAATGTTCTGTGGCATGACTAAGATTGAACTTTAAATATTTTTATGTTGATGTCAACACTTCGATTATATTTAGGTTATTTTATTTACTAAGCCTGAGTTTAATATTCCATCTGAGTGGACTTTTTGGGATAGTTAAAAGTAAGCATGTACCAAGCCACTACAATATGAGCTAAAATAGTGAGCCTATTTTTACCCGACTACGGCGAAGCAAAATTTTCTCCGATCTCAAATACAAGGGACTTTTACGCAAATTGTAAGTCACAGGAAAAAACACATCAGCCGGGCAAACTACCTCCCTAATGGAGGCTCTGATGTTCCTAGTCGAGGAGGGCTTTAGAGGAACAAAATGATAGAGAGTTCAAAATTACTTGCAGCAAAGATAAGAATTTTCTGACATTTGCAAAATGTGCCAAATTTGTATATGGACAATAGCGTGGGTCACTCTTGTATGGAGAAAAAAAAAAGTTTAGTTTTTATACGGGCACAGTGACAAAACGGTGCCAATTGATGAGTGTAAATAGATTATGAAGTTTCATTGCAATCGGAATTGATCTTCTGCCTCCGAAATCATGTTGGGTTTCAACAAATATGGTTAAAACAGGCCTAACAGCACGACATTCAAAGTTACACTAAATAATCACTATTCATTAAAAAAAAGTCTTAAATCATTGGTAATTAAAGGTTTTTTAGAGAGCACACAATTTTTACTTTAAATATTATGGAAAACAATACTAGAATAATTATTAAAGTGAAGGGTTTAGTCTGTGGTGAAATCCTTTTTGCTGTCGAATTTCAGTATCGCTTTTCTCGAGTCTATCTGGGTTTTAAGAATCTTTCTGTCATTGTTTTATTGCATAAAATAGCTGATACTTCGGTCACAGCTTTAATTCCTCCTTCTACTGCTTTTTTGTGACACAGAAGGTGAAATAAATCCAATTCCCCTTTACTTTTTTTGTAGAATTAATAATCGGAGAAATTTTAATAACAATAGCTTAGTGACACTTTTACACCAATTCAAAAGACCGAAATAATGTTGATGCGTTAAGTTTGTCTTTACTAACTGAAACAGACGCATTTTGATGCTGTTTTTGACTTTTCTTTCAAAATTTGATATGCAACTAATTCACGAACGTGCGGCTGGAGATCAATCAACATTGCAAGCAAAATGTTTTACGGGTGTGCGATAAAGCTGTTTATTTTAATTACTGGATCGTTAACGGAAACGAGATAATACATTTAGGAATAAATCTCGACACATGCAAGCCGAAATATCAAAGAAAACGTTACTTCCAAGCCGAGACTCTTCCACATTATTTTTAGGTGTTTTTTGGTGAAAATAAAGAAGGTTTTTGCATTTTAAACGTTAAGTTTGTAATAATCCCTCATTTGTTTTGGTTTTACTGAGAGGTTAGAAGATTTTGACCATATTTAAATCAGGTTTGCAACTAAAACGGCCTCTATTTCTTTATACGTTGGATTTTTTTTTCGTTTCTTTCTTAAATTTCAACTTGTGTCGGGTCCACTCATAAAACATCATTAGATCTTCGTGATTTTGCAATATGCTATCTTTAGAATCACGTAATAACCAAATAAGGGGCCCTTCCAACTATTTCGAGTGCATTTCATTTTTCTAATGTCGTAAAACCAATGACTGGCACCCATGCGTTTTACCTATAAATTGTGCTTCACTTGTCTCAACTTCCACCGCACCCTGTCCCTCCCTTCTCCTTTGTACTTAAACTACACTAAACACTTATGTTTTTGTCATAACTAAAAACTATTACGCATGAAATCTGCTGTAAAATAACTTTAAAAAAAATTTGTGAAGTGACATCAAAAATCTACTTTTTTAAATAACTCTATGACAATCCGGAGGCAATAAACCTTAAAATAATGGGATGAAACTTTACATATCAATTAACAACACCATTTGGCACCTTTTTAACGCTGAGCGTTTTTAAAAATCAAGAAAAAAAAAAAACGACCCTCCCTAATGGACAAGGTTCTGCGTTTAGACATCCTCGAATTATATTTTGGTACAATCACGTTTTGCAGAAGTTAGCATTCCATACGTGACAGGTTGCAAGCCCATAAACGCTTGGACATACCTCTGACTACCCCCTTAGACTCGAAGGATCTTAAAAACTGCCTAAAAAGATCTGAAAGAATGTCTACCGCGCTTTGGGATACAGTCGTAATCATATTTCTTTTTTTTTTTCAAATTAGGTAAGTACCTATATATTTTTTTGTAGTGTTAAACCACACTTCATTTTCATTTCATTTTCAAATCTTCAAATTACCTTGAAGGCCTAAGGATCTGAGATTCGATGATTTTCTTCGGTAAGTTGACGTTTTTCAGAGACGAAACGAAACTTTCTGTGTTGTGATTCTGATGATTCTGATTAAGTATTTTTTTTTCTTAAAATTTTTAAAACTAGCTGATGCCCGCGGCTTCGCCCGCGTGGACTACTGTTTTGTTTATACCACGGGAACCGTGCATTTTTTCGGAATAAAAAGTCTATAGCCTATGTCCTATTCTCGGTCATTATCTATCTATGTTTCAAATTTCAGCCAAATCGGTTCAGTAGTTACGGAGATACGTGGTAACAAACATTCACATACACACACGGACTTTCGCCTTTATAATATTAGTAGGATAGGATAGTAGGATTGACTGATAGACGAAGGCACTGAATCGTAGTGACTGGCGAAAGTGGGGGGAGGCCTTTGCCCAACAATGGGACAGTAGAGGCTAGTAGAATCAGAATTAGAATTTAAAATTGGAATTCGTTACTGACGTTTTGATTCTCTAAGATTCGATTTGAGATTTCAAGACAGACACACGCCATTTATCTTATTCCCACAAAAAATTGCCACCCTCGTACCCTCTCAGAAAAACGAGCTTTGAAATGGAAAATATGGCTTCGGAAGGACACACATCTGTCATGTTTAGATTAAGATGTTCCAGCAGCCTTGGATTACTCGCACAGTATGGTAAAAAATGTTCTTTCGCTGTAAAAATAAGGCGTGCATTTTTAACCGACTTTTAAAAAAGATTATTGATGTGATAACGTTTTATAAATCGATGAACGCCGGCTGCACGCACGAAAAAGTGTCACGATCCGCCTGAACCGTGCGTGCAAGCGAGAGAGAGGCACGATCGGCCTTAGCGTTCGGCAATTCATAAAAGTATGCAATTTTTCATCAACGGTTATATAGTTACGGACGTTGTTACGGACGACAATTTTAACGTAAACGTAAACCGACTTTACAGACAACCAGTTTTTTTATGTATTTTCACCGATTACTCAAAGACGGCTGGACCGATTTGGAAAATTCTTCTTTTTGTTTGAAAGGGTATACTTTTCAATTGGTGCCACAAAAATTTGATGAGGATCTGCCAAGGATCTTCGGAGTTATAAACAGAAATGCACCTCGAGATTGCAGAAAATAGTTCAGCTTATATAACACTAGTTTCCCCCGCAACTTCGCTCACGTTATTTCCTTTTCCCGGTCGCCAAACGCGCGTTCGCAATGCGTATTTTGAAGCGCGTTTGTATCGATACAAACGTGCAGCTCAAAAACGCGCTGCAGCAAACGCCATGTGACCACTCTCTAAATAATATCCGTATCGTTCTGAAGTGCTGCGCTGATCAACATACTTATTTGAACAAAAGATTCATAAGTGGTTTTTCCACATAGTAACACTTTCAATGCAATACGAACGATAAATTTTTCAACAATGCAACACTTTGTAACCGGTTAAAATATAGAGGTATATTTTACATAGAAAAAGCCATTTTCCTACAAGTTACGATGCAATAAGGTTTACCTAAAGGGCTCTACACACGTAAGACGCCGACAGTCAGCAACAAAACGGCGACTTTACTCTGTGATACATCGCAGAGTAAAGTCGTCATCTCGTTGCCGTCTTGTGAAATTGTAATTTCACAAGAATATCATGTCAGTGATATGCGCGACTAAAGTGGCCGATATTTTGTCGCCGACACTATCGATGCAATGGAATACAATTTTCAACAATGGGACACTATTATCAGTGAAAATATAGAGCTAAATACATAGAAAGAGTCATTTTCCTGCAAGAAGAATTAAAGAAAGAATTTACGGTGCAAGAAGAAAGATTTACCTAAAGGACGAATGTCGGCGACTTATCTCTGCGACACAATTTACAAGAATAACATGTCGGACTGAAGTCGCCGACATTTTGTCGCCGATTGTCGCCGGTTTAGGTGTGTATACGCCTTAAGGTTTAATTTTGAATAGTTTTTTGTCATGTCCATAGACAATGGAAAGTGCACAATCGCTTCAAAACGTATGAGTTTCCGCAGCATGTTCGTGTTCACTTCATGTTTATTAAAAGTTGACAACAGCGTAATAAAGTTGCAACTTTGTTGTTCGTTACGAGATTTTTTTACGACTTGCACCAGCATAGAGTAGAAAATTATGTTAAAACACTAGATTTTTTTGTGTTTTGACGACCTCTGTGGCGCATTTTTAATTTATTATTTTTAAAATCTAATGATGCAGTTTTACTTTTAATCAAAATCGCTTATGAGATTCCTTTGAGTGTTTTTCGCTATTGCTAATAGTTTCAGATTTGGCCCTAGAGACACTTTTGAAAAACTCACCCTGTATAACTCGGTCCTGACTGAGTGAAGCTGTATACTGTTCTCACAATATTGTTTGCTATACTCCTAAGAGTTTATATTTTGATGTTTGGTTGATGGCCGCGCGATATAAAAAAGGCACCAACGTCCCATACAAAATCGGCATGGCCCACATTTCATGGTTTTGAGATGACCTTTTAAGTATGAAAATTCCTTTTCTAGGGTATCTTGCTCTTCCGTTAGTACTTTTTCATGTAAATTTAAGAAATAGGTACCTACATACTATTAAAAATAAAAGCTGACATGATTATCAAGTTAAATATAAATTAGGTTACAGTAATTTAAAGTTGTATTTAAGATCTATTATGTGTGTATGTGGTTTGTGTGTGTGTGTGTGTGTGCGAGTGTGTATGTGTGAATGTTACGAAACAATTTCAAGGAGATTATTAGTAAATTGAACAGTAAATCAAAGATTTAAACCAAATAAAAAAGCGGAATTTTTAATGAGCTTAGTTTAGTAAATATTTGATATATAAAGCAAATTGAGCATTTTAAACAAACCACTAAAATTAATATCCATTCCTACAGAATCGGTCTCCCTAATAATTAATTACTGAAACCACAGATAATACCGAGTTGCTAGGGTTTGTAGGCACCTACAGTTTCCGGCTAGTTCTCTGGCACATGCATCGACCCAATACCTCAATTTTACTAGGTGACATGTCATGGTCTGCGCATCCATACATCCATACCCTTAATATAAAAGTGAAAGTGTGTTTGTTTGTTTGTCCTGCTTTCACGTCAAAACAGCGACGAGGTTGACGTGATTTTTTGTGTGCAGATAGTTAAAGGGCTGGAGAGTGACATAGGCTACTTTTTATCCCAAAAAAATGCATGTTTTCCGTGGGATAAAAAAGTAGTAGGTAGTCCACGCGGGCGAAGCCGCGGGCGTCCGCTAGTAATTAATATTTATTCAAATAAGCCATACTCGTTTCGCGGTCATTTTGTTTTAGTACCCGTTGATAACAACTCATCACAGGTGCACTATAAAAATAATTATTAAAAAAACATAAGTTTTCAATCGAATTTTAAAAAGACAGATGAGACTTGAACCAACAACCTGTGTTTAGCCAATTCCAAAGCCGTACTCTTGTAATTTTCAATTGTACCATGATAACGGCTTCGCACTACATCCATTAGAATTTATATCGAAAACCGTTCGGTGGGCAGCAGTGAATAATCCACAAAATATTTCAGTTAAATCAAATGGAATCCTTGAAGCAAACTCGAGATTAACAGTTTTGGTAGCTTATACTCTATTTTGATTTTGGTTTGGGTTAAGCCAGTTACTCCATGGGTTTTTCGGCTCGGAAAAATATTACGTAAAAATACATACATACCTACGTACATAAAATCACGCCTTTTTCCCACAGGGGTAGGCAGAGACCACGGACTTCCACTTGCTACGGTCCTGACACACCTCTTTTGCCTCATTAACTCTCATCACATTTTTCATACAAGCTCGCTGGTTTAGGGTACTTTTGACCTGGCTTAAAAATAATAAGTGATAAGCAAAATTTATGCGTAAATTTTATGTGAATCGTTCCATACCCCTTCGAGCTATGAAACCAGTCGGCCGACTGCAGTTGGATACGTGTGCGCACTCATCTCCAACCCGACTGTTAGTTGGATCAGTGTGCGCACCATAGCAGCCCGATCTCGGCCGACCAACTATCGGCCGTGAGAAAGTTTGCAGTGAGCGCGTTCCCTTAAATAGCACAAAAAACGTTTGTAGGACGATCTCGGTGTCTTTGAGAGCGATTGGTGGAAAATGGTAAAGATCACACTTCATATCATTGTTGTTTTTTTAAATTCGCGATCGAACATTATAAATACACAATTATGTATCCAGGTATTTATCATCTAAATTACATTTTTATTTAGCCCGACATTTTACATTTTTAAACTCTAAAAACTTGGTTTTAACCAAGTTCTCGTTCTATAGTCTTCGTTTCATCGACAGAAAAGTCACTACAAACAAAAAATCTCAATTTCTATAGCCGCCTTTAATTTCAAGTATTCCAGCCGAAAACTTTCGAGATTAAACAGAAATTTTACAACAGACATCAATATTCCAGTAACTCATTGTGGTGGGTTCTTTGTTCGTCTGTCACAAAATAATGAGCACTGGTTTAAACTTTCTCGTAACAACAGCGAGCTCTTGAAGATAAAAATTGGCGTAGCCTTCCAAAATCTAGGATTATTGTGTAGGATGGGGGGAGCCAACAGAAACAATATCTCTTCTGCTTTCTTTCTTCTTTATTTCTTATTTTTCA